>OX415253.1:44328597-46728597 GCA_948329865.1 Linaria vulgaris
TGTAATAAAAAAAATTGCCACGTAAAACACGATTTTGCCACGTAGGACACGATTTTATGAGTTGGCGGACAAATGGCTATGAACAGTGAATCGGGCATTTTTGACAAAGATATCGGGCATTTTTAGTAGATAAAAAAGATAACGGGCAAAAAGTAAAGTTGGCAAAAGATAACGGGCATTTTTGACATTTCTGCCTTCTTTTTAAGTAAACAAACATATGTACAAATAAATAATATATAAATATATGTAAAACAATATTAATTGAAGTTCCAATTATTACTTATTAAAGATATTTGCGGTTGTGCTACACACGGTAAATCAAACTTCAGCTAAGCCCAAAATTTAGTATGGAATGCAGCCCAATTCAAATAAATTGTTTAAAATGGACATTAGCCCTACCCCTAAGTTTATTTTTCATTTTATTTCCACTCTCACGGGCCTCCGCGCAGCTTTTATTCTGCCTCTTGGACATTTCTCTCTTCATTCAACATTCTTCTTTTCGTTCATTATTTTCTTTTATCCTTCGAAGCTATCCGTCAGGGAGTGTTATTTTCCTCACAACTTTCGATTTTCACTAAGTCCCAACCTTATATACTTATTCTTTTTAAGTAAACAAACATATGTACAAATAAATAATATATAAATATATGTAAAATAATATTAATTGAAGTTCCAATTATTACTTATTAAAGATATTTGCTGTTGCTACACACGGTAAATCAAACTTCAGCTAGGCCCAAAATTTAGTATGGAATGAAACCCAATTCAAATAAATTGTTTAAAAGGGACATTAGCCCTACCCCTAAGTTTACTTTTCATTTTATTTCCACTCTTCCGGGCCCCGGCACAGCTTTTATTCTGCCTCTTGGACATTTCTCTCTTCGTTCAACATTCTTTTTTTCGTTCATTATTTTCTTTTATCCTTCTAGACTATCCGTCAGGGAGTGTTATTTGCCTCATAACTTTCGATTTCGGCTCTCATTATCGAAATCGATTAAGACGTTATATATGGTTATTTGACCAAGATGTGAGGCTGTATGGCCTCGGCTGAGTTGCAAGCCCTGCTTCGTGACATACGAAGTATGGCCTCGGCTGAGTTGCAAGCCCTGCTTCGTGACATACGAAGTTTAGGAAAGAGGATACCTACTATGTTCATCTCATGTACTTACCGCGAGGCGAACAAGCTAGCGGACGTGCTGGCACGACAGGGATCCGATCGGGCCAGAGCGGACAACCCTTTGCAGCCATCGTTTTCCGCAATCTGGTTAGGCTGCCCGCCCGAGCTGGCACATTTTACTTTGTCTGATTTACATAGTATGTGTATGCGGTTGTCCCGCAAGCCCACACCCCGCACCATGTTGCACAGTTGTTTGATTCGGCCTTAGTTATGTAAAACAGAACTTTTACCCTTGCACAACTTCAACATGTTTTCCTTGGTTTTAATTTCTTATTTTGTTCACTTTCCACCCAATAGTTTTCTCGAACATAATTACATTCAAATTTCTGACCAGCCATGGTGTTTTCACCCTTAAAAGCATAAAAGAAAAATCAAAATGAGTTAGAGAAACGGGTCATTTGCCTAGTCGGTTCACCGAGCTGATGAACATGTCGATTCAGGTGGTTGGTCGATTCAGGTGGTTGGCTCGCTTTTTTGAAGGGACCTTTTTGGTTTGACTCGGATCGAACGAAGTGTCAAGTCACCGGTTAAACCGATCGGTCCGGTTCAATTTTTAAAATATTGGTTATAAGCAATATATTCTAGTTATTTATCCTTTATTTATTATCTATTCTAAAGAGGCCTTCGTATCCGAAGCCCCCTCGTAAACTACTCTAAACACTTAAGAATTTCTCTCTTGCACTCCGAACCACATCTTATAACGATAATTGAAGGAGTTACTTCCTTAGACTAATTTTGTATATCACTTGGATTACAACAGAGCTTTGGATTTTAGGTCTTCACACAAAGAAGTGTATATATATATATATCTATATATATATATATATATATGTTGGAAAAAAAAGTATAAAGGTCTCTTTTGCAAACAAAAAATTACTCAACTATCGAAATTAGGCGAGTAAACTATACAACCATGTATGAGACACAATGCCCTACTTATTAAGATTACAGAAGTGTGTGCCTATTTATTGTTTACAATAGAATAATTTATCAAGATATCTCAATGTAAGGGGAGAGGGTTATTTGACGAAACACATTAGATAATGTCCTTCTAAGGAAGAGAATATGTATGATATAGTTGGAATTGAATGGGCGTGTAATATATATTAATGTTTTATCTATCTAAAAAGGGGTTCCAGAAAAATATTTAGGACTTTTTTTTCATCAAGTAGTTTTTCGTAGATGCTAGAATTTGAATAAAATCATACAGTGCCATACTTATACTTTATAAACTAAATTCAAAAGTTATATTAATATTTCCTGAATAGATGTTCAAATTGATTATTAAAGTAAAACAATACTTTTAAAAATAATAATTAAGTTATTAATTACGATAAAATGACAATTGCCAGTTTAGTATAAATTGCTGATGTTTTGTGTTTTATGCTCATTTCTTCCTCAAGAAAAAATGGGTAAAAAGCGTTTTGCACCCCTAAAATTAAATGACACCACTTTGCACCCCTAAAATGGATTTGTTGACACATTGCACCCCCTTAATGTGTGTAGGTATTTTTACAGGGACAAAAAAGACATTTCCAATATTTAAAAAATAAAATCTGAAATTTAAAGGTAACAAACGTGTATAAGGCAAATATATTTTCCCTTGTATAAAGTCTTTAAGTTTTTTGATGCTTCACGTTAGGATTTTTATAATAAAACTTACAGAGACTATCATTAGCTCATTAAAAACGACAAATATATTTTGTAGTAAATATCATGCTTGTAAGCCTTTTGTTTAATATTTAATGAACTGGAACTTAGACTTGGATTTTAATTCTTGTGGAGCTAATTATAAAATAAAAGAGAAAAAAATTAAAAAAAGAAAGGAACGGTCATCTTCTTCATCTCTCCTCCAATCTCAATCGGCCGATGTGCACTGCATATCCATCCATGTCGATTTGTTCTCTGCCACGGACGACACATTATACTCGGAACACCAGCACATAAATATATAAAAGGAAGAACAAGATATTCTGATCGAACTAGATCTTATTACATAACAGATCAAGCGGAATCCATGGCAGTTTCCAAGTGTTTGACTTCCGATTACGAATCACGTCGGAGCTTGAACACAGAGGTAGTGAATCCAATCGCAATATGTCCTTTGTACGGCGCAAGGCGATCGGTCTGCACAACTCCGACATCGAGAGCTTGTCGGAGCCGACAAAGGCGAATCCGCCGGAGTTGTTCACCGAATCGAGCGCCTTCGGAGATTCATCGTCGTCCTTCGGCGACGGGTCTAGGTTTCTGGAATTCTTCCACAGGCGCAGGAAGTAGGAGCCGATCAGATTTTTCGGCGGCGGTGACGTCCTTTTTGACATTGTTGACGGTTACGAAATCGCGATTGCTTGTGAGTGGAAATTGGGTTGAGTGAGAAGAGTAGTGATTCTGTTACTGATTCTATTATTTTTGTGGTGGAGATGTGGTGGCGCGGGACATGGCGGTGTGCGGCGGCGATGGTGCACGGTGGAGATTACTAACCGTAGCGGTGGTGGTGGAGATTTAATGTAATTTTGGTTTTATTTCTAAATAGAATTGGGTTTCTTATTTTTCATTTTTCAATTTCAGATTTTAATTGGTTTTAAAAAAAATCAGAATTTAACTTATTTATTAAAATATATAAAATGTCTTTTTTGCCCCTGTTAAAACACCTACACACACTAAAGGGGTGCAATGTGTCAATAAATCCATTTTAGGGGTGCAAAGTGGTGTCATTTAATTTTAGGGGTGCAAAGTGTCAAAATATACCATTTTAGGGGTGCAAAATGCTTTTTACCCAGAAAAAATAAGTCCATGCGTTGTCGCTACTACTTTCTCTCTCTCTCTCTCTCTCTCTCTCTCTCTCTCTCTCTCTCTCTCTCTCTCTCTCTCTCTCTCTCTCTCTCTCTCTCTCTCTCTCTCTCTCTCTCTTTTCTTTATTTGTTTGTTCATGACTTTTAGCCTTTATACTTCAATCTCCCACGGAAAGTAATTATTTTTGTTTTCTTTCTTGCTGGAGGTCTTTTCTTTTCTTTTCTTTTTTTTCTTGCTTGAAGTTTAGTTCCATTTTTTAAAATAATAATATATATATTGGACGGTCAGCCGATCAACTGGTTCTCATTTTTCAACCAATTGGGTTTGCGAGTATTTTGGTCTTATTTCGTCCGGGTTATAAAACACTGTTAACTTTTACAATGGGCATGTTGTATGCCAAAATAATGTTAATCAAATAGAAATCGGACTAGCTAGGTTTGGAACACCTATTACAAGCTGACTAGACAATACAAGTGAAATTACAATATTTTAGGAGTATATAGAATTATAGAGATTCGATATAGGGAGTATCGAATCAGGTAAGTTCGATACAGGGAATATCGAATTATCCAATATCGAATTTGGATGCTTCGATGTAGGAGTAATTGAGCTTATTGTATATCGAATTGTGATTCTTCGATCGAACGGTGAGTATCGAATACAGGAGCTTCGATCGAATGGTGAGTATCGAATCTGAGGGCTTCGATGCTGAGTAGGCGAGAGTTGGTCTTGAATGAGTGCGGAGAATGTCAGAGGATGGGATATTTATAGACCCCGTCCCGCGGGCCCCAATGGTAGTTGGGGGAATGAGTGTCGAATCGGAGTGATTCGATCTATCCATTGGATCGAATCTTGCGCATTCGATATTCATTCAACATCGAATTCTTCATGTTCGATGTACAATTTTATGGGTCTTTCTTCGTGGGTCGGCCCAATAATTATATTGGGCCTTTCTTAAAATACCCCCATCATATAGTCTAGGGGTGTTTGGGCCGGATCGAGAATTTGGATTCTCGCCCGACCTGCCGGGTTTTTCCCAAATCGAAAAAAACCAGGTTCAGTCCTGTCCCTGCCAGACCGGGAAATTGCTCCCAGTCTGGTTCCCGCCGGGAGGGAACGGGATCCAAACCAGATCCCGTTCCCTCCCGCGGGATCCCGGGAGTCAGGGGTCCTTACCTTTTATTATTATTATTATTTTACATCTTTTTTTCTTTCTATCAGGTCTTTTTTTTCCTTAAACTAACGCAGCAGACACTAAATCACACACACACACTAAATCATACACACACACTAAATCACACACACACACGGTACTTACTACACACACAAAAGCCGTCGCACGCTGCCGCACCACCATACACCTCGGCCCGACGCTCCCCCTCCACTCCAACAATCGGGAAATTAGTTTAAACATAAACAAAGTACAGAAAAACAAAAAAAGGGGCTCGAATTTTCTAGTCCCAACTTGGCAGTTGACTGCCTGCCGGGAGCCGGGATAGCTCCCGTCCCGGCAGGGAATCCCGACCGCCGGGAACACAGTTCCCATCGAGAGGGAACGGGAGCTACCACGCAGCTCATGTCCCGGCATTTCCCGTGGGTCGGGGTCCCGACCCGGCCGGACCCCGGCCTACAACAGGCCTAATATAGTCCCCCCAGTTTGGGAGGCGATCTCGTCCAAAGAGCGGTTGCCAAACTTTAAAATTCTACTTTGATTATGTCGATGCATGTCGTTCGGTACTGATAATTTTGAAAATCATGCTCCCAATTGGGAGCTAGAACTCGGAGAACGTGGGTCCCAAACATATTTGTTTTGGATCTATTGAGTTCAACCTTAAACCATATCGAAATCTTCTCGTTCGATTTTGCAGTTATATTCCGCATGTATGCATTAAGGATATTTAAATGTATATACATTTTTGGGTCGATGTTATCGATCGAATGGGTTGGATGCAATTTTAGGTTCTATATCGAATGGAGGGGATTCGATCTTCATTTTCATTTTTTTTAGTCACCGATCGAATTATCGTCGTTCGATGCTGCAAGCAATGTCGAATGGTTCGATTCGATATTCGATTTGATGGGCCCAATGGGCTTTTCTTCACTTTATATAAAGGGGAAGGGGTTGCGAATAACTCATTCTTCCTTCTGCAGAGTTCATACTTATATGTGAGTAATATCGAAGTGGCATAGTTCGATACTCCCAACATCGAATGTGAGTGATTCGATATTGGGTGTATCGAATGAAGATCATCCGATCTAATACCTTAGAGAAATTTTCGCGTTTTTGTTGAAAATGTAAATTCTTGCTTCTAACTTCGTTTTCTTTTTTTTTTCTAGGAAGTTTTCTTCGCAATCAATTGGAGATTTTGCAACTATAATCAAGGTAGTTGATTATTTGTTCAATTTTGCGTCTCGTTATTTGCCTAGTTAACGGTGCTTTAACATATCGTGTAGTTGTCGTAAGTATCGAGAGTGACGTATATGTGTAGTGAGCTCTTTTTTCTTTTTCATTTTATTTCAGTTTGTGTTGATCGAGATTGTGAGTTCTAAATCTACGTCAGGGAGTGAGTCTAGTAGCGGCTCAAGCTCCGGTTCTGCCAACTCCGTAGTGGGTCATGTAAGTGCTCCCACGGGTTCGAATTTACCCCGAGGAGATGATAATGAGGTAGCTGACATCGATTCTGTTGATTCGGCTGGGGGTGATCATCTTGACAAGAATGATGATCTACCATCCTTGCAAGCTGGGAAAGACGATTTTCTGTCTTTTTCAATTGAGGATAATCGTGCTGCTAGTGAAGCAGACGAAGAAAATAAAGTCATCAATATAGAGATTGATGACTATGTGGAGGTCCTAGGGATGGCATACAATGCTTATATGTCACGGCTACAGTACAATCGCCGTTTTTTGTACGAAACGTACAACATAGCGAATAATTATAAGTTAGTTATCCCCGGTCCGGACGAACGCATGGATATTGCTTCCCCCGGTCATCTCACCGTGTTTGTGGGTTAGTTGGCTAACGGGTTACGGTTTCCTCTACCAGTCGAAGTGAAACGCGTACTTAGGTCTATTGGGCTTGTGCCGAGCGAGCTGACACCAAATTCGTTCGGTCATATAGTTGGTTTCATTACTGTGATGAAAGGCTTAGGCTATGCGTGCAGTCCAATAAGTTTTGGGCGCTCTTCGAGGTTTGCAAGAGGGAGGTTGGCTTCTACCATGTTAAATCTTTGAGACATCACAAGTTTCTAAGAGGCCTCTAGTTACGGGAAGGATTGGAAAAGACGATATTTCTACATCGAGGAAAGCTATGAGGATGAATTCGATGTGTATCGTCGTGACTGGGTAGACGTGGCGAAAGTTACGATTCTTCGGGGTGTTGGTCATCCAATGTGGGATTGTAATTTTGCCGAGACCTTAGTTCGTGACCACCAGTTTAACCTTAAAAAACTTGTAGAAAATTGTGTGTTGTCCATAGTCGGGTTGTCTCTAGCTCGGTATAATGGGAGATTTTCGCTTGGTATAGAGTTTGTGTCTTTAGTTGGTGATGTTGTCCTACTTTCAATTTTATGACGTTATTAACATTCATTTTATTTGTCTCAGGCGAATTCATTATGAACCATCACGCCTGCATGAGTCGATTTCAGGCCGCGGAGAACAAAGGTTCTCAAACTACTGCCATTGTTCCAGTGCCACCCTCTAAGAAGAGGAAGAACAAGGATAAGAAGACCACATGAGAGGCTTCTGCATCCCGCCCAGGCCGATGCGCCGCATGATCCCTTTGAAGATGTCATGGGCGAAGGTCGTGGAACTTCTCCTCCCCCCACTGAATTCAGTCAGGCGGGAGGTTTTGATGGCGCTGTTGCGGACCAGGGCAAGAATGTTGAGCAAGCTGAGGTTGTCCCGCTACCTAAACGAAGGAAAGCCCCCCAGACCCGCTCTCGAATAGGTGGTGGTATCCCCCCTGTTTCGCATACACCTGGACCGGCGCCTATCGGTGGTTCGGTTCCCATTGATGGGACAGGCGCTACGGCTGAAGCAAGCCACGGGCCGCGTGCACACGTCGCGGATTTCGATATTTCTGAGGAGGAGGCTATCAATGCCCTGAAGGCCATTCTCTCGAATCTCGTTGTTCCATTTGCGGGTTCTATCGAGCAAAGAAAGATGGTGGAGTAAAATGCACTCTACTTGGTCTACTCGGTAAGGCTACCATCCTGCCAGATATAACATTTGATTTATGATTCATTACTGAACCTTTTCTTTGTCTTTCTTTTAGACTGGAGAAGTTGTGGATGCAAAGATTGAGGGGTTAATATGGGCTCATGAGAAGAGGATGAGCGGGCAAGAGCGCTTGAGGGATAAATTTCGGGATAGTAATCCTGAAGCTCTAAGAGCGGCATTGGAAGAGAAGGACAAGGCTATGCAGCAAGTTAGGGATTACGCCGCCCGGTCTGCCAAGGATAGGGATGCGGTGAAGCTCACAGGGGAGACCGTTGATCGACTCGAGCTACAGGTCTCCAACCTTTCGTCCAGTAAAGTTGTGCTGGAGAAGCGGGTTGCTGAGTCCGAGAAGGAGCTTGCCGCCGAGAAGGAGAAGAGCGTACATGCTGAGGAGGTTGGATATGCACGAGGTCTCAGCAAGGTAATGTCTTTTATAAGAACTTTTAATATATATTTTTCTATTCTTCCTTGTTAATCTGGTTTTATTGCTTGACTAGGTTCCCACTGCTCAACAAAGGGTGGAAATTACCGAGGAGTTTCTCTAGAGAAACACCTTCCAAGAAATTAGCGCCCGACGAGGGGCTTGGGATGCGAAGAAAGCCAAAGTGCTTACTATTCAGCAGATTGACAACATTCGCTATCTTCGCAGCAGTTTTAACCCGCAGTGGTTGGACTTGTCATTGGGGCCTAACAGAGAGATGCTTCCGGTAGTCGAGGATGATCAACCTGCCATTGCTAACGAATTCGCGAGTCTGCTTGAAAGCGAGAGCATTTTCTTCCGGGGAATGTCTCCGCCACCTCCAATGCCTTCCACTTATCCCCCTTCTAAGGATGAAGATGACGCCGATGCCTAAAGGCTTCGGTCTTAATTTTTTGTTTTTATGAACAATGTTTTCATTTGTTTTGGCGCTGCGTCGCCCATTTATTTCGAACAATTTGATTACTTGAACTCTTTTTCGTACATTTCCCATTTAATTTCGCGATAGTTTATTCACTTACTTGCTTGTACTTCCGTTTACCTTTTGTTTCAAATGCGATTTTCGCAATTTACTTTTTATCTTGACAATTTATATATGTCGTACTGCATTTGTGGAGTTTCATACGTGTTTCATTTATAGCAACCGCATCAATCAGCTGTTGTGTTTTCCAATTATTTTGTTGGATATCCCACAGGCTCTTGTCTTTCCAGACATAGTACCCGACATCGCTTTGTTTGGTGGTTTTACGGTTATCACTTGTCATTTCAGACAGAGTGTCCGCCCATTGTATGTTCTTCTAGGGATTTACTGTTTACACTTGTCATTTTAGACAGAGTGTCCGCCCACTGTATATTCTTCTAGGGATTTACGGTTTACACTTGTCATTTTAGACAGAGTGTCCATCTTGTGCCTTTGTCTTTAGGGGTCTGCGATCAGCACTTGTCATTTTACACATAGTGTTCCTCCCGTTCTTCATCTCTCGGGATTTACGATTAGCACTTGTCATTTTAGACATAGTGTTCATCCCGTTTCTTTGTCTTTATGGATTTACGGTTAGCACTTGTCATATTAAACACTAGCAACTGAGTGCACACGGAGACCGCGTGCAACGTCTTCTTTTAACATAAAAGAATGTTTTATATTTGAGTATTCTTCTGCGAAAAATTAAATGTTCATTGTAAGTTTGAGTCAATCACTTTATACATTACTATGAAAATAAACAAAAAATATTGATTTTCATTGAGTGCCAGGATAAATTCATTCTGCAAAAAAATTAAATCATCACTATATGTTGAAGTCAATCACTTTATACATTATAGTGCAAATAAACGAAAACATTGATTTTTCAGAAATAAATTCATCCGCACAAATATATTCTAATGAAGCTTTTGACAATCATGTGTGTCACCCAATTAAACAGAGGCAAAACCAAATTTCTCCTGATTCGAAATCAAAGTCCACAAAATTATATTATATTTGTAATGAAAAAAATTTAAAATTTTTGATACATGAATTCTTCTTAGTACAATTATCCAACAAGTTCCACATAAAATATTTGTTCTTATCTATTGAAGAAATAATATATTTTCCTTGTGAAAGACTGCAACTATTAATGATGCAGCCAATTAAGCAATATTGTCGTTGCAAACGATGATCAAGAAGACCCACACATTGTTAAAATCTATCGTAAATTGTAATGCATCATCCAAAATCTTCTCATTGCATGAACGATATGTAATATTTAATACTATATCTTCAAAGTCAATACGATCGAATATCATTTTTTGTACGATTTTGAATCCAGAAAACTTCAAATATAGTTAAGGAAAGAAAAAAGTAGAAGATTAGATAAAAGCTTCATGGTAAGACTGAAGAAGTGATTGTAAAATCAAAATAACATGAACAATTAATTTAAAAGTTTGAACTGAAAAGATAGAACTAAAAAGAAATGAATGAAAACTACTACAAAGATACTATAATCTTTCAGTGTTAAATACACTAAACAATCAATTACCTTTCAAGCTCAGCCGGTCAATCCATTTACAATAATAAACATGATAGAAACCTGTCAAAGAAACAAATCGGTCATTAATAATTTTGGAAAAGAACTGAACTTTGTAATACCCGAGTAAACAAATGGAATTACCTTTTATATATGTCGGGTATTACTATTACAACGCGCTATGGATTGTTTAGTACGTGAATGAAATGTATGAAATGAAATTGTAAAATATCATTAGTTGGTTAATATCTAATATCCAGATGACGTAAAAGATTAGATCCATATCTCTTTTTTTTTTAGTTTAGATCAAAGGCAGATAAGGAGCGTAAACAATCTCTATTGTAAAATTGAAACTACAAAGAACTCATTAAACAGAAAAGTAAATTGCGGTTTTAATTACCTCGTATGAAAAATCTCTTTGGTCACTATGCATGATATGAATATAAAAAAAAAATGCCCTGCACAATTTGAAAATTAATAAATGAGAAAATTTGCATAAAAGATAATTATGTATGCAGAAGCTAGATTACAACAAACCAAAAAATTAAAAGGAGAGAGAAGAAGACGCCCATCGTGTTTCTTCTAAAGTTACAAATGAACAGTTAATATCAAATTGAAAGTGTAGAGGGTTAGTGGCCTATATATTGCGGTTATTTAAATTTTGAATTCAGTAATTCAGTAAAAAAGTGTGGCAATATTATTAGGAGAGAGGGAGAGATCGGGCCGTCTTTTTTGGGATATTCATTTAGGAGATTTACTTTTAGAATTCATGTGAAAGTTAAATAAAAAAAAGGAAAATATGGTGGTTATCCTATTATTCAAATATTAAGCTTATCTTTTTCTTTTTTCTTTTTTTAACCTAACGTAAGTTTAGAAATTTGGGGAAGGGGGAAGTGGGAAGTGGGAAGTTTTGGTCTTGGTGTCACAAACTACCAAGTGACGGCTTTGCTTATATTATTAATAGATAATAGATAGTGTCCGTCCCGTTTCTTCGTCTTTTGGGATTTGCGGTTAGAACTTGTCCTTTTGGACAGAGTTTTCATCCCGTTTCGTCATTTTGAACCCTCTTGGGTCCTGCACTTTATGAGAGACCAGTATTTTACCGCATGGTACGGTATTCCGCATTTTCGGTGTTTGTTAATACAATAATACAACAAATCGAATCAAAAGTGTCTCACGTGGAGATATAATCATATTAAAAAATAGGTCAGGGCTTGACTTTAAAGCTCGGTCTCCTATGTTCCGCGAGGGTGTCCTCGGGACTCAAGTCTTCGGTGTCCCTGTTTTAGGTTAGTACACATCTGCCCTCATACTCATCAAGGTAGAGGGGACGAGTAAAAGTTGTTCAAAATATGCGAAAAACTAAAGACTTGCAAAAATGAGAAAGGAGCTTCCATTGCTTCTTGTTCCATCTCCATGGATCCCAGAGCTTCCATTGCTTTTTGCTCCTCTTGCGGCCGCAATCGGAGTGATGCCACATAACATTTCCAACTGTCTATGTGTTCCGCTATGACTTCACCAGTTTTGGTCGGAGTTTGAACCTTTACCATTTGATGGTAGGTTGAAGGCAATGCCCGAAATACGTTCAGAGTTGGCCTTCCTAGAATGGCGTTGTATGGGAATTGCATGTCAATCACGGCATAATCTGCCAGCAGTGTTCTTCTTCGGGGCGCAGTTCCCAGTGAAGTCGAGAGTGTAACCATTCCACGGGGCACTATCTTTGGGCCTCCGAAACCATGAAGCGAGGTTCTGACCGGTTGCAATCTCTCATCGCCCAACCCCATTTTCTCCCATGTTGACCTCATTAGCACATTCACAGAACTACCCCGGTCCACCAACACTTTCATCACGCCGAAATTGGCTATGTCCACCGTTTTCACTAACGGAGAGTTCAAATTTCCTCTCTGAATGGCTTGGGCTCTTAGCTTGCGCATATCTGCTGTTGAGAAAGTAACCTCCTCCTGCGGTATCTCCTCGATTCTCAAAAGATCAATGAAACCAACAAAATGGTCCAATTCAACAAGCCTGGAGATCTTCTTCCTGTCATTCACTGAATCTGCCTCAACTAGCCCACCTAAAATCATATTTATTATTCCTCTTCTGACGTTGCTGTCTGCAATTTGGGAATAATCCAACACATGTGGATTGTCGACCGCTTTTTACTTATCCTTTCTTGGCGAGCGAGATCTATCCATGTCAACGTTGTCTTCCTGCTCCTTCATCTTCCTGACAAATTTCACGAGTTTTCTATCCTTGATCAGTCGCTCTATCTCGTTCTTCAAATCTTTGCAATCCTCGGCTTCATGGCCCTTCTGTTTGTGGTATTTACAGCAATGAGTTGACAACCTGATTGCCTTGGAGTCTCTCATTTATCTCGGCTCATTCAGCCAACCTTTCCTCTTCGCTATCCCGAACATTGTCATGATGCTAGCATTCAAGGGCGTGTATCGCCTTGGCGATGTATCCCTATACATGTTGTTCATGTTCCTGTTGTGGTTCTAGTCCTTTCTTCCTCTATCCTTCTCTCTTGGGAGTGAAACAACCACCGCCTTGGTGGCCATTATCTCCTCTCGGTGCAAGACTTGTTGCGCGATTTTGTTTATCTCTTCAATAGTCTTGGGCTGCAATCTCAGAAAATCCTCGTTGAAGGCCACATTGTTGGTTGCACGGAAGATTATGCTCATAATCATTTACCCTTTGGCGCAGTATATCCTTAGCAATTCTGCGTTGAAGCGGCTCATGAAGTCCTTTAGAGTTTCTTTTGTGTCTTGCTTGAGGGAGTATAAATGGGAGTGGTCCAGCACCAGTCTTTACTGACTTGAGAATTGATCTCCGAACATCTTTTTCAGTTGTTTGTAGGTTTTAATCGATCTCGGAGCAATTTGGGTGAACCAGTCCAACGTTACCCCAACCAAGGTAGTGGTAAATATTCTGGCATGTACGTTCTCCTTGAACCCGTACAGAGTCAGTGTGGTGTCTAGTCGGAAAAGATGATCATGGGGAGCTGTCTTTCTGTCGTAAGATTTTGGATCGGGGATTTTCTTCCCATGCGCTAGAACATATGCCTCTATCTCCTCACGAAAGGGGGTGCCCCGGAGAGCACTTCCCAAGCGCTTCATTCTACTTTTGACTACTGTTATTTCCCTCTCAAGCCTTTCTAACTTCCTCGATACCTCGCCTTGTTCCTTTCTGGAGTCATTTTTGCGGCTTCCCCCGCGTCTTCTTTCATTGTTATCCTCTTGCCTTCTCGGTTCGTCTTGTCGGCTTTCCTCTCTCCTTCTTGTATCTCTTTGATTGCACGTCCACCGAGTTAGGTCTGCCTCAACGAACATCCACATCAGATTTTTCCTTGTTTCCTCCATCCGGGCCTTTGGCCGCGGAACCTTGCTCCCGCGGGGCCTCAGCGCTACCCAATGGTGGTGACATTTGCATTGGTGGTGGGATGGGCAGTGCTGCAGCCACCACGGATCGAACCATCGCCATAATTTCATCTCTTAGATTACTTGGAAGAGAAGTTGTCGTAGCTGTCATGCCTGCATCTGGTACAGGTCGGTCCTCTCCTTGTGGTCCGGGCATCTCCCGCCTCGCGGGCGTTGGCACCCCAGAGGGTAATGTTGTTGCTCCCTGAGCTACTGGGACAGTCTGACTTGTTGTTGCTCGTTCAACTTCAGCATTGTTGATTTCCACTGCTCTACTTCGCGATCTGGTAACTCTATATGTCATGCCTAATAAACTGGGAAAAGTGGTGTTCCCAGAGACGGTGCCAATATTTTGGCCTTATTTCGTCCGAGTTATAAAACACCCTTAACTGTTACAATGGGCCTGTTGTATGCCAAAATAATGCTAATCAAATTGAAACCGGACTAGCTAGGTTCGGAACACCTATTACAAGCTGACTAGGCGGTACAAGTGAAATTGCAATATTTTAAGAGTATATCGAATTACAGAGATTCGATCTAGGGAGTATCGAATTAGGTAAGTTCGATACAGGGAATGTCGAATTATCCAATATCGAATGTGGATGCTTCGATGTAGGAGTGATTGAGCTTGTTGTATATCGAATTGTGATGCTTTGATTGAACGATGAGTATCGAATATAGGATCTTCAATTGAATGGTGAGTATCGAATCCAAAGGCTTCGATGCTGAGTAGGTGAGAGCTGGTCTTGAATGCGTGCTGAGAATGTCAGAGGACGGGGTATTTATAGACCCTGTCCCGCAGGTCCTAGTGGTAGTTGGGGAATGAGTGTTGAATCGGAGTGATTTGATCTATCTATTAGATCGAATCATGCCCATTCGATACTCATTCAACATCGAATTCCTCATGTTCGATGTACAATTTTATGGGTCCTTCTTCGTGGGCCGGCCCAATAATTATATTGTGCCTTTTCTACAATACCCCCATCAGTGAGGCCAATCGGACCGAAAAGCATATCGATTTGAATATGTACTATACAAATGCCTCATTACCGAAAAATAACACCGTGGCAAGACAAAATTTACCCCGCCCCTAAAACTGAAAACCATGTTTACATATCCAAGATCAAAAAAAATTCTCCCCCCCCCCCCTCCAAAAGTTCCCAATTTTGGCTCTACTGAAACGAAAGGAAACTCACAAGTATTTTTCAAGTTATTTTGCAATTATAATTTCACGAATTTTTTGAAACGTGTCAGAAAGATCAAGAAATACTGCGAAAAGTTGAGATTCTCTCTAGATAAAACCTTAGTTTATGACGACTACAATCTTTTGAGAAATTTTTAAAACATGTCTAGAAGTTTCTAATATTTGGCAAACTAACACATACCAAAAATGAAACTTTGATCCATGGACGCATGGCTACTTTCGGTAACGTATAGTATAAGTTTCCGCATAGCTAGACAAATGAACAACAACAACTACAACTAGAAAATAAAATCTCAAACGCGTTCACAAGAGTATGATGAAAATTACCCAAATAAATAGAAAGAAATATATAGTCGCAACATCATAAGAGAAGAATTAAAGAACCGCCTTTAGTGTATTAAGGATTGATTATGCAAAAATTACCTTGCACTACACTGTGTGAAAGAATTTAAAGACAAAGTGTAGTACAATTGTGTATGAAGGAAAGAAAAACGATTTGCCCTAATTTTAAGATTATTTCAAGATAGTAAAAGGGGACAATGTGATCAGTTCGTGCAGACCATAAGTAGGGTTGGGAATGGGATTGAATCCCGTTCCACGGGATCCCGCCAAGGCGGGAAGGGGATTCTGATTCCCGTTCCCGTCCATGTGTCGTCGGGATCCCGTTATGGAATCCCTCTATTTTCCAGGAGATAAAATTAAAAAAAAAAGTGGGGAAATACCTTGTGTTGGACTGTTGGTGGTGGCGCGGCGGCATGCGTGGGGGAGAATGGAGAGGTGGTGGACGACGACGGATTAATTAGCGTGCGTGAGAGAGGTGAGTCAGTGAAGATTTAAGAGATAAAGTAGAGACAGTCGCCGCGGAGTAGCGGCGGCGGTGCTTTGACGGAGAGAGGTAAGAGAGAGGGGGCGGCGCGGTCTTGTTGAGAGAGAGAGGTGAGAAAATGATGAATTGTTTTTTAATTTGTGGCTATAACATAATTTCTCTTTTTTCTTTTGGCCCATAGACTTTCTTAAATTGTAAAACTATCACAACTTCTTCTTTTTTTAACATATAATCCCCTATATAAAAAAAATAAAAATGAAACATACTGGAAATTGGCGAGATTCCCGTCTCCCGCGGGAATCGGAAACGGACTCCCGTTCCCGACCTGTGGGTGACGGGAATTCTCGTTCTCGACAAGCCGCCGGGAAAGGAATTGACGGGAGAATTTTCCCGCGGGAAGGGACGGGTAACCTAACCATAAGCAAGAAAAAAATGAGATGCATTACATATTATTTGGAAATAAATAATTAAATGAATTTATTTATAAAAATAGTTCCATTGAAGTCATCGACTACATATGATTATTTGAAAATAATTTCTTTTTGGCGTTGTATCAATAAAGCGCTTGAACATGTTGAGATTTCGGAATGGAAGAGATAATAGTTGTACTCTTTGTAGAGAAGGGGCATTACTACTACATTACTACGATGCTTACGAATTCTGGACAAATTGATATAGTAATACTACAATGTACTACGGTGGGGTGATTAGCTGGCCCAGCAATGAACTGGGTCGACCCGCCCCACTAACGGCCCAAACGTGTAAGTATCGAACTAAGGCGGTTTGACACTTCCCTACCTATCGAATGCTCTTGTTCGATAGTTATTGCCTTTTCTAGAACGGGACCCACGTTGTGGGGTCTATAAATACCCTGGATCTTGGGATTTACAGAGATCATTAATTATTGTTCACCAACCCTACAAGCATCGAACCAGTCATTCGATACTTATATTTGTTCGAGAGTTATCCCGGTCGTTTGATCATTTTTCTGTCAATGTACTCGTTCGAGTGTTTTCAACATCGAATTTATGACCGTTCGATTGTTCTAAGATTCGATAGTTATTTCAGCATCGAACCACCTCTGTTCGACAGTTTTCAAATTCAACACTCAAGGGCTATTCTAGTAATTTCAGGTTTTCCTACAGTGTAATAGGTGTCCCGAATAAAGCTAGTGGATTTATGTAATAGATTAGCATAGTTTGGTATATTTCAACCCAATTGTATCGCATTTCTATTTCTACGTAACTCAGATGAAATAATATCAAATTACATTAAGAGAAGTATCTTGGACTCGTATAACTAGGACACAATAGAGAGGGGAGCAAATACAATGGGCTATTTGGACGAACTATTTATAAATAGGGAAAAAATCACTTTACCCCCTGAACTCTAGCCCGTTTTTCACTTACCCCCTTAAACTTCTAATTTTATCACTTATCTCCCCCAACTATCTTAATCAAATCACTTTGCCTCCTCCGACGCAATTAAGCCCCTTAATGGTCGTTAAATAACCTGAGAGGGGGTAAGTGATAATCGTGCCATAGTTTAAGTGCCAAAGTGATACGTTTTCAAAAAAGCAAAAAAAATAATAAAAGAAAAAATAATTCTTAAAATATTTATGTCTATATAATAAAGTTTATTCTTTCAAAATGATACATATCCCTAAAACTACATCAATCAATTCTTAGATTTTTGATAATTACATCCCTCAATTATAAGACATTACAAAATAATAATAAAATCATTAATTTTAATTTGTAATTCTTTTAAAAAGCTCCTCCACAAACATTTATCATAAAACTTCTAGACGTAATAATATTGATGCAATTAGAATTTTACAAATTCGGCTTACCGTACGAGCCTTGACCTCCCACTTGGCCAAAATATGTTGACTTAAATATAAAATATAATGGATAGACAAAAATAATAAATAGAAGCTAAGTTGAGAAAAAAAAAATTATTATATTTTACAATTTCCATCTATGTACTGGTGAAAGCTTGCGTTAACTGTGCAAGCGGTCATGTACATCTCAAACTAGTTAATCTTTTGAATCGAAGCATTTCACATTTTTCACCAACTTGGTTTTTAAGTCTATGTGCTACCGTTTATTTCATCATTATGTTTGTGGAAAGAGAATTTTAAAAGAATTACAAATTGAAATTCAGGCTTTTACTATTATTTTGTAATATCTTATAATTTAGGGATTTAATTATCAACATTTAAGAATTGATTGATGTAGTTTTAGGTATATGTATCATTTTGAAGAATAAATATCAATATATAGATATAAATATTTTAAGAATTAATTGATTTCTTTTTGCTTTTTTGAAGAAGTATCACTAATTGCCCCCCAAACTATGGCACGGTTACCACTTACCCTCTCTCAGACTATTTAACGACCATTAAGGAGCTTAATTACGTCGGAGGGGGCAAAGTGATTTGATTAAGATAGTTGGGGGCGTTAAGTGATAAAATTAGAAGTTTAGGGGGTAAGTGAAAAACGGGCTATAGTTCAAGGGGTAAAGTGTTTTTTTCCCTTATAAATAACACATAGTTGACTTTTTTTGATTGGAGGTACATGTTCGGTCGCGTCGTGTACTCTACCAATGTGTGGGTGTAACATTGGGTATCTAGTTTTGCTTACGAATTTAATAGGATATTGAGTCGTACTTAAACACACACCCATAACCCGAACACAAATTTACTAAGTGATGTGTATGTAATCTTTATATTGCACATAATATGGTGGTCACCCCCTTTTTAAAATTATTGCCAACCCATGGAGCCACTCGATAAAAATGAATCTTATTAGGTGAAAGTACTCGCTCAAACTTTCAAGGTGGGTTGATGACTACATACTTGCTCAAATAATGGTGACAATGTACCGGATCTGGGGTGGATAACTATGTAAAAGCTCCAATTCAGCTGCAACAACGACTCCAATAATGATGACACGTGGCAATCTGCAATGATCTTGGAGATGGACTCAGTGGAGCGTCCAATGTAAGAATTGAGCGTGGTTGGTGGCGTTGGGATGCTGACATCAAGATCTTTCATTTGGTGGTTTCAGCGTCCCCATTCAAGTCAAACAATTATAGAAAAATTGCATTTCACCTGTTGCAAAAATTGAAAGCTTGGAGATGGCAAGTGGCAATACGCAATAATATTAAATGGTTGTACGACCGCGTCCGCTGTTAGATTAAAGCGTAGTTAGTATCGTTGAAAATATGACATCAAGACCTATCGTTGGAAACATGACATCAAGACCTATCCAATGATGTTACGCATATAATTTTACATACACATAAAAATGATGTTGACTTGTTGATTTAAACCAACACAATACTCGACTACAAACCAAAAGTACGCAAAATCTAGGTGTAAAGTGCCAACTTCATAAAATTCAACACACAAATTGTCAAAGTATCTGATTTGAAGGGTGCATAATGCCAATCACTCCAAATTATGATATTTATGTATGTCTAACTATCCAGAATATAATTAATAATAATAAAATAAAATATTGGACAAGTGGAACTCGGACAAAAGGTTGGACCACTCCCCAGTTGGCTTGCACGCTCTACTAATAAAAAAGCATCTCGAACAAAAACATTAACCACTATTCACTATTTCGTACTTAGTTAATATAGATAGACCTTTCCTATTATTAAACGCTAATCACTCTTTAATCTTTATTACCAAACTTAACATGTAAAACTTGTAATGACTATTTCTTTTTTCTTTTTGGGAAAGATTTAAATGTCATTTTCTAACCATAAATGAAAAGACCCACACGACACTATTATATATTTATGTTATTCCGACTGGTTTACAATAGTCTTTATTTCTATAAATAATTAAAGAAAATCTCAGGAGTTTTAATAATTCTTCTGTTTTTAGGATTGAAATAATTTATTGTCAACAGCCAGCCATTAGATTTTGCTTAGAAATGGTTCAAGTTGAGGAAAGAGATGAGTTGTACACTTCTCCTTTACTCACAGATGCTGAATCTTCTTCTTCATCTGCTGATTTTCTCACTTCCATTAAAAGAACAGGTTTTGCTTGTCTTTTTAAGTCTTTTTTGGGTTCATTTTAGCATAAAAATATGATCTTTAGCATCCCTTTATATAGTTTTAATTGTTGTCCAACCCTTTTGTGATGCTTTAGTTCATATTTTGTTATGTGGTTATAATGGCCATTTCTTGAACTGGTTGTTATGTGGGAGTAACCATTTTTTAGTTCTTCTTTAATGTGCATATGGTTATTTGAAGACCTTATGGGCATTTGTTGAAATGATTATGTTTTCAATTTTCTTGATGAGGGTTTTTTTTTTTTTTTTTTGAAGTTAGTATGGGGTTGAATTTTTGGGTTGTTTGCTAATTGTTTTGTTTTCTTGTTTAATGAAGGGACACTATGGACAGCAATTGCCCATATAATAACAGGGGTGATAGGTTCAGGGGTGTTGTCTTTGGCATGGAGTGTGGCTCAGCTGGGGTGGATTGCGGGCCCTTTGAGCATGGTGGTGTTTGCAGTAATCACTATTGTTTCCTCCAATTTGCTTTGTGATTGTTACAGATATCCCCACCCTATAGTGGGCCATGTCCGAAACCGATCCTATGCCGATGCTGTGAAATCTTATCTAGGTAAATTTGCTTTCAAAGTTATTGATCATATGACAAACATGATATGCTGAGTAAGTTTTGTCAATACAGTTCGACGATGGAGACCCGAGAAAAATGTGAATTTGCGCTAGATTTAGTGATGATTAATTCAATATTGTTTAAGCGTTTGATGTTTACCATTGGATTTTAATATACTTATTATGGCGGTTGGTTTGATTAATTCGTTTGTGATACTTAGCAAAAAGCTCCTGCGGAGCACTAACTCAATACATTGCTGTGCTTTTCTGAACCAATTCAGGGCTATTGGGATCTCGAGACATACCCTTATCTGCTTTTAATTTGAAATACGAGATCTCAAGCCCTATTAGTGTGTTTACGGTGCCAATTTTGTAATATTCTTTGGCAGGAAAGAAGAGTATGTGGGTAGCGCAAACATTTCTTCAAGAAAGTTATTACGGATACGGGATTGCTTATACCATAACAGCAGCCATTAGCATGAGGTATTTGACGACGTTATTCATGACTAGAAGATGCAATTTATTATAAGCTTGATCATCGAAGTCTTCAAACTGAAAATGTGACATACTAATCAATGAACTCAAAAGTTTTTACAGAACCGTTTGTTATGCTTAAGTATTTGTGGAACTGAAAGTGTTATATGTCATTACAAAGCTACAAATAGTTTAAGGTGACAGTAATAGAAGATCCCATGAATTGATCTTATCCTGATGTTAGAGCTGTTTTTAGCAATTGCATAACCGCTTTGCATCAATTTCTTATTCGTAGACTTTATAATGGATTTATTTGATGTTAAGTGATTCAAGTAGTTCATTTGATAAATTCTTAAGAGATTTTTCAACACAATTTTTTGAATATCTTGTGAGCTATATATGCCACTCCTTTATAAAAAAATGTTGAAGCTTCAAGAAAAAATCAAGGATTTGGTACAAGGGCAATAAGTTTCTCAATGTGCAATCTTCATTGTTAAAGATTCCTTTTATCCTGTTTCCTGGCATATACGTCATAATGAGCAAGAGAATCAGAAAAGTTATTGGACTGTCATCTCTGAAGACTTGGAGACTAATGTATTTCGTTGGTTTGCACTAACAGTACTCGTGAAGTTACTGGTCTTAATCTGATTCTGATGGATAAATTATGTTTTCCCTGTGGATCTGAACATCTTTAATCGCATTCAGTTCATTTTACTCAGAAAATGGCCCGTTCTCGCTTAATGTCCTGCTACATTTATTTCGACTTTTGTTTGTTTAGGGCAATTTTGAAATCAAATTGTTACCACGAGCAAGGCCATGATGCTCCGTGTGAGTTCGGAGACAGTTTGTTCATTTTGTTGTTTGGAGCTGTTCAGATAGTATTTTCCCAGATACCCAATTTCCATAACATGGTTTGGCTCTCAATAATTGCTGCCATCATGTCCTTCGGATATACCTTCATCGGTTTGGCTCTTGGTTTCGCAAAAGTTATCGGTATGCTCATGTTACTCTTCTTGATTTTACAGTCTATCAAAGGCTCACCTCACTTCTTTCATCATGTTCGTCCCTTAAAACATGTACTTACGATAAATTTACTGTTATCAATTCAGGAAATGGAGAAATAAAAGGTGACCTTGTCGGCATAAGTACAGATACCGTGGCTGAAAAAGTATGGCTTTCATCCCAAGCAATAGGAGACATTGCTTTTGCTTTCACCTACAACGTGATTCTATTGGACATTCAGGTTTGAAAATAACACTTTCTGGCACTGTATCTCACTTGTTTATCATTTTTTATACTATCACAAGATTCTGAATAACAAACGACATTTTTTTTCAAATGAAGGATACACTCAAGTCTCCTCCGCCTGAAAACAAGACAATGAAGAAAGCTTCAAGTGTAGCTATACTTATTACCAGCTTCTTCTTTCTCTGCTGTGGATGTTTTGGATATGCTGCTTTCGGGAATCAAGCACCAGGAAATCTGTTGACGGGCTTTGGATTCTACGAACCGTATTGGCTTGTTGACTTAGCTAATGCATGCATCGTTCTTCACCTCGTGGGAGGGTATCAGGTATAGGTTAGATTAGCTTGCAAGTAGCTTGAAAAAACTATTCACATACTTTATTTTACACTATTATCTAAATTCCATATAAATATTTCCTTGGACATTCACATTTACTCCGAATGATTTACGGTATTAGAAACTTTATAGTTAAATATAACCATACAATCAAAAAGCCCCCCGCCCCCCAAAGGGATATTGTCTGAATGATTAATAGACTATATCTCACAATCTTCATCTTTTCTAATCTTCGTCCTTCCTTATGATTCTCATAGATATACAGCCAGCCACTGTTTGCAGTAGCTGAAAGACACCTGGCAAAGAAGTATCCTCACAGCGGATTTGTGCATAACGAGTATGGAGTTAACCTCCCATTTCTTCCCAATTTCAATCTGAACCCACTTCGACTATGCTTTAGAACTGCCTACGTTGCATCCACGACCGGACTTGCTCTACTTTTTCCTTACTTCAATCAAGTTTTAGGCGTGCTTGGAGCCTTAAACTTTTGGCCGTTGGCTATATATTTCCCTGTCGAAATGTACCTTGTCCAGAACAAGATAAGAGCTTGGACTGGTACGTGGATAGCTTTTCAAGTGTTCAGAATATTCTGCTTGCTTTGCACGGTGTTGGCTTTTATTGGATCAGTGCAAGGACTTGTAACGAGTAAATTAAGCTAGGAATTATGTAATCGATAGCCTTAGGTCTTATTTTTTGCCGTTGTGAGCGATTTGATGAAGATGTATAATTGTATACTAGTATGCTGAGAGCTTTGAACCATATTCATTGTTGGTAAGTACTGCAAGCACAAAATTTCATGACGTTTTGTTTGGCGAAACGTGTGTATTGGATGTCACAAATATTCTGGTGTTAGATGCCTATATGTCTGGTTTTATGTTTGTATTGGCGGATAACAATTTATTTTGTCTCTTAACTTGACTCCCTCACCTTAACTTGCCTCCCTCACCAATTTGGTCCGGTAAGTTGTCACTCTAGTAATTTAGTCCTCTAAGTTGGTAAATTCACACAATTTAGTCATTTTCCCTAAAATTCTCAAAATTCACCGAATTATGTTTAGTTGGCACCCGTTTGACTAAAAATCGACGATTTTAACTGAAATTAATAATATTTTAATCCACTTTCAAAAATAACAACCCCCGGCTTTAGATCTTCTCCTACAAAATGGTACTACATCTCCTCCTACATTGTTTGGATGAGTGCCATGTGGAAATAATTTAAAATCCCCTAATACCTTGTTTGTATATTGTATTATTTACAATCAAATATTTACTTTTCTTCCCTTACCAAACTTAAAATATTTATGTGATTGAGCAAAGATAATGTTTTGCCAAATGTGTGTATCAACTACCAACATGTCTATAAATAAAAAGACTAATTGCTAAATCAATAATTCAATATTTCAATAACCAATTAACTTTCGGTAAACATGGATCTTTTTTTTTCTTCTAATTTCCAACCATTTCACATTTTCTTTTTCTCTATAGGACTAAATGTACTGTTGATCATACTTAATTACCTCAATAATATTATATCATGTCACAAAATCTGATTTGTGTGGCGAAAAATATATGTAATAATTTTAAGAAAAACATTGAGTTATTAAATACATAAGAAATTTATTCCATTGTTTTTTCTTGCAAGGTAATTTTTTAAAAATTTTATTTTGATGAGATACATGATTTGAGTATTTATATAAATACATTGATTATTTTAAGAATTATATGTTTTACAAGTTATCTTGAACATGTGTATCCAATATTTTAATAAGGTTAATTCTCTTGATTTTTATAAGTCTAATCCTATTTTATTTTTTGAAATTTTAAAAAACTATTCAAATGAAACTGCATATTGACTTTGCTAACATAAATAATTCGTAAGAAATCACTTTCACTGAATTTGGAAATTGAGTTACTTGGTTTGGTGTATAAGATATATGAATTTGGAAAGAGAATTTGAAGAAAAGGAAATGATATGGCTTGAAATACAAACAAACAAGGTATTAGGGAATTTTAAATTATTTCCACATGACACTCATTCACACAATGTAGGAGAAGATGTAATATCATTTTGCTCCCTAAGTCCCCCCCCCCCAAACCACCATTATGTAATGATTCATTATCCAAATTATGATTCTTTGTACTGATCGAATTGGAATTGTCTGAAGTTGATTTGTGGTGGTGGGTTTGGAGGGGAGAGGTGGCGGGCTTAGGAGTTGATGGTGATGGTGGTGGGTTTGGTTGGGGGTGGGGAGGCAACGACGGGTTATGCTATACATGGTGGTGGTGATTGCCTAAGGGGGGGGGGGGGTCGAAGAAGATAATGAATTATTTTTTAATTTCTTTACAAAATTATAAAAAAAAAATTGATATAATAAATGAGTTTTGGAGATTGAGAGACTTTAGTTAAAATAACTGTTTAAAAACTAAATATGAATTATAAAATAAGTTTTAATAAATTAATTAATTATAATTTGGAATTAAAAAAAGATTTAACAACATTTCAACAATATTCTTTGACTTTATATTACCTATGTTACATTTTAAAAATATATTTTTAATTGACTTGGCATCCATATGGCAAAAATATATTATTATATTAATATTTTTGGTCAAAATCGCCGATTTTTGGTCAAACGAGTGCCAACTAGACATAATTCGGCGAATTTTAAAAATTTCGACAAAAAGGGATTAAAATCTAGTGAGTTTACCAACTTAGAGGACTAAATTGGTGAAGTAACAACTTAACGGACCAAATTGGCGAGGGAGTTAAGTTAACAGACGAAATAAATTTTTATCCCTTTGTACTGGTTATAAACTCAGAACCAAGTTCAGTGAGTGTTTTTAGTGAAATTGTGATAACTTTATATGCTTTGAGTGAGAGGCGCATCTTTTATTGAATATGTTGTTCCAATAAAGTCATAATCTACTTCAACTTGTCGCTACAGTCGTTCATCAAATCAATCTCGTTTTGGTGTGATATATCATATCAAACTCAAAGCATTAGGCACTTTTCTCGAACTTTTCTTGAACCCTCTTCATTGCATACCAGCTATAATGGGTAAAAATCAACTTATATCCTTAGATATCCAAGTGTATTTTTTAAGAGTAAAATTGTCTTTCTATATTAAGATTCCCCAAAAATGTCCTAATTACATGAATGCTCCTTGAAAAAAAAAATAGAGTTAAGTGCAAAAACAACCCATGTTAAATTTCATTTTAGCAGTTTATCTGTCTATATTATACACGTAATTGAGTACATTAGGGTGTTGTACCACAAACTCTCATGTTCAGAGTAATTTTATCGGTTTTATTTGTATCATAATAATATATACTCCTACATTTTAAGAACAACAGGTCACTGTAACCTTCAAAAAAATTATAAATGATACTCTTCAACGTACTAATGTGGTGTTTGCAAACTCTTGTGATAAAGTAAAAGTTTATAATTTTAATTTAAATTTTAAAAGCACTTAAATTTAAGTTGAGAGTGTTTGCAAAATAATTTTAAATTTAAAATTATCAGCAGTTTTATTTAAAAATACTCACCATATGCCAAAAGCATTGTAGGGGTTTCTAGCTTTAAAAAAGTTGGATTTTTGGTAAATTACCTTCATTTGTTATGGTAAATTGGCAAACTACCTCCATCTCAAAAAAGTTGGCCAAATACTCCCATATGATCTCAAAAGTTGGCCCACCACTTCTCTGAAAAACTTTGTGTTGTAAATTTTGTACTAAAAGACTAAAATACCCTTATCAATACTAATATTTTCATTTATGTAATTTTAAATTTGATTTTACTATATTTTTTTATTTTTATAAAAACAAAGTTTGAAAAACAAGGCATTTACATGCACATATCTTAGGTTTTTATTTTAAATTTTAATTTAGTTTTATAATTTCTGATAGTTTAAATAATTAAGTAAAAGATGTAATAATTTCTTAAAGTAATAGCGGCATAAATGTTTTTTTTTAAAAAAAAAAATCAAACCCTCATCTAACCACAACTCCATTCATAAGGAAGTAAAATGATAACTTCTAAGATCACATAGAGGTATTTGACCAATTTTTGCAAACACCCCAAAATAACTTATACCACCTAATTCAAAAAGATCTTCAAAATCCTAATAAAACTGAAAAGTAAATATTAATTCTTCACTCATAAAAAAAGGAAATTATTT
Organism: Linaria vulgaris; assembly: GCA_948329865.1. NCBI lineage: Eukaryota > Viridiplantae > Streptophyta > Magnoliopsida > Lamiales > Plantaginaceae > Linaria > Linaria vulgaris. Next base: position 44,355,589 of record OX415253.1, read on the forward strand.
ATTATTTTTATTTTTGTTGAGAGGCCAATGAAAACAAATGAAGGGGATAGGCAGGTGCAGTTGACACGTGGCGTCATACGTCGCTAATTCCAATGGAATAGAATAAAATCATATATTATTTTCTTTTTTCTTTTTACCCAAAAACCTTAGCCCTAAAATTGTTAATCCATTCATCTTAATTCCAAAACCCTAATTCGAACGACCTCTGTTCATATATAATCATCGATACTCACCAGTGACCGGAAGCGTAGTTCATTCACAATTAGATGGTCAGTAATTCGTAATTCCGAATCTTAAATTTACTTTTCATGCTTTGTAGATTAGCTCCTACATTTCAATTTATGCCATTGGTTTGGATGTGGGGATTCCAAGAGGTAAAAACCATGTTTAGTACTCCAAGTTGGTCTCGTTACGATTTTGGTCCTTTAACTTTACCCATTATAGTCCTCTTAATTTGTTAATTTAGGACTTCCTACGACTAAAATCACTTAAATGAATCCACCTGGAGCGGAATTGCACTCGTGGGTCACATGGTCCTTGAATTTGACAATTTGGACCGAAACTAGTCGTGTGGATCAAAATTTGGGGGTTAGCACTCAAAATTTGATCCATAACTAATAATTTTGATCCACACGACTAGTTTCGATCCAAATTGTGAAATTCAAGGGCCATGTGATCCAGGAGTGCAATTCCGTTCCAGATGGATTTAAGTGATTTTAGGCGTCGAAAGTCCTAGATTAACAAATTAAGAGGACTAGAATCGGTAAAGTTAAAGAACCAAAATCGTCACGAGACTAGCTTGGAGGACTTACATGATTTTTACCTGAATTCAAAGCAATCCTATTTGTGAAACTGAGTGTTTAGTTTTATTTATTTTAGTGTTGTTTTGTTCATTTTGGTTAGTGAGTAGATTGAGTGTCATCTACTATACTGGTCCGGCGATTATTTGATGGCTAGAGTTGTATGGGTTCTTGTGTTATAGGTTTATAGTTTTCATTTTATAATGTAGCTGTGTATAATTTTCGTACGGTCCATTTACAGAGCGGCAGAGAAGGAAGGGGTAGACCTCGTAGGGATAATAACTATCCGGCTCGATTGGAGCAGAAATCGCATCATGGTAGGGGGACCAATCCCCCGTCGAGGCACCTGTGGGTTGGCAATCTGTCACATAACATAAGCGAGGCTGACTTGGCTCATTTCTTCGTACATTATGGAGATATTGAGAGTGTTGCGTTTCAACCGGGTCGAAGCTTTGCTTTCATCAACTTTATACACGACGAAGAGGCTTTCGCTGCTGTAAAAGACCTTCAGGGTTTTGTAATTGACGGCAATCCACTTAGGATTGAGTTTGCTAAGGCGGTTAGTTTTGTTGATCTTTTGTCTACTTATGTTGTTACTGAGTTGATCTCGTTTCTTGTATATGTACATTCATTATCAGTTTTATGGAAAAAAGTTGGTGCACACTCAGATACATAAACGTCCAGGGCAATGCAGTGCGAATAACTCCCTTCACTGGATCATACCACATTCGAACAAGCCATTTGATTTATCTGGTTTAATATTATAAGTTCCAGCAAAAAGTCTCTGCAGAAATTGATAACTATTTGATCGATTTCTTGCCCAACAATAACCTCTACTATTAATTCTGCTTGCACTGGCTGATTACCTTCTATAGGTACAAGAGTGCTACTTCTTACCACAATTCATTAAAGGTGCTGAAATTACAAACTGCACCACCTGTTACCACTCTATTAAGCTCTTTGTATGATTATACATAACGCAAAAGGTCCCAAGACCTTTACTTTTACCAGCTATGGACTTGCATGCAGCATTGTAAGCTAAAAAACTTCGCACCGGAAAAGTTAAATAGAGTTAGTCCATGCTGTCACTCCACATGTATAGATTGTGAATCAGGATGTCCGTCATATATAATGTGAACAAAACAATTTTCTAGGGCAAACACCTCAGCCTAAATGAGAATTACGTCATTGTTACCGTTACCAATGATCTAGTCCAAACATTGATGGGAAGGACCCGTTCGATCATTCTTTAGGCAATTAAAACGTCATATCGAAGAGTTCTCATTTTTAATTTTCTTATAGGATGGCGGTAACGTTGAGTGCCGGGAGACCATATAGTATGAAATTATGCAAAATGTTGTCAGAATCTAAATGTAGTGCAAACAGTAACATTCTGCACTTTGGGCATTAGGAAGAAAGCATTTGAGAACATGTTTAAAGATACTTCTTTAGTTGTGCTAATATTGATTGGTCTGTGCACACTAGCCTAGCATATGAGTTTTTAGTAGTAAGTATTGCTTAGAAACATTCTTCCGTTAATATGAAAATTTTGTATTCATGAACTGCGTTCATCCTTAAATCACACGGTAGGTATTATTGACCATGTGGGATTATTGCTTCGCATTAATAGAAAAGCTGCAGTTGTTTTCGTTACTCAATGACTCCTTTTAAGTATACTTTAACTGAGGTTGTAAGCACAATAATCCCATCTAATTAGCTATGCCTAAAGCTTGTTGGGGCATCTATAATTGAATTAGAACTCTACAATAAGGATTTCTGCTTCGATGAAGCAAACGATGCCCGTGATTCTGGTTTCAAGTGTCTAAAAAGAAACATGCTTAGCTTTCTGAAGTCAACTGACTGCACTGATGTGAAGCTTTTTATTGACTTAAGCACCTAAAAGTAGATGGATTCACTGAATAGACAATTCAAGTACTTCCCACGAATTTTCAGCACCATGATTATGATTAGCGTCTTGCAGCAAGCACCTCGTGACGCTTAGATTGTTGAAACAGATATTTGAAGGCATCGGATTAGGTTGTCCAACTCAAACTAGTGCGAAAAACGCAATACAACAACAATAACTGAGCCTTTAATCAGAAATAATTAGGTTAGACTATATGGGTGCAATGAGACTTAAGTTGATTCGAGCACGTGAATCTTCCTTCACGGTTGAGATTCAATAAGGCAGCTATTCGTCTTTGCCTCTTTGGCCATGTCATGACATGTGATGTGACCTTGCTCCAAGTTTTATTTGGTCATCTTTTCGTTCGATTGGTATGTTCCAAGTGGAGAGCTTCATTATGATGTACCGGTTTATTTTCGGATCTACGGCTAACATAAAACCATCCTAAATGATCTTCTTGCATCCTGTGCAAAATTAACAATGAACGATTTCATTGCCTTAATATTACGAGGTCTCTCTTTTCCCTCAACCACAGGAAATTAGGCCAACTTTCTGTGATGGATCTACTAATTTACAGTCAGTGCACCACGGACAAGCCAAAGAGCGATGATAAATCCTATCAGCATGCCTTCATTGCGTATTGTTTGCTTCTTTCATCAGTAAATATAAATGCTCCAGTTCACCATCTATATGATTATCAACACTGCGGTGCATCTAGTTAATTTAGTGTGGGTTAATGTTCTGATCTAATAATTCAAGTATGAGTACTGAGCCGACAATCTCTTGGCTAGATCTATGCATTTCGCACCAACCGCAATACGAAAGCTTCATCACAACCATTAATTACCAAGCACAGTATCTTTAGTTCTTTGACTTGATCAAACTTCTACATGGATGTGTGAGACTTTTGGTTTTTTCATGGCTCCGGACATGGTAAGCAATTTTAAGGAATAGGCAATGGCATTAGGCAGAAGTTCATCAGGAACGTAGGATTGCCTATTTTAATCAGGTGAGAATAATAATGACACACGTGACTAATGAGTTTGCAATGTTGTATGTGAACAGTAATGCAGGGAGGAATAGCCTGAGATCAGATACTATTAGTTATTGTTTTCTTGTCATATCCTGTATTTTGATGGCAATTGACAGTGAGAAGCTAGTTTCCACTCTCCTGAGAGATTTCATTAAAGAAAGCCTTGCTTCAGTCGAATTGTTAACAGTGTGGCTCTTGATAGGACATTTTTCTGTAGAGAAAAAAAAAAAAGACAGAACATTTTTGCTCCTAGAACATGTTTGTTCCCCTCAAATAACCCATCCCATGCCAACCCAATTTGGATTTTTTTTTTGCACCAAAGTAAGTTATGTATGAAAAGAAAGAGAGCTCAATTATACTCTTGAATCCCATGGCCCATCTGGCAGTGATTTGCTTGTGCAGTCATTACATAAGGCAAGGCATTAATCCGTTGGGTTCAGTAGACTCCGTGCAGTAGCCAATCTGGAACATAACTTTTACTTGTCTATAAGATCAAGAAGTACTGTGTAGTCTTCAACAACATGAAGCATTCTGGGTAGTTGTTTATTGCTAAATTCTGCTTATGTGGCCAGCAGCACTACCAGACTTTGCTTGACCCATAATAATGATATTACAACTGCCCAAATTGTATGGTTCTGTAAGCAACTTGGACTTCTGGAGTGGGCTAAGGACCTGTCACTGGACGAGAAAAATGTTGCATATTTGGGTAGGAAGTTTGTAACAGCTGACCTCATAAGTTTGGGAATAATAGTCTAGCTATGTTGATAGTGCTTGTGTTGGTGTTGAGAGAAGCAGCTATTTTGTTCCACTTCCTGTTTTTGTGATCATTAAGAAAATTTACTGGTTTTGACCCTATTACTTCTGTTTTCTCGATTAATCTGGAGCCAACATACAGCAGTATAGCTACAAGTCTGTGGCATGTAACATATGCTGGTGCAAGGGATGGCACACCCTATCAAACCGTAGCAAAGCAATGAATAGAATCAAGCACTGAATAGGGTCAGTTTCTGTCAATTATCACTGATAATACGAAAATTTATCTGTAGTTTTACTTGTAGAGTACCCTAAGGAGTGATTTACGTTTGTCGGGGTTCGTGTGCAATTCGATCTAATCTTGCTATACATTGGTTGGTACTTAAATATCATCGTTTGTGCTGTGGTCGGATTTTGCAGATAAGTTTGTCGCCTTTTTCTTTAACGAGAACAAATAATATGTAAAAGTTTCAAGTTACTATTGGCTTACATATTTTACTCTAGTGCATATGTTAGAGGATGTTTCGTGGATGTCAATATATGCATCAGCTTATTACGTACTCATATGTGTTGAAATCAATTGGTCTCTCGTGAACAAGTATAGACTGAGGTGCTAACATTGTCATTTTTACCCCCCTTGCTGAATTTCATGAGCTAGATTGAGGACAAGACTAATAACTACTGAGTTAGTAATTAAAACATTGTGTATGCCTTTGTGTGCATTCCCTGCACCCACACCCACAGAATGAGAGCACAAATGGCACTCAGCCACATGTACTACCTTATAATTGTGAACCATAGTGGTTGTGGAACCATTGATGTGGCTGCGTCCTGTTTTCATGCTGCCGTAAAACTCAGAAACTTATACAACCTTAATGTAAGCTGTACTCTGCAGGAAAAATCGGGAATTCCATCACGTGATGCAGACTACCCTCAACACAGGGATGAACGAAACCCCATGGGAATGGAGTCTCCGATTGCTCAAAGGGACACCAGACCACGTCACTCTACTCCTGAGCGACCTTATATGCACAAATCCAACATGAATAATAATGATGCAGAACCCAGTGAGGTCTTATGGGTTGGATTTCCTGCCTCGTTGAAAGTGGATGAATTTATATTGAGGAAGGCCTTTTCACCATTTGGAGACATTGAGAAGATAACTGCGTTTCCTGGACGTTCTTATGCCTTTGTTCGTTTTAGAAATGTGATGGCAGCCTGCAGGGCTAAAGAAACCCTTCATGGGAAATTGTTTGGGAATCCCCGGGTACATATATGTTTTGCAAAGAACGACTCTGGAACATCCAACAGAGAGAGGAATCCAACAAATTCCCCTCCATACCCACGTATGGGAGCATACGGACGCTCTAGATCTCCTGAACACTTCCGGTCTGAGAGGAACTTTGATGGTATATCTGAAGATCCCAGCATTAGATCTCCTCTTTATATTCCAAACTTAGATCCTGGTATTAGATGGCCTGGTAGAGATGATGGTCATGAACATAGAAGGTTCACACGACAAGGTTCAGATCTACGGCTACCAGCAAATATCTACGAGCGACATGATAGTCCATCTAGGAACATAGATTCTCGTTTCCGCGAATTCTCTCCTCAGGGTTTTCGTCGACAAGGTTCATTCTATGATGACCCATGGGATTTGCCTGAAGACGTCTCGCTCTTGCGTGGGTCAAAGAAACTGAGGGCTGATCCATTTCCTCCTGAAAATGAACTGCCCGAATATCCTTTATCTGATTTGCAAAGAGTAAAGCGTGACATTCCCCAATCGAGGTTTGTTGATGACAATGCTGATTACAGACCTTCAAGTCGCAGACTGATCGCTGAACATTTAACCAGTCCTCTACCACCATTTGACGAAAGGGGTAATCACTTATATGCCTCAATTGATAATTATCAGGTTGGTCCAAGTCCATTGCGTTCACATGATTCGAGTAGATTGATGTCCACTTCAGGCGAATCATCTTCAAAACAAGTCTGGAAATGGGAAGGATTGATATCCAAGGGAGGCAATCCTGTTTGTCGTGCCCGTTGCTTTCCAGTTGGAAAACCTATGGAAATAGTTCTGTAAGTTTATTTTCATGGCTAAATTGAGTAATGTATTTTAAGCTCTCTCAAGTTTCATGAATCAGCACTAAGCAATTCTGGTAGATAGACTAAAACTCTTGTAGTGTTTTTTGTCTGTTGATCCATTTTGCTCTGCAAAAACCTGCACGCGCATCAGGATCCTAATGCAACAGAGTACGCAGCGCTACAAAGAGAAATAATTTTCGTTCATTCTTTTAAGATTTCTTCGCTTCTGTCACTTAAATCGTTCCTGTGCAAGTCTTGAAGATTTGATTAAGAACTTACTGAATGAATCACATTGTCCTGCGTTAAGTTTATATCTAGAAACCAGATTCTGTTTTTTGTTTGTATGGAGATTTCTATTTCTCTGCCTAATTTATGATGAAATGATTTGCAATGTTGCAGACCACAATGCATTGACTGCACAGCAAGGACTAGTTTAGACATGCTTGCAAAACATTACTATGAGGCAGCTAGTGCATGGGTTGTCTTTTTTGTTCCTGAAAATGATCAAGACATTTCGTACTACAATGAATTCATGAATTATCTAGAGGAGAAACAACGAGCAGCTGTTGCAAAAATAGATGAACGGACGACCATGTTTCTCGTACCCCCTTCGGAATTCTCCGAGAGAGTACTAAAAGTACCTGGGAAACTTAGCATGTCGGGTGTTGTCTTAAGGTTAGATCCTCAAAATTCTAGCCATGAGTCTCTTTCCCGAAATATCAGCAAAGAAACTACGTATACATCTATTCAGAGTGGCGCATTGTATCAGAAGCCAAACTCACCTCCACGACCTTACGTACCAACTCCGCCTCTCATGAATTACGATAAAACTTCAGTAAGTGGATCACCCTTTCAGGGAAAATTTTCTTCAGGTGGTGCGTATGCACCAGTTGCAAATGTTGCTCATTCGATGAACTCTGTTGAGTCCGTTGATGCACAAGCGCACGGTTATATGCAGGCTCCAACGTCTGGACCAACCTGGTCCACTCACAATTTTCAAAACTCAAACGCCGCTATTAGAAACATCACATCACAGGCTTCCAGTCCCAATTATGGTTCTGCTGCTCATACATACTCTTCAATGCCCAGACCAATGCCAGAAGCGACTCATTACAGCTACATATCCGAGGTCACAAATGCTCCTCAGAGGGGAAACGTTGAACCCCCAATGCAAGAAAAGCTTCCCCCTCCTCCACCAATGCCTACTTCAAGTCTCCCAGCAGACCATTTGGCTCAGCTGGCGTCATCTCTTCTTGGACAACAAAGTCAATCGGGTGGTATTCAGAATACTGCAGAGTACGCACAGTCAGCAAACCTTAACCAACCAGGTTATTCCTTTAAAGCACCACAAAACTATGGTTTACCAAATGATCAGGTTTCTTCCGAGTTTGTACAGTCGCAGTTTGGTCAGGTGCAGCAATATCAACAGCAGTTGTCGAATCTCTCAGCTGCGACTCAGAGGGAGGGTCAAGCTTCTGCCCCGGTGAACCAGCAGTTGCAAAATTCCGGTCAAGATGATCCTGATGCGGACCCACAGGTTCGTTTGCAGGCAACTCTGCAGCTTGCAGCAGCTCTGCTCCAGCAAATTCAACAAGGGAAAGGGAACTGAAGACTAAAATTTAGGAAACGCAATTTTTGTGTTGTTTTTCTATTGGCATTGCTGTGGCATTTCTTCTGTATTAATGTAACTGGAAAGAGGTTGGGCTTGATGATAGTTATGTACTTTCTGTTTGGTTATGTATCTTAGATGGTTTTCTCAGTTTTCTGGAATGGCTGAAACTTGTAAGTTGTAAGGTTAGCACTGGGGTTATGTATCTTACTTTGGCGATGGGGTTGTATTTGCTGCTTCATGAACGAGTTTTTGGACCAGTTATTTATTCTTTGCTAGACTTTATGGTCATAATCGATCATGAATTCTTTTCTATTTGCAACTTCTCGAATAATGTAATAAAATTACGAGTAAAAATTCAAAAAATTTAGGTTAACTGATCAAAAAGATATGAGAAATGTTCAGTGAAGTTACTTTTCTGTAAGAATAAAAGATAGCTTAAATACTGAGTAATAATTTATGCATTTGTTGTATGGTAATGTAGCTACTCTTGGAAATACACTGTACTGTTGGGGTTGTATGAAAAATTCTTTAGCATACAGTAAAATAATTTCTATATAGCTTGTTGCATCCCTTCATTGTGCATTGTATTTTTAGTTGGTCGTTGCATCCTTGCGTATGTTCGTTCTTTGTTAAGTATCAAACTCAAGCTGCGACAATCGACTCCATTATTAAGGAAAAGGATTGTGCTATCTTTGCAACTGGTATCAGTTGATAATTGAGATTAATTTAGTTTAATCTAAGTTTCAATCGTGTGAAATCCTTCCTGTAAAGGATTTTGGAAAACTAAGGGAAATTGAGGGAGAAGATATGAATAAATAGATCATCAACCAGAAGAAATTGTTTAAATAACTTCCATAAAATGCTCTAACTTGATTTTACAATTGTAAAGTTTAATGATGCCGTCGTGTTTGTAATTGTATCATGTTTTTGAGGTAGACGCAATATTATAACTAAACCCTCTACCTTGTTTTGTGATCATGATAATCAAGTTTCAGCACAAAAAGTTTTAGTTGTTTAACACAACAATTTTATAAGGAATTATCGTTCTAGATACAAAAGAATTTTATAAGATGATACAAAAGAATTATATAAGATGATACAAAAGAATTATATAAGATGATGTCCAATAAATGATATCATATTTCTTCTAAAAGTGTAGATATGAAGATGAATCCCTTCTGTTTGTGGTGTCTCTTGACAAGATAGAGCGTGCTTCATTGATGGAACGCGGGGGCTCTAAATCTTTGTCTTGTAATGCATTCCCAAGCAATCTTTGCATCTGAGATGCGTATATGTCATCTAGAATCTGGAAAAAAGAAGCAAAAAGTTCAATGATTTGAGTACTCTCAACAATCAAAGATAAACATATGTGAAAGCATGCATATTCCAAATTGAGGTTAAATTAATGCTAAATGGTCTAGCACTATGCTTGCTTACCCCTAGAGCATGATAAGATCCAGTGTACCAAACTCTGTTCTCCTTTCTGCCTTCCAGAAACTTCAAAACAATCTAATGCATGGAAAAATGGAAGTTAATTACAAGTAAAGACTAAATACAAAGAAATGGAAGTAGGAAAGTATGTCTAGTTTACCTGTCCCATTTTGTCCCAAAAGGCTCGACAGGTTGCGACAAATATTTGGCTTGTAAAAGTCTGATGCAAGTTCGAAATGCACTCATCAAGTTGTGTGCTTAGCAATTGCATCCTTTCGCGAATGTCAGCTTCCCCATCTGCCTCTTTTGTATCTTCCAAGATCCTCTGAAGACGGGTGCCTCGATTGGCTTGCATCTGAAAAAGTTTGCACAACATTGATGAACTTACACTTAAGGGTTACAAAAACAGAAGATACATTATATTGTTTTCTTGTTGAGCACTCTATCGCCACGTTCTTCCTTTCGAAGGAACTATAACTTCTAAGAGAATCAAACTAAATTAGAAAAAATTCTTACGTTGCCTGCAATCTTAAGCACTATGGCTTGGATGTAGTTCTTATATTTCGTCCGCAGAAGGACTGTAATAGCATTCATCTGCTCTCCAAAAGTGGATTTATTATCTCCATTAACGGGTAAATAGGATGCCCATGATTTCAGTTTATCCTCGACCCTACAGTGCAGCACATCCAGAATTCTCTTAATTGTATTCAGGAATATTCCCAGCTGCAAACATAAAGAGACAAACGGAGTAATTAGCGAGTTACATGACATATACATTAGACCACACTTTACAGGAAATGAAACTAAAGTCCGCACCTTGTTGAAATTCTAGAAGTGGATCAATTGTTCGTCAGATATTGCAGCAATTAGGGAAAATCGAAGTGGGAATTACCTGGCTCGGAATGGAATAATGCGCGGTTGATTGTCTCCCTGCCAATTTCTGCACTTGCATACCTAGTCTTTTTGGTATGCTATCTTTTAGAGGAGTCAAGATATCGTGGTATTGCCTTTCGAGCGCTTTGATTATTGCTCTTTCAACATTCACAGCAGCCTTTAAAACCGAATTATAACATAATTAGCTAAGAAAATAGACCAGATATGATATATTTAATCATCAAAAATTAACAATAATTTGGCATGTGAATCGATGTTGTTAACGATACTTGTATGCATTCACACAATATGATTATAATTAAAACATTCCTGTTGAGTGTTAAAATAATGAAGGCATGTATTGTTGGTTCTGTATACTGAAAGTTTCTGAGTTTGACCGTCTGTATCTTTTCATTGTAGTTCACTGAGTAATTCGAAAACTTACATTCTCCAAGATCAATGTGTATTCAGGCCACCGGTTGATCACAATTTCATATTCAATCAGCATTCTTGTCAACTTTTCAAACATGTCCTCAGCGAAAGGCGAGGTTGAATATTTCGTTGACACTCCAGACCAGGGCACCTGCCATAGGTAATTCACAGAAAGAAATATGTAAGAAACTCAGAAAGTGATAGCTATACCATATAAGTAATATGATTAAGAACAGTACCTTTTCGGCTTTGCAGAGGTCAAGCAAGATAAGTTGTAAATCTTGTACCCACACCATGATGTAACAGTGGAACAAGTCCCTGGAGTCAATTCCTCCTTGGACAGGGCTGAGCATAACACTGAATTTATGAGTATGAAAACCAAAATAATACTAGCAATAAAGTCTTTAATGCGGTAGTAATTTGGCCAAAACAAGGGGTGTTATTCTATGTACCGTATGTTCCACAATTCAAGACGTCTCTCAAAGTCAGACATCGCTATCAGAAGCTCATTCACGTGTGGCATGGGACTTGACGGAGGCCATGCAGCAAGAAAACCTCTAAGCCTCTTACACAACTCTGTGCTGTACACTGCTGAGGTGATGCTCGATAATTCTATTGAACTGCAGCCCATAAGTAAAATTTATAGTCATTCTCAAAAGAAGTTTGCAAACTTGCAAGGAGTATATCGGCCAACTATACATATTTAGTGCAATTCGAGTCTAAAACTCTTCGACAAGAATAAGTATTTAGTGAATTCTTGTCTATAAATCTTTATGACTGGTGTAGTTCCATTCACCAGGTCGTAGTTCCCATTGGTTCCAAGATCAAAGCCAGGTAAGTATCAACATTTTCTGTGACATATACCTGGGGAATATATGTTGACTGTGGATCTTGATATCAGCCTGAATTTCATTGCTTATGTTGATGCAGAGATTCTTCATCTTCAAGTAGGCTTTTGTGATTGTATCTGAATCCATAATGAACCCCTCTGAGTTGGTTGATACAAACTCATCAGTCTCAAGCATGTGCTTTCGACACCTTTTTGTTGCAGCTGCCTGCAAAAATTTCCATATGACATTTTAATTTAAATTGTGAACAACAAAATGATGCCAGAAAACAGTAATGTGTTGTTCGCGCCTATTTGAAAATATTGCATTGCAAGAACTTTCAGATATCTTTCGCCGATATGGGGCAAGAGGAATAGCAGGAAAAAAAGGAACTTGTACAGTCCATCATTTGAAGTCTTCCAGTTGAGTTGTGCATGTTTCTGTTGCATACTTGCATATTATCCAAAAAACCCAATTTACCAACTTTATTATATTTGTTTGGCTCCCTAATTATTCTATATTGTTCACGGTCAAAGTCGAAGGAAAGAATATGTCAATAATTATGTATTTGGCTGAATGCGCAGAATTGATCCATTCCCAACATGTTATAGAGTTTTACAAGTACAAATAAACTCCCTATTGTAGCTGAAAGGTAAGAAGGATAAATAAATATATGGTGTGATTGTGCTGAGTGCACATATCACGCGCCTTGACAGAATATGCCAAGGCTAAGAGAAAAAAACATGATTTGTCGATGATAAGCTAACCTGCAAATAATTTCTCAGCACAGTCTGCGCATCTTGAGCAAGTATGTCATGTAGAAGTGTATATAGTTGCACTGCAGGGACTAATGCTGGTGCTGCAGTTTCTGAAATAGGATTTGATGAATCTGCTAAGCCTGTTGGTGACTGTTCGTCTAGTGACTTATAATTTTGAAAAACCTCTGCCAGAAGCTTCTCAACTTGTGTTTCACAATCCAACATAATGCTTTTCTGTGAATCCACAAATTACTAACAGTTAAAGAAAAGCAGGTAACACATTGGAGAAAACAGATCCAGAAGAGCACTGTTAGGAAACTTCCCTTCTGGAGAAGTTCAAAAATTTTGAAATTGAAAATATATTAAACCTTATCTAAGTTCCACTTTTCAAGAAATACATTAAGACGACTATTTTAGAGGCCATAGGCTACTTTCTGATCTTTATGTTCATTATATCCACTAGAGGGGGGAGGAAAGAAATCCTTCGGTTCTCAGATTAGAGCAACTTATTATGAAGGCATCAGAAAAGGGCTAGACCCTTTGATAATGATATCCCAATTTCAAAAGTAAAGTGAAGCTCGTGACTGTTTCTCCAGGGATTTATGAGTACAAATCTCTCACCCTAAGGCTCGACCCTTCAGGACCATTTATTCGCATGACGGTCTCTATAAAGAGAACTTGAAAGAGCAATATGACTTAGCGTAGATCAATTATCCATTTGAGATGCTTACCTCTTGTCTTGTTAAATTTCTGTCGCTTCTGGCTTTCAGGATAGGCACTAGCAACTCATGCACAAGTTCTAAGCAGTCTTTTGTAGGAGTGGAAACATTCATGATGTAAGAAAGGTATCTGTATGAAAAATTAATGAGACATTAGCTTAGGGGTCTACCAGATGTACTCAAACTGATCTATCTCACGTGACAATCACGTTTACCTTAGTTTGGTATATGAATCAGAAACTCCATAATAGTCAGCAAACTCTGCTAGGATCCATTTCCAAGGCCCCTCTACACGCAAATTCCGTGCATGGAACTGTTGTGCTCGCATGGCAGCCTCCAGCAACAGATCATATGCTAGGGTCTCTACAATAGTTCCACTCTGATGATGTACAAAAAAAAAAAAAAAAAATCTTATTTGTGAGGTGACATAATATGTATATGGCTAAATTTGGTTACATTTAGAAAAATGGGTTTTCTTAATGGGGGAAATGCAACATGATAGTATAGGCCGAAATGAACTTCTACTCATTTTATGCATAATGAAAAGCTTTTTCCACCAATTACAGAGTTCTTTACGTGAAACAAAGATAATCTAGTAACCGCTCTAGCAAATTGCGGCAGCAAGGGTTGACAAAGTCAGGTCATATGTAGTACGCAACATTTCTATTACTGACAGGGGGGCATCTTTATTATCTTTGTGTTAGATGACCCAGTAGTTAGAACTTGAAATGAAGATTAGCGTCCAACCATTCTGAGTAGATCAAATTAACAAGTAAAATATGAGAGTTTATACAATACAAGAGTCAATATGGTTAGTCGAACCTTTGCAAGCACTGTATCATCACTGGTAATGGTGCTACTAATGGACAGTAAGACTTTCCCAACACATTCTTTGTCACTGTCATAAATAGGCCACCACTGAACTCTATCATTCTGCAAAAAGAAAAGAAAAGAAAAAGCTTATATCAGATAGTTCAAATATAGATTATAAAGATCTTCCCTGTAGTACACTTACATGGTTGCTCGACAGAGAAGAAATTGGAATTGTAGCGCAACCTTGAGCATTTTTCATTACATCCTGGACTTCAAGTACAAGAGCATCTCCTTGGCTCTCAGGAAAACTGAAAAGTCAAGTTTTTGCAATCAGTTCCTCTCATAAACTACAGGAGAGGTTCTAAAAAATTTATTCAGAAGGCAACGAACCAGCTAATGGTTGATGCTTACAATACTGCAATAAATGAACCACGGTGCACGATGCTAATTCTTACGCATTATAAACCATTTTATGATTTCGAAAATATTGCTCAGAAATTATTATTACCATCACAAGCAGATGGAAGGAACTACCGATAAAATTCAATTTATTCATTTTCTTCTGCAAATTTATTCATAGTAAGAATTTTTTTTAACTATTGACATGGTTTTGTCAAAGAACTTGTTCTGTTGTATCCATGATAATATGTTTGAGCGAGTGAGCTGAATCTGCGACTTACAAATCATGGTATTCACCGGTTCCAGGATGCAAAGAGATGGCACAAACTGGTTTATCTTCATTATCTTCTGCCAACGTCTTTAGATGAACCAAACACAACAGTGAACCTGTAGATTATCAAGAGAACAATTAAGTTAGTCTATAGTGTACAAAACCATTCTCTACATGCTAGTAGGAAATCACAAGTCACTAGAAATTCAATTCCAAAATCAAGTTCTTGTTTCCAATAGCCAAATCCTTAAGACGTTATGAAGACATCACAAATTCTGTGGTATAGTGTTTCATGAATTCAGGATATTCATAAAGAGACTACAAAGATACTCAACGAGACAAACCTTCACACGGTGACAAGGAAGCGAGTTTAAGAGAATTAATTTTGTGTTTCACAATTGATGAAACTTGTTTGACATAATCAGCCCCAGCTTGAAGGTAAATCGCACTTCTCATAGAGTTTGAGTTCTTTAGCCTTCTTCTGGGTATTATACGGAGCTTTTTCACTGCCATAAAAAACAGTACATTTCAAAACTAAATTCTTGAAGAAAATAGATTACATTAGGCATTACAATTCTTGAAAATATTACACATAAACACCAATAGAAGCTCAAGAGAAAGGTTGTATAAAGAGGTAGAAGACAAAGCTAAACCTTCAAGACGAATCTTTCCAACATTTCTCTTCATTTTTCTGGAGATTGACTGTTCTGTGGATTTATTACTCCTTTCTGTTTGCTGTGCCCCTCGAGGGTGAAGCAAAAGTTTATGTAGTCTGAAATGGGAAAATGTCATGGACATGTTTCAAAACAAATGTAATTACTGTGGTTTGAAATGATTCTAAAAATGCTTGCAAGTCACACGAGAAATGTAAGATTCATAGACCTACCCGAATGCATTACGAAGAAGCTGACACTCATCACGCAGAAATTCTGGAGCCTCTGCACAACCTCTTGCCCATGAATTAAGACATAAACGGATGCAAGCATCATAAGCTACAAGAGCCTGCCATGCGTTTTGACCACTGTCACAAGAATATAAAGTTCCTCTGAGAATCTTAAGGAGAAATCAGCACACTTGCAAAAATAACAGTCAAAATATTTTTATAATAAAGCATGCAGGATTAGCTGAATTTGACACTATCTGGTAATGCACCTGGCATCGTAATATGGCATATGATTTACTGCATTTGCAAGGGAGGGAGGGGCAACCTGCTCTCTTTCCCCAAGTGTTTCTCCATCATCCCTACAAAGAACAACAGATTCAAATGAAACAAATATGATAGATACTTTTATATGCTAGAGTTCAATGGCCTTTCTTTCATCATACCTTTTGCAAACTGATTCGAGCTCTGCAGATTTATCACCAAGGCCAGCAGAAATTATTTTATCACGAGATAAACCCTGCTCCGATTCTTTATATAAACCGTCAACACCTTTCTTGCTTCCAACTTCAGAACCATGAACTTCATTTCCTGTATCCAAGAAGGGTGGTGCACTTGGTGTTCCTAAGTCCATAGAACCACTAAATTTACCAACAGGAGTTCCCTGCATTAATTACACAAGTTTTATCTTATAAACTAAGACTTCACAAATTAAGAGCCATTATTCAATTACACTCCTCCATCATATTCTCTAAAGTAGCAAGATGATACTCACATAGGCACTGTGAGGTTGGTTTAGTCCTCTCAACCGGCTACTTCCGCCTGAAAGTAAACCGTTCTTCTGAAATCCCGTAACATCCCATTCTCCATCAGTGAATCTTCTTACGTCACCCGGGACCTCGACACAGAGATCCTCTTTCAACAACCCTCGATTTATACCAGACTGAAATTTGCCGCCATTCATCTGCTTCACAGAACTCCGGTCCAACACATCTTCGTCAAAAGCAAGTGGCTTATCCACCACATCTTCATCAGACTGGTCCCCGTAAATTTCATCCGGGGCAGACCCCACACTCTCGCTCTCCTCATCGTTGTAATAGTCAGACTCATCATCCTCGTTACTATCAACTGTTAGCGCAACAGGATTCAGGGGTTTCAAGAGACTAGAGTGAAACTTCAGTGGAGGAAGTATATTCGAGGATCCGTAACTATTCGAAGTATACGATAATGGAGATCGAGGAAGAGGGTATTGCATATCAAGCTTCTCAGCTAAAGGTGATCTGATTTGAGGCTGTTCAACATCTGAACCCTGCAGGCAAAAAAGTTTGCAACTTTACGACGAAATTGAGCTAAAAGATCTAGTTTTTACACTAACCCCACAACAATCACACTCTTTGCATAACTGAAAAATGGTGAATAAAACAAAATTCCTAAACATTGTAATTTGATTCACCTACAACAGTGCAATAAACAGAAAAATGAAAAAAGAACAGAAAAGGTCAGAACTTTGCAATAAATTTCTTGATTTTAGAAGAATATACACAAACCCACATATATTTCTAATGTCAAAAGGAAAAAAGAAAGAAAAATAACAAATGGGTTAGTGAAAAAAGAGTACCTTTTTAATCCAGTTGATGGCAGTCTCGTCTAAGCCTTCAGTAAACATGGCCATCAATGGTGTTTTCTTTTTCACACACAAACACACTCAATGCGTGAAATTTCGGAGGAATTAATGAAGTTTTTGTGGGTTTGTGAAGGGAAGGGAAAGGGAGCGTGGTGGAGATGAGCTGGTACATACAGATACAACGGCTAGTTTGAAATTTGGGGGATTTATGTAAATATTGTGTACTTCGAGGGGCCCACCAATCTTCAATTTATTTTTTAATTTTATTCCTGATTTTATCTAATTTAGTCTAGTAAAGTTGAAGTCTCCTTTATTTTAATTGCATCTCATTCTATCTGGGAATAATTATTTACATGGCCTAAGATTTCTGCATTTATTTATATAATAATAAAGAGTTATAGATAAACTATTCATACTATATATACTTCCATGTGACAAATAACTAGGCCAATTATCTCTGCGACTTTCTAAAGGCATAAAGGTGAATGAAATGCATAATACAAATTAATTTTCATTTCTGGTTAGATACATGGACAAGGATTCTAAAAAAAAAAAAACCAAACCAAAACAATACATGGATAAAAAACCTACTGAACCCCCCCCCCCCCCCCCCCCCCACCCCAAAAAAAATATATATAATATAACATAGCACATAATGCAAAATGCCAGTTAAGGCAACACAGAGAAAATAAAGTAGCCAAGAGAAAAGAAAAAAAATATGTGTATAAACTATAAAGGGTACTTTATGAAATTGTTTATATGAATATGCGTGATATTTGTTTTTATTAAGGCTCAAATGAGAAGAACGAGTTTCTTGTAAATAATTCAGATGAAATTAAGAATAATCAAAGTCATCATTCACTTATAAACTATTGAATGCGAATAGTAAGTTTAAACATGGTAAATAATTGAGTTGCTTATTGTTCCATTATTAATATTTAATTTGACCTATAGGAATAAGTGAATGCAGTGATCAAAAAATTATTGAAAATCAAATTTAATCAAATGTTATACAAGTTTGGGTCTAACTAGATATACAAATAATTAAAGTTTATAAGAACACTTTTTGCTCCACCTCTTAATACACGTCTATTGAACAAAAATAGATTCACGGGTTGCCCGTGTGGGTTGACCCGACCCATAATGTTTGAATAATGGAGAGAGTATTTCTATTTTTGAATAGATATTCTTATTTTTTCCCATTCTAGGTAGTTTTCTCTAGATTCCATGAGAGAGTAATACTCATACATACACATACATATTCTAACAGAAAAAATCTCTGAGGGATGTTCACTTTGATGAGCAGCGATTGATGGATGAAGATGAACACTTGCAGTTCGTAAACCTTAGTGCATACCGACCATTCAGACATGTGCGAACCTCTGAAGAATTAAAAGATACAATCGAAGATGAATGGGGAGATTCAATTATTGTTAGGGTTCTAGGGAAACCTTGGTATTACCCGACGCTTCAAATAAGGCTCGACTTAATGTGGAAGCTACACAATAATTTTGAGTTGATTGATCTAGGGCACAATTGCTATTGCCTAAAAGGTATATCCGCCGAAAAACACGAGATGATCTTGACCAAAGAGCCATGGCAGATTGCCGGGAGTTTTTTGTTGATATGTAAATGGTTAGTGACGTTTAGAGCGTCAAATGATAAAGTGGAAAGCGCGATCACGTGGCTGCGTATTATGGACCTCCCGCCACATTACTTTTGGGAATCCGTAATCAAGGCGTTGTCAAAATGCATTGGAGATCCTATCAAAGTGGATAGCAATACATATAACGCAACTAGAGGGAAACTCGCTCGAGTTTGCGTACAAGTTCGCATGGATCAACCTCTCAAACTAGGGGTAGTTTTGGATGACGAAATCTTCCAAGTTTTGTACGAGAATCTGCCATCGCTATGTTATACATGCGGAATGGTAGGCCATACAACCAAGACAGGCGGGCAAAATACTCTGGCGTCGGGTGGAGAAGAGACGAGTGAGTTGGCTATAAGAGGAAATGTATATCCAAAAAACCAAAACACCTAATCTTGGTTGAAGTAGAAAGCTAGCAAGAAGGAATACATGGAATGGATGGAGGTCCCTCCGCACAAGAGTAAGGGGAACACAAATAAAGGTCAAAAAGGCGCTCCGAGAGGGAGAGCTAAAACAGAATAAGGAAACTTGGGGAATGTGTCGAAAGAAAGGCATGCGATAGCCAATTGAGGTGTCAAAATATTTAAGGCCACTACAAGTATGGCAAAACATCCGAGCATATATAGTAAGAGGATACTATCACCAACTCTGGCGAAACAAGGAAATATATTGAGTGCTAAAGGAAAGAATCCCAAGACACGTTACACTCTCAAGAAGAGTCATAAAGAAACTATGAAACTCTCTTTGATCATCAATAATAAAGAGAATAGTTTTGCAATTCTTGGTAATATCCCAAACGACGTGTCAACTTCCCAATCTGAGCACAGCAAAGCGCGCTCTTTACTGGGACGAGTAGAAATAAACAAAGAGGCAGTGAGCGAATATAGAGATAAATTTAGACGATGTGCGAGTCGAATTCCACAACGGCCAATTGATAGTAGTCGGGATTTCCAGAATAGAATCAAGACTTCACAATTTTCATGGCCCCTCAAGGACATTACAACACACCGGGAGGAGTTTTTTGTACAAGTCCAAACGGTCCTGACATTGGTTTGGGAAATCGAGACAAAGATGCCCCACTACCAGAGAGCGGACAACTCGGTTTCATGGTTGCACAAGATGACACCGAGTCGATGAGACTTATGGAGACAGATGCAGTTGATGTTAGAAACACTGAGTCAAATTACTGAGACATGGATGTGATATCCCATTGATAATCCCGTGCAACCTTACCACATTTTTAATATGACGATGAAAATAACTTCTTGAAAATTCCAAGCGGCGGGAAAAGATGATTTTAGAAGAAAGTTTTGTGAAGTGGTTCGAACTCATAATCCCACCATTGTATTCATAATGGAAACGAGGGTAAGTACAACGCACACTATGGAGATTATACCACGTTTGGGTTATTCGAATCATGTTATGGTGCAGACTATCGGGATGCTAAGAGGTATTTGGCTTTCCTGGAATGAATAAGAGGTAGATGTGGAGGTGAAAGGGATTGAGGATCAGGCAATTCATGTTCGTATCCGATCTAAGGCGAATGGGAATTGGAATCTCACCGGAGTGTATGCTAAACCATACAAAATAGACAAGATACAAATTTTTGATAGTCTTGTTAATATCTCTAAGGAAGATGCGGATCCATGGCTCGTTACGCGTGACCTCAACGAGATTGGCTTCGCACATGAAAAACAAGGCGATCGTATGGCCTTGCTGAATCGGTTGAGATTTTTTAACAATTATATGAACCGTTGTGGCCTCATTGATCTTGGATATCATGGACCCTCGTTCACTTGGTCGAACATAAGAGATGACAAGGCGTTTATCAAGGAAAGAATAGATCAAGCCTTAGCTAATCAAGCTTGGATTGATTTATTTTCGAATAATGTGGTGGTTCATTTACCTCGCACACACTCGGACCACCACCCTATCATTACTCATTGCTGCATGGTTTCTACAAGTGGAGGGGTGCGACTGTCTCGTTTTGAGGCTGCTTGGCTAAACCATCCAGGATGTGAGGAGAACAATAGAAATATATGGGGTTACATGCCACGGATTGTAGAAGCCATTGAGGAGGTGCCGTGTGTTTTCATCCTGTGGAACAAAGAGACTTTTGGTAATATTTCCCATAGAAAAAAGAAGTTGATTGCAAGGCTTGAAGGGGTACAAAAGTCGAGTAATCACGGGCATAACGAGTCTCTCAACACGTTGGAGAATGAGCTCATTAAGGAGTATAAGGAGATGTTAAAACAAGAGGAAATTTTTTGGCTTCAAAAATCACGGATTAAGTGGTTATGTGAGGGCGAAAGGAACATCAAGTTTTTTCACAACTCGACCCTTGCACGGCGAAGAAGTAATAAGATTCTCACACTAAAAATTGATGAGAAATGGGTGACCGAGTCGGATACCCTTCAGCAACATGCGAGAAATTACTTCCAGAGTTTGTTCACATCCGAAAACTGAGCGTTTCGAATATAGCAGCCGTGTACTTGAACGATCAAAATACCAAGTTGTCTTGAACCATGAGGAAAAAGAGGGGTTGTGCCGTATCGTGGACTTGGAGGAACTAAAAAATATAGTTTGGTTGCTGCACCCTCTAAAAGGGCCAGATGGGCTTTAAGCGATTGTTTTTTATCAAAAGGGTGGACGGTATCAATGACTCACTCTTGGCATTTGCAACCGAGGTTTATACAAATAAAAAATGGACCCGAAACTCTGTGAAGCACATTTATGCTTAATACCAAAGGTGCTTAACCCGGTAAGGATTGCTCAATTTTGCCCAATTTCTCTTTGTAATGTACTTTATAAATTTATCACAAAGAGCATTACTTTGCGTTTGAAGGAAATCATGCCACGAATAATATCACCGACTCAAGCGAGTTTTATAAAAGGTCGTAGTACACATGAGATTCTCCATTCGTTACGGTCTAAGAAAAAGAACAAAATTGGTGATATGATTATGAAGTTGGACCTCGAAAAGCGTATGATAAGGTCAGTTGGGACCATCTTGAAGAAACACTCCCAATGTTTGAATTCTCAGAGCCTTCAGTGGAGCTATTATGTTTTGTGTTAGAAATGCAGCCACAAAAATACTCCCGCTTTAGTATTTTAATCACTCGTGCGGGCTACGCCAAGGCGACCTCATATCGCCATATTTATTTGTTCTTTGCATCAAGAGATTGGCATATCTTATCGAAGAAAAAGTAAAAAAAAAAAATGGATGCGGGTGACTCCATGTCGCTGGGGACCTCACATATCCCATCTATTTTTTGTAGACGACTTGATCTTTATGGGAAGCGCAACTGCAAAAATCGTGAAGGTTATTAAGGAGGTACTGGACGAATTTTGTGAAGCCTCGGGTTTAAAAATTAGCCCGCCAAGTCCATTTTTTTTTCTCTAAAAGCGAAGGATGGAGTTTGAAGCGGCTGATTAGTGACTTACTTAGGTTTGCAGAAACACTAAACCTTGGAAACTATTTGGGTGTGCGTCTTATCCATGGTAGAGTCACTCATGAGACTTTTGCGAAAATTCTGAACCGTATCTTGAAACGCTTTCTGGATTGGAAGAGAAAATTCCTCTCTCTCGCTGGTCGGGCTACGCTAATACAATCTTTATCATCGACCATGCCCATATATCATATGCAAGCATCATGGTTACCGGAACACGTTTGCAACCAACTTGACCGACTTAACATGGATTTCTTAAAGGTTACATCTTGTTGGGTGGGAGCAAGTGACAATGACGAAAGAGGAATGCGGTCTCGAAATACGTAAAAGTCGCACTAGCAATGAAGCGTTTCTATCCAAACTCGCGTGGAAGATTATGCAAAAGGAACAAACAGTGTGGAGCGATCTCATTCGTGCCAAATATTTGAAACAGAATCCAATCCTTGAACATACACTAAAAGTGACCGCGAGCCGAACTTGGAAAGGGATAATAAGGTGTGCGAATTTGATGCACCCATTTTTGAGATGGAGAATTGGTGATGGCACGGCGATTTGTTTATGTTATGATAATTGGATGGGCGACGACAGTTTGTGTGAGCACGTGGGTCAAAAACCCGTTTTGTCCTTTAATTTGGCACCATCACCAAAATGGTCCCCTAACTAGTCACCTCGCCGAATTCATCTCTTAATTTGGATTTTTGGTCCATTCACCGGCCCAAAATAAAAAAGGCTCGGCAAATGCTTACGTGGCCACCAGTTGGCCACACCCGACCCGGTTTGACCTACTAAATTATATTTTTAATATCTGGAAAATCCACGTAATCCAAAAAAAAATGAAACGATGACACCCCGTTATCAGAGGTCATCGACGAGACCTGGAAATCAGAGGTCAACTGCAACTTCCTATTCTCAAAATAATATTGCTTAAACATGTCCTCAAGCCCTATCGTCTGATGCACATGATAAGCCCTGTACAACGGGGTCAAATCAAACTCTAACACCCCGTTATCTCCATCGATCTCATTACCGTCTTCCTCTTCCAACGCATACACGCAGTCCCTCAATCAAAGCCGACGCTTGCCCAATGGCGAGCTGACCTAGATTCCGACTCACTGAGCAGAGCGGGAGTAGCTCCATGAGGTGAACGCAGGCGACGAGGGAGTTAATCGCGAGGGCAATGTTGGAGCACTTGTTCATCGCCTCGATGAAGGAGTCGAGGGAGGTGAGGAGTGGAACGACGACGTTTTGGAGCTTGGAGTTTGAGTTGGAGAGGGAGGATTTGAGCGAATCGACGTCGGAGAGGAGAGATCAGAGATCATCGACGGCCATGATGAAGTCCTGGTAGTGAGCGCGGCAAACATCTTCGATCTCGAATTCTTTGGATTTAGAGAAGTGTTTGAGGTGTTGGAGCAGGGTTTCGGGCTTGCCGGAGGCGAAGACTTTGCGGACGAAGGGGGCGAGGTCTTCGCCGTTGCAGATGGCAGAGGAGAGGAGGATCTACTCCTGTGTTGTCCGCCGTGTCGCCGTTGTCGCAGGCTTTTTTTTGTTATATTTCTTTGATTTTTTTTTTTGGATTAGGTGGATATTCCAGGTGTTAAAAATATAATTTACTGGGTCAAACCGGGTCAGGTGTGGTCAACCGGTGGCCACGTAAGCATTTATCGAGCCATTTTAATTTTGGGCCGGTGAAGGGACCAAAAAACCAAATTAGGGGACCATTTCGGCGAGGTGACTAGTTAGGGGACAATTTTGGTGATGATGCCAAATTAAAGGACAAAACGGGTTTTTGACCCTGAGCACGTTACAAACATAAATCCGTCCGAGTCAAGTTTTAAGCTGTGCGATGTTTTTTTTCCAATAGAGATGGGCGGAAACTTGACAATTTGCAAATGGCTATTCCTTATAATGTCGCCACTGAATTTTGAAGAAGGAATTTATTCCTTAAGGATGAGGAGGATAAGGTGTTGTGGAACAAAATGGGCAATGGCACTTTCACATGTAACTCGGCCTACAAAGCTTTCATGCGGCATTATAGAGTTCAAACGAGAAGAACATTTAATTGTAATTGGATTTGGAAGATGAACTTAAGCCATAAGCTACTACACTTCGTGTGGCTTGCGGTGCGAGAACGACTTGCCACAAACCAATTACGGAGAAATATGAAGATTTCGAACTCAGCCACATGCCCGTCATGCCTTTGCACGGAAGAGACCGCCATCCTTATGCTAAGGAAGTGAAAGAGAGTGCAGTAAATCTGGAATATATTACTTTCAATTTAAGATCGACAGATTTTCATAAATTTGCAAGACGTCACTTGGATAAGAGAGAATATGCGGAAAATGAAGTTTAAATTTCCAATCTTGCCAAACGTCGACTGGATATGTATTTTTGTCGCGGCTATGTGGTGTATTTGGAAGGCACGCACCAAGAGAGTATTTCAATACACACACCGAGGGGCACTATGATCCAGCAAATCAAAGTGCTAAGTGTTGAACTCAATATGGCGTGGCGTAAGAATTTAAATCCGAGGGACCTAAAATGGAGGAAGCCTAAACAAGGTTGGCTAAAGTTAAATGTGGATGGCGGAGTGGATACGAGGCGTAATGTAGGAGCAGCGAGTGGGGTTTTGAGGTCCGATAAGGGAGAGTGGATCTGGGGATTCAAGAAATTGCTAGCGTCACCAACTGTGGTGAAAACGGAACTCGAGGCTCTACACATGGGCATGAAGATAGCTCGAATGAAAGGCCTTTCTAATCTGGAAATTGAGACGAACTCAGAGGAAAGTTTCAAGTTGCTTTCCGAAATTCGAAATTCATCGATACATGATACAGACTTAATCCGTGAATGTCGTGAACTGCTGCGCTTGCCATGGATGGTTGAGCTTAAATGAATTTCCACGGGAAGCAAACATGGTAGCGGACGTGTTGAATAAGATAGAGTTAGGAGACAATGAACGGAAAGTATTTTGGGATACATCACCGCCTTAAGTGACAAGTTGGCCACAAAAAGAATGTAGTTAGTTAGTTTTTTCTCTTTGTTTACCAAAAATATAATAAAATACTCACACAAATGCTGAAAAATACTAATTTTTGTGCATTAAATTAGAGGGCATTTTTAGAAAGTCAAAAAAGTGAGAATTTTGGTATATTTCACCATGAAAAAGGGTTCTTGGATTGTGGCAATTTATTCTGCATTTACTCTATATTTATTCTGCATGAAAGCGAATCAAAACATCATGGAATCAAGTGGGTTAAAGATCAAATTCATGGAGCACCGTGAAAGCCGTTTTCGACGGGTTAAAGGTTAGTAAGTTTTCTTCATGATCATATATATATATATATATTGATATATTCATGTGCAATTTTATACTAACCACTCAGAAATTTGCCACACCACCCTTTTACTGATTTGGAGCAGGGATGGTTAGGATTTGTTTTGGTTAAAATATTAATAGTTTATTATATTTGCGGAAAAAAATAAAAAGAATATTATGTATTTTAAATTTTAACTTTAATTAACTTAAATAAAATTTAATAAAAAAACTAACCTGAAAATAAAATTTATACAATGAATATTAAAACTTAATTTTAAAGTATAAACGACTTTCTAGATTGTAAATTTAATTATTTGAAACTTGTAAGGCTTGAACCGATGTAGGTATGACTTTTCAAAGAAATTCATAGTAAAAATAAAAAGGTTCGAACATTAAGGGAAGATGCAATTTACCTAGATTAAAATGGAGGCAATAATATACTTTAGGTACAATGGAAGATCGAAACTATTTCTAATTAGAGAACTAAAAGTCTAAAATTGATCACCATATAGAAGACAATTTTTGAGCAAAAAGAATAAAAAAAAAAAACCTCACCAATCAACCACAACGAGCTTCCTTGTCCAGTTTTCGACAACAATCAATTGCATATACGCGGAAAATGTACCACGCCATTACCAAGTTGACAAGGACAACATGTTTTGGAATATGTACATATAATGATTACTATTTAGGTAAACCGCAACGTCATCATTGCCACGCAACTGATGTTTCCTATAACCCTCGGAGCAATGCCGGTAACAACCAAATTAAGCAATCAATGCAAATTTTGGTAACGCCCAAATTAAACCTACTATATTTGCCGTCTACTTTTAGTAACCTAAGAATCCATGAACACATGATAACTAACGTTTTGGTGGCACAAGGCCGATAGTTGACATGGTTATATTTCAAACTTAGCCGGTGTTGCCTTCTTGCTCATGAATATTATGTATCGCGCCGTAACTACAATATCCAAAGTATGACTGTTATATCTGGTAATATAGTTTTGATCGTTAGAAAACAGTAACCAATTATCAAATTGGTATAATCCGTTCAATTTTTATTTTTTCTCGGCCGCCTTAAATCTACATACAGTATTTGAATCAATCAATTATATCCATTATGTGCATATATAAGCACATCTTACACATAACTAACTTTCTCCATTATTTAGGACTTTAGTGATATGGTAATATATATGTTGTTTTGAACTTTGAATCATAATTAACCTAATATAAAATACATAATTATTGACATAAACCAAATACATCCATATAATCAAATACACAACAAAATTATACAAAAAAAAAGAAAAATAATAAATAGGAAATTTGATTACAGAAATTTTCTTCTTGCAGTCAAGGAAGGAGATATGAGGACAATAAATGTTAGTTAAAAAATGTTAAATTATGGGGAGCAGTAGAGAAGAAAGTGACAAAATATCCCAGCAAACTGCCAAATTCAATTCTTCCAAAAAACATAAAAGCCCACCCGGACACATCCACCACGTATGTGGCTTGCATGCAATTACCTTACCCCTTACCAAACTAGTCATTTGCAAAATTCATCCCTATAATTATATTTAATTGGAAAAAGAAGACCCCATGTTATTTTTACTAGCAAACATTCCCATATTTCAGTAATTATTTGACAAAGAACCCCCTCTATGCATAATATTACTGCACAGAAAGACCAAATTACCCATAGTCTTATTTTATTGATTTATTTTAAATACTTAGGATTGTAACATACAAAAGTAAAAAATTGATAAAAAATAATTGTTCAAAGTACAATGCAAGAAAATTACAAAACTTAATATATATATATATATAGTATTTAAATATCTTTGATAATTAAATATAAGGAATGATATTTGCTTTTACTCAAAATTCAATACAGGGGGGGGACAATTTGGTTCTTTCACACTACAAAGTAATTCCATCAACATCTCATGTGTGGAAGTAGTGATGGGATCTGGACGGATTTGGGCCAGCTCGGCCCAGATCAGTTTTGTTCACATTCTATATAAAACGAGTTGGACTGACTCGTTTACAATATGAGTCAGTCCAGCTCGATCCATTTTTTTTTTCTTAAAATATGGTCCAACTCGGGTACCATATTTTGGCCCATATTTTGACCCATATTTTTGTTTGATTTTTTTAAGAACTTAATTTAAATAACAACAAAGACAAAAAGTGATAGAATTCATGATAATATTATTAAGTTGTGGAGAGAAAAAAACATAAAAAATAAACTCTAAAAAAACTATAGTCTATAAATAAAAAAAGACATAAAAAGCTAACTTAAAAAATATGAAAAGATATTGAAAAAAAACATAAAAAAGTAAACTCTTAAAAAAAATACATTGGGTAATCTTTCGTTAAATATCTGGAATGATCATGGTGTAATCGGTTTCATCATAATCCAATACGGTTTCAACTTTTCTCAATGTTCTTTCTCTATAATCTTGGTCGAGTTCGTCTTTCCATATGACACAGTACTTGACATTGTCGGATGATAGTCGATTTCTTGCATCCGTAAGAACGCGATGTCCTGACTAAATGCACGCTCGGAAGCAACTGATGACATCTACGCACTTAACAAATCTTTATAGATTTTTTTGAAAAAAAAAATAAGAAAAAAGGAAAACAAACGGCTCTATATTAATAATTAATTGAAAGAGCCGTTGTATATTAATTTTAGTTTATTTTGAAAGAGCTCTTCAACGGCTCTTTCTCT
The DNA here is from genome assembly GCA_948329865.1 of Linaria vulgaris. NCBI lineage: Eukaryota > Viridiplantae > Streptophyta > Magnoliopsida > Lamiales > Plantaginaceae > Linaria > Linaria vulgaris. The sequence goes on from OX415253.1 coordinate 44,383,957, forward strand.
TTCAAATGAGAAAGAGCCGTTGAAGAGCTCTCCTTTTTTTTTTTTAATTTTTTTAACATTTTAATTAGGACATTTGGGCCATTTTTGGCCCATTTTGTTTAAAAAATTTATTTTTTTTGGGCCAAAACTTAATATTTCAGTTGGGGCAAAAAAAAATTTTGATCCATATTCGGCCCATTTATAGAAATGGGCCGAAAATGGACACGAGTCGGGCTCGTCCAGATTAATCCGGACGAGCCCACTTCCGCTCATTTATTAAATGAGACGAGTTGCTTCAACTCGTCTCAAATATGGGGCGAGTCAACTCGCCCCATATTATAAACGGGCCGAGTCAAGGCGAGTTGACTCGGCCCACATCCCATCGCTATGTGGAAGTAGGTGTTTGCCACTTATTTGCACAACTGCTATTTGCTAATAAAAAAACCAGAAGAGAGTTTTTCACAAATTAAGCATAACTATGAGGTGCTTCTTGCAAACAACTCCCCACCAAAGGCATTAACATCTCCATGCAAACAACCATTGCATATCTCGACATGCATAAATACCACATCCCTCAATTCCAAAATCTACACCCAAAATCAAACAACAAAAAAAAGATCTCTATACTAATGAGAACAATGGAAGTGGTGCCTGATCAAACTCAAGCACAGTGGTGCAACGGTGGTTGCGGTGGAGGAGGAGAAAACATGCAACCTGAAAATACAATGGTGTTTAATGGAATTGTTCAAAACCAATATCAGATTCAGCAACAAGAAGTGATTTATGTTGTTGATGAGCAAATTGGTGATTATAATTCAGATTTGAACTATCTCGCTGCTTACGCGAAGCCACGACTCCGATGGACTCCCGAGCTCCATGACCAGTTTCTTAAGGCTGTCAATGACCTTGGTGGACCTAATAGTAAATTTTAATCCAATTAGTTATTAATTCTTCATTTCCTGATTAGTTTTTATAATCATTAATTTGATAGTTTTGTGTCAGTTTTGGTCCTTGTTTGCGCTGAATTACCGCCGATCTCATCTAAAGCTTAAAATTGTACACTCATAGTGGCGCTGATGGGACTCAAAAAACCTAGTTTTGGTTTTACTCTGATATCATTTTGAATTGTCGTTTTATCAAAAAAATAAATTTATTGATGAGCTAGACTATTTTGTTATTTTTCGCATATTTTCCAACACGCCATCTCTTCTTCAAGCTGTGATACTTTTTGTTAAGTATGACATGCATGTGATACTTTTGCACTAAATGATGAGGCCATTATAAACATGTAAACTTATTTGGTGATTTGTACCTAACTGTTTATTTAACTTGTACCTAACATTTTTTACACTTAGTAATATATCTAAGAAACTATTTTGCAGAGGCGACACCTAAAACGGTCATGAAAAAGATGGACATTGAAGGACTAACTCTTTACCAAGTGAAGAGTCACTTGCAGGCAATTTGAAAATAAGACAAACTATTTATACTATACCAATTATTATATGGAAATAATTAATTAGATGCTTCATATGGCTGTTTGTTAACTACTTTTTGATGATTGTTGCAGAAGTTCAGGCATGGGAAGACTGCAAAAAGGTGTTTGAAAAAGCCATTTGTACCGCCCGACTTTAGTAAGTTTTCGTGCCATGTAAAGAAATAGCTTTTATGAAATATTGCTATATGCATAGTTATGGACTTGTACATGGTAAATCATGGTTATTTTTGATTCGTAAAGGAATAAGAAGTACAAGGATTTGGATTCACTATTTGTCACAATATTAATTCATCTATAAATCAAGTGATAGCTAGTTTACTTTATTTGTCTTTCTGATTACCTGGAATTCTTTTTTTGGCATTTTACCCATTAGGCAGCAGAAAAGATGCTGGATTGACCATGGAAGGTCAGGGGTCTTCGTCGATCCAAGTTCCGACTAATATGAATGGGTACAATTCTCGCTATCGCCTTATATATTGCTTATACGACCATATGAGACCGATTCATTGTTCCTATCTAGCTAGTGACGAACTTATGGTAAAGTGAGCTTGCTAAGTTGCTATGACTTTTTTTTTCCCTTTTAGATTGCCTCATGCATATGGAATGGAAACTGAGCCATATGGAAACTTGCATCAACTAAATGAGGTAACACTCTTCACCAAATTTGTTTATATAACATATCATCATGGCAGAATTTGATTGTAATGGTATAGAAATCATGTTGAAATGATGGCTTCACATCAATTTTCTTACATTGCCTAGATCCAGACAACAGATAAGGACCTGGCAATAACAGAGACGAATCCGATCTTTAAACCGGAAGACTCTTCATCCGTCAAGACAAGTACTGCTGCTATCTTTGAGGAAGGCCTTGCTACTGCCAAACCGCCTCTTCTGTCGCTCTTTCCATCTATATCGACTGGTTGGGCTGATCCCCATTTGCGTTGCTTTTATGAGTGGCTCGAACTGATTGATGGAGGACCACAAAGACCCGTTAATCCTACGCCTGTCGAGGATGTATCGATTGGTCGCCATCCCAATTATTATTCTGAGTGGCTTGAAGGACTGCTTGATGGAACACAACAAGAACCTGTTGATCCTATGACTATCGAGGAATTATCGGTGGATGATTACCTGAATCCAAGCGGCAACTCATCGAAATTTGCTCTGAACGAAGGCCATGAATCTAGCACCTTCTTTGATGATGTTGCAAGGTTCTTGAACGGGGACGCCGCAGATGACAAATGATTTCGCCATGAGAGTGCATGTAGTGGATATTCCTATGACTTTTCTCTGGTGTTTGATATTAACTTGTAATGTCTAATATGCTCCCCCAAAATATGAATTTCCTACATCCACAATTTATCTTTTCCTACAATCAAGGCCAAACAAATTTTCTTTTTCTCTTAAGAAACGTAAAATAAAGCTTTCGGGAATTTGATAAATAAAGTTACTTTTATAAAAAGAAAAGGGATAAAAGCATCAAGCCCCCTGAACTATGCACGTTTTTGCGACTTGCCCCCTAAACTAATTTAATAAGCGTTTTGCCCCCTAAACTATGCACGTCTGTTCGATTTGCCCCCTGGCCGGGTTTTCGGCTATTTTTGGCCATTCTTGGCCGGAATTTTTCTCCTTACCCGACACATATGTGTTGTACTAAATGTCTATTAGTAGTTGATGACAAAAAGTAGGCGAAAAAATACCTCGAACGGGGCATATTCCGGCTAAAATACACTGAAGAGAAAATCACATTTTGGCTAGAATATGCCCCGTTCGAGATGGTTTTTCGCCTACTTTTTGTCATCAACTACTAATAGACATCTAGTACAACACATATGTGTCGGGTAAGGGGAAAAATTCCGGCCAAGAATGGCCAAAAAATAGCCAAAAACCCGGCCAGGGGGCAAATCGAACAGACGTGCATAGTTTAGGGGGCAAAACGCTTATTAAATTAGTTTAGGGGGCAAGTCGCAAAAACGTGCATAGTTCAGGGGGTTTGATGCTTTTATCCCAAAAGAAAAATTGCTCTAAAACTTTACAAAATTGTCTTTTACCTCTATAAAATCCAAAAAAACTCCTTGTACCTCAAAAAATCTTAAATTACATGAGAATTAAAATATTATAAATATAAGGTTCGTTGGGTTGGATCAATAATATTATTTTCTGTGTTTTGTGTTTCCCTCAAAACTCTAAAAGATTGAGTTTTACCCCTAATAATATCCAAAAGAAGTTCCCTTGTAACCAAAACCATTCTAAATTACGGGAGAATTACACAATAATAATTATAAGACTCGAGGAGATTGATAAACAGTGTTTTTCTGTAGTTTTTGTGTTTATCCCAAAACTTTAAAAAATTGACTCATTCGCAAGTAAAAAAAAAAGTCCCATCGCAACCCAATGCATCACGAATTGCTCGAGAATAAAAAATAAATTTAGGTTTTGGGATTTTGATAATAACATTATTTTGTAGCATTTTGTTTGTGCCAAAACTCTAAAAACTTGACTTTTACTCCCATAAAATCAAAAATAAGTCACCTTGTATATCCAAAAACATGTTAAATTGCACGAGAATTACACATTTATAAATATAAGGTCCGTTGGGATACATAAATAACGCTATTTTCTAGTTTTTATGTTTGCCTCAAAATTTTAAATACTTGAGTTTTACCCCATAACATCCAAAATACGTTCCATTGCAACCCAAAACATCCTAAATGGGACGAGGATTACACAATAATAATTATAAGGTTCATGGAGTTTGATATATAACGTTGTTTTGTAATTTTTGTTTGCACCAAAACTTTGAAAAACTGACTTTTACCCCCGTTAAACCCAAGATAAGTTTCCTTGCGACCCAAAACATCATAAATTGCACGAGAATTAAACAATAATAAGGTTCCGGAAGTTTGATAAATAACATTGTTTTACAGTTTTTTGTTTGTCTCGGAACTTTATAAAACCAACTTTTACCCCCATAAAATCCCAAATAAGCCTACGTGTACCTCAAAACATCCTAACCTGCACGAGAATTGCACAATAATAATTATAAGGCTCGTTGGGTTAGATAAATAACGTTAATATTAATTGAAAGCGAGCCAAAGAAATAAGGCTTAACTCTAAATAATTACAAGACACAACAAATAAAGAACATAACAAATCTTATAAAGCTATCAAAGGTCTTCCTTAGATCAAATGCACCCTCGACGTAAAGAGGACCCATCACGACTTCGTAAGTTCGGGAAGTTTTTTCAACCGCTTTTTGTGATTTCTTCTAGGTGCATTGGTAGAAACTACCACATTATCTTTAGCATCTGACTTTAAAGGTGAGGACGGGTCCTTGTATATCACAAGCAGAGAGTATTCGCTTTCATAATCGCCAAAAGCATTTTTCAATGGTTGACAGAATATCAAGCATTTTTCAATGGTTGACAGAATATTCGCTTCCTTGTACAACTCTACTTCCTTCGATCTGAGTCTTCTAATCTAAGAATGTTTCATTAATTACACTGAGTCCTAATTAAGGAAACATATTCTTCAATGTAGACCTCACCATTAGAAAGTTTCCTTGTTGCATTTTTCTTGAACTTGCCTTTCTTCTCCAATAACACGTGCGGTTATATAAGAAAATATTTGAATATGGAAACTTATTTGAATATGGAAACTTATTTGATTCAATAGTGAAAGAGTGATGTAGAATCGTTGAGCTAGGGTGGTCAGTAAAGTTGCACATGAATCTAAATTTAAGGTCACACATTGAAAGTAGAGCGAATAATCTTCATATAGACGCAACAAATTATCTGAGTCTAGAACTAGTACAAGAGAACAACTACTTAAACTTCCATGGATGGTAAGCTTGAAATGCATTCCTCGATCTGCGAATAGAGTCGCGGATCGCATATCACTACAAAAAGGGGTTGTAGACAAATTAATTTTGTCTACTCCAATTAAATATTGACAAGTGTTAAATTAATTATTAGAAATTAAATTGATTATTTCTATTTTTAATTTGGGATCTTACCAAATTAAACTCTAATTATTAATAGATTAGATAATTGAGTTTCTAATATATATTTGATTGGCCAATCAAATAAGGCCATGTGGAAAAGATGATTTATTTCAACCAATCATATCAAGCCACGTGAAAATATGATGTGTTCTAGAGATTTCTTGATAAACAAGTCAAACCAAATCCATGCTTATCTTGACGAGAAAAATGACAAATCACAAGCAAGGAGGCTCTAGGTTCTACAACTATAAATAGAGGCACTCCTTTAAAGAAAAATCACACACAAAGTTTCACAAGTTGAAGAGGGAAAATCTCTGAGTTTTTCGCTCCACCAAATTTATCCATCTTCAAGCGTTCTTCGCGGCATTCAAGTCATTCTTCAACAATCTTCAAGGTGTTCTTTGTAAAGAACTACTTTCAATCCATTGTCAACTCTCAATTCCATCTAAAAACCGTTTTTGAAGATTGAACTTCTGCCGAGGAAGATCAAACTCCAAGAAGTCAACCAATCCGAAACCAAGTTCATATCGTTCTTCATTCGTCTTCAAGTCAAAAATTCATTTAATCCGAGATCAAGTCCTAAGACCCTCGAAAAACCATTTTTGAAGATTGAAGCCCATTCAAGAAGATCAAAACCCAAAAAATCCAAAGAACTGAAGACGAAGATCATACCAATATTCATCAACCTTCAAATCAAATTCCAAATCAAGTTTCCGTTCGATCCGAGATCAAGCCGTAAAGCCCTCGAATCAACGTTTGTCAAATATCCAAGTACTTTGAAGATCAAGACTCCTCCAACGAAGATTGACATTCAACAAGTTCAAGACGAAGATCAAATTGTTCGTCGCAAATATCAAATCAAGTATATCGTCAATTCAAGATCAAGCTCAACGCCCTTGGATTAACGTTCAACTCAAATACACGTGGAAGATATCAAAATTAAATCCATTCAAGTCAACCAGATTTCGAAATCATTTGAGAAAAGAATCAGAGGATCAAATAGAGAGATTGCACCACAATTATACTTTAAATTAATTCAAATTTACTTTGTAATCTTTTCTTGTCTTTTAATTTCAGAGATCAAGAATTTGTCGTTACAAATTTGGCACGCCCGGTGGAATCTCTACCTCCCATCTATTTTCTAGCAAGTCTCAAATTTGAGTTCACAAGAAGTCAGTGTTGCTTAACAATGGACAAGTCAATGGGGGCAACAAGTGGAGGTTCTTCGCAACCGATGATGAAAGATATACTCACATCGGAAGCAAGTCACGAAGCAAAATAAAATGATTAAGCATCCTCCTTGGAAAAGCAAGTTGCGGCACTTGCAAGAGCCATTGCGAATCTCACAACTCAAGCTAAAAAACGTCCAGACCACTTGAATCGCCTTCTCCAAAAGCTAGAGAGCAAAGAAGGAGTTGACAATTCCCAAAAAGTCACCAACAACATTAGAGTTCACGGATGCATCATGACTATAATCAACGAAGTTGAAGTGTCACATCATCTCCAAAAGCAAGAGCTCGTGGAAAGCGGCGATCAAAGCATGGCACATGAAAATGCTACTCAAGGAGTTGAAGCTCAAGAGTTTAAAGAAGTCCCAAGTCAAAGAATCCAAGCCACTTCTCCTTTCCACAAGCCAAATTTATCAAGGAAGGAAAAGCAATGCGCCATGATGCACACAAAGTTTGCCGAGAAAAACATTCAAGATGTTGAAGTTGGAGAAGATTCTAAGTCTTCAAGCAAACAAATCCAAGTTTCCCCGCAAGGCCTTGTCTCTACCGATAAATTAAAAATCTCATTGAAGAAGTGGCAAATGATCATAAAGCTCAACACAAGACTTCTAAATCTTACATGAAGCCTTACACTCAATTGAGCAATTGCAAATGCCGAAAAGCTATCAACCTCCAAAGTTTCAAACATTCGATGGGACTGGAGACCCAAGACAATATGTTGCTCACTTCATTGAGACATGCAATAGTGTCAGCACTGATGGAGATCTTCTAGTCAAGCATTTTGTTCAAATCTTAGAAGACTTTGCATTTGATTGGTACACCGATCTTGAGCCAAACTGCATTTGAACCTTAGAAAGACCCAAGAGCGATCGCGGATGCTCATCTGCCATCGCCTTACTGTCGCCGATGACCGATCATGGAAGACCCCGGTTGTGGGTCATCTGCGACCACCGGGCGATCGCGAAAAACCATTTCGTGACCGCTAGGTGGTCAGGTTTGACCCCGGTGTCATCCGCGACCGTTGGGCGATCATAACGTCATTCGTGACCACTGAGCGGTCACGGATGAGGACGAGGTCATCCGCGACCGCCGAGCGGTCATGGATGATGCCAGGGTCATTCGTGACCACTCGGCGGTCACGACGGCATTTCGGTGGTCACATATCATATTTATCTTATTCGTGACCGACGGGCGGTCACAAATAATATTCATACTATCCGTGACCGTCCGGCAGCCACGAATAATATTCATACTATTCGTGACCGCCCAACGGTCACAAAAACCTTTCAACGAATTAAAAAAAATATATATTTCAATAATTTATTGAAATATAAATTTGTATGTTTGGTCTATTTTTTGATATAGAAAAGAAAAGAAGAGTACAAAAGTGTTGGGGTTTTTTTTTGGGTATAAGAAAAGAAAAGAAAAGAAAAGAATAAAAGTATTAGAGATTTTTTTTGGGAATAGAAGAAAAGAAGAGAAGGGAATATAATTATGTTAGAACTGAATGGTAGAGATAAGAAGATATATTTGGATACTCCGCCTCCCGAGATTGTATAGCTATGTTAGGTGCTTAAGTACCTATTAATCTTATTTTACCAAAAAAAAGAGATAAAGAATATTCGTATAGAAACTTCAAATATATTTTATTGGTGCATTGTGCTCGTTCTCGTTTTAATGAGTACTTTTTAAGAATTACTAGAACATATTGGGCAGTTGTAATATATTTATTAAACTCATTGGTCAGATTTAGGATAAGATCAAAACAAATTGGGTATATTTAATAAATAACTCTTACTTATTGGGCATATTTAACAACCTGATAATACATTTTATATTTTCAAAAAATGCGGCTGTCCATACGAATAGCCTTATACCAACAGTCGCGTTGGGACCTTCAATATTTGTATATCAAAATCGCCACACCACACTACTTCTCATCTCTTACAATAATCACATCACAAAAAACCAAAAGCAGATAAAAACACTGTAACAATCATTCAAAAAAAAACAAATGGTCATCATTACAAGTAGCCAACGTCTGCAAATGCTCTACCTTGACGCCTACTTTTCACCTTACGCGGAGACCATTTTTTACAATGTCTGGTCAAATACGCTGAGAGGCATAGGATTAGGGATATCAATGCTCTTAGAAGGGGACTGCGTCTCATCAAACCGGAAATAGATCAAACATTTGGTACAACTCACTACGTTCAGCAAATGGAGAGGAAGATTCGACTATGGAGGATCAAATGGAAACTTTTTCGACGCTTTGCCTGCATCCCTGGTGTGTACATACATGCTCCTAACTACATGGTTACTCTTGGTCCAGCATATGAAGCACACAAACCGCAGGTAATGATAGTACTTCAAAATGAATTCAAAATTAGTTTCATTTCAAGAAAAAATGCTTCAATATGAATATTAATTCCTTGTCTTGTTTGTGAGCATTTTAGGAGACGGAATTCGAAAGGTATTTCAGGATGTTCGGCATTCCAAATGGTCGCTTGTTGTTCCAGGTGTTCAATGTCCATGAGTGTGTCCTATTTCCAGGAGAAGTATGCTTTAATATTAATGACCCTGTTGTGATCGAGGATGATGAGGAAGACGAAGTGGAGGAGCCTGAGTTAATCTACATTGAGTCAGACGTGGGGAAGAGGAGAATGGTGACCAGGTGATGGTGGATGCTGATAATGCAGATGGTGACCAGGTTATGGTGAATGCTGAGGAGGTGGAGGTGCAAAACGTTGGAGGAGGGGTCTGAATGATGTTGATTAATTTCGAGTTCATGAGTGTGGGAGATTTTTTTGGATTTTGCTTGGTAAACTCTTTTTCATTTTGTTTTGTTTAAGACTGCTTTTTTTATTTTGAGGTTATACACTTAAGTCTGCTATATTTGGATGTCTGGATGTTTGAAAATGATTTTGAATTATCTGCTTAATTTGGCATGTGTATAATCAGTTGCATCAACAACAATAAATACACCAAATCCATTCATTACATCAACAACAACAAATACACCAAACCATAAACATTACATAGATCCAACCTCAAACCTTAAACCTTAACAAACGCAATAACATCCTTAAACCTCCACAACCTCAAACCTCCAGAAAAGCTTATTTTACACAATAACATTAATCACTTCAAACCTAAACACCCTTGTTTCAGTACATCATTACAACAACACCATTCAATATCACAATGATCATAAAAAAAATCTAACCCTAACACACAATTTCTTGTTCTCCTTCTGCAGTGCATTAATCTTCACCTCTTGCTCATTCATTGTTTTTTCAAACAAAGATTGAATTCGGTCCATATTTTTACCTCTCTTCATCGCAATTTCCTCTTCAAGTTCCTTCACTTTAGCCTCCATCCTCTCGATTCTCCTTTGCAAAGTAGGTATAACAGCCCTAGCCCTGGCACAAACCGGTGGATCTTCCCAAATGAATAGCCCACAATCCAATTTCCCTTTCCAACACCCGTGGAACCTACGACCGGGGTTTGCATCGGTCAGTAACACACGCACAACGACGGCTCTTCCACAGTTACACATCATATGCGATGCCATCGTTGATTCCGACATTTGGTGTGAATCGCACAATCGGGTTTGGGAATTGGGTTTTTGAAGAACATCCGATTAGGGGGAAAATTTGTCTTTTATAATTTGATGGTACTGAGTGAAAAACGTTTTTTGGCAAGGGATATAATGACATGGCGTAACGTTTTTACACATGGAACAACACTTTATCGCGTTAGCAGCCACGTGGACACAATAGCTCAAATAAAAGAAAATGGGTATTTTTGACAAGGTATACCCATAGTTACGAGCTATTTCTGAAGCCCGAAATTCTTTTGGGTAGATTTGGAAAACGGTAAAACTTAATGGGTAGATTTAAAAATTCATCCTTTGTATCTACTTAGACCATAGTTTGTATGGCATTTGGTTAAAATTGATTTTGAATCTATTTGATCATTTCGTTTACTTATTCCTTCAACTTAAATTAAAATTATAACAGATTCAAAAAAAATTTAAAATTATAACGTATTATATTAATTACATTAGCTAGTCAATTAATATCTATTAACTCAGTTATTTATGAATTATTAGTTATAATTTTACTATTCATATTAACTATTTTATAAGTGAATAATGACTTTAATATTTCTTTTTAGTTCCTCTTAATATTTTACGAGGTGACTTTGTTTCATCTCATTTTTTTTGATAACTTAAGAAGAACAAATAATTACATCATGTCTCTAGTAAGCATACTAGTAATAAAAGAGGGGGGAGCCATGTCCCAAAACACGTTACTCTCCTCGACATAACGAACATTTTTAGCTAATGCGTCGGCAACTTTGTTCGCCGTTCTTGGAATCCAGTTGAACTTCACGTCCCAAGGCATGTGCAGCAATTGTTTGCAATCTTCAACCACTGAAACGTTCTCCACAGTTGGAGTCACTGAACCAGAAATGAGACTATGAATTGTCAAAGAATCTGTCTCAACCATAAGTCTTGGAATGCGCCTGTTCCATGCGAATTGTAGGCCTTTCAACAAGGCAGTGAGTTCAGCTTGGTCAACAGAAGGAGTTTGAAGTTTCTGCATGTAACCCCAACGCCAGTTTTCGTCTTCATCTCTAAGAACCCCCGCAGCTGATCCTATGTTGAGACCAGAGATAACACAGCCATCAACATTCAACTTTAACCAAACAGTAGCAGGCTTTGTCCAAACAATTTCTCTGTGGCAAGATTTAGTTCTGTTGCTGCCCGCATAAAGCTCAAAAGATAGTTGTTTGATTTGACACATTAACCCTATAACATTAGCTTCCTTTCTGTGGAATACTCTTGCATTTCTGTGTCTCCAACAGATCCATAAGGTGGCCATGAAAATGTACTTCCATTCAATCTTTGGTCTGATCTTATTTCTGAAGTGAAGTCTCTGCAGATTGTCTTTCAACCAGCATTGATCACTTGAGGAATCAAAAGTGTGTAGATCCTCCTGAACAATAACTTGCTTCCATAAATCTCTAGCTATAGGGCAATGCCTCAGGAGATGAAGGCATGATTCCTGTGAGTCCTCACAGAAAGTGCATAGAGGAGTGAGAGCAATTTGTCTTTTGTATCTCAGAAGATTAGTATCAAGTCTTTCTTGAGAAAGAAGCCATAAAAAGTGAAGGAACTTGTTACCAAATTCCAATTTCCAAACCCAGGCATGGTGACTGAATGATCTGGTAGAGACTCTTGCTTCCTGTTGAAACAATTTATAAGCAGATTGACAGGTGAATTGTCCAGTGGAAGTGCCATTCCAGAGAATCTGATCATCTTGGTCACAAAGAAGGATATGTGAATCCAGAATGCTAGCCTTGATCTCTTGTGGTAAAATGGAAGTAATAATGTCTAAGTTCCATTCTCCATTTTCAAGTAAAACATCCTTAAGCTTGAAATGCAGATCAGAGGGTTGAAAATTGATGTCTTCATCATAGAGACAACCTGAACCTCTTCAATTGTCAAACCAGAAAGAGATGTGCTCTCCTCTACCTACTTTCCATCTAATATGAGGTTTCAGCAGCTGAAAGCAATGAAGGATTCCTTTCCAGACAGGACTATCAGATACTCTTCTGATATATGTGGACAAAGTTTGACCTCTCAAGTATTTGGCTCTTACAAAAGATGACCAAAGAGAGTTGTCCTCTGTTAGAAGTTTCCAGACAAGTTTTGAAAGCAAGGATGCATTGCTAATTCTTGAGAATCTTAAACCGAGACCCCATTCTTTCTTAGGTAGTGTGACCTGTTCCCAGTTAACCAGATGAAGTTTTTTTTGATTGACATCAGAGGACCACATAAAACTCCTATTCAATCTATCAAGTTTGTCACAAATGTGCCGTGGAAGCCATGAATTCTGCATTGCATACACATGCATAGAAGAAGAGACTGAGGAGATCAGAGTATCTCTGCCTACCAAAGTAAGGAGTTTGCTCTTCCAAGTGCCAAATCTACCCATGATCCTATCAAATGTACCAGCATGAGTATCCCTTGTAATTCTGCCATGAACCATTGCCACTCCAAGGTATTTCCCTAGGAACAAAGTCTGGCCAAAGCCCAGAACTTGACAGATGTGTCTTTTGTGACTGGAGCCACTGGATTTAGAGAAGAATACCTTGGATTTACTGTTATTAATCTTAAGTCCAGATCTTTCACAGAATCTGTCCAAGACTCTCCTGATGCTCAAAGTTGTACTGGTGGTAGCCTTTCCCATGAGGATTATATCATCAGCAAACAGTAAATGTGATAGCTGAGGACCATTCCTACAAGGAGTGATAGGCTGCCACTGACCTTGGTTAACTTCTTCTTGAATCAAGTAAGACAGTCTCTCCATACAAAGAACAAAAAGATATGGAGAGAGAGGGTCTCCCTGTCTCAAGCCACAGTGATGATCAAATGCATCAAGAGGAGTACCATTCCACAGGATCCTAGTAGATGCACTAGTGACACAGCACATGATCAGCTCAATCAGAGGCAGTGGAAAGTTGAAAGCATGAAGAGTTTCCTCCAGAAAAGTCCAGCTTACCTTATCATAAGCTTTTTCCAAATCTAATTTCATGACCATGCAACCAACTTTATTCTTTTTCTTAGATCTAAGAGAATGCAGTAACTCTTGTAACACAATGATATTGTCCTGAGTACTTCTTCCCTTAATAAAACTAGCCTGAGTAGGAGCAATAATTCTAGGCATGATGTCTCTCAGTCTAAAAGTAATGCACTTAGTAACAATTTTATAAAGAACATTACAAAGTGCAATAGGTCTATACTGTGTAATACTTACTGCATCCTGGATTTTAGGAATGAGACAGATATGGGCTTCTGTCAGTCTTCTATCAAACTTCCTATCTTGAAAAACCTTCAGCACAAAGTCAATGACTGATTGTCCTAGCCAATCCCAACCTTTCTGATAGAATAGTGCCTGAAGTCCATCAGGTCCAGGAGCTTTGAGAGGAGCCATTGCAAAGACAGCAGACTGAATCTCCTCTGGACTCAGCAATGAATTCAAAAAACTAAAGTCATCATCCTCCAAAGTGAGCTGAAGACTGGAGCTAGCATATGAGGATTGAGGTTGCTGAGAAGAAGTGCTAGCAGAGAATAAAGTCATGTAGAAACTTCCAACATGAGCTTGTAAAATATCTTCCTCTCTCACCCAAATACCCTCCACCTTAAGCATGGAAATGTGATTTTTTCCCTTCTGGTCATAACTGATCTGTGGAAGAATTTTGTGTTTCTATCTCCTTCCCTGATCCACTTGATTCTAGATTTTTGATACCAGAATAATTCCTCCTGCTTGAGAACTTCATTATGTTCCCTCATGAGCTGATCTTGAAGATTCACCATGAATGAACAATTGTGTTTCTCAAGATACTTCTGTATGCCCCCAAGTCTGGAAACCAACCTTCTTTTCTTTTTGAAAATGTTACCAAACTTGATTTTGTTCCAAGGTTGCATAACCTTAGGAACTGTACTGATAACTTCAAGTAACTCAGGTTTGGCATCCCATATCTGCTGAAGCATTGGCTCACATTCTTCATGGCTGAACCACATGGCTTCAAATCTAAAAGGTCTCTCTCCACTGGATTTAACCCTTCCCAATGTCCTGATGATGATAGGGCTATAGTCTGAGTAGGTTCTTGGAAGGTTCTCAACTTCATAGGTAGGAAATTTATCAAGCCATTCCTAGTTTGCCAAGGCTCTATCCAGCCTTGCTTGAATTAAAACTCCATGATGTCTTTTGTTAGACCAAGTAAATTTAGGTCCAACAAAACCCAAGTCAATCAGGTTGCAGTCCTCAATGAATTTGTTAAAAAAAGTGCAGTCTTCCAGGGGTCCTGAGATTACCTCCTCTTCTCTCATGGTTGAAACTGACTTCATTGAAGTCACCAGTGATAAGCCATGGCAATGGCTCTGTGATGACTCCCTGTCTAATGCTATCAAAAACTCTCAGTTTTGCAGACTTCCTTGGTTGTGCATAAATACCAGTAAGTCTCCATCTTTCATCAGAATGTGGACTGATAATGGCATGGATAGTTTGAAAATCAGTGTGCATGATCTCAACATCCACATCATAGTCATTCCACAGCATCCAACCCCCCCCCCCCCATCATGCCCTCTGTGGGAGCTATTTCATATCTATTATATCCAAGAAAGGGCACAATATCCCTTGCTTGATCAGGCCCTACTCTGGTTTCCAAAATGAATACAACATAAGGTTGATGAGTTCTTACCAAGTTTCTGAAATTGGTTCTAAAATCCTCATCTCCTGCTCCTTGGCAGTTCCAGGAGACAACTCTCATATTGGTTCTGTGAATGTGAGTAGGGTGGACAGGATTCTCAACAGGAATCCCCCTCCATATTTGTACCATTTGTCTCAGAATCTCCAACAACAGGTGATTCTGTCTGTGATGGAATCTCTGCCACCAGTGATGATCTACATCCTCTTAGTCTATCATGTGCACTGCCACATAAGTCTCCCAGTGAGTTGATGGAATATGAGTCACTCTCAGGAGTCTTTCCATAGTCCCTGTCAACAGGACAAGAGGAGGACTGCGCAAGGTGCTGAATACTGTCTCCCATAACCATGGCTCAATCAGCAGCATGTCTAGTTCCCAATCCCAAACTATTGGAATGTCGTTTGCCATTATGTGAGATAGGTAACTGTGAAGTCTTTGCAGTAGGGGATTCTGTGGATTCACCAGAAGAAATGTGTGCAAGTACAGCAAAAGAATTTTCAGAATGTGAAGGATTTTTATCTTTAAATGTCACAGGCTAAGCGGCCTTTGGTTTCCTTTTACTTGCAGTAACTGTTTTTCGGACAGTTTTTTGCACGTTCTGTCTTGAAGTCGGATTAAGTGAGGCAGGAAGCACACGTGTGCCTCTAGGGACGGTTGTGTTCCTCAATGTATCAACAGGAACTGTTAGAACTTGCTCCATGTCTACAGATTTATTGTTAGTAATTATTTTAGAAGGAGACAATTTTCCTTGATTATTAACTGGCTTTGGAGTCTGCTGTTTTTTCTTCTTGTGAATCAGCAACCAGTCTCCATAATCCTTCTCTTTGGCTTTGTTGATTAGCCAAACATCTTTCTTAGTAGCCTCAAAATCAACATCCACGTGATTAGAAGAAACAGAAGTATCCATCTCATTAGCATTGATCCCACTATAAGTACATTTGTCGGAAGAGTGGCCAATCCTTCCACATTTATGGCACAAACTTGAAACATTCTCATAGATAACCTGGTAGACCTTCTTGTCAATACATAATCCCAACTCAAGAGGTTTGTCAGTTTTGATCTGCACACAAAACCTGGCAAAGTTCCCTCTTGTAGCTTCAACTGTATTTCCATCTATCTTAATTGGATCACCAATACAGGAAGCCAAAGTTTGAACAACCGACTCCCTAAGATATTCAATAGGCAAGTTCAGAACTCTGACCCAAGTGATGGTACTGTCTACCTTATCATTGTTGACATTGAAATTAGGACTCCACTTCCTGATAGAAAGGAAACTGCCAGCCAATAGCCATGGTCCTTCAGTGAGAATCATATCTCTTTTCATAGAACTCAATCCCTTCACGCAGTAGCATCCCTTCCCAAGATCAACCAACTCAAAATTGCTATGGAGTTTCCACATGACATCAAGTCTTGTGTGAAGTGCAGCAAAGTACCAAGGCTTACCAAGGATTTTGATAATGATAGTATTTTCCCACTGTTTGTGCAGCAAATCCTTAAGTTCCTGTTTCAGTTGAATTTGTTTGAATGGGATGTTATCATCCGCCTCAAAAACTTCAAATAACTCATGTTCCTAAATATTCTTCGATGAATCTAAGCGAACATCCGCCGGTTTAGAGCCATGAGAAACCATTGTAGCATAGGATTTGAACTGGTAATCCTCAGAACCCTGATCTGGTAGTTGGAACCTTGGAAGTTCCGAATGAACCTCAGATGATCTATGCCTCTTCTGATTCCTTGAATCAGAGGGAGATTTGGATAATATACGTTGAGCATTGAACGCCGGAAAGTCTTCGTCCGGTGGCTGAGGTGGCGTCGGAGCAGTTTCAGTGTCCATGGAGCAGGTTCAAAATTTGAAAAGAAACGGTTTGAATTTTCGCGCCGAGAGAGAGAAAAAACGGTTATCTTTTTTGTATGCTGTCAGTGAAAACTACATAAGTCAACTTTATTACCTAGATGAGTATTTATAATACTATATAGAGAAAGCGGTACTCTTCACATTGTTACACTTAACTTTTAATTTTTAATTTTAACCTTATATTTAAGTTAAACCATAACACTAGTAGTTAATTTCAAATTTTACCTTATAATTTAAATAACACCAGAGTAACTACATTATTTATCCTGTTTAAATTTTCTATACATATTTATGTTTTGATTACACCTTAGATAGAGAAGCAACTTTTATGTGACAGAGTTCTTTTAATACTTTTTAGTATGAAAAGAAAAATATGTCTAAACCACGTGCCATAATTTCTAGTCGGAAACAATTGTGACGCGGATTTGAATTATGTGATTGAACTTCACAATAAGCAGTCTTTGGATTTTGTTTTTATTTCTGTTGAGCTACATTATTTATTTCCCTATCGGTTTGTAACTTTTATACATACGAAGAAATCTTAGGACATGTTAAAAATCCCCACACATAATGTGAAAGATCTTTAGATCTATATTACTTATAATCTAATACAGTTGCAATTGACAGTAGTTGCAACTGCACTCGTAAGTAAGACAAATGACAGTTCCTTAACGTTTTAAAGCTATTTTACTGTTACAACTGTTAAAAGACAATTAAACATAAAGCGATAAAGAACACAAAGGCTTTAAGTGGTTCGGTCCAAATGGTCCTAGTTGTCGGGATTTGCACCCAAATGTTGACTCAAACAGTACCCTACTTAAGAATTACAATGAACTAATTTATATCAACTCAAATCTTAGGCTCCTTCTAAATTACCTAACCCTTAACTATTTTTGGTGTACTCGATTAAGTTGAAGAGCACATCAAGATACTCCAAAGTTCATTTGACTCGATACATGACTGAAATCACAAACAATCTTTTTTAAAGTGTCCTTCAATTGTGTCGAGTCTTCTCCTTATATAGGCATGAGCAGAATTTTCAGCAGATCTTTAGTTGCAATCCTCGGAATATCTTATTTTCTTATATGATAAGCACGCCGATTATTCAGTTGCAATCCGAACACATCTTCTTGCCTTATCCGATAGATTCTGCATGATCATTAAATATGTCTAGCGAATATGCCTAATATTATGTCTAAGTACTTCGGAAGGAGATAAAGTTAAAATCTTACAAGTTAATCTTTAAGATACAATAATATATAATAAAGATAAGGTAATAAAATCAAGATAATTAATTACCATCTAAAAAATTAACTTATCGTAATGATTTTTTTTTTGAACTCAGAACAGTGGATCATGTATTACCTCCAAGAAAAAGACATACTTCCACAATCCGGAAATATGCCACAACAGTCAGCAAAGAATAAAACAAACCCATCATCAAAAATCACAAAATCGCAAAACAAAAAAGACATAAAAAACATTCATATTCCTACATAACGTCAAAACCGTCCGCGTCCACCACAGCATGTCGTGCCAACTCATGAGCAACCGCGTTGGACTCACGACCCACCCATCGAATGAAGAACCCCGGGTGAGCAGTGAAATAACGTCGAACATCCCCAAGCAAATTGGCGATCCCGACGTCACTCGTTGTGCCATTCAAAATATCGTAGATGACTCCTAAGCAGTCCCCTTCAAATACAACGTTCTCCCAACCGCGTTCTATCGCCCACCTAACCGCGTATAAACCCGCCAGAGCCTCAAAGCCCCTCGCATCCATAAACGACCCCCTCCGACGTTGGCGCCACGCTACCATCTCCCCTTTAGAATCATGAGCCACCAGCCCGATGCCAATTGCCCCCTTCCTCACAGAATTGTGCTCCATCAAAATTGACTTTGATAATGTCGCCAATCGGAGCCTTCCAGCCCCCCAAATCAATTGCGTCCGTCCCTATTCTCTGTTTCCCATTAAATCGCTGCCAGGTCGTCACGTAGCCGCGTGCAAATTATGCCATCTCATCAGGTTTGCGTCCACTTTCATCAACAAAGCTGTTTCGATTGCCCCATAACATCCAACAAAGCGTCGCCGCCAAACTAACCATAAAAAGCGACGCAGTCTTCGCAATTGGGAGCAGCCATTCGCTGAAGCTTTCGGCCGTGTGGATCCACAGCGATTGAGGGACGAAAGCGAGCGCCCATACCTGTCTCGCCACGTTGCACTCGAACAAACAATGCCGCGCAGTCTCCGACCCCATTCGGCAAATCACACATTCACGCTACACACATATGCTACGACGAGCCAAATTCCACGTAGTTGGAAGGATGTACACACAGCTACGCCACAAAAATATTTTTATCTTGTTTGCACACTCAACCTTCCAAACTTTCGACCACACCTCATGTGGGGCCAAAATTGTAGATGTCTCCCTCGCATTGTTTAGTAATCCTTGCGACACAATGAGGTGATACGCGTTTCTCACCGTAAAAACTCCCTTCCTTTCGTAGTGCCAAATTTGTCGATCCTCATTGTTCACCTCCCCCAATGGAATAGTGAGAATTTGCTCGACGTCGACCTCTCAAAGTACACTCCTCATGAAACCAATATCCCACCACCCTGTATTGATATCAATTAGATCACTAACCAAAAGAAACGGCTCATCCATATTGACGGGGGTGATCGGCCGAAACGTAGTAGGACGAGGAATCCACGCATCATGCCACACCGTGAGGGACGCACCGTTCCCCACCTGCCATCGCATACCCTTTCGTAACACCCCAATAGACGCCCAAATCCCACGCCAAGAGAAAGAGGGGGCTGCTCCTAGCCGTGCATCCCATAACTCGGTGTTCGGAAAATATTTTGCTTTATAGAGGCGGCTAATCAGGCTAGAAGGATCCGTAAAAATTCGCCACGCATGCTTTGTAAGTAAAGCCAGATTAAAAGCACATAAATCCCGAAAACCAAGGCCCCCGTCCTTCTTCCGTCGACACAATTTATCCCATGCAATCCAATGAATTTTATTTTGATTCCCGTTGCTCCACCAATAATTGGAAATTATGGATTCAATTTCTCTAATCAAGTTATCCGGCAAACAAAAACAACTCATGATGAAAGTTGGGATAGACTGCATAACGGCCTTGAGGAGTACCTCCTTCCCCGCCCCCGATAAAGTCTTACCCTTGTATCCTTGTGCCCTCTTCCACACACATTCTCGAATATATTCAAATAACTCTCGTTTTGACTTTCCCACCACGGAAGGCATCCCAAGATATTTTTCATGTTTTTCTGCGACCGCCACACCCAAAATATTTGCCACATCCTCGCGACTCTGAGCCCCCGTATTATGACTAAAAACCACCACAGATTTATCCCTATTTATTTTTTGCCCCGAGGCATTCTCAAAGCGATCCAGAATCCTCTTTATGCAGTCGGTCGAATCCTTGGTTGCCTCGCCAAACACCACGGTGTCATCGGCAAACAGCAAATGCGACACCGTGGGAGCCTGAGGACAAATTTGTACCCTTCGCAACTCGCCCTTTTCCTCTGCCTTTGCTATCAGTGCTGAAAAAACCTTAGAAATAATAAGAAGAGGTAGGGGGACAGAGGGTCCCCCTGCCTAATGCCCCTCTCGGGGAAAAAAATACTCGACTCACGCCCATTAATTACAATAGAATACGACACTGAACGAACCCCCATCATAATAAGAGAGACAAAATGAGGATCAAAGTCTAGTTTAAGCATTACCTTCTCCAAAAACGGCCACTCGACGCGGTCATATGCCTTACTCATGTCAAGCTTCAACGTCATAAATCCCCGTTTTCCCGTCCTCTTATTTTTCAGAAAGTGGTTGACTTCAAAAGCCGCCAAGATATTATCCGTGATCAATCTTCCTGGAACAAAAGCAGATTGGGAGGGGGAGATAATGGAAGAGAGAAAAGGTTTTAACCGATTAGCAACAACTTTGGATGCAATTTTAAAACACATGTTGCTAAGACTGATAGGCCTAAACTGAGACATAAATTCGGGATTAGGACACTTAGGAATAAGCACAATATGAGTAAAGTTAATAGTAGTGTCCAACAATCGATCATTCAAGAAAGCAAGGACAAAACGAATCACATCATCCCCCACAATATGCCAAAATTCATGATAGAAAACAACAGAAAAACCATCAGGACCTGGAGATATAAAAGGATACATATCTTTCAGAGCCTTGTGAACCTCTTCCGCTGTGAACGGTTGCAGCACGCTATCGTTCACCTCAGGGCTGACCCGTACGTCGACATCTCGCAAAACATCCTCAATAGCTACCTCTGAAGGAACACTAGACTGAAAGATAGATGCAAAATATTCAATAGCGACCCGATCAACCTCACCAGGAGAAGAAAAGAAAGTACCACCCTCGTCCCGAATACCCTTGATTTCATTCTTCCTTTTTCTTTCACTAGCCCGACGGTGAAAATACGCAGTGTTTCGATCCCCTTCCTTCAACCATTGAACCTTAGCCTGTTGTTTCCAATAAATCTCCTCTGACTCCAGTAATTCTTCCAGTTTGCCACTGATGTGTCTCTCCTCAAGCTTCGATTCAGCCGAGATACTTCCCCCACGAAGACGAACCAATTCCCTTCTCAACCGCTCAATCCGACGTTTCAAATCAATACCGTCAACCTTGCTCCACTTAACCAATTCCCCACGGCATTCATCTAACGTTTTCCGTAGAACCCCGTTCGCTAAATTCCCCCAACAGCCCCGCACTACTACCTCGCAATCAGTTTTCATCAGCCAATTCATTTCGAACCTAAACCGAGGCGGAGGGCGAGACATACCAGGGTTGTTCCATAAGTGGATCAAAATAGCGTGGTGGCCTGATCTAACCGTGACGACATGCTCAACTGCAGCCCCCGGAAAACGTTCACGCCATCGGCTATCTGCGCACGCGCGGTCCAAACTTTCCCAAACGGTATGCGGTGATGGTCTCCTACTGCACCAAGTGTAGCGAGGTCCACTAAAATCCAATTCGCTCAACCCCGTGTCCATAAGTGTGTCCCTAAAGTTCCTAATTAACCAATTTTGGCGACGGGCACCACCCTTCTTATCCTCATGGCTGGAAATTTCATTGTAGTCCCCCGCGCACAACCATGGTAGTGACGAAACCCCACGAAGTTGACGCAGTACATTCCATGTGCGCATACGTTTAGCTCCGTCAGGATCGCCATAAAATTCCGTAAACCTCCAATCTTGATCCCTTTCCCTACCAATGATAACAACGTCAATGTGATTCGCTGACATGCTTAACAATTCAACGTCCCATGCTTTATCCCATAATAACGCGAGACCTCCCGACAACCCCTGAACCTCAACACAAATTCCAAAATAATTAAGACTACTCTTCAGAACCTCTATCTTCCTCGTCAAGCATTTAGTTTCGGAAAGAAAGATTAGAGGGGGGGGGCAGAATTTAGAAGCTAAAAAGCGTAGCTCCCGAACTGTCCAAGGGTTCCCCAGTCCCTGACAGTTCCAACATAGGAGACTCATTGGGATTGGCGGGACTGCTTTGTAGTCTCCGCCAAAAGAGTCTCAATCTCCATGGTAAGTTCCTCCAACCGTGCTCGCTTTCCCTCTCCCCTTAACACGGCCCCATCCTCATAAAATAACCGCTTTCTCCCCGCATGGAGCTCCCGGACCGTGACCTCCTGATTCATGAATCCCTCGCGTCGAACCACTCGTGTACCGTCGTTTTTCCTTTCCTTTGTAACCCGAAGCTTAGCTGTAGTAACCTGTACCGATTCCCTTAAGTCCCTGTCCAGGCGCTGAAAGACCTGCTGCACCCCGACGACATTACCTGTTTCTTCTCTAATTGCAGTTTTCATGGTTAGCGGCCCGTGACTATCTGCGGTTCCCTCATCACTATTCTACACGTACGCTGCATGCAAAGAAAAAATCTGACTCTGGGAGTTACGGCCTACCCCTCCTTTCTCCATCTTAAGAATTGGCGCAGTGTGTGTACGTTCGGATGATTGAGGGGACGTATCCTGACGACTTGCATGCCAGCACTGCTGTGAGTGGTTCGAATTGCTACGCTCAAAGAAGCCGCGACCCCCTGTTGACCCTCTCCCTCCATTCGAGTTTGTCGACCCTCCCCCTCGTCCTCTGTCCGTGAATTTTTGACCAATGAAAGAACCCGTTCTATTAGAATTTTCACGAAGCCAATCCCCATACGGTAACACTGCCTCCCCCTCAGTATTGAACTCATATTTCATGTCACAATCCGCCATAATGTGCCCCAACATCCCACATAGATAGCAAAAATTTGGGAGCCTTTCGTATTTAAAAGAAACCACCATCTCTTGCCCCTCGCTACCCCGCACTTTCAAGAAACGAATGAGAGGCTTTGTAACGTTTATTTTAACCCAAATTCTCATACTCAACCCTCGTGATTCCGCCAAATCAACCTCCTCCATGATACCCAGAAGGTTACCGATAGCGAATGCAGTTGCTCTTGTTTGGCGAGCCAACGGTATGTCGTAGATTCTAACAAAGAAGCTACAGAAGTTCAAGTTCGTGGCAATGGGATTTTCATTCTTGTCCACCAGAGCAAGGACAAGCACGTTCTTATCGAATGACCATGCACAACCTTGCATAGCTCTCTCCTTGTCCAGTTTATGAAAAAAATGAAATAAGAACCGATCATCGCTAATTCGTGTAATCTCGAGCCCCTTCCCTGCCTTAAACAATGTCTTGATCATTATGCAGAAAGACGTAAAATTTGTTGTTTTCCCAGATAAGAGGCGGCCAACAAGCATGAGGTCCGCATCCAAATTATCTTGCTGCCATGTACTATCCGGGAGAAGGAAGCCCTCACCCATCCCCTCCTCATCAGTCAATGTAAGGTCGTTACTAAAGTTCCGACAGTCTTCGTCAATAGTTAACCCCAGTACCAGACAGTTGAGAATACGTTGCGGTGGGTTACGGTCAGGGCAGCCGAGGTGAAGACGATACCTTAGTCAGCAAACCTATCACAACAAGAAGAGAGGAAACAAAAAACGAAAAACTTAGTACCAAACAAACCCCCTGGACCTGATGATCAGGGAGAAGACCAGGCGACACACATAAGAAGAAGAGAGAAAAACAAAAAACGAAAGCGGAAAAAAGCAATTGGTAGAGAAACGATGTCAGTTCCCGCCCTGAAACCCTAGCGTGGTGTATGATGGAGTCGACTCAAGACTCGGAAATTATGGAGACTATGACGTGAAGACCGAACAGCAAGCAGTCCAAAGCCGAGCGCGGTGACCGTTGATGGAAGAGGAAAGAAAAAACTAGCCCTAAAAGTTAGAGACGTCAAAACTCTCATGCGAGAGATTGTCCCTCGTATCACACACTTATCGTAATGATATAAACAAAATAATATCAATTAAACTTTAGTTGGGTCGAGTTGTAGAGAGCCCAATTTACACGCGAAATCGGCCCTAACAGAATGGAGATGCAGAAAAATCAATTAGAATAACAGAAACTTCAACTTTACAAAACAAGTAAAATAGTCATAATATTAGCAATGAAATTTTGAAACCGGGTTACATAAATCTTCAAAATTTCAAACTAGCCGGTGTATGTACTACTGAACAACAACTCATCTCATGATGTGAAATTACCCTAGCAGATATGTTTCTACCTTCTTTAGCCGCAACATTGTGATCTTCAGCAAGAACACTTGTTTGAGAAGCTTGCCACGAAGCCTTCGTTCAGAGCAAATTCCGATGAGTTGAGGTAATCATCGACCGATATATTCTCGAGAGTCACAGGATCAACAACAGGTTTTTGTTGTGCTCCATTAACCAGTTCAAACCACTCAAGAAAATTACTGGAATGGCGATCAGTCGCACCAATCGATACATCTTCGATAGGCCTAAGGCTCCATCAATCAGTTCGGGCCACTCATAAAAGTAACGGGAATGGCAATCAGTCCCAAAACTCGAGGGAGATGGAAAAAGCGACAGAATGGGTGCTTTGGCAGTAGCCAGGCCTTCCTCAAAGATAGCAGCACTTGGCTTGACTGACGAAGTGCCTTCCTGGTTCATGGTCGTTTGGCTCGGGTTCTTCTCTGTTGTGTGCAGGTTCTTAACCGTTGATTGAAGCTACACTTGTAATGAATGGTTTTGAATGTATCAGTGGAAGTGTGGAACATGATACTGACGCAATTGCAATCAAATTCTACCATGATAAGTTACATACACAAACTTAGTGAAGAGTTTTACCTCATTTAGTTGAGGACACTTTTCATATGCCTCAGGTTTGATTTCATATTCATCAGGCAATCTGAAAAAGAGAAAATTAATAATCATAGCAAGCTCACTTGACCATGAGTTCATCTCTAGGAACGGTCAGATTCTCATGGTCGTGTAAGCAATAAATAACGCGATAAACGGAATTCTACCCATTCATGTTAGTCGGAATTTGGATGAAAGATCCCTGACCTTCCATGGTCAATCCATCATCTTTCTTGTTGCCTAATGCGAAAACAAAACAAAAAACAAAAAAGTAACTAACGAGATAATCAGAAAGACAGATAAACACTACAACAGATTTGGCCTTTTCCGTCGGGACCGGCGTTTTGGCCCGACGGAAAAGGCCCAATTATTACCGTCGGGCCCAATCCCGACGGTAATGGGCATTCCCGTCGGCTTTGGGCCGACGGTACAAATGGGCAGGCTTTACCGTCGGCCCAAATCCGACGGTAAAGCCCATTCCCGTCGGGTTTGGGCCGACGAGAATGGCCCATTTAATAAAAAATAAAAATAAAAAAATAAAAAAATAGGCTTGCTTTACCGTCGGCCCAAATCCGACGGTAAAGCCCATTACCGTCGGGTTTGGGCAGACAGTAATGGCCCATTTTATTAAAAAAAAAATAAAAAAAATAAAAAAATAATTTTGGGCAGCCTTTTCCTTTTAAAATAAATAAATAAATAAAATAATAAAATTTAAAAATGATGTTGACGGATATTTTTAAACACTCATACTCAAAAATTAAACACACATACTCGAAATTTAAACATTACTCGAAAATTACACATTAAAGTATTACTCGAAATTTAAACACTACTCGAAATTTAAACACTACTCGAAAATTACACATTAAAATTAAAATAACATTGATTTAAACTCGAAAACTAACATTAATTTAAAATAACATTGATTTAAACATAAATAAAACTAATCGTCAACTTCCTCAACAAGCTCGTACTCATCATCTGCCAACTGTCCTTCAATGTCAAAATCGATCAAATCGGCGCCCAAATTAAGTCCCGGCGATACATCATCTTGAAATAAGTCTTCGGGCTGATTAAACTCGACGTCGATTTCAGGCTCATATAGCCCGGATACGTCGATGACGTTTCTTGCACGAATAGGGCAAACTGCCCACCATCCTTTCCTTCGCGATACATGTTGCGCTGGATATGGCGTGTAGAACACTTGTAGAGCCTGGTTAGCAAAAATGAACGGTTCATTTGTCGCGAGAAGGCCCGTAGGTTCGATATCAACCATTCCATACTTCGGATGTACAGTTGTACCGCGGTTGCTAATATCATATCAATCACATTTAAAAAATATAATTGATTGGGCCCTATCTCCGCCACCGCACCATAAAACCTCAACGATTTCCTTGATCGTCCCGTAAAAAATTGTTCCTTCAATCCCATCACCACTGCCCTTCACGTACACGCCACTACAGTTTTCGACCTTTCTTTGGTTAAACGAATCAGTACGAAATCTAAATCCGTTCACTATGTAGCCCCCGTATGATGTTGTAAGTGCACTTGCTCCAGAGGCAAGGGGGTAGATACGTTCATCGACCAAGTACTCTCCTGATTTAACAGTTTCTTTAAACCACGACACGAACATTGTAGTTTTCTTTCTTTGTGTCTGTCGTGGAGTAAGATCTCCACAATGTAGGTCCTCGAACAACCTGTAATCATTTGGAACCGTGTTTCAATCCATGAGTCAAAATGTTAAATATAATTAAGCCATATTTAATAATAATATAGTTTGAAACTTACGTGACCCATCCGTCGACTTCCGAACAATTCATCAACGTGTAAAGCTCAATTTGGGTCAACTCCTCTGGAGAAATATACCGATGGTTCTTATCTGGATTGAGTCCTCTGCCTCTTCTATGGAAAATCGGCAGAGCACCAGAGAAATCACCACGTAATTCAGCTTCATTTCTGCTAAGCCTGTTGTACCTTGTTTCAACACTATTGCCGAAATAGCGCAAGGTAAAATATGTGACTTCTGCCATTAGATAAGCAATAGCAATTGAACCTTCAACACGGGCTTTGTTCAAAACTGATTTCTTCAACCCGTTCATTTGCCTACAAGGAAATCCATGTATATAACTTCAGAATCGATACAAATAATGCCAATACGTATTGAAATATATAAGGAATGGAATAAATAATGCCAATACCTCTAGAAAGGGTACATCCAACGATACTGAACCGGTCCACCAACTTTGGCCTCATATGGAAGATGTATCGTCAAGTGCTCCATCGAATCGAAAAAGCCTGGTGGAAATATCTTCTCTAATTTGCATATTGTGACCACGATAGATTCCTTTGCATGTTGTCGAAAAAGTTCTTCTCGCAATGCATCACATCAAGATTGTGACATATCAGGTTCGTACTCCAATAGGGTAATTACCAAAAGATACTTTTGTGGGTCCAATTGTGCTCTGTTCCTTTTCCTGGCATTATCGGTGCATCTGGCGCTGTAGACCTTCCTGGTAGTTGTGCAACAATTGCTGCCATTTCTGCGCCTGTCCTACGCGGTGGAGGCCCATCAAATTTTGTATGTCCATTGAATCCCATCATGTCGTGCCGAAATTCATATCCCACTGGTAAGAAACAATGATGACATCCCCACCACGTTGCTTTCCTACCATACTGCAAAGGGAACGCCTTCGTGTTCTCCATGCAATACGGGCACGATAACTTTCCATGTGTGCTCCACTGAGACAACATCCCGTAGGCGGGGAAATCACTAATAGTCCACATCAATGCAGCCCTCAACTGAAAATTCTGCTCCCTGAATCTATCGTAAGTACGAACGCCATCATGCCACAAAACCTTCAACTCGTCAATCAGAGGGCGTAGCAAAACGTTAATGTTTTGTCCTGGACTACTCGGCCCTGATATGATAAGACTCAAGAAAATAAACTCCTCTCGCATGCAAAGATCTGGAGGAAGGTTATATGGAGTCATGAACACAGGCCAACAAGAATATTGTTTCCCGAAGTTTCCAAACGGAGTGAAACCGTCTGTGCATAGACCAAGGCGGATGTTCCGTGGCTCTGCTGCGAATTGCGGATGTTTCTTGTCGAAATCTTGCCACGCTTCGCCTGCTGCAGGGTGGATCATTACATCGTCCGACAACTTACAATTTAAGTGCCACGTCATATGTTCAGCAGTTGATTTAGTCATGAAGAGTCGTTTAAGACGTGGGGCCAAAGGGAAGTACCATAACTTTTTCCTTGCCACTGGATTCTTTCTACCTATATTTTCATACCTATACTCCTCGCATTCAGGACAAACCGAGTAATCGGAAGATGCGAATTCTTCATAGAACAAGAAACAATTATTAAAACACACGTCGATTGTTTCGTATCCCAACCCCAAACACCTCATCATATTCTCGGCAGCGTGCATATCCTCTGGCAGTAAGAGTTGATCCTCTGGGTACAAAAGTTTGCGGTGCAAGTTGTACATCTGATTGCACCCGGATTGATTGTAGTTATTCTCAATCTTGGCTGTAAAAAACTCGGACACCCACTGCAAAACAGATTTCTTGCTTGGTCCCTTAAGCTTGAGTTCCGACATTTGTAGCAAATTTAAAAAATCTTTTGCATCGGTGGTAGGCTCCTCACCGTTAACGTCGAATTGTGCCCGAAAAGTGTCGTCAACTAGATTTTCAAACAAAATCTCGTCCTGAACAACTTCGGGGTCGTTTCTAACTTCGTGTCTCGACGATGACGCCCCTTGGCTATTATGCGCGACAAAATTTTCCCCATGGAATATCCATACACGGTACCCTTCTACAAAACCCCATCGATAAAGGTGAGCTGCCACTTTGCCAGGGTCCAAGTATTTCCTATTGCTGCATTTTCTACATGGACATCTAGGATTTCGATCACCGTCTAGATAACGCTCTTGATCTAACGCAAATGCCAAAAACTGGTATACACCTTCCCCGAACGTTTCATTCACTCGACCCGTCTCACTCAAACGATCATACATCAAATCTCTATCTCCGTTTGGATTCATTATATATTGTCTATAAATTTTTTAAATTATAACGCTTAGCACAACGACGTCTCTACATTTAGGGGTTACGAACAATATTTATAATCGTACGACTAGAACAAAAAATAAGAGCTCGAAACTATACACGTACCTCTTGTAGCATGTAAAAAATTTCTGAAATTGCTCCTTCGATCTATGGCACCGGTCTCCAAGATGACTCGTACATTTTCCTTAAGTCGCAAATAAAAAGAAAGATAAATTAGATAAACATAATTAACGTACGCTTATAAAAAAATAATTATTACGTAAAAATTAAAATGAGTACGTTTACGAACCTTATTTCGAAACCGAATGAATTGTGAGACTAACTCGTTCGAATTATATATAGGCCTTCGGGAAGGGGGCTTGGTGCCACGTCAGCGATCCGTGTGATAATTCACACGGATCGCTGACGTGGCACCCCCCCCCCCCCCCTTTTGGTTTTTTTAATTTAACCCTACTCCTCCTAAATATCTATAAATACCCCTTATTCTACCCACTTAATTCATTCATTCTTCCCATTCTCCAAAAACAATCTACTTTCTCTCCCAAAAATTCTAAATAACTAACAAAAATTTATCCATATATATTCACTAACTTATAATTAGAGTTTATTATTTGTTTTATTATTTTATTTCTACTTATGTTTTATTCATTATCTAACTAATAATAACTATAAAAAACTTATATTATCAAGATTTTATTTTAAATACGAAATTTTATTTATTATAATTAATAATTTTAAAAAATTGCTCGAAAATGTGAATGTTATTATTTAAATCGATTTCTTTTAAATTAAATCGCCAAATAAACATAAAAAATTTATTTAAAATCGTTTCTTTATAAAAAATCGCCAAAAAATTATAAAATAATTATTTAAAATCGATTTCTTTTAAATAAATCGGAAAAAAATCATAAATCAATTATTAAAACGATTTCTTTTAAGTCAATTGTTTTAAATCGTTTTTTTAAATCATTTTTTTAAATTGTTTTTTTTTTTATTTTTTTTAATATTTTTAAACCCTTTTCCGTCGGCTTTAAGCCGACGGAAAAGCCCTATACCGTCGGCTTTAAATCATTTTAAATCGTTTTTTTAAATCATTTTTTTAAATTTTTTTAATTTTTTAATTTTTTTTTTAATATTTTAAAACTCTTTTCCGTCGGCTTTAAGCCGACGGAAAAGCCCTATACCGTCGGCTTTAAGCCGACGGAAAAGGGAACCTATACCGTCGGCTTAAAGCCGACGGTATAGGAAAAAAGCTTTTCCGTCGGCAATAAGCCGACGGAAAAGCCCTATTCCGTCGGTAAAAGTCCGACGGAAAAGCTCTTTACTTACGAGCTTTTTTCCGTCGGCTTTTACCGACGGAAATGGTTATTTTCGTCGGAAAAAGGGCCTTTACCGACGGTTTTTGAGCCGTCGGTAAAAGCGATTTCTCTTGTAGTGAAATAACTTGAAAAATGAACTCTCACTTAATTTATAGGAGGATCCATATTGAGAACAATTAGTAAATCCAAATGCTTGTAATTCTTGTTCCTCCACGAATCAAAATTGCCGTGATTTACCATTTATAAGTCTATAACTATACATATGAAACATGTTGGAAATATTTGGAATTGAGTCCAAATATTAGTATGTGAATTATATTGCTTAATGAGAAGCATGTGAGATATTATTTTAAATAATACTCAAGAATAAATATTCAGATTTTATTTGAATATTAAATCACATACTTATGGTGGTCAAAAGCATTTGAATGTCTTCAATTGCAAGAATTAATTTCCCCTTAAATGTATTGGTGGTTTCATCTTTTTTTCTCACTATAAAAGGAGGCCTCCACTTTTGTGAAATTGCATCCAAAACCAAAATCATAAGACTTTTTATATATTGCATAGCATACATTTTCTTAGAGTTCTGCAAATATCTCTCGGTTCGAAAGGAGCGGTTTTGAGCTTCACGAGGCTGTTCGGGGAAGGACGTTGTACCTTGGGAGGTCAGTGTTGCACGAGGGCTTGAAGCGGTAGCCGCGACATAGTGATCTTAAGGGGATGAGGTCACACTTCCGACTCGTCCAAACAAATTGCACTACATTGTTCTAAAGGTCGATTTATTTCGTTAGTTATTTATTTTCATTGTAATTTGATTCATGTCATGTCTATTATATCTTGTTAATGGAAATTATTCTTATTGGTGTTAAATTCTGGAAATTGTTGTTAGAAATTGTTGCTTGAATATTGTTTAAATTAAACACCGGAACCAACAATCTTAAGATCACTATTCATTTTTTTCTCGTGGTGTTTATATTTATAATTTCCAGAATTTTAAATTACTAAAACTTTTTGGTTTTAATCTGTTACATGTGAGTGCCGAACCGTTTCCTTGGAGTTGAATTGGAGCTTGACAACATTTATAAATCTGTTGTGCATACATTGTTCTAAAGCTACTGGTTGGGAGGAAGAAAAAAGAACAAAACAACATTCCACAAAGTCCTGCTATACAGAGGATTCGAACTCTGCACCTCACAGCGGTTAGCTATAACATTTACCATTCAAGCTACATTGTTTCGTGTTATATTGTGAAACCGTCGCTATATTATTTCTTGCACGTACAAGAACGGTTTTTCAAAACTTAAAGCAGATAGTTTTCAAAAGGATAATTGCCATAACTGCTGTGAATTGGATTCGATCCCTGTACCTCCTCTCCCTACTCGTTTTCTGTTACCATTAGGCCACTTTATTGCTTGTTTTAATTCTGCGGTTTTGTTTTTATTACTGTATTAAGCTGTTGAATTAAAAATCTGTTCAAAAACGTTACATGCTGGATTCGAACCTGTATCATCAGCCTCATTTACTCTAATCCCTACCGTTAGACCAGCATTTATTTTCTTATTTATTGTATGCGTAACAGATATTTGAAATAACATGCTGCAGTTAATTGTTTAATTGCTATTATTTGCAAACTCCTCACATGTTATATTAAATTGCTTATGCACGCTTAAGTGACTAAATTAATTTGTGAAATTGTACGTGTGAAAGTACTCGAATCGAGAAAAGGAAAAAAAAATTGACTCGGTAAAAGCCCATTAGGGTACGTGGAACCTAAAAAGAATTTTGAATAATTCCAAGTATTGAGACTTGTGAATTCTAAGGAAATTCAAAGTGAGAATAATTCCAAGTATTGAGACTTGTGAATTGGAAGTGAGAATATCTATACAGATGGTTCTGTCGCAGAAAGGTGGAGTGTAAGCGAACTTGTCCCTCCACTGGCCTGGGAACCTAATATTCTGTCATAGAAAGGTGGACTTCTAATAAGCTTTGTCTCTCCACTGGCCAGGGAATATCTGTATAAATATTTGAGTTAAGAATTCTCAGCGGTACTAATCAAAATAATTGTGAGAATTATTTGTTTAGTTATGGCGGCTGAAAGTTCAAATAACAACTCAACCGAATGGTGGGTAGACATTGGGGCTACTCGACACATCTGCACCAAAAGGTGGATGTTTTAGACCTATAAACCAATAGAGAATGAGCAGTGTTATACGAGAAACTTTGTTGTCTCAAAGGTTAAGGGCGAAGGAACGGTTGTGTTGAAGATGACCTCGGGGAAAGAGTTGACCCTGAAAGAGGTGCTTTATGTTCCAGAAATTCATAAGAATCTAATATCTGGTACAGTACTGAACAAGAAAGGGTTTACACTTGTCTTTGAGTCAGACAAGGTCATCCTGTCTAAGGGTGGAATTTTTGTGGGCAAGGGTTATGTATCGGAAAATCTGATCAAGATGTCTGTAACGACAATAACGCCTAAGGCTAATAAAATGACTAGTATTGAGACTAGCACGAGTGTCGATGTTGTGACTGTGAGAGACAGTGATTACTCGTGTGCTATGTGGCATGGTAGACTAGGTCACGTGAATTTTAAATCTTTACAAAGATTAATGGGAAAACCGTGATACTAGACCCAACCTATTCGCGCTTTTGCGATGTTGTACCCAACCTTTGATTTTTGACCCCGATGTACCCAACCTTTCATTTTTAAAACATGTTGTACCCAAACTAACTTTCCGGCCAAAAAATGTAATTTGCAGGGGTAAAACCGGTACTACACTAAAAAATTAATAAAAAATAAGAAAAAAACAAAAAAAAGACCCCCCCTCCTTCCCCGTCCCCCCCCCCCCCCCACCCACCCACCCCATCCCACACCACGCCGATTTGCAGCAACACCGCTGCGAATCGCGATGATTCACCGCGATTTGCAGCGGTGTTGCTGCAAATCGGCGGGGTGGGGATGGGGTGGGGTGAGGGGGTCTAATTTTTAATTATTTTTAGTTTTTTTTAGTTTTTTTTTTAATTTTTATTATAAATAAATGAAATGACTATTTTGCCCTTGTGCAAATCGGATTGCTGATGTCACAAGATCAGAATATGACTTTTTTGGCCGGAAAGTTAGTTTGGGTACAACATGTTTTAAAAATGAAAGGTTGGGTACAGCGGGGTCAAAAATCAAAGGTTGGGTACAACATCGCAAAAGTGCGAATAGGTTGGGTCTAGTATCGTCGTTTTCCCAAGATTAATTTCACTAAACCTAATACCTAAATTTTACATCAACCACCAACACAAGTGTGAGACTTGTGTTGAAGCAAAATTAGCCAAGTCTTCATTCCACTCAATTGAGCGAAGCACAGAACCGTTGAGCTTGATCCATACTGATGTATGTGATCTTAAGTATGTACAATCTAGAGGCGGTAAACGTTATTTTATAACGTTTATCGATGATTGTACAAGATATTGCTATGTCTACTTAATGAGAAGTAAAGACGAAGCAATAGACATGTTCATTCACTATAAGAATGAAGTTGAGAACCAACTCGGAAAGAAGATCAAGAATCTTCGAAGTGACCGAGGAGGCGAATATGAGTCGCCATTTGCACAACTTTGTGCAGAAAGTGGGATCATTCTTCAAACTACAGCGCCCTATTCTCCCGAGCAAAATGGTATTGCAGAAAGGAAGAATAGAACGTTGAAGGAGATGATGAATGCGATGCTCATAAGTTCTGGTCTACCTCAGAACATGTGGGGGGAAGCTTTGCTATCCGCCAACCATGTGCTAAATCGCCTACCACACAAAAGGTTGGATAAAACGCCTTATGAATTGTGGAAAGTACACGCGCCTTGCTACAAGTTCTTAATGGTTTGGGGTTGTCTAGCAAAGGTCCCAATTCCTCCTCCTAAAAGAACTAGGATAGGACCTAAGACAGTTGACTGTGTATTCATTGGATATGCGCAAAATAGTAGGGCATATCGATTTCTGGTACACAAGTCAGATAACTCTGAGATGAGTGTGAATACTATCATTGAGGCTCGAGACGCTTCATTCTTCGAGGAGATATTTCCTCACAAAACTCGATTTATTGAGGAAACGGAAAGAAATGTGGGGGTGAGAGAATCTCAAGAAGATGAAGAAGAACAAAGTCCGAGAAGAAGTAAACGAGCTAGAAAAGAAAAATATTTTGGCTCAAATTTTCTAACATACATGTTAGAAAATGATCCGACTACTTTCAAGGAAGCAATGTCCTCTCCGGACTCGATCCTTTGGAAAGAAGCGGTAAACAATGAGATAGATTCTGTCTTACAAAACCACACGTGGGAGCTAGTGGATCTTCCTCCAGGAAATAAACCACTAGGACACAAGTGGGTCTTCACGAAGAAGATGAAAACTGATGGTACCGTTGACAAGTACAAGGCTAGACTTGTAGTCAAGGGTGCTGCAAGTCCATGAAATCTTGAACACGGGCCATAACTTAACCCCACGTCCAGTTCTTTTGCCATCTCAACCACTCTGTGCCTAGCCGTATCTCTATCTGCAAATAATAGAGAAATTAGCTCATCCAATGCCTTAACTTGGTTATACAGATTTTCAATTCTCTCCTCCTGACTCATCACTCTGGCCCTCTCCAGCACGAGCCGACGTTCCAAATCCAATGACTTTTCACGCTCATCTTTTAGCAAACCCTCGTGAATGCCTTGCATAGCCTCCACATTTGCCTCCATTTGTGTGATCTTCTTGCGAGCATTGATGAGTTTCTTCTCCAGCTCATCGCGATGGCAATAAATAAACCCCGTATTGGGAGGTAACCGATCTCTCTTGGATACGATGGCATCGAAAAGCATGAACAACTGTGGACAAACAAACGGGTTGGGGTAAGATTCGAATCTTCATCAAAAATATACGAGTCAAGATTGAAATAAGAAGATAGATCTACCTCGCAAAGATCCTTGCATGCCAAATCTTGAATAGTTGTCAAAGAAAATATACCAACATCTCACAATTTGCTTGATTCAATAGACCACTTAGAGAATTACGGCAGAAATCGGCATCATGGCAACGGTAGAAGGTTATCAGAGTCATGCCTAGACGAACCAGGGGGGACACAACTCGAACATTTGCCGCCAGAACATGGAACCGTATGGGAAGGCACCACATTCATGATGGTAGGAAAATCATATGAGCCCTGATTTCCCCTAAAAGTGGCACTATTCGTCATAGGTGGACTCGGTAGAAAAAGCCTTAACGATGGGTTAGACGAAGAAACTAACCGTCCATCCTGAGAGGACGAGTTGGGAAAGAAAACTTCATGAGAGGCTGAACTCGATGCACCCTCTGACGGAGCCTTCATAGCCCAAGTAAAAAGATTGCTATCTATGACGGTCAGCCGACCTGGCGAAAAAGGCATAGGCATAAGTTCAAAGTCAAGAGGAGGAGAAACCCTCCCATCTTCTGTATCGGAGCCATCGCCAGGCGGAGGAGCCAAGATACTTCTGGCAAAGGGTTGTATAGCGTAAAGGTCCATCAATGACCCTGTAAGAAAAAGGTAGTGTTATAATAACAATGTCGAATGAAAGAAGTGAAAAAAAAAGATCACAAGACTCACGAAACAAAGGATTAATATGTAGAGGTTGGGGAGAAAATTCGTATACCCCACACTTGTCTTTTGTGACAACGTTAGCACCATCTACCTCTTAGGGAATCCGGTCCAACGCTAACGTACTAAACACATTGAGATGGATTCATTTTGTTAAATGAGAAAGTGGCCCGCGGTCAAGTCCGCATTCTTCATGTTCCATGCCGCTATCAAACAACGGATATTTTTACGAAAGGACTTCCTCGCGTACTTTTCGAAAATTTTAGGTCCAATCTCAACGTTCGAGAACCTCCCGCTTTGACTGCGAGGGTGTGTTAGATTAGATAGAAAGATATTTTAGTATCTCTTGTAAAGATACGATTAGATTATTTTTATAGTGATAGGACTCTTGTATTGTATATATAAACTTGTTTGATTAATAAGAATCCTATCGAGGAATATTATCTTTCAAGGACGCTACCGCTGATCCCAATGTCGCTGCAATGGAAGCTTGCAGCATCTCTGCTGGAGTGATGAATGATTTCCCATGGGAGCAGTGGAAGTTCTCTTGCTTCATGAACTTCAGCTCTGGTGTTTGAAATTAACTTGTAGTGCATATTTTGCTCTTATAACTAGATTGGTTAGCTTTTCTATGCGTTTATCGCAAAACTAAAGAATATAAAACTGCTTTTGGAGTATATATGAAAGCGGCATATCTGCTTAGTCCTTTAAGATCTCTGATGTAATCCTTCCTCTAGCATGGAAGTTTGTCGAAGTTTATGAAGCTTCAAGCCTTTATATGTGCAATCTTAAGAAACAATTTCGTGTCTTTCGTATAATTTTGAATTCCAATAATGTTGCTCAACTGCAGAAATGGAATTAGTCACTGGATAAATGCAACACGGGTTGGAAAGAAGATAATTTGGCCCGAACGATGATGCAAATGCCACTTTAACATGTTCAATTTTTTAGTTTTTTGTCTTAAGTCAACAAGACAAGTGATATATATGCCTATAATAAACATCCTGAATATTATCATTCATTATAGATAACAAACCCGAAGAGAAGCTCAAATGTACTCTGCACATGATGGATATTACAATTTAAAATCATGGGATAAAATACACAAACATTTGCCAACAAGTTCTAGTGAAACTTGAGGCTGGTCAAAACATTGTTGTTCACGGGATCAGCCAAATGATCCAAGAGGTTCTGGAAAGGACCAACACCAGTCACCAAACCTTGAATAAAGTACCCCAATATTGCCAACATAGCCAATCTCCCATTCTTCACCTCCTTCAGCTTCAACTCCTTCAACGACTTCTCGTCTTTCCCGAACCCAAGAGGGTTGAAGAACGGTCCACCGGGGTAGGCAGGGTTGCCCGATCCCCCCAACCCCTTCTCCAAGCCCAAAAAGTATTGTTTCCCCATGGATCCAGGGTTGTACCAATCCTGTAATCTGCGGTGCTCCGCGAAGCCCATTAGAGCCATCTCGAGGACAAATAGGGTGTAGCCGTCGGCCCAGTAGTTGTATGTTCCGGCTGGGGGGATGACTCCGGTTTTGAACCATGGGAGCGCGGTTTCTGCAGGGATTAGGCCAAGTTTACCAAAAATTTCAGGCGCGATGGCTCCAGCTGCGCCCAACATAGCGAAACGTCCGTTGATGATTTCTCCGTAGGCCAGCCATTTGGGCTCGATAAATCCTCCTGCGCCTTCCGGGTCTGATAAGCCCAAAGGGTCGAATCCAAAGTCACCAGGGAGGCTACACATAACAAACCAACCATTTCTTACTTAAGTCCTATAAAATTGTCTACTTTCTTTTCTTGTATTGCTAAAAAAGAAGTTCAAGTTCTAGTACTAGAACAGCTGATTTAAGAATAATATAGCGTAATGAAAGTTGTTTCTAATTATGAAATAAAGGCATGCAGGAGCTGATAATCACCTGCCATCCAAGTAGGCGAGGCTCTGCTTTGATGCAAACCACAGTTGCCTGTTTGCTCCTTGCTGAAACACAATAAAAATCAAGACTTTACTAAGTACTGGTAATTAATTATAACATAAACTTGTCCTAAGAAGACAACAAAATCAATCTAAACTTTCATAAGACATAGTATCCAACATAAAGTCACACAATCAACCTTGCTCATTTACTGAACATGGAACTAGTAATAATCTCATACTATATATGTGCTCGACTCGACGTAATTCTTATTTTAATCCAATAGTTGAGATTAAAACTTGTGAAGAAGATAAATAATTACCTTGACTGGAGGAGTGGAGGCAGCCTTTACAACAAAGGAGACTTTCCTTGAAGATTGAATTGGCCTTCCACCAAGAATCTGTCTTGTTACCTCTGCAGAAGAGCAGATGGAAGAAGAAGAGACTAATGCCTGTGTTGCCATTTTCCTTTTTTCAGCTCACACACTATACTATTATTGTGCTACCACTGAATAAAAATAGTTGTGTGTTGTGACACAAAAATAATAGAAACTAGGCAGCAAATAAGGAGGAGGGGAAGCCAAGAGGGATTGTGTGGGGCTCATTGGGAGTTTGGAATTGTGGTGCAGAATGTGAGAAGTAGAGGAAAGAGATAAAGTTGGGATCTTGTTGGCAAATGGAAGTGGTACAAGTGTGATGAGTTATTGGATAATTGATTGATATTATGAGGGTGAAGGGGAATAAAAATCTTGGATACTCTTGGTGACACCTAAGATTTCTTTGGATTTTCACAGCCAGTAGTATTTATATTTTGTAATGTTTAATGTAAGGGTAATTATATGTTGACCCCTAGAGGTTTGATGTGATTGCGAAGACCCCTCGCATAGTTTGGAAAATTTCAGATGCACCCAAGTAAAACGCACCTAATTTTACAATTAGGTGCATGAAATTTACAAGACATCACAATGAGAGTTATGACTTATGAGACTATAAAGAACGTCCAAGTTCTTGAACGTTGGACCAAATTTAGTAATTTACCGGGGGTGTATGTATTTGTTATATGTATGTATTAGGAATATAATGGGCTTATACTTTATTTGTATTGGTTCATTCATTTACTATAGAGATAAATACAGCTCATCTCATGAAGTTTCGTGGTTATTGAAACCTCTCATGAGGTTTGAGAAATTACTGTGATCTTAATTGAAGATATAATAATATATTTTGCTCCTTCTCAGTTAAATGTTTCATAAGGTACCCATGTCGTGATGTAATTATCTATATACTATTATATAAAGAAACTCATTGTGACACCAATCTTTTGATTTCCAACTTTAACCTTGAGTTTTAGCTATATTGTAAAAATGTATTATTAAATTCCCAAAATAGCCTTACACACTAAGTTAGACTAATTAATTACACTACTAATTATAATTAATGATTTACTTTCCCATAATCTGTTTTTCTTCTATTTTTCTACTCCAAATTTATGGCACATGCTTTCAACCTGTGTCATCTAGATGAATCTTCTTCTTTAACTCACATAGAATGACATTGAAAAATGAATTATGCTCGCGGGAACCGCGTGCTCCATTTACTAGTATAACATAAGTGTACATGATGCATTTTTATTAGCTGGTTCCAAGGAGTGTAAGAGTAGATGTTATGTTCTATACCTTTGTAAGATTATATAAGAATCTGAAAATTAATTTTGAATGTGTTCAAACTAATATCACAATATACTTTTCAGTCCCCCAATTATATTTTATGTATTTATTTGAATTGTAAGAGGAAAATTATTTGGATGCCTAATATTTGTATTTTAAATATATTATTTGAAGTTCCTAGTTCTAAACATATAGTTATTTCTTAAGTTAACTGGATTAAGACAACGCTATTTATAATTAATAGATGTTAGGGCAAAAACATGCAAAAAAATTCATAATTAATGAAAATTATTGAATTCGAAGTAAAGACATTTATATCACATGTTCTACGAACACTCAAGTCATACATGGCATAATGGTTTGTCATGCCTCATCCTTTTTAGCGACATATCACGAATAAGAGATGACACAAACAAATCACCATAAAAGATGTTCTTCACGTTGACATAACATTAAAAACAAACATAATCGTACATTTGACAATCTTATTATCGAAGAAAGTTAATCAGACAACATATTGCCAATAATATTATAAGATATTTATGTATTGGATTTGTGAAGAGAACTGTGCGGCTAGGGTTAGAGAGAAAGAGGCGAGAGCAAAAAGGAAACATTGTTTTATTAATCTGATAATGACAAGTGAT
Source organism: Linaria vulgaris (assembly GCA_948329865.1). Lineage (NCBI taxonomy): Eukaryota > Viridiplantae > Streptophyta > Magnoliopsida > Lamiales > Plantaginaceae > Linaria > Linaria vulgaris. The sequence goes on from OX415253.1 coordinate 44,424,285, forward strand.
AATGAATAAAATATTACATAAGGAACTATTTATACAATGGGCTAATGGGCTATATCCGGCCCAACTATGGTAAAGAATAAGAAAACAGATCGGGCCAACTATTACAATTGAGAAATAATATTGATACATCTTAATACCCCCCCCCTACAAGAGGGGCGTGAATGTCGATGAGGCCCATCTTGGACACCATTAGTTGGAAAAGGGCGCGAAGGCAACGGCTTGGTTAAAATATCCGCAATTTGGTGTTCGTTGGAGATGTGCTCTACGCGGAGGTGACGATCATGGACTTTCTCACGGACGAAGTGACAGTCAATTTGGATGTGCTTCGTCCGCTCATGGTGCACCGGGTTGATGGCGATGCAATAAGCGATGCGGTTGTCTGTAAAAAGTAAGGGCGTGCGTGTTGAAGGGCGGTGAAGATCCTTAAGAAGTTGCGATAGCCAGAGAATCTCGCAAGTAGCTGTGGCCACCGCCCGATATTCGGCCTCCGTCGAGGAGCGGCTCACGGTTGGTTGTTTCTTCGCCTTCCAAGAGACCAAGGAACGGCCAATGTAAACTGCGTAGCCGGTGACGCTGCGGCGCGTATCCGGGCAAGGCCCCCAATCACTGTCACAGAACGACTTCAAATGTGTCTCAGATAAAACAGGATAAAATATCCCTTTTTCCAGGAGAAGACTTAATGTAACGAAGGACCCGATGAGCGGCAGCTAAATGGAATGTTGTCGGGGCAGACATATATTGTGATAAACACTAAATGCTAAACGCTAAATCGGGGCGAGTGATGGTTAGGTAAATAAGACGACCAACTAAACGTCGATAAATGGAAGCGTCAGGTAATAGAGGGTGATCATTTTTCTTTAAACGAGTGGAGCAATCCATTGGTGTATTGGCGGGTTTGCACCTTATGTACCCTAACTCCGTGAGGATGTCCAGGGCGTATTTTCTTTGGCATATGCTAATGCCTTTATGACTACGTGCGACTTCAATACCGAGAATGTACTTAAGTTTGCCTAAGTCTTTAATAGTAAATTTCTCATCCAAATAATGTTTTAAGTTATTTATCTCAGATAGATCATTACCCGTGGGGATAATGTCGTCCACATATACACAAAGAGCGGTAAAAGAGTTGGCACATTGCTTGACAAATAAAGAACAATCCGAAATAGTTTGCACGTAGCCGAAAGTAGTGAGACAAGTGGTAAGTTTTTGATACCACTGTGGCGACGCTTGTTTTAAACCATAAATACTCTTTTTAAGAAGGCACACCCGGGTATTCGATGAAGAACAGTAACCGGGCGGTAGTTTCATGTAAATAGTTTCGTCGAGATCACCATGCAAAAACGCGTTATTTACGTCTAATTGATGTAAAAACCAGTTGTGAGACGCAGCAAGGGCAAGTAAAACACGAACATTTGTAATTTTAGCAACGGGTGAAAATGTATCAAAATAGTCTAGGCCAGCCTCTTGGGTAAAACCCTTAGCCACTAAACGAGCTTTGTAACGTTCAATAGAACCGTCCGACCTATAATTAATTCGATAAACCCTTTTACAATCAATGCAATGCTGGTTGGAGGTAAAGCAGTCAATAACCAAGTATTAGTTTTCTCAAGAGCAGCCATTTCAGTTTTCATAGCAAGTTGTCATTCAGGATATTTATTTGCCTGAGTAAAAGTCCTAGGCTCAGTAACAAGAGAAATTGCAGCAGTAAATGCTTGATGTTTAGGGCCAAGTTGAGACATAGAGAGCACAGAAGTAATAGGATATCTAGACAAAACTGCAGGATTAGACTTATGCAAGGAGTCAGGTAAATCACATTCATACAGTTGTAAATATGCAGGAGGAGTAATGGTTCTAGTAGATTTCCTAATAGGTACAGCAGTAGAATCAGCAGATAAAACAGGTAAGGTCTGCATAGAATGATCAGATAAATCATGCACAAGAGAAGAATGCAAAGATGGAGGAGAAAAAGAGCTGGGATTGCAAACAGAGTGTGTAGTGCTATCAGAGGTGAGAGAGTGAGCAGGATCCCAAGCTCCTTCCAAACCAGGTGTATGCACAGGAGAGTAAGAGTCACTAGAAGCAAGTGTTGGAGCAGGAGGAGCAGCAGCAGGTGAAGGGCCAGCTGGTTGAGAGGGGGCCTGCAAAATAATGAAGGGATCTTGACAAAGAGGTGTATTCTCAGAATGAGAATCACAAGGGGTTAGTTTAACAGTAGATTTAAAAGGAAACTCATGTTCATAAAAAATAACATTTTTAGATACAATAATCTGTCTAGTGTCAATATTAAGGAGAGTATAGCCCTTAGTGCTCTGGGGATAGCCAATAAAAACACACTTAGAAGCCCTGGGGTCAAATTTACCTCTGTGAGAAGTAAGAGTGGAGGCATAACATAGAGAACCAAAAACTTTAAGAAGGCCATAGTCAGGAGGTTTTTGAAAAAGTTGTTCATAAGGTGTTTCGTTTTGTAAAACAGTAGAAGGGAGCCTGTTTATTATGAATGCAGCAGTGGAAACACAATAAGGCCAATACTCAATGGGGATATTAGACTGAAACTTTAAAGCCCTAGCTACTTGAAGCAAATGCTGATGCTTCCTCTCAACCACACTGTTTTGTTGTGGGTTCTCAACACAACTCTTTTGATGTAAAATCCCAAAGGTATGATAAAAATCTTTTAAAATGAACTATGTCCCATTGTCTGATCTTAAAATTTTAACTTTTAAAGAGAATTGAGTATTAACCATTTTGCAAAAGTTAACTAAATGTGAGTGAACCTCAGATTTGTGCTTCATAAAAAAATCCAGGTACATCTAGAGTAGTCATCAACCACAGTGAGAAAAAATCTATGACCATCAATGGAAGGCACAGAAAAGGGACCCCATACATCACAATGGATCATGTCAAAAGCAGTAGTAGTGCAAGAAGAACTTATAGGAAAACTGAGTTTTCTTTGTTTAGCAAAGTGGCAAGTGTCACAAGAGGAATGGATAGTACAATCAGAGACACTTAATTGAGGAATGCAAGACAGTTTATTTGCAGAAGGATGCCCTAGCCTATGATGCCACAAAACAGAATCACTTTTGGAGTTAAAAACAATTGTATTTCAAGAGGGCTTATTTAGAAAATCATCCATGTTTAAAAGGTAGAGCCCATTGCTAACTTTAGCAAAACCAATCGTCCTCCTCGTGGCTATGTCCTGTATAACACAGACAGAGGGGAGAAAATATAGGGCAATGTTGGAAAATTTGGACAATTTTGAAACAGAAATGAGATTGCAGGTAAAGGCAGGCACAAGGAAGGCGTCCTTTAAAAGAAAATTGTCTTGGATCCTAATATCAGACATAGCATTAGCAATAGTGACATGATTATTGGGGAGTGTTATACGGATATTGATAGGTACAGAAGCAGAAAAATAAGAGGCATCAGAAAGCATATGATGATTAGGACCAGTATCAAGAATCCAAGCACCCTTATAATCATGTAACATGTTGGTATTGGATGCTAAACAAATAGAGGGAGAGAGAGAGGTATACCAGCCATAGAAGTGACAGAAGCAGCATAAGGGGCAGGAGAAGGCTGAGCTGCAGGAATAGAGGCCTCATGAGCTTTGGTAAATGCCAGAAACTGCTCAAAGAGGGCTTTGTTGGAGGTATCGGAGGGGGCAGACTTGGTGAAGAACTCAGGCAGCACTAGTTCCTCTGAGTGAGCAGCATAATTGGCTGAGGGGCCAGAAGGCGTTGGTGCCTTTCTGCGGCCAGTGGGTCCCTCCTAGCCAGGTGGATAACCGATTATCTGATAACACCGATCGACAGTGTGCCCAGTGAAGCCGCAGAACGTGCACTGAAGTTTCTTGCGATCACGATTAGGAGGTTTACTCGCCTTGTTGGCAATCTGAGGAGCCCTGGAAGCGGCTGGTGTGGGACCAAGGCGAGAGTAGAGAGCCATCTGCTCAAAAGATGGAGTGGAGGAATGGAGAGACCGCTGAGATTCCTCTTGCAAAAGGAGGGCATGGACCCGGGAAATAGAGGGAAGAGGAGTGAGGAGTAGAATCTGACTGCGCACAGCGGCATAGGAATCGTTGAGCCCAATGAGAAAAGTTAACACACAATCGGTCTGTTGCAGTGTGACCATTGTTTGATTAACGTTACAAGTGCAGAGATCACACTATATTAGAAATTAGATCCCCTCATATTTCCCTCTAAAAGGCCTTATTAGAGGGAGAGGGGCAGGGTATAGATAAACAGAAGCCAAGATCATTCCCCAAGCGATGTGGGATAGAGAGTTCAAGACGCCCCCCTCACGTGTAGGCCAGAATGAGCATCGGATCCTAACACGTGGGTTAGATAGTGGGCAAGACCCACATCAACTTGGGTAGGCTCTGATACCATATTGGATTTGTGAAGAGAACTGTGCGGCTAGGGTTAGAGAGAAAGAGGCGAGAGCAGAAAGGAAACATTGTTTTATTAATGTGATAATGAAAAGTGATAATGAATAAAATATTACATAAGGAACTATTTATACAATGGGCTAATGGGCTATATCCGGCCCAACTATGGTAAAGAATAAGAAAACAAACCGGGCCAACTATTACAATTGAGAAATAATATTGATACATCTTAATATTATGAAACATCTAAACAACATGGCAATCCGTTCTGCTCTCCTATAAAGTGGACTTATAACATATACCCAGTAAGGTTGAATATGCCGTTAAAGTTCTGTGCAAGATCGCATTCACTGAACATTAAATATCATTTATGGAGCGACAAGCAAACTTCTTTGAGAAAGGGTATCTCTATGAAAGTTTTTCACACAAATCTCCAGCTCGAGAGTTTACCTAATTTCATTCTCGTCGTCGTTCTATATACGAAAACATTGCTTTTCAATTGAGAAAAGGCTTCTAAAGATAGCATCTGCAGATTTTCACGCCATATAAAAACTAAATAATAGAATAACAGTTGCTTCCAACGAAAAAGGCAAAAACAAAAATGTACTAATTCCATAGTTAACATTCTCGCCTTAGCCCACCCTCCTCCACCCTAAAAATGGCTCAACTAACGCGTTCTAGCGATACGTTTTATAGATGAGAGGACGCTCGACGTCAGAATGAAAATAGATTGAACTAATGACAAATTTTCTCCCTATAAAATAAGATTGACCAACTCTATATATAGACAACCTAATAATATTTGCTATTCTAAGTAGAACTCTTATACTATAGATACTAACTATTTAATTAGAAGACTAATAATACTAATCCAATTTTATAAAGACTATGACTCTTTATCACTTAAGTCTTTTCTTGAAAATTTTCGTAGGAGATTTCAACACTTCTCCTTGGTGATAAACGGAAAGTAAGAAGTCTGTAACAATACCATCCCCATCAATTTTAGCCTTGTCTTCAAGGCTAAGATGACGAACCTTTATTTGCTCGATAATCTGCAACACCAAATGTTTGACTGATAAGTCACCGGGAAACTCTACCAAATTACATTTGTCAAGGCTAAGATAACGAACCTTTATTTGCTCGATAATCTGCAACACCAAATGTTTGACTGATAAGTCACCGGGAAACTCTACCAAATTACATTTGTTTGGAAGATGAGTTTTAGGTAATGTTTTGAAAAGGGTGTCAGTAACTTGGCAGGAGGAAATCACTTGCAGGCAAGGAAGGATGGAGTTGTTGGTATGATGATTTTGTCGCCATGGTTGCGCCTGGATAAGTTGTGCAAGGTAGTAGCGAAGGTTGGCATGCATGGCCGATTATTGAGTTGTTGCTGTGGATGATTGCAATGGAGTTTGGCATGGCGTGGATTATATAGATGATGTTGCAAATGAGAAGCCCAGTGCGCTACGGAGTAGAAACTTAATTTCAGCTATGTCAGCAACCATAGTAATAACAAACCTCCCTGGATCAGAATCCGAGCACTTTGGTGAAGAAACGCCACTTGCTGATGATGAAATCCGAAGAAGTGCATCGCGTAATTCTGCAAGAGTATTCAACTCGAGCTTCTATGGTGATTGTGATTGCAAAGTAGGACAAAAAGGTGGAAAGAGGCAGGTCGGACCAATTGATAGGATACGAAAAACTATCGACAAAATACATAACTTTAATAAGCCCAATCTCAAAAAGAGAAAGGAACCAGAAATAATAATTATAAACAAAAGAATATAATAATTATAAACCAAAAATATAATTTTCAACTTAAATAATGGCTATATTTCATCATCATACTATTCCGTATCCAAATTTGCAATGGATGATTTATACCATTTTTTTGGTAAAATTAGAAACTTGATCCCAAAAGGATGAAAAATCCGATAGCGCTTTTCGAAAAGTCGTGAATACAACATCCATTTCCATTACGCAACTCATTCCAAATAACCAATTTTATCAATGCTAAAATTAACCCACAAGCAGACCCGGATCTACCCGGGTCCCGCCGCCTTCCTGACCCGCCGGTGGATGTCCACCGTGTACACTTTCGGCGACGGGTCCCAAGGCGCACTGGGCCATCCCACTTCCTCCACTGCCCTCACCACCGACGCTTACGAGCCCGCCCCAGTCCCCGGCCTCCCCTCCGACGTCGCCGCCGTCTCCGCCGGCCACTACCACTCCCTCGCCGTCACGGGTAACGGCCAACTATGGACCTGGGGCCGGAATTCCGAGCTCCAGCTGGGTCAGGGCCCGGATTCTGCCAAAGGGTCGTGGAATAAACCGCAAATGGTTGAAGGGTTGGATCATGTGAGAGTAAAAGCTGCATTTGCGTCGGGCGTGGTGTCGGCGGCGGTTGGAGAAGACGGGTCGTTGTGGGTGTGGGGAACGTCGAAGCGCGGGCAATTGGGGCTCGGTGAAAATGTGGTTGAAGGTGTTTTGCCTGCTAGAGTGGATGGACTTGTTGATGAGGAGATTGTTAAGGTGTTAAAATTTTGATCTTTATTGGTTGGTGTGGATTATTGGGCTGTGTTCTTGATTTAATGAACTAATTTGTGTTGGCTTCGTGCATGCGTAGATCAAAGTTTCGTTTCTGGTGTATGTTTCGGTCTGCTTAATATTTGAGATTTTTCGCAATGCTACGAGATCTTTTTGGTGAAAATTCTAAATATCGATGTTGCGATGGGCTTAAAAATATTCGTTTATGTTTTGTTTCTGTAGAATCGAAAATGGAAACGTTTCAGTGCTTTCTGAGGAGACATTTAGAAATTTTGATCCATGCGTTTCGGTTGGTGCAAATTGTCGAGAACTTTTGTAAGATGTTGCAAGATCATGAATTAATTGTTGCGATTAACTTTATAAGTATCGATAAGTTTCATTTCCACTGTTTTGGAAATTGAAGCGTTTAAGTGGTTTTTGTGAAAATCGTTTAGGAATTTTGATTTCGGGCTTTATTATTGGCAGGTCTCGTTTGGTTGGGGGCATGCGCTTGCGCTGACTAAAGATGGGAAGTTGTTTGGTTGGGGTTATTATGCTGATGGTAGATTAGGACAGATTAGTGAAACTATGGAGGCCTCACCGCTGGATTCGATTGCTAGTAGAGTAAAGTCGAGGAATGGTGATTCAAAGTCGATGATTGAAACTGCGGAAAAGTTGGTTTTGGAAGCAATAGAGAAGGAAAAAGACATGCCAATCATCTGGGCGCCTACTTTGATTAGAGAATTGTGTGATAAGGAAGTGGTGGATATCTCATGTGGGCTTGATCATTCCTTAATATTATGTCGTAAGTTATCGCCAACCACAGTATGCATTTTTCCATATGACGTTGTTAGTCATCACCATCTAGAGCATGCATACTCGAGTTCTGTTGTCTCCATGTTCAAGTTTTCAAAAGTTTCCATCGAAAATGCTGAAACATTCCCACTTTACTCAGCGAAATCGAAACAAAGAGATATTTTTCTTATTTATTGCAACAACTATTTTCATGTTTTCTCCTGGCGCTTCGAAAAAGTCTCAAAAAACTTGATAAAACGTAGAACTCTAATCCATGGCCATTCGTATGTTAATCTAGGTCCGAATTCTATTCTCAGGTGATGGTACTCTTCTAAGTGGGGGAAGCAATGTATATGGCCAGTTGGGTAGACAAAAAGAAGATTTGGGATTGCATCTTGTCGACATGAGCCTCCGGCCTATCAGTATAGCATCAGGGCTTGGGCATTCTCTGGCTATTTGCTCGGCACAGGATAATGAAAATGAACGGTGTGTAGTTACGTGGGGATGGAACCAGAGTTCTCAACTTGGGAGGGAAGGTCCGGAGAATGTGCCTCGGATTGTTCAGAGTGTGGCGGATGAGGTGCCGGTATCCGTTTCTGGTGGGAGGGTTCATTCGCTAGCTCTCACGGGAAAGGGAGAGGTTTGGGCTTGGGGTTGTGGTAGAAACGGAAGACTTGGATTGGGTAGCTCGGCTGATGAAGTCGAACCTATGTTTGTCGAATCTTTGGAAGGGTCTATAGTTTTGCAATCTGTTGCAGGTTTCGATCATAATCTGGTTCTAGTCGCTTAGCGAACTGAAACTAAAGTTGAGTGTCTTTTGTACATTTTCAGCACTTCTTCTAATATACCAGATGAAATCCTGTTATTGTGCAATGAGACTTGTAGTGTTGTTTCTTGGAGTAGCTCAAATTGCACATGTTCTTTGAAACATGTATATCTCATGTTAATCAAGCTTCATTAGCTGTAAACATTGAATAAAGTAACTGTATTTCTTGCGTCTAATATGCACACTTTTAACTTTTGGTGATTCTGTAATGCTTATTTCCGTGTGATTGACATCACATCTATTTTGCTGCATAATTTACTAGGATCTAATGTCCAATTTTCTGATGAAGGCACACATCATCTATCAGCAGAAGGCAAGTGATTTCGACAAATTCACAAATTTAATCGCATCTTGAACAAGTCCATGGACAGGCATTGGAAAATACTGTTAAATCTTCGTCAGGATGCTGAACATGGCTGCAAAATTTTACATTACACAGAAAGAGGTGCTGCTCTCAATCTTGTGAGGGAGATAACGAGCAGTAGTACAGATTACAGAAGTCTAAATGCTCTTGGATGCTCATAAACTTCTTAGGCTGTACACTCGAAGTATGCGATAGCCCGTTACAAGCTAAACCGAAGGCGAGCGTGGATTATACCAGCAAGTAGTCCATGTGCATCATATTCAGTGCATAGGAAGGACTGTCTGGATTTCTGATCTTGTAACCTGATTCAAAAGAAGATAGAATATATCATGCCTGGATGCATGGGACGCCTCTCAAAAGTTTTCTGAGCTATCGTCCAATATCTTCTCTTCTTCTGTATACCTCCACGATTTCCTGAGAGGACGGTAACCTATATAGCTTAGGTAGAGTACGACATCAGACACATACGTTGAATTATTGGACTTTGTCAACTTACAACGATTCTCATTCCTATTTTACAATAATCAAATGCATCTTTTAGCGTCTGCTGAAGGTGGATACACAATTGAAGAATTGGTGTTTTGTACCTAAATTTATGCTTCAGTTATGTTTAATGAGTTCACATGAACAAGATACTTCAATCTCCATTCGTTCTTCTTCTGGTAACAAGATAGCGTTTTACACACGTATCATCATGTTCTCTTTTTACTTTTTCTATATTGAGAACATGATGAAATCTCCAACGCCACCCCTCTCCCAACTATACAAACCCATCACCGCACACTCCCCCCCTCCCCCACCAACTGAGTCGGATTTGAAGATCTTAATGAATATCGAGAGGGCATCAATAATTCGTCGTCGATCTGAGCAGCCATCATCGGATCCAAATGGGTCGACGACGGGCGTACTATGGAACCTCAGATTTGGTGGTGGATTGGTGGTTTTGATGGGTTGAGAATTGAGATTGTGGGTGGGTGGGTGGGAGGATGAACCGTATTGCTGATAATTTTCTTTACTTATTTTTTTTTAGTTTTTATTTGAGTAATTAAATGTGATGCTAATGGTGATAATGAATACTGGTGTTGATCAAGATGGTGAACATTTTTTTTTTTTGTTTGTGTTGTTTAATGAGTACTAATGATGCTCTGCTTTAGTGGATTCATGAATCTTGAGCCTGGATATTTGTAATTAACTTTAGTTAGTTATGTTTTTCTTGTTAGGCCAAAAAAATAAAACAAAAATTGTTGGTGACGGGAGTAAGAAAATATAATATTAATTTTTAAATAAGAAAATATTTATACTTTATAAAAAAAACAAATTTGGGCTTGAATGTAGTTATATGAAACTTTTGGAACACAATGAAGAAAAATCCAACTCAAATTTGGAGTAATTATTACTTAAAAAATATTGGGGTTTGAATTGGGACATCTGACCATAATCGGGTGTAATCGTCATTCGGGAATAACGTCAGTTGGGGTTCTAACTCTCCACAACATTATCAAATTCAGTCGATTGAGTAGAAAAAAATAAGAAATTGAGGTTCGATTTCGTGGATTTGAGTTCGATTTTAGAAATTAGGGTTTCTGATTTTGACGGGTAGTGTGACAAAAATGGCGCGCTCAGCCCTTATATGTTTGTTTTTAATTTTTTAATTTTTTAGTAAATAATAAGTGAAGTACCGATCAAGGGTGATGCCATCTATGCGTCATTAAGTCGAATAGTGACCTTTTTTGGCCGAGATAGGTCAGAATCAAAGTTTAGATCGTCGAGTGTCAAGAAAGTAAAAGTTTGAACCGTAAAGTGTCAAAAGTGTAAGTTTGGATAGGTAACTGTCAAACATGCCAAAGTTTGGGTAGGTAACTGAATTTTTCTCTATTTTAAACATAATAAGTATGTATGCTCTGTCAGATTTCGTCATAAATGGAGTAATGAAAGACGTTAAATAAACATTTTGGGTGAGAATTGTAATTATACAAAAGTTACGAAACAACCTCGAATTTAATTTTTCTTTCACCAGTATTTGAAAACATAATAAGTAGATTTGTTTTATCAAATTTCATCATAAATGGAGTAATGAAATATGTTAAACCAACATTTGAGGTGGAAATATAATTATGCAAAAGTTGCAAAACAACTCTAAGGCCTAGTTTGTTTCCCCGGAAAATGGTGGAAAAGGAAAAAGAATAAGGAAAATGAGGGAAAACAAGATTTTCCAGAAAATTCCTGAGAAAAAATAAAATATTTTTCTTTCTTTTCCTGTGTTTGGCTCATAATGACTTTCAGTGAAAATTCTTAAGCTTTTTTGTATTTCTTATAATCTAACCGTTTAAAATTCATAATTATACTTTATACTTTGAAATATGCATTAAAAACAAAAAAAGAAGTTATATTAATTTCGTTAATATTTTTATTTTTGAAGTTCTCCTTGAAACTACTTTATGTAAAACATCAACAACTTGCATAACTTTATTTCATACGTACTATGATAATTATCTTTAAATATATGTGTTACATATAATATAATTAAAAAAGAAAAACTTGTGCAACGGAAATAAAAATAAAATTGAGATATTTACTCACCTTGTGTAGATGATATGTATAATTAACAAGATATAATTTAGTTTATATAGAGACTAACAAACAAAAAATTTGTTTAAATTGGTTGGAAAACAAAACTTTTTTAATTTTTTAGAAGAGATTGAGAAAGTTTTGATGAAATTTTCCCACATTTTTTTGTAGGAAGTGAGATAAAATTTTAAAATGGGAGATAAGATTTCACACGCCAGGTTTTTCTCTCCTTTCCAAGATTTTCCCTTTTTTTTCTTCTTTTTTCCAAGATTTTATTTCTTTTCCAGCAAAATCTTAAATTACCAAACAGTTCAAGATTTTCCTTTTCCCCTATTTTCTGGGAAAACAAACTAGGCCTAAATTCACTTTTCCTTTCACCATTAGGCCTAGCCTGTTTTCCCAAAAAATGGGAAAAAAAGAATAAAATGGGGGGGGGGGGGGGGGGGGGGGGATGAGAGAAAATAAGATTTTCTAGGAAATTCCTTAGGGAAAATACATATAGATTTTCCCATATTCTTCTCTTTTTAAAAGATTTTTTTTCTTTTTCAAGAAAAATCTCAAATTGGCAAATAGTAGGAAAAAAATATTTTACTTTAAGATTTTTCTTTTTTCCTATTCTCCACGGAAACAAACTAGACCTTACTTTCAACACGCTAAGTATGTGTTACCTCTCAAATCTCGTCTAAAGCGGAGTAACAAACGTCATTAAATAAGTGTTATAAGCATAAAACATTATATCTCTCTTCAAACTTAAACTCTAAACCCTATAAACCCTAGACAACCAATACACTCTAATGTCAAACTTGTATTTTCATATGTAGAGATCGCAAAACACTTTCAATCATCATTTTTTTAACCATACTCTATGTCATTAAAAATAAGTGTTTGACTTCAAATTTCGTCAAAAACGGAGTAACGAAAGACGTATAAGAAGATATTTGTGGAGGAAAGTCTAATTATATCATAATTGCAAAACAACTCCAAACTCGTTTTTTCTTTAACCACTATTTACAACAACTATTAATGAGGCAAACGTTCGAATCTTGTCAAAAACAAAGAAACAACAGACTTTTAAAATACATTTGGGGTCAAAAATATAGTTACAAAATTTAGTGAGTAAGGGCTTTTCGAAAATAGTTACTCAAAAATGAAAGGAAATATTTCCATGCATTCACCATGCAAAGAAACATTTCGTTGCGATTGAGGTCTACAACATAAAATTTTCATGCATAATATTACTAAACGGGAAAATTCGATTAAAGAAGTTTCTGCAAGGAGATTTTTCCTTGCAGGTATCAAATGCAACCATATTTTCTCTTGCACTCGTTTTTATACAAGGAAAAATTCTCATGCATACTTTCTTACTTTCTCCTATAAATATCCTCCACCACCCCATTTGTTTCTCATTCACACAACAAAATCCTCTCTTCTCTCCCCTCCTCTAATTTCAATCAAATTTTTTATAACTAAAATTTTTAATATTTTTTTTATTAGGAAATATTAATATTTAGAGAAGTTCTATAAATACATATCTATATGAAATGTATAAATATGTATTTATACATATACGAAAATATTTAATATTATTTTTCAAGAGTTTAAATACACACACACATATATATATATATGTATATATACGAAAAACAAATACAATAGTATTTATGATTACAGAATTAATAATAACTAATTAATTACAAAGAATAAAATAAATAAATAAAATAATTTGAATGTGGCGGAATCCGCCACATTTTTTTTAGACTTTTCGAAAACATACTGCAAGGAAATATTTCATTGCAATACTTACAATTGCAACAAAATTATTCCATGCAAACTGTTGCGTGGAATAATTGTGTTGCGATAGATCTTCTTTGACATTCAGCGCAATTTTCCGTTGCAGAAGCAATTGCAATGGAAAATGTCGTTGCATGCTCAGCTTCTGCTGTGGTGCATAAAGCAGCCTACAAGGGAAATTTTCATTGCAATTGCTTTTTACTGTAACGGAATGTGCTGCACCGAAAAACTCCCTCCCTCCCTCTCTCTCTCTCTCTAGATCTCTCTCTCTCTCTCTCTCTCTCTCTCTCTCTCTCTTTGATTCAAGACAATAGTTTCTTTCTTCATGCATCTTTTCGTTCTTCTTAAAATTTTCAGCTATCGTTCTTTAAAAAACAATTTAACTCTCCCAAAGTCGAATTCCTGAATACGCCAGTACGTACCAAACATTTATAGTACGTACATGTAAAAATTATCGGATGTAAAATTTACAACTGCGTCAGAAAATGAAATAATGACTGATGGGACCAGCATATATATTATCTTCAAAAGTTTTCTGGGCTGTCGTCCAATTGCTTCTCATCTTCTATGTCTACTTCCAAAATTTCCTGACAATCAGTATGATTGTACAATAGAGTTAACTTTCCTTTTTCTTTTTCTCTTTTTTAATCGGCAAAGAAAAATATATTAAAAGAGGAGAAACGGCAATTACAATGTTGGAGTGAAGGGAAAGAAAAAAAAAATTACAGAAATATAATTAAGAAGGAAAAGAAGAGCAATTGACAAAAGAGCAAAGGAGATCTTTGTTCCTTGACTTAATCCAACACAAGGTGTTTCCTTTAATTTTGTTAACCACGTTTTCAATGTCAAATCGACTAACGTACAGTGGAGTATCATTTTTTTTTTCTTGTCAGACATCCTCTAGTAAATAGTCCAGTTAACACTGACTTCAACAATTAAGTATCAATTACCAAGCTAATTTCCACCGTGTTTTCAAAAATTATGTACTAAACTCCTTCATTTATTTAAATAGAACACACATTGCATTTGTATCATATCAGACTTCTTTGTTTCTTTCAACTATTTATACCTAGCAAATGGACTAGTATAACTTCATGTACCTATGGACTGTTTTTTCCTATAGTAGATCTCCTCATCTTATTAAATATTTGCACTTTAGACCAAACTTACTTCCTTTATACAAAACCTTGAATTTAGACTCTTAACACTTCCTCATGTTGCCAAAAAATATGCACCAAAGACCCTGGCACGTACAAAAACTTGCAATAAACATTTAATCGATAGTAGTGGCAAATTGGTCCGTTCACACTAAATTAATTCTTCCGAGAAGTGATTAATCAAGAAAATTTTGGATGCTTATAGTAAAATAACTATTAATTACTTACAGGGATCCTCTGCTTCAAGTAATTACCAAGCCTGGCCAAAACGGTCGCACGTGTATGCCAAAAACGACCTTTGAGGCTAATCTTCACATATGGTCCATCAAGTTCAGCAAGTTCTGCTTTCCCTATGCCACATTTTCCCAATAAAATCGAGTTCAAAATTAAAGTCGTAGAGCTAAAATTATTATATATTTATTGCAATACGTCTCGTCTAAAAGCTCAAACATGCAGTCACTGTAACATTTATATTGTAAGTAAATAATAATGCACCACTCGCATAATATTTTCTAGTTACGCCCCATGAAGCGTTTTGGTACATCTAACTCTATAATCAATAACGTATGCTTGTCTTGTCTAAAATAAATGATTATATTTTCGTATATATTTTTCGACAATATGCTGATGATAAATTAGTTACCTGTTATGTTAACCGAAGTATCGAAAAGTTGTGCCAACTGCAAATATAAAAAAAGAAAGAAAAAAATGGCAAATAGGTGCACATTAGTAGCAAATAAAAAGAAAAAAAAGACATTGAGATTTGAAGAAGAGGACAACTTGCCTCTGTTTTTGCATCATCTAAGACCTGTTTGATGTTATCCTCTGTTAAATCGAGAGATGCTGAAATTGCACCTACAGATGATCTCAGCCGTTGATTTCTTCTGGGCGTGGATGCGATTCTCAGCTTAGTGGCTACTTTGTTCTTTAGATTCAATGCAGTTTTTGAATTAATCAAATTTGATGCTAACTGTATTGTTGGACTTAAGGATTTTGCAACCGGTAACAGATTTAGGTGGGAGTGAGGGTGGAGAATTTTGATTGGCATCTTTTTTCTGTTAGATTTTGTTATCCGCAAAGATTTATGAAGTGTGAATGTGTGGTCACTGAAAATTGCTGAAATATGTTTTAAAAGTAAATGCCCTATATGTATTTACTAGGGTAAATAACTTTAAGACCCCGGCGTATACTGTGTTTTTTGACTTTCAATGTATACTGGATATTCTCATGGACAAAATCACACGAATAAAATTTTAAATACGTGTCAAAAAATGAACGATTACTCAAGAGTCCTGGAAGTATTAAATATACTTTAGAGGACATACTGCTATTCAATATGTTCACTCTAACATTAAAGTTAGATAAGAAATTTCCCACTCTAACCATGTCTTTTAGAAAAAGAAAAGGAAAGATGTCTATAATGTTTCATACACGCACAAAGTTTAACGGGAAAAAAAAACTTAACCCCTCAACCTACATGTTGCCTCTCCACTTATTATTTTTTTACAATATGTTCCTCCACTGATTGAAAAAAATGCCTTTGCCCCCTCAAATCCGGCCTCTATCCCACTCCCTGTCCCACTCCATGTCCCACTAATAAATTATTAATTAACTCTAATTACTAATCCTACTTAATTAAGATAAAGTGAAATTTGAAAACTGATTCCTATTTTATAGGAACAGCACTACACGACACATTATTTTCAGCCTTATATTTGATTATTAATTAATTGTGTAGCATATTAATTATATAATATTGATTGCTAATTATGATCAATTAAACCAAATTCGTGGACAACCTTCTTCAAGAAAATCCTCTCTCATGCAATAAGTTTTTCATTAAACCCAGGAGCAAATTCTTATTTTCATCTGAGTGAAACGATACTGCAATGCACATGTTGAATTATTTTATTAGATCATTTTCATAAAAATTCAAAAGTTTGCCAAAAAACTTGTACCTTATAATAATAAGCACTATACCAAGGCATTCAAGAAGTTGAAAAATGTAACATTAATGGGGTGTTTGCAAGAGCTTATGAAAGCTACTTCTTCATAACTTTTACTTAAAGTTACTTAAAGCGGCGTTTGACTTAAAGCGGTGAGTGTTTGCAAATGTGTTTTTAAAAGTTACTTAAAACAGTTAAAATAGTTTTGTGGTGTTTGCAATAGCTAGTGAAAAGCAGCTTTTGAATATTGATCAAGATGCAATAAGATTTATTTACGTATATTTAAAGTATACATAATATTAATGTTTCACCCACACATGCACAATTATGGTTATATTTAAAAATAAAATAATATAATTGAATTAATATGTTTATTACACTAAATTTCACAATTTATTTGATGTAAGCATTTATTTTTAGAAAGTATAACTTTATCTGAAAGTTGTTAATATAAATATGTTGTTGTTAAGTAAAAAAAAATAAGAATTTCTTTGTATTCTTTTTCATTATTACTTTTTCTTTAATTATTTTTTATTATTAATTAAAACACCACAATTTAAGATTATAGAGAATATCACGTAAATGAGGAAAGAGAGAAATCATGAGATTTCTTTCTGATTAATTAAGGCTTAAATAGGATATTAAGAGAAATTTAAGGAATATATAAGTAGAAGCAGTTTATGGAAGCACCTCATGACATGCTTCTCGGCTTCTGCTTATTTTTTACTTTTTTTAAGAGAAGGAGAAGCAAAAGCATGAATTGCAAACATTAAATAAATAGTTTTGAGTGACTTAAAGCCCATAAGCTCCTTTTAAAAGCTCTTGCAAACACCCCCTAAGTTTGCTACAATTCTTTGATTTTTTAAGATGCATGTCGTATACTATCTTAGATAAATATTTAGAGTTTGTTTAGCTGGACTGGATTATAATTGCAATTCTTACGGTGTTGAACCTTCATTTGTGAATACATGATGATATCATTTTAGATGAGTGCAAAAATAGTATATATATATACACGTATATATATATGATATTTTTGCATCTTCACCACGCACATAAAATTTAGATTATAATCATAAATGTAAACACGTTGTTGTAAATTAATCGATCCTTTTATCGAAGAAATGTATCAGAATAATCAAACTAGGCATGAAAACAAAATAGTATTATATGTCAAGAAAAAAAACCCGCAGTAATATAATTCTGTCTAATCGACAAAAATAATGTTCAATAAGGGTTTGCTCCATCTACATCCAACATCTCGTGCATGATAGTTATATCCTCAATTCAATGCTAGTCATTTAGGTTGAAAAGTGTTTGGTCCATGCAATTGATCACCTAATTTGTAATCCAAGGAAAACGGTTCTTGATTCACATTTGGATCTATGCTCTGCAATGAAAAACATGAAAACACATGATCTTTATACGAATATCTATTAGAATTCGACAAAAAAAAAAAGAAATTAATACACAATGATAAGATACCTTTAACAAGTCAGTTAACGTCCCAACATACTTTTGTTTCTCTTTAGAGTTAAATAACTGAACATCACTTATATTTGGCCCAGAAACACCAATTTGAGATTCCTTCAACAAGCCAATCAATAATTATAGTTAATATATCACGACTGTATACAAAAAAAAAACACCAAGTATCTTTATTCCAATTGATGTAAACATAAAATGACACTAAAGGTAAGAGAAAAACCTCAGAAAACTTTGAACTGAAAATTTGATTGTGGTAGACGACAGATGCACTTGGATATGGTGCAGCAACAGAGTATCTTGCTGGATTCTTTGACATAGTAATTTATTTCAAAACACATCACAATTAGAACATATTGAAAGATAAAATTGAACTAAACTTAAACTAACATACCTCCAAATGTAACTCTTGAGAAAATGTGCTTTCATTTATAAAATCCAAGTGCTTGTTGTTTGATGATGATGTTGTCATACCTAGACCTTTCTTTTCCTAAGCCATACATCAACATGATATATTTAGCAAGATAATTGAAAGAAAAAAAAGGAATATTACAAAAAGAAAAAATTTATATTGAAATTAATGCACCTCCAAGCTAGCTTTAACTTTTCTCTTTTTAGTAGCTTTCTCTAATCCGCTCTTTGGTCGTTTGCTCGTTTTGTAAGTTGTCTTTTCTTTAGCTTTTAGTCCACGAACATTTTTGCTGCTAACGTCAATATTTCCATTGGAGCCATGAAGTTTAGCCTCATTTGCATTTTCACATAATAAATTAGTACTCATTGACTCTTGACGTGGACTATGCCCAAAACTCGCATCAACTAGCTCTAATAACTTCTTGAGCCCTTGTTTTGCAATTTCATATGCCTTTTCACTCTCTGAAGCCCTTACGATCAATTGATTATGAAATTGACATAACTCTCTGTATCGATAGGCCATCACTTCTTTAGGATTCACTTGAGTAGAGCCCTGATTTTGAATTCTCACTGCTTTCTGTTTTGCTGATTTCATCCATCGTTTCTTGATATATTGATCAGGGATTTTTGTGACGCATTTGTGATTTAAAACCTTCAGTGCATGTGAGCATAAAACACCAACAAACTCAATTTTTTTGCAGCCACATGATACAAAACCATCCCTTGAATCATAAGTAACACGATGATGATAGTTTTCACCAAAAACCGCAACTTCAAATTCAGTGGTATCATCCTTGTCACCAAGAATCGCCAAATCACAGTCATGACTTTTGCATACCTCTTCTTGGAACAACTCAAAAATCTTATTAGTGTATATAGATGCAACATGCTTTAGACTTTGCACAGGAAATGGCAACGACGGGGCACTCTGATCTGTGTGAAAATCCGCCCTCACCTCTTTATAACGGCGATCATTGACAAACCTCTCAAAATGTTCAAAGAATTCTGATAACTCGGTATCATAATTGAGGTAGTGCTTAATTCCACTATTTGTAGACTCACTGCGCTGGGTACTGCACATATCTGCACAAAAAGTTTCCCTTCCGTATACTAATGCCCATTTTTCCCTAATCTTAAATAAATCACCCAACCATTGATTTTCTTGCAAATTGTACTTCTTTATCATCTCGTTCCATGCATCAATAAACTCGTCTTCATAATCATGGTCAAATATATAACTGCTAAAATCTTTTGCAAGATCACGATGTTGAGCAAATAATGTGCCCAAATGAGAAGCTACGTTTTGATTAATATGCCACACACAAAGACGATGATAAGTCTCTGGCCATTGAGAAGCTAATGCTTTTGACATAGCTTTATCTTGATCAGTAACAATTGTTTCTAGTTTTTTGTTTGACATGGCAATCGCAAAAGTATCAAACAATCATGAAAAAGTTGCAGCCGTCTCATCATACAATAGAGCAGCCCCGAAGACTACAGTTTGCTTATGGCTATTTACACCAGCAAATAGAGCAATCGGACGTCCATCTTTGTGCTTTCTGTAAGTGGTGTCAAAAGAAACAACATCACCAAAATAAGAATAATCAAACCTCATTCTTGCGCCAGTCCAGAAAATATTAGTAATCAAACCGTCGTCATCCACCTGTATTGAATAGAAAAAATTAGGATCTTCTGCTTGCTTTCTTTGTAAATATTCCAATACCCCACCGGTTTCACTTATTCTCTTCTTATTTTTTCTTTTTGTGCGCAAGTAATTTTTGCAGTCATCTGATATAAATCCTAGATGTTCACGACCACCAACTTGTTTGGCCAAAAGCTCCATTGTCTCTCTTTGCGCAATCCCACAACTCATGGCTATGTCTACTTGAGGCTTTTGCGCTTCAGACATTTTCCTATGAGATGGAAATAAATGTGATTTTGAAGGAGTTACACAAGTATGATTATGTCCATCAATAAATCTAATGATACGATACTTGCCAGTTTGACGACAACTTATTTTCATTTCGGCCGGACAATGGCATCTAGTTACAGCACGATGAATCCTCACACCAGCATCTCGAACATCTTCCTGTCTTTTTCCTTCTTTAGAGCAACAAAAGATTCTATCCAAATTCAGATTTGTTACTGTATCTTTATGTGCTTTAGAAGCTCTGACTCCAAATCCAACTTATTTTGCATATGATAAATAGAAAGCTTTGGCGTCTTCCTCGGATTCAAATTCCATGCCAATTTTTGAAATCAGTTCTTCAGATATATCTGCATGAATGGGTGTTGAGTGATTACTCATGCGATCATCAACATTATTCTCGTAGTCCATACTAGCAAACTCAACTTCATTGGTGATATTTAAATTATCACAATTTTCAAAATCAAGTCTCCGACATGGTTCACGTTCATTACTTGAGACATTATTCATGTCCATTACCTAGAAAATTTCAACTTTCCCATTATTCAACATCAAATAAGCAATAATATATACATCATAATATTAATTCACCAACATAAGAAAACATGTTTAACATCTGTCTATAACATAATACATAGAAACATACCAACAATATTGATCTCTTCCCATGTACAACTATAGAAAACTCTTAATCAGGACCCATGTAAAATAAGAACTAAAATCTTAAAAGTAGAACACCAACTTAATTAAAATATGAATCAAGAGGTAATACACTATGACACGTTTGATTGACAAAACAAATTGACACAATAAAAAACAAAGGATGTAAAATTTTACCTGGTTTGTGTTTTACTCGGATGAAAAGAAGAATTTGCTCCTCGGTTTATTGAAAAACTTATTGCAGGACAGAGGGTTTTCTTGAATAAGGTTGTCCACTAATTTAGTTCACTTGATCATAAATAGCAAATAATATTACATAATTAATATGCTACACAATTAATTAATTAATTAATAATCAAATAGCTGAATGTATTTACCGTGTAGTGTTGTTCCTATAAAATAGGAATCAGTTTTAAAAGGTCACGTTATCTTAATAATTAAGTAGATTAGTAATTATAGTTAATTGATAATTAATTAGCGGGACATGGAATGGGACATGGAGTGGGATAGAGGATCCTCACCGCCTCAAATCTAATTCAACGGATGCATATCTAAAATGTGTGGTTATTGACGAATTGGGGGGGGGGGGGGGTGCAAGTCGCCTTTTAATTCCAATAGATTGAGGACAAGATTGAAAAAACTAAAGTTAATTAGGGGACATTATGTGAAATATTACATAAGTTGAGAGTCTAATATTGCGCCTCTTTTGCACATTACAGAGGATGATGTGCCCAAAACCCAAGTTTAAATAATGAATCAAACACAAGCTTTGATATCATATTTTAAACATTTTTTTAAGCGAAAAAACCACTAGTAACCCTAACAAAGAAAACACAATTTGGGAAATGCTAAAATAGACATCTGAAAATCATACAACAACAAACAATTTACCATTTTGCCCTTCTTAGGTTGGCATCAAATCGTATGTAACGACAATTAAACAATAACAACCGGCGTCATCACAATGTCCACTACTTCCAATTTGGCGCTTAACTTTAACATTATATAACATAATACAGTTTGAGAGAGTTTCAATCGTATTGCATAGAGTGATTATTTAAATTCACGAAAAGAAAAAGTTCTTTCCTTTCTCAATTAGAAAAACACCATTGTTGCTTTAATCATGTCAACGACAGAGATAATTGCAGAGTTAATAAATGATGATGCTGAAGACACAGTACTAACAATGAATAATGAACCACAACCTCGCCTAGTTTCGTCGAAGATCAAGGTCTCTCACTCACACACACAGCATTGTTAATTTCTTGAACTTTGCTTCCTTTTGTTCCTTTAATGGATCAAAGATTCAATTTTTTTGTGGGTTTACCATCAAAAGAGTGCTGCCTACCCGTCCTTTGTTGGACAGCTTTGTGCGGGGATCTTGGGATTCGCGTTTCATGAATCTACAAGCTTTAGCCCTTCGACAACACTCAAAATTGCTTTTTGTCTCGGGACTATTGTTACTTTCGCTTCCGGGGCAATCATCATTTACATAGCAACTCCAGGGAGTTTAGAAGCATATCAAATCGGTCTAGAGTCAGTTTTTCATGCTTCTCGATGCACCTTAGAGACAAGTGTGACTGGATTCGAGAATTATGATAGGATACTGAAAATTTCTATCATGTATTGTCCTACAAATGTCACTCATCTCAAATTTTGAAAAATTTTGAAAAAGTTGTCTATGTTTTGCATCTTTTACAACAACATCACTTTCACAATGTCGTTCAGTGCCCATATCGGGCCAAAATTTTAAATCAGTAACCGATCTTATTATGTTTTCATACTCATTTAAGAATGAGGATCGATTGAAACTTTTATCTATAAAGTTTTCAATACTTTCTGACAATATGATGTGACCACACAAGCATCTCGGCATGGAATGACAGACAGATCCCAAAGTCCACAGTCACAACTCTTAATCTTCATGTTAACAATGAATTTAGTATCGCGCTCTCTAACTTCATATAGAGTTACAATTGCAGCTATGATATTGCAGTTTTTAGACCACTCCTTTCGAGAAATTACCCTCTTGAGAATCTTGGGCATACTATTGTTGCTCCACTTCATTGCCATTGATGCCCTCTTATTAATACTCATCATAACTTTGGCTCTCAAGTCCTCAAGAAGAGATAGAATAGGTTCGAACTCAATTCGTTTATCCAACTATTGAATGACTCTACAAAGTTGTTAGTCACATGGTCATTCTTCAACTATTTTGGATATCTATGTATAGTCCACAAGGTTGGTCCTATTTCAACTAACCAAGCATATGCAACTTCATTCAAGCTCTTTATTTTCTCCATTGCCTCTCTGTACCCAACTGCATTATAAGACCTACAAGCTATCCAGAAAGGGCTCATTAACCTCTTGTCAAGAAATAATTTGATAAAGTTCGCAAAAATATGCCTAGCGCATCTTCTGTTTCTAGCATGTGGGACAATTTGATCAAAAGAGTCCATCAATCACTGCATTGCATAAGTATGTTACTATGACAGAGGCAACAAATTGACTTTAAAAGGAAAACATTTTACCCACAACTCTTGCTAACTTAACTACTTTAAAGAAACCACTGATAATACAAAAACACAATTGTAAAATAGTATACCAATACTTAAAAAGCCAAAAATTAATAATTCTTTCATGGATCATTGTACTCACGCACGTCAAGCAAAGCAAAGGAACAAGCATTCTGATTTTTCTATAAATAAATGGTTCGATAACCACATTCAAATATAGACCAGTGAATAAACACTAAAATAAATGAATTGTAAAATTACCTTTTGTCTATCTGAAATGAATGTCCAAGGCCGGTCAACTCCAATGCCTCCAAAAATTTGTTCAAGACATTCAATGAAAAACATCAAGTTGTCTTTGCATTCCAACTCAACCACAACCCAAGTAACTGAAATAAACCAATATCACCATCTAATGAATTAACAGACAATAATACTCCTCCGTATGCACCTTTGAGGTGACAATCATCAAATCCTTAAAAAGGGCTACAACCATTATGAAGCCAGATCTCAACGCCTCTAAACCAACAAAAATCTTTTGAATGTCGGGATGGTTGTTATACTCCTCAGTGATGCTCCAACATGTTCTTCAATATTTTCATTATCACCCAAATTGTATTGCAACTTAACAATTCTTCTAACATTCATTCTTTTAACCATTTCATCATATCGAGTCAACTCTTTACATGAATTTTCATGGCCGCTCTCAAGCAGTTGTAAAGTTTTTGCTTTGCTCTATAGATTTGCATATATTCTGGATTCAGATTCTATTTTTGCATCTCATTTCGAACTCCGCCAGTTGGCATATTTGGATTTTACCTGAGTATGTCTATCAACTTTCCAGCCATCCATGCACTCGTAACCTCTTTAATTGGTGACACTCTAGTACACTTGTGTTCAGTGCTTAGTGTCTTTACAAAAAATGTTACACCATCTGGAAGTGGAGAAGCGTGTCTCCATGGACAACCATCTGCTACACACTTGCATGTCATCCTCATTTTTTTCATTTTTGATCTTCTCTATCTCAAACCCTTCTTGGATTACATGTTCTTTTAGAATTGCTCTAAACTTGTCAATCGTCTCAAATATTTGACCCACTTCTAACACCACTTTCTCTCCTGGTTGTTGGGGTAATTCGTATTCATCAATATTCATGTGTCTTGCCACATGATTCACCCATTTATCATTCTCATCTTCTTCATGCCAAAACTCTGCCTCACAATCAGATCATTGTGTATCATCATTAGATTGACAATCATCTATGTTACCCTCGGCAACGTATTCACTTCTGCTATCATCATTTTCACCCTCAGAGTCCTCCACAACCATAGAACTAAGTCCTAATCTGTTGCTCTCTTCCATTTCTGAAAACAAAAAGACAAAATAAGCAAATATATATAATTCTAAACAAACATAATTGATCATAAGGAAGTTACAATAAAAATGATAAATCTAAATATTTGCGAAAATATAACAAGAATATTAAATCATTCAACAATCAATCCTTGATAAAATGTGTACAATTAACAATTGTAAGAAGGCAAATAAATCTAACACTCAAGAAACCATAGGATACTTAATCTTCAAGAAGATTTGTACAAGCTAAGTAACTATTATTTATCACTTCACAGTAACATAAGATACTAGATTTTTCTAAAAACAAAAGGAATACTACAACCACCAAAGATATAATGTAACATTCTGTCATTTTTCTTACAAAATTGTAACCCTAAAGATTTAAAAACAAGTTCACGAATACCAATGTTCTGAAAGTATACCTTATATTATGAAGAAAAAGTCCAATGTTCACCAATCTTTGATGCATGCATGCGTGTTTGTTGTGGATTTGAGATGAATAGGTGGAGAAAAAAATTTCAATAATCAACTGGGTGTTTGGAATGAGAAATTAAGATGGAAAATCAAGGTGATTGATAGTTGAAGATGAAATTGTATCTTATTCCCTCACATGCATGGTGCACAAAGAAATAGAAAATAGAGGAGTAAACGTAAATTTCATGAGTCTTCTTCTGCCTCTTATGAAGAAGATAAAGCAGAGAGGAAAAATGAATCAACAATAATGAATTTGAGAGTAATTATTCAAACTTGGGTGAGGTCCTTGTAATTACACCAAACTTTAGAGGGTGTAACTGTAATTATCCCACATAATAAATGAATCAACCATAATGCATCTTCTTCTGGGGGTATACAGACAAACTCAGTGTAAAAGTGGTCATGGCTTACCATCTGGACTCCCTTATAAAAGTCATAGAGCTCATCATTTGCCATGATAAACGTCATAAAGTCTTTGATAATAAAACCGCACCACAAATCCAGTCCCTTTTGGAGAAGGCCTATTTTCTGAGAGACTCTTTCGCAAATCATCCGATACTGAACAAAGATAGTTTAGCAAGTTTTGAGGACCGGATCCGAGAGGCAATGCAACATGCAGAAGACGTTCTTGAAACTTATGTCTTTCGTAAGAAAAAGAAGAACGCTTTTGTCGCTTTTTGGACAAATATGCGGCTCCCCCCTCCGAATTTGCAAAAGTTACTCGAAAATCTTGATTCTGCAAAAGACGAGATGATGAAGATCTTGGATCGGGATCTGATACCAGCTGATGATGATAGAGCGCCGCCCGCTGTTTCATCTTCAATGAACATCGATCAATATCCTTTGAATATCTTGGTGGGATTTACTGACGACTTATTCCAACTCAAGGGTCGAGTTCTTGGTGAGCCGTCTGAACTTGAAATCATCCCAATTGTTGGGATGGGAGGTGTTGGTAAGACTACCCTTGCTCGTAAAATTCACGGTGACGCATCTATTGTCTCTCATTTTGATGTCCGTGCATGGACAACGGTATCTGAGGACTATAGTCTTTGCAATATTTTGCTTGACCTTCTAAGCTCTATGCCAGGAGGAAGGCATAGAGATGAAATGATTGAAGAGGAAGGCATAGAGATGAAATGATTGAAGAGGAAGACCATATGTTAGGAGATACTTTATACAAAAATTTAATAGGAAGGAGATATATAATTGTACTAGATGATATTTGGCGTTCCACAGCTTGGGATGATGTGCAGAAGTTCTTTCTGAACAATAACAATGGAAGTCGAATCATTCTAACAACTAGAGAATCTAATGTGGCTACTTATGTAGACTCCAAGAGCCAACACCACCATGTGCGTCCTCTTGGTGAAGTTGATAGTTGGAAGCTTCTAAGGAAAAAGGTTTTTGGTGAAGAGACTTGCCCATATGAAATGGAAAAACTCGGGATACAAATACCAATAAGTTGTGGAGGACTGCCACTTGCTATTCATGTCATTGGAGGACTACTCTCGCAGACTGAAAAAACGAAAGCCACATGGGAGCAAATTGCTGGCGACATAATCTCCGCTATAATAAATAGAGAGGAGCAGTTCTCAGGGATATTTTCTTTGAGTTACGATCATTTGCCTTATTATTTAAAACCATGTTTCCTCTACATGAGTGCTTTTCCAGAAGATTATGAGATAAAAGCATCAAGGCTCATCAGATTCTGGGTTGCCGAAGGATTCCTCATACCAACTGAAGATAAGAGCCCAGAAGAGGTTGCAGAGGAACACCTAGACGCTCTCATCGATAGAAATCTCATTTTTGTTAGTCGGCGTACCACTACAGGAAAGGTTAAAACTTGCTTTATGCATGACCTTTTGAGAGACTTGTGTGTGTTGAAGGCTCGTGAGAAGAAATTTTTTCATGTCATTAATGGGAGAACTCGTAATGTCCAAGATCCACGGCGAGTTAGTGTTTTTGCACCTCGTTTCTTCCATGATTCTTACAGCTTAAGTCACTTACTCGTTCATTGTTATTTGTTGGTCAAAATGGTTCGAAGATCCAGCCTCGTGTGTTTTCAACATTCTGGTTGTTGAGGGTGCTGGATTTGTTGGAGATAAAATTCAGCCACTTCCCACGAGCTTTACTACAACTTCTCAATTTAAGGTATTTGGGTTTAAGTTGTCGGGGCAAATTAAATCCATGTGTCATTAAGTTCAGGGATTTACAAACCTTGATTTATGCAACAAATGTCCGCATGACCAATGTGCCACACGAAATATTTGAAATGCCACATTTGAGAGAGATCGTGTTCATCAACACGTCACTGAGATTTGATTTGGAGCAGTTGAAAAATGATGTTCTTCAAGTAAACCTGAAAAGTTTGTCTACATTAGAAATATCAGCTAATTTTGATGTGGTACTTGCAAAACTCCCCAACCTAAAGAAGTGAGCAATATGCTACGGCTATGAATCAGATTCGACATTTTCTAACTTGGCATGTTTAAGGAAACTCGAAACACTCGTGTTCACAAGTCGTTTGATACCAGACGGCGCATGTTTCTTGTCAAACCTCACTTTTCCATTTTCACTGAAAAAGTTGACTTTGAGATGCTGTGAAGTATGTCAAACATGTATGAAGACAATAGGTATGCTACCAAATCTTGAAATTCTCAAATTGTATAATGTTTCCTTCGGAAGTAGCGAAAACTGGAGTCCATCCGAGGGGGAATTCTGCAGACTACGATACTTGAGACTCGAATGGGTGAATCTTGTCGATTGGGTAGCCGATGAGACTCACTTCCCGAGACTCCAACACCTCAAGATTCGAAATTGCTATTTGCTCAACGAGATCCCGTTAGATATTGGAGAAATTCCAACCCTCGAAACAATCAAGGTGCACACTTCAAGTCATTCTGTTGCGGTTTCAGCAAGAAAAATACAGCAAGAACAAGTCGAGTTGGGGAACGAACTCCTTCAAGTTTATGTTGACAGTAGTGTTTGACTTTTCTTTGAATAAAATTGTAAATTTTCGCAGTTTTTCTCCTTACTGACGTGAACTCGTTCTGGAAATGGAATAGCAACAAGCAACTTAGCCTTATTCCCTTCTCAAATTGGCGACAGTTCACTAGCTTTTGTTAAAACTTGGAACGGAATGTATTCATAAAAGAAACCAGTAGTCCTACAAAATGATAACAACTTTTAGTTGGTTAAATTCAACAATAGTAACTAACTCCATCACAAGGTTCATGTAACGACAAATTCTTGCTATCTCTGTAATTAAAAGACCAGTAGTCCTACAAAATGATAACAACTTTTAGTTGGTTAAATTCAACAATAGTAACTAACTGCATCACAAGGTTCATGTAACGACAAATTCTTGCTATCTCTGTAATTAAAAGACAAGAAAAGATTACAAATAATTTTTGAGTAAATTTAAAGTACAATTGTGGTTCAATCTCTATTTAATCCTCTATTCCATTCTACAAGAACAATATTGAAATTTGTGGTGGAAATCTTCAATTTGATCTTCACTCAGATGATTTAAACTTGGAGAAAACGTTAATTCGAGGGTCTTTGGACTTGATCTCGGATTAAATGGTGATTTGATTTGAGGATTGATGAAGGATGATATGATCTTCTTCCTCAATTCTTTGGATTTGTGAATTTTGATCTTTCGAATATGGATTTTGATCGTCAAAAACGGTTTTCCGAGGGTCTTGTGACTTGATCTCGGATCAAACGGATTTTTGGTTTGAATGTTGTTGAAGAACGGTATGAATTTGATTTGGGTTTTTTTGAATTGTTGAAGATTTGATCTTCTTGACAGAAACACAATCTTCAAAAATGGTTTTTCGATGAACTTGAGGCTTGATAGCGGATTGAAAAGAGTTCTTAACGAAGAACACCTTGAAGATTGTTGAGCTTGTTGGAGAGGATTTGTTGAACTTCCTTGCTCTCAATTCTTGAAGTTTTAATTGTGTTCTAAAGGAAAGGGAAGAGAGAGATTGAATAAAAAAGAGACTCTAATGCCCTACCTTATTTTGAATCTCGGGAGCGTCCAAGCCAAACTATTAGGGTTATTACTTTCTCCAGTTTTGTTCTTCAAGAGCACCTCTATTTATAGTTGTAGAACCGGGCCTCCTTGCTTGTGATTGGTCGGTTTTATTTTCAATATAAGCATGGATTTAATTTAGCTTGTGGTGGAACCCTTTCCCGGACCCTCATATTGCGGGGATGCTTTCGTGCACTGGGCTACCCTTTATCAAGAAATCCATAGAACACATCGTATTTCCACGTAGCTTTATTTGATCGGCCAACAATATATGTATTAGAAAATCAATTAATTAACCTATTAATAATTGGAATTTAATTTAGTAAAATTCCAAATTAAAAATAGAAATAAATAATTTAATTTCTAATAATCAATTTGACACTTGTCAATAATTAATTGAAGTAGACAAAATTTATTTGTCTACAAATGCCCCCTTGCGACTTGTCACGACTAGCATTGTAAAAGTGCGTCTTGAAGTGAATATGTCGCAACATATTTATTTCTGGGTCATTAATGAGATTAATAGAAGATTTACCTTTATTTTCCTCATTTTAAGTTTTTCATTTGCATTTGGCATCATGTTTCTTTCTCATGAATACTGTAACATAACGCAACAAAACCAACTTAAGCAAATTTCATGACTGAACTTAGAAAAATTCTAAGCTGCCTACGTACCTCAATAAAAAGGATCAAGTCATAACGTAGTTCAAAGATATCAAGATTGATTTAAGGGGGGTGCCGTACACAGTTTATACTCATGCGGGCCAGGAGTATTCATTTTTTAACCACTTTGAACAAAGTTGGGTATTTAAAATTTAACACCTTTAGTGGGGTAAGTTGTCATTTTAACCACATAATTTACCATTGGTGGTTGCCATCCACAGTTTATACTCATGCGGGCCAGGAGTAACATGCAGTTTAAACTCGTGCGTCATGGAGCATACTTCAGTCATCAAGGGTAGTATTGTTTAAAGAATTTTCCATTGATAGGACCAATTCTTAATCCATCTTCGGCAACCAACTTATATGCGCCATTCGTGTATACTTCTGTGATGACATAAGGACGATCCCACTTTGAAGTGAACTTGTTTCCGGTTCGATGAGTGATAATGATGGGCCTTCTCACTGCAAGAACCAAATCACCAACTTGAAAGGAGCGTCGGCGGACCTTTTTGTTAAAAGACTTGGAGATACGAGCTTAATAGCACTCAAGTTCCTGTTGCGCTTCTAGTATTTTCTCAACAAGAGCATCTAGTTCTTGCAAGCGCAAACGAGCATTCTCTTCTTCGGTGAGTCCTTCTTGCAGAGCTATCCTTAAAGACGAGATTTGTTGCTCAAGAGGGAGAACTGCTTCTACTACGTAGACCAATGCATACGGGTTGCCTGAGTTGGCGTTCTGTGTAGTTCTATATGCCCATAGAGCTTCTCCAATTCTTTCATGCCAATCTTTATTTGACTTCGCCACCACTTTCTTTAGCAAGTTGCAAAGAGTTTTGTTGAATGCTTCGGCGAGGCCATTAGAAGCAGCATAATACATGGAAGAGTTTCTTTGCTTGAATCCAAACTTTTCACACAACTTGTCTATCAAACCATTGCAAAACGACTTTCCATTATCAGTGACGATGCATCGAGGAACTCCATAGCGGTAAATGATATTTGTAGGAATGAAGTTGACAATAGTCTCCTTTTTGACTTCTTTGAGAGGCACAGCTTCGGCCCATTTTGAGAAGTAGTCGGTTGCAGCCAAAATGTACAAGTGCCCACCAGAAGACTTTGTCATAGGACCGACAACGTCCAAACCCCACGAATCAAAAGGCCAAGAAGCTACAATCGGATGTAAAGGTTCATGCGGCTGATGGATGAAGTTTGCGTAGAATTGACAAGCTTGACATCTTCGTGCATACTTCATGCAATCTAAAACCATGGTAGGCCAGTAGTAGCCCATTCTTCTGATGCGAAAATGTAACTTTGGACCAGACTGATGAGCTCCACAAATTTCGGAATGTGCTTCTTCCATAGCTTGCATAGCTTCTTCTTTTCCTAGGCAGCGCAAGAAAACCCCATCAAACGAGCGCCTATAGAGTGTGTCTTTATAGAAGATGAAGCGAGCTGCACAACGCCTAATGTCGATCTTTTGCCGTACATCATCGGGCAATTTTCCGTGCTTTAAGTAGTCCACGAATGATTGTCGCCAATCTTCAACTTCAATTTCGTATACCTCCACAACATGACTTTCATTATTATTACCTTGTTCACCGTTATCTTCTAGAATAGGCGGGAGTACCCATTTGTGGCACACGGGTACATACGTCTTCTCTTCTGATGTAACCAACATAGAAGCAAGTTTAGCTAAAGCATCGGCTTGCCCGTTATCTTTCCTCGGCACATGCTCTACTGTAACGTCACCAAGATTTTGCATACTCAACATATGGTAGGAGCTCTGACTTCTTAACTTCAAATTCGCCATACAATTGATTGACGACCAACTTGGAATCGCCACACACGTTTAGATGAGGTTGCCTCAGCTTAATTGCCATTTCTAACCCGAGTATCAAAGCTTGATATTCCGCAACATTGTTTGAGCAATTTTGAGTTAATGTGAAGGAATACGGCAAGACCTCTCCATTAGGCGTGAGAAAGATAACGCCGGCGCCGACTTCATTTCTATGTGCGACACCATCAAAGTACATTTCCCATGGAGGAGTAACTTCAACCACGAGTGCATCTTCATCGGGCAAGTCGTCCATTAACTGCACTCAGCACGAATAGGGTGGTCAGCTAGAAAATCCGCCAATACTTGTCCTTTCACATCCTTTTGAGGGATATATGCAATCTCAAGCTGTTGCAGCTGGAGGTACCATCTTGCAAGTCGATCAGAAAACACCGGCCTCGTCATGACATACTACAAAGGGTTTTCTCTGGATACAAGACGAATAGTATGAGCTTGAAAGTAATGCTTCAATTTTTGAATTGAGAACACAAGGGCTAGGCAAAGCTTTTCAATAGGAGTGTACTTCAACTCATTTGGCGTCATTGTTCGGCTCAGGTAATAAAGTGCATTTTCCTTCCCTTTGTCATTTTCTTGGGCGAGTAATGCCCCCACTGATCTTTCTTGGGTAGCAATATATAGGATCAAGGGACGTCCCGGCACAGAAGCAGCTAAAACGGGAGGTTTCATCAGATACGACTTGATTCGTTCAAAAGCATTGCGACAAGATTCATCCCACCTAAATGGAACGTCTTTCTTCATCAAATGACTGAAAGGTTGGCAACGACCGGCTAAATTCGAGATGAACCTTCTGAGATACGCCAATTTTCCTTGTAGACTTTTGAGTTCATGAATATTTCGTGGCTCCGGCATTTTAACTATTGCATCAATCTTGGCTTGCTCGATTTCAATGCCTCGCCGACGAACAATGAAACCAAGGAACTTTACCGATGTTACGCCAAATGCACACTTCATAGGATTCATCCTTAATTGATACTTTCGTAATCGCGCAAAGACTTTTCGTAAGTCGTCTATGTGATATTTCCTTTCTCTCGACTTTACGACAAGATCATCCACATAACACTCAACATTCTTGTGCAACATGTCGTCGAAGATATTTTGCATTGCCCTTTGATAGGTAGCACCAGCGTTCTTCAATCCAAACGGCATCACCTTGTAGCAATATATACCCTTCGGAGTACGAAAAGCAGTCAATTCTTCATCCCTTGGAGCCATACGAATTTGGTTGTATCCGGAAGATCCGTCCATGAAAGACAAGGCTTCGTGTCCCATGGTAGCATCAATCACTAGTTCGGCGATCGGTAGAGGAAAGTCATCCTTAGGGAATGCTTCGTTCAAGTCTCTAAAGTCGACGCAAACCCTGATTTGTCCATTCTTCTTTCTTACCGGCACGATGCTAGAAATCCAAGTTGGGTATCTGACTTCTTTGATGAACCTGGCTTCAATGAGCTTGTTAACTTCGGCTTCGAGCAATGGGACTAAGTCAGGTCGAAACCTTCTTTGGGCTTGCTTGACGGGATGAACATCTTTCTTTACCGATAAGTTATGTACCGCCACATTTGGGTCCAAGCCTGACATTTCTTTGTATGACCAAGCAAACACATCCTTGAACTCGTGCAACAACTCAATGTAACTTCGTTCTTCATCAGCTCCGAGCAATGCACTTATGTAAATTGGTCTTGGGTCATCGATGTTGCCCAAGTTTACCTCATTTAACTCATCAATAGTGGCCTTGACACCCTCCTCCCACTCAATAGGCGCATCTTCGGCGTCTTCTTCAACATCTTCTTCACGAGAAGTGATATGGCATGACGACCCTACACTCTCTTCATCTCCGTCTTTGGTCTTCGTGAGTACCACGGTTTGTAACTTGACTTTGAGAGTTTCACCACAGGACACTATCAAGTCTTCGCGGCGAGTCATTCGAGATGGGATCAGACTTTGAACTTTCTTAGAGTTTGATGACTTGAGGTTTCTCTTAGTGTGTGTCGATATATGTGGAACACTCAACCTTTTCCAATCAAATCTTTTATTTGGACCATGCCTATCGAAGACTGTTTTATTCGGACCAAGCTTATCAAAGACTGTTTTATTCGAACCAAGTCTATCAAAGACCAACAAGTGTGGTATCTTCTCTTCACAGCCTGTTGTTGAACCCTCTACTTCGCCTATGTAGTTGGCGTTAGCTCTTTTTATAGCAATACGAACTGGGTTTGGTGGCTTGTAGCCAAGGTCTATCCGAATGTTTGGAATGGTATGCCCCTTTTCCTTTAGCATAACTTGTGTGGCATTGAGTATGTATGGCTTCTTTGCAGTAGCATCAAGAGCGAGGCCCTCCAATCGTGGTTCTTCATTAGGGTCATATCCAGCTTTAACTAGCAATTTGAAAGCTTTCGGGTCGAAGCATTGCTCAATCTTCTTTGTGGGCAATGTTCCATGCTCTGTTTTTGGTCATTTGGATGGACGAACAAATCCTTCAAGTGGAGGAGATGGCCCTTTCCTTTCAAGTGTTGTAAGAGGGAATGTTAGTTCTTTCAAAGGCTTTGACTCAAGGGGAGATCCATAAATTTTACTCTTCTCTATGTCACTTGTGTTATCGGAGCCTTTTACACCATGCTGCTGGAGTTGCTCAGTTTCATTGATTCTCACAATGTTCTTTCCTTCAATATAGTATTTTGCATCTGCAAAGTGTGATTCAGCATCAGAAAAAGGCTTTACATCACCATGTACCTTTCTTTCGACTCCATCTTGATAATATCCGAAGCACTGGTGTAATGTTGAAGGAACAGCGCCATTTTCATGTATCCAAGGTCGACCCAATAACATGTTGTAGGATGTGTTGGATTCGATGACATAGAATAGCGTACTAGACGGTATATCTTCAATAAGAAGATCTAATCTTATGATGCCGATGGATCTTTGCCCCATTGGTTGAAACCTTGGATCATCAGACGACTACTTGATAGTTCATCCACCGAGATCCCTAATTTATTCAAAGTGCGTAGAGGTAAGATATTGACCGCAGAGCCCCCCGTCAATTAACATTCGATTGACTCTTTTCTCGCGAATATAGCCGGCGACAAACAATGGTCGGTTGTGGAGCTTGGAACCTAGTAGAAGGTCTTCATCAGTGAAGCATATAGTGGACATATATTGGTTTGTGACATGAGCAGTCTTTGAAGTAGAGTCTTCAATTTTCTCTCCTTCGTGAGTCGCATTGCATGGAACGATGATGTGTGAGTCATCTAGGTTATCAACTGGGCTTAAGAGTGTGACAAGGTTTGATGACACGACATCCTCTTCTAGCGTGATCTTCCCATCACGAGCCAACCGCATCACCTTATTTTTGAATATGAAGCAATCATGGATTGGGTGTCCTACGAGACGGTGATATTTGCAATACTTAGGATCATCGGTGCGACCAGCCTCTTCTGGTCTCTTCATTTTAGGTAGCTCAATTAAGTTAGCTTTGAGCAAATCATCAAATATGGCTGAAACGTCAGAATTGAGGAACAAATATTGCTTTGACTGCATCTCCTTGAGTGTCATCTTCCTCTGCTCATTAATTTGTGAATTATTGACCTTTTCAGATACCAAAATACCTTTTCGTTGGTCGTTGCTATCATTTGTCTTGGCCTGGATTCTCAACGGAGCAACATTCAACGCTATAGACTCTTTGGTAGGTGCTTTGTTGAAAGATTTGCCTCCTTTCCTTGCATCTTGCTTGTCACTGAATCTTCGCGGATCTTGCATAGGTGGTCCATTAACTCCACCTGCCACCATACTCAATTCCATGTCATGAGCACGAGTTACTAATTCCTCAAACGTCCTTGGCTGTATTCCTTGAAGAATGTAACGGAGCCCCCATTGCATGCCTTGGATGCACATCTCTACAGCCGAGGTCTTGGACAATCGATCCTTGCAATTGAGACTCAAATTTCTCCAACGGTTTATGTAATCAATGACTGGCTCTTCATCCCATTGGCGAGCATTTGTTAGTTCAATCATGCTGACGGTCCTTCTTATACTGTAGAAGCGATTGAGGAATTCTTGCTCCAACTCGTCCCAACTATCAATCGAGTTTGCTTCCAAGTCAGTGTACCAATCAAATGCATTTCCCTTCAGCGAGCGAACAAATTGCTTGACAAGATGATCACTGTAAGTTCCGGCATTGTTGCAAGTCTCAACAAAATGAGCTACATGTTGCTTTGGGTTGCCTTTGCCATCAAAGTGCTGGAAATTTGGTGGTTGGTAGCCATTCGGCATCTTGAGGTTATCTATCCTTTGAGTGTACGGTTTGGAATATGAGAATGATGATTTGAAACTTCCGTCTAGTTTGTCCTTGATGGTTCCCATGATAAACTCCTTTAATTGATCAGCAGGGATCATGCCATTTGAAGAGACTTGGAACCCCTTGGCAATAGACTTTTCCTTCTCATTGGATAATTGCTTCATGGATGTTTCACCCTCTTCAAAGCCTCCAAACTTCAGTTCCTTTACATGACTTTCTTCCACCTTGACTTCCCTACTCAATAATTTTTCTATCTTGGAGTCTTGGTCTTGCACATGTTTGTTCAGCATCTCTATGGCTTTGGTTAACATCCCAATTTATTCCTCCAAAGTTTTAGCACTTGTTGTCAATGTGTGAACTGTATCCAACGGAGATGAAAAACCTGATGTGGAGTGAGGAGTTGGTAGGGAGGAGTCACCACTCTCAACATCCCCGTCATTGTTAACGTTGTCGGAGACAAAGGAGTCCTTTTGAACAATGTCGTGGATGACTTCACTTGGCATCTTCGTGGATGGATCACCCAATAGATCTGACATACTTCTTGTCTTTCCTGATGCCATATGGTTGACTTGTTGTTCTTGATGAAAGGATATGAGAGGTAGAGTGGTCCCACTGGCGTGCCAAATTTGTAACGACAAATTCTTGCTATCTCTGTAATTAAAAGACGAGAAAAGATTACAAATAATTTTTGAGTAAATTTAAAGTACAATTGTGGTTCAATCTCTATTTAATCCTCTGATTCCATTCTACAAGAACAATATTGAAATTTGTGGTGGAAAACTTCAATTTGATGTTCACTCAGATGATTTGAACTTGGAAAAACGTTAATTCGAGGGTCTTTGGACTTGATCTCGGATTAAATGGTGATTTGATTTGAGGCTTGATGAAGGATGATATGATCTTCTTCCTCAATTCTTTGGATTTGTGAATTTTGATCTTTCGAATATTGATTTTGATCGTCAAAAACGGTTTTCCGAGGGTCTTGTGACTTGATCTCGGATCAAACGGATTTTTGGTTTGAATGTTGTTGAAGAACGGTATGCATTTGATTTAGGTTTTTTTGAATTGTTGAAGATTTGATCTTCTTGACAGAGACACAATCTTCAAAAACGGTTTTTGGATGAACTTGAGGCTTGATAGCGGATTGAAAAGAGTTCTTAACGAAGAACACCTTGAAGATTGTTGAGCTTGTTGGAGAGGATTTGTTGAACTTCCTTGCTCTCAATTCTTGAAGTTTTAATTGTGTTTTTGTTCTTCAAGAGCACCTCTATTTATAGTTGTAGAACCGAGCCTCCTTGCTTGTGATTGGTCGGTTTTATTTTCAATATAAGCATGGATTTAATTTAGCTTGTGGTGGGACCCTTTCCCGGACCCTCATATTGTGGGATGCTTTCGTGCACTGGGCTGCCCTTTATCAATAAATCCATAGAACACATCGTATTTCCACGTGGCTTTATTTGATCGGCCAACAATATATGTAATAGAAAATCAATTAATTAACCTATTAATAATTGGAATTTAATTTAGTAAAATTCCAAAATAAAAATAGAAATAACTAATTTAATTTCAAATAATCAATTTGACACTTGTCAATATTTAATTGAAGTAGACAAAATTTATTTGTCTACAGTTCACTATCTCATTTTACCATTTGGCGCTCGTTTGCGAATTGTATATCTAACAGAGTACAGTTACAGTGAGACACAGAGTTATACTGAAAAGTGTTTGTAGTTAAATTCATGAAAAAATAATCGCTCTCCATTTCCTGTTTGAGAAAACATTTGTTGCTTTCATCATGTCAATTACAGAGATTACTGCAGCGTTAATAGATGATGATGATGATGATGACACAACCTCACCTATTTTCGTCAAAAATCAAGGTCTCTCTCTCTCTCTCAGACCCACGCGCACATACATCATTGTCAGTTTCTTGAATTTCACCTCCTATTGTTTCTTTGATGGATCAAAGATTCGATTTTTATGCGTGTTTCCAAATTTTGTCTGTATTTTGGAAAATTCGTAAAATTCTTACATGAGAAAATAGTTATATGTTTCGTTTCCATGTTTCAGTACTTCTTTTCGGATTTTATTTAGAAACTTCGATTGACGATTGTAATCTGATTGCTTGAGTGAATATACCTTATCGAAGTCCACCTAGAGTTGAACGTCGCCTCAACAAATTCTTTAAGTACCTTTTCTACTCACAGTTTCTGCTAATCACCCTCTCGGTTGTTTTTCTGATCATGCTCAATGGCATGGTCTTACCATCAAAAAATGGTACCTACCGGTCTTCTATTCGACAGCTTGTGCGGGAATCGGGGGATTCGCAATTCAAGAATTTATGAGCTCTAGTCCTTCGACAGCGCTCAAAACCGCTTTCTGTCTCGGTCCTGCTGTTACTTTCATTTACGGTGTTTTACTCATTTATATAGCAACTCGATGAAGTTTAGCAGCGTCCATGATCGCTCTAAGGTTTTCTGTTTGGCAACTTTCTCGATACGCCTGCTTAATCAGCAGGACTAGGTTCGAGCATTTTGACAGGATACCGAAAACTTCTATCGTGTATCGTCCTACAAATGTCAAAGCTGCAGTATTCGTGTAGAGAATAGTTTGTAATGGTGTTAACCCTAAAAATAAAATAAAGAATATTACTCCTACTCGGAAAAAAACAATACATGGACAATACTATTGTCACGAGTATTTCCGATGAGATGTACCTATAAAGAAAATCCCTCGGAGGATTGCCATACCTTTCAGTCACTGACTCTAAAAGGTTTAAAAGAGCACACGAGGAGGAACATAAGCGTCCCTTGGAAAGTCAAACGGTAAATGAAAAACATATATCAACACGGCATCGGAAAAAAAGCAAACCCCGAGGGACCCGTACGACTCCGATATCCACCAATGCGCCAAGAGGGACCACAACGGACCCCGAGTCCCACGAACTTACAAGAAAACTTCCTTGCTGAACACTCTTTAATCTGAACTGCCCTCGGACCATCACCCGAGGACCCATTTGCGGAGAAAAATCAAAAGTGAATAACAGAGTGCCCAGATAACATATTCCGATGACTTAGATGAAAAAATACCATTTCAAAAGGAGCAAATCCAGCCCTCGGAGATCCTATTAAACCCTCGGAGATCACACCATGCCCTCGGAGACCAAATCAAGCCCTCGGAGATCACACCATGCGCTTGGAGATTACATTTACACCTTCAGAGATCACTCCTGATTATTGAAGAAAAATCCCGAATCAAGAAAGAGAAATAAAACCCTTCGGAAGAGCTGTTCTACCAAAACAAACATCTCAGAGGTCCTCGAAGCCATCGGAAGACACCAAGATTAAAATCTAGTCAGCGCTTAGTCGATAAAAGATAAACCTTATCCTTATTTTAAACACCTGTATCAAGGTAACGACAACACCTGTCCTTACCAAAACACATGCACAATGACACCTGCCCCTACCAAAGTCTATATAAAGGGAGGTGATCAGTAGAAGAGAAAAAGACAACTTAACTTAGCTTACTAAATACAACTGGGTACTCATGTACACAGAAAGAGAGGAGGAAAAGTTCAGTGAATAAAGGAAGGGAATATTCTTGCAAATATTGTTATCATTTCCACCTATCATTATATCTGAATCACGAACAGGGCGTTCTAACCCAAATAAATATCTTCCGTTAAGTAGGGAATAATTCCAAACCCGTTAACAAAGTGGCGCCGTCTGTGGGAACGCCATAACATCTGTCCTCGAGAGAATTCAGCAGACGTCAGCTAGGATGGATGACCTTTTCGAAAGTGACAACCTTCCTTTCTCGAACAGCGACTCAGAAGAAACTTTGTCCAATTACGAATCAGGTACTAGAGATTTTATTAATATTCCCCGATCTGTTTATGAAAGACTTATAGATGCTGCACGAACACCCCGGAGGGGTGAACCTTTCGGACACATGTCCTCAATACTCCCTGAGACCAGGAATTTCCCCTCGGAAGGAGACGCACCTCCGATGGCGTGGGACCCGATGGCGTGGAACCCAAATTCGAATCTGTGGAAACAGGTACCCCGACAAACGCCTCGAAGGTATGTATGTCATGAAGGAACTCCAGTAAGGGGTCGGGAAGAAATTTCTCGCCCCTCGGAGTATCGAGGAGAGGTTGAACATTCCTTATGGGGAATGATGGATGATTTACGAAAAGAATTAGGTGACCTCAAGAAGACCATGGTCCCTGAGGAGGATCCTACATTCAATACCACTCCTTTCATTCTCGAAATCGCTTCAGCTTCTATCCCCTCGGGGTTGCGACCTGTCAATATCCCGTTATATACCGGAGAAGCTGACGGAAGGGACCCGCATGATCACATCCATCAATATCTGGCCGGAATGGACCTCTCTTCTGCCCCTGACCACGTGTTATGCCGCGTATTTCCTGTTACCCTCGGAGGGCGGGCCCAAGCCTAGTTTACTCACCTTCCACCTTGTTCCATTACGAGTTTTGATCGATTAGCCCATTTGTTCGTACGACAATTCGCCTGCAATCGAAGGTACCCTAAATCTGCCACACACCTTTTCACTATTAAACAGAAAAAGGATGAATCCTTACGAGAGTATATAAAGCGCTTCACGGATGAAGCACTAGACGTTCCCAACGTTAGCCCGACCATCATGGCGGACATATTAACTCAGGGACTCCGAACGGGGGATTTCTTTAGATACCTTATGGGAAATCGGATCACGGACATGAATGAACTAATGCAAAAGGCAGAAATCCACATCTTGATGGAAGAGGCCGAAGGAACAAAGAAGCAAATGGAGCAGGAGGATAATGAACACCTAGAGCGCGTCGAGAAAGAAGCAAAGACCAAAGAAAAGAATAAGGAAGGAAAACCTCCTCAGCGCAAGGACGAAGGAGGAGTGGTTAAGAAATTTCTCCGACCCGTGCACCTGCCTCCGATGACTGTTACCCCACCAGAAGTGCTCAATATAATGAGGGGTAGCAACGAGTTACACTGGCCCAAGCCAACTAAATTCCCTAACCGAGACAAGGACACTGGAAATATTGTAAGTACCATAAAACTTACGGGCACACTACGGAAGAATGTACTACCCTTCGTTTAGAGGTGCTCCGCCTGTTAGAAATAGGGTATTTGAAGAATTACCTCAAGGAAAATAACCCCGAGGAGCCCAAAGCACATGTTTGGAAGAGATCACGAAGAGAGGAAGAGGAACAAGAAAGGGAAGAAAGGATGCCTCCGATCCTAAGAGAGAATTAAAGACCGTCGGCAAAATTCACGAGAGAAAACGACAGGGTATCAGAGTTTGCCTCCTCCACCTAACTCTTATAAAAGCAACCCCCCAACAGGGAGAACCATCAATATGATTGAAGGGGGTGAAATTTCTATGACACCTCAGGGTAAAAAAAAGAAATATTTGAAAGAAGCCCGACGAGCAGAACAAGGATTATCTGTCTGCTCCATTCAAGGATCAAATCTGCCTAGCATCACTTTTGGGCCCGAGGACCTTATAGACGTAATATACCCTCACGAAGATCCATTGGTTATTTCTGCTGTCATCTACGGGTATGAAATCCAACGGATCCTTATAGATACGGGTAGCTCCGTGGATGTGCTCTTCTTGCCTACCTATCTTGCTATGAGATTGAAACAAGAAACGTTGGAAACCGTTGAAGTCCCGTTAGTAGGATTCTCAGGGGAAGCCTGCCAAACCCTCGGAACGGTGACTCTTCCAATGTCATGGGGGAAGGGAGCCCTTCGAAGGACGGAGCCTATCAAGTTTTGGGTAGTAGAGGCCTCCTCACGAACGTATAATGTTATCTGCGGAAGACCATCCATTCGGGCCTTCGAGGCTATCCCCTCTACTTTACATCTTAAAGTGAAATTCCCCACTTCTTCGGGAATTGGAGAAGTCCGAGGAAGTCAGTCAAAAGCTAGAGAATGCTGCATGAATGCCATTCCCTCGGAAGAACCCTCACTCGGAAAGAGCAAAAAGTGTAAAACCGAGGAAACCCGAGTCCAACCTGTGGAAGAATTAAAGATGGTGGAATTAGTAGAAGGAAGCCCTGAGAAAGTAATCAAAATGGGTACCCACATGGCTTCGGCCATAGAAGGTCAACTGATCTCTCTCCTCAAACAGTTCCATCACCTCTTTGCATGGGAAGGTGGACCGCCCGGGCGAATCAGCAATAAGGTATGCCAACACTTACTTAACGTAAAGCCTGGGGCTAAACCTGTCCAGCAGAAGAAAAGGAAAATGGGACCCGAGCGCAACAAGATTATCCGCTCGGAAATACAACGCCTTCTTAGTTTGAAACAAATTCGAGAAGTCATTTATCCCGAATGGTTAGCTAATGTCGTGCTAGTACCCAAGCATGGAGGAAGATGGCGAATGTGTGTTGACTTTACCAACCTCAATGAAGCATGCCCAAAGGATTCTTATCCCTTACCGAGCATAGATCAGCTAGTTGATTCTACCGCAGGATGCGCGCTACTATCAACTTTAGATGGAGACCAAGGGTATAACCAAATCCCGATGGCGGCTATTGACCAAGATAAGACCAGCTTCATCACAGATGCAGGCACATTTTGTTATCTAGTCATGCCCTTTGGGCTGAAGAACGCGGGAGCTACCTACCAAAGGTTAGTAAGTCTTATGTTCGCAGGACTTATTGGGAAATCAGTAGAGGTTTACGTAGATGATACTGTAGTTAAAAGTAACACTGCCGAAGAGCATCCCGAGGACCTACGGAAAGCGTTGGTCATTATGAACAATTTTGGTATGAAAGTTAACCCTCGAAAATGTTCCTTTGGTATCCGGGGAGGAAAGTTTTTGGGATTTATGGTTACGAAGAAGGGAATAGAGATAAACCCCGAGAAAGCAGAAGCTATCATGGGGTTACCTACCCCGAGGACGGTGAAAGATGTTCAAAAATTAACTGGAAGAATGGCCTCGTTGAGTCGGTTCGTCTCCAAGTCCGCAGAAAAAGGGCTTCCCTTCTTCAAGATACTTCGGAATGTCAAGGAATTTCAGTGGACCCCCCAATGCGAGGAAGCTCTCGAAGAATTGAAAAGGTATATGTTGAAACCACCTTTGCTGGTAAAACCTATACCTCAAGAAGAGCTATTTCTGTATTTATCGGTCGGAGAAG
The DNA here is from genome assembly GCA_948329865.1 of Linaria vulgaris. NCBI lineage: Eukaryota > Viridiplantae > Streptophyta > Magnoliopsida > Lamiales > Plantaginaceae > Linaria > Linaria vulgaris. The sequence goes on from OX415253.1 coordinate 44,467,472, forward strand.
AGGCTGTTAGCACCGTCTTAGTCAAGGAACAAGACGGAGAACATCATCCGGTATATTACGTCAGCAAAACTCTCCTCGGAGCCGAAACCAAATATACCCTAACTGAGAAACTCGTCCTAGCATTGGTTATTACGGCTCGAAAGCTACGTCCCTACTTTCTATCCCATCCAATTACCGTGCTAACTAAGCACCCTCTGAGGGCAATTCTTAATAAACCTGAATCATCAGGGAGATTGATAAAATGGGCCGTAGAGCTTACTGAATACGATATTTCTTATGCTCCGAGACCATCGATTAAAGCGCAAGTTCTGGCGGATTTTGTAACAGAACTTACGAGCATGGGATCCGAGGAGAAAGAACCATTGTGGCACGCATATGTAGATGGATCGTCGGTAAGTACACATGGGGGGGCTGGAATAGTTTTTGTAAATCAAGAAGGAGAGGAAGAAAGACTCCATTTTGCAGTCAGAATAGATTACCCCCTCTCTATTAATGAAGCTGAATATGAAGCACTCCTTATTGGTATGAGACTAGCAAAGGAAGGGGGAATGAAGAGAGTACTCCTCCATAGTGATTCCCAGTTAATAGTCCAGCAAGTTAAAGGATCATATGAAGCAAAAGAAGAAAGAATGCAAGAGTACCTCCGAATTGTTCGTCAAAGGTCCGAATGGTTTGAAGAATATGATATAGTTCAAATTCCCCGAAAAGAAAACCAAGAGGCGGACGCCTTATCCAAAATGGCTACTCAAACAGCCGCTGTACATACTCGGAAGATTACTCTACTTCATGTCAATGAATCTGAAAAGAGCGAAGGCCAAGAGGTGAATACCATTTCAGATCCCTCATCTAGCTGGGTGACTCCTATCAAGACCTATTTGCAGGATCCCGAGGGATACTCCTCAGACAAGAATATTCAGCGAATGATGTTCAGAAAAACTCTCCGATACTTCCTCAAAGACGGGATACTCTTCCGAAGAACCTATTCATGTCCTCATGCTCGATGCCTTAATGAGGAGGAGGCTCAACTAGCTTTAGCAGAAACTCACGAGGGGGTATGCGGAAGCCATACCAGCAGCGAAAGCATGGTCGGACGCTTGATTCGACAAGGCTACTACTGGCCCACGATGGCCAAAGACAGCAAAAGCCATGCCGAAAGGTGTAAATCCTGCCAAACTTATGCCCCTCGGACCTATCAACCCGCAGCTCCTTGGGAACCCCATCTGACCCCTTGCACATTCTCCAAGTGGGGTATTGATATACTGGGACCCCTTATTCCCGATGCCGGTCAAAAGAAATTTCTACTAGTAGCCGTTGACTACTTCACCAAATGGGTGGAAGCGGAACCCCTAGCTAGAGTAACCGCAGGGGCTGTTATCAATTTTCTTTGGAGAAGTATTATTTGTCGCTTTGGAATCCCTCGGAGTTTGGTAAGTGACAACGGTTTGCAGTTTACGGATCAAGGGTTACAAAAATGGTGCGATCATTGGGAAATAAAACATCGCTTTGCTTCAGTGGGATACCCTCAAGCAAATGGCCAAGTAGAAAGAACTAACAGAACCCTCTAGAAAAACATGAAGGCCCGGCTTGATTGGCACAAAGCCAAGTGGGTTGAAGAAATACCCGGGATATTGTGGGCCTATCGGACCACGCAAAGCGTCGCTACGGGTGAAACCCCTTTCAGCCTATCCTACGGATGCGAAGCTGTCTTGCCCTCGGAGGTCTCAAAAGAAAGTTGGCGAATTAAGGAGTACGAAGAAGTAACCAACAGCGCGAATCTAGCCCTCGCCCTTGATTTGCTTGAAGAAAAGAGAACCCGAGTAGCCCTCCGAATGGAAGAGTACAAGGCTCGAATGTCGCGGTATTATAATGCCAAGGTAAAGCCCCGAACCTTTCAGGTTGGAGATTTGGTGATGAAACGAGTTGGGACTTCCAAGAATGTGGGCAAGTTAGATCCACGGTGGGAAGGACCCTATAAGATAGTGGAAATTGTAGGGCCGGCAACTTATCGTCTCGCCAACTCCGAGGAGGCAATACTTCGCAACACGTGGAACTCAAGCAACCTTAGAAAGTACTATGCTTAATGTAATAATCATACATGAATAAAAAGAGTGTTCATATACGAGGGGATCTAGTACAAAAGAAATTAGAGTTGTCCGACAAAATGATGGCTCTATATATGAGACATCGGGACAACCCAATAACACCCAAAAACCCTCTGTATTATGAACTAAATTATATAACATTCATCTACAAGCTAGGTCCCTCCCATGGGACGTTTTCCCTCTCGGATAAGTCGTCGGCGATGCTCCTCGGAAAGAGAGACTGGGTCATCAAAGAACACAGTTCCGACTGCAAAATCTCTAATGGATGAAGAAAGAAACTCCTCGGAGACCTGATGAATGTTGAGCTCAGGAAGGAGCAAACCCGAGGGGAACTCTGGCAAAGCTTGTACGGCATCTCGGCACAATCTATAGCCTATATGCACTAAATCACGCATCTCACCCCGAAGAGATTCACGAAGATTGGATGGACCCACTACTTCCAAAATGGCCTGGACTCGGGCCATAACCATCTCTACTGCATGGGAACGAGTTATCCCTAGTAGTTGCTGACTCAGGGCATCTCTTTTCATCATAGCCTGCATTAGTTGCTCCTCCGAGGACCGTACTTGGCTACGTAACTCCTCAAGACTCCTTCCTAAATTTAGCACACGGGCTCTTTCAAGCACTAATTGGCGTTCCAATTCCCACGCCTTATCCTTCTCGGATTGTAACGCATGGATATGAGTCTCATGAGCGGACTCGTGAACTTCCTTCAAATGAGTTATCTCCACTTGAGCCTCCAAGAGACCTCGCTCTAACTCGTCCCGACGACGATATACTAAGCCTGGATCTGAAGAAGAACTTCCGTAAGACCCGAGAGCATCTAGCACCATATAAATCTGCTCAAAAAACAAAGCGAATGACATCAGATGGGATGACAGGTTAGTATTAAATAAAATGAATAAATACCTCACACAGGTCTTTACAGGCTAAATCTTGGAGAACGGGTACCGAAAGGGTTTTTATCAGCTCACAATCTGTTACGTTCAATAAACCGCTGATCCGAGAGGAGAAACATCATGAGTATCCCCGGGGGGAAGAGATCTCCCGAGGGAAGGGCGCTCATCGGGCGGTGGTACAGGAATACGATCAGGGACATCTTCTCGGGGCTGCCAGTCCTCTGTGCCAGGGGAGAGAAGATACTCCTCTAACACATTTACCACGGCAGAATTACGAGGAATAGGCTGTGACACTATCGGATTCATGTGAAAGTCCGTCTGTGAGAGAGCTGCTATCGGATCTGACGGCCCAAGAGGAATTATATAACTGACTGGGGGGGCTAATATAGGTTCCTCCTCCTCCGAGGAAATCTCAACCATGGCCTCATTCACGAGAGGAACGAAATTACCAACCTCCGCCATCCCGGGACTACCATGCAATGCTCTCCCAAGGAAAACGTCAGTAGAAGAGCCGAGGGAAAATGCTCCCATCTCCGCTCCTGCAAAAGATATCAGTAGAAAAACGGTCCGAGGACACCCATAAAGTTTACAAGTTAAAGAAGGGTTAGTAAAACTTACGAAAATGAAAGTTATTGTGAAGAGGACGAGAAGTAGGGGTACATCCCTCCACCCCCTCTTGTAAACCTGCCAAAATCAGGGCGTCGGGGAAATCCAGTAGCCCGAATATGTCATAAGAACCAGAAAAAAGTCCCGAGTGAAGCAATACATCCCTCACTTGCCCTTGTGTTTCAAGGTTGCGAGCAATATATCCCAGACCCCATCGGATGGGTACCCCCCACGATCTGGCTGACTGACCTCTCGGACGGACGAAGAAAAATATCCGCCTCCAATCCCCTCTACAAGAGGGGGAACTGGATACACGAGTGAAGGTATTTTCCTTGTCCCTATAGGTCAAGCTAAAAAAGGGAGTCCCCACTGAGCAAGGTCGAAGGGCAAATATTGTTCCCACCCGATAGGGGGACATTGGAAGGTTTAAAAGCTCACTACGACGTATCCCACCAAATGACTATAGGAACTTGGTGTTAACTGACTCGGACACACCTGCCAGTACCGAAAAAGTATTTGGAAAAAGGGGTGGAAAAACATTCGTAACCCACAACGCATCTGTTCGGTATAAATGGTCATGTAACCCGAGGGGGGTGCGTAAGCCCTCTGGCCCGAGGAAGACACTATTATGTCATAATTTTCGAAATCCAGGTTATAACCAGTGAAAAGAGATCTTACCGAGTTCTCACATTCCGTACTCATAGTGGATCCTACGCGTCCTCTACTTATCAATCTGGACGGGTTAAGAGGAATCAAATCGAATTCCGAAGACTCATCCGCCAAAGAGTATGGCTCCCTACCCATGAATATCTCCCTGATATGATTGCCTCTACGCGAATTTGTAGATGGAATCCTACGAGCTACCCCAAAAGAGGAACTAGCACCAAGTGTCGCCTGATTTTCGGATAGATTGTCCCTCGGAGAGAAACTTTCACGAGAAATGGGAGGAACCCTTGATGATCTAGAAGGACTCCGAGCGGTATCCCGAGAAGAACCACAAGACGAAACTGAACCACTTCTTCTATAGTAAGGAGGCATCATCTTGTCAGGTAAGTATTATCCTCGTACTTGCAACTATGGACAAACTTGAAAGAAAATCAAAGACTAGTTATGATTATAAGATTAGAGATAAGTGCGTAATTGGTAAAGGGCCTAATTGCATATATACTCTCTAATTCTTGGTTAAAAGAAGAAGTTTAGACTCTTATTATGTTAACTAAGGGACACGTGGTGAAAAACTTTTTGATTAGAAATGACACGTACCCTATTTAACCATGCAAAGCAACACCTCCTACTTAAGAAGTTTACTTAGTCAGCAACCTTATAAGAATTATCATTATCCGCTTTAATTGAATTTTAACAATAAAAACAAAAAGTAGGAAAAGGAAATTGAACAAAAATGTTTGTTTATTTAAGCCGAAGAGCCCTCGAAAGGGGTAATAGATACAAAGAACATTTATTTAAAAACAAAAAAATAGAGAAAGCAAGACTAAGCCCCCGTGGAAGGAGGGAGGGGAGAAGTTGTCTCCTCGACGGAAGAACCCAATGGAGCAAGACGGGAAATTGGAGAAAATACCCCCCGGAACCGCTAGCCCGCGGACTCGGACTAGTGGCAGAGCGCATCGGGGACGGTGCCGGAGAATCCCGAGAAGATAACAAACCCCGAAATCTCCCCACAAAGTACTGGCAATCATCGGGAGTTGGCCTCTTCAACTTACGAAGGTCAAAAGACTTTGAAAAGTTAACCTCCGACCTTATCAAAGACTTAGCCAATCTAGCACACTCCAAATAACCCCACAAAAGGTGGCCTGTCAAGAGCTCGTGAGAAGGCATCTCGGAAACCTCAGAATGGTGCCTTGATGTTTCTTGCTGGGCGAATAGAACTGCAGCATCAACCTTAGCCTGCACTTCCTCGGGAGAAAGAAAGTTTGATAACTTCCCCTCGGCTGATTCAGCTCTGTCAGTAACTTGGCCCAGCGTCTCTTGGAGACTCCTTTCCCTTTCACCACCTTCTGCCACTGCCTTCTCAAGATCAGCGATACGAGCGGTGAACACCCTCTCGGATTCCTCCCTTTCCTTCTTCAAAAGAGCTATTTGGGCCATTGCAGCCTTCTCGGATGCCTCCATCTCCTTGTAAGCGGACTCGACAGCAGTCAAGTTATGTTGCAAACCCTTTTTCGCCTTCTCTGCTTCATTAAGAGCGAATTCGTAGTCGGAAATCTTGGTGTGAAGAATGTCCTCCCTAGTCTGACTCTCTTTATCCCGGACTAAGAGAGGTGCAAATTGCGCTCGGAGTACTTCTAACTCCTCTATGTCTTTCCGACCGCGCTCTTCAACAGCAGTGACCGCCTCCCGAGTCTTTCCAATCTGCGAAGAAGTCAACAAGAAGAAACAGTTAACAGAGATATATTGTATAACTTCAGAGAATAGTATAGAGAAACTTACCATGAGGCCCCAACCAGTTAAGACTGGTATACAGAAACTGGTACCCCTCAACGGGTGTTGAACTAGAAGAAGCAAAGAACCGGAGAATATCCTGGTAAGCTTCCCCTACCGTCCGAGAGGAGAATTGCCCCTCGGACCCGCTAGGAGGAATGGGCGCCTGGAAGGTGTGACCTCTCGGAGAAAGAGTCACGGGAACAGAAGAAGAGCCTGGAATACGACTCCCCGGAAGAGTAGCTCCGGGTACTGGAGTCATCACTTCCGAATTTGTGAACACAGCCCGAGAACCACCAACTGTTGCGGACGGGCCAGTTACTCCCAACAGTGAATTCAGAATCCCCTCCTTCACATCTCTGTCTTCGGAAGAAGGATCGAACTCCCCTTGAGTATCCTCGGAATCCCCTCGTAAAGCTTCCTGCTCGGGAATGTTGAACTGGGCCAGAAAATCCTCCTCTACAAAAGGTACTCACTGTCAGCAAGAAAGAGAATGAAACTAGAAAAAATTATGGAAAGAGGACGAATAATGGATACTCACCGTATAATGAAGGCTCTTCTACCATCGGAGCTTTTCCCTTATCTATAGCCACTACATCAAAAGAAAAAGCATCAACACATGAACAAGTATTACAAGTAAGATATGAAAGTCTCATTAAAACCTCATAAGAACTTACCACGAGGAGCAGATTCGGAAACTATCGGAGGCTGAGGAGAAGGACCCTCAGAAGACAAGTCTATTACTTCAGTAACCTTCTGAGCATATTCTTCCTCGTTAACACTCGGAAAGATCCCCTCCTCGGAAACTCTCGGAGAAGTTCCTATGTTAGATTCAGAAGCAGGTAAATTCCCCGACTCGGATCTGGAAACGGGCACCAAAGCCAAATTCCAAGAAGCATGAGCTACTTGGCGCAAGGGAACAGCGCTCCTGATGACCCCCGTCATATCCATGCATAGAAGAGAATGGTCCTCGTGAACTCCACCCTTCTCTGAACCCATATGCCTACTCTCGGGAGCATTAACCTCATCCTCCTCGTGATCACCCTCCTCTGGTATCTCGGAGACACCACTAGGGGTAGGCTCCCTCGGACTCGACTGCAGATAGTAGTTCGCCATGACCTCCCCTGCATCAATCCCACCAATAATGTGTATAAGCATAATTTACTGCTGTACTCGGAGAAAGAATAAAAGAATAAATAAAGGGACTTACGAAAGAGACTCCTCGCATCGGGAGACAAAGACAAAGGCCTCTCCACGGCGTCGTCGGTAAAAACTACGTAGTGAAGACCGGAGGTCTCGTACAACATTGTGAAGTCCTCTGATTCCATCAATTTGTGTTGAGAAATTATAGGAGATAAAACCACCTCCTGGTCCAAAGCACGCGTGGGAGTAGTACCCTCTCGCCAGTCGAAGGGCACATCCCACTCACCTTTAACAGGTCCCACGAAGAAGTATCTATTCTTCCAGACGCTGTGTGAGGAAATTGTCGCACCCAAGATTCTCTTCGTGGAATCCCCCGTGTTGTCCCGGTGACGAACATTATAGAAAGGATACCCCCCGGGTGACACCGCCACATCAAAGATCGAAAGAAAATGGTCCACCGTGCACTCTAGCCCATTCACTTGACACCAAAAGACATAAATGCAAATAGCGGCAAACCCATTCGGCACCATTTGACTCGGGCAGATATTACAAGTCTTGAAAAGCTCGCAGAAAAAAGGTGACATGAATGAACGCCACCCGTACTTCACCTGGGCAAAAAACACTGTCAGCATACCCGGAGGAGGATAACATGCCCTCTCATCCTTCGTCGGGATTCGGAATACCATGTTCTTCTGAAGGACCCCGGTTGAGGTAAATAGATCCACCACCTGTTTACGAGTAGCAATATTTGGCATCTTTTCCACCTTAGCGAAAGTCCGAAGAGGCGGCTCCTTCGATTTGGGAACCCTAGCTTTTTTCGAGGAAGTGGCGCCGCCCTCGGCAGCAGCAGCAATTTCTCCTTTGCGTTTACGAGTAACAACTCCCACCGGAATACTCCTCACATTTACAGAAGTATTAATCGGAGCAGTAACTTCCGAGGAAGTAGAAGCAGCAACGGAATCGGTGTTAGCAGAGGACGCCATAGATACAGAAGAATGTTTTTGAAAAAAGGAAAAGAAAGGAGTAGGGTTGCTGAGAATTTGAAGTGTGAAAGATGAAGAGCAGATTTTAGAAAAGGAAATTATCGCCTTGAGAGAAAGATATCGTGAGTTAGAATGAGAAAGTGGAAAAGAGAATGAACAGTTTTCCTATTTATAGGAGTGTAAAGAACGAACGGTCACAAAATTCCCACACGTGGAGCGTATTTAAAGCTCCACGTATGCCCCGCGTCCGCCACGCCGTTACATATCTGACCGTTGCCAACGGTCAGATATTTCGAAGTTTGAAGCCAATCAACGGCTAGTTGCAACCCTTGTTCCGAAATCTCCGCCGGTGAAGGCAGCACCCCCAGGGGCAAGAAGGTAAGTTCTATATAATCTGTTTTTGAAATTAATGCATATTCCCTCAGAAAAATATATAAATATATATATATATATATATATATATATATATATATATATATAAAGAAGACCAAAACAAGAAATAACCCCTCTCCTCACTGAGGACGATGATTTAAAATTCCGCTTGTCTCTACGAGTACAATCGAAATATGGGGGGGCTAGTGTTAACCCTAAAAATAAAATAAAGAATATTACTCCTACTCGGAAAAAAACAATACATGGACAATACTATTGTCACGAGTATTTCCGATGAGATGTACCTATAAAGAAAATCCCTCGGATGATTGCCTTACCTTTCAGTCACTGACTCTAAAAGGTTTAAAAGCGCACACGAGGAGGAACATAAGCGTCTCTTGGAAAGTCAAACGGTAAATGAAAAACAGATATCAACACGGCATCGGAAAAAGAGCAAACCCCGAGGGACCCGTACGACTCCGATATCCACCAATGCGCCAAGAGGGACCACAACGGACCCCGAGTCCCACGAACTTACAAGAAAACTTCCTTGCTGAACACTCCTTAATCTGAACTGCCCTCGGACCATCACCCGAGGACCCATTTGCGGAGAAAAATCAGAAGTGAATAACAGAGTGCCCAGATAACATATTCCGATGACTTAGATGAAAAAATACCATTTCAAAAGGAGCAAATCCAGCCCTCAGAGATCCTATTAAACCCTCGGAGATCACACCATGCCCTCGGAGACCAAATCAAGCCCTCGGAGATCACACCATGCGCTCGGAGATTACATTTACACCTTCAGAGATCACTCCTGATTATTGAAGAAAAATCCCGAATCAAGAAAGAGAAATAAAACCCTTCGGAAGAGTTGTTCTACCAAAACAAACATCTCAGAGGTCCTCGAAGCCATCGGAAGACACCAAGATTAAAATCTAGTCAGCGCTTAGTCGATAAAAGATAAACCTTATCCTTATTTTAAACACCTGTATCAAGGTAACGACAACACCTGTCCTTACCAAAACACATGCACAATGACACCTGCCCCTACCAAAGTCTATATAAAGGGAGGTGATCAGTAGAAGAGAAAAAGACAACTTAACTTAGCTTACTAAATACAACTGGGTACTCATGTACACAGAAAGAGAGGAGGAAAAGTTCAGTGAATAAAGGAAGGGAATATTCTTGCAAATATTGTTATCATTTCCACCTATCATTATATCTGAATCACGAACAGGGCGTTCTAACCCAAATAAATATCTTCCGTTAAGTAGGGAATAATTCCAAACCCGTTAACAAATGGTATTTTCATTGAGTTGTTTTTGTAAAGTGAATTACAAGAATATTTATACAACTACAAGAGTATACAATAAGGAAAGAATCTTCTATCTAAGTATGGTAACGTTGACTATCTAAGTATGGTAACGATAGGTAAGAATCTCTTAATCAGGGGAAGAAGATTGGGTAGTATCTTCCTTCCTAATATGCCCCCTCAAAATTGTCGTTCCATCGGCTAAGGCAATTTTGGAACGCAAGGAGATGAAACGCGGCCGATGGAGAGCCTTTGTGAGGATGTCAGCAAGTTGGTCATGAGTGTTGATATGGGATACACGGCGAAGCCCTTTGGAGACGACATCTCGAACAAAGTGAATATCAATAGCGATGTGCTTCATCCATGAGTGTAGAACGGGATGTACAGAGAGATGTGTAGCACCAATGTTATTGCAATAGATGGTCGGAGGTGACAGTGGTGAGAAATGAAGCTCAGACATAAGGTTTTGAATCCAGCGAACTTTCGATGTGGTAGTCGCGAGGGCCCCATATTCGACCTCGGTCGAAGAGTGAACTATGGCCCGTTGCTTGCGAGAGCTCTAGGAGATTGGAGTGTTGCCGAGAAAAATGATGAAGGTCGCGGTGGAGGAGCGGTCAATAGGGTCGTCGGCCCAGTCTGCATCAGAGTAACCGCAGAGAGTAAGGGAAGAGTCACGCCGGATAAGAAGACCATGAGTGATAGTACCCTTAAGGTACCGTAGGACCCTCTTGACCCCGCTCCAATGTGCCTCGGTGGGCTTGGAGACGAATTGGGCAAGACGATGGACTGGGAAGGCAATGTCCGGGCGAGTGAGAGCAAGGTACTGAAGTTCGCCAATGGCTTGACGAAATATACTAGGATCGCAATTGGGCAAGGATTCCCGAAAGACAGAAGCAGCATTGGAGGCCATAGGAGTGGAGACAGTCTTGGCACCTTCCATATGATGACGATGAAGAATGTCACTGATATACTTATGTTGGGAGAGGAGAAGACCTTCCTTGCAGGGCAGAGCCTCAATGCCGAGAAACTAGGAGAGGGAACCAAGATCCTTGATGGCAAAGGACGACTGAAGACGACGAATGAGAGATGGAATAAGGTCGGGATCTGTACCAGTGAAGAGAATGTCGTCCACATACACCAAGAGAAAGAGAACGGTGGGGCCTCGGCGAAGGATGAAGAGAGAGGTGTCAGATTTAGACTGAAGGAATCCGAGAGAGAGAAGAGCATTTCGGAGAGCCTGAAACCAAGCACGGGGAGCTTGTTTGAGCCTTAGATGGATTTCCGAAGAAGACAGACGTGGGAAGGGCGAGCCTCGTCCTTGAAACCTGGGGGTTGCTTCATAAAAACTTCTTCAGTGAGGTCACCGTGAAGGAAGGCGTTGCTCACATCAAGCTGACGGATGGCCCAAGAGTGCACAACTGCAAGTGAGAGAACAAGGCGTATAGTGACGGGTTTGACAACCAGGCTGAAGGTGTTAGTGTAGTCAATCCCAGGTCGTTGGTGAAAGCCTTTAGCAACTAGACGGACTTTATATTTGTCAACGGAGCCATCGGGATTGCGTTTAATACGGAAGACCCATTTGCACCCAACAATGTTAGAGGCCCGATGTGCAGGAACGAATTCTCAAGTCCCCTGTTGAAGAAGCGCATTAATTTCCAAGGACATGGCATCACGCCATTGTGGAATCTTGAGAGCGGCGGTAATAGTGGTTGGCTCAGTAGTGATGTAAAGCGGATGCTTGGTGGCAAGGTTGAGAAGTTTTGGCTTGAAAATGTTGTTCTTGGACCGGGTCGTCATAGGGTGACAAGATTCGGACTGAGCTGAGGTCGAGACTGGTGGTGCAATGAGAGACTCGGATGTGGGGATGACCGTGAGTGCAGGCATTAAGAAACGTTGGGCCAAGCGGTCGGGCGACGGGCTTGGCGAGGATCCGCGTTGGGCCGTGCGGTCGAACTGGGAGGCGGGCGCTGAGTGCTGGGCCGGTGAGCTGGGCGCTGGAGCGCGCTGGGCCGACCGCTGAGTAGGTGGGCTGGGCGCAGGAGCACGTGGGGCCGACGCCTGGGCTGGTGGGCTGGTTGTTGCAGGCAATGTCGGGCCTGAAAGTGGAGGAGGGGCCTGGCAGAGTGGTGGCCCAAGTGCAGGGGTCACGGGGGCCACATGCGACGGGAACTTGTCTTCACAGAAGCGAACATGGCGTGAGATAAAGAGCTTGTTTGTTAGAGTGTCCCAACGTTTATATACGCTTTGTGAAGTCGAGCACCCAAGAAATAGGCAAGGTCGTGACGGGAAGCTTAATTTGCCTGGTTCATACGGGCGTAGCCATGGATAGCAAAGGCACCCAAAGACACGTAATTTGAGACAATTCGGGGAAGACCCAAATAATTTCTGAAACGGTGACAAATTGCCAATAGCAGAGCACAACATTCGATTAATGAGATACACGACCATTTGAAGGGCAAAGGACCAAAAGATAGGCGGTAATTTGGCATGGTGTAATAGAGCCCGACCCGTTTCAACTATATGGCGATGGCGACGTTCAGAAATCCCATTTTGTTGTGGCGTATGTGGTGCAGTTGTTAACCAGCTTATGCCCGATTTTGCAAAAATAGCTTTAAGTGCCAAAAATTCACCGTCGTTATCACTGTAAAAGTCCTTGATGTTTTGAGAAAATTGTTTTTCCACCAAGGGCTTGAAGTGGATAAAAATATCATAGACATGTGATTTAGCGACCAATGGAAATAACCAACAATATCGAGTGTATAAGTCCACAAAAATTAACAAAATCCATCAAGTGAGGTCACAGTGGGACCCCAAACGTCCGCAAAAATATAGTGTAACGGATGTAAGGCAGTAAAAGAAGAGTCCATAAACGGTAAACGGTGAGACTTGCTGACATGGCAAGAATCACAAAATAAGTCCTGCACAGAGGAAGTAGTGTTCAACGGTAAATTAAATGACGATATTAAAGACGAACTGGTCTTGGAGCCCGGATGACCAAGACGGGAATGCCAAGTGTGGAACGTTGCTCAGACGCCCAAGGTAGCCAAACGAGCAACAGACTTCATATAGTATGAGGGAGGCTGAATGTGATACACACCATCACTGCAAAGTCCCTTCGCCAACAAATCCCCCGACGGTTGATCCTTAATGACAAAATAATCATGAAATAATTCCATAGACACATTATTATCTTTCGTAAATTGATGTACGGACAAAAGATTATGCTGAGACGAGGGAACCCTCAAAACATTCGACAAAGTAAACGTGCGTGGAGGAAATTTTAATTCAGAAGAACCAACATGAGTTATTTCCATACCATGTCAATCAGCGATGTGAACCTAGTCCATTCCATCATATTCCGAGTGAAAGTTTAAAGTGTTGAGATCCGGAGTGATGTTGTGGGATGCTCCGGAATCAACAAGCCAACCGTCATTGCCATAACGGTGAGGGCTGCGGGCGGCATTGGCTGTGATGTATCCAAGTTGGTAGCATCGCGGTGCGGTGTGACCATGGCGACCGCAGATCTGGCATTGCACGTTAGAATCATGAGTATGGGAGGTATGTGTCATGAAGTTATTGTTACCTCGATTGCGGCCGCGAGAGTGGCGGCCACGGGAGTTGTTAAAGCCACGACCGCGGGGTTGGGGGGCACGGTTGGACTGATAAGGGGCGAAGTTGCGTGGTTAGGGGTGAGTTGGGCCGGATTCCCGCAGGGATCGGGAATCCGGCCCTCGGGAATCGGGAGCTCGTCGCGGCTCCTGATCCGCACCGCGGAATGCGGAACTCCCGCAATTGTGGGAGTTCCGCAGATTGCGGGAGTTCCGTCGGGGTCCCGAAAGCCACAAAACCTGCTAATACCTAGGGTTTCGGCGCGACGGAGATGGTGAGCTTCCGTGGCGGAGATGGCTCGGCGGAGATGGTGAGCTTCCGTGGCGGAGATGGTGAGTTTTGAATTTGAAAAACTACCTAGGGTTTCGGCGCGGCGGAGATGGCGAGGCGGAGATGATGAGCTTCCGTGTCGGAGATGGCTCGGCGGAGATGGCGCAGCGGAGATGGGCCGGCGGAGATGGTGAGCTTTTGTGTTTGTGGTGTGTTTGTGTTTGTGTTGTGTTGCTCGGAAGAGATGGCGGACTGTGTGTGTGTGTGTGTGTGTTTGTGTTGCTCGGCGGATTGTGTGTGTGCGTGTTTGTGTTGCTCGGCGGAGATGGCACCGGAAAGATCAGGATCCGCGGATCGGATCGAATTCCGGCCATGACTCCCGATCCGATCCGCGGGAGTTGCTGCAGGAGAAAATTCCCGCAGCAGCGGGTCGGATCTCCAATCGGATTTTCCCCGATTCGGGGAAAATCCGATCGGGTCGGGTCGGGTCGCGGGAAACCGACCCGGCTCTCCCACCCCTATGCGTGGTGCATGGTGAGGAGCCGTCGGGTTGGTCGTGGCCACAAGGGTGGTGGTGGTCTGATCCAGTCGCCGAAGATACGCCTCGTGAGAGACGAGTGCACTGTGTAACTCGGCGTGAGAGATTTCTCACGAAGACGGATGGACGTGGCTATGTCCCTGTACGCCGCACCAAGTCCATTAAGGACATAGAGAGTAACGTCATCCAGGTGGAGTGGGCGATCAAGCATTGCTATCTCGTCAACCTTGGCCTTAATGTCGGTGAGAAAGGCTGTGACGGAGCGTGATCCAATGGTGGCCAAGTTGAGGGCATCTTTGAGTGCCATTACACGCGTGTGGTCGGGACGTGCAATGTTGTGCATGAGACAGACCCATGCTTCGGATGAAGTGGTGGTATTGTGGATGAGGGGAAGAAGGTCATCCGAGATTGATCCGACGAGTGCACCAAGGAGCAGCGAGTCTTGTTGGAACCATAAAGTGTAACCCGCGATGTCGGATGGGGGAGGGCATGGAAACCATCCCTGAAGATAACCTAGGAGGTTTAGGCCGTTTAGTTGTGATACAACTTGGAGCCTCCATGATAAGTAGTTTGTGGTGGTGAGTTTGAGAGGAAAGTGGTGGGATTGTGTGACGTGAATGAGCGTGGTGGGGGCAGGTGGTGCGGTGGGGAGGTCCGCGGTGGGGTTGCGGTCAATGGCGGCGCCGGAAGAAGCAGTTGATTCGGTCGACATTGTGAAGGTGGCTTCCACAAAGTTTGAGAGAAAAAAAATTTGTGAGAGAGGGTGGTGGCAGCCGAAAATTTGAGAGAAGAGTAGGGTGGATCGTTTTGATCTTATGACCTTTTTGTTGCTCTTGATACCATGTAGAGAATAGTTTGTAATGGTATTTTCATTGAGTTGTTTTTGTAAAGTGAATTACAAGAATATTCATACAACTACAAGAGTATACAATTAGGAAAGAATCTTCTATCTAAGTATGGTAACGTTGACTATCTAAGTATGGTAACGATAGGTAAGAATCTCTTAATCAGGGGAAGAAGATTCGGTAGTATCTTCCTTCCTAATAATTCGGGTTAATGGTTGTCACTACTCTCTATTCGTCTTTCTTGATGTTTGCACTCGTTTTTGTGGCATGAGCAACACACTATTCCTTATCCTAATAGTAATGAGCTTCATATGGACGATGCAAGCTGTGAAGGATATGATGCTGGTCATTGTATCGAGCATCAAGTACATGCATTTTGTGTGCGGACTAGAAGAAAACGATTTCTGTGGAGCCGTGAAAATTGTGGCTAAGTGCTCGATGGGAAGTGCTTGTGTTGGCACAATCATTGTACCAGTTTTTGGTCTGATCATGCGTTTTCATCATATGGGAATCGATGGAGCTTCGTGCATGTTGGAGTGTTTTACAGATGGATCGTGCAGGCTTCAGTAGATACGTGGGATATATTTAAACGAGCTGGGATGGAAGAGCTGATTACATGTTCATTCTGTTTCCTATGTGGGACGGCAACAGGGTCGATATCTGAGTTAGTCGGTGGTACTTTGGCGTTAATCGTTCTTTCGAATACTTATGCAACCCAAGCATTATTAGTGGAAAAGTACTAATCTCTAGTTTTCGTAAATGCAGGCAGTTTGGCCAAGGCATAGGTTGAGGCGAGCATTGCGGCTTACTATGTTGCTTACGCAGATGGTCCTCGAAACTAGCTATTCGACATGACGATTCCAGATTGTATTCAGGAGTTACAAAGTTGATCACAAGCATAGCATTCTCATAGAGCTAGCCTATCTTTACACCTCAAGTACAGCATACCACATGAAGAGATAATATTGGTTGTTCTCTTCTTTTTAGCAAATGTCCATGTGTAGCTTCAAATTTCAGAAGTACAATAATTCTTCTAGCTGATATGACAATTTCAATGTTTACATGAATTGACAAAAGCACTTAAAATAGTTTTTTAGTTGCATTTCTTTTAGTTAAAAAGGTTTATTTTCTCTGTTATACATAGTGAGTATTATTCTTCAGTTTGACACTCCTTAATCCTTATGATTGTGTTCCATCATTCTTAGTGAATTGTGATTAATGCAGCATATGTGACCTTCAACGTGTACGTGAATTGACACATAAAACTACTAATTAGAATCTTCTCCACATTCCATGCATTATCATGTATATATAACTAAAACTAGTCGCTAGTTAAGGTAAAGTTGCATTTTTATACAAAATTTAGCCCACTGGGTTAAGCGCATAATTAGGCATTCCTCTGGGGCATTTTCGTTTCTGGAATCGATAAAAACATTCAACGCACACCATGCTACTATTGATGCCTTTAAACTTGGATAATAGAGCATATCTGCGTTAATTCTCATGGACAATTGAAATTTCAGCTTGTCGATATATACAAATAATTTAAGGCACATTTATGCTAAAATCCAAAAGCTTTGTTTATTTAAATATCTTTCCTATATTCATATTAAATATCAACCCAAATATCAGAGACGCCTTTATATGTCGCTGATAGACAAAATAGGGAGCAACTCTTTAGGAATCAAATTTTGAATATACACTACAAGAAATAGCGCTCATTTCCGACGGCCTCCGACGGAAACGGCCGTCGGAAATGAGCCAAAAAAATTTCCGACGGCACCTGGCCGTCGGAAAAGGTC
Source organism: Linaria vulgaris (assembly GCA_948329865.1). Taxonomy (NCBI): domain Eukaryota; kingdom Viridiplantae; phylum Streptophyta; class Magnoliopsida; order Lamiales; family Plantaginaceae; genus Linaria; species Linaria vulgaris. Next base: position 44,484,392 of record OX415253.1, read on the forward strand.
TTTTCCGACGGCCAGTTTCCGTCGGATCTTTTCCGACGGGCTTCACCCGTCGGAAAAGACATGTCCGTCGGCCTAGTGCCGACGGAAATAGTCTTTTCCGACGGGTGAAGCCCGTCGGAAAAGATTAAAAAAAAAATTTAAAAAAAAATATTTTCCTGTCATTTCCGTCGGCGTTACGCCGACAGAACAGACGGTGGGCCAGGCCCACGGTCATTTCCGTCGGCCGGCAGCCGTCTGTTCCGTCGGCGTAACGCCGACGGAAATGACCGGCCGTACATTTTTTAATTTAATTAATAAAAAAAAAACAAAAAAACAAAAAAAAAAATCTATAAATACCCCCCCAAATCTTTTCAATAATCACACCAATCACTCTTCATTCTAAATATTTCAATCCTACTCTCTTCCAATATATATCTTTTTTTTCGAAAAATCGTCATTTTAAAAATGGCCGATAATCGCAAAAAAAAATATTGATAAAGGAAAAGGGAAACAGAAATTATATATTTCCAATACAAATTTATCGAGATCCCTCTTCGATAAACTTTCGAGTAATTTTAAATCTCAGCGTGGTTGCGATGCTGAAACAATTTGTCCCGACGAAGTTACCCAACAAGTCGATGAACCTCCGCCACAAACTCAGCATACTCCGGTTGCTACCCAACAGCGCCCAACTACAACTCAGGCCCCTAGTCCTGCTCGTGAACAACCACAACGCCCCACCACTCGGAGCCAAAGAGCTGCTGCTCCCCGACTGAGGGACGATCCTGATCCATTGTTTCTGCCTCGAATTACTCCTCCACGTTTGGTTGTTCCGCATGGCATAATGGATGAACTTCCACAAGCCAACAACGAAGGAACTTCGTCGAGACTACAACCCTCGCCAGCATCTGTTGCTTCTGAATCTGCTTCTAATAATACCAATAGGATGCCTAGGGGACGAGCGAAGGGTCGAGGTACTACAAACTCAGACGATGTGAGGCTCAAAGTTGGAGTGAACGAGCGTTTTCAATTTGACAAAAATTTATGTGCAGATACTATCGACACAGTAAAGCGATCAATTCAAGTTACGATAACAGGCATAGTGACCGAACCGGCGATACATTACTCTCAGTTATCCGAGGAACAAAAAGAAAAATTCATAAACTGGTTCAGGGTATCTTCTTTTAACTTGTTTTAACACATTTTTCATTATTTATGTCCATTATAATTTTTGCATTCTACTTATATGTTATCATATTTTGAAGACTATATACAAATGGGATCTACCAGAAACGGATAACATTAGAACGGCATTCCATAAGGTGGCACAAGTAAAATGGAAGGATTCCATATACGAGTGCAAAAAGCTCTACAAGAAGCGAGCTAAAGACCCCCAATGGTACCAAAAGACTTGGCTACCAAACGGCTTTGAATCGACGTACTGTAATCATTGGGAGAATGAAAGGACGATTGAACTTGCAGAAAAAGCAATGGAGAATCGACTGGCCAATAAGACAAAGAGCGTCGATGGAAAGGGATCCTTAGGTACGTACCACGGTGGATCTGTGAGTACACAAGAGAGGAGCTCAGCAACGGTACGATATGTTAGGATTTCCTTGTTTGCAGAATACATTTTGTGATATTTGTGTTACTATTTAACACTAATATTGTTTAAAAAAATGTTGTTATAGTATGGCACAGATGATGTGATACGCTTCGACGAGCAATACATGCACGACCACTTAGTAACGGATCCAAATGGAAGAATACTCTATTGGGACCCCCCACAAGCAGAAGAGTGTTTTGTAAGTTATCTTAATTAAGCACATATATGATTGTTTTGCGTATATACCTTTTTCATTTATTTACTTTGAACATTGTAGAAAAATTATATTGAAGCGCTCGAGGATAATTGTGGTCCAAACAAAGCCAAATGGCCGCTTCAGTTTGACGTAAATATCGCGGCCATTGCAGATCATAATGGCACACATGGGAGGATCAAAGGCAAAGATAGGTGCAATACCATCGCAGATTATGGTAAGTCGCAGGGTAAAAATCTTAACCCTGCTGAGGTGGTAAGAACACGTATAGCAGTCAATGATGCTACTCTTGGGTTGCAACAAACCGTTGCGGGCTTGGAGAAAAAAATTATCGATGTGGAGGGCCAAATGGCGAGGGACCGGGAGGAGTGGAGGCAAGAAAAAGCTCGTGAGCGAGAGGAGAGAGAGCGGGAGCGAGCTCGCGACCGAGAAGAGAGGGATCGTTATCAATGGAACAACCCGCAGAGATTCAACACCAACAACTACAATTCAAGCAACTATGCTCCAAATCAGTTTCATGGAGCGCAAAGTCAACCGAACGATTATTGGCAACAAAACCAGACACATTCTGGTCAAAACTATCAGTATTGGGACCAAGAGTTTCATGGAACACACACGTCGTGGCAAGTGCCAATCGGTGAGACGAGTCATCCAAGTACGCATGGCCAAAACAACGACCTTAATTTTGATCAGGATTTGGATTATTTGATGTGGTCTGAATTTGGTGGGAATAATCAGCGCCAGAGTGTTAGTGGGGATCGTACAGGTGCCTCAAGAAGAACACGACAAGATAATGTATCCACCCATGTTACTCAGGACGAGGAAACAATAGCCGACCTATCAAGTTTGCCTATCGGGGAGGTCGACTTTTTGAGTAATAATGCTTGGTTGAATGCCCATACTGGAGATCAACAATCTCGGCCAAGGGGTAACAGAGGTAAAGGCCCCGCCAATCAATAATAAAGATGTTATAGGTGTTAGTGTGAGTTTGTATGTTTCAATTACCATTTTAAGTGTTGTATGTTTTATGTTATTTGTGTTAGTGTGAGTTTGTACGTTTCACTTATGGTTTACAGGATGTTGGTGGAAGAAAAAGTTAAATTTGAGTTGTTTTCCAACTTTTAAATAATTACATTTTCACCCCCGAAATGTTTCTTTTTGTCTTTCGTTACTCCATTTTTGACGAGATTTGAAAGAACACTCATACTTATTGTTTAGAAGATTTTGGTGGAAGAAAAAGTTAAAGTTGAGTTGTTTTCCAACTTTTGAATAATTACATTTTCACCCCCGAAATATTTCTTTTTGTCTTTCGTTATTCTATTTTTGACGAGATTTGAAAGAACACTGTTATTTTTAATAACATAACATATGGTGAAAAACAAATCGACGAGTGGATTGATTGACACTCTCTACATGTGAAAATACAATTTAGTAGAATATAGTATACCTATATAGGGTTTAGGGTTTAGGGTTTAGGGTTTATGGTTTAGAGTTGAAGATCATATAGTGTTATATTGTATTTTTTTGTCTTTCGTTACTCCATTTTTGACGAGATTTGAAAGAACACTCATACTTATTGTTTAGAAGATGTTGGTTGAAGAAAAAGTTAAATTTGAGTTGTTTTCCAACTTTTAAATAATTACATTTTCACCCCGAAATATTTCTTTTTGTCTTTCGTTACTCCATTTTTGACGAGATTTGAAAGAACACTCATACTTATTGTTTAGAAGATGTTGGTTGAAGAAAAAGTTAAATTTGAGTTGTTTTCCAACTTTTAAATAATTACATTTTCACCCCCGAAATGTTTCTTTTTGTCTTTCGTTACTCCATTTTTTACGAGATTTGAAAGAACACTCATACTTATTGTTTAGAAGATGTTGGTGAAAAAAAAAGTTAAATTTGAGTTGTTTTCCAACTTTTGAAAAATTACATTTTCACCCCCAAAATGTTTATTTTTGTCTTTTGTTACTCCATTTTTGACGAGATTTGAAAGAACACTCATACTTATTGTTTAGAAGATTTTGGTGAAAAAAAAAAGTTAAATTTGAGTTGTTTTCCAACTTTTGAAAAATTACATTTTCACCCCGAATATTTTCCCGCGCCAAATATTTTCAAAAACGATCATTTCCGAGGGCACCATGCCGTCGGAAATGACCCTTTTCCGACGGCAGGGTGCCGTCGGAAATGAGTCTCATGCCGTCGGAAATGAGCGTTTTTCGAGGATTTTTGACGCGGATTGCTGACATGGCACTATTTCCCCTCCAAAATCTATAAATACCCCCAAATTTTACACCTAAAATTCATTCATTCATACACAAACACTCAAATTATATCTCCCTAACTACATTTCTTCTCTCAATTATTTCTTCAATTATTTTTCTTACTTATATTTTATTTATATTTTTTATCTTATCATATATATTTTGTTTTCTTACACATATCATATATTATTTTTAATACTTTCGTAATAAACTATTTTTATTAATCTATACATATATTACAAATTACTTTATATTTATGTTTTTCGTACAAAATAATTAAATTTTATAGCTAATATATATTATCAATGTTTATATATATATATATATATATATATATATTTGTATTAATTATATAGCCTTTTGCGAAAATTCGGACAAAATTTGAGATGAAAATTAACAAAAAATTGATTTTTTCGTAATTTTTTTTTTTAATATTTATGAATATTACTTCCGACGGCAATGAGCCGTCGGAAATAATATTTTATAATATTTAAATATTATTTCCGACGGCACATTGCCGTCGGAAATAATATTCATAAATATATATAAAAAATTAAATATTTAAATATTTTTTAATAATATTTTTTAAAAATAATTAAATACGTATTCTTAAATTTAATATGTATTTTATAAAAATACGTATAAAATAATACGTATGAAATACTCTTTTCCGACGGCACGATGCCGTCGGAAAAGAGGTCAATTCCGACGGCACCGTGCCGTCGGAAAAAGGTCTTTTCCGACGGCACGGAGCCGTCGGAAAAGCTGACAGCCATTTCCGACGGCTCCGTGCCGTCGGAAAAGACCTTTTCCGACGGCACTGCGCCGTCGGAAAGACCTTTTCCTACGGAAGCTTTTCCGTCGCCCATTTCCGACGGATTAAACCGTCGGAAAAGACCATTTCCGACGGGAAATAGGCCTTTTTCCGACGGATTTTGTGCCGTCGGAAATGCCCGTTTTTCTTGTAGTGATAGGGACAAAACCCTAGCCCATTATTTAGAGTCATGGTGTGCCGTGCGTATCCTTTGTGTACTTAACCTTATTGGATCATTATATAGCTTATAGGCTTAATTTTGTATGACGGTTTTTAATTTTCGATCTAACCTTCACGTGCTCGTAGTTTTGATTCATGTACTCAACCTTAATTTGGTTTGATAAACTAATGATCGAATGTGACGAAGATTCCGATTGCTGTTGCTCGGCATATATATAATAAGTTCGTAACATGATCTTCGTCCTCTAGTTATGGGACGCACGGGCTTATGTTAAAAGTAATTGTTATAATTGTAAGAATGTAAATTTTTTTATTGATTTTATATTGTACATAAGACAAAGAATTCATGAGTTTATATAGAATATGAATACAGGATAAACTAAGAAAAGATAACATAGTGCATAAATGATGTCAATTATTTGTAGATGGTAAATTCTATAATTGATGTCAATCATTCGTAGATGGTAAATCCTATAAGTGATCTCATTATTGTGATTTGCAAATCACTATAATTATGGAGTTCCTTGAATATATCTAATTTGACAATAGATCGTATATTATATGTGAAGTGTAAGATTACAATAGTAGGGCTACAAATCTATTACAAACTAGGTTTTCTATCACTATTGCTAGTACTAGGTAGACTTAGGTCCGGAACACTTCAAACTGACACTTGGATGCATTGCCGGATGTCGAAAATGATATCAAATCAGGGGTGATGTCGAATTTCTTTTATGTCGGGGATGTGGCCATTTCTAGAGTGGATGTCGGGGATAATATCGGGACGTATGTCGGGACATATGTCGGGGATATATATCAAGAATATATATCAGATGAGATATCAGGAATGATATCGGGTGTATATTCGATATCGAGTGAACAGTGTATGTAATTAATAATGCTTACCTTGATTAACGAAGCCCGAGTATATATAGATCTTGGGATGCGGGGACCGAACACGTGACTTTCATATGAGTTGTACTGTATCGAGGTGATATTCGATATCACCAACTATATCGGGTGCCATCCCTGATATAAACGAACATGGGCTGGTTCTTGATGGGCTTGGCCTTGTAATCGGAGCGGAGCGACCCAATATGAAAATTATCCATATCATGTAGTCAGCAGTTTGGGAGTTATTGTTGCAAATAATAACTCGTGAACTAAATTAAGTTTGAATTACCAGTACCTCTTGTCCCGCCAGTTCAAATGATGGAGCTCGGAGATGTGAATTTTATTTAAAGTGATGGTGGACCTGCAATGTAATTTAAAGTATCATAGAGGTCCGCATTTGAATTATGAGGAAAATGTCTCTTTTGCGGGGTAATTGCGTTGTTACTTCTGAAATTATTTTAGGACTGAGTTGCTATATCAAATATTTTCGATATTAGTAATCGAATGTCGGATTTTGGTTTCGATATCTTCGGCCATAAATGCGGGATCGAAGGGCCTGATGTTTATAAATAGGGGTTGAGAGGAGAGAGAAAAGTCATTTTTCTTTTAGCAAATTCGTACTTCTTTCGGTAAAGATATGCCGGGGATACTCAATATTGTTTTCGAGGTATTTTTCGATATAGCCTTGATATAAGATTCGATATAGAATTCATTATAGGCCTTCGACATAGTCTTTTCAATGTTGAGTTATTTAGGGATCTTGATATGATTTTCGATATAGGCCCTTGATATATTTTTCGATATCACATTCGATATAGCTTTCCTGCAGGCCTTCGATGTAGCTCCAGATATATTTCACTTCACGATATTTATATGTACTCAGTAATATATATATATATATATATATATATAGCATGATCGTTTATTTGACCTTATATATATGGCTAATTTCTTGATTTTGGTTTTCTTTAGATCTTCAATGATCCGCTTTCGTGGAGCTTTGATAATCTTTCAGTCTCAGTTGCGCTACAACAGTCTGTAAAACGGCATGTCGGGTGTAAGAAACATGAACGTGTCCCACAACAACGCTGATTTTGTCCCTGGAGTGGAGCCTGGGAATGAGGAAGATTCACAACATTATTCTCCCTTCGTCTCTACTGAGATCTTCGTTATCGATACATTGATGGATGATTATGCAGGCGATACCTTTGATGATGAAGGTGATAGGGGAGTGGAGGACAACTAGGATGACGGTGTGTCATGGGCGTGGGCGTCATCCTACATGTCGGACGACGCCTGCACTGGCGCCCAGCCGCAAGGGCGGACGGCGTCCTGCGTCGGCGCCCATGACGACGTTTTGAAGACCCAATCGAAGACCCTTCGGAAGACCCTTCGTGGGCATAGTAGTCGGCATAGTAGTCAGCATAGTAGTGGGCATGTAATTGGGTGGGATCCGAGTCCTATATAAGACTAGGGCAAAGTTCTAGTCGTAGTATGGGCGCTCGGGTCCCACCCAAGTAGTTAGCAGTCTTTCTTACCTTGTTGCTCAAGGGATTATCGAATTTACTATTTCATATGTAGGGAGAAGAGAGTTGAAAGTTGAAAGCAAGCATTGTAATAGATAATTGTTATTCAAGCAATAAAAGCTCTTGTAACCTACCTGGCAATTCCTATTTATTGTTGTTAGATAAATGGTTGCCACGATGTTGAACTAAATTGAGTTTTAGTTGTTCCTCTAAAACGTTTGTAAGGGACAGGATTGTGACGATCAACGAAAGAGAAGGCGGAAGTAGCTTGAGTACAAGCTACCGGCCGTACGGTGCCCCTTTAATCGATTAATTAAAGTCGCCCCGTAACAAGTGGTATCAGAGCCTCGACTCGTGATTCATTGGGTTCGAGGCAGATGTCTAACACGTCGGTTGCGAGTGGACCACCCCCTGAGACGGCAAAGAAGTCGGGACCGACAAATCGAGCAAGACGCGAAGCGTTGGAAGAGTTCCGCGACTTAGCCTTAGACAAGATAGAGCATTTTTCGACGGACATAGTCGAGCTCCACTCCCAAATGCAAGAATGCAGGGAGGCGTGCAAATTTCTCATGGAAGCACTTAGCGGTGCTGGTGGGTTGAACGATTTGTAGCAAACGGTAGAGGGACTCACCCATCAAGTGGGAACACTACAAAAAGCGGTTTGTAACGCGCCAGGGAGGGCGCCTGAACCAGTCCCTAGGCAAATCTCGCGAGTTCCGGAACCACAGAACTATGGGGGCGCGAGGGATGCCCGAGAGGTTGAAAATTGGCTCTTCGACATGGAACGGTATTTTGTTGCCACCCATGTCGAGGACGAAGACGAGAAAGTCAACACGGCCACCATGTCTTTGGTCGAAGATGCCAAACTATGGTGGAGAATGAAGTATAATGATGTGTTGGCGGGACAGACACTGTTGGATACGTGGGAACGGCTGAAAGAAGCCATCATGCAGCAATTCTTTCCCGAAAATGTGGAGTATAATGCTCGAAAGGCCCTACGAGAACTAAAGCATACGGGCTCGATAAGAGACTACGTGAAAACCTTCGTAGGACACATGTTAGATATAAGAGATATGTCGGAAAAGGACAAGTTGTTCACATTCTTAGAAGGGTTGAAACCGTGGGCTCGGCTCGAATTGCAAAGACAAAGGGTGACCGACTTCGCATCGGCTCAAAGTGCTGTCGAGTGTCTCACCGATGTCCCTTGGTTCGACCGCGAACGGGAACCGAAGAAAGACGTTCGCAGCGGACCAACTAATGCGCCTACGCGCCAAGGCAGTAGAACGTTCCAACCGAACACCAGAAAAGGCGAGAGAGACCGACCCGATAACTCCCAAGGAAGTACGTATCGAGCAAAGGCTCAAAACGCGGGAACATCACAACCGAAAAGAGGATGCTTCCTTTGTGATGGTCCTCACTTGATCCGAGATTGTCCCGAAAAATGACTGTTGAACGCCTTGTCCACTATACAAGGTGAGACCTCCACTTCTAAGTCGGGAGGTAATCTCGAAAACGAGTCAGATGCGGGTGAAGAGCCCTACGAAGAGGATGACAACCTCGGAGCCTTAACAATGCGGTGCGGTTTGATCTCGCACGTTGAGGGCAAAGACCCCGTGGTTAAAAAGGGGAGAAGCCCCAAGTGACCCAAAAAGAGAACGTTGATGTTTGTGGATGTCAAAATCAACGGCATAACGCTAAGGGCAATGATTGACTCGAGGGCTACCCACAATTATCTAGCAAGCACCGAAGTGGGACGGCTCGGGTTGGTCACGGAAAGAGCTATTGGGAGGGTAAAAGCGGTTAACTCGCTAGCTCAACCGGTAGTCGGAATGTGTGGGGACGTAAACCTAAAGATGGGATCGTACGAAGGAAAGCACAACTTGCAAGTTGTCATAATGGACGACTTCAAGCTCATTATTGGACTAGACTTCATGAGAGACACTAGGTCGTTCCCTATGCCCCACGCCGACTGCTTGATGATGCTAGGAGGTACCCCTTGTGTGATCCCAGTGGTCTTTGAACAAACTTTTGGGAAGAGCCTTTCGGCCTTCCAATTTGAAAAGGGATGCAAGAGAGATGAACCGTCATTCCTTTGCACCCTTAAACAGGAGGAAATCGAAGAAGTAACTGGGCCTATCCCGGCGCCAGTGAAAGATATTCTGAATGAGTTCGAAGATGTCCTACCGGATGAGTTGCCTAAACGATTGCCACCTAAGCGCATTGTAGACCATGAGATCGAACTCATCCCGGGCACCAAGCCGCCGGCTCGGGCGCCTTACCGTATGTCCCAGCCGGAGCTTGTGGAACTGCGAAAACAACTAAGGGACTTGTTGGATGGTGGGTTGATCCAACCAGCAAAGTCGCCTTATGGTGCGCCGGTCTTATTCCAAAAGAAGGCCGACGGGACCCTTCGAATGTGTTGCGACTATAGAGCGCTAAATAAACTGACCGTGAAGAATCGGTATCCTATCCCACTTGTGGCAGATTGCTTTGACAGGCTGAGTCGGGCAAAATACTTTACAAAGATGGATTTGCGGTCGGGATATTGGCAAGTGAGGATCAAAGAGGGCGATGAATCTAAGACAACTGTCGTCACGAGATACGGAGCTTTTGAGTTCCTTGTAATTCTCTTCGGTCTCACGAAGGCACCTGCAACGTTTAGTACTCTAATGAACCAAGTATTACAAGGGTTCATTGACAAATTTGTTGTCGTGTATCTAGACGACATTGTGATTTACAGTGAAACGTTGGAGCAACATGTGGCCCACTTAAGGAGAGTATTCTTGCACTTGAGGGGGAATGAACTATATGTGAAACTATCAAAGTGCTCCTTCGCTCAAGCCAAGATTGACTTTATAGGCCACATTATCGAGCGGGGAAGGATTCGAATGGATCCCAAAAAGATATGTGCGATAAAAGATTGGCAACCGCCGAAAGATACACTCGAGCTAAGATCGTTCCTCGGGTTGGCCAACTATTATCGAAAATTTGTGGAAGGCTATTCGGCCATGGCTAAACTGCTCACCGACTTGCTGAAGAAGTCGGCAGGTTTCGAGTGGACGGCCATGTGCCAAGCCGCCTTTCAAGAGTTAAAGGCAGTTATTACTTCGGACCCCGTCTTGGCCCTCCCCGATATGCAGAAAGCTTTCGAAGTGCAGAATGATGCGTCTGACTTCGCACTTGGAGGAGTGTTGGTGCAAGAGGGGCACCCGGTAGCCTTTGAGAGTAGGAAGCTAAAAGACGTGGAAACACGTTACTCTGTTCACGAGAAGGAACTACTAGCAGTGATCCACTGCCTACGAACTTGGCGGCACTATCTACTAGGGTGCCCATTTGTCGTAAAAACGAATAACAAAGCAGTGAGTCATTTCTTGACTCAACCAAACTTGACAGGGAAACAGGCAAGATGGCAGGAGTTCCTGTCAGAGTTCAATTTTAACCTCGAGTATAGACCGGGAGCGAGTAACCAAGTGGCCGAAGCCCTGAGTCGTCGGGCCGACTTGGGGAAAATAACGGTGATGACGGTAAGTGATGTGACAACATCAATAAAGGATCAACTCCGAGAGCAACTAAGGAGTGATCCAGAAGCTAAGGTTTTGACCGAGCTAGCTGAACAAGGGAAAGCTCGGTAATTCTGGTTGGATGACGGTCTACTTAAGACCAAGGGCAACCATTTCTACGTTCCTAAAGGTGGAGACCTTAGGAAACTCTTAATGACGGAATGTCACGACACGATGTGGGCAGGACACCCCGGGGAGCAACGCACGTTAGCGATGGTTCAACGGGCGTATTATTGGCCCAAAATGGCAGACGATATTGAAGCATACGTACGCACATGTTTGGTCTGCCAACAAGATAAACTCGATCGTCAGAAAAAGGCCGGCATGTTGCAACCTCTTATGGTGCCAACGCGGCAGTGGGAGAGCATTTCGATGGATTTTATTTCGGGTTTACCTAAGGCAGGCGACTTGGGAACGATCTTTGTGGTAATTGATCGGTTCTCGAAGTATGCTACGTTTATCCCGGCCCCAAAATATGTTTCGGCAAAAGAGACGGCTCAACTCTTCTTTAAGCACATCGTAAAATATTGGGGATTACCGAAAGATATCGTTAGTGATAGGGACTCCCGATTCACTGGCGTGTTTTGGACCGAGCTATTTCGGTTGCTTGGCTCAAAACTGAGCATGAGTTTGAGATTCCACCCGCAGTCCGACGGGCAGATGGAACGTTTCAATTGTATGTTGGAGGAATACCTCCGGCACTTCGTTCATGGCTCACAGACAAGTTGGGTGAAACTATTAGATGTCGCCCAAATGTGTTTTAATGCCCAAAAGAGCTCGGCCACCAACCGAAGCCCTTTTGAAATTGTAAACGGGCAGCAACCCCTTCTCTCACACACCGTAGACGCCGATCCGAATGCAAAGTGTTCTCCCGCTCACGAATTCACGAACGAGCGGGAGCGTAGCATAGATATAGCCCGGGGATACCTTGAAAGGGCCCAACAGCGCATGAAAAAGCACGCAGATCAAGATAGACGGTTTGTTGAATTCCAAGTGGGAGATCTAGTGATGGCAAAGGTCTCGAACCAGCGATTATCAAAGGCATCACGTGGCCAAGACCCACGCTTGATGCAAAAATATATCGAACCATTATCAATCACCAAACGCGTCGGTAAAGTGGCCTACCAGGTTACCTTACCGTCGTGGTGCAAAGCACACAACGTCCTCCATGTCGGACTACTAAAACCTTATTCGGCAGACATGGAGGACGAGGCACGTAATCGACCCAGCCGACCCGAGATGAAATTGAAGAACTACAAACGAAGAGTTCCGGAAGCACTCCTAAGTCATCGCGTTGTTATAACAAAGAAAGGCAACGTTGAAGAATACTTGGTGAAGTGGGAAGGTTGCAGCAGTGATGAGAACACCTGGGAGCGGGCAAAGATCCTTAAGCCGCCGCAGAAGCTCATTGATTCGTTCAAAGCTTTGTTAGCGTCGGGGATGTCTCTAAATTAGGTGGTGGAGAATGTCATGGGCGTGGGCGTCGTCCTACCTGTCGGACGACGCCTGCACTGGCGCCCAGCCGCAAGGGCGGACGGCGTCCTGCGTCAGCGCCCATGACGACGTTTTGAAGTCCCAATCGAAGACCCTTCGGAAGACCCTTCGTGGGAATAGTAGTCGGCATAGTAGTGGGCATGTAATTGGGGGGGATCCGAGTCCTATATAAGACTAAGGCAAAGTTATAGTCGAAGTATGGGCGCTCGGGTCCCGCCCAAGTAGGTAGAAGTCTTTCTTACCCTGTTGCTCAAGGGATTATCGAATTTACTATTTCATATGTAGGGAGAAGAGAGTTGAAAGTTGAAAGCAAGCATTGTAATAGATAATTGTTATTCAAGCAATAAAAGCTCTTGTAACCTACCCGGCAATTCCTATTTATTGTTGTTAGATAAATGGTTGCCACGATGTTGAACTAAATTAGGTGGTGGAGAATGTCATGGGCGTGGGCGTCGTCCTACCTGTCGGACGACGCCTGCACTGGCGCCCAGCCGCAAGGGCGGACGGCGTCCTGCGTCAGCGCCCATGACGACGTTTTGAAGTCCCAATCGAAGACCCTTCCGAAGACCCTTCGTGGGCATAGTAGTCGGCATAGTAGTGGGCATGTAATTGGGTGGGATCCGAGTCCTATATAAGACTAAGGCAAAGTTATAGTCGAAGTATGGGCGCTCGGGTCCCGCCCAAGTAGGTAGAAGTCTTTCTTACCCTGTTGCTCAAGGGATTATCGAATTTACTATTTCATATGTAGGGAGAAGAGAGTTGAAAGTTGAAAGCAAGCATTGTAATAGATAATTGTTATTCAAGCAATAAAAGCTCTTGTAACCTACCCGGCAATTCCTATTTATTGTTGTTAGATAAATAGTTGCCACGATGTTGAACTAAATTGAGTTTTAGTTGTTCCTCTAAAACGTTCGTAAGGGACGGGATTGCGACGATCAACGAAAGAGAAGGCGGAAGTAGCTTGAGTAAGAGCTACCGGTCGTACGGTGCCCCTTTAATCGATTAATTAAAGTCGCCCCGTAACACGGTGTGAGGTTAAATGAGTTTGAACTGGTCGACGTGACGGAGATGAAAAAATACAAAATCTTTATTAAGTACGAGGATATGGTGTCTCACCCCCCCCCCCCCCACTATCCCGATGACTATCGTGTTGAGTACCATTGTATACACATTAATTTTGTGTCTAATTAAGTTAAATGATGGTAACTCTTTAGATGCAAGAAATACAAAATATATTTTATTTAATCTTAATATTTTGAGAGATTAAAATAAATATATTAATTAAATCTTAAGACAATAAAATAATTGCTCGTCAAATCTCAAGACAAGGAAAGAATTCTCTTCCAAGTTTCAATCTGCATGAGATGGAAAAAATTATCCACAAAATCTCAACACAAGGAAAGAATTCCCCACCAAGTCTCAATCTTCAAGAGATGGACAGAAGATTCTCCTAGATAAAGTCTTCCATATCAAGGAATTGTAGACGCGATCACAACCGTTCATCTCATCAGGAGATTCTAATTGAGATTCAATCCACAACTATAAATAGAGGTGGTCTTGAAGAAGAAAAAACCACACACAAAATATTCACAAGTTGAAGAGGGAAAAGCTCTAAGTTTTTCGCTCCACCAAATTCATCCATCTTCAAGCGTTCTTTGCGGCAACCATCTTCAAGCGTTCTTCGCGGCATTCAAGGTATCCTTCAACCATCTTCAAGGTGTTCTTCGTTAAGAACTCCTTTCAATCCACTATCAAGCCTCAAGTTCATCCAAAAACCGTTTTTTTGAAGATCGTGTCTCTACCAAGAAGATCAAATCTTCAACATATTCGGAAAAATCCAAATCAAATTCATACCGTTCTTCAACAACATTCAAGCCAAAAATCCGTTTGATCCGAGATCAAGTCCCAAGACCCTCGAAAAAACGTTTTTGAAGATCAATATCCGTACTAGGAAGATCAAAGCTCACATATTCAAAGAACTGAGGACGAAGATCATAACATCCTTCATCAAATCCTCAAGTAAAATCATTTTTCATCAAATCCCCAAGTCAAATCGGTGTTCATCAAATCCCCAAGTCAAATCGGTGTTCATCAAATCCCCTAATCAAATCAGTGTTCATCAAATCCTCAAGTCAAATCCTCAAATCAAATCACCGTTTAATCCGAGATCAAGTCCAAGACCCTCGAATTAAGGTTTCTCCAAGTTCAAATCATTTCAGCGAATCATTGAAGATTTTCACTACAAATTTTGATATTGTTCTTGTAGAATTGAATCGGGGGATTAGATAGAGATTGAACTACAATTGTACTTTTAAATTTATTCAAAATTATTTTGTAATCTTTTTCTTGTCTTTTAATTTCAGAATTCAAGAATTTGTCATTACAACCATATTGACGGGTATGGGATCAGATTCTCCAATCCCAGTGAACGGATGCATAAACCCCTTAAGGGTTGGATTACGGTGCACCCCAAACATTTAGTTAATGGCCTACGCTTTCCTATCGACCCCTCGATTGTTGCTATTTTGAAAAGTATCGAGGGTTGTTTGGGGCAACTCTCCCCCGAATTATTTTGGCGTAATCGTAGAGTTTGTGCTAGTAATGAAAGCCTTGGGGGTGTCGCATGCCATTAACGAGTTATGGGACTTATTTGCGGTTGTCACCAATAAGAAGGTCGGGGATAGGGGGGTTTTCTTTGCGAGGGCTCGTGTTGGGTGTAAATTTTTTCAATGTATCCAGAGCAGCTACGGCTTGGGGAACAAAAGCGAGTACTTCTATGTTGAGGAAAAGACTGTCGGGGAATTCAAGGATCTGCCGGAGAAATGGTCAAAGATCGAGAAGTACCAATGGCTCGGTTCTATGGGCGGGCCTAAATGAACTGCTGACTTTACTAATATTATCATCGTACACTCGTGCACGAGGGGGTCATTTGTGCAGGCGGACTGTCACCAAGGGCCTATCAATGCTCAAATAGCCTCAATATGTTGTTTTCATGTTTTGAGTCGTATGATTAGTGTGCTTATTTGTTGGTAATCATATGAACTTACTGATCGCATGTCAACTCGTAATGAGTCGTAGGCTAGATGTCATTGTTTCAAAGACTACCGCTTATTTCCCGTTGTTCATAAGACTCGCGGACAAGAGGGTCATCGTGCAAAGTCGAGGGTAATCGATGTGTCTCAAGGTGAACCGAGTACCCAAGGTGGGGTTGACGGTCTACCCAGGGATTATGCACCCTGATAGAGTGGAGACGGGGCGAGTTCAAGCATAAATTCGGCCCTGGAAGCCTATGGCAAAACCCCTACCCAAGCCAAGACAAGACGAGTTGAGTCCTCTAGAGCTGCTACCAATCCGATTGGAACTTCCGTCACAGAGGGGGGAAGTGCAATTTTCCAAGCGGTAGGTTTGTAACTCGCTCTTATTATTTTACTAGAGAGCTGTTTTGAGTCTTGATATTTATTGTAACTATACCTTGCACATGTGGGTAAAGTTGCTTCCAACGTCCTGAGGGTTGCTAGTGATAGCGACCCGAGCAAGACAAGTATCGTCTCACGGATGATTGCCGATCTGAAGGCGATGGGCATATGACCCTATCACGGCGGCTAAGGTGGCATCTAAGCGTAACGACGCCCTGAGCATACTCGCTGATTATGAAGCTAACGTCCAGACTCTCCTTAGAGATAATGCAAAACTAACAACCGCCCTAAATGAAGCCAATGTTGTTGTTCTCTCAGACAAAGAGAAGAGAGAAGTCGTTGAGGCAGAACTGTGTCGTGTCCAGGCAGAGCTTGCACGAACTGGGAGGGCTGGACGTTACGAGGTAACGTTTCTTCCCTCGTATTAGTGGTATTTCTTTTATTGGGTGTTTCGCTAATAATACCTTGTATTGTCCCATTATACCCCACTCGAGAACAAAAGTTGAACACCGAGAGGGGTTTCTTCCTGAGTAAGACTTATAAGAATATATGTGTGGAAATGGGTTTGCAGGATCAAGAGGAAGCCAAAGATGCCATCATTGGTCAAGCTAGGCTGCAGAACAATTTTAGAGACGGGTTTGATACTGATTTGCTCGATCCGTTGTTAGGTCCGGATGGGCAAATTCCCAAAGATTCCGAGTCTGATGATGACGGTGACGACTCTGGCCCTGACGATTATGCTGATATTTTGTAATAGAAGAACATAATGGAAGAACATAATAATAATAATAATAATAATAATAATAATAATAATAATAATAATAATAATAATAATAATAATAACAATAATCATGTCGAGGAGATGGGCATAATTAGATTTGCCTTATCCCGTAGCTGTCACGGTATATTTTATTGCTACCTTATAGGGTAGATTTCTCCCTGCAAACACAATGATATCATAGAAGAGATATATGACGATTCAAGACAAAAGTTTATAATAGACAACGGTCGAGAACTAGGTAAATTTCAGTTTGCCTACATATCCCGCTGATAATTGAATCAGACCTGCGTAGTTCTCTCTGTTTTAGTTACAGGCCAGCCCACGGGGGCAATTTAGGTGAAACATAAATTGTACAAACATAATGAAAATTCATAATTTAAAAAGACAACAAAATGGCGCTACTCAACCATTGTTGACCCTCGTTGCCTTCGACCACTGGTGCTGCAGCTTCCCTGATCCTAGGGCGTGTGAGAGAGGTTATATAGCAGAAGCAATGTCTCACTAATTCCACCAGTTGCATGGAACTTCACTTTCTGATGTTAGGTGGAGACTACCGCCCTAATCGCATCCAGTGTCGGCCTTCTAATTATGATATTGTAGGTAAAAGGATGATCCACAATCGTATACTGGATGTTGATAGTTCTTCTGTATGGTTCCTCCCCAAAAGAAGTAGGCAGGTTTACCTGTCCTAACGGAATTACCTCGCCTCTCCCAAACCCAACCAACGAGGTACGGATCTGCTCTACCACATTGTGGCCCAAGGCCATCTTCTCTAAAGCGTGTGCAAATATAATATTGGTGGAACTTCCATTGTTTATCAAGACCTTGCGCACACCGTAATTGGCAAATCAAGCTTAACTACAAGAGGGAAGTCAAGCTTACGTGCTTGGATAGCCTCTGACTATGATGCACGGATACTCCAAAAAAATGGCTGGTCAATGTCGGATACCAATACTCTCTGAATACTTTTTGGATACGTATCGGATGCGCCATGTGACATATCCTGCATTAAAAATAATAAAAAAAGACGAATACACGTATCGGATACGCTGTGAAGCATATCCGAGGAGTATCCGATACGTATCAGCAATTTATAAGAGTAGTGCGGTAGTTTTGTTAAACTAGAAAATGGCCAACAAGAATCAAATTACAATATCTTTTTAGAAAATTAAATGTAAAATCGTGAAAACCCTCTATTTCAAACTAAAATAAAAACAACACACAAAGCTTTGAAATGCTTCATAATAGTAAGTGATTAATTATAATATTATTTGATATTTGTATTTAAATTATATCCTTATATAAAATTATTATATTAAATATTTGACGTATCGCGTACGTATCGTATCTTGTAATTTTTTTTTAAAAAAACAATTGTATCCACGTATTCGTATTTGTGCAACCTAGGCCTCTGGCGGTAGTTCCATTAGGTCCCTCCTCAAGAAAGTAATGACTTCATCAGGCAGTTAGTCCATGTCCAGAAGCATCGTGAAACCAACATATCGATCCTCATGAAGTCCTTGCGTAATCTTTTTTCTCCTATTGGTGGAGTCGGCCCATGTCGGTCCGCCACTAATCACGTTGATCACCTCTCTATATGGTGCATTGACTACCGCGCTTCCACGTCTACCCAGAGCCTCGATGGCTTTTTGCTTGTCCCTTAGAGGGGAGCAGGATCTTTCCTCATGATCTCCCGAATCTGTGGCGTTTCGAACATATTCAACCAACTTTCCTTCACGGATGAGGCATTCAATATCATCCTTCAAGTCTGTACTCCTCCGTTTCATGCCACCTCTAGCGATGATATTCGCAATATCTCTTCGAGTGTTTGGTACCCGGTGTCTCTTTTGATTTTCTTGGATGTTTCAGCCACTTCTTCCTCTGCGCTACTGCGAACAAGGTGAGAATGTCTAGGTTCAACTGAGTGTATCTCTTTAGGGATCTATCCCGGCCGTTCCTATCTCTGTTCCAACCTTCTTTCCCTCTGGATCGGTTCTAGGCCTGGTACGGGGACTGCTTGGTAGACATCATGTTATCTTGGTAAATAGTCTCGTACGTCAGGGCGTTGATCTGGTCAATGGTAGAAGATTTCAGTTTGATCAACTCGACCGCGAACCTTCTATGGGAAGTCACATTGAAGAAAATGAGGGCCACTTATTCTCCCTTTGGTTCGTCCACCTTAAGTAGCTCCTCGTTGAACCTCTTTATGAAGTCCTCCAAGATCTCCTTCTCCTTCTGTTGCATTGAATTCAGGTGGTTCATACTTGTGCGCATCCTCTTCTCACTAGAGAAATAGCTCCCGTACCTTTGTCGCATCTGCCCATAGCTAGCTATAGAGCTGACCTCTACCCTTGTGAACCAGCCTAGGGCAGCCCTAGTCAAGGCCGTGGCCAATATCTTTATCTGCACGTTGTCGATAAATCGGTGCAGGTTCTAGATACCGTCCACATAGTATAAATGTTTGCGGGGGTCACTCTTCCCATCATATATCTTGAGCTGAGGAATCTTGTCACCCCTTTTCAGCACTTCAGTCTCGATTTCCTCAGTGAACGGGGTCAACCTTCAGTGATTGCCAACCAATGCCAATTT
This sequence comes from Linaria vulgaris, assembly GCA_948329865.1. Lineage (NCBI taxonomy): Eukaryota > Viridiplantae > Streptophyta > Magnoliopsida > Lamiales > Plantaginaceae > Linaria > Linaria vulgaris. The sequence continues at coordinate 44,503,706 of OX415253.1, forward strand.
GTGGTTGACCTCTTCTTTCTCCTGGTTCAAACATTCCATCCTCCTCGCTATGTTTCTCCTTTCGACCATGGGCTCGAGACCCTCCTCGACGGGAGCTCTTGAAAGTGGGCATTCCCTCTTTGACTCTGCCATATTTTCACTCCAAAAAAGAGGCAAGATGGAAGACTCATCCTCTTTAAAGGTAGCCCTAGGGGGCCAAATGCCTTAAAGGACCAAAACTCTAAAAAAGCCTCCTAGTACATATACTAGAGATCCAATTCATCTAACAATTGATGGGTGGATATTTTTGGTCTAAAAATATTTTTTAGAAAAACATTTATGCCACGGCCTGGGTATTTTCAAAAAATTACATAGTGGCCCAATTTTTTGCTAATTACCAAGAGCGGCTAGAAAACTAATTTTTTTGTGAAATACCGACAAATGGATATGATAATTATGTCTAGTCTTCTATTTTCTAGTTTGAAATACGCTGACGTGCCACGTGGCACATCGACCGTCGGACCGCACCGGGTCCAACCTAGTCCTATAGTGCACCCATTTCACCTACTTCACCTCTAATAGGTGTAGGCATCCTCTCTCATACCTTACCCATCCCCATTTTCTTTAATTCACCTCCCCCTTTGATGGGTTGGACACTTGAGAAGAAGCTCGCTTTGAAGTTTGGATGCTCTAACTTCTCTTTAGAATTCTAGTGCTAGAAAGCACGTCAAGCATTCCACGTCAACACTTCTTGGCACTTCAACACGTTTGGCACATCAAGTATTCCACGTCAATCCATTTGGCTCGTCGACCCGAGGTACATCAACACTTTTGTACGTGAATCGTGGCACGTCAACTGTATCTGCGTCAACACTTTTGGCACGTCAACCAAAAGTATGTCAACCAAAGTACTTAGAGTATTTTCTCCTCTGTTTTTCCATAGACATTCATATGTTAACAATTGGACTTGAGTACGAGAGAGTATTGACTCGGGATTTGACCACTCCGTGGTGCAAATCGCCCGAGGTCCGATACCGAGCCTTCGGGTCTCGATGAATTGTTGCGCCGTTAGGCCATCCAAATGATCTTCGATCTTGATAAACCCAACATGGGACAATACTACGGCCACCCGGGTCTCGGCTACGAGACAAACATCCTCCGGGATAGTCCAAATCGAGCCTAAGGGCCAATACAATGCAAGTAGCTCTCGAGCTCGCATTACGACATCTAAGTCCCTCCATGGGCACACAATTATAATAATGAACTACGTCATGTTTGATTCTTTCTTCTTAGAGAGATACGCATGCAACTTGACCCCGTGTTGGCCTAGTCGCAAGAAAACAACACCAATATCCTTCCCTAGTATATGTTACTTATATAAACTGTTTACTTCTAACTATTATGTTTTTAGTGCAGGTTTATATCGAACTAAAAAGTTCTTCGTGTATTGTCTATAAGGGGCAAGAGAGTCTGATGTGGAAGTAATCTCGAGACTAGCGAAAATACCCCACACCACCTAGTCTGTTGGAGGAGCGTGTAACTGATCCTTCCTATCAAAATTACAACTTTTGTTTTATGGAAGTTTGTTGGCAACAGTCACAACCGATTAATGAAATCCTTCCAATTATGGATTTTTTTTTTGTTTCTATGTGTAAAAGCATGATTTAAGATATGTAGATAAAATTTATTTATTTTACGTATTTCAAAACACAAAATACTTTATTTCCTATATATTTTATAACTTATAACCAAAGATGTAAATTAAATAGTCTATATAGGTCGCATGCAAATTGCAGTCATGTGGTACCATAATATCTCAAACAAAATTAGTACTCCCACGTCGCATGTGGGCTTCCAATAATAGTCAGCCGTGGCTTTCATATTATTACGTAGAATTAAATTCTTTTTATAATACTTTGATTTAGATCTTGACAGCAGAAAAAGAAGCCGCGCACACGGAGACAACGTCACTCATTTGCCGACGCCACGTTATTATTGAATAATGTTGATTGTCAGAATTTCAGATAATTCTACCGAATCCATTCCTTCAGGTTTCTGACAAATGAAAATAAGACAAAGGAGTAACAACTACACTTACAGTAATAATATACCTTTCAGAGAGTCGATCCATAAACCATTTTCAAAACTTTAAATAAAATCACCTTTATGGATAATTACAGATTTGACTATATTATATGAAGTTCTAAGTCTTAAAAGATGCAAATTTTAAGAAATGCAGTGGACTAGTTTAAAGAAATATATCAAAAGACGCAACATTTTTATTTATTACGTTGATTCAGTCAGTCAAGTGACATGTAAATATATCATCAATTGATACAATCCATGAAATTGCTCGACTGAATATAAATTAAGAAAAAAGAAAGATGCCTAAAGAGTAAAATTGAAGATTAGTGTATTAGAAAGATAATGTCGTCAAACGAGTAAATCAAGACGTTTTGCTCGATCGAGACAGGAGGAATAACAAATGCTTGTACTTCACTTAAAGCTATTCTTCCAAAATATATATAAATAATATTAACAATAATAAAACTCAACTCAATCAGTTGTGATTAAACTTTTAGTTGCTATAGTAATTTATGAAGTGATTCTAAAGTATTCTTTATTTAATCATTGAATTTATTATAAAGTATTCTCTCTCATGTAGCTAAATAGCTTAAAAACTTTAGCATTCATTTTCTTCAACTTGTATACAACAAGTGAAAATGATTTTCCTTAATATTAATCTTTTGTTGGAAATTAAATTTTGAGAAAAGATCAATTTTGGTTCTTTATTCTGCTATAAATTCGATATTAGTCCAGAAATTGTTTGTTTGGGTAAAAAAGTATCGCGACTTACATGTAATACTATACATTTAGTATTCCGACCTAGACACGTGTCAAGCCGCATCGGAACGGGACTTCTTGTGGAAAACAAAGTTAATTTGTCAATTGTGCATATCTCATTTGAGAAACAAAATTTATGTAAAAGACACCATAAACTATGGTTTTGCATGCGTTAAAGTATTTTTGGAGGATCAAAATTAACTTTATTACATAACAAAGGACCAAAAATTAATTTAAAAACTCACATCATTCCACACCTTCTTCGCAAGCTCTACCTGCCCCACCACCAAAACTACCCAAGACGCACAAGTTCTCAATCCGGTGGATTCCACCGCCACAAGGTCTCTTCAAGCTTAACACGGACGACTCGACGTTGGGTAATCCGAGCCCCACCGGTATTGGTGGCGTGATACGCGATTATGCAAGTGATATTGTTGGTGCTTTTTCTGAGTCGAAGGGATGTAGCACAAACAATATAGCTGAACTCCGGGCTTTTCGTCATGGAGTGTTACTTGCGTTACAACTTTCGATTACTGCTCTCATTATTGAAACAGACTCGAAAGTTGTATATGCTTACCTGACCAGGAAGCGGGACCCTATGATCTCGGCGTCGATGAAGGCTCTGCCCCATGATGGGCGGAGGTTAGGGGAAAGGATACCCACCCTATTTGTTTCTTGTACATACCGCGAGGCAAATAAGTTAGCGGACGTACTAGCAAAGCAGGGATCAAACCGAGCTTCGTGGATTGCCCATAACAACCACATTTTGTGCAGTCGGGAACGGATGCCCACCGGGATTAATGTTGTTGGAGTCGTCTGATATACATCGTACATATTTGCGGTTTTTCCGCCGACTCCAGCCCCGCACTCGCACCCTGTTGTTGTGCTCTTTGGCCTCGGCCTTGTTAAATAATTAAAAGTTTGTTTGTTAAAAAAAAAAACTAAGTTAAAAAACTTTTCAAACATTATACAAAATCCATTTTTTTTTTGAACAAATCCATTTTTTTTTGTGTGCAACCGCGTCTTGACCGTGGAACCGACACGTGGCGACAAACCGTCGACACAACTCTGTAACATAGTAATAGCAAAAAAAAACAGAACTCAAAAATAGTTACAACCCCACCACTCCAAACGAAGAAAGAAACTAACAGAACAAGAAAAAAAAAGTCTTACTTTTTTCACTTTCAAATCTCTGCAATTATTTCTGAAAATATTGAAAAATAAAACATGGGTAGTATATTGGAGGCGACGCTACTGCATCACGTTGGCATTGTGCTGGTTTTCTTGTGGTTCCTCAATTATTTTCACTATAGCCACCCCCTTGCTTTTTTTCTCTCCTTCATTTATCTCTATCTCGTAAGTTTTATATACTTATTTCGGATTTGATTTATGTTTTTTTTATGGGATTCTGAGATATGGGTTTTGTTGTTTATTTAAAGGTTCATGAAGGGTATGTTATCAGATTGACAAAGAAACTGCAGTTTGAGGAAAGAAGAGAAACCAATCAAAGAAGGGTATTTGATTTTTCTCACTATTTTGTGCTTTAATCATTTTGATATGTGTTTGTGGGGCTTGGTGGAATGATCCCTTTTCATAAAGATTCAATCTTTTTTGGTTTATCTCAGGAGTTGAATTAAAGTTTTGTATATAATAATACCCCTTTAATCCCTGTTCAAAAAAAGAGAAAAATGTTTCCTTTTGTAGGTTCTTTCAGATTCTGAAACCGTGAGATGGTTGAACCATGCTATTGAGAAGATCTGGCTTGTGTGCATGGAAGACATAGTTTCTCAGAAGATTCTTCTACCTATTGTTCCGTGGTTCTTGCAAAAGTATAAACCTTGGACAGTGGTATGTGTTGAATCCTATGTAGAATTGCTGCTGTAAGTGATTAGTGATCAGTTGCAATGCTACATGTTTTACTTATTTGGATTAACAGAAGAGTTGGTTTAGAAGGTTTATAATTGGGATGAGCGATTTTGGATATTTTGATTTCTGAATGCTAGTGTAAGAACCTTTTTTATATTGTTATTTTTTCTTTCTGCAGAAAAGTGTTGAAGTGCAGCATCTTTACTTGGGAAGATCCCCCCCTATATTTACTGAAATGAGGGTCCTTCCAAGCACTAATAGTGACGATCACTTGGTAAGTGAGGCTGATCTACGTGAATATATTGGCTTCTATGTCCCTTGTGCGTAATGTTTGCTGAAGGGATATTGTTGTGAGTTAACTACAGGTTATGGAACTGGGAATGAATTTTCGTACTGCAGACGATATGAGTGCGATACTTGGCGTGAAGTTGACGAAAAGACTGGGTTTCGGAATGTCAGCGAAGTTGCATATGTTAGGCATGCATGTCGAAGGGAAGGTAAAGTGAAAGCAATGTGGTGTTGCTCTCTGTTTTTTGGATATGCTTTTATCCTCACTTTGGGCATGTAATCAAGTAAACTGGTCAAAATATATTACCGGGTTAGATGTTTGCTTTTATCTTCAGTTTTTGGCCCATAAAGGAAAGAAGAGTTCATCCTAGTTGAAATGTAGAATCATCTTATGTTTCAAGTCTAGTTTTGTTTGAACATTCCAAAATTTATTTTCCTAGCATAAAAAGAATCCCGCACTAGCTATGAGAGGATAATTGGGATTTTGTAGTTTATGCTCTTATTTCTAAAGCGTTTTCTGCGTGTTGGTTGCGCATATTTAGAGTAGTTCCAAAAAATGTGTTGCAGGTTCTGGTTGGGGTGAAATTCCTTCCCAAGTGGCCATTTATTGGTCGTTTGCGGGTGTGCTTTGTGGTGCCTCCTTATTTTCAGATGACCGTTAAGCCTATGTTCACTCATGGCCTTGACGTAACAGAAGTTCCAGGGATTGCTGGATGGATAGTAAGTACATCGTTGCTTCCTCTCTTTGTGTGAGAGTGTGTGTGTGTACTTCTCTTTCCCTCTCTCACGCACACATACACACATCACAGATTTCTCTTTTCCAAACAACACCTTCCTTTCTTTTACACTTGTCTGATTTTCTGATCTTCTTTCTATATCAGGATAATCTTCTGGCCCTCGTCTTTGAGCAAACTCTAGTAGAGGTAGGATAATCTGATTATATTGTGGTTGACATACTAAGTTGTCTTTTGGTCATTTCATCACCTCAATGTTGTAACCAATCTGCATACATATATATATTTATATATATAATGTTTATATATGCTCATCCTTTGGATTAAGCCCTGTTCAGATGCCAAACGTTCCACGGAATGCTTATTGACCTATTTCTTTGTAACTCTGCAGCCGAATATGTTAGTGGTTGATGTGGAAAAATTTGTTTCACCGGAACAAGGTATTCTTACTGTTCCCTTCACAAACCAACATTTTATTTTATAGGTTTTATGATTTTGTTTACCAAGGCTTACTCCCTGTATATCAGAAAAATGGTTCACTGTGGATGCTAAAGAGCCCATTGCTTTTGCTGTAGTGGAAGTTCTTGAAGGTGCTGAAATGAATCCATCAGATTTGAATGGTCAGTTCTATTACCGATTGCTCTGTTATACGCACATTTTGCTGTTTGGTAATTAAATATTTATGTTTTCTTCAGGATTGGCTGATCCATATGTGAAGGGACAGTTAGGGCCTTACAGATTTCGGACAAAGACTCAGAAAAAAACTTTAACCCCAAAATGGCGTGAGGAATTCAAGATCCCTATATGCACATGGGAGTCAGAAAACATGCTCGCCATTGAAGTTCGTGACAAAGATCATCTATATGACGACACTATGGGGTGGGGTCTTAGTTATTCAACAACTTGCGTTATTACGAATTATCATGCCTCAGATGTTCTTTTTTCCCATCTAAAGTTTTATTAGTTTCGTTCATTCTGTCTTTAAAGAGCTTTTTGTCATATAATTCCTGTGGGAACTTGCAGCTAGCCTTTTTCACTGAATTTGCTAAGCTATGTTGAACTTCATCATAATCTAGTGACTCATTACATGCAGAGAATGTGCTGTGAACATCAATGAACTTAAGGATGGCCAGAGGCACGACATATGGTTGCCTCTCCAGAAGATAAAAATGGGACGATTACATCTTGCAGTAACTGTGCTAGATGCCAATCTAAAGGTATCGTTGTTCCCGTTGCCTTCTTACGGGGATGGACTTTTTTCTTTTCCTTTTGTTATCTTAAATGGGAATCGCAGTTGTGTGGCTTGAATAGTTATGGACAGACTTTGATAAGTGTTTTTGTTATTTCTGTGACCTTATGACCCCTATTTGACAAAGTTTCTTAAATTATTATTTTCGAACATAAGGTCTATTTTTTTTTAAACCGTAGCCCAATGAGTGTAGATGTAATTATCTTTAATTTTATGTTTGATTCGGGGCTAGATGTTGAGGAACATTACTCGTTATTGATTGTTTGTGTGATAATTTATAGCCATGTCACAGCTTCAACAAACATAGACACCCTCCAAAGTACCTAGTAACAAATATTCAGAATTCTTTTGAGTGTTTTTTTTTTTCACAATTTGGACTAAAGAAAAAGAAAAAACAAATATTCAGAATTTAGCTCAATGCCTCAACGTGTTTTGTTTCACTTTTCTTCATTATATAACTCTTACATTCATCTACCATATTTAATTACTATTTAATGATGTCTACTTATTATTGTTTGGTGAGGAAACTAATGATCATTATAAAGTATCCATTGTCACCTCGCCCTGGTGCTCTGCTTTTGTGCGGTTAATAACTAATTGTAATATGCTAAAACAGGTTGGAGAACCTTCACATGATGCTGAGACTCCTTATGGCGACAATAAGGATACCGCTTTCACAGCTGATTCTGCGGCACAGAAGGGCTCATTCTCGTCAGTGTCATCTGATAAATCCCCAAAGTCCCCAAGAGTCCCAGATAACTTTGAGGCAATCAACGTTGAAGGGCAAACTGAGACTGGGATTTGGATTCATCACCCAGGTAGTGAGGCTCCACAAGTGTGGGAACAAAGGAAGGGGAGGACCAGGCGCCAAGATAGTCAGAAGCTTGATGGGCATGTTCAGGGTGGGGATGGTAATTCAGTGGGGATTTTTAAGCCCATTGAACCAACCGCTGGTCGAAATGATGGGAGTAGCGCTGATGAAAGTGGGGATGATAATAAACCTCAATCGGAGAATCGAGTTCGTAGGGGGTTAAAGAAGATCGGTTCACTGTTCCATAGAAGTCCGAGAGGTGAGGAGAAATCAAACTTTAGTAAGGAGCTTGACCCATCTCCACGCGACAATATCAGGGCGTCAAATACCAAGGAAGCAGGTGTGAGATGGATAGTCGATGACTCTACTGCTCCTCCTTCAAAGAATCTGAAAGAAGATGAGGTTTTCGACGGAAGTATGCCAGAAAGCCCAAACAAAGGGTACATGAAGGATAAAGCTAAGAGCATTTTTAAAAATGCTGGCAAATCCGCTCGCAGCTTTAAGCATGCAATATCGGGCAAAGCATCAAGAAAATCAAAGACAGATAAAGATGGAGCTTTTGAGCAGGACTTTTCTGATGACGATTCTTTTGATTCAGCAGAAACTCCATCGGCTCGAACTGGTATGGTCATTCCAGGTTCCGATGTTTCAGCACCCCTTTCTGGTGATACTTCTCTCACGTCCACGGGTGATACAGTTAAGAAAGGTGCCGAGTCTGGTAGTAGTACTTTGAAGACTGAGGATAAAGCCATTACGACTCCAAAGGACAGTTTGGTTCAGACAACTAATGTTGGCAGTATGCAGTCTACCACAGACCATGGGAGCAGTAGTTTGGAACAGGTGGCTAAACCCCATCCGGAAGCACCTACGACAACAACTTGATAAGGAGTCGTGATGTGTGGACTCGTTTATTGCTAGCTTTCTTGGAGATACTAGTGCAGGGAAGTTTGCATTGTTTTCCTATAGAGACAAACCGTAGGATGATATGAATTGATGTTTGTAGAAATATATAGCTAGAGTAACAATGTCTTTTGTTCTTTAAAACCGGATTACACATGTACCACCGAAGTTTCATTTGTAAATAGTTGGTAATCCACCAGTTGTACAGATTGTTACCTGCAACCTGTTATACACTTATACTGGAACTATTTGGTGAAGAAGCAGCATTAGCGTTTCTCATGAGTTGGAAATTTCTTAATGTAGAAAGTTATTTACAACTCTTTTGCAGTCTGGTGACTGGATACTGGTAGTTTGCAATATGAATTTCAAACACAGATGTTTATCAGATGTTTTAACAGAAGAGAAGCCAATTAATAAATAATGTACTTCTCAGATTTTCATGTTTCCAAATGTTAAAAGATATACATCAGAAAATACAATTAATCTTGCTCTCATTGTTACATGAACCTAGTACTTTGCATATCAAACGAACAATCTTAAACATCTGCAAAAGTATTGCTTGAAGTTAGATTCTAATTGTCTCTACTTCATGGCGTTATCAAAGTATTAAGAATGACTAGATGAGTATAACCTGAACTCTATGCCCCCCATCATTTTCCAACAAGTTCTTCAAACGAAACACACGCAGAAACAATTCCACGCTTATCCGAGAGAATGCACCGACTAACCTGCTTCCACATTCCCATCTTAGGTACAAACCCATGTCCCACCATTTTCCTCAACGCCCACTCCACATCTTCCACGACACTTTCACTACAAAACCCTTGTATCGCCAGCTTGTAAGATTCAAAGCTCGGATTTATCCCCTTCTCTATCATCCTCCCCATAAAACACTTAGCGTCACCATACCTCTTTGCATCAAGCAAACAATACAACACCTCTTGAAAAGTCCTGGATTCGGATCACACCCTTTGAGCATAATGTTATCAAAAAGCTCGACCCCCTCGTCCACTCTCCCGGCCCTCCTCAATCCCGAGATCAACACATTAAACACAATCGCATCCGCCTCCACGCCCTCATCCTCCATCCTCTCCAACAAACCAAACGCATCATCCACACGGCCACGCTCGCACAACCCGTGCATTAAAGTCGCAAAGGTCCTCTCGTTCGGCCTACACTTCTGCTTGGGAAATTCATCGAGCACCTTAAACGCGGACTCCATCTCCCCACACTCACACAAACCTTTAATCATAATATTCAAACAACAAGCATCCACCTCAACACCCAACTCCGACGCCTTCCCGTACACCTCGTGCACGACCTCAAACTGCTTCGTGGACACAAGCATATTCAACACGCAGTTAAACGTCTCCACCCTCGGCCAACACTTGTAATAATCCGGCATTTCCAATAACGTCTCGATCGCCTTGTTGATCCTACCGCCCGAATGCGCGTAAATCTTGATCACATTACGGAAGAACCCATCGGAAAGACGACATCTTTTCTCGATTTTGATGCGTTTCATGAGGGATTCGATGCCATCGAAATTCTTGGCGAGTGCGAGCTTGTTTACGACAGTGGCGTAAAGGGATTCGGTGGGTTTGTAGTCTCGGCGGGTGGAGAGCTGGTCGAGGAGAGGGAGGGCGGTGTTGGGATCTTTGAGGGTTTGGAAGATTCGGATGACCTGTGATTGGCTGAGCCAGTCTTTGTGGTTGAGTAGAGAGAGAGTGGAGTCGATTTGGAGGGGCTTTGAAGGGGCGTAGTGATGGAAATTGAGCGAAAGGTTGAATTTTGAGAGGGGATTTGGGAAGAAGAGGGAAATTTGGGATATGGGTTGTCGGAATTTGGAGGAGTGGAGGAGGTATGAGGGCGGCAACATAGTACGAATCCAAGTGTTTGTGTCACCTTTTTGAAGCGATGTCTCTTTATATTCAACAATGGCCTTGGATTTGTTAAGAATTGCGGCTCTTGAGTAATTATTGTATAATTAAGAGTATGTACTTATTTTAAATAGCCCACTCTTATTTTAAATAGCCCACTCGTATGTAATTGTTATTGGACTCATGTCTTATAGTGAAAACTCTGATTTGGCAACGTCCTCAAAGGTAGTTATAGATGAATTGAGTAAACAAATTGTCTTGTGTGATGATTATTATTTTATCGCTTTCGATTGTGAGTATTTCTTTATTCTTGTTGTTGTTTCGTTATTTTTCGTTGCGCAATAAGTGGTATCAGAGCCCCAGGTTCTGAGGGGCGATACAGTTCTGTTAGAGTTGTATGGTGAGTAGAGGGAATTATTGATCGAGAAGTTCAATGGTCGGATTATGGGTTTGGAGATTGCAGATCGAGAGTTACCAATTTGGTAATGATTTATTGAGATCTCTGATGGTTAAATCGACGGGGATGTCAGACGCAGACTAGTGAGGGTAGATAGGAAGGTGATGATCGACGTTCATTTGTCTCTACTATGAAACAAAGTGTTTCAAGTTGATGAGACAACCAAGAGGGGGCACTAAGGTGTTGGTTTACATGTTCGGGAAGCAATCTGCGGTGAACAAGGTTCATCTGATGCAAACCCTGTTCTATTTGAAGATGTCAGAAAATTCGGCAATTTCTGATTGAGTTCATATTGAACTCGATATGTATTGATTATGATGGTGAATGCCTTATTTTGTATCCTAGATAAAGGCAGATCAAAGTTAATAGCCGAGAGTTTCCATTGAGTGGGAGTTGTTGAAGTTTTGGTCACTACGTGAAGCACTGTGGAACACCGAAGAAGAAAGAGGAAGATGCAAAGTCATGGAACGCACTTCGAGTGGGAGATTGGTGGCGCACTAGTCTCGTGTGTATGCAGCCCATTGGGGTCGTTAGTTTTGGATTCTAAAGCATTGGTGGGAGATGTTAGACGATTCAAATGCGATATGGATTTGTAAGGTTGCTGCGTGGATGAAGCATATTCCGGGTTTCATGTGAAACAATATTTCTATGGGGTAGTTGGATGATCAGGGTTATCATTTATCCTTTTGGCTCCGGGTGTTAGAGATATAATCACAAGGTGTGTGGTTTTGTGCTCGAGGGTTTGAGGTGAGTGCTCTGTACGTGATCAATGTTACCCAAGATGGAATCAATCTTGGCGGTGGAAAATTCCAGCATGATGGCAACCATGATGGTGAAAGTGATGCAAGTCAACCAAGATGACATCGATCTTAGGGGTGGGAAAGTACAACATATGGAATCAATCGTGGTGGTGAAAGTTGTGCAAGTATGCAGTGATGCGGATGTTGCTGCATGAGCAAGGATTCAAGCTGGTGGGAGTTTGAGGATTTGCTAATTAACATTGTTGCCTTAGTGAAGTTGAAGTTGTGCGTGACTTTAATAAGTCTTGGAACTTGAAGAGTTCAAGGATTGGCGTCGTTGTTATAAATGGATTGTTTGCTATTGAATTACATATGGATCCACTCTCCAAGTGGGAGATTGTTAGGTTTTGTGGAGCCTGAACTGCCAAAGAATGCAAGGTCCTAGTTTAATTGAGAGTTGTAGAGACCTAGTTTCCCAGGAATTGCTGAAATTGAGTAACTGTATAATTAGGATGTGTCGTTATTATAAATAGTCCACCGGTATGTAATTGTTATTTGCACTCATGCCTTATAGTGAAAATAGTCCACCGGTATGTAATTGTTCTTTCTCAAATCAACCATAGAAACATCGTTAAGCTCCTAGGTCGTTGTCTAGAAATGCAAGCCCCTCTTTTGGTGTATGAGTTCATCAACAATGGCACCCTTTATGAACACGTACACAATAAGCGAATGATTACAAAGAATCCTCTTAATTGGGACTTGTGTCTAAAGATTCCTACTGAAACGGCTGGCGTGCTATCATATTTACACTATGCAGCTTCAGTTCCAATCATACACAGAGATGTCAAGTCGTCCAATATCCTGCTAGATGATGCTTTTACTGCTAATGTGTCAGAGTTTGGAGCTTCAAAGTTGGTTTCTCTCGATCAAACTTAGTTATCTACATTTGTTCAAGGAACATTTGGATATTTGGATCCTGAGTATATGCAAACTCACCAATTGAATTATAAAAGTGACGTTTATAGCTTTGGAGTAGTTCTTGTTGAACTTCTCACGAGCATGAAGGCGGTAAGCTATAATAGGCCGGAGGAGAAGAGAAACTTATCGAACTTTTTCCTTTCAATGCTAAAGAAAGAACAATTTATTTTAATTTCTCGATGATGATATTGTTTGTGAAGAGAACATGGCCAACTTATAGAAGTTGCTGCGATTGCAAAAGGCCTAGTATGAGATGATATATACACTTGCAGGGACCAGAGAAGAATTTACCTTCAACGTGTACCTGACCATGAAACCAAGCGTGGTAATGCAACATGATATTTCATGACTAACACACGTTCAGTCTCTTGTTGATGCGATCGCTCGATGTCCGATAAGAAAATCTTACAAATATGCAAGAAGTTGCAGAAAAGTCTCATTTTTCTTTACTGCATTCCAATCATACGTTTAAATAAATCAAGACTCCTAACTAATCTAGAGTTTTATTGGGCAACCGAAAGTGTTATAAGAATAGTTGGGAAGAGGTAACTAGCGCCGAAGAGGCTTTGTATCATGAGCTCGTCAGTGTTGAAATATATAAGTATGAGAAAAATGCACAAAACCCCCATGTTCTATCAAAAATCTGCACAAAACTCCCTCGTGTTATTTTTTAGCGTAGGACCCCCTCTCGTGTTTTTAAAAACCGTGCTCCAAATTGACACCTATGAGGCTAAGTATGAGCTCGTCGTTGTTGAACTATATATATACAGGAAAAATGCACAAAACTCCCATATGTTATCAGAAACTTGCACGAAACTACGTAGTGTTATTTTTTGTTTGACAAGTAACGTGCGGGTTGCTTTATTTCCTTTTTTGACTTCATAAAAAGCGTGTTCTCTATTTTGCTAACACACAAGTCATGTTATGCTAATAAGATAAAACCTAAAACCATCAAACTTCCTACATTATGACATGCTTTAATTTGCAATATAATGTGGTATGTTTGTCCTTTTGAAGTGATGTCCAATCTACCCAAGTTAAAATTAGTTGATCTATTATGCTGCGCGCGTTACAAACAAGGGTATTTTTTGTTTATTTAAATTAGATAAAAGTTCGTCATTCTTACACTATCCACAACCTATTGATTTTGTGCAAAATCACTCCACTAATAGGTTCTCAATAAGTGATAGAGATTGAGGAATTAATTCCCAGATTTCAGATTTTAGAGGGGCAAAACACATAATAAGAAGAACAAGAAGAGAACAAAGGGAAGACAATAATTGCTCTGCAATTCACTAATCAATCAACATTCATAAACTGTCTAATAATAAACCCTTAACCTCATATTTATAGGCTAAGTAACAAAACCTACCAAATCTAGAGTTCTTAATAAATGCAACAATATAACTTAGAATCCTAAACTTACCAAACTATTAAATCATAACCTAATAATAATTAAAATACTAGGAAAGTAATATTTAAATAATATTCTATCTATTATTTCTATCATTCTCCCCGGCTTGAAAAAACTCGCCCCCGAAAAGTTTGCATGAAATAACTCCACTGAGGTGGAGCTAGTGAACTGGAGAGCTGGTCAAATTAGGACGACCCTTCCATCGAACTATGAACTGCCGCATTTCTCGTGTTGTTGACTACATAGGCTTCCTTCAAAACCAACAATTGGATCAGAAGTAGAGGAAGCACCAAAATTGAAGTGACTAAACGACCTGTAGCACTTGCAGAAAAGTTGGGAACATGAAACATGCTCACGCTCATAGTTAAATTCTTATTATAGAAAATTGGACACTCAAATAAATTTGGAGGCAAGTCCAACAAAGACTCATCAACTTTAGACAAGGAGTACAACAACTTGCTATCGGTAGTGGCTACAAACTTTTGGTTGCTAGTTATATCCACATGGGATTGAGAAGTAGGCAAAGTAGGCGGAGTTAACCTTGGTATGTGAGTAATCTCACAGTTTAGATATGGAAAATCCTTAGGCTTTGAATTCTTTCAATTTATGTTTCATCTCTTCCCACAAAACAATAGGTGGTTCGTTGGCTAGTTCAACTTCTCTTACAATACTTTGCCAATACTTCTCAGTAGACCCAACTAACTTCAATCTTGCCAATCGAACTTTATGACTATCACTCATGCCATAAAAGTTAAAATAATCTTCCAAACGATCTAACCAATCAACAAAGACAGTAGGATCATGTCTCCCATCAAAATCAGAGATATCAACCTTAACCTTCCTAGTTGGAACGGCTTGAGTAGACATGGGTGGCATATTTGGACACTGAGAGATATGTGCATCCAATTTACTCGCTAATTTAGCTTCTAACGTTGAGAATCTTTCATTGAATTCATCCTTCATCGAGCAAAGTTTAACATTCATTGATTGAATCATGTTAAACAATTTCTCAATTTTCTTATTTGTCGTCATTTCACTCATGATGGTTATGCAAAACTTGCCATCAATTAATTTCAAGTCCAAAATTCAGTTAAAGAGTTGTCGTTACCTAGTAAATTCGAGCACACCAAAATTCTGAGTTAATGTAGAGCACTCCTTGTTCGATTTAGAGCTTTGATGGCACCAATCATGACTGTAGGGCAAGGCATGACAACATCAGCAACATAATGATGAGAATGTAAATAACCCAAAAGGGCTAAACTGCAAATTTTGATCTTCTTCACTAGACGATTTTCCTGTTGACACTGATGGCACCGCAGCGGTGTAGGCGGCAGCGCATCTGACTGGCAGGCCGGGATCGGCGTGTTCTTCGGCCAAATTCTCTGGGTGGAGACGGGAATTGTGTGGCAGTAGTGGACTCCGGGCTAGCGGTGATTGGGTGTTGCTATGAAACTTGCAGCGAGCGGCACGCTGGAGGTGCTGGATTTCGCCATGGACAAAGCAGGTGGCGGCGCCGAGCTGAAGTAGAACCGCGCTGTTCCTAGGGTTTGACGGCGGCGCACGCAGCAGTGTGTGTTGCTGCGTGTTTCTTCCTTTTTTATTTTTTATTTTATCAGAATTGCAGAAATTGAAAAACTAATCCTATACTACCAAAAACACTTTAAACTGACTCGATTTTTTTTTTCTATTTTCGTTTTTTTTTCTAGAACTCGATTAAATCTTAACTGAAACTACTGATGCAGCGGAAAAATGAAAGGATAAGAATGGCTCTGATACCAATTTGATAGAGATTGGGGAATTAATTTCCAGATTTCATATTTTAGAGGGGCAAAAGACAGAATAAGAAGAACAAAAAGAGAACAAAGAGAAGGCAATAATTGCTCGGCAATTCACTAATCAATCATCATTCATAAACTGTCTAATAATAAACCCTTAGCCTCATATTTATAGGCTAAGTAACAAAATCTACCAAAGTTAGAGTTCTTAATAAAAACAACAATATAACTTAGAATCCTAAATTATCAAACTATTAAATCATAACCTAATAATAATTAAAATACTAAGAAAGTAATATTTAAATAATATTCTATCTATTATTTCTATCAATAAGTGTAAGAACAAATACAGATTCTTAATTTGTCGTTCACGATTTAATGCCTTGCTCTAACGAACATACGAAAAAATGGTTTTGAACCAACCAACCTTAAAGCTTAATACTTAGCTGGAGCAGTTTATATACAAATATTCTGTTTAGTGTAAGAATAATATATATACAGTATAATGTGTCTGTTCTATACTTCTCTGTACAAAAATAAAATATTTTCTTGCATCAGAATCATCAACCATGTTCCTTTTTCCCAGCAAGAATTGGTTGAATCTGCAACTTTCTGCTGTACGCCTCATTGAACAAGAACCAAGTTTGAAATGCTGAAATTATAGGTAGTCACGCCAGTACGGCTATAGGCGCAAAAAGAACCACGCCCATTCCATAATCATAAGCCTGAGCAAAAACACGAATGAAATGCCATACGCCCGTCCTCTCAATCTTTGGCCTTAGAGTTTGCGCAACCTGACCAATAACCTTAAGAGCCAATAAAGTTAAGATCAATAGTTATAAATGAAGTGCACAACTCTGATATGGAAATGGCGAGTTCTTTTTTTGACTAACCGATATCAAGCCCCAACCAGTAGGCAAAAAGGCCATGCAACAAATGACCAGATCCTTCACAGATAGATGACATGCGTTTGATAGAGTGATTATCGTGGCCACGACGCCTAAAAAGGGGAAGGCTTTGAATAGCCTGAATGCCAGCTGGTGATTAGCACTCAGAAATATCTTCTCTATATCTATTACCTGCATAGAAGAGTAGTTTATTACAAAAATGACAATAACATTCCAATTATTCAGACTTCAAAAGAAGTTTCTGTGATTTTGTCAAACCTCACGAGATTTGAATGAGAAGCATGCTTGAACTTTACCTCGAGTAGGAGGGCAATCACGATGATAACAGCCCATGAAAGCACATAAACAGAGAAGTTTGTACGCTTGGCGGAAATGTCAAGGTGATAGACTAAACCATATTGGTAAACAAAGAATCTTATGCAAAGTAGCAACTCTATTATCCTCGAAGTTATCCCAGCGTGGCGGAGATGAGCTTGTTCCTCATTCCACCAAGACTCCCAACTTTTCTCTGGTTGTATTCCTATCCCTCCTTGCTGTTTAATCCATTTGTTCCAGTCCGTCCAATCATCAACTATCTTTCCCCAGTTGAATCCAGAAGGATTAAATAAAAACGGTGCAGAAAGCCAAGTCATCGTCATGAACCATATAGCATATGTTGTGAAAACATATGCCACATTACTCTGAACCGACCGTCTAAACAAGTCGTAAACAATCAGCAAAAACAGAAGCTCGAATCCTTTCACAAAGTGACTTCTGGAATACAATCTATACGTTTCGGTGAAGCTGGAATGAAAAACGACAACTTTACGCCCTGTGGGTATATACTTGGCGCCTCCATGCAGAATTGTTCGCCCGTAGTGATGAGCCTTTGTTCCAAAAGAGAAAGTAAAGAAAACAGCAGCCAATTGAAGTTTCATGAGAACAAAATCTGTAAGGGCAGTGAGGAATCCTCTTTCGAGTCCTATTTCTATAATCATTGGTAAACCGGTTAGGAGCCCAAGTTGGATAAATGACTGAGAGGCCAAGGCAGTTTCTAATGATTCGATATTTTTCACTTTGGCTTCAATGAGCAGTGCTCTTTGAAGACCACTAAGAACCAAGTAAAGCTGTCCGTAGAGGAACACATAGATCCCAATGATGGATATCTGTAAAATCAGCGAAAAAGTATATTATAAATTGAATCTCTGTCACCTATATTTAACATTCAAATAATCTTACCAGGCTGTTAAAATAGAATCCGACAGTTGTGTAATAGAAAGAAAGCATCCGGAAGAAGTCAAATCGACGTACAAGACGGTATATATCACGGCTAATAGTTTGCTCACTGTTCCCATTTGCTATTTTGGCTTCAAATCTGGAAATTTGGTTCAATCCGACATCACGGCCTTTGCCAACTTGCATGTACTCATGATACGAGACATATCCTCTTCGTAGTGTAGTGTTGTATCCTGCAACAGATCATAACTTGTAAACGATATATATACGAGAAAAATGCACAAAACTCCCATGTGTTATCAGAAGCTTGCACAAAACTAAGTAGTGTTATTTTTTGTTTGACAAGTAACTTGTTGGTTGTTTTATTTCCTTTTTTTACTTCATAAAAAGCATATTCTCTATTTTGCTAACACGCAAGTTATGTTATGCTAATAAGATAAAACCTTAAACCATAAACCTCCTACACTATGACCCGCTTTAATTCGCAATATACTGTCGTATGTTTGTCTTTTTGAAGTGGGGATAATTCCATCAAACCCCTCAAACTATGGTACCTTTTACCGAACGAGATTAGAACTTTCATTTTAGCTCCAGTGCCCCCTAAACTTTAGTCGTTTGGCTGAAATGGTGCATTCGCTTGCGAACTTTGCAAATCATGTTTAACTTTTCCATATAGAGTTACATGCTGTTTGAGAATCTTCAAACTGTTGTTGGTGTCTTTCATGAACCTCTCAGATCATACGAATTAGTTAATATACTACTTCTGTATTGGACTTTGCAATGCCACTCTAGTTAAGGTTAAGAATATATGGCAAGATAAAGAATATATGGTAATTGTAGTGTTAGTTATTCTTCTATTAAGTAGATTTTAACTTTACCAGTGATGGACTTCTAACATCCTATATTGCAGAATGCACAATGATGAAGCTCGTTTGGTGGTATTATATTTCTGACTCGTGTTTTATTTGATCTCATATATGGTTATTCTAAGGAGAGATTTGTATGGTCATTGATATCTCATGTTAGCATATTATGTCTTGGTTTTGGCGCTACAATTGTTCACGATGTTCAAAATATGTGGACTTCTCAGGTAATGTGATATTGAAGTTTAGCATGTACAACTGTTAAAATTTAAAGCCATGGTAATTGTGCTAGATATAATAGTGTTTTTATTGATTGATGTTATTTTCTCTCCAACCCCCTGAGCATATAGAGTATTAGGTTTCCTCATTAAAGGTACACTTGTTTGAGGTGAGGAGAGGCGGGTTAGAAACAAGAAGAAGGTGTCAAGATTGATTGAGGAGGTCATTTGTAAGAAAGGACCCAAGAAGAATGTGAAGAATGGTAACAAAAAAAAACAAGAAGCTCAAGGAAACAACAGAGGATAAAGAACATGAGTCAACACTAACTGAGGTTAAATTCTATTTATATGGATATAAATGGTGAGCAACGTGGGGAACACTTCATGTGTTGTGGATCTTATAATTGGCAAAGCAGTAAAGAAGATGATTAACAAGAGAGTAAACATGATTTTGAAGAAATGAAGTGATTGTGACCACTATTTTATGAGGGATAACCACCATGTTATGCCCTTTCTTATTTTGTTATGAAAAATTAAGATCTATTTGTGTGACTTTGTTAAGGCCTTCAGATACAATGTGTAGGTATTTTGTTAAGCCTATGGAACATATTATGGTCTCGTTGTTTATTATGGTGATGATGGGGTTGTGAATGATCATATATGAATATATTTTTTGGGTGTTTTGATATTAATTTTTGGGTGTTTTGATGCTTACATTTTTGCTCCAGTTATACCATCAATTCAGCAAAATGCGTCTCAAGGACCATATTATAGTTCAGGGGTGCAATCCTAAAAACTCATAAAAATTCAGGGGGCAGTCCAGAAATTCGAAAAATAGTTCAAGGGGCAGTCCTCAAAATCATACCATAGTTAAGGGGGCAAATCGCACACTTGATAGTTCAGGGGGGAAAGTCAAAAAAGAGCATAGTTTGGGGGGGTTTGAAAGTTTGGCGAATATTTTTTGGACAAAAATGCCCTTAAACTTTAACATGTGCTGTGCACGTGCCTTACTGTTCCCGCAAAAATATGGCTGGAACACGCACAAAAGTAAATCGCACAAACGGCTAAAGGTTAGGGGGCACTGGAGCTAAAACGAAAGTTTTGTCCTCGTCCGGTAAAAGCCATAGTTTGAGGGGTTTGATGGAATTATCCCTTTGAAGTGATCTACCCAAGTTAAAATTAGTTGATCTATTACGCTGCGCGTTACAAACAAGGGTATTTTTCGTTTATTTAAATTAGATAAAAGTTCGTCACACTTACACTATCCCCAACCTATTGATTTTGTGCAAAATCACTCCACTAATAGGTTCTCGATCAATAAGTGTAAGAACAAATACAGATTCTTAATTTGTCGTTCACAATCTAATAACTTGCTCTAATGAACATACGAAAAAATGAGTTTTGAACCAAGTACCAACCATAAAGTTTAATACTTAGCTGGAGCAGTTTATATACAAATATTCTGTTCAGTGTAAGTGGATTTTCAAAAAGAAAATGAAAGTTAATGGAACCGTTGAGAAGTTTAAAGCAAGATTAGTTGCAAAAGGTTTCACTCAAAAAGAAGGACTTGATTATTTCGACACTTATGCTCCAGTGGCTAGAATTGCTACAATTAGGATTTTAATATCCTTGGCCTCCATATATAAATTCGAAATTCACCAAATGGATGTCAAAACTGCATTCTTGAATGGTGAATTAAAAGAAGAAATTTATATGCAACAACCTGAAGGTTTTGTTGTGAAAAGACAAGAGCATAAAGTGTGTAAACTTGTTAAGTCTTTGTACGGACTTAAACAAGCACCAAAACAATGGCATGAAAGGTTTGACCAGGCTGTGTTGTCAAACGGATTCAAAATCCATGAATCTGATAAGCGTGTTTATAGTAAATTTAAAAATAATAAAGGTGTTATTATTTGCTTATATGTTGATGACATGCTTATCTTTGGTTCTGATCTAGATCAAATCAATAATACTAAGAAATTTCTATGTGAAACATTTGATATGAAAGATCTAGGTCAAGCTGATGTTATTTTAGGGATTAAAATAATTATAAGTAATGAAGGTATCATGTTATCATAGTCTCATTACGTTGAAAAAGTATTGAGAAAATTTAATCATTTTGATTGTACACCTGTTAGTACTCCGTTCGACCCTAGTACTAAATTAATGCCAAATGATGGGAGAGCATTTTCCCAAAACCAATATGCTAGTGCAATAGGAAGCTTAATGTATTGCATGACTTGTACTAGGCCTGATATTGCGTTTGCAGTTGGTAAACTGAGTCGGTATACAAGTAATCCTAGTAGAGAACATTGGAAAGCAATATTTAGAGTCTTCAAGTATCTTAAGAAGACCATTGATTATGGCTTATGCTATAATGGCTATCCAAATGTTTTGGAAGGTTATACTGATGCTAGTTGGATTACTGAGAGTGATGACCACGCATCAACTAGTGGTTGGATATTCACTCTTGGTGGAGCCGCAATATCATGGGGTTCTAAGAAACAAACATGCTTGGCTGATTCAACCATGGCATCTGAGTTTATAGCATTAAACTCTGCAAGCAAAGAAGCATAATGGTTGAGAAACTTGTTATTGGAAATACCAATATGGCCTAAACCAATGCCTCCCGTGTTAATACACTGTGACAGTCAGTCGACTTTGTCTAGAGCTTATAGTCATGTCTATAACGGAAAATCTAGACATATTGGTTTGAGGCATAGCTATGTGAGACAGTTAATCAGTGATTGCGTTATCACAATTAACTATGTGAGGTCAGCAAGTAACTTGGCTGATCCTCTGACTAAAGGTCTTGCCAGAGATATGGTGCATAAGACTTCTAGAGCGATGGGACTGAAAGCCCATACATAGTGATCACACATGAGGAAAACTCAACTCAACACTTGAAATATCAAACTTGGGTTCAATGAGTAAAGTACTTCATTTTTGTGATTGTCAAGCACTTAGTATTTTAATTTAATAATTCAATTATTAATTGGTTCCATCTAAGTATAGTGCTTGGTACCTGTAATGTCAAAGGTAGAGGTTGAGTTTAATACTCTTAATAGACTTGTAACAGTAAATGTTGGGATGTCATAATTACAGGGACATCCTTGACAAGTCTACCTAAGTGAGTAGTAGAAGTGAGGCCGCTTCATTAGAGTTCAGGGCTTAACTCTAAAAACTACTCATGATACCAGAATATAGACACAGGGCCGTTAACGTGTCGGTTTGTTAGAATAAAGAACAAGTAGAGGAACTGTGTGTGGTACTTATCCGGTTGGTCGATATAGAATTGCTAGTTCAAAGACCAGTCTACTATGCTTTTCTGATTAACTTTGATAGGTATCCACTAAGTGAAGGTTCAAGTCGAAAGACACCTTTATTTATTCATAGAACTTCTTGAGGTGCAAACTAAGATTTATCATTCGGAAATTGTGGAGATTGTTAGATTTAGTTTCCAAATAATAAATCTTGTGAGAGGTATCCCACAGCTCTAACTCATGGTAACTATAAGGACTTTTATGGGCTTTAAGAGCTTTAGCTCTTATAGGCCAGTTTTACTAAAGTGACTTAAGTGTCCCACATAGGAAAAATAAAAACTTATTTGTGGGTTTATATATGTTTGCACAATATTACTTGGGTAATAAAAAGTGCAAGACATAGGTGGTGCTCATGCACACACGCGCGCCGAGCAGAGCCCTGGCCCGGGCCCGCACGCGCGCGTGCGCGTGGCGCTTGTGGCGCTTTTGTTTGGCGCACTTAAAAAGCACTTAGCACTTTGCACGCTTGCATCGCTCATCGATCTAGGCCGTAGATTTTATTTAATTAATTAAATAAGATGAACGGCTGTGATTTAATCTGAATATTAAATTAATATAGATTAAATTGGATGGTGTGGATTTAATCTTACTTAAGATTTAAATCCTACGGCTCAGATTAATCCAGGAAAAATATGGAGGGAAATTTAAAACTCAGATTTTAAATATCAACAGTCACAAATTTTTTGGCAGGAAAGTTGTGTCTTTTCTGTGAAAGAATTAACAAGAAAGTTATGTCTTTCTGTAAAAGAATACTTAAGAAAATGTATGACTTTTCCTTGCAGCTTTTCTCCTTCTTTAAGTACGCAGGATTATCAGAACCAAAGACACATCAAAAATCGTATCTCTCAAATAATATACAGTTTTAATTGCTGCAAAAATCCAAAGCATAACTGAAGCAAATCCAGCAAATCCAGAGAAGGCATTCGTCGTTTGAAATCATCCAAGAAAGGCAAACCTCTGACATTGCGTACAGCGGCCACAGCAACTTTGATCTGTAGACATCTACAATTTATTCAGAGTCATTTCATGTGCCTTAACATGTCTGTGCTACATGCAGATAAAACTCTCAAAATGAACCATAGCTAAATAAGTTTCTGAAGGATGTGCCCACCTATTAGAGAAAACTATACCTCAGGAAGTTGCATTATTGCGTGATGGACGCCACCTTGATCAAGAGGCAGAATATTGTAAGGCACGTAAAACTCGGATCTTGCATTCTCAGCTTCAGCAAGTGCCTATTTTGAATAAAAATAAGGTACTCTAAGTAAAAAAGGAATTTTTATTATTGATAATTGTTTTATTGGAAAATGAGGCGAGTAGAGGACCTGGGAACCTGCTGCAGAAGTAACTGTATGGAGTACTTCAAATAGAACTGATGCGATGGCACGTGCTTTCATCAGTTTTTCTCTGTCAGAATAAACGGCATAAATAAGAATGGCAAATATGAATAAATGTTTCTAGATTTTTCACTCCATTAAACTAGTAATACAGTATCTAGGAGAGTTTGATCTGTCACCTGTTTTCTAACGTATAATCTGCACCATGTTTGATGATGTAATCTTTGTACTGCTGATACACACGTCTTAGTTCACGTAAATCACTCCTTTCCTTCCTTTTCCGGATTGTAACTTCTTCATCCTAAGACAGAAAGAATTGGTAAAATTTGAAGTCGCTGCATTAAGTAACATCTCCACCTTGTAAATGATCAGAAGAAATCCACTGTTTGTCAAATGGAAATAAGGAGGTTCTTTCTTGTTTTAGTAACAGTTAAGAATACGATTTAGAAGTTTACGTGTTCAAGCCGCTGAAGAAGAGTAGTTTTGAACTGTCTAACTCCTCGACCGCTCGAGTTTCTGTCCAAGTTATGAGCCACTTCAAAAGCATGAAAACGACCTGGCCAAAAAACTCAAAAAATAATTAGTGTCATGGAAAAAGCTCGTTGATATATTTTCACCCGTATCAGCAGAGAAGCTCATAGAATATGTATTCATGTACACAGAATTGAATAACAGTTCCTAACATAGAATGAAAGAAAGAAACAACTGAAACTCAATACTCTAATAGAATTAACTTAAGCACAGCTATTTTCAGAACACTTATAGAAGATCAAAATAAAAACAATAAACCTCAGCACCCTACTACATTATAGTAAGCAACGAAAAAGACTAATTCTTTCTCCAGTAATTGAAACAAGAACTCACACAAGTAAGCAACACGAGGCTCATCGACTTCGATTTGATTTGCCGCACGAAGAAACCGTTGAATCTCGGAAACAAGAGTGACCGGCAGCTTCTCACTGTCAAAGGGCTCAGACACATGTTCGCGTCCCAAAGTGAGCGACCTTATGTATGGCCTTGTGTTAGTGGTGGTGTAAGGTCTTGTTCCTCTGCTTGTGCTTGCTGTACTTGTATGATCATTAGTTGTGTCTTCTGCAACAACTATTTCTGACATTTTGTGGAAGAGAGTAAGATTGCATGGAGGGTGAGTGTGTGACTGTGTTGTGCGTATATATTATGGAATTGGAATCTAAAGTGTATATGCATTTCTTTTTATAGGTTGTTGTTTAATGTTGTACTACTCTGTTTCATTTTTCTTTTGGCTTTTGGGTGAGGGTGCTTTTTTGATTATGGGGATGTAATCTTTTTCGCTTTTATTTTTTGAGCAAATCAGGAATTTGATCTCTCAATCGTGTGTGTGTGTATGAACTTCTTTTAAAGGACAGTGGAAGGCGGGTATCTATTTGTTTTTTTTTGGACCCAAATAGAAGGATCTTAAGACTTAAGAATATTATATTCTCATTAATTAGTTTTTAAAACTTCTATTGATAATAAAATGTATCTTTTATTTCCAGACAAGATGGATCACAAGTTTTGTTTTAGAAGTATGTCATGACCAGCTAAATATTTACGTGCTTCGCTGTGGTAGAGTTAAAAAAAAAACTAAAAATGTGTTTCATTTTGGTATCTTCAAAAAAATAAATATATATTTGATACTTTCGAGATTACCCTCACAGAAGCGTTGGCGAAGCACCCTACTGCAAGTGAGGTTTTCGGCAACGCTTTTATCCAAAAGCGTTGGGATAGATAATATATAAATCTTAATATTTATAAAATGTCGGTTCATCTAGCGCTTAGTAGGTCACCCCTGGTAATTAGCAACAACAGAAACAATTACCAAAAAAAATTCTCCAAAAAACCAGCTCTTCATTTATTTAATTCAAAATAAGTATGAGTTTCATACAAAAACAAACTTCATTTATCCAACAGTTCTTCATCAAAGAGCAATTTCATTCAATTCAACAAATAAACTAAGCCCTCCTTGGGAGATTTGGTAGCCTGTGATGGAGTTTCGTCGCCTTCTCCGATCCGGTCTTCTTAGATTTCTTAGCCAGAAGAACTGGGTTGATGTTTGGCAACGCTCCTTCGTGTGCAATAGTCACACCAGCAAGAAGTTTCCCTAGCTCCTCATCATTCCTCACAGAACACGTGCCTTGGAATGAAACATGTCCTTCTTGTTGTCCCAGCCATTTCCAGCCAATTCCAAAACCTAACAACCAGAATTACAATACACCAAACAAATAATTCCGTAAGAAATACAGCCTCAAAATCCAAATAACATGATTCATTACGTATATATATATATATATATATATTGTATAATGATCAAAAGCTCTTAACAGAAGAACCAATTCCATGTGATGCGTATCATTATAATAGAACAAATCTGTTCACAACTAATTGGTCATGAAAAGCTTACATGTTTAGCTAACATGATCTATTCCTTTCTCAGTTTCACTTACAACCTGGTCTGACTTGGTTCTTCCAGCTAACTCCGGTGCTGCAGATGTAGTTTTAGGGAGTTCATCTTGATGAGGTTCCCGTTGTTGTACATACAGACTTAAATTAGATCCTAGATGGTCCCAGAGCCTATAAGGAACAGTAATATTAATATAACAGACACTAACATACAATTGCTCGTGTATGTTGGAAAGTTCAATTGAAGCAACCTTACCAGCTAATGAATGAGTCACTGTCATCTCCCAAAAAGACATACAACTCACTTTTTGCGCCATCCTTACTCCTACCATTTTTAAGCAATACATCGTAAATATGTAGTGTCTCAATTAGCATAACTACGACGAAAGTGGAATTCATCAATAGTATCGTGAAAAGAAAAGAAGGCATGATAATATCATTCACAAGATACCACTTATGATATTCACTAGCAAATGTAGTACATGAAACCTTACATGCAAAGGCTATAGCAGAATATAGTGACAGCGTAAGAAATTTACCCAAGTAAGTTTCAAATGAAATGCAGAATGAATTACTGAAATATGCCATACAGACAACCCAATAGGCGCTACAGCAAGAAACATAACAGTATGCACCAAGCTTGAGATCTAGCATATTCATAACCTTTCCGTAATCAGAATCCTCATATTATTTTTTCCAACTCCCTTTTAACAGAAATCGTGTTGTACAATCATTGCAATAACTCTATAAGTCAAAAGACAAAAAGTATGGACATGAAAGCAAGCCACAGCTGCTTGTATAACCATCATACTGCAAAATCAAATTAAGTCAGTTTTTACAGAATCACTTTGTAGCTAAACTAAAGAGATGGAAATAATGAGTCCACTGCCAGACAACTACCTTCATAGCTCATCAATACATGATTCTGATCAGTCAAACGGCAATCTCTTTAAGAAAGAACAGAGCAAAGTCCAGACAAGATGACTAAGTATAAGAAATATAGTCTCAAACCTTTCGAACAACAATATAGTCTCCAATTGACAAAGTAAGCTCCACATCAGATTCAGCTTGATACGAGTACATGACCTCTTGTGGAAGAGTTGATTAATGACCGTGTTTAAATAGTTTGCAGAAAATGCTGCCAGTAAAAATTCTACAACTCTCATACCATTTCACCTGGTGATCAATGGTAAGAAATAGAAAGCTATACACAAGAATATACGTACCTCCCCAAGAAAGTAGCCCATGCTATCAGTAGCTCCAGTCAGCACTGGTGAAGTCGATACCCCATTAAGTTCTTCATATGATGGAGGTGCAGGCATACTCTCCATGCTTGGAGGAGCTGCTTCAATTATCTGGCGCTCCGACATCATCTTTACATACAAACACACACATAAAAGAAAAAACTCTTATTTAAGATTCTGAAGATTGAATAGGATAACCGAGTTATAGGAGATACTTGTGCAGGGTAGTGTTTGCATTGTTTTTCTATAGAGACATCGCGGGATGATAGGAATTGATGTTTGTAGAAATATGTAGCTAGTTATCAATGTCTTTTGTTCTTTAAAACCGGATTACACATGTTCCACAGAAGGTAGTCTCAGTTCATTTGTAAATAGTTGGTAATCCATCAGTTGTACAGAGTGTTACCTGCAACTTGTTATACACTTATACTGGAACTATTTGGTGAAGAAGCAGCACTAATGTTTCTCATGAGTTATAAATTTCTTAAAGCAGAAAGTTATTTGCAACTCTTTTACAGTCTGGTGACTGGATACTAGTAGTTTGATAATGAATTTCAAACACAATATCTGATACTTAGAGTTAGAGCAGAAGAAAAGCCAATCAACAAATAATGTACTTCTCAGATTTTCATGTTTCCCAATGTGACACGTTGTATTCATAATAGTGAAATGATATACATTAGAAAATGCACCTAAGATTGTTATCATTAATCACATGAACTTAGTACCTTGCATATCAAACGAACAATCTTAAACAGACAAGTATATGCTGCAAAAGTATTGCTTGAAAATAAATTCAGATCCGTCTCAGTTTGGGTACACCTCTCGTCTGACTTCATGGCTTTATCAAGAGTCAAGAATGACTGGATGAGTATAGCCGATGGATGAACCCCCATCATTTTCCAACAAGTTCTTCAAACGAAACGCAAGCAGAAACAGTTGCACGCTTATCCGAGAGAATGCTCCGACTAACCTGCTTCCACATTCCCATCTTAGGTACAAACCCATGTCCCACCATTTTCCTCAACGCCCACTCCACATCTTCCACAACACTTTCACTACAAAACCCTTGTATCGCCAGCTTGTAAGATTCAAAGCTCGGATTTATCCCCTTCTCTATCATCCTCCCCATAAAACACTTAGCGTCACCATACCTCTTTGCATCAAGCAAACAATACAACACCTCTTGAAAAGTCCCTGGATTTGGATCACACCCTTTGAGCATAATGTTATCAAAAAGCTCGACCCCCTCGTCCACTCTCCCGGCCCTCCTCAATCCCAAGATCAACACATTAAACACAATCGCATCCGCCTCCACGCCCTCATCCTCCATCCTCTCCAACAAACCAAACGCATCATCCACACGGCCACGCTCGCACAACCCGTGCATTAAAGTCGCAAAGGTCCTCTCGTTCGGCCTACACTTCTGCTTGGGAAATTCATCGAGCACCTTAAACGCGGACTCCATCTCCCCACACTCACACAAACCTTTAATCATAATATTCAAACAACAAGCATCCACCTCAACACCCAACTC
Source organism: Linaria vulgaris (assembly GCA_948329865.1). Taxonomy (NCBI): domain Eukaryota; kingdom Viridiplantae; phylum Streptophyta; class Magnoliopsida; order Lamiales; family Plantaginaceae; genus Linaria; species Linaria vulgaris. Next base: position 44,532,684 of record OX415253.1, read on the forward strand.
CGACGCCTTCCCGTACACCTCGTGCACGACCTCAAACTGCTTCGTGGACACAAGCATATTCAACACGCAGTTAAACGTCTCCACCCTCGGCCAACACTTGTAATAATCCGGCATTTCCAATAACGTCTCGATCGCCTTGTTGATCCTACCGCCCGAATGCGCGTAAATCTTGATCACATTACGGAAGAACCCATCGGAAAGACGACATCTTTTCTCGATTTTGATGCGTTTCATGAGGGATTCGATGCCATCGAAATTCTTGGCGAGTGCGAGCTTGTTTACGACAGTGGCGTAAAGGGATTCGGTGGGTTTGTAGTCTCGGCGGGTGGAGAGCTGGTCGAGGAGAGGGAGGGCGGTGTTGGGATCTTTGAGGGTTTGGAAGATTCGGATGACCTGTGATTGGCTGAGCCAGTCTTTGTGGTTGAGTAGAGAGAGAGTGGAGTCGATTTGGAGGGGCTTTGAAGGGGCGTAGTGATGGAAATTGAGCGAAAGGTTGAATTTTGAGAGGGGATTTGGGAAGAAGAGGGAAATTTGGGATATGGGTTGTCGGAATTTGGAGGAGTGGAGGAGGTATGAGGGCGGCAACATAGTACGAATCCAAGTGTTTGTGTCACCTTTTTGAAGCGATGTCTCTTTATATTCAACAATGGCCTTGGATTTGTTAAGAATTGCGGCTCTTGAGTAATTATTGTATAATTAAGAGTATGTACTTATTTTAAATAGCCCACTCTTATTTTAAATAGCCCACTCGTATGTAATTGTTATTGGACTCATGTCTTATAGTGAAAACTCTGATTTGGCAACGTCCTCAAAGGTAGTTATAGATGAATTGAGTAAACAAATTGTCTTGTGTGATGATTATTATTTTATCGCTTTCGATTGTGAGTATTTCTTTATTCTTGTTGTTGTTTCGTTATTTTTCGTTGCGCAACAAGTGGTATCAGAGCCCCAGGTTCTGAGGGGCGATACAGTTCTGTTAGAGTTGTATGGTGAGTAGAGGGAATTATTGATCGAGAAGTTCAAGGGTCGGATTATGGGTTGTCGGAATTTGGAGGAGTGGAGGAGGTATGAGTAAGATGGCAGCAACATAGTACGAATCAAAGTGTGTTTTGAAACACGTTGATTTTCAAATGTCTCTCTTTATATTAATTTTATTCCTCTCTTACCTAAAAAATGCTTTTTAGCTTATCTTCTCTGAATTTGCACAATATTTCTTTCTTTCTCTCTCTTTTTTAATTTTTATACGACAAACAAAATTTATATGTACTATCTTTATATAAATAAAATAAAGCTCTATCAGGTTTTTTTTTCTTTAATTTCTTACTGGTGTCACTGCTTGTGCGACTAATCCTACGGAGCGTTGTCGGGCCCTTTTTGAGGGGGATGGCTCTCAACGTTGTATTTTACATCCACAAGACTCGAACCTAAGACATTGTTTAAGTAAACTCAAGTCTCTTACCACTTGAGCCAACAACCTTTGATAACCAACAACCTTTGGTGCTCTATCAGATTTCTATTTTAACTTTTTAATTCAAATTGCACTATAAACTAAAAAGTGAATTTTTTAAATTTAATCTTATAATTCAAATTACCATCACAATAACTACATCGTTTGCTCCATCAAAATTTTTCATACTACGAATTTTTATAATCTATATTAAATTTAGTTTTGGATGAGGTATTACAGGCAAAGTATATTCTTAAATGACAAAGATCTTTATGCGCATTTTACTACGAAAGAAAAATATATGGGTTCCTGTTTGACTGTTTGTAGTGTTAATCCATGTGAAACCCAGCCATGACAATTGACACTGGATATTGTTCTTAAATCTTAATCCTACACATTTGATGAATATATCATTCAATCCCTTTTCATTAATACGGCAAAAACATTAATGAGTCAGTTTTTTTTTTAAGATATATTTAAGTGAAAATTGAGACCGTTAAAAAAATATTGTGACAGCAAACGCGTTGTAAAAGCGTGTATATAAAGTGTTGCTCTCGTATAGAATTATGTACTAGAGAATATGTATGGTCGCAGATTAAAATGAGGGTGGACCGTGGAGAAATCGAATGTTGGCTTTACTGAAGTGTATAATTAAGAGAAAAATCACAAATGGATATTAATCAGTAGCTCACGACTTAAGTATACACTAACGGTCATATTAATTAAATAATGTGGATTTATACCACATTTGGTTGACAAATAAAATGTAGAAGGGGCCCAAGATAAATTGCATTTTTGGAGCATTTTCTAAGATAACTAATCTCATCCTCCCCCTATGATAATTTAATGTCACAACCACCAACTTCAGTCACTCAAGTTAAATACCGTTTTGCCCCCACTTTTTCAAAAAAAAATACATTTTCCTACCCTAAAAAGGTGCTTACCTCACAATTGAGTAACATAAAGTAGAATCACGAATTACGAAGCAACTTAAGGGTAGTTTTGGTTATTCACAAAATTATGTGGATGTGTATGTGCAACCAAACATGAGTTTTAGTAAAATTAAAGACTACAAGATGAGATTTTTTTTTGCAACCAAATGTAAGATTAATTGTTTTATTTAGTATAATCTTGACACTAAATTATATGGGTTTTCAGCTCATGGGGCAACCAAATGTGCCGTAAAATTGCTGATTTTGAATAAGAAAGAATATATACGCAGGAACTGCTATGTTCTGTACTATGTTCTGTACAAAAATATCATATTCTGCATATGTACGTACATAATATAAGATCACTACAAACTGGATTGTGTCAGTATCCTCGTCCACGACTCTTCTTCCAGCAATAATTCGTTGACAATTCGTAACCTTCTGCTGTCCACCGAGTTGAAAAGAAGTGAGTTTGAAATGCCAAAATTATAGGCATCCATGCAATTGCAGCTATGGACGCAAAATGAGGACAATCCACTGCAAAATAGACAAGATTGTGAGCTACATCTAAGTTGTCGGACACAATGCATCAGTAAGGAACATATAAGCGCGTAAGCAACTCATAGCAAGGATAACAGAACTTGTTCAGGTGCTCAACAGGGGTTTCAAGGTATGCCATTAGGGTGACCGTTCTTAAAATTGCTAGAATTTTGGCTTCATGCGGTTTCTAATATGAAACCGAGATAACACAATCTTGAATAACTTAGAAAGATTTAACAAACATGCCCAATAAAAAGAAAAGAATTTCAAGAGAGAGACAGGGTTAAAAACTAATTTGAGAACATATAGACTAAAGGATCAAGAAATACCTTATGTTAGTAAGAATTGTTTATTCGTAGGCATCACCTGAATATAGTGTATGCAGATCAAATATGTTAGTTTCGTCGCAGATCAAGAAATAACTGGAGCGAGACAGATGCTAGCTCATAGCAGACAATGTTAGATGCTACAATTGTCATGATTAAAAATTCAATTGAGATTTATCTTGTTTATTTTCACAGTGAGGTAATGTGATAATGTCATTATTTTACATAGCATCGAGAATAAATTGCCCTATAACATTCTGACATGACAGTAAGACATGTGAACAACAACAACAACCAAGCCTGTAATCCCAATTAAATTGGGGTAGGCTATATGAACCATGAATGAATCACGTCGAGTCGTGAACATGAATCTTCTGCCTCCATATGTTTCGGTTGACGAGCATGTCTTCATTTAGATCTTTTAGCTTCATGTCGTTCCGTATGACCTCCATCCACGTCTTTTTCGGTCTCCCACGAGCTCTAGCCGTCTGTCCTAAGTCGAGATCTTCAACTCGTCGTACCTGTGCATCTATGGGTCTGCGTTTAACATGCCCAAACCATCTTAAACGATTTTCTCGCATTTTCTCGTCAATGGCCGCCACACCCAATTTATGCCGAATATCTTCATTGCGCACTCTATCTCTCCTAGTGTTACCGCACATCCACCGAAGCATGCGCATCTCTGTAACGTTCATTTTCTGTGCATGACTTTGCTTAATAGCCCAGCACTCGGAGCCATAAAGCAAAGCAGGTCTAATAGCCGTACGATAGAACTTTCCTTTAAGCTTTAAAGGAAAGTTACGATCGCACAGAATCCCTGTCGCACTCTTCCACTTTGTCCATCCAGCTTGGATGCGGTGGTTGACGTCTCCATCTAACTCTCCATCCATCTGCAGTATGGAGCCTAAATACCGAAAATGCGCACTTCTCGGTATCTCTTGGCCATCCAACTGAACCGTGCCATCGTTGTTTCTTCGTTGTTTGCTAAACTTGCATTCGAGGTACTCTGTTTTTGTTCGACTTAGTCGAAATCCTCGTGCTTCTAATGTTTGTCTCCATCGTTCTAATTTAGCGTTAACTCCCATTCTCGTCTCATCGATGAGGACAATATCGTCTGCAAACAACATATGTACTTCACTCAAAAAAATCAAAAGCATGAATTGAATTTTTTTCATGTGGAAATCTTGTTAATTATACATATACATACATATATATATATATATATATATAAGCAATACACAGAATACTTTGTTTTACCCCTTAAAATACTATCAAGAAATACTAAAACCAAATCCTAATTTCCTCGAAATAGAATACAAATTAGACATACCAAACCGGTAGCTTGATCAACTGTTTACATTTGTACAGCCAAATAAATTCATGAAACTACCGGAAACTGCACATAAACTAGGTCACAGAATTCGTCGAAGTGAACTTCAAAAACAAGTTTAAAAGAGTTTGAGAAACCTGAAATTACTCCTTCTGTGTGTACTGTGTAGGTATAGCACAATTCTTAAAAATCATAAACATATAAATATCAAATATTGTGGCTTTCATGACTGAGGTACCGCCAAAATTTTCAGTTTCAAACTCATTTAATTGAAGGTGGGTATAAGGAACTTTTACCTTTCAGCGTACAACGCGAGACTTGTATGAACTATTTTGCCTAGAGTCCACTCGAACTTCAAGGAAATCATTACCCATATCCTGTTGTTCCTCTTGTATCTGCTTTGCCGAATTCACAGCAGAAGGGCCACAATCAAGTAACTCAATCATTTTAAGGGTATATATATCTCCAATACTTGAAGGGATCTCTATTCTAGAGCAGGATCTGATAATTTGGTGGTTAAGACATGGGAAGTGGGTATTATCGGCTCGCCAGTGCACGAGATTTGTATCTTCAATTAGCAGAAACTTCAATTGAAGAAATTCCCCTTCGACTGGCTCCCAATCAAGGCCATGAAATGCTTGGCTCTGCAGTTTTAACACTTCAAGATTTGGTAAAGCACCAATTTTTGTCATATATTTCCAAGAAATTTTACACCCTCTAAGAGTTAACTTTTTAAGCTTAAGAGGGAAAGCAAGCTTCTCTTCGCAGCGCATATAATTATGACTTGGATTTATAACAAGAAGCTTCAATGTTTCAAGTTGATGCAGATAGACTAGGTTCTCAAACTGATAGGATGACAATACTCTAGAATTATAACCATTATATGATATTCCTAGTTTCTTTATATTTGGAATTCTTTTAAGCATGTCCTTGCTGCATACAAAGTCCTTTACTACCGTAAGTGTTTGCAGATTTGGCAAAAGAAATGAATCATTGACCACACAATCTTCACCAAGAATCTCAGAGAATAAAGCCGACGTGAAGCATAAGTGCCTTAATTTTGGCATCATCAAGATTTCAATAGGCAATTCGGGACTTCCCAGTGTCCGACTGTAGTGAATAATTGTCTGCAAATTCCAAAGCTTTAATATAGATGGCGGAAGTGCGTGATCAAAGGTTAGGGCAAGGTATCTCAAGTTAACAAGTTCAGTTATTTCTTGCGGGAAACTAGAGAAACACAATATAACGAAATCCAAAACCCTGAGTAATCTAAATGGTAAATGGATGTTTGTTAGATATTGTATATCTCGACCAGTACATAAAATGGAACGGACATGGGAACAAGTCGAGATCAACGAGGAAAACTTGTTTTCAGAGATCTGAACATATGGATGAGTACACAATCTGTACCTAGTGTTCATGAAATCCCCGGGATCACCACAGTTGTGATTCACAGTATGAAAAACATTTTCCTTTTCAGCATTTTTCAAGCACAACTCCCTTAATAGATCATGAATGCTGCATGTCTTCACTTTGCCACTACAAGTCTATGAGCAAACAGAAACAAGGCTCCTTCGAATAAGATCCTCGAGATACTCCAAAGCCACCATTTCCATGCTTTTAGATATATGTGGTTTTAGAATTCCTTCTGCAGCCCATAGGCGGATGAGTTTGGAGACAGGGAACTCAAAATCTTCCGGGAAGACCCCCAAGTAGAGGAAACAGACTTTCAGTTGATGAGGTAGGTGATTATAACTCAGAGATAATATCTCCAAGCACTTTTCATCTTCTTTTGCTACAAGTGAAATTAAATTATCTGCAACATCTCTCCAGCGTTTCCGTGTTCTAATTACCCCGGAAAGAAGGCCACCAGCAACAACAACTGCAAGAGGAAGTCCTCCACAATGATGTGCAATCTCCTCCCCGATTTCTCTCAATTCCAGGGGACACTCTTCTTCTGCCCCAAAGACCTTTTGTGAAAGTAAATTCCAACTCTCATCATTTGTAAGAAACCGCATCTGATGAATTGGGCCACACACTTTGGCCACATCACCTAAGCGAGAGGTCAAAAGGATGCGACTGCTATTATCATCATCTGGAAAGAATCTTTTCATGTAATCCCACACCTTAACATCCCATATATCATCCATTACTATAAGATACCTTCTGCCTTTCAGGCTCTTGTGGAGATATTCAGCCAATTTTTCATCATCTAATGTGTCTGTATCGCTACGACATTTATCTGTAGAAGCTAATAGGCCTAACAAGATTTTTCGCAAAGAATACTCCTGTGATACTGTGACCCAAGCACATAGATGGAAGTGATAAACAATGTAAGGATCATCATAAACCTTTCTGGCAAGTGTAGTCTTACCGATACCCCCCATGCCTACAATGGAGATAACTTCAACCTTGGATGAATCTGTGGCAAGCCCAGCTTTTATCTCGGCCAAGTCCCCCTCAAATCCCACCATCATGCTACTTTGGCTGAACTTCGAATCAAGCCTTGATGTCAAAATATTCTTGGTAATGGGCTGATCTTCTGGACTAGGGGTGCGAACATCCATGACAGTATCCGTGATGGAGTGAAACTCATTCATCACTTTGTGCAATTCTTGATCTCCAGGAACTAATAATCGCTTCCTCATCGCACATATAATATGCCAAGAATCAGAAATAATTTTCCAAATCTGACCCTCACGGGTTGAAAACTCGCGAAAGGACATTCTTATATTGGTTATGGAATCGATTTGTTCCCAAACCCGTGCGCTCAAATCCTCATCTTCCAACATTTGTCCAACGCTGCTGCTGCGGCGACAGCGTTGAATTTGTGAAAAGAACTGAATCGCTTCGTCCCCCTGCTGCCAGTAAATGTTTTTCCTTGATGGGAAACTATTTGTCCGTGTTGAGTGACGATGAAACGGGTTAGTGTCGTCAATAAAAACTCCTTCTTCTTCTTCTTCGTCGCCCCGGCGGCCTCGGACAGAAGAAGTGACAGCACACAGCCACTTCTGGAACACAAAATGTAAATTGATGTCAAAAGAAATACGACGAGGCGAAGAAAGAATCCGGTTCTTGTCTCTGTCTCGTGTAACAAAATCATCACCGAGGTTCTCATTCTCATTCTCATTCTCATACTCATTCTGTGTTTTAGGAGCACAACAGGTAAAAGCAGTTCTTAGTCTGTCCTTTAGGCTCAAAACCTCGGACTTGTCTTCTGTTCTTTTTCGAACAATAACCTCGGACTTGTCTTCTTCTTCTTCTTCTTCTTCTTCTTCTTCTTCTTCACTATAGAGTTGAGGTTCTAACAGAAACTTGTCGGAAATATGGGATTCGATGAGGTCTAATGCGGAATCTGCCGTAACCCTAATTTTGCTTTCCAATTCTTTTGTAAGATAATTAAGAGGAGGAGGAGATTCTAGAAAATCGAGTAACAGAATTACCTGTTTACGGAGTGATTCGAGCTGAATATGCTGATTAGGATGATGGATGATGTCGTTCAGGATTTGTAAGAGGGAAGTCAGAGCGCCATAAGCCGCCATCTTCAGTTAAGTTATGAAACAATTTTGGCACGGGATAAACTAGATCGATGCAAGAATATCTGCCTTTCCAAATGGAAAAAACTTGTATAGAGGGGGTGGGGTCTATGGCTCAGACATAGAGCTTGTGGACATTAACTTGCCACGTCATCTCTTACTCTCAAAGAGTTGTTAGTTCAGCCTAATAATTAATCCTCTCATTGACCTGATATAAAAAATAATATGTATACTTGTTGCTCTGGACTTGATGTCTGTAACTATGCATATTACTGACCCAACAATCAAATAATTTCATGCAGGAGATGATATTGACATTGTTGACCAGCTACAATATGACTTGAACAACAATGAAGTTGAAATATACTTAGTTTGTTCATCCACAAGTTTGATGAAAATGGTATGAGAAGTATATGGTAAATTAGATAAGTAGCTGATGGGTGTAATTTAGGATTGGCCCAATATAACGTTATTGGGCCGGCCCAACAGCGCATCGAATAGGGAGAATTCGAGGCGCGCATCGAATCAGCAGTATAAGCTCTCCCCACTGGGCCAGCCCAACAACGCATCGAATACGCCTGATTTGATGCGCGTATCGAACAACCATGATTCGATACGGCTTTCTATATTGGATTCTGGGTTCCACGGGACGGGTTCTATAAATAGCCCGTCCCCTTGTATTCAAAGGGACTTTTCGAGATCCGAACCAGCTCAGTACAGTCAGCATCGAACCAGCCCCATTCGATACGACCCATATCGAATCAACCCCAGTTCGACACGCACAGAAATACCGTATCTCTGTTCGATACCTAAATACGCATCGAATTCGACATCTACAACACGTATCGAATTCGATACCTTCCAGATTGATTTTCATTCAGTAATACCTGTACCGCATCGAATTGACCCTCATTCGACACGTCAGTATCGAATAGTTGAAATTCGACACGTTTTAATAACATTGTAATTTAGTTATTCTGTCTAGAAAGCTTGTATTAAGTGTTCCGGACCAAGCTAGTCCGTTAATAATATTGGATAGCATTGTTTGATCTCATTTTGTATAATTTATTGTGTTCTATTACCGTGACGAAATAAGACCAAAACATTGGCGCCGTCTGTGGGAACACAAATTATATTAGCTTCATAGGCAGTATGACTAGAATAACTCGATCCAAGAGTAGAGCTCTAGAAGGTAATACGGGAGAAGAACGATCGGGTACACCTGAACGGGGTATGCCAGATATAGTTGGACCATCAACATTACCACCGGCGGTACCGACTCCGGCTAGGAAAGAAAACCAAGGACCTCAAGCTGAGAAGGTACCCATTAATGAAGCCGAGGTGACTGGAGCTTCAGCGACAGATGCTGCAATTCCAGATAAATTCAAGAGTGAATTATTCGCAATGATAAAAGCGGTCGTGGCTGAGGTGCTCCCTACCGCGCTTCCCGCTATGATACCATCTCCTGTGGAATATTCTGAGAACTTGAGAGAACAAGGCTCAGCTATCCGAAAGCAGAAAGGAAAAGAGAAGGAAAAATCACAGCAAGACGACCGAAGAAGTAAACATACTTCGGAAAGGATAAACAGCAAAGGGAAATCAGTTCATGGAGAGCGAGGAAAGAAGCTAGTATCTGTTGAGATACAATCGAAAAGGTCTCATGAAAAGATACAAAAGGAAAGAGAGACTGAATGTGCTGCTGAACGAAATAGAAGAGAAGACAGAAGACGGTCGGAGAGCCGTGATTCCAGAAAAGATAAGGATGAGGAAGAGGATCAAAGAAAGGAATCGCGGAGAAGAAAATGTAGAGATGACCGAAGACAGCCAGAAGGTCTTGATTTGCATGACAAGCATAACACAATAAGCAGAAACGTTGGAAGATTGGAAAAGGGGAAAGCAATAGCCGAGACTCAAACGGCAAGGGAGGACAATTCTGTAAATCGCAGTCCTTTTTGCCGAGAGATAGAGTCGGAAATTCTAGGGCAAGGAGATAAAATCCCGGAATTAAAAACATACAACGGGAAATCTGATCCCCGAGATCACCTTTTCCAGTTAGACAGAAAACTGTCCCTCTACGGTTTCAGGGACAATATGCAAGCCAGGATATTTGCAACGACTCTATCAGAAGTGGCTGCTGACTGGTTTAATCGAATTCCTCATGGACACATTGAGAGTTATGCCCAGTTGAGAAAGATGTTTGAGGATCAGTTTTCTAGTCAGTCTAGACTGATTTTGGATCACTCCCACTTATACACGATGAAACATGAAGTTAATGAAAGTCTAAAGGACTTCATGAAACGCTTCAATACAGAGCTATTAAGAATTGATAGTCCGACGGGAGAAGTGGTTGCAAGCATAGTTTTTCGTGCAACTACCAACACCATGTTTGGCGGTGAGTTACTGAAACGAAAACCCACCACAGTTGAAGAAATAAACAAGATAGCTCGAGATGTGGTTCATTTCGAGGAAATGATGGCAACCAAAGTTCCTAACAATGTGGCCGTAAGAGATAGAGAGAGAGGCAGAGAAGATCAAAATCGCCACAACAGCAGCAACAGGAACAAAAATTACAAAAGGGATAGTTCGCCTCGAAGGTACACCCCACTAAACGCTCACATTATGGCAGTATTTGGGGCAGTAAAGAAAAAAGGATGGTTAAAGGATCCCAGACCGATGAGAGAGTCCAAGGCTACAATGTACTCAAATCAATTCTGCCAGTACCACAATCAGAAGGGGCATAATACAGAGGAATGCATAAATTTGAAGGATGAGATTGAGCGGTTGATAAAGGATGGAAAATTTGTAGAGTTTGTCAAGAAGGTGCAAGAACAAGAGAACAATTCCAACCGTAAGAGAACTCCATCTCCTAGAAAAGATAAGCAGAGGGCAATCGATGAACCGCAACTTTTTCAATACCCTCAGATTGAGGACGGGAACACCAGGAGAGGCATCATCAATATGATAGCAGGAGGACCAGGAGGAGCAGATTCTACCAACAGTCGTAGAAAGATCACAAGGTTTATTGAAGCAGATAATTATGTTCATATGGCTAATATGCTAAGAATCGAAGAAATGCCACACGAAGAGATCACATTCTCCACTGCAGACCTACGGAAACTAAGTGCACAAGCTATACAGATGTCAGATTTAAATTGCCCTTTGGTGGTAACTGTTGATATAGTTAATTTCGGAGTCACCAAAATGCTTGTGGATCATGGGAGTTCCGTAAATGTACTATTCAACTCTACGTTGCTCAAAATGGGATTGAACAACCAGGCACTGGAACCGGTGAGAACGTCGCTTCATGGTTTTGGAGGTCCAGCAATAGTGCCGCTAGGAATGATCAAGCTCCCAACTTCATTGGGGACAGCTCCAAAGAGAACGACAATTTGGGAAAACTATGTAATCGTTGACATGCACTTCGCATACAACGGAATCATAGGAAGACCGGCATTGAATGCATTTCGAGCGCTACCATCAACCTACCATCAGATGATAAAATTCCCCACCATTGCTGGCACGGGAGAAGTCATTGCAGATCACATTGAAGGTTGGAAGTGCTATGTTAACTCGCTCCGGACGCGGCCGCAACCAGAAGAAAACGCAGCAATAGCCTTGGCTCCGGGGCGTATGGAGCATATTGAATAAATATTCTGTTTGAATTTACAAGCATTTTTAGCATTTTGAATATTTTGAACAAGTTTTTATTCGTTCTCTCTGCTATAACACGCATGAGGGACAAGAATGTATGAACTTAAAACAGGTACCACAAATCCTGGATCTGAAGGACAGCACTGGAAGTCATGGAAATGAGCAATGATCAAAGCTCAGTTCAATTTACATAATCTAATTTGAATTATTCAAAGAAGATTATGTCAAATTATTTGGTTTACATAAATCTTGTATACTTTGCATAATGTAATCAGTGCAGGTCTAGAAAATCAGAAGAACGGAAACTCTGCCCCAAAGTGGCAAGAGATACCGAAAATCCCAGAAAAAATCGGAAGAACGGAAACTCAGCCCCAAAGAGGCACGAGATACCGAAAATCCCAGAAGGAATTAGAAGAACGGAAACTCTGCCCCAAAGTGGCACGAGATACCGAAAATCCCCGAAGAAATCAGAAGAACGGAAACTCTGCCCCAAAGTGGCAAGAGATACCGAAAGAAGCCAGAGGCAACAAAGGGACGGAAACTCTGCCCCAAAGTGGCAAGAGATACCGAAAATCCCTAAATCAATCAAGAAAACGGATACTCTGTCCCAAAGTGGCACGAGATACCGATAGAAGTCAAAGACGACATAAAGAACGGAGATTCTGCCCCAAAGAGGCACGAGATACCGGTAAAAGTTCAAGACAAGAAGGATGAGAACCTGCCCAAAGTGGCATGAGGTACCATAAACCCCTAAAACAAAATAAGGGAGGGACGTGCTATATTGCGACAAACTCGGAAAATCACGAACAACAAATTGAAACAAACATTTTGCCCCAAAATGACTAAGGTCATTGAAGTAGAAGGCAGATACTACGAAAAATATTGATAAACAATTTTCAATGAAAAATAATGAACCAACAGGTTGTCAAAATAAAGTAAAGGACTGAGATAAGAAATTGAAAGAAAAGACAGCAGTCAATATCCCACAAATTAAGTAACGGATATTAAATTGTTTCAAGCACATTAGGGCGACGCAGCGCCCTACACAAATTAAGTTACAAATGAAAATTGTTTATAAACGCACAAATAATAGACAGCCTGAGTAACGACCAGTCTTATTCTTCATCTTCTGATGAGGGATATGGTTCGGGCATTTCTAACGGCGGTGATAACCCTCCGAGAACGAGATCCTCCCTATCCAGCAGAGGGGCAAACTCATCAGATTCTGTAGCCTCAGAAGTTTGACGAGGTGGACGTTTCTTCAAATCTGGCCCCAGGGACAGGTCTAACCATTCTGGTTCAAATTTGCCACGAACATAGCCAGAAGTATAGAACTGATGCACCGTAAGAGCTTGAGCATTTCGAGCCACATGATCATCTCGGCGAGTGCACAGCTTTTGAAACGTATTGCCCCGAAGGAACTTTTCAGCAATTTCCAATGTTTGCTCGGGGGAAACCTTTTAGAAGGATAAAAAGATATTAATAAGATTGAAAATAAGAGAATAGATGTCAAATTGTAGGAATAATATATCTTACATCTTTGAGGCCTCTAATGTAGCCGTTGATGTCAGCATTGTGAGCTTCCTCTTTGGCTGCAGCAACCTCCATCTTCAGCGCAGAAATTTGCTGATTGAGATCTTCTTCGACTTTTTTAGCTTGCTCTCGAGCTTCTTTGGCCGTTTGCAAAGCTTTTTCTTTGGCATCGAGGGCAGCTTCAAGTGCAGAGTTATCAGCGTTACTGGCAGTCTCCTTGAAATCCATTAAGGCTGAGGCCATAACATCTACGAAACCGCCCGCCTAACAACAAACGTACGATTAGATAAAAATTTGCAAAGCAAAATCACAGAAAATGTAAGTCAAACAAGACGTCATTACCGCTGTCAGCAGATGCAATGTATTTCGCTCCAACCTTTTCCTCTCTTCGTCAGAAATTGGAAGAGGGACGGATAAACCAGACAATATTGCCTTCAAATGCTCGATGGTTTCGGCCTCCGTTAGTTGGTATCCAACGACTCGAGCTCGAGGACCCTGGCTAGGTCCGGCCGCGTGACTTGGACCGGATGCACCGACAGGAGGGTTAGAGGCACTTGGCCTGGCAGTTTGGCCAATCGTAGCAGCAACCCCTGCGGTTTGTGATAAATTTTGCGGCATTCTTCGTCTTTTACGTTGAATGAGATTGCCGGCATCCTCGCCAGTCTCGGTTGCTCTGCTTTCCAACTCCTCGCCACCGCCTGGATTATCCTCAGGATTACTCCCCAATAAGTCCTCAAAAGCGTCAACTGGCTGAACACTAGCAGCAGCAGCTGCAGTAGCAGTTGAGGGTTCAGAAACCTTATTCTTACCCTTACTCTTTCTCTTCCGAGGAGGAGGAATTGTACGCGCAGTCTCGGTCTAGGAACTTTCCATATCCGCATCTAGAACCCGGTTCATCCTTGCGTGTCGACTCATGAAGTATTTTTCTGCAACAAAGACAAATCGTTAGAATGCATAATAAACGTAAGCAAGAATATCAGAAAGATCAGATATATACCAAGGGTCATTTTTCCCTTGTACTTCACTGGTGACAACCCAGCCAAAGAAAGGACTCGATTTTCAACAAGTTTTTTAACATCAAATTGATGTTCTCTAACTAGAGTGGGAATAAACTCGCAATTCCACAGGGTTATGGCAACTCCACTGGGAATTGTTACCCTTGAACCGGTGAACCACTCCCGGCGGAATCCCAAAAACTCGTTTTGATAACTCTCCTTAATGAAGAAGTATCTTCTTTTCCAATCCTTTCCGTACCCGGTTGCCCCACCGTTTAAAAGCTTTCGGTTAGTTTGAGCCTTTACATGGTAGAAGCCTTCTTCGCATCTCGCAATCTCGAATAACGCGTAGAATTCATTAGGACTGTGTCGTTCGCCCAGAGCCTTCATCACTATGATGAAACCAATTATGCTCCCGTAAGAATTTGGCGTGAGTTGAGCAGGAACGACATTTATCTTCCGCAGAAGCCACTTCAGCTCATAAGGAATTGGAAAGCGCAATCCGTTTAAAAGCTGTCCGACAAACACAGTGATGTGACCGGGTGGTGGAGTATGCATCCGATCATTTGGGCCAGGAATGACGATTTTATACTTGTCTGGAATATTAAATTTTTCGCGCAATCCCCTACGATTATGCTGGAGACGAGACACGTATTGGTCATAGGTCATTCCTGGGACCTCGATATGATCGTCAAATTCCCTATTAATGTAATCTACATCTTCCTCACCCTCGCTCGCAGCACGATTATCTCTATAGGGCGAAGATTCATTACTATTGACCTCAGTTGTCGGATTCAATTCTGGAGCAGGATTATTATCCGCCGGGGAATCGATGGATATACTGTCTATTAAATCATAGACATCTGCATCGCCTGTGGTCGGAACTGCGGGTGCGTTTGAAAGATTCTCTTTGTTAATCGAACTGGAGCTAGAGCCTGAACTCGAATCACTCCCGGATTGGGTCTCAATGCTCACCATCTTTGATAAAGAATTAACTGAAATATATTTAAAAAACGAGACTGACTAAGGACGCATACGTCACTACACACTCTCGTATATCACTCATATATATACAACACCGAACGTGTTAAAAAATTAAATGATAAGATACAATAAAAACAAAAAAATTTCACCTTAAGTATATTCTCGGTAAAAGAAAGTTTTGCTTGGTTGCTTATATCCTGCACAAAGTAAAACAGCAGATCAAAAGCACGTAACGATAGGATCATAACAAGGATAACAAAAAAAATTTAACGCATCGAATTTATACAATTCGATGCTGATCGTATCGAATCACTTATCATTCGATGCGAGACGCATCGAATGGCGCAAATTCGATGCGTATTACCTGAAGAGCAGCGTCTGTTAGCGGAATAATGATTGAGCCACTGCAGCACCCCCTTATATAGGGGACGAGAGGCCCATCAGGCCCAGCTAACCTGCCGCATCGAATAACCGCATCGAATAGCTGGAATTCGATGCGTCCTATTTCACGTATCGTACAGCGAACTATTCGATGCGTCGAAAATTATCTTTTTATTACAAGAACGGTGAGCTGATCCAATTTTACTAAGATTAGAAATATCTCAAATCAGTACAATTATATTTTGCAAAGTTTGGAAGACGATCTCTAAATTGATATCGTCTCCCAAACTGGGGGGACTATATGATGGGTGTAATTTAGGATTGGCCCAATATAACGTTATTGGGCCGGCCCAACAGCGCATCGAATAGGGAGAATTCGAGGCGCGCATCGAATCAGCAGTATAAGCTCTCCCCACTGGGCCAGCCCAACAACGCATCGAATACGCCTGATTCGATGCGCGTATCGAACAACCATGATTCAATACGGCTTTCTATATTGGATTGTGGGTTCCACGGGACGGGTTCTATAAATAGCCCGTCCCCTTGTATTCAAAGGGACTTTTCGAGATCCGAACCAGCTCAGTACAGTCAGCATCGAACCAGCCCCATTCGATACGACCCATATTAAATCAACCCCAGTTCGACACGCACAGAAATACCGTATCTCTGTTCGATACCTAAATACGCATCGAATTCGACATCTACAACACGTATCGAATTCGATACCTTCCAGATTGATTTTCATTCAGTAATACCTGTACCACATCGAATTGACCCTCATTCGACACGTCAGTATCGAATAGTTGAAATTCGACACGTTTTAATAACATTGTAATTTAGTTATTCTGTCTAGAAAGCTTGTATTAAGTGTTCCGGACCAAGCTAGTCCGTTAATAATATTGGATAGCATTGTTTGATCTCATTTTGTATAATTTATTGTGTTCTATTACCGTGACGAAATAAGACCAAAACAGTAGCGAAAAGATTGAAGACCCATGATGATAGCTATAAGCTAGACACTCGAAGTTGATTTGGAAGGCAAGGGCAAGGACTCGTACTACGTTGTTGTTTATGATTCCCCAATCGCATTAATTGTTGAATATTGAAGACAATCTTCTCAACTAGTAATGTTGAAGGCAGAGTTCTCAACTAATTGGCTGGAGCAGCAAAAAGAAATGACCGGATAACTTTGACAAAGTTCTCAAGTAATATTACTCTTTGAAGAATCAAAATGATTGAGCTACCTTAAATTTATTTATTTCGAAGGATATTTAGATCGGGCTAGTTTTGTATCTGATTTTGGTAAGACACTTTTTTTAGTGAGTCATTGAACTATATATTCTTTATATGATCTTAGAAATATATGTTGCTTATTCTCGTTAAATCCGAATGTACAATAATGACTTGGACTATTAAATTGTGAATGGAGTATCATGGAATTACCTACTAATTTCAAACTAAAGAACTAGTTTTTTCCGTTGATGACCATGTACAACAAAATGTTTTGATTGCACGCTGCTGCCTAAGAATAATAATTTTCCCACAACAGCAAGCAATAGACTCTCCTTTTCTATCTTTCCACAAAAACAAAGTAATAACAACAATGTTAACGGGTTTGGAATTATTCCCTATTTAACGGAAGATATTTATTTGGGTCGGAACGCCCTGTCCGTGATTCAGAGGCAACGATAGGTGAAAATAATAAGAATAACTGCAAGAATATTCCCTTCCTTTATTCACTGAACTTTTCCTCCTCTCTTTCTTTTTATCTATCTGAGTGTCAAGTTGTAGTAAGTAAGCTGAGTTATCTTAGGTTGTTTTTTCTTTCTGCTGATTACCTCCCTTTATATAGACTTTGGTAGGCAGGTGTCATTGTGCATGTGTTTTGGTAAGGACAGGTGTTGTCGTTACCTTGATACAGGTGTTTAAAATAAGGATAAAGTTTATCTTTTATCGACTAAGCGCTGACTAGATTTAATCTTCATCTCTTCTGATAGCTCCGAGGGCCTTTGATGGGATTGTTTTGATAGAGCTATTCTTCCGAGGGATTTTATTTCTCTTTCTTGATTTGGGTCTTTTCTTCAACACTTAGGAGTGATCTCTGTGGGTGTAAATGTGATCTTCGAGGACCCAGTGTGATCTCCGAGGGCATGGTGTGATCTCGAGGGCATGGTGTGATCTCCGAGGGCTGTATTTGCTTTATTTGAAGTGAGATTTTTTCATCGGAGTTCTCGGAATATGTTATCTGGGTACTCTGTTATTCACTTCTGATTTTTCTCCGAAAATGGGTCCTCGGGTGATGATCCGAGTGTCGTCTTTTCCGAGGAGTGTTCAGCAAGGAAGTTTTCTTGTAAGGTCATGGGACTCGGGGTCCATTGTGGTCCCTCTTGGCGTCTTGGTGGATATCGGAGTCGTGCGGATCCATCGGGGTTTGCTCTTTTTCCGATGCCGTGTTGATATCTGTTTTTTATTCACCGTTTGACTTTCCAAGGGACGCTTATGTTTCTCCTCGTGTGCTCTTGTAAACCTTTTCGGGTCAGTGACCGAAAGGTAGGGCAATCCTCCGAGGGGTTTTCTTTATAGATACATCTCATCGGAAGTACTCGTGACAATAGTATTGTCCATATACTGTTTTTTCCGAGTAAGAGTAATCTTCTTTATTTTATTTTTAGGGTTAACACTAGCCCCCCCAAATTTCGATTGTCCTCGTAGAGACATACGAAATTTTAATCATCGTCCTCAGTGAGGCGAGGGGTTAGTTCTTGTTTTGGTCTTCTTTATATATATTTTTCCGAGGGAATATGCATTAATTTCAAAAACGGATTATATAGAAATTACCTTCTTGCCCCTGGGGGTACTGCCCTCACACGTGGAGGTTTCGGAGCAGGGGTTGCAAATAGCCGTTGATGGGCTTCAAACTTCAAAATATCTGACCGTTGGCAACGGTCAGATATATAACGGCGTGGCGGACGCGGAGCATACGTGGAGCTTTAAATATGCTCCACGTGTGGGAATTTTGTGACCGTTTGGTCTTTATACTCCTATAAATAGGAGAACTATTCATTCCCTTCTCCATTCTCTCACAACATCTTTCTCTTACGGCAATAATCTCCTTCTCTAATCTCTGTTTTTCATCTTTCGCATTTCAAATTCTCAGCAACTCTACTCTTTCTTTTTATGTTCTTCAAAAACATTCATTTTTTGCTACCGTATTGATGGCTTCTTCCGCCAATACTGATCCCGTTGTCGCTGCTACCTCTTCGGAAGTTACTGCTCCGATCGATTCTTCCGCGAATGTGAGGAGTATTCCGGTGGGAGTTGTTACTCGTAAACCCAAGGGAGAAATTGCTGCCGCTGCCGAGGGCGGCGCCACTTCCTCGAAAAAAGCTAGGGTTCCCAAATCGAAGGAGCCGCCTCTTCGTACTTTCGCTAAGGTGGAAAAGATGCGGAATATTGCTACTCGTAAGCAGGTAGCGGATCTGTTTACCTCAACCGGGGTCCTTCAGAAGAATATGGTATTCCGAATCCCGACGAAGGATGAGAGGGCATGTTATCCTCCTCCGGGTATGTTGACAGTGTTTTTTGCCCAGGTGAAGTACGGGTGGCGTTCATTCATGTCACCTTTTTTCTGTGAGCTTTTCAAGACTTGTAATATCTGCCCGAGTCAAATGGTGCCGAACGGGTTTGCCGCTATTTGCATTTATGTCTTTTGGTGTCAAGTAAATGGACTAGAGTGCACGGTGGACCATTTTCTTTCGATTTTTGACGTGGCGGTGTCACCCGGGGGGTATCCTTTTTATAATGTTCGTCACTGGGACAACACGGGGGATTCCACGAAGAGGATCTTGGGTGCTGCTATTTCCTCACATAGCGTCTGGAAGAATAGATACTTCTTCGTGGGACCTGTTAATGGTGAGTGAGATGTGCCCTTCGATTGGCGAGAGGGTACAACTCCCGTGCATGCTCTAGACCAGGAGGTGGTGTTATCTCCTATAATTTCCCAGCACAAATTGATGGAATCAGAGGACTTCACAATGTTGTACGAGACCTCCGGTCTTCACTACGTAGTTTTTACCGACGATGCCGTGGAGAGGCCTTTGTCTTTGTCTCCCGATGCGAGGAGTCTTTTTCGTAAGTCCCTCTATTTATTCTTTTATTCTTTCTCCGAGTACAGCAGTAAATTATGCTTATACACATTATTTGTGGGGTTGATGCAGGGGAGATTATGGCGAACTACTATCTGCAGTCGAGTCCGAGGGAGCCCACCCCTAGTGGTGTCTCCGAGATACCAGAGGAGGGTGATCACGAGGAGGATGAGGTTAATGCTCCCGAGAGTAGGCAGATGGGTTCAGAGAAGGGTGAAGTTTACGAGGACAACTCTCTTCTATGTATGGACATGACGGGGGTCATCAGGAGCGCTGTTCCCTTGCGCCAAGTAGCTCCTGCTTCTTGGAATTTGGCTTTGGTGCCCGTTTCCAGATCCGAGTCGGGGAACTTACCTGCTTCTGAATCTAACATAGGAACTTCTCCGAGAGTTTCCGAGGAGGGGGTCTTTCCGAGTGTTACCGAGGAAGAATCTGCTCAGAAGGTTACGGAAGTAATAGACTTGTCTTCCAAGGGTCCTTCTCCTCAGCCTCCGACAGTTTCTAAATCCGCTCCTCGTGGTAAGTTTCTATGAGGTTTTAATGAGATTTTCATATCTTACTCGTAACACTTGCTGATGTGTTGACGCTTTTTCTTTTGATGTAGCAACTATGGATAAAGGAAAAGCTCCGATGGTAGAAGAGCCTTCATTATACGGTGAGTATCCGTTATTCGCCCTCTTTCCATAATTTTTTCTAGTTTCATTCTCTCTCTCACTGACAGTGAGTATCTTTTGTAGAGGAGGAGTTTCTGGCCCAGTTCAACATTCCCGAACAGGAAGCTTTACGAGGGGATTCCGAGGATACTCAAGGGGAGTTCGATCCTTCTTCCGAAGACAGAGATGTGAAGGAGGGGATTCTGAATTCACTGTTGGGAAAGACTAGCCCTCCCACAACAGTTGGTGGTTCTCGGGCCGTGTTTACGAATTCAGAAGTGATGACTCCCGTAAAGGACGCGACTCCTCCGAGGGGGCATGTTCCGGTGACTTTGTCTCCGAGGGGTCATACATTCCAGGAGCCCGCTCCTCCCAGTGGATCCGGGGGCTAGTTCTCATCTCGGACGGTGGGGGAAGCTTACCAGGATATTCTCCGGTTTTTCGCCTCCTCCAGTTCAACACCCGCCGAGGGGTACCAATTTTTGTACACCAGTCTTAACTGGTTGGGGCTCATGGTAAGCTTCTCTAAATTAATCCTCTGAAATTACACAATATATCTCTGTTAAATTCTTTATTGTTGACTTCTCCGCAGATTGGAAAGACTCGGGAGGCGGTCACTGCCGTTGAAGAGCGCGGTCGGAAAGACATAGAGGATTTAGAAGTACTCCGAGCGCAATTGGCACCTCTCTTAGTCCGGGATAAAGAGAGTCAAACTAGGGAGGACATTCTTCAAACCAAGATTTCCGACTACGAATTTGCTCTTAATGAAGCAGAGAAGACGAGGGCGGATTTGCAAGGTAACTTAAGCGCTGCCGAGTCCGCTTATAAAAAGATGGAGGCGTCCGAGAAGGCTGCAGCAACTAAGATAGCTCTTCTGGAGAAGGAAAGGAAAGAGTCCGAGGGGGTCTTTACTGCTCGTATTGCGGCTCTCGAGAAGGCGGTGGCGGACGGGAATGAGAGAGAGAGGGTTCTCCAGGAGACATTGGGCCAAGTTACTGATAGGGCTGAGTCAGCTGAAGGAAAGTTGGTAAACTTTCTTTCTCCCGAGGACGTGCAAGCTAAGGTGGATGCAGCCGTTCAATTCGCTCAGCGGGAGATTTCACGACAGCAATCAGGAGTATCCGAGATGCCTTCTCACGAGCTCTTGACAGGCCATCTTTTATGGGGTTATTTGGAGTGTGCCAGATTGGCTAAGTCTTTGGTAAGGTCGGATGTTGACTTCCCCAAGTCTTTCGATCTTCGCAAGTTAAAGAAGCCAACTCCCGACGACTGCCATTACTTTGTGGGGAGGTTTGGGGGTTTGCTATCTTCTCGGGATTCTCCTACACCGTCTCCGATGCGCTCTGCTACAAGTCCGAGTCCGAGAGCTAGTGGTTCCGGGGGAGTATTTTCTCCCATTTCTCGTCTCGCTCCATTGGGTACTTCTGCCGAAGAGACAACTTCTCCCATCCCTCCTTCCACGGGGGCTTAGTCTTGTTCTCTTTTATTTTTTGTTTTTTTTTTAAATAAATGTTCTTTGTATCTATTACCCCTTCCGAGGGCTCTTCGGCTTAAATAAATAAGTATTTTTGTTCAATTTCCTTTTTCTATTTTTTGTTTTTATAATTAAAATTCAACTAAATCAGATAATGATAATTCTTATAAGGTTGATGACTAAGTAAGCTTCCAAAGTAGGAGGTGTTGCTTTGCATGGTTAAGTAGGGCACGTGTCATTCTTAATCAAAAAGTTTTTCAACACGTGTCCCTTAGTTAATATAATAAGAGTCTAAACTTCTTCTTTTAACCAAGAGTTAGAGAGTATATATGCACTTAGGCTTTTTACCAATTATGCACTTATCTCTAATCTTATAATCATAATTAATCATTGATTTTCTTTCAAGTTTGTCCATAATTGCAAGTACGAAGATAATACTTACCTGACAAGATGATGCCTCCTTACTATAGAAGAAGTGGTTCAGTTTCGTCTTGCGGTTCTTCTCGGGATACCGCTCGGAGTCCTTCTGGATCATCAAGGGTTCCTCCGAGGGACAATCTATCCGAAAATCAGGCGACACTTGGTGCTAGTTCCTCTCTTGGGGTAGCTCGTAGGATTCCATCTACAAATTCACGTAGAGTCAATCACATCAGGGAGATATTCATGGGTAGGGAGCCATATCCTTTGGCGGATGAGTCTTCGGAGTTCGATTTGATTCCTCTTAATCCATCAAGATTGATAGGTAGAGGACGTGTAGGATCCACTATGAGTACAAAATGTGAGAACTCGGTAAGATCTTTTTTCACTGGTTATAACTTAGATTTTGAAGATTATGACATAATAGTGCCTTCCTCGGGCCAAAGGGCTTACGCACCCCCTTCGGGTTACATGACCGTTTATACCGAACAGATGCGTTGCGGGTTGCGGATGTTTTTTCACCCCTTTTTCCAAATACTTTTTCGGTATTGGCAGGTGTGTCCGATTCAGTTAACACCAAGTTCCTATAGCCATTTGGTGGGGTACGTCCTTCGTAGTGAGCTTTTAAACCTTCCCATGTCCCCTTATCGGGTGGGAACAATATTTACCCTTCGACCTTGCTCAGAGGGGACTCCCTTTTTTAGCTTGACCTATAGGGACAAGGAAAATACCTTCACTCGTGTATCCAGTTCCCACTCTTGTAGAGGGGATCGGAGACGTAGATTTTTCTTCGTCCGTCCGAGAGGTCAATCAGCCAGATCATGGGGGGTACCCATCCGATGGGGTCTGGGATATATTGCTCCCAACCTTGAAACACAAGGGCAAGTGAGGGAGATATTGCTTCACTCGGGACTTTTTTCTGGTTCTTATGACATATCCGGGCTACTGGATTTCCCCGAGGCCCTGATTTTGGCAGGTTTACAAGAGGGGGTGGAGGGATGTACTCCTGTTTCTCGTCCTCTTCACAGTAACTTTCATTTTCGTAAGTTCTACTAATCATTCTTTAACTTGTAAATTTTATAAGTGCCCTCGGACCGTTTCCCTACTGACATCTTTTGCAGGAGCGGAGATGGGAGCATTTTCCCTCGGGTCTTCTACCGACGTTTTCCTTGGGAGAGCATTGCATGGTAGTCCCGGGATGGCGGAGATTGGTAATTCCGTTCCTCTCGTGAATGAGGGCATGGTTGAGATTTCCTCGGAGGAGGAGGAACCTGTAGCAGCCCCCCCAGTCAGTTATATAATTCCTCCGGGGCCGTCAGATACAATAGCGGCTCTTTCCCCAGCAGACTTTCACGGAAATCCTATAGTGTCACAGCCTATTCCTCGTAGTTCTGCCGTGGTGAATGTGTTAGAGGAGTATCTTCTCTCCCCTGACACAGAGGTCTTGCAGCCCCGGGAAGATATCTCTGATCGTATTCCTGTACCACCGCCCGAGGAGCACCCTTCCCTCGGGAGAACTCTTCCCCCCGGGGATAGTCAGGATGTTTCTCTTCTTGGATCAGAGGTGGGATTTTGCCGAAACTTTCTCAGCGGTTTATTGAACGTAACAGATTGTGAGCTGATAAAAACCCTTTCGGTACCCGTTCTCCAAGATTTAGCTTGTAAAGACATGTGTGAGGTATTTATTCATTTTATTTAATACTAACCTGTCGCCCGGTCTGATGCCATTCGCTTTGTTTTTCGAGCAGATTTATATGGTGCTAGATGCTCTCGGTTCTTACGGAAGTTCTTCTTCAGATCCAGGCTTAGTATACCGTCGTCGAGACGAGTTAGAGCGAGGTCTCTTGGAGGCTCAAGTGGAGATAACTCATTTGAAGGAAGTTCACGAGTCCGCTCAGGAGACTCATATCCATGCGTTACAATCCGAGAAGGATAAGGCGTGGGAATTAGAACGTCAATTAGTGCTTGAAAGAGCCCGTGTACAGAATTTAGGAAGGAGTCTTGAGGAGTTACGTAGTCAGATACGGTCTTCGGAGGAGCAACTAACGCAGGCTACCATGGAAAGAGATGCCTTGAGTCAACAGTTGCTAGGGATAACTCGTTCTCATGCGGTAGAGGTGATTATGGCCCGAGTCCAAGCTGTGTTGGAGATGGTGGGTCCATCTAATCTTCGTGAGTCTCTTCGGGGTGAGATGCGTGACTTAGTGCATATAGGCTATAAATTGTGCCAAGATGCCGTACAAGCTTTGCCAGAGTTCCCCTCGGGCTTGCTCCTTCCTGAGCTCAACATTCGTCAGGTCTCCGAGGAGTTTCTTCCTTCACCTATTAGAGATTTTGCAGTCGGAACTGTGTTCTTTGATGACCCAGTTTCTCTTTCTGAGGAGCAGCGCCGAAGACGTATCCGAGAGGGGAAACGTCCCATGGGAGGGTCTTAGCTTGTAGATAAATGTTCATAATACAGAGGGTTTTTAGTGTTATTAGGTTGTCTCGATGTCTCATATGTAGAGCCATCATTTTGTCAGACAACTCTACTTTCTTTTGTACTATAGCCCCTCGTATATGAACACTCTTTTTATTCATGTATGATTATTACATTAAGCATAGTACTTTCTAAGGTTGCTTGAGTTCCACGTGTTGCGAAGTATTGCCTCCTTGGAGTTGGCGAGACGATAGGTTGCCGGCCCTACAATTTCCACTATCTTATAGGGTCCTTCCCATCGTGGATCTAATTTGCCCACATTCTTGGAAGCCCCTACTCGTTTCATCACTAAATCTCCAACTTGAAAGGTTCGGGGTTTTACCTTGGCATTGTAATATCGTGACATCCGAGCCTTGTACTCTTCCATTCGGAGGGCTACTCGGGTTCTCTTTTCTTCGAGTAAATCAAGGGCGAGGGCTAAATTTGAGCCATTGGCCACTTCTTCGTATTCCTTGACTCGCCAGCTTTCTATGGAGACCTCCGAGGGCAAAACAGCTTCACACCCGTAGGATAAACTAAAAGGGGTTTCGCCCGTAGCGATACTTTGCGTGGTCCGATAGGCCCACAATATCCCGGGTATCTCCTCAACCCACTTAGCTTTATGCCAATCAAGCCGGGCCTTCATGTTCTTCAAGAGGGTTCTGTTGGTTCTTTCTACTTGGCCATTTGCTTGAGGGTATCCCACGGAGGCAAAGCGATGTTTTATCTCCCAATGATCGCACCATTTTTGTAATCCTTGGACAGTAAACTGCAAACCGTTGTCACTTACCAGGCTCCGAGGGACACCAAAGCGACAAATAATACTCCTCCAGAGAAAATTGATAACGGCCCCTGCGGTTACTCTAGCCAGGGGTTCCGCTTCCACCCATTTGGTGAAGTAGTCAACGGCTACTAGTAGAAATTTCTTTTGACCGGCATCGGGAATAAGGGGTCCCAGTATATCAATACCCCACTTGGAGAATGGGCAAGGGGTCAGATGGGGTTCCCAAGGAGCTGTGGGTTGATGGGTCCGAGGGGCGTAAGCTTGGCAGGGTTTACACCTTTCGGCATGGCTTTTGCTGTCTTTGGCCATCGTGGGCCAATAGTAGCCTTGTCGAATCAAGCGTCCGACCATGCTTTCACTGCTGGTATAGCTTCCGCATACCCCCTCGTGAGTTTCTGCTAAAGCTAGTTGGGCCTCCTCTTCATTAAGGCATCGAGCATGAGGACATAAATAAGTTCTTCGGAAGAGTATCCCGTCTTTGAGGAAGTATCGGAGAGTTTTTCTGAACATCATTCGCTGCATATTCTTGTCCGAGGAGTATCCCTCGGGATTCTGCAAATAAGCCTTGATAGGGGTCACCCAGCTAGATGAGGGATCTGAAATGGTATTCACCTCTTGGCCTTCACTCTTTTCAGATTCATTGACATGAAGTAGAGTAATCTTCCGAGTACGTACAACAGTTGTTTGAGTAGCCATTTTGGATAAGGCGTCCGCCTCTTGGTTTTCTTTTCGGGGAATTTGAACTATATCATATTCTTCAAACCATTCGGACCTTTGACGAACAACTCGGAGGTACTCTTGCATTCTTTCTTCTTTTGCTTCATATGATCCTTTAACTTGCTGGACGATTAATTGGGAATCACTATGGAGGAGTACTCTCTTCATTCCCCCTTCCCTTGCTAGTCTCATACCGATAAGGAGAGCTTCATACTCGGCTTCATTGTTAGAGAGGGGGTAATCTATTCTAACCGCAAAATGAAGTCTTTCCTCCTCCCCTTCTTGATTTACCAAAACTATTCCAGCCCCCCCATGTGTACTTACCGAGGATCCGTCTACATATACATGCCATCGTGGCTCCTTTTCCTCGGATCTTATGCCCGTAAGTTCTGTTACAAAGTCCGCCAGAACTTGTGCTTTGATTGATGGTCTCGGAGCATAGGAAATATCGTACTCAGTAAGCTCTACGGCCCATTTTATCAGTCTCCCTGATGATTCAGGCTTGTTAAGAATTTCCCTCAGGGGGTGCTTAGTTAGCACGGTAATTGGATGGGATAGAAAGTAGGGACGTAGCTTACGAGCCGTAGTAACCAATGCTAGAACAAGTTTCTCAGTTAGGGTATATCGGGTTTCGGCTCCGAGGAGGGTTTTGCTGACGTAATATACCGGGTGATGTTCTCCATCTTGTTCTTTGACTAAGACAGCGCTAATAGCCTCTTCTCCGACTGATAAATACAGAAACAACTCTTCTTGGGGTATAGGTTTTACCAGCAAAGGTGGTTTCAACATATACCTTTTCAACTCTTCGAGAGCTTCCTCGCATTGGGGGGTCCACTGAAATTCCTTGACATTTCGAAGTATCTTGAAGAAGGGAAGCCCTTTCTCTGCAGACTTGGAGACAAATCGACTCAACGAGGCCATTCTTCCAGTTAATTTTTGGACATCTTTCACCGTCCTAGGGGTAGGTAACCCCATGATAGCTTCTGCTTTCTCGGGGTTTACTTCTATTCCCTTCTCCGTAACCATAAATCCCAAAAACTTTCCTCCCCGGATACCAAAGGAACATTTTCGAGGGTTAACTTTCATACCAAAATTGTTCATAATGACCAACGCTTTCCGTAGGTCCTCGGGATGTTCTTCGGCAGTGTTACTTTTAACTACAGTATCATCTACGTAAACCTCTACTGATTTCCCAATAAGTCCTGCGAACATAAGACTTACTAACCTTTGGTAGGTAGCTCCCGCATTCTTCAGCCCAAATGGCATGACTAGATAACAAAATGTGCCTGCATCTGTGATGAAGCTGGTCTTATCTTGGTCAATTGTCGCCATTGGGATTTGGTTATACCCTTGGTCTCCATCTAAAGTTGATAGTAGCGCGCACCCTGCGGTAGAATCAACTAGCTGATCTATGCTCGGTAAGGGATAACAATCTTTTGGGCATGCTTCATTGAGGTTGGTAAAGTCAACACACATTCGCCATCTTCCTCCATGCTTGGGTACTAGCACGACATTAGCTAACCATTCGGGATAAATGACTTCTCGAATTTGTTTCAAACTAAGAAGGCGTTGTATTTCCGAGCGGATAATCTTGTTGCGCTCAGGTCCCATTTTCCTTTTCTTCTGTTCGACAGGTTTAGCCCCGGGCTTTACGTTAAGAAAGTGTTGACATACCTTATTGCTGATTCGCCCGGGCGGTCCACCTTCCCACGCAAAGAGGTGATGGAATTGTTTGAGAAGAGAAATCAGTTGACCTTCTATGATTGGAGCCATATGGGTACCCATTTTGATTACTTTCTCAGGGCTTCCTTCTACTAATTCCACCATCTTTAATTCTTCCACAGGTTGGACTCGGGTTTCCTCGGTTTTACACTTTTTGTTATTTCCGAGTGAGGGTCCGTCCTCTTTTGAGGGAATGGCATTCATGCAGCATTCTCTGGCTTTTGACTGACTTCCTCGGACTTCTCCGATTCCCGAAGAAGTGGGGAATTTCACTTTAAGATGCAGAGTAGAGGGGATAGCCTCAAAGGCCCGAATAGATGGTCTTCCGCAGATGACATTATACGTTCGTGAGGAGGCTTCCACTACCCAAAACTTAATAGATTCCGTTCTTCGAAGGGCTCCTTTCCCCCATGACATTGGAAGAGTAACAGTTCCGAGGGTTTGGCAGGCTTCCCCTGAGAATCCTACTAACGGGACTTCAACAGTTTCCAACGTTTCTTGTTTCAATCTCATAGCAAGATAGGTAGGCAAGAAGAGCACATCCACGGAGCTACCCGTATCTATAAGGATTCGTTGGATTTCATACCCGTAGATGACAGCAGAAATAACCAATGGATCTTCGTGAGGGTATATTACGTCCATAAGATCCTCGGGCCCGAAAGTGATGCTAGGAAGATTTGATCCTTGAATGGAGCAGACAGACAATCCTTGTTCTGCTCGTCGGGCTTCTTTCAAATATTTCTTCTTTTTACCCTGAGGTGTCATGGAAATTTCACCCCCTTCAGTCATATTGATCGTTCTCCCTGTTGGGGGGTTGTTTTTGTAAGAGTTAGGTGGAGGAGGCAAACTCTGATACCCTGTCGTTTTCTCTCGTGAATTTTTCCTACGGTCTTTAATTCTCTCTTGGGATCGGAGGCGTCCAGTTGTCCCTTCTCGTGACTTCCGACTAGGCATCCTTTCTTCCCTTTCTTGTTCTTCCTCCTCTCTTCGTGATCTCTTCCAAACATGTGCTTTGGGCTCCTCGGGGTTATTTTCCTTGAGGTAATTCTTCAAATACCCTATTTCTAACAGGCGGAGCACCTCTAAACGAAGGGTAGTACATTCTTCCGTAGTGTGCCCGTAAGTTTTATGATACTTACAATATTTCCCAGTGTCCTTGTCTCGGTTAGGGAATTTAGTCGGCCTGGGCCAATGTAACTCGTTGCTACCCCTCATTATATTGAGCATTTCTGGTGGGGTAACAGTCATCGGAGGCAGGTGCACGGGTCGGAGAAACTTCTTAACCACTCCTCCTTCGTCCTTACGCTGAAGAGGTTTTCCTTCCTTATTCTTTTCTTTGGCCTTTGCTTCTTTCTCGACGCGCTCTAGGTGTTCATTATCCTTCTGCTCCATTTGCTTCTTTGTTCCTTCGGCCTCTTCCATCAAGATATGGATTTCTGCCTTTTGCATTAGTTCATTCATGTCTGTGATCCGATTTCCCATAAGGTATCTAAAGAAATCCCCCGTTCGGAGTCCCTGAGTTAATATGTCCGCCATAATGGTCGGGCTAACGTTGGGAACATCGAGTGCTTCATCCGTGAAGCGCTTTATATACTCTCGTAAGGATTCATCCTTTTTCTATTTAATAGTGAATAGGTGTGTGGCAGATTTAGGGTACCTTCGATTGCAGGCGAATTGTCGTACGAACAAATGGGCTAATCGATCAAAGCTCGTAACAGAACAAGGTGGAAGGTGAGTAAACCAGGCTTGGGCCCGCCCTCCGAGGGTAACAGGAAACACGCGGCATAACACGTGGTCAGGGGCAGAAGAGAGGTCCATTCCGGCCAGATATTGATGGATGTGATCCTGTGGGTCCCTTCCATCAGCTTCTCCGGTATATAACGGGATATTGACAGGTCGCATCCCCGAGGGGATAGAAGCTGAAGCGATTTCGGGAATGAAAGGAGTGGTCTTGAATGTAGGATCCTCTTCAGGGACCATGGTCTTCTTGAGGTCACCTAATTCTTTTCGTAAATCATCCATCATTCCCCATAAGGAATGTTCAACCTCTCCTCGATACTCCGAGGGGCGAGAAATTTCTTCCCGACCCCTCTCTGGAATTCTTTCATGACACACATACCTTCGAGGCGTCTGTCGGGATTCTCGTTGCCAAGGATTCGAATTTGGGTTCCACGCCATCGGAGGTGCATCTCCCTCCGAGGGGAAATCCCCATTCTCGAAGAGCACAGAGGACGTGCGTCCGATAGGTTCATTCCTCCGGGGTGTTCGTGCAGCATCTATAAGTCTTTCGTAAACAGATCGGGGAATATTAATAAAGTCTCTAGTACCTGATTCGTAATTGGACAAAGTTTCTTCTGAGTCGCTGTTCGAGAAATGAAGGTTGTCACTTTCAAAAAGATCATCCATCCTAGCTGACATCTGCTGAACTCTCTCAAGGACAGATGTTATGGCGTTCCCACAGATGGCGCCACTTTGTTAACGGGTTTGGAATTATTCCCTATTTAACGGAAGATATTTATTTGGGTCGGAACGCCCTGTCCGTGATTCAGAGGCAACGATAGGTGGAAATAATAAGAATAACTGCAAGAATATTCCCTTCCTTTATTCACTAAACTTTTCCTCCTCTCTTTCTTTTTATGTATCTGAGTGTCAAGTTGTAGTAAGTAAGCTGAGTTATCTTAGGTTGTTTTTTCTTTCTGCTGATTACCTCCCTTTATATAGACTTTGGTAGGCAGGTGTCATTGTGCATGTGTTTTGGTAAGGACATGTGTTGTCGTTACCTTGATACAGGTGTTTAAAATAAGGATAAGGTTTATCTTTTATCGACTAAGCGCTGACTAGATTTAATCTTCATCTCTTCTGATAGCTCCGAGGGCCTTTGATGGGATTGTTTTGATAGAGCTATTCTTCCGAGGGATTTTATTTCTCTTTCTTGATTTGGGTATTTTCTTCAACACTCATGAGTGATCTCTGTGGGTGTAAATGTGATCTTCGAGGACCAAGTGTGATCTCCGAGGGCTGTATTTGCTTTATTTGAAGTGAGATTTTTTCATCGGAGTTCTCAGAATATGTTATCTGGGCACTCTGTTATTCACTTCTGATTTTTCTCCGAAAATGGGTCCTCGGGTGATGATCCGAGTGTCGTCTTTTCCGAGGAGTGTTCAGCAAGGAAGTTTTCTTGTAAGGCCATGGGACTCGGGGTCCATTGTGGTCCCTCTTGGCGTCTTGGTGGATATCGGAGTCGTGCGGATCCATCGGGGTTTGCTCTTTTTCCGATGCCGTGTTGATATCTGTTTTTTATTCACTGTTTGACTTTCCAAGGGACGCTTATGTTTCTCCTCGTGTGCTCTTGTAAACCTTTTCGGGTCAGTGACCGAAAGGTAGGGCAATCCTCCGAGGGGTTTTCTTTATAGGTACATCTCATCGGAAGTACTCGTGACAATAGTATTGTCCATATACTGTTTTTTCCGAGTAAGAGTAATCTTCTTTATTTTATTTTTAGGGTTAACAAACAAGCAATAAGACTACTTTTTTAAATAGCACTACAAGTCCTATCAAGAGTGTTTATGCATAAAATTTAACCAATTGATCATTTTCACAAAAAAACACTCTTATGTTGCACAGACTTGCAAACTGAATCTTTGGCCTAAACAAGTATAACATATCAAATAAAAAAACTTATCCTTCTAAAACTTACGAGGAATAAATCTTTGGCCTAAACAAGTATAACATATCAAATGAAATAAAACTTGCAACATGAAACTCAAATATTGACAAATTAATTTCGTCCAAATTCATCTCATCAGTCATCTAAATATGTCAAATGAGACCATGTCAGTACATAATGCAATATCCAAATCAACTTCAAAATGCATGAACTTGAGCCACTTCTCAAAAGCATGAAATTGAGTAATCTAAATATATCAATTGAGACTATGTCAGTACATAATGCAATATCCAAATACAAACTATATAGATGAAAATGCATGAACTTGAGCCACTTCTCAAAAGCTAGGAAGATATGAAAACTTAGGGGTGGCAAATGGGTCAGTCCAATCCAATCCTGATCCAACCAAATAAAATCCAGCCCAATAAGACCCGGTCCAAATAAGATCCATTTATATTTAGATCCCAAGTGAACCAAATCGGATCGGATCCTGAACCGGATCCATGAAGATCCATGGATCCATTGATTGTAATTTTGGATCCAAAAATTGGATCCACATGGATCGTAAGGTGGATTCTCACGAATCCATGGCCTGGTTTGAATCGATCCATGGGCAAATCCACTTAGATCCATAGGCAGATCCAAGTGGATCCAAGCAGATCCGAGTGCCTAGATCTTTGAGGTTTTGCCTAAATCTTCTTGTGCTTTTTTTCTTTCTATTAATGCTATATGACTATATCTTCTTATAAAAATAATAAATAAATTGTTAATATTATTATGTATATAAAATTATAAATGTAAATCAACACCAGTGGAAAAATACATATACTACTAACAAAACTCAAAAACACCCACTGCCTCCCACCGCCTCTCCACCTCCTTCAACACCCCCATCACCGCTACCCCTCCACCCCCCTTCTCTCCTCCCCACCTCCCACCAACAACCCCAACTCTCCGACCCAATTTTCGTCGCCGGTCCTCTCACCAAACTTCAACCCCATCCAATTCTCCTCTGCCGCCCCCTCCTCCGGTTCCGCCCCCTCCACTATCGAAAAACTCACCGCCTCCGCATCCTCGATGCCCCGATCTCCTCCACCAGCTCACCTCCATCAAATCCGTCGAATCCTCTCTCTCCTCCGTCAAATCTTCTCTCCCCTCCTTACAATCCTCCCTCCGCCGCGCCCGTAACGAGCTCTCTGACCCCCATCGGTTGATCTCAACGCAAACCCGACAATTAAACAAGTAAGGGTTCTCAGATTGGTACATAAGCTGAGGGGGTGGTTGGTGTGGGGGAGAATTCATCGAAATGGGATGCGTCGGCGCGTGGTGGGGGAGTGGGATGCGGCGGCGCATGGTGGTGTCGATGATGAAGGAGGTGGTGGTGGGGGAGTGGAGAGAGAAGAGGTGGTGATTAGGGTTTTTAATTTTTTTTTGTTTTTCACGCTTTTATGAAATGAATATTTTTTCTTTTTTTATGTGGATTTTTTGTTGATTTGAGTTTTAAGTGGGGCGGATCCGAGTGGATCCACTGATAGATCATTGCAGATCTGAACTCAGATTTACACAGATCCGAGCGAATCAATTACAGGATCTGCATGGATTCATACGGATCCAAGGTTGGATCAGAATAAATCCAGATCCACATTCAATCTAGTGGATCAAGATCCGATCTAGATCCGTGTGGATCCTAAGGGGATCAGATCCAGAAAATCCGGATCGGATCCAATAAGATCTGTGGATCTGGATCCTTTTTGCCACCCCTATGAAAACTTCAAGAACTACTCAGAAGTTGGGAGCAGCAATGCATTTGGCCAGGTTGTTGATGTAGTTACTAAATCACATGAGGGCACATCATTCTTCCTCTTTCTTTTTCCTGTTCATATTCAAAACAAAATTGTTATCAAAATAAGATATGAAGAAATATTTAAACTATTCTGCAAAGAACACTAACCTGAAGTTGTATCAGATTTTCCCTTGCTTTGCCTTACTTTTTTCTCCAAGTGATACTTTTTCCTTTGATTCTTTACACCCTTTGTTCGTACACATTGAGGATCTAGTACATGGCTATCATCAACATTGATATTGTGATTGTTAACTTCTTGTGGTGGAATAACATCAGGTGCTTTATTACGAAACAACTCATTTATTTTCTCATTCGCACTCCTCATGTGTTCCCAAAAGATAGACTTTGCTTCTTTGCAAGTCTCACTTTTTGAAATCATGTCATAAGCAAATCTCATTGCACAATTGCGATAAATGCATTTCGGCTCATCAATCTGTTTCCCTAAGTCGCACGACTCAATATTTCAAATAGCAATTGAACTTTTCACATCTTTTTGCCATCGTTTCAAAATGTATTGTTCAGAACTCCTATTAATATTTTTCATGTCTAGAGCTCTCAGAGCATGTCGACACACGATACCCATCGACTCAAACTTCTTGCATGGATATTTTACCTCCAAAGTATTCATGTCTATAAAAACAATCTTTACTTTCTTTGGATCTAGTTTCTTATACACCTCAAACGTGAACAGCGATCCACCAAGTGGGATTTTCACGCTGCTATAACTCAAACTGCTACTAGTGAGATCATTTTTAAATAACTTGTATATTGCATGAGTATAGACTTGTGATGCATGCAATAACAAGGGACTGCTTTTATTCGCTTTAGGAACTTGTAAATGAGCACAACGAAAGTCTTCATATCTCTCATTTTCTCTCCATTTTCCTAGGATCTTTTTCTCAAATGCAACAACAAAGTCATACAAAGAAGTAGTAAAATTAGATATACCATTAAGCACGTGATTTGTACTCTCACTCCGTGAAGTAGACTTGATTTCAGCATTGAACACGTCGTTGTTGAATGCCGTGCTCCATCTATGCCAAAGTTCATACAATCCATCCAACCATTTATTACCTTGAGCACAAAGATTTTTAATCTCATTCCATGTACCTTCAAACTCTTCCTCTGTATCACATTTGGAGAAGCACTTATGTAAAAGATTCCAAAACTCAAGACTCCCATTAAGGGTACCAATATGATTTGGTGCATTTCGACTAATGTGCCATTGACATAGACGGTGACGCGAGTTAGGGAGCTTTCCATCAACAACATTCATGATTGCTTTAGCTTGATCAGTAAAAATTGTTGTCGGTTGTTTTCCTCCCATTAAGCGCAAAAAAGTGTTGAACAACCATTCATATGACTTGGTTGTCTCCCACGACAAGAATGCACATCCAAATATCACATTTTTCCAATGATTATTTACTCCAACAAATACCGCACATTTCAAGCCATATTTATTTGTTCGATATGTGGTGTCAAAGCTGACAACATCTCCAAAGTGGTCATAATCCATACGTGACTTTCCATCCCTCCAAAATAAATTTGATAATCTGCCCTCTGAATCCAACTCAAAATCCCAATCAAACATTGGATTTTCATCCTTTTTATTTCTGAAATAGGATAATAATTCACCAACATCACCCGCCTCCATCTTTGTTTTTCTCAATGGGTGAACATAATTTAAGGCATCCTTTGGTGTGAAAGAAACATTTTGAGGACCACCACTTTCTTCTATTACGTAAAAAATCCCATCAACTGGCCTTATTACAGAATTTACAAAGGTCTTCAAGAGATCTCATGTAGACTTGTTTATATGTCTTGATGATCTCATAAAATGTCTTTCTTCGGGTAAAGCCAACACGTGGTTATGCTCCCTAATGAAATTTTTGACCTTCCATAATCCATTTTTTCCCTTCTGAAAACTGATTTTTGCTTGACACTCGGTCCTTATATCAAATTTATTGTATGAAGCTGTAAGACTTGATTTATCGGTCTTGATACCTTCACAAGAGCAATAATACCATTTTATTTTTGGATCCCGCGTTCCTGTAAAATAATATTGCTTTCCCTTGCGAATACTAAATCCCATCGTAAAACCATATTGATTATAACTTGTATGACATTCATTCAAATCCTTGTAACTTTCATTTAACAATTTCTCCTCAAGTTCACTTACAAAATCGCCGACACGAGCGCCTTTTGTTCCTTGAAGACTTGAACTTTCAGCGATGGCATTTGATTCATATACTGCTCCATCCTCTTTTGACTTCAAAATTAAAACTTCACCCAAATCTGCCAAGGGCTGTTGAGACAAAGTACAAAACAACTTTTAAATAATGAACAAAGTAACTTTATATGACACAGTCAAACATTATAAACCAACCACATTACTTGATTCATTTTTATACTGAAATACTTCTTTTTGGTTAAAATCAATTTTTGGTTAAAATCAACAGATAATTCTTTCTTAACTTCAAAAGCATAACATCAAAAAACAATGTAAACAAAAATAGTGGGAAACAACAGAAAAATCTTGTTGATTTATATGCATATATTCTCATAGGACATTACACATCAGAAAACAACAAAGAAATGGTGGTTATATTACCTGATGTTGATGGACGTCAAATTCTTGGCTTAATTGTTGCATTTTTTAATTTGTTTTGATAGTTAAGCTTCATTCACATGATCAGTTTGTGTTTTAGGCTTTTTGGTAACAATGGCAGCAAGGGCTTTGTTGGTGGGAAAAATGTTTTCTTTTGAGTTTTGAGTGAAGTGAGGTCAACGAGAGGATTAATTAGGCCGAACTAACTCTTTGAGAGTATTTTTAATTATTTTAATAAGAGATGACGTGGCAAGTTAATGTCCACGAGGTCTATGTCTGAGCCATAGACCCGTCTATACAAGTGTTTTCCTTCCCAAATGGCCCAAACTATTGGGTTCTCAAAATAGAAAGTGTATTAAGCAGCATTGCTAAGATCAAAGAGGGAGTGATGGGGATATTTTAGGAGTGGCCCAATACTAATATTGGGCCGGCCCGAGTAGAAAGGCTCACTGCACTAGTACATCGAACAACCACAATTCGATGTTAATCGAGTATCGAACGACCCTAGTTCGATACGCATGTGCAAGTAGCTACAGGGACCCATGGAATAGGGTCTATAAATACCTCGTCTCATCGTCTTCTCAAAGATCAGAATACACAGACTACCAACCCTAATATATCGAACCAGCTCTGTTCGATACACTTTACCATTCGATACTCAACTCCGTTCGACACTGTCCATATTAACTTTGACCAAGATCGAACCGCAGCTATTCGAGATTCATATCATCGAATCCAAATCATTCGAAGCGCCACAGGTCAAATCAGCAGCAACATCGAATCACCATCGTTTGATATACATATAGATTAAACGCAATCGGTTCGATCTTTCAGAATCTTTGTCTAAATAGGATATCAAAAGTAATTCATTGCTTGTAATATACAGTAGGTGTTCCGGACCAAGCTAGTCTGTTCATTGTAATAGATTAGCATTATTTTGGCAATTGATTAGTCCTCTGTAACATTTTATGGTGTTTTATTACCCGAACGAAATAAGACCAAAATATTGACGTCGTTTGTGGGAATACCGCTTAAATTGCTTTTAGATATAAATGGCTAGGATGACAAAGAGACATCGGATTAGAGCCGATGGTTCACCTAAATCAAAGAAGAAGTCCAAAGAGGTTAAACAACCTGAGTCTCAGGAGCAAAGTCGGGAAAAAGCAGAAAACCAATTGTTGAAACAATGGCAATAATGTAAAATAGAACCCTTAGGGGAATTCAAAACCGTTCAATTATTCAGTGAAAGTATTGAGAAGATAATAAAGATTGGAGCAGGATTGGAACCAATATATATGTCACATTAGTAGATTATCTCAGGCATAATTCAGATATATTCGCCTGGACAGATTCCGACTTACAAGGAATAGATCCCAGAATCATAATGCACCTGCTAAATGTGGACAAAAGTGCAAAGCCAGTAAGGCAAAAGAAACAAAACTTTAGTAAGGAGAAGAATGAAGCGGCCGAAAAAGAGGTACAAAAACTCTTGGCGGCTCGACATATATACGTCTTGAGGTTTTTGGAATGGTTGAGCAACATCGTTCTAGTCATGAAAAATGAGGCAATATGGAGAATGTGTGTGGATTACACAGACAAAAACAAACACTGTCCCACGGATCCCTTCCCTATACCCAGAATAGATTTATTAGTCGATTCGACTGCAGGATATCCACTATTGAGTATGATGGATGCAAAAAGTGGTTTTCATCAGATCTTTGTGGCACTGCAGGATCCGAGCAAAACAACATTTGTAACTGAAACACGGGTGTATTATTATAGAGTAATGCCTTTTGGTTGGAAGAATGCTGGACCAACTTTTTAGAGACTTGTCACGAAAATGTTTTACCATCAGATCGGAAAGTCAATGGAAGTGTACATAGATGACATGCTAGTCAAGAGACTTAAGGCCGAAAAGCATGTGCGCCATTTAGAGGAAGCGTTCACTATCATGAGAACATATGGAATGAAGCTGAACCCCAAAAAATGCACGTTCGGGGTAACAACAAGAAAGTTTTTGGGATATGTGGTCAACGAAAGAGGAATAGAAGCCAACCCGGACAAAATCAGAGCAGTACTGGACTTACCATCGCCAAGAACGGTGAAGGATGTGCAATGTTTGGTAGGCCACCTAACGGCCCTGGGAAGATTCATATCAACTTCTGCAGAAAACAATTTACCTTTTTTCAAAGTCATGAGGAAGAGCAGGGATTTTATTTGGAGCCCGGAATGTTAGGAAGCTTTTCAACAAATGAAGAAATACTTGGTGAGCCCACCGCTATTGGCCAAGCCGGAGGAAAGCAATATGTTGTATTTATACTTGGTAGTGTCTTCCCATGCCATTAGTATAGTCCTAGTCAAACAAAAAGGAACCCAGCAGTTACCCATTCACTATGTAAGTAGAGTGTTGCAAGTGGTAGAGAGGAACTATTTGGAGATAGAGCTGTTCACCTTGGCTATCGTGGCCACTGCTCGGAAATTGAGACCATATTTTCAGTCTCATCCAATCACAATTGTAACAGATAAGCCACTGTAGCAGGTGCTAGCAAGACCGGAAACCTCCGATTGACTGGTGAAATGGGCAATTGAACTCAGAGAGTTTGGATTGGAATTCAAATCGCGAACCGCGAACCGCGATTAAAGTGCATGCATTAGCAGATTTCATGGCTGAGACATTGGGAAACAACGTGGCCAGCTCCACAAATTACAATTTTTCCATATCAGACCATGCAGAAACTAGCCGAGTTACCACTACATGGATGCTACATACAAATGGATCCACCACCAGTCATGGAGGAGGGGTCGGGATCCACCTCTTATCTCCAGATCGCAGAGAATTTGAGTTCGGGATTAGCCTAAATTACATGGTGACTAACAATGAAGCCGAGTATGAAGCGGTTATAGCAGGAATTAAACTGGGGTTGAGGCTCAATGTTGAACATTTGGACTTATTTACTGATTCGGTATTGGTGGCAACTCATGTCTCAGGAGAGTATGAGATGAGAGAAGAGACGATGAAATTATAAGCTGCCAAGGTCAAAGCACTAGCTGAGCGCTTCAGTTTCTTCGACATCACTTAGATCCCGCGAGATGAAAATGGCAAGACCGATGCGTTATCAAAATTTTCCAGTTCTTCGAAGATTTTAGTAAGAAAGAGAGTTACGTTACTAGCCATGGACAAGCCTTCAATCGGAATATCAAAATATAACAACACAGCTGCAAGAGTAGAATATATAATGTTGATTCAAGAAGACCCTTCTTGAAAGGACGAAATTATAACATATCTGCGGGAAGGGATACTCCTAGCGGAGCTGAATGCGCGTCGTAGAATGCTATACAAGGCTTACAAGTTCACAATTCACAATGGAGAACTAAACAAACGTTCATTCGAGGGCCCGCTGCTCCGTTGCTTAACTCCAACTCAGGCTGAATACGTAATGAAAGAGATCCACACTGGATGTTGTGGAAATCATTATGGGGAAGGGTGTTGGCTCAACGAATTCTGCGAAAGGGATATTATTGGCCAACTTTACTAAAGGATGCAACAGTTTTTTCGCGGCGGTGTGATAACTATCAATACCACGCTCTCCTTATTCAGAGGCCTGCACAACCACTGCAACCACTCGATGTAGCATGCCCCTTTGATCAATGGGGAATTAATATTGTGGGACCACTACCTGTGGCCAAAGGACAAAAAAGATTCTTGGTGGTGGCAGTTGAATATTATACCAAGTGGGTTGAGGCAGAAGCCATGGCGTCAATCACAGAAAAGAATATGACTGAATTTATTTGGAAAAATAGCATATGCCGCTTCAGAATTCCCATATATATGATATGTGATAACAATACGCAATTCGTTGGCAAGGAGATGAAGTCCTGGTTCGAAGAATTACGCATATCGCACAATGTGACTTCAGTTTATCATCCACAAGCAAATGGCCAAATGGAGTCTACTAATAAGACATTGAAAGATTACCTTGAGAGGAGGATGAAAGATACGGGAAAAACCTGGCCAAAGGAGCTTCAAGGAATATTATGGGCATATAGGACAACCCCAAGAACATTGACGGGTGAAACACCTTTCGTTCTTGTTTACGTCACTGATGCTCTTCTGCCTGCCGAAATAGGAATGCCGACACGCAGGATTCACGAGTATAATCCCGAACAATCAGCTCGCTTACGTCAGATGGATCTGGACATGATAGGCACAACAAAGGAAGATGCGTACCAACTAACTGTAGCTTTCAAAGCAGTAATGGCTAAAAGCTACGACAAAAGAGTTCAATTTTGAAATTTTGAAGTAGGAGATCTGGTACTCAGAAGCATAGCAACAAAACAACACATCGAAAAATTTGAACCAAAACGGGAGGGGGCCTTCAAGATCATACAAGCCAGTTCGTGGGGCTATTATTATTTAGCAACTATGCAGGGTGAAAAGTTAAAGCGACCGTGGAATGTACAACATCTTAGGCGTTATTATGCATAAGAGTAGAAAAAATTGCGATCAGGAGCTAATACACTGTATGAATTACGAAGGCTTGGGTCTTACGCAAAGACGGGGAAACGTAGGCACCTCGGTAAGAAACTGAGCCCAACCCTTTTCAAATTATTGAATGTATCTATCTATGTGAACAGTGCAGGTGGAGTCTTATAGAAATGATGCTAAAAACCCCAAATGAGGTACCAAGGAGTTTAGCAACAAGAATTAACCCCTCATGCACCGCAAAGCGTCATGATGGAAGTACATTTGACTCAAAGTGATCATCCAAAGAATCACCCCTCATGCACCGCAAAGCGTCATGACGGAGGTACATTTGACCCAAACCGGTCATCCAAAGAATCACCCCTCATGCACCGCAAAGCGTTATGACGGAAGTACATTTGGCCCAAAGCAGTCATCCAAGGAATCACCCCTCATGCACCGCAAAGTGTCATGACGGAAGTACATTTGGCCCAAAGCGGTCATCCAAAGAATCACCCCTCATGCACCGCAAAGCGTCATGATGGAGGTACATTTGGCCCAAAGCAGTCATCCAAAGAATCACCCCTCATGCATCACAAAGCGTCATGACGGATGTATAATTGCCCAAAGCGGACGAATGCAAATCTCACCCCAAGAACACAGCAAAGCGTCACAACGGAGGTATAATTGCCCAAAGCGGACGAGTCAAAAGCTCATCCAAGAACACCGCAAAGCATTGCGTCAAAACCACAATAGACCTTGAGTAGCTACACGGGGAAGGCAACACCTCTAGAGCATACTCAATCCAAAAGGTTCAATAAAATAATCCAATGCAGTAAATGAATACAAACGTAAAAACAGATAAATGCGATTGAACAAAGAGTTAAAATCAGTCACTAACGTCAAACTATACAATAAGTATAGATCAAAATACTATGATTTCGAGCCACAAAATCGGTCTTATAAGAGAACCGTTACAGAAGTGACAAGCAAAAATATCAGTAAGTAAAAATGGCCTAATATCATCAAAATGAAATGCCTAAATATCACTACTCAGCGGACGACTGGGGGGACTCGGAACGAAGAACCCATCGAATGAGCAAAGTTGGCACAATTCCCCTGGATCTGTTCTTCTGTAAGCACAAGTTCATCTTCTTGCGCCTAACCTTCGGGCAATGCTATTTTATTTCCTTCCAAGGTACCGGTCAAGGCTCCGCCAAACTCATATCTACTGGGAGAAATCAGGTTTCGTTCCTTGACTGTTTGTTCAGACACATTAGCCTCCGACACAACAGTTCTGGCCTCTCGAGAGGGATACATGCCAATTGGCACTATCATGGTCGGCCCTGTAACAATTGGTACGTGTGGGGCCTTCATTCCTTTATCTCATGCAGCATATGGCAATTTTCAAAAGCCATCAGTCTTGTCAGGACTCCCCAGTAATATAGTTGACCTAGTTGTGGTTGGAGGCGCAACTTTAGCGGGAAGAGGATTGTTCTCATCATCGTTATTCCCAAAAAAAACATAGATGGCGTCGCGGATCCGTCCAATTTCAGTGCAAGGATCATCGGCAATGTCCATTTCCTTATCTTCTTGCCATGGACTCATATCTAAAGGGCCAGACTTAAGCACGCTACCACCTTTACGGTTACGCCATAAAGCGTAAAACGGATCGCCAGATTTTGGAGCGCGAAACTCCTCTTCGCCATCACCGACGAGTTCTGGGATCTCCATCTTGGGACCGCGGCTAATATCAAGCATGTCTTATTGGAAACCCTCCTTCAGATATCCGAGATGATCGGCTTGATCAATGTCAAGCTCCATGCCATATTTCATATTTGCAGCACCGCGAAGCAATTCGAGCATCTTATACACGCCACTCTCTATGAATGATTTGGCAACAGAACACCTATAACTCTCAGATTCGAAATAACGGAAAAAATTGAAACTAGTCCTTTATTGTGTCCTAATTACAGTTTTCGTCCTTTATTGTGTCCTTGTTTTATTTTGGTCCTTTATTGTGTATATCATTACAATTTTGGTCCTTAGGAAGAAGTCAGAGTCCAAAATATCACGTGGAAACACTTGCCGGCCGAAATAAAAACTTTTTTAATTCCCACATGCAAATTCACATGTGAAAACGCAGGTTTCAATTTTTTTAATTTTTATTTATTTAAAATTCTGACCCGGCCAACCCGATTTGACCGGGTTATCTGAATCGGACGGGTCAAAATTTTAAATAAAAAAATTAAAATTGTTGTTCCAACATGCGAATATGCTTGTGGAAAATTCAAATAAATTGAATTTAGGGCAGCACGTGTTCGTACATGACATTTTCGGCTGAGATTCCATCCGAAGGACCAAAACCGTACTAAAACACACAATAAAGGACCAAAATAAAACAAGGACACAATAAAGGACTAAAACTGTAACTAGGACACAATAAAGGACCAATTTCGATTTTTTCCCCGAAATAACGCACCTTGCGACCTACATCAGTTAAAGCCTTATCAGCGCTAGCACAACAATTTCAGTACGCAGCGCGGTAACGCTATCCTCAGCCTTTTTGGCAACCAACCCCGCCTGATGAGCATCATGAACTGCTTTAGCACTAATTCTAGTGAATCCCTGGCACGAGCACGACGACTATTATCAATACTACTGATATGCTCGTTCAACTTGTCAATAGCAGAATTATGCTTGTCCTGCACCTCACTTAGACCGCTATAATCCCGACACAACCTATAAATCACCATCGTTATAGCAGCAAAGAACAACCGCCCAAAGTGCGCTAAACCAAAATACCTAAGTTTATCCACTACGGCATGGCGGTCCAGTTGTGGCCACAGGCCCCTCATTAGTTCTATCGCCTGCTCTTCTTGTAGTCGATATCCACATAGTGTAATGCTCAACGATTATAAATTCTCATCGTTCAGGAATCCATAGTTAGAAAGGCTCCCAGGCGTAGTTGGCCTTGGATTGCCTGACGGTCGTGGTCGTCTACGAGCAGGAGGGCAAATCTCACCAGCCTCTACGGCGGCCTCCCTCTCAGCAATCTTCCTTTTGGCCGCCGTATACCAATTTTTACCACCTGAATGGGAAGAACCTTCTCCAAAAGATCTCGGTTCACGCCTAAACATAGGATTTTCGGCATTAAACCTAGCAAGATTGGCAGCAATTCATTCATCAGTTGCATCAATCTCCTCCATCGATCTGATCTGAGAGTTAGTTCCAACTTTAACGCGACCACAAGCAGCAGTCGGTGTCATTACCAATCTTCGCGGGACAAAATCCTCGTGTCTCTCAAAATTGCGCAATACAGGCACTCGGCTGCCAGCACTGACCCCACCAAGCCTGGCGGTAGAACAATCACAGGGTGACGGGGTCGAATGACCCATACGCCAATTTTCGAATAAGCTCCCGGGAGCCCTAGTTGCAAGATGATTTCTTGTGGCAACTCCTGGGGACTTCTCAGCAGAAACACTATCAGTCAGATGGCCCGTATTTGATACGCTAGCTCTCTCGTTTCTATTCTGAGTTGCGTATATACTTTCTAGGGACACGACTGATTTTTTCCGGCTCTTGGCCTTTTTCCTCGCCATTATGGAGCGAAATGGTAGCGGAAGATCGCAAACTTCTTTAAGCAAAAAGTTTAAAAAAAAAATTCTCTGAGTATCGAACGTCCTCGATTCGATTCTAACTAATAGATCAAATTCG
The DNA here is from genome assembly GCA_948329865.1 of Linaria vulgaris. NCBI lineage: Eukaryota > Viridiplantae > Streptophyta > Magnoliopsida > Lamiales > Plantaginaceae > Linaria > Linaria vulgaris. The sequence goes on from OX415253.1 coordinate 44,577,006, forward strand.
ACTGGTTCGATGTTGGTCGATCGAATCCAGATGGTTCGATGTTGACAGAAAAGCGGACAAAAAGTCCTCCTTGGAAAGAAAATGAGAATGAGATGGAAATTGGGCCCTTATATAGACCCACTTCCACCTCTCTCCAAATTTGATATATGTGTATCAAACGACATAGGTTCGATCGAACGGATAAGGTTCGATGTTAATCAGCAAGTAGATCAAACGGTCCAGATTTGATCTCATCAAAAATTCCATAGTTTTTAGAAATTCATAATTTATAAATAATATTTCGCGGTTCTAACGATCGGAAATGTTTGGAACCCGGTCTCTATTCAAGACCGCCTCCCAATTAGAGGCATGATTTTCAGCATTATCAAAAGTAAAAGCAAAAAGCGCCAAACCAAAAATACAATTTATAAGTTTGGAACCCACCCTATAATCGATACCGTCTCCCAATTTGGGGGGATTATATGATGGGGATATTTTAGGAGTGGCCCAATACTAATATTGGGCCGGGCCGAGTAGAAAGGCCCACTGCAGTAGTACACCGAACAACCACAATTCGATGTTAATCGAGTATCAAATGGCCCCAGTTCGATACTCATGTGCAAGTAGCTACAGGGACCCACAGAACGGGGTCTATAAATTCCCCATCTCATCGTCTTCTCAAAGATCAAAATACACAGACTACCAACCCTAATATATCGAACCAGCTATGTTTGATACACTTTACCATTCGATACTCAACTCCGTTCGACACTGTCCATATTGACTTTGACCAAGATCGAACCGCAGCTATTCGAGATTCATAACATCGAATCCACGTCATTCAAAGCACCACATGTCAAATCAGCAGTAGCATCGAATCACCACCGTTTGATATACATAGATCGAACGCAATCGGTTCGATCTTTCCAAATCATTGTCTAAATAGGATATCAAAAGTAATTCATTGCTTGTAATATATAGTAGATATTCCGGACCAAGCTAGTTCGTTCATTGTAATAGATTAACATTATTTTTGCAATTGATTAGTCCTTTGTAATATTTTACGGTCTTTTGATTACCCGAATGAAATAAGACCAAAATATAGAGTTTTAATATACCGAATCTAAGAGGGAAGGGAAGAGGCAGTTCCTTACCAGAGATTTGGAGTTTATGTTAGTTAGACCAAGAGGAACTGTTTTGGAAGCAGCGAGGCAAAGTTGAAAGAGTGAGAAAGACATGATGAATACGTGGTTTTTGTGTAAGAGGGCCGGGTTTTTTCGTAAGAGCACTAGAGAAAAGAGCAAAATAAATGAGATGAGGGGTATGTGGCGGGAGAACGATGAGGATGCTGAGAAGACGATGATTACCCAGTATAATATTAATAATATCTTTAGCTCGAGCAGCCCCACATGTTGTACAATCTAAGGTATCGTGTGTGGATCTAGAGCTTGGGCAACCTTTTACGCCCGAAGACCGTATAACAATCTATCTTTGATATGTACGCACGCTTTTAAATATCCGGACCGGGCCGGGAGGGCTTCTCTCTTGTTGTCTATCAGAAATTTTGGAATTTGATTGGTCTTTGTGTTTCTGCTTTTGTGTCATCTCTATTCTGAATGATCACATACTTAATTCGAGAATTAATTTTAGGGAAAATTCCAGTTACCTATCCAAACTTTTATTTTTTGACACTTTACGATCCAAAATTTTAATTTCTTTACACTCGACGGTCTGAACTTTCATTTCAACCTATCTCGACCAAAAAAAGTCACTATTCGACTAAATGACGCATCGCTAACGTCAGCCTTAAGGGGTAAAATTGGTAGTTCACCTATTTTCAACGGCTAACTCATTCAAACTCAATGTAAACCTATAATTAGCCCCAAATCAAATTATTCCACGAACCCTAAAAACCTAATTTCAAAAATTAACATCTAATTCAACAAATTAATGCCACAACCCTAATCGATCGATGTCAGTAACTACTCTAATGGAGGAATTTGATTGCAAGTGCGGTTGTCAGTAACTACTCTAATGGATTCCCAAGTGAAGCTCCTCGTGATTACACTCATAGATCCCAAATTCATTGAGCATCAAGAGTTTTGTTTCAATTTTGGTTTCTTGCTAATATGGATAAAAGACCTATGGTCATATTTTGGCTTCCCCAAAGTAAAAAGGTCTCCAAACATGTAGAATTACCTCTACTTTGCGAGCATCGTCTTAGCAAGAGAAAATCAGATAATCTGTGTACATGAGATGAGAAATAGGATCGCAACCACGACCGTTTTTTTTCTTTTAATAGTGTTCATGTTTTCCTTAACATTCACCAAAAAAGTAAGCAATTCAGCATAAAGAATGAAGAGAGAAGGCGAGAGAGGTCACCTGACGGATACCTCTAAATGGTTTAAAGAAGCCATATGTCAATAAGAAGAAAATGAACAAGAGGATGTACATTTAAAGATCCAGTTACAGAAAATGGTGTCAAAGCCAAGATTTCTAAGGATATCATTTAATAAAGTCCACTCAACACGATCATAGGTTTTAGATAAATCAATTTTAACAGTCATGAATGGCTCTCCGAGTGTTAAAAGAGTGCCTTATTTTGTGGAGGGATATGATGATATGTGCCCCATGTCCCTCCAGGTCAAGGAAGGACAGTAAACGACGCAATTTTGAGAGAGGTTTATTAAATTTCTCTCACTATATTAGGGTCGTTGACGAATAAGCCACATGTCTGCAACTTGTTATGCATTTATACTTGAACTTTTAGTCCAAGAAGCGACACTAGTCTTCCCCCTAGTGTTGGTAAAATATTGGATACAAGAAGTTGTTTGCAACTCTTTTACTCTGATGATTAGATACATGTTGGTCAAAAATTAATCTCAACGCCTAGTTGTTGAATTTGATGTTTATAGCAAGAATGAAGCCAATCACTAATAATGTACATAACAAATTCTCATGTTTTCAAATTGAAAGTGGAGGTGTTAGACTCAGTGTTATGACAGCATTGAACTTGTAAAGTGTTATCACAACTCTGAGGATAACATTGTAACTCTACACACTGGGGATTTATTCCCATAATTGTGTTTTACATTTATTCAATTACTATCTTAGTTTCATGGGATGTAGTTCATATTTTTATGTGCCCCAGGTCTGGAGACTTCAAGGATGGATCTATTTCCTTCAAGAGATGTTACTACTCAAAAAAAAGTTTTCAACGAAGAATTTTCCATAATTAACAAAGCAAAGTTGCGTACGCTGCAATGTAAAGAACAAGGTGTGTGAATTGCAAGAAGGAAAGAAGATTTCCAAGAGAATGATTATTTCCATAAAAGACTACAAGATGGAGAGGGATAATTTCCTTAGCAAGAGTTCAAGTTAAGTAAGGAAACCAATCTTTAGAAGACTTCACGCTAAATAAGAAAACCTTTTTTTATTGAGGAAGATATGCTCAAGATTTAAATTGGAGTCATACAAAGAGATCTAAAGCATTATGAAATCATGCACTACATGTCTTGGACATCAAAGAAGACTACATTATAAATAGACATGTTGGATATCAAGAAAAAGACATGAAGACAAGAGCGAAAATATCCCATTAGAAAATAATTAGAGTCGAGTCTTAGTCTTGTTTTTCCAAGTTTTTTGTTTAGCAAATTAAGTCTAAGTTTTAGACTTAAGGAGCTATACTTTTAAGGAGTTACATCCTTAGTCACTTGGTTGTTTGTCCGATCAATTCGTAGTGAGAAGCTCAGAATTTTAAGGATAACTTTTTGTAAAATCATTATTTCGATTGTGGTTATTTTGCCTAAAGCTTGGTAAAATATATTTATACATTCTACTTAAAAATTAACATCTATTGTTATCTATATAATTTTTTTGTGCATTCATATTCTATCAGTAGGTGTTAGTATAACACTGCGAGAGTGTTGCCGCAACACTAGGCGTCAACACCAGTATTGACGTTGCGGGAAATTGTACCAAAACCAGATCCACACAACTTCAATCGGAGTAAGAGCCAAGCACCGATTTCACTGGTGTTTGAATTTGGTACTAAATGACTGACAACGAGCTACCTATCTTGGATGGATCCAATTATTATCAGAACTTGTTCACTCATCAAATTAACTGATTTACGAGCTTGAAAGAAAGTGATAGAAGGGTATGCGATTCCTATGTGTGCTCCACATGAAGATCATTCTAGAGGCAAAAACCGAGTGGACACAAGCTGAGATAAGTAACTCTTACTTCAATGGAAATGCTCTCAACACCATATTCTCCTGGATTGATCCTCATATGTTTCGGTTAATTAAAAATTGTTTAAATGCAAAACAAGCTTGGGGATTTTACAAATCATGGTGAAGGTGATATAAAAGAAACTAAGCTTCAAATTGCTTTTCACAAATTTGAAAACTTAAGAATGGGTGAGGATAAGAGTATTACATCCTACTTTGAGAAACTCATGAATCTTGCTAATGAAATTCAAAACTTAAGTGATCTTCTGTCTAATAAGCAACTGGTGTGAAAAATTGTGAGGACTCTTTCTAAGAAATTTGAGGTGAAAATATTCCTATGCAAGAAGCTACAAATATGGTCACTTTAGACTTTCATGCTCTACTTAACACACTTAAAGAATTTGAGATGAATTTTGAAACTAAGGAAAAAGTTGACAATGAAGAAGGAATTCAAGCTTATAATTAAATTGAGGTTTAAAAATTTAGTAAGCTGAGTCTAAGAGATAAAATAAAAAGGATAAAAATATTCCTACTAATTTAAAGAAAGATTTCTCTGAAAAGATGGCTCAGTGTTCTTTTAAACCTACTCTTCATGATGTTGCACATCTCAAACACATTAAATGCTATGAATGTAAAGATTGGGGCAATTTTTCTTATGAATGTGCTAACAACCTTAGAACAAAAGGGAATTCTAACTGGGTTTGTGTAGATGATAATGATGAGACAGGTTTTGAAGAAATTCAGACAATAGTGTTGACTGCAAATGTGGACTGGACTGGCCAACATTGAAACTCAGTGTTTGCCCAACACTCAGACAACAACACCATTCCAGGTACGGGTGTATTCTGGTGGTAGTGGGCGGGTTTACCTAAAAATAATCACTCACCCACATCGCAGCGGGTAATATAATTCACAAACCATACGGTTGGTGTTTTTTTTTATCAAACCGTGCGGGTGCGGGTGGTTTGCGGGGGATGACGGGTTATACAACGAGAAAAAAAAATCATACATTTTAGTCAAAAAATAACAAATATACAACTTCTAAGCTCCCCAAAATATTAATAAAATCTAAAACATCAATTTAAGTTTCAAATAGTAAAAGTAAAACATAGTTTCAATAGCATCGAGCCATCAAGTTTCATTATAAATCGTTCAAATACTATATGTAACATCATAATTCCGCCTCTTAGTTTTATTGGGGTTTTTTTTCTTTTTTTCTTAAGCCTTAACAATATAAAATTATGATTTATAAGTAATATAAATGCTAGATTATTACTTTTTTAATAGTGATGCAGGTGGGCGGCAAGTGCGGGCGAAACAATGTCTATACCCGCCACCTACCCATTCTCCTTGCAGGTTACAAAAAGGACCAACCGCGTCTAAATTTACAAAAGAAAAATCTCGCGGGTCCGTGCGGTCGGGCGAGTTTTCGCGGGTCACGATTGTTTTGTTCACCCATAATTCCAGGAGATCTTATTTGCTAATTGGGATAATTACACTAGTGTTTATGATTCTAAATGCTTAATTACTGAATTTCATTAGTCTAATAATTATGCTAACTTTGATTGTTCTCATGATTCTGTAGGTTTTGAAGACGATTACTTCTTTGAAGGTGAATTGAGTAAAGAAGAGTTTCTTGAAAAATAAAAAATCATCTACCAAGATCTGCTCAACGACAAGAACAAATTGAGTAGAAATAAAAAGGCTCTTACTAAAGAGAGTAAAAGCTTGAATGCTACAATAACTCAACTATAGGTAGGCCTGTCACGGACCGGGTCGGACCCGGACCCGGACCCGATAATTTTCTCGCGGGTCCGGACCCAGACCTGGACCCGAACATTTTCTCGCCTTAGGTCTGCGAAGACCCGCGACCCTGCTTCGGGTCCAGACCCAGACCCGTACGTATTTGTTTTTTAAAAAAAAATTATTTCTTTTACATAGGCGCCTAGTGAAATTATAATTCGTTATTTGAATATCTCTAATAATAATTTTTGCAGGTTGAAAGGAATTGAAGAAGTCGAAGAAAAATTATAAGTTTTTTTTTTAAATTTAACCGGTTTAAATTTTACTTTTTATTAAAATTGGGTAGTGTAGGCCCGTCACGATAGCTATTTTGTATAAATTGTTAGACTCACCTTATCTTATTTTTAATTGCAAAACAATATTTTTCTGCAATTTATTCATTAGCAAATACGTATTATATTATTTAAAATTGGCTACTACTGTATGACATAAAAATATTATAGTTATATATAAAAATGCTTGTTAAAAGATATATAATTGGCTGAAAATATATAAAAAAAAATACGTGAGACAACAAAAAAAAAAGAAAGAATATTTGAAGAAAAAAAAAGATAAAAGAAATAAGGAACAAAAAATAAAGGTAAAAGAAAGAAGGAAAAAAAGGAATTTTGAACGGGTCCAAAGGCATTTTGCGGGTCCAGTACGGGTCCGGGTCCAGTTCAGGTCCGAACCAGGACCCGGACCCGCGAATTTTTTTCCACGGGTAATGATCGGGTCCTGGTCTGGGTCCGACCCGGTCCGTGACAGGCCTAACTATAGGTAATCTTGACCAGAAAATATGCTTCTAAAGTAGAGATTGCTGAAAAGGAATAAATGTACTTCTAAACTTGATGAAGTTTTCAGCTTGGGCAATGATGGTAATTCTAGTTTAAGATATCAAAGTCAAGTTACTCACTATTCCTGGCTTTGTAAAAGCAAATATATTTTTTGGAAAATCTAAAAAAATAACGAGTAAAAAGCATTTTACACCCCTAAAATGACTAATTTTAACACTTTGCACCCCTAAACTGAAATGACAGTAACTTTACACCCCTAAATCAATTTGTTAACACTTTGTACCCCTTGAGTGTGTGTATGTGTTTTTTTAGGGGCAGAAAGGTATTTTTAATATTTTATTAAAAAAAAATTGAAAGTCAAGACCTTTGCCCAACTTTAAAAAAAAAAAAAAAGCACACCACCACTCCCGATCAGTTTCCCGCGCCACCACAACCTCCGATCAGTGAGATCGCACGCCACCACCATCGCAGCTGCTGCACCACCGCGTAATCAATTAATCACTAGTTTCTCGATTAAAATGTGTTACAACAAACAGAGAAGAATCGATTTCCTTCATATACAGAACTAACAGAGTATACTAATCATCATGAAAGACTCTAACGATAAACACGATGAATAGCTAATCATACTAACAGCTCAACAACAAAGATACACTGAATTTGGAAGAATTTTCTTCACACAATACTCTATAAATTAGTAGCAGAACCAGTACCATTACATGAATCTATAATCAATTAACTAATCAAATTAATCTGCATCGGAACCACTAGTTTCTCCATTAAAGTGACGTGCGACGACATCGTCGGGCTTAATGTGCTGCGCGACAGTGTTCTCGATGAGGTGGTGGAGCTGAGTGTGAGTGACGCGACTGTTAATTCACTAAAAATTAAGAGTGCATTAACCCAAAATTCCGTACTCAATTTCCAATCAAACGTGTGACTGTTGATTCACCAAAAATCTCACTCTTCAAAAAGGGTGGATTATGATACCAATTGATATGGACCTAGGAGAACCCAACCTCAAAAGCTAGCTGTTAAGGTGGAAGAGCCCAAGTCCATATAAACCCCACACTAATATCTTACAATATCAATGTGGGATCCAAGTCCCATACCTTGCAATTAGGATCATAACATTCCACCACGCTCCGCAGCCCCGGCGCCCACGCGAGCTGGCTTTGCGCTAGTTTCATCTAGCCCCGGGCTAACACTGCAATACCGACGTCACCACCCGCGCCGCACGATTGCAACTGCGAGGGAGTAGTGGCTGGCTCTGATACCAATTGATATGGGCTTAGGAGAACCCAACCTCAAAAGCTAGCTGTTAAGGTGGAAGAGCCCAAGTCCATATAAACCCCACACTAATATCTTACAATATCAATGTTATGATCCTAATTGCAAGGTATGGGACTTGGATCCCACATTGATATTGTAAGATATTAGTGTGGGTTTATATGGACTTGGGCTCTTCCACCTTAGCAGCTAGCTTTTGAGGTTGGGTTCTCCTAAGCCCATATCAATTGGTATCAGAGCCAGCCACTACTCCCTCGCAGTTGCAATCGTGTGGCGCGGGTGGTGACGTCGGTATTCCAGTGTTAGCCCGGGGCTAGATGAAACTAGCGCAAAGCCAGCCCGCGTGGGCGCCGGGGCTGCGAAGCGTGGTGGAATGTTATGATCCTAATTGCAAGGTATGGGACTTGGATCCCACATTGATATTGTAAGATATTAGTGTGGGGTTTATATGGACTTGGGCTCTTCCACCTTAACAGCTAGCTTTTAAGGTTGAGTTCTCCTAAGCCCATATCAACGACACCACCACAGCTCCGCCGCAAGCAGCCACAATCGAAGGCAACACCTTGATTGCCACGTGTCGACGTCGAAAAGACGCTAAGAGTCATTAAAATCCCCGTCACCTCACGCGCCAATCGCGTCGTCGCTTTAGGCATCCGATTCATTGCCGCCTCCGCTTACGGCTACCTCATGCTCCGCCCTAGAGTTTTACTGACTGTGTCTGGAATCAAGACCTAGATGCTTGACCGGTGTTGATCTGCGGTGGAGTTGTCCCGTGGCATCGCTTAATGGGGCGGTGGTGGTGGCGCACGATCTCACTTATCGGAGGTGGTGGTGGTGGTGGTGCGGGAAACTGATCGGGAGTGGTGGTGGTGGTGGTGGTGGTGTAACATTTTACTTTTTGATTTTTTGTTTTTTTTTAAGTTCGGCAAAGGTTTTGCATCTCAGATTTATTTTTTAATAAAATACTGAAAATACCTATTTTGCCCCTAAAAAACACATACACACACTTAGATGGTGCAAAGGGTTAACAAATCCATTTTAGGGTTGCAAAGTGGTGTCATTTTATTTTAGGGGTGCAAAGTGTCAAAATAAATCATTTTAGGGGTGTAAAATGCTTTTTATCTAAAAATAACCTATATTTGTCAAGATTATTTTCAACTTAGACATCTTAAACCATATTGTTATAAATATAGAAAGTCTTTTGAACGAAAACAACTGAACGGAATAGGGATTTAAGCTGTGTTGATACTGGTGTTAAGTCAACACTAGAATTTGGTGTTGTCTCATCATTTGGTTCCAATACTGCTGAACATAATAGCAAGATGAGGAACACTATACATTGGGCACCTAAAATTAAGATTGCAGGAAAGTGGTACCTTAATAGTGGATGCTCTAGGTGTAGGACTAGATACAAATCTAGTTTGAAAGATCGTGCCCCACTAACCACTACAACTGTCACCTATGAAGATGGAAGTAAATGAAGAATCATTGGCAAAGAAGTGTTGAATGTTGATGGATTACCACTCTTGAAGGATGTGATGTTGTTGGATGGATTCCGAGAAAACCTCATAAGCACCAATCAATTGTGTGAAGATGACTTATTGGTAAGGTATGAAAAAGATTTTGTGATGTATCTGATAGTGCAAATGTGTGTTTTATGACACGCAAAAGGTTTAAAGACAACTACCACTTGGTAATGGATCAAGTGACTTTCTCTAAATCAAAGGTGGATAAATCATATGTCACGCACAAAAGACTTGGACACATGCACTACAAGAATCTGGACAAGGTGTTAAAACGCGAAACTATGAGAGGGGGTCCCAATCTCACGAGTTCTGATAAGTTCGTCTGTGATGATTGATTGAAAGGTAAGAAGACCAAAGCTTCTCATAATCCAATCCAAGTGGATGAACATGTTACAAGTACCTCTAATTATTTTCAGCTACTTCATATGAATCTCTTGGGTCTTATTGAGGTAAGCTGTGTTGGGGGTAAACGATATGATTGTGTGATTATGAACGATTTGCTAGATATAATTTGATCAAATCTTTCAAATAAAACCCCGAAGCTCTTTTTACCTTCAGAACATTGCATACTAGTATTGATAACTTACATGGTGCTTCTGCTGGTAATTTTTGGTCTAAACATGGTCGATAATTTGAAAATATGTCATTTTTTAACTTATGTAAGCTTAATGAAAAGCTTCATGAATTCTCTACACCCATAACTCCTTATGAGATGTTGAAAAAGAAGAAACCTTATCTTATACTATTTTCATGAATTTAAATGTGTTTGCTATATTTTTAAATAAAGAGAATATTTTATCAAATTTGATCCAAAAAGTGAACAATATACTATGGTTGACTATTCTTTGAACAATACTGCTATTAGAGTGTTTACTCATAGATTGAATATTGTTCAAGACTCTATAAATGTGGTTTTTGATGATTTGCCAAGTGACGTAGGTGAGCTAGAGGCTGTTGTGCCAAGTCTACTCGATTTGGGTCTTCAGCCAATACCGACTCCATATAGTGTTATTCCAACACCGCCTGCTGAACCTGAACAAGAACCTAGTGCTACAATAACATCGAAAACTTATGGCGTTATCCCAACACATGTAGAGTCTGACTCAAACGATGAGCTTCATGTTGAAGATGTAAGAGGAGATACCCCTCGTGGAATTCTTAAAAAGCATCATTCATCTCAGGTTATTGGGCAAATCATTATTGACATCAAAGCACACAACAAATAAATGGTAAATTGTAGAGATATGGCAATGTTGAATGTTTGCATGTTTGTCACGTAATTTGATGTTTGTGTAGCTCAAATTTATGTTGATGACACTGTCTCTAATTCTAGTAACATGACTACTTTAGAAAAGTTCGTTGAGTTTTTGATAGGTACATTTAGAGATGAGCATGATTGGTGAGCTGAATTTCTCTTGGGTTTGCAACAGAAGAAAAATGAGGAAGGGATGTTCCTATGCCAAGAGATATCTGCTAGAAACTTGGTGAGAAGATTTGTATTGGAGGAGTCTAAACCAAGCAATAATTCAATGTCTTCTACCTTGAAGATCGGAAGAGAACCACGCCCATTACATAATCATAATCCTGAGCAAAAACATGAATAAAATGCCATACGCTCGTCCTCTCAATCTTTAGCCTTAGAGTCTGTGCAACCTGACCAACAACATTAAGAGCCGATAAAGTTAAGATCAATAGTTGTAAATGAAGTGCACAACTCCGATACGAAAATGGTGAGTTCTTTTTTGGACTAACCGATATCAAGCCCCTACCAGTAGGCAAAGAACCCATGCAACAAATGACCAAATCCTTAACAGATAGATGACATACGTTTGATAGAGTAATTATCGTGGCCACGACGCTTAAAAAGAGGAAGGCTTTGAATAGCCTGAATGCCAGATGGTGATTAACACTGAGAAATATCTTTCCTATCTCTATCACCTGCATAGAAGAGTAATTTATTACAAAAATGACAATAACATTTATTCCGACTTCAAAAGAAGTTTATGTGATTCTAGCAAAACTCACGAGATTTGAATGAAAAGCATGCGAGAACTCTACCTTGAGTAGGAGGGCAATCACGACGATAACAACCCATCAAAGCACATAAACAGAGAAGTTTGTACTATTGGCGGAAATGTCAAGGTGATAGACTAAACCATATTGGTAAACAAAGAATCTTATGCAAAGTAGCAATTCTATTATCCCTGAAGTTATCCCAGCGTGGCACAGATGAGCTTGTTCCTCATTCCACTAAGATTCCCAACACATATAGAGTCTGACTCCAAGGATGAGCTTCACGTTGAAGATGTAAGAGGAAATACTCGTGTTGGAATTCTTAAAAATCATCATACATCTCAGGTTATTGGGAAAATCAATATTGACATCAAAGCACACAACAAATAAATGGTAAATTGTAGAGATGTGGCAATGTTGAATGTTTGTATGTCTGTCACATATTATGATGTTTGTGTAGCTCAAATTTATGTTGATGACACTATCTTTAATTCTACTAATAAGATTTATTTAGAAAAGTTTGTTGAGTTTTTGACCGGAACATTTAGAGATGAGCATGATTGGTGAGCTGAATTTCTTCATGGGTTTGCAACTGAAGCAAAAGGAGGATGGGATATTCCGATGCCAAGAGATATATGCTAGAAAATCAGTGAGAAGATTTGGATTGGAGGAGTCTAAACCAATCAAGAATCTAATGTCTTCTACCTTGAAGATTGGAAAAGATTGTACATGAGACAATGTTGAAACAACAATGTACAGATCCATGATTGGAAGCTTGCTATATCTATCCTCCACTCGCCCATATATTATGTACTCAGGTTTATGTTTGTGCCAAGTATAACGCTGACCCTAGGTTTAAGTTGATCCAAACCAAAATGAACAATTCATCAATGAGGTCATTGTTCTTTCTCAAATCAACCATAGAAACGTCATTAAGCTCCTAGGTCGTTGTCTAAAAATGCAAGCCCCTCTTTTGGTATACGAGTTCATCAACAATGGCACCCTTTTTGAAATGTACACAATAAGCCAATGATTACAAATAATTCTCTTAATTGGGACTTGCGTCTAAAGATTGCTACTTAAACGGCTCGCATGCTCTCATATTTACACTATGCGGCTTCAGTTCCAATCATACATAGAGATGTCAAGTCGTCCAATATCCTGCTAGATGATGCTTTTACTGCTAAGGTGCCAGAATTTGGAGCTTCAAGGTTGGTTTCTGTCGATCAAACTTAGTTATCTACATTTGTTCAAGGAACATTTGGATACTTGGATCCTCAGTATATGCAAACTCATCAACTGAATTATAAAAGTGATGTTTATAGCTTTAGAGTAGTTCTTGTTGAACTTCTCACGAGCATGAACGCGTTAAGCTATGATAGGCCGTGGGAGGAGAGAAACTTATAGTACTTTTTCCTTTCAATGCCAAAGAAAGAACAATTATTTCAATTTCTCGATGATGATATTGTTTGTGAAGAGAACAGAGGCCAACTTATATAAGTTGTTGCGATTGCAAAAGGCCTAGTATGAGATATTATATACACTTGCAGGGATCACAGAAGAATTTACCTTCAACGTGTACCTAAATATGAAACCAAGCGTGGTAATGCAACATGATATTTCATGACTAGCATACGTTCAGTCTCTTGTTGATGCGATCGCTCGATATCCGATAAGAAAATCTTACGAATACGCAAGAAGTTGCAGAAAAGTCTCATTTTTCGTTTATTTAAATTTGATAAAAGTTTGTCATACTTATACTATTGACAACCTATTGATTTTGTGCAAAATCACTCCACTATTAGGTTCTCAATAAGTGTAAGAACAAATACAGATTCTTAATTTATCGTTCACGATCTAATAACTTGCTCTAATGAACATGCGAAAAAATGGTTTTGAACCAACCAACCTTAAAGCTTAATACTTAGCTGGAGCAGTTTATATACAAATATTCTAATAGAGCTAGTTAGATTATTATCTTGTAAAGATCTTGTAATCTCTTGTAATTAAATTGTAATTATATTTCCGTTCTTATAGTGATTTAGTTACTATACTTAGGATTGTAAGCATGTATTAATACCTCTATTGTTAATAAGGAATCTATCACTTCAAAATATTTTATACTCTTATATGGTATCAAGAGTCAATATTCTCTAACGAGATTCTTGATCCGATGACCGGCCCTACTACGTCCAGCCCTACCGACGAAAACTCGTCCTTCGGTGAATATCTTCTCATCTCTCGGCCTCTTGGAGTAGCCGCCGCGACGGGCAATGACCCGCTAGTCCCCATCAGTGCGCATCAGCACCTTCCACTGCAACTCGATGGCACAAATTATGCCTCTTGGCGTTCACAAGTTCGCCATCTCTTCCACATATTTGGCCTCTTCGGCTAGACGGCACGACTCCGCGTCCTCCCCGTGGCACCACGCTAGAATCCCATGCGTGTCAAGTTCATTGGACACAGTAGGACTCCCTTATTCTTTCCGCTCTTTTTGGTTCCGTCACTAGCACGATCATGACTCTCATCTCCAATGACGAAACCTCGGCAGCTGCGTGGCTTACGCTTCAGCGTACGTATGCGAATCGCTCTCATTTTCGTGTTATGCAATTGAAAGACAACCTTAACACCATCAAACTTGGGAATCGATCCGTTGCTGATTTTCTACATGTCGTGAAAGCAAAGGCGGATGAACTCGCTGTCATATATCATCCCCTTCATGATGATGACATAACCCTTTATGTCTTGAATGGTCTCGGTCACGCCTACCGTGATTTGGCTGCCCCGATACGTGCTAGGGAAAATCCGATTCGATTTTAGCAAACTCCATGATCTCTTGTTTGCTCAAGAGGCATTTTTACGTCGTGCTGAATCCGAGGCCGCATCCTTTGTTGCCACGGCAAATTATGGCTCATCTCAGCCCCAATCTAATTACCACATCGGTCGGGGGAACAGTTCTGGTCGTGGTTCTTCCTCCAACAGCCTCAGACAGCCCTCTCACGGTAACAACTACAGCTTCGGGTCCAACAATGGACATCAGCAACGTCCTCCGACGAACCGCTCCGCTGGGTCATCCTCTCGGCCAACCGTTATATGCCAACTTTGTGGACTTCTAGGTCATGCCGCAAGGATATGCCGTCTGTTCAGTCCGCCTCCATGCCAGCCTCGCAACCACTCCGACTAGTCAGCTCTCGAACTCGAACAATAATTGGATTGTTGACTCCGTCGTGTCCCACAATCTCACCTCAGACCTTCAAAATCTCTCTATCCACTCCGAATATGACGACCCGGATGAGGTTGCTATTATCGACAGTACAGGTTTGAAAATATCACATGTTGGTTCTTCCGTTATTAACTGCCCCGATCGTCATTTTGTTCTGGATAATGTCTTATGCGTTCCAGCGTCCCGACGGAACCTTTTATCTGTGCATCAATTCACTAAATCTAATAATGTGACCATTGAATTTTTCTCGTCTCACTTTGTTGTTAAGGATCGTAGTACGGGGGGTACACTGTTAACCAGACCCTGCTTGAGTGGTGTGTATCAACTTCGTCTTCCCAAGGTTCTTCAGCCTTGTGTACAAGCGTTTGTTGGAGAACGGACGACCAAGGACTGTTGGCATGACCGTGTGGGTCACCCTTCATCTCCGATTAGCTCCTTTATTTTACGACAGTTTAATTGAGGACTCTTCTGTTTTGAATTATTATAACTGTGGACATTGTCTTTTGCATAAGAGCAAATAGTTGCCGTTTACTCGATCTTCTCTTGCGTCTGAGCATGTGTTACATTTTATTTATGGTGATGTTTAGGGCCCGACGCTATCTACTTCTTTTAATGGTTTTTGCTATTATTTTTTGTTGGTGGATCATTATTCGAAATATTGCTGGCTATTTCCGATGACTAACAAATCCGAGGTTGCTAGAATTTTTGGTCATTTTTGTGGTCTTGTTGAAAAGCAATTTGGACAGGTGATCAAAATTTTTTATACGGACAATGGCGGTGAATTTGTTGGATTACGTCCGTATTTTGTGGCTAATGGAATCAGTTGGCTTACCACGGCTCCACACATGCCAAAACAAAATGGAACCACGGAACGACGACACTTACAAGTCGTTTATCTTGGTCGCATGCTATCTTCCGTGCTCGTCTTCCCTCTAGTTTTTGGGAATTTGTCTTTGCTATGGCTGTTTATTTAATGAACCATCTCCCCACTCTAGTTCTTAAAGGCGCGTCACCCTTCTCCATCTTGCAGGAGCCTTCGCCTAATTATCTTCGCCTCCGTGTGTTTGGGTGCCTCTGTTTTCCTCACCTTAGGCCATATATCCGTGGCAAGCTTGATCCGCCATCTCGTCGTTGCCTATTTCTAGGCTATTCCACAACTCAATCCGCGTATAAATTTCTTGACATTGAAACTTGTCGAATTTATATATCTCGCCACGTCCGTTTTATTGAGGATAACTTTTCGGGGTTCGTTGCGCCTTCTTCTATCACGCAACCGCAGCACGACATTTCCACGCCCATTGTCGTTCTTCCCCAACCGTAATCCGAGCCTATTGCACCAGCTCCGCCACCTTCGGCTTCGCCTATGTTGGAACCCGAACCTGCTGCTCTCGTACCACTGCTAGCTGTTGCCCCGGCTCCCGCTGAACGCGCTCACCCCATGGTCACTCACTCGCGGAACAACATTTTTAAGCCTAAGTAAATCCACCTCGCCACCAAGCATCCTTTGGCAGGCCCTATTGAACCGACTTGCGTCACTCAAGTCTTAAAAGATCCGAATTAGCGTCAAGCTATGGATGAAGAGCTCACGGTCCTTGCCAAACACGGAACCTGGTCCCTTGTTGATGCGCCTCCTAATCGAAATATTGTTGGCTCGAAGTGGGTATTTCATATTAAACGGCTTCCTAACGGGACTATTGATAAATATAAAGCGCGACTTGTGGCTAAGGGATTTCATCAACGACCGGGCCTTGATTTCAAAGAGACGTTCAACCCCGTTGTTAAGCCCGTAACTATTCGCATTATTCTTACACTTGCTGTCTCTCATCAGTGACCGCTTCGTCAACTTGACGTAAGCAATGCATTCCTTCATGGAACTCTTAGTGAGGATGTCTTTATGAGCCAACCGCTGGGGTTTGTGGATCTTCTTCATCCTCGTCGCGTGTGTCATCTCCACAAATCTTTATACGGCCTTAAGCAAGTACCTCGAGCATGGTACTTGGCCCTTAGTTCGGCACTTGTCTCTTTTCGCTTTGTCTAATCCAAATCCGACAATTCTCTCTTCATCTACTCTCGCGACAAGGTCCTTTGCTTCATGCTCGTTTATGTTAACGACATTATTATCACGGGAAACGATCCACCGCTCATGTCATCTATTATTTCCCGTCTCAGTGCACGGTTTACTGTTAAGGATATGGGTGCACTGACATATTTTCTCGGGATTGAGGTTCTTCGTTACCGTGAGGGTCTCTTTTTATCCCAACACAAGTACATCGCTGATGTGTTGGCCCAGCACAAAATGGATAGCGCTAAACCTCTTGCCACTCCAATGACGTCCAATCCCTCCTCTTCCCCGGCCTCGGCATCCGCTATTAATCCGACACCGTATCGCCAAATTATTGGAGCTCTTCATTACGTGGCCTTCACTCGCCTGAATATTGCATTTGCAGTAAATCAGATCGCTCAACGAATGGCCTCTCCCACTGAATCGGATTGGGCTGCACTTAAGCGCATCCTGCGCTATCTTAAGGATACTCTTGCGCACGGCTTACTCCTTGGTCGCTCGACTTCTCTTACCTTATCTGCCTACTTCGACGCGGATTGGTAGGGCGACACTCTCCACGGCACCTCTACCTCGGCTTATGTCGTCTTCCTTGGCTCAAATCATATTTCGTGGACGTCGCGCAAGCAACGTGCTGTCTCACGATCATCTACAGAGGATGAGTATCGGGCTCTTGCGAATGCCGCGGCGGAAATTCGTTGGATTCAACACTTGTTTGGTGAGCTCGGCTTTCCTATCCCTCCATCGCCTCTCATTCGTTGTGATAATATGGGAGCCATTCGCCTTTCGCTTCATCCAGTTCAACACTCGTGTATGAAGCACATATCAGTTGATCTTCACTTTGTTCATAATCTTGTCAACAAAGGATTCCTCAAAGTTTCCTATGTTAACACTCTCGACCAAATAGCCGATGTTCTTACCAAGCCTCTAGCTCGCTCTCGTTTTCAACTTATGCGTTCCAAACTCTCTGTTGCTGATGGAACATCGATTTTGCAGGGGCGTAATAGAGCTAGCTAGATTAATCTCTTGTAATTATCTTTCCGTTCTTATAGTGTTTTAGTTACTATACTCAGGATTGTAATCATGTATTAATACCTTTATTGTTAATAAGAAATCTATCACTTCAAAATATCTTATACTCTTATATATTCTGTTCAGTGTAAGAATAATATATATACAGTATAATGTGTTTGTTCTATACTTCTCTGTACAAAAATATAATATTTTCTTGCATCAGAATCATCAACCATGTTTCTTTTTCCCAGAAAGAATTGGTTGAATCTGCAACTTTCTGCTGTACGCCTCATTGAACAAGAACCGAGTTTGAAATGCTGAAATTATAGGTAGCCACGCCAGTACGGCTATAGGCGCAAAAAGAACCACGCCCATTCCATAATCATAAGCCTGAGCAAAAACACGAATGAAATGCCACACGCCCGTCCTCTCAATCTTTGGCCTTAGAGTTTGCGCAACCTGACCAACAACGTTAAGAGCCGATAAAGTTAAGATCAATAGTTGTAAATGAAGTGCACAACTCTGATATGGAAATGGCGAGTTCTTTTTTGGACTAACCGATATCAAGCCCCAACCAGTAGGCAAAAAGGCCATGCAACAAATGACCAGATCCTTCACAGATAGATGACATACGTTTGATAGAGTGATTATCGTGGCCACGACGCCTAAAAAGAGGAAGGCTTTGAATAGCCTGAATGCCAGCTGGTGATTAGCACTCAGAAATATCTTCCCTATATCTATTACCTGCATAGAAGAGTAGTTTATTACAAAAATGACAATAACATTCCAATTATTCAGACTTCAAAAGAAGTTTCTGTGATTCTGTCAAACCTCACGAGATTTGAATGAGAAGCATGCTAGAACTTTACCTTGAGTAGGAGGGCAATCACGACGATAACAACCCATGAAAGCACATAAACAGAGAAGTTTGTACGCTTGGCGGAAATGTCAAGGTGATAGACTAAACCATATTGGTAAACAAAGAATCTTATGCAAAGTAACAACTCTATTATCCTCGAAGTTATCCCAGCGTGGCGGAGATGAGCTTGTTCCTCATTCCACCAAGACTCCCAACTTTTCTCTGGTTGTATTCCTATCCCTCCTTGCTGTTTAATCCATTTGTTCCAGTCCGTCCAATCATCAACTATCTTTCCCCAGTTGAATCCAGAAGGATTAAATAAAAACGGTGCAGAAAGCCAAGTCATCGTCATGAACCATATAGCATATGTTGTGAAAACATATGCCACACTACTCTGAACTGACCGTCTAAACAAGTCGTAAACAATCAGCAAAAGCAGAAGCTCGAATCCTTTCACAAAGTGACTTCTGGAATATAATCTATACGTTTCGGTGAAGCTGGAATGAAAAATGACAACTTTACGCCCTGTGGGTATATACTTTGCGCCTCCATGCAGAATTGTTCGCCCGTAGTGATGAGCCTTTGTTCCGAAAGAGAAAGTAAAGAAAACAGCAGCCAATTGAAGTTGCATGAGAACAAAATCTGTAAGGGCAGTGAGGAATCCTCTTTCGAGTCCTATTTCTATAATCATTGGTAAACCGGTTAGGAGCCCAAGTTGGATAAATGACTGAGAGGCCAAGGCAGTTTCTAATGATTCGATATTTTTCACTTTGGCTTCAATGAGAAGTGCTCTTTGAAGACCACTAAGAACCAAGTAAAGCTGTCCGTAGAGGAACACATAGATCCCAATGATGGATATCTGCAAAATCAGCGAAAAAGTATATTATAAATTGGATCTCTGTCACCTATATTTAACATTCAAATAATCTTACCAGGCTGTTAAAATAGAATCCGACAGTTGTGTAATAGAAAGAAAGCATCCGGAAGAAGTCAAATCGACGTCCAAGACGGTATATATCACGGCTAATAGTTTGCTCACTGTTCCCATTTGCTATTTTGGCTTCAAATTTGGAAATTTGGTTCAATCCGACATCACGGCCTTTGCCAACTTGCATGTACTCATGATACGAGACATATCCTCTTCGTAGTGTAGTATTGTATCCTGCAACAGATCAGAACTTGTAAACGATGGTTCATTATAGGAGTACAAAGAAACAGCTTCCATTTTCGGTCTTTACCTGCAAATACATCTTCACTCAAGTTTATCGTCTTAGATGCCTTGCTTATGCCACCTCTTGTCAAGTGAAATATCCTGTCAAATACATCTGGATGTCCATAATGAAATCTTACCCTGCATTTCAAATCAAAATAAGTAAGCACAGCTGCACAGGCTCAATTTTGTGCACACTCATTTTTGTTACTTCTTCTGTTGTGTTTTGGTACTGATACGGGAAAAGTATGAGTTAGTTACCTGAGTGGATTTGCTAGTAGTCGTTGACCGATTGTCACGAAGCTTGTTTCTTGGTAGGACATGAACCACGCCAGAGAAGAAACACTGAAGCATAATAACATTTATATAGTCAGTCAGTCATGTACATACTTTTAGTAATTGTCTGTTACTATGTTTTATTGTGACTTCAATAACATTATTAGGATTTAACCTTCCAGTGAATATGTGCTCTCGCATGCCAACAATAGTAGGAGCCCTCCGTCTTTGAGGTTGCAGAAACTCTTGTAATAGATTTCTCATCTTCAGAGCTTCCTCAAGATAATTATCCTGTCATAAAACAGTTCTTATAATGATAAACGCCAGTAGCCCTCTCAGAAAGACTTAATGTTGAGAATATAAAGGAAAAATAAGTACTTGATTCATGTCGATTGATTGAAGAGCTTCACCCCTTGTGTAAATTATTGCGTGATTTTGGTTCTCAGGTTTCCCTTCTCCAATATTTGGTGGCCCCGGAAGCTTTATGCGGTATATCTCCTGCAGCAAGTTGTGTGCATAAAGCTTAGAGATGCTTTGCTTGCAATATTATTTGACGCTGCAGATCAAAATCCATACATCTAACAAGCATTGATTTATAATTGTAATTTTTAAGTATTTCCTCTGGTTATATGGGAAGAACGCTAACTTACGTTCAGAAGGAGCCTATACGTGCAAAAACAAATGGATGTTGAATAATATACACGATGCGAAAATAATATGGTGATATAAACTTAGTATATAGTCCTTACCTGGTCAAAACCATTAACAGCTTTAACCAAGATCGAAGAATATACTTTCGGAGGTCTGCCTGCCAAGATCTCTTCTTTCTCCTCAACATAAGCTACGCGCAAAGAAGGGTACCTACGAGCAATTGATGTTAACACATAAAATCAGGACCCACAGGTTGGTAATAAACTCGGATAAAATTGCGATTTAATCTTCTGGTTAAGACAAATTACGTTATCATTAAGTCAAGTATGTCTTGAGCTTGAGGGTCCCCAGAAGATTTTTGGGATCCATATATTTGACATGAAACAACATGAGTAAATTTCATGTCTGCTAAGGCATCCAGTTGCGCTGATAGCGTATCGTTGGCCCTATCAATGTCGTTATAACCTTGAAGAATATCTGGTCTATCTGGTCATGATAAAAGATAACAAAAGTTAGTTTCTCATGCATTCATACCTCCCGATTCTTAGGAGTAGAACAAATCTACAAGGAAAACAAACCATCTTCCTCTGCCATATCAAGAAAAGCTTGTAATTTTAAGGCCTTCCGGTAGTACATCATTCCTCGAACTGTTTGCAACATAATAAAGCCAACTCAGTTTCGTAACAGAACTCTAGTACGTAATGAGTTCGATATTGGAATAAGATTCTTAGAACTCACCGGTCCTGCTCAGTGTCTGCCCTCGAAAAGAAGCCCAATCTCTTAGATCTTCCTCGTTTATTTCATCTTCCGAGCCATCTGGATTCTCACTTCCGAGGCGCTCCATGAAATTTTCCCATTCATCTGAGAGAACAAGGGAAGGACAAGTTGAATGAGGACCTGAAGGTTACTGTCTGCAAAACAAACTTCCCTCCTCTCATAAAACAAACAACCTGGAAATATTTTTTGCATGTAAAAGCTAATGGAAACCCCTTGTTTGCTCGAATGGAGCTCCTTATTTGAGAATTTAACTTCTTCCATGTAGTGAGGAGTCAAAACACTGTAATTCAAGAAGTCAACAATGTGATGACAACAAATCTTGGTGGATTTGTAAGTTTGACATGTTTGATTTATGTCAAGATAAAGACATAAGTATTCAATAAAAAGCACCTGAATGACACCATACTGCGGACTTTCGGGGCCTTTGGCATTTTCATAAAGAGCGAGGTGGTAAAAAATGAAATCCTTCGTCGAGCTTCCAAATTTGACGGTGTATACATTGCCTTATCTTTCACGGTAAGCAACAGATGAAAACGCTTAACCTGCCATCAAAAATTACCGCAAAATATCACTCAAATGAACACAACTTGTGCACTTTCATTCAATACTGCAACACATGGCATGAGTTCAAAATGAAAGAAACTCTTCCAAAGCAAATTATGCACCCTGAAATGTTAGATCAATTACTTGAACGACGGTACCTTTTCCATAAGAGGACCACTATCTGGCAATGGGAAATGAATAGAATGCCCTGAAGCAAATAGTTCCGGCTCCACGTGGCTGAAGAATTCATTTGCTTCTGCATCTTGTTCCCAGTGAGTGTCAAGCCAATCGAGTGTTCTTATGCACAAAAAAAGCAGCTCCATTAAAGAAGTCAATCTAAAACAGGTAATACATCAGAAAAACTTATGAACCCTAAAGTTTACAGAATAATTAAAGTATACCAACCTGGAACCATTTATGAACATATCTTTTGTTACGAGCTCAAAGATATCTTGAAGCGCTTTAACCACTTTGTGATGATGATCTTCATTATTTTCAACCTTAATTGAAAATTTGCATCAGTAACGGCACGTAAAAGAAAAGAAGTGGTAGAAACCAGAAGCTTGAGCATGGTAACTACCAGAAGCTCAACCAAGTGAGTACATTTAGCATGCAATGCTGGTAATTCACTCATTCGTAGATCAACGAGCAACGATGATTTTCCGATGCTTTCCTCCAGTTCATCCACTACAGCAGATATCACCCTGAAAATATTGACTAGTCTTTAAAGTTAAAATATAAAAAAGTTAAATCATATATAGCTTTGTACTCGAAAATAAGGAACTGAATTTAAGAGAGAATCTGACTCCACCTTCTCTCGAGATCGCCCACCACCAAAATATCCAAGATGTACTTGAGTGTATCGTAACATTCAGTTACTACCAAGTACATGTAATTATCCTTCTTGATCTTTTTCAAGAGATTATTATATTTTCCCTTAAAGTCCTTAGCTATGCTAAGCGCTATAGACAGCTGTAAACAAACGAGACCTCTTAGAATCTTTTGGCAGCGACGCCGCAGATTAAGCGACGGAGTTTGAAGAATAAGATACCTTATTTGCCAAGAGAAAGACAGGCCAATGGACTTGGCCAGAAAATAATTCCGATGAGACTGGTATTTTCATCAAATCCATTTCCCTGTTTCGAGTCAAGCATGCTAAGAATGTATAGTTTTTCACCTCTATAAGGAAAAGAAAAATAAAAGAAAAGAAAAATGATGTAACAAGACACGATATAGCAAAATCAACCTGTTGCTTATGAGGTCTTCCTCGCGAAAGCTACATATAACTTGGTTCCATACTAGAGCAAACTTCACAACTCCACCCTTGTTGCCCTCGAAAACCTGTTTGAAACTATATATTTAGACCGCATAAAAGGCAAAAGCGCCTTAAAATATTTAGTTTTAAACGCAGAACAGGAGCAAAGACCTTCAAAAGTCCCTCGGGGCAAAGCCATTTTGTGATTCCTTCTTTATCTTTGATTTTGGGTGGAACAAGACAATCATTGAACGCAGACGGCAAATTGGCAAATTTAGTTCTCAACATCCTCTGTGTACGAATCTATTCCGAAACTAAAGAAAATCAGTATTGAACTTAGTATAGAGAAAGATAGATTTAAGGATAAAGAGAGTTTCTTACTTCACCGAGATGGTGTAGGATCCCGTAAACTCCACCGAAAATGGCACAGTAAACAGAATACCATATTTGTGTATCCATGAAATATACCTGAATTAAGTGAAAAAGAAAATCAGTACCGTAAGTTGAGTTTTAAGACAGTTATACACTTTGATATGTTTTAAGACACTCACAAGGATAATAGGAGACCAAATGGCTGCAATAGCACCAACATTGCTCCTGACTTAATATTGAAAACATTCATATCAGATGATATATAAAAGTTAAATTGTAATACAGGAAACTCGTAGTTTTATCCATAAAGGGATCACACAGGGCTACCTTTTGGGAAAAGCTCATGCCAGTCGTAGTTATTTACCCCAATCCTCATGATTTGTCTCGTTGGCGCCATGAGTGGCTTGATCTGAAAAGTGATGACATGTACTTATGTTAGGAGAACAACCTAAACTTGGACACAGAGATTTTCCTAAAGCCGCATATAATGCTTGTGGCACCAAACGAAAAAGAAATAGAAGCACAGATACTCACCTCAAATGTATAGCTGAATGCCAATTTGCTTAGCAATAACATCAGCCAAAATATAGTGTACCTAAAGCAATACAAGGTAAACTCTTTTTAGCAAAGAACATCTTTTAAGAAAATCTAAATTGGCTGCATTAGAATTGAATCAAATGAAAAATATCTGAAAAGTACTTGAGAACAGATACTTGGCTCTCCTGCATGCCCCTTCCAACATATAACCGAGGCTGCAAAAAAATGAAGATTTTGCAAATGTTTGGTATACTTGACTGGGAACAAAACCATGAAATATTATATCTACTCTCTACCTTAAAAGATTTACGAAGCATAATGATACATATTGAACTCTTACCTGCATCCACCAAGAAAAGACAGTATATATTCGAGAATTGGAGGTCTCAATATATCTTCCGACGGCTGGTACAAAGAAGAGGATCATATTGAATCCATTACTAATCAAGTAACAAGCAACTGCTACCATGTAGGCAGAATAGCACCACTCTCCAAGCCAGCTCCCATTTTGTCCGGAGTGACAGGTATATTTTTTTCTAGAAGTAGAATAAAATATTGGAAGAATGATCGTCCATATCATTGCCATTATCAACTTCAGAACATCTTTTCTCCTACGATTATAGTCCATTGTCGATCTAGCTTTCCATGTGAAGGCAATGTCAAGAATAGCTGCAAATCAGACATCTTTATATTATCATTACGTGTTGAAACTTATCACGCCCCTCAAATCAATCTCTTATTCATATAACAGAAATGCACCTTGAACAAATTTAAGGACCGCAGATGTGATGAAGATGCTCATAACATCCTCAAGTACCGTTGCATCCAATACTTCTAATGGAGACTCCAAATCATGAGTCGCCATAATTATCATTGCCTAAGAGAAAATTACGTAAAGGCTCAGCTTTGCAATAGTTTGAAGAAAGCATAAATGGTGAGTACCCCTCTAAATTACCTGAAGGGATAAAATAAGGAAGCTCCACAGTCTGTCAAAGCTTCTGAAGATCTGCCAAAAGGAACGGATCTCTGCAAAGTTTGTCTTGCCCAACCACTTTGGCTCTCGTTTTTCCTCTTCAGTGAGCTGGAAATCACCACAGTCTAGTAGGTTAGGTAATCAAGAATACTGATACCAATCAAATGATAACTTTGTAGTTTTGGAATTTATCTTACTCCCGTTTCTTCATCATTTCCAGTTCTCTCTTCTTCAGGAGCATTGGTTGATGCTCGAGATTTCTTCGCTTTGCCATCAGCTTTAGGGTCTACACAAAAGAAATCATGATCCCGACGCATTGGCCAACCTATCTCAAAGCATTCTGGAGACCTGAAATTTAATGAGCATATATAAACAACTTGCGGAAAAATCATCAGCCGCACTAAGAATAGAATTCTTCCTGAGGCTATACTTGAGGCCATATCTCACCAGAAAAACTCGTTTAAGTCATCATAATTCCTCCACGTTGAATGATCAGTTGTTCCATTTCTGTTTTTCAATGCCTCCTTCAGTAATTTTCACTTGGAATTAGAAACATACAAGAAGGAACAAACAAGACAAATACAATATAATCTTCAAAGTACCTTACTGATAACCTCGTATATCGGAAAAACAACATGGCTCAGAAATGCCTCAGGTTCTCCTCCATACGCAGGCACGACTCTTTCTCCAGTTATCATACTCACTGCACCACTCAACATGCCGTGCAATTCGCCAGCCATCTGATAGGGAGTGAATGTCGAAAGAGTAACTTGTTAATAGGGGACAATGACATGTCATATACAGACTTATTTCTTATTCATTTGGTGTGCTTAACGAAAACTGTGAAGTATCGGTTATCATGCTTTAACCGCGACGAGCAATAGCAACTTACATGATGAAAAATATAGCAGAGACATTCTGGCATGAGTCTTAAGTTTGCTGCTTCTCCCCATATTAACAGATAAAGTGCAATATAGAGCAGTTTATATTGTTGGGCTTCCTGTTTTAGATATGGCAACCTGAGTAGAACATAAAACATAAGAGTGATCAGTGATGTCACTAATGAAGACTGAAGAGTAAAAGACACATGTTCCAGATAAAAAAAAAAGACAAGGAGTCGTGCAGTGACAAAATGACATCTGATAATTATAGTGAAATCCACTTTTTAGTGGCACTTCGTAAAACAATGTATGCAAATTAATTTCTCACCTTATATTGCTTTTTCTGTCCAAAAACTTGCACCATTCAGTATAGTTTTTAAAGAATTTCTTCATTAATTCATCCACAGGTCCATCCCCTAACTAAAACTCAAAGTTAAATCAATTATAAGAGGTGGAAGAAAAAGAAAAACAGATGAATGCATTGTTTCATAGTAGTATTAGGTGCACACCTTTGGCGCTTGCTTATGAGCCCGTCGAACATGACTATTGGCAAGTAGAAGGATTAAATGCTCCCTCTGGTTGGCAACATTCCCTTTCTAATGAAACATTCACGAACAAATCCGGTTAAAGAATTCGTAAAAAATGGACTGAAAGTGAAAACATTAGATTCAGAAAATGTTCAGTTTATTAGCTCGCATACCAATTTCATATCATATTGTCAAGTCAACTTACTTGAAATAAGTAAGAGCTCATGAAGGGAATGGATATTAGGATAAAAAATTGCTTACAGTAAGGTAAAGGGAAAGTAGAGAAACCAAGAGGCACCTGAAATCCAAAGCATAACTGAAGCAAATCCAGCAAATCCAGAGAAGGCATTCGTCGTTTGAAATCATCCAAGAAAGGCAAACCTCTGACATTGCGTACAGCGGCCACAGCAACTTTGATCTGTAGATTTCTACAATTTATTCAGAGTCATTTCATGTCCCTTAGCATGTCTGTGCTAAATTATACATGCAGATAAAACTCTCAAAATGAACTAGCTAACAAGTTTCTGAAGGATGTGCCTACTTATTAGAGAAAACTATACCTCAGGAAGTTGCATTATTGCGTGATGGACGCCACCTTGATCAAGAGGCAGAATATTGTAAGGCACGTAAAACTCGGATCTCGCATTCTCAGCTTCAGCAAGTGCCTATTTCGAATAAAAGTGTCACATAGGGCACTTTAAGTAAAAAGGGATTTTTATTATTGATAATCGGGAAATGGAAAATGAGGCGGATATAGGACCTGGGAACCTGCTGCAGAAGTAACTGTATGGAGTACTTCAAATAGAACTGATGCAATAGCACGTGCTTTCATCAGTTTTTCTCTGTCAGCATAAACGCCATAAATAAGAATGACAAATGTGAATAAATTTTTCTAGATCTTTCACTCCATTAAACTAGTAATACGGTATCTAGAAGAATTTGATCTGTCACCTGTTTTCTAACGTATAATCTGCACCATGTTTGATGATGTAATCTTTGTACTGCCGATACACGCGTCTTAGTTCACGTAAATCACTCCTTTCCTTCCTTTTTCGAATCGTAACTTCTTCATCCTACCACACAAAGAATTGGCAAAAGTTAAAGTCACTGCATTAAAAAACATCTCCAGCCTTGTAAAAGAGCAGATGAAATCCTATGTTTGTCAAATGGACAATTTCATAATTCGGCTTGAAGGACTCGTAAACTCATTTTATTCAACTTGAATAACATTAAGCACGACAGTATTGTATTTAGAAGATCATGAACCACATTGGTTTAAACTGAGAAGCTCAAGCCAGGTATATATTAAGGTGAAGAAGCCAATAAGGAGGTTCTTGTTGTTTTAGTAACAGTTAAGAATTCGATTTAGAAGTTTACGTGTTCAAGCCGCTGAAGAAGAGTAGTTTTGAACTGTCTAACTCCTCGACCGCTTGAGTTTCTGTCCAAGTTATGAGCCACTTCAAATGCATGAAAACGACCTGGTCAAAAAACTCAAATAGTTATTGTCATGGAAAAAGCTCATTGATATATTTTCAGCCGAGTCAGCAGAGAAGCTCATAGAATATGTATTCATGTACACAGAATCGAACAGTTCCTAATAGAATGAAAGAAAGAGACAACTGAAACTCAATACTCTTATAGAATTAACTTAAGCACAGCTATTTTCAGGACACTTATAGAAGTTCAAAATAAAAACAATAAACCTCGGCACCCAATGACCACTAAATCTAACTAAAGCAACTAAAGAGACTAGTTCCTTCTCAACCAGTAAATCAAGACTTATATAAACAACAAACTGACACTCACCAACTTCATCTAGTTCATGAATTTACAGCAGTTAACAATACCATACACCGTTATCAGGAAAAGGTTACTCCAAACACACAACAAAATCGAATTTCAGACAACTCATGATAAAAACACACTGAAATTCAGCACCCCGGTACATTTCAATCCACATGGTAACAAAAACTTAATGAAGCAACCAAAAAAGACTAGTTCTTTCTCAACTAGTTCATGAACTTCACACCATTTAACAATACCATAAACCATTTGGCACAAAAAGGATACCCTAAACCACAACAAAGTCTAAAACCCCGCTAGATTTCAACCGACATAATAACTAAAATCTAATAAGGCAACTAAAAAGACTAGCTCTTTTTCAACTAGTGTTTTAAATTTAAAGAATTTAACAATACCATTCACCGTTACCCGAAAAAGGGTACCTTAAACACACAACATAATGTAAAATCTCAGACAATTCATTCACTAAAATTCAGCACCCTACCAAATCTTGACCAACATAGCAACAAAAATCAGATCAAGCTATACTAAAAACTACTAGTCCTTTCTCAAGTAGCTGAAATCAAGACTCAAATAAGCAACTTCATATAGCTCATGAACGTACAGCATGTAACAACACCGTACACTTTAGCAAAAAATAAGGGTACCTTAAACACACACGACCAAAATCAAGAATTTCAGCACCCAACTACATTATAGTAAGCAACAAAAAAGACCAGTTCTTTCCCCAGTAATTGAACCAAGCAAGAACTCACACAAGTAAGCAACACGAGGCTCATCGACTTCAATTTGATTTGCCACACGAAGAAACCGTTGAATCTCGGAAACAAGAGTGACCGGCAGCTTCTCACTGTCAAATGGCTCAGCCACATGTTCACGTCCCAAAGTGAGTGACCTTATGTATGGCCTTGTGTTAGTGGTGGTGTAAGCTCTTGTTCCTCTGCTTGTGCTTGCTGTATTTGTGTCATCATTTGTTGTGTGTTCTGCAACAACTATTTCTGACATTTTGTGAAAAGAGAGTAAGATTGCATGGAGGGTGAGTGTGTGTATATATTATGGAATTGGAATCTAAAGTGTATATGCATTTCTTTTTATAAGTTGTTGTTTAATGTTGTAATACTCTGTTTCATATTTCTTTTGGGTTTTGGGTGGGGTTGCTTTTTTGATTATGGGAGTGTAATCTTTTTCGCTTTTGCTTTTTGATCAAATCAGGAATTTGATCTGTCAATCGTGTGTGTGTGTGTATGAACTTCTTTTGAAGGACAGTCATGGAAGGCGGGTATCTATTTCTTTTTTTTTTTCGACCCAAAAAGAAGGATTATTATTAACTTAGACTTAAGAATATTATATTATCATTAGATTTTAAAACTCCTATTGATAATAAAATGTATCTTTTATTTCCAGACAAGATGGATCAAAGTTTTGTTTTTAAAAGTATATCATGACCAGCTAAATATTTATGTGGTAGAGTTAAAAAACTAAAAATGTGTTTCATTTTGGTATCTTCAAAAAAATAAATATATATTTGATACTTTCGAGATTCTTTTTTTTTTCTTTTTAATCCATGATAACTCCAGCTATATGTCTTTTAGTATTTGTAAGTAAAAATATATATGTTAACAGGATGATAATTCACCTGCTTGAAATAAACAATAAATCAATTACTGGAATTACCAGGTATATTATTATATGATTATACGGCCTTCAGTCACGATACAGGTATCACGCCTCAAGTATCCCTCGGAGCGCATCTCCAAAAAACATCAAAGACTGGAGCAAAGTCAACATGAGGAATACGAGACCAAGGCAGGCACCTATAGGATACATTTCCAAAGAGTCTCAGACTAACCGCTATCGGAACTACTTCAGCATTGGGCAAGCACTCCGCCCCACTCATTCTGCCTCTCCAAGAGATGAACTCTCGGAAGGGATGAGCTAAAAGAACCAATTTATCAAAGCCCATTGGAGCTATCGAAAACCAACAGAGTCCCAGAACCTTGACAAAAACATTTCCTTACTATGCACTCCCAACTCAAACGCTCTCGGAACACTACCACAGTACTTCCCTGCTACGCACTCCCAGCACAAATGCTCTCGGAACATTACTCATGTCGACCAACCCAGAGGTCGGAACTTCACAATAACGCCACAACTACAGAACAACGCTCTCCGGGCACTCGGAGAAAGAAAACACCTACCCACGATAGCTAAAAACCTCTCGGAGATCAACCCATGAACGAACACCCCCTCAGAGAATATCCTGAAGCAAGCACTCCAGAATACACACCTCTCGGACAAGCACTGTCACTAAGAGAACACTCAGACTCAGCCCTCGAGTCACCATTTGAAATAATGAGCTCTCGGAAGCAAAGAAGGCAGTCTACCCCTTATCATGAAGAAGACCGAAGCCCTCGGAAGAAGAAATAATACAGTCAGCACTTTAGATAAACATGTTATCTTATTGGTTAAATGAACATTGTAATACGTGTAGAACACCACCACATGCATAGCGACATCTGTAAAAACATGCATGACGACACATGTCCCTGAAAACTCTATATAAACAGAGGAAGAAGGGAGAGGTCAGGGGAGGTCGGAGAATGAAGGAAAAACATACATAGATTCGGAAATACGCATATTGACTCGGAAAAGAGAGTGGATCATAGTGAATAAAAGGAAGGAATGTTTTTGTTAGTTTTCTCTCCCGTTAAATAGCATTTAGTTTTTGAACCACGGACAAAGGCGTTCCAACCCAAATAAAATAATTCAGTTAATTAGGTCGTAATTCCAAACCCGTTAACAAAATGGCGCCGTCTGTGGGAACGCCATAAGTTTCGCCATCAAGAGCATTCAAAAGCAAGATCAACCAAGGAGAATTTACTCTCGCGGTCATTGAACCCTTAACCAGGTTCGTGGGATTGTTGCCACAACCAAAAGGGAAAGCAGGTGCTACAGCAATGGAACGATACGCACCAAAGATAAGTATCCTTATTTCAGCAGTTATCGTTCGAGTCAGATTTTGGCTATCTTTGTGAAAAATCATAAGATTCTATAATTTACTATGTAAATACGGGAGGAAAAAGGGGAAGACACGGTCCAGTGGACTAGGAAAATATCTCCGAGAGTAGTTACTCTTGGAAGCTTCATTCGTACTCTCTCATTAAAGGCTTTTCGAAAGTCTAGATAAGTAAAAGAGACCAGGATATAAACAATTCTATTGGAATGATTCTTTGAAAAGACGTGAAAATATTCACTAAACTCTAAGCATCTATACATACTTAGGACCCTTTCCTCGAATAATCGAATTAAGATGAGCTGCCCAAAGCATACTATAAAAGGCTACGAGGGCGTGTCAGGGGATACTCCTATTTAGGAAAGTATATTTCCCCAAACTTGCACTGCAAATAGACACGCTACGCTAAGAAGGTTGTTTGGCCAGTAAGAGTGAGATGCTCTCTCATTTCTGTAAACTCAATCTTAAAATTCTACAATTGAAGGGAAGGAACTAAGTATCCATAATATGCTGAAAAGTTATGTGACTATTAACACGGGAACAAAGTTTCGTACCAAATGAGAAATGTTTCATTCCAAATAAAAAAAAGTACCATTACACATAAACATAATGATAAAAGATACAATGGTCCTTAATAGAAAAACAAATTAAAAACCCCTAAGGCTGGGGGGGTAGAGCACTCGAGGGGACAAGAGAGGGTTCAGTGGTGGAAGGAAGAACTGGAGCACTTGCAGGAGGAGAAACGCCAGAAGAGACAGCCTGGACTCCCACTCGAAGAGGGGAAAGCACCGAGGGCCGCGGAAGTACTGCTGCCAAGGGCACCCGGGTCGGGGAAGAGGAGGAGGGAGGAAGTCGAGAGCTACTCTTTTTGAAGAGGTCGTAGGCTTCCTCCAAAGTAGGCCTCTTCATCTCCGCGATATTAACTACCCGCGGGTCTAAGTTGGGAGCCACTTTACTGCGCACCTACCCAAAACACTGAAGGAACCC
Source organism: Linaria vulgaris (assembly GCA_948329865.1). Lineage (NCBI taxonomy): Eukaryota > Viridiplantae > Streptophyta > Magnoliopsida > Lamiales > Plantaginaceae > Linaria > Linaria vulgaris. Next base: position 44,609,588 of record OX415253.1, read on the forward strand.
CCACATAGCAGATCCTGCTAAGTATCCTTGGTGCTTACTGATATACAGTTCCTTCACGCGAGCAGTAGCGTCCTCCCGAGCTTGCTTGACCGCAGCATCCACCCTTTGCTGCACCTCCTCGAAGGTGACACCCCCCGAGACCGTAGCCTGTGACAGCTTCTCGTTAAGAGTGTCCATGTGACCCAGCGCTTCCGACAAATCCCGCTCCAACTCTTTCTGCTTGGCCTCCCAAGCAACTTTTTCCCCCTCAAAGAAGGTCACCCTATCTTTCAGCACAAGCCCGGAAGCCTCCATCTCCTTTACAGAAGAGTGGAGCTGCTTATTCTCCTCCCTCAAGTCGTGGTTTTGTTTCGAAAGCATAACCCACGCCTCGTTATACTTCCCCATTCTCTCCCGGATGTCCTTATTCTCAGCCTCCAGCTTTCGAGACTTCTCTTCAGCCGCACTCGCCAGTTGTTGCAGCTTCTCGACCTCGAGTAACAGAAGAGGAAGCATTTTAGGTGCCTAAGAAAGCAAAACAAAAGAATAAAGATCCCGACACAGGATCTTAAATGAATTGGATAAATAAAAACTTACCAACATGGCCACATTGTTAGTACAAGCTCGGACTAATTGCCACCCGTCCGCTGGCAAGGAGTTAGCAGCCGACAAGTATCGGGTGACCGTCTCGAGTGCCACTTGGGCATCTTCTGAGCTAGGCTCCCCTCCTGAGACTAGAGCTTTAGAAGATGAAGGCCTCCCTGGAGGTACTCCCCCCGACAACGAAACCTGAGTGACCACGGGGCTATCGGACTGGATGGCCGCGAGTGATCTCGGAGCAGGAGCACTCGTAAGCAGGGGACCCGCAGCCAGAAGCTCATCCAGTAAACTCATCGTATCCAAAACTGGAAGAGAGGCGGGATCCGAGGGAAGCGACCCCCCTTCCAGACCAAAAAAGTCTTCACCTCCTGCAAAATCAGAAACGTTTCTAAGTAAATCTATCCCTTCGTCTATCTAGAGCATATTCCTATACAAATAGAAGTGTATACTGTTCAAATGTCTAAAAGACTAGGGAAAAACGCATACCTTTGGGAGGAGTCGACAGTAATGCATAACCAGAATCCCCCGATAACTCCGAGGAGGAGGGTACACTGATAACACCGGGGGGGTGGTAAAGTCATCCCCTCTAACCTAACCTCCTCCTCACCACCCCTTATGACGAATACCCCCGCAGGACCTGCATCTGCAGAAGTCACGCCCAACCCCGCTTCCTCAGGGGTATCGGAAGTCCCGCTAGACGACCGGGACGTAGCTGTAACAACCTTTAAAGGAGTCCCCCCTTGCTCGTCCTCACCAGCACCAAAGGCTTCACCCTCTCCTAGGGTAGACTTCCCCTTCTTGGTCACTACGTCCTCGTTCTCCACCATGAACAGTCGCAGAACATTCACTGCAAAGACAACTACGAGTTAGATGGGTTTTTGGCAAGTTTAGTCCTTTATGTATACCCTTCTGCAATGTTAGTCCGTTATGTATACCTTGCTCGATTTTAGTCCTTTATATATACCACATGCTCGAATTTAGTCCTCCGGCCAATTTAATTTGAATTTTGACCGGAACACGTCAACGTGCCGCGCACGTGACGTCTAAGTCAACAATTATTTTTTTATTTTTTTAAAAAAAATGAAATTATAGTCCTTTATATATACCATTTTGCAGATTTAGTCCTTTATATATACACTGCTCAATTTTAGTCCTTTATGTATACACTGCGCTCTATTTTGGTCCTTCAGCCAAATTAATTTTAAATTCAGTCAAAAGACGTCAAGTGCGAGTCATGTGATGTTCGATACGGGTCTCATTATTTATTTATGTCTATGTTAACCTTAAATTTTAAGAAAAAATGTAGATTCGTCAACAAAAGGTAGATTTTGTCAAAAGAAGTCGCGTGTCGAGCAAAATCTCAATCCATAATTTAGTTCAATGACACATGGAATAACATTATATATGAATTTGAATTATGCAGAATCCATAATCCACCGCACATTGTTTACTTTGTTACGCACATTGTTTACATGATTCTGCATAATTCAAATTCATATATAATGTTATTCCATGTGTCATTGAACTAAATTATGGATTGAGATTTTGCTCGACACGCGACTTCTTTTGACAAAATTTACCTTTTGTTGACGAATCTACATTTTTTCTTAAAATTTAAGGTTAACATAGACATAAATAAATAATGAGACCCGTATCGAACATCACATGACTCGCACTTGACGTCTTTTGACTGAATTTAAAATTAATTTGACTGAAGGACCAAAATAGAGCGCAGTGTATACATAAAGGACTAAAATTGAGCAGTGTATATATAAAGGACTAAATCTGCAAAGTGGTATATATAAAGGACTATAATTTCAATTTTAAAAAAAAAATAAAAAAATAATTGTTGACTCAGACGTCACGTGCGCGGCACGTTGACGTGTTCCGGTCAAAATTCAAATTAAATTGGCCGGAGGACTAAATTCGAGCATGTGGTATATATAAAGGACTAAAATCGAGCAAGGTATACATAACGGACTAACATTGCAGAAGGGTATACATAAAGGACTAAACTTGCCAAAAACCCGAGTTAGATAAGATAGAAAAAAAACACGTATGCTATAAGAGAGATAAATACTTACCAAAGGTATCGAAGAGCTCCTCGGGGATAGCCAGGGGAGTATCAATTTTGTCTAGGGGATAAATGTGCCTCAATCCTGCGGTCCGATAGAGTCGAATAAAATTCTTCGACTCCACGAGAGGCTTCGCGGAGAATACCGGTGAGAACATCAAGGTATCGTCCATCCCTCTCTCGGGAAAGCTGGGCTCCCTCCAAGTCAGGGGTATGTCCCACTCTCCCATGGCAGGGCAGATAAAGAAAAACTTGATTTTCCACTAACTGTGGGAGGTGACCATGCCCTCGGAGATCCGGTCGTCCTTATCCCTATGGGTGAAACAGTAGAAAGGACCCCCCCCGGAGATGGCTTCAACTCAAAGACAGCAAAAAACCTGTCTCTCGTGCACTCGATACCTCTCACCAGGCACCAAAACACAAACAACGCCAACGCCGTGAAAGAGTTGGGAGTGAGTTGGCTAGGGCAGAGATTACAATAGTTGAAAATATCGCAGTAAAAGAGCGGGAAAAAAGAGCGCAGTCCCGCCTTTATGTGTGGATAGTACACCGTCAGGTGCCCCGGCGGAGGAGAGTCACCCCTGTGGTGGGCCTCCAGCACCGTCACCTCCACGTTACGGCCAGACGCGCCGTATTTAATAAAAAGATTCTGGATTTCCTTCTCCGTGGCGGTGCTGACCGTGTCACCCACCTTCTGGGTAGCCCACAGAACCCCACCCTTATCGGCCTTCTTCTTCATCTTCTTCGCTTTTCCGGCACCACCACTGCTTGCCCCCGCCGTCGATGCACTCCTTTTTCGTGAAACTTGAAACATTGCCCCCGCTGCTCCTCCGGTACCGGAAGCAGCCGACACCAAATTAGTGTTGGATTGTGACGCCATTGTAGAGAATTCTTAAGAAATTAGGAAGTACTTTTGCAGAAAATCTTTTGCAGAGAAAGAGAATGTGTTTCGCTCAAAAATTGCAAGTGATGCTAATGGGGAAAGAAGAGGGTTTATAAACCCTACACCCACTAAGTGTCTTAAATGACCACTAAACCCACCCACGCCTCACGATTAAAAGTCATGCTTAATGTCACGTCTCCTCGGTTAACGGAAACACAACGGTCAAGACGCTTCGATTCCCGCACAATACGTAAACGTGACATTAAAATCACCATTAATTGCATTTAAATCGCAGTTAAACAGTTAAGTAAATGCCATAACTTTAAATTATAATTAATGCCCCGATAATGATCTAACGAGGGCACATTTCAGAATACGACGGGAATCACTCGGAGAGAGTAATCACGATACTCCTCGCCTTTTTAAAGGTAATGCCAAGAACGAGGGAAACGTCGAACAAAACATAAATGTCACTGACGAGTGTTTACGACATCTCTGAAGAGTTCTACGAGGCCTTGTGAAACATTCCCAGTATACCTGATAAAATGTACGATACCAGAGCCCTCGTACCCTTTAACCCATTAAGTTTCTAGTGCAGTAATAATAACCAACTGCACTAAAAACTGGGGGGTTTGTTAACAGGATGATAATTCACCTGCTTGAAATAAACAATAAATCAATTACTGGAATTACCAGGTATATTATTATATGATTATACGGCCTGCAGTCACGATACAGGTATCACGCCTCAAGTATCCCTCGGAGCGCATCTCCAAAAAACATCAAAGACTGGAGCAAAGTCAACATGAGGAATACGAGACCAAGGCAGGCACCTATAGGATACATTTCCAAAGAGTCTCAGACTAACCGCTATCGGAACTACTTCAGCATTGGGCAAGCACTCCGCCCCACTCATTCTGCCTCTCCAAGAGATGAACTCTCGGAAGGGATGAGCTAAAAGAACCAATCTATCAAAGCCCACTGGAGCTATCGGAAACCAACAGAGTCCCAGAACCTTGACAAAAACACTTCCTTACTATGCACTCCCAACTCAAACGCTCTCGGAACACTACCACAGTACTTCCCTGCTACGCACTCCCAGCACAAATGCTCTCGGAACATTACTCCTGTCGACCAACCCAGAGGTCGGAACTTCACAATAACGCCACAACTACAGAACAACGCTCTCCGGGCACTCGGAGAAAGAAAACACCTACCCACGATAGCTAAAAACGTCTCGGAGATAAACCATTAACGAACACCCCCTTGGAGAATATCCTGAAGCAAGCACTCCAGAATACACACCTCTCGGAGAAGCACTGTCACTAAGAGAACACTCAGACTCAGCCCTCGAGTCACCATTTGAAATAATGAGCTCTCGGAAGCAAAGAAGGCAATCTACCCCTTATCATGAAGAAGACCGAAGCCCTCGGAAGAAGAAATAATACAGTCAACACTTTAGATAAACATGTTATCTTATTGGTTAAATGAACATTGTAACACGTGTAGAACACCACCACATGCATAACGACATATGTAAAAACATGCATGACGACACCTGTCCCTGAAAACTCTATATAAACAGAGAAAGAAGGGAGAGGTCAAGGAGGTCGGAGAATGAAGGAAAAACATACATAGATTCGGAAATACGCATATTGACTCGGAAAAGAGAGTGGATCATAGTGAATAAAAGGAAGGAATGTTTTTGTTAGTTTTCTCTGCCGTTAAATAGCATTTAGTTTTTGAACCACGGACAAAGGCGTTCCAACCAAAATAAAATAATTCAGTTAATTAGGTCGTAATTCCAAACCCGTTAACAATATAATTTATAATTTTCAAATTAATAACATGGTTTAGGCGCCAGCGGCCAAGAGTTGAAATATATTTAACTATTTAACTCATGATCATATGTAGGGCTGTTTGGGCCGGGTCGGGAGTTTGGACTCCCGCCCGACCCGCCGGGTTTTTCCCGGTCCGGGAAAAACCCGGTTGTTTCCCGTCCCGGCCAGACCGGAAAATTGCTCCCGGTCTGGGTCCCGCCGGGAGGTAACGGGATCCGATTCGGATCCCGTTACCTCCCGCGGGATCCCGGGAGGTAACCTGTCTTTTTTTTATTATTATTACATCTCCTTTTTTTCTTTTGCTATCACTCTTATTTTTCTTTCTTTCACTCACGCACACTCAGGCAATACACACAGTCTAACAGCGCCGCACCTCCACCGCCGCACATAAGTAAATATTTAAATACATAACCAAAACCCAATAATTACGGTAAAGTGAAACCTTAAAAAAATAGCTCCCATTACAATATAAATTTTGATTCAATCGCCACTACCGTAGCTATTATATTATATTGTTCACTTAGTTTTGAGGGAGAAAAGAACAATATCATTCGTATATTATATTGTTCACTAAGTAACTTTTATAATTGTGTTTTTGTTTAAGTACATGGCCGACAACAACATATTATTTTATTGAAACTCATATGTAAACATTATTTAAATACTTGGGAGAATGTACCTGTTGTCCTCCATTTAAAAAGAAAAGAAAAAGAGGGGCTGGAATTTACCAGCCCCAACACCCGTAAACTGTCCGCCGGGAATCGGGAGCCCTCCCGTCCCGGCGGGAATCCCGGCGACCGGGAACTGAGTTCCCGGCGGGAGGGAACGGGAGCTGCATGGCAGCTCCCGCCCCGGAAGATCCCGATGGGCCGGGGTCCCGTCCCGGCGGGACCCCGGCCCATAACACCCCTAATCATATGTAAAATACTTGAAAATCAACTATAAATTCTTTTGTGAGTACTGGAATCATTCATTAGCTAGCTGCTGACATAAAGAATTACCTATAATGTTGGTGAAGTGGAAGACGGAAGGAAAAGGAAAAAAAAGTAGAAATGTTTAATATGAAAAGCATATGAAGCCAAAAAGGGTAAAATATTATTGGTGCCTAAATTGGACATTGTTCACCAGGTTAAGGCACTGACTTTAGCGTGAAATTGGCAATAAAAAGAAGTGTTAATTAGGTGTTAGAATTGGACAAGATGAAATCTTAACGATATTGACTAAAAAAACGTGACAATATCATAACAAAAAATGCACAATTACAAATATATTATTGAGTTATGTGGCAAAACACCCATGTTATATGAGAAATAAGCACATTACCCCTGTAAAAAAAAAAAAGCATATTGCCCCCTCTAATATACAAAATAGGCATATTAATTATTAACCATGTAATAATAAAGTAGGCAGATTACCCCCTATATTATGTTTAATAGGCACATTACCATTTTGTATATTTTTATACGGTGCAAAATACTTCCTTCTTATACACATGTATTAAGGACATGGTGTGCACCTTTTTAAAATTATAAGGGGGTAATTTGCCTATTTATTTTTTATAAGGGGGTAATGTGCCTATTTCGTATATCACAAAGGGTAATATGCTTGTTCTTTTTTTTTTTTTTTACCGTGGGTATTGTGCCAAAAATCCTACATTATTTAATAGTTTTTTCTCCTGTCTTTTTCACTTTTATTTTTTCTTTCCCATAGGAACTAAACCAATTAATTACCTACCAGGCCTAACACAAGTTCTAACAATTGAGATTATCCTGTTTTTGTGGACTAGACGATTCTTAAATGTCCAGTTGTCTTGTGGTATAGCTTCTTTGCTTGGTGAATCCAAATCACAGATCTAATTACATACTTCTAAAATTAATAAATAATATCAAAAAGCTGCTTTTAATTTGTTGCTTGCTGTAAAGAACCCTCTACATCTTATATGTACGTATTTGTGGTGTATATGTTGGTTTCCATCATATTAAATGCACTAATTATATAAAAAGTCATAATTCGTAGATCAAAATCAGGTAAACGCTTTTAGTTACCTTTTGTTTAATTTCTCAGTAATCATCCATCACCTTTTTTCTTAATATATCTAAAAGAAAAAGCATGCACGGGACGGCACGTTCATGGATGTTTACTTACTATAGTGAACTAGTGGTGGTGGGTCATCATCAACTTTATTTGCAAAAGTTTATGAATTTGCTTAAATCATTGCCTTCTTTAAACAATAAAGATTTTGAAATATACTCTTATATATGTAGAACTTCTCAAAAGAAAGGAAAAGTGGGCACACTCTTTTGAACAATTTTTTCTTTCTTCCCCTCTAAGATTATGAGTGAAAAAGGAAGGTCAAAGTTTAATGTTGGTAGAATGCCAAGTTGTCCTCTTGTAAAAACCCTCAAATATATATATATATATATATATATATATATATATATATATATATATATATATACTTTCCACAAATATTTCACGTGCAGGGTATAAATACTTTTGTTACGCTAGTATGGCGATAAGATTTAAACTCAATGGTCATAATTATTTGGTCTAAGCTCTTAGTGGCTCACATAAAAAAGTTTAAATTTTTAGAAAGAATTACAGTGAATTAGTTTATGTGCATTTCCGATGCCAAGCCCACAAAATTGCACTTATAACGAAAATTCTAATACTTAAATTCAAAATGGGTTTATAATTAAAACTTAGCCTATATATCTTATTAGAGAAATTCTCCATTCTGTAATAATGCGTATATCGGACATTCATGTCACATTTAATTAGTGGAATATATATAACATGTATCTAATTAGTTAATTACACTTAAATATTTTGAAAGATTATTTATGTTTTTGTTTTCCTTCCCTGCAAGCCTAATGTGAAAAAGGGAAGTCTAAGGTAAGATCAAATGATGATGCAATACAATACATACGTGTTCCTTTTATTTCATTTTTAATAATTTAGGATATAAGATTTGATTCCTAATTCACTGTAGTGGTGCCATTATCTTTGAAGTCCAAATGTCCTATATATAGAGAAACATTAACTAAAATTACTCTAGTTTTTAATTCTAAATAACTTGATTTTACGGATCGAATAGAGTTATGTCCTTCAGTGTTGAAGGCATCAAATTAACTAAATGTATCTCTTGTTATTTAAAAGGAAAAATCAATAAACCTCTATATTTTCGTACGTCTGTTTTCTACTTTACCTTTTAAACTTTAAATATTACCACTTAACCCCTCAAAATTTGCTATTCATAGCACGTATACTTTAATATGCTTAATTGACATATGATATTTTTATTTTAAATCAAATTAATAGAACTTAAAATTTAATTTTTTTAATTGGTATTATTAATATGAAAAACAACATCTTCCCTACAATCCACCACCACCACCATTATTTTTATTATTTTTTTTCTTTTTCTCTGTAGAAAAAATTCACTCAATATATTTTCACTCTTAAGAATATACAACAATGTTACAACTCTTTATATACAAAGAAGTTGAGTAAGTAATAAGGAAATATCCTAAGAATATTGAAAGTGCAGGTATTCGGTCGATGTTAGTTTAACATTGAAAGTGCAGGTATTCTGTCAATGTTAGTTTAACATTGAGAAGTCAATGTTAGAATAACATTGCTGGAGCAGAATCCGATTTACAATCTTAATAAATTTCTTCATTATTATTTTGCCTTATTCACTTAACTAATTGAGTTCCACAGTTGTAATTGTCTTTGATTATTATTCAGGAAACAAACTTGTCATAGGTTGGACGCTCAAGTTTCCAAGAAGGAAAGTTTCCTTAATTATGCAAACCACTCTACAAGGAAATAAGAGTTCGAGTGGAACTAGGAATGCTTTCCAAGATCAATCCTGATTTGAAGAAGGAGTCTTTCCCTAGTTAGATCACTAACGAAGGAACTATTATTCAAGAAGGACTGCGAGACCAAAGAAGGAGAGTTCAAGAAGGAAACAAGGAGAATTACCAACCGTGTACAACACACCTTGAAGTCGAAGATCAAGAACCTATATATAGGTGTGAAGTACATCAAGACAAACACGAGACAAGAGCCAATCAATCCGAGAGATTAATTTACAGTTGTTGAGTGTTGTCTTGCTTTAGCAAAGTTTGTGAATTGTTAGGGTATATCTAAGAGTGAGGAGCTGTTAGAGATATACGAAGCAATTCTTGTGTGCTTTGCTTAGTTCAATCAATTTAAGAGTGAGGAGCTTGAGAATTGAGAGAACGACCTTTGTTAAAACCTTCACGGATTATTTTGCCTAAGGCTCGGAAGTTAATATAAGTCTATATTCACTTCTTAAACTTGGTGTTTGTTTATTCCGCTGCACTATTCTTCTGGTCTGTTGTTAAAGTAACATCGCTGAGTTAACAACGTTGCAAATCTGATGTTAACTCTCCAGTGTTAAGTTAACAACAACAACGTATCAACCCGATCCACAATTTCAATTGGTATCAGAGCCAAGCACCAACTTCACCGGTGTTTGACGTTGATACGACAAGATGGACAATTCCAACCCCAATACCAGCAGGTTGCCTGTATTGGAGGGTCCCAACAACTATGCCTACTGGAAGATCAGGCTCAAAGTCCACATCAAATCCATCGACCTAAGAGCTTGGGACGCAGTACTAGAAGGCTACACCATCCCCTACTTGCCAAGAGATGGAGATGCTGATCTGGTACCTAAGCCAAGGGGACAATGGACAGCCAACGAAATTGCTCTCTACAACTTCAATGAAAAGGCCCTCAATGCTATTTTTAGCTGGGTAGGTAATCATATGTTCAAACTTATTCAAACTTGTTCTACTGCTAAAGCTGCATGGGAAATTCTTGAATTACATTGTGAGGGTGATGTGGCTGTGAGGGACTCTAAATATAGAAAACTTTTGAGGGACTTTGAGAAGATAGAGATGGGTGAGGATGAAAGCATTGATAGTTATTTTGAGAAACTTCTAGATATTGCTAATCAGTGCCAAAACTTAGGTTTTATCATCCTTAATCAAACCATGGTCTATAAAGCCTTTAGAACATTATCTTCTAAGTTTATTGTCAAAAGAATTGCTATGAATGAGTCTAGAGATCTTGCCAACATGGACTTTCAAACATTAATGAACACTCTAAAAGAATTTGAACTAGAATTCCTAGGAAAGTCCAGTAAACAACTTGCTTTAGCCTTACTAGGTACTAGCTCAAATTCTACAGGGATTGATGAGGATGAATATGAGCTGATCTCTTCTAACTATGGTAACATCACTAGGAAGTTTAGGAAATTGGGTTACAAAGATAAAAGTAAAGAAAAACAACATAGCAATGCTTCTGTTAGTTATAAGAAATTGCCCCCAAAGTTTGTAAAATACATGGCATCTAAGAGTACTCCTCAAGATGCTGAGAAATTGAAAGATGTCCAGTGTTATGAATGTAAGGGGTATGGTCACTTTAAACATGAATGTGCTAACACCCTCAGAACAAGAGGGAATTCTCATTGGGTCTGTGTAGATGACTTTAATGAAGCTGACTTCGAATCTGGAACAAGTGCTGATGAACAATCAGAGGAAATCAACACTGCTGCGCTCTGCACTCGGATCATCTGGTCAGGAGAAGACTCCAGAAACAGCCAAGAATCTCAATGTTACTCTAACATTAGAGAACCAACAGCAAACCAGGAGATCTTCTTTGGAGACTGGAACAGCAATGATACACAGGTTAACCATGACACACTCTCTGATTGTGATGATACTAACTTTGATTGTTGTCATGGCTCAGTTGATCTAGAAGAGGAGTACTTCAATGAAGATGAGATGTCCCAGGAGGAAATTCTTGATGACCTACATACAACCTTTCTCAGACTTGAGAGAGAGAATGTCAGACTCATGAAGAAAAATAAAGCACAGAAGCATGACATTGCATGTTTGAAGAACATGTTGAAACTCTATGAAAGGGATCTTGACAAAGCTGAAGCTGAGCTGAAAGAGGTAAAGGAGAAACTCAAAAAGGATTCACAGATCATAGCCAAATGGAATGGAGGTACTTCTAAACTTGATGAGGTACTGAACATGAGTAACTCAGGTACATGTGGTCTGGGATTCGTTGAGAAACCTTCCTCATCAAATGTTAATTCTGCCTATCTAACTACAAGCTTTGTTAAAGAATCTGATAATGTGAGTACATGAACTATTAACACTGTAAAAAGCAAACCTACCTTTATCTGCCAGTACTGTTTTCAACCAGGTCACATTAAACCATTCTGTAGAAAATTTATAAAAGAATGTGGTAAGAAAATAGCCTCTGCGTCCAATGTTAATTCTACAACAGGTTCTGATGTTAGACTAACATTAGGTGCAGGACAGAAAAGTAGAACTTGGATAGAAAAGGCTAAAACCCCTAAAATTAAAGTTGTGTGCAATGTTGTTTTCTCTGCTGTGTACTCTAACCTTTCAGGTAAATGGTACTTCGATAGTGGATGTTCAAGACACATGACAGGCAGCAAAGAGAATCTTAAGCACATGGTACCTTTGAGTGCTGGAACAGTGACATATGGAGGAGGCACCAAAGGAAAAATCATTGCCAAGGGGACATTGAATGTTGATGGATTCCCTCCCTTGAAGGATGTGTTGTTGGTAGATGGGTTAAAGGCAAATCTAATCAGTATCAGTCAGCTGTGTGATGATGACTTACCAGTTACATTTGATAAGATATCTTGTGATGTTTATGATAGTGACAATGTTCTTGTGATGACAGGTACTAGATCCAAAGACAACTGCTACCTAGCCCAGGAGGAAGCAGAATGTTTCCATGCCAAGATAGATGAGGCTTCTATATGGCATAGGAAACTTGGACATGTTCACTACAGAAACCTTGAGAAATTACAGAAAGTTGATGTTGTAAGAGGCTTACCAAAGCTGTCTTGTCCATGTAAGCTTGTGTGTGGTGATTGCCTCAAGGGTAAGCAAACCAGAGCAGTTCATACACCCCTACAGGTACAGAATGCTAACCCTAGATCTACTAGGTGTTTTGAATTGCTGCACATGGACTTAATGGGTCCAATTGAGGTAAGTAGTCTCAGTGGGAAGAGATATGCCTTTGTGATTGTAGATGACTTCTCTAGATACACTTGGGTAAAATTTCTTAAAGAAAAGTCAGAAGCTTTTGATCAGTTCAAAATTCTTTGTGCTAGTATTAAAAACTTGTATGGCTCCACTGTGACTAAGATTAGGTCTGATCATGGTAAAGAATTTGAAAATGCTAGTTTTGATAACTACTGCAATACTAAAGGTATTTTCCATGAATTTTCAGCTCATAAGACACCTCAGCAGAATGGGATTGCTGAGAGAAAGAACAGGACTCGTCAAGAGATGGCCAGAGTTATGCTCAATGCCAAAGACTTATCCAAAAGACTCTGGGCTGAAGCCTTAAATACTGCTTGTCACATTAGTAACATGGTGTATCTTAGACCTGGAACTAACATGACTCCATATGAACTCTTGAAGGGTGTAAAACCAAATGTTGCATATTTCCATGAATTTGGATGTGATTGTTATCTACTAAATGACAGGGATTATCTGAGTAAATTTGATTCTAAAAGTGAAAAATGCATTTTTGTAGGATACTCAGCCAACAGTACTTCCTTTAGAGTCTACAATCTTAGATTGAAGACAATTCAGGAATCAGTGAATGTTGTGTTTGATGATTTCACTCTTGATACAGGTACTGGTGACATCTTAGTTCCCAATGTTGAACCAACAGTGGAAACCGAGAATGTTACTCCTGACAATGTTACACCAACATTGGAACTGGAAGCTGGAAACACTGAACATGAGTCAGGGAACGATGTTAGACTAACACCAGCAAGATCTGATGTTAGACTAACAGCAGAGGATTCTGACTCAGAACATGAAGTTGCCTCTGAACCTAGAAGAGATCCCCCAACTAGGATTCAGAAAGACCATCCAGCATCCCAAGTAATAGGTGAACTCACTAAACGGGTAAGGACACGCAACAGAGAAAGACTTGACTATAGAGATATGGTAAAACTGTGTGTCTGTATGAACTTCACTTGTACTGTTGATAATGCCTCTTGTTTTGTCTCCACCATAGAACCTAAAAATGTGAATGAAGCCCTTCTTGATAACTTTTGGATTAATGCCATGCAGGATGAACTATTACAGTTTACTAAGAACAATGTCTGGATACTTGTACCTAGACCACCTAATGTTAATGTAATAGGGACGAAGTTAGAAACAAGAGTAATGAGGAAGGGGTTATAGTTAGAAACAAAGCTAGACTAGTTGCTCAGGGGTACATACAGGTTGAAGGTGTAGATTTTGATGAGACATTTGCTCCAGTTGCTAGGATTGAATCTATTAGGTTACTTCTAGCCATAGCATGTTGCCTTAAGATAAAACTATACCAAATGGATGTAAAGGGTGCGTTTCTGAATGGGCTGATTGATAAGGAAGTTTATGTTGAACAGCCAAAGGGGTTCACAGATCCTAAGTATCCAAACCATGTGTACAAGCTTGAAAAGACACTGTATGGTCTTAAACAAGCACCTAGAGCATGGTATGAAAGGCTTACAAAATTCCTTTTAAGTCTTGGTTTTGTTAGAGGTGATGGAGACAGAACACTGTTTGTCTTGAAGAAAGATTCTCATGTCTGTGTTGCTCAAATATATGTAGATGATCTTGTGTTTGGCTCAACTAACAATGCTATTCTAGAAAAATTTGTTGAATCAATGATAGGGCAATTTGAGATGAGTATGATGGGAGAATTAACTTTCTTTCTTGGTCTTCAAGTGAAACAAACAGGTAATGGGATTTTCCTAAGTCAGGAAAAGTATGCAAGGAATTTGGTGAAAAGGTTTGAATTGGCAGATTCAAAGCCTTGCAAGACTCCCATGTCTTCATCTGTGAAGATATCCAGGGATGTTAATGGTGCCAATGTTGATCCAACATTGTACCGTTCAATGATAGGAAGCTTACTCTACTTGTCTGCTTCAAGGCCTGATATAATGTTCTCTGTCTGTGTTTGTGCTAGGTATCAGGCATGTCCAAAGCAGTCTCATCTGATTGCTGTGAAGAGAGTTCTTAGATACATTTCTGGCACCTTGGCCATTGGTATATGGTATTCCTATGACACTAACACCAATCTTGTAGGGTTCAGTGACTCAGACTGGGCAGGTGACACTGATGACAGGAAGTCTACAAGTGAAGGATGTTTTATCTGGGGAACAACTTGGTCTCATGGTACAGTAGAAAGCAAAACCGTGTGTCACTCTCCACTACTGAATCTGAATACATAGCAGCAGGCAGTTGTGTCACTCAGTTAGTATGGCTTAAACACATGCTACTGGATTATGGGTTAGACAGTGATACCTTACTTATGTTTTGTGATAATCTTAGTGCTATAAGCATCTCTAAGAATCCTGTGCAACACTCCAGAACTAAACATATTGACATAAGACATCACTTTCTGAGAAACATGGTAGAAGATAAGCTCATTGATATTGAACACATTGAAACCAACAATCAGCTTGCTGATATGTTCACTAAACCCTTAGATTCTGAGAGGTTCTTCAGTTTGAGGAATTCTCTTGGCATGTGCATCGTCTAGGGATGTTAGTACACCAGTGTTGACATAACACCACTGTCTAGCACTGGTTATTGGTTGTGGTGTATCTGTAATTCTTTTCGTTTCTTTCTGCATTCTTTCTTCTTGCATATTACATCCTTGTTAGAGATTCTGTTGGGTTGTGTGGTTAAATTGTATGGATAGCTGAGTTGACTGGTGGACAAGTACATATCAAGAGGTTTGTTAAGTAAAACTCTGTTGTTAGTCTGTGAATGTTAACCTAACATCTGGGAGAAGCTGGGGTACACAGAGCTCACTACTCTGATGTTATTCAGTTGTGACTTATCCATGTTAGGTTAGACAAAACATGAAGAGAAGCTGGGGTACATGATGTTGAAAGCTTCATTGTCATTCAGTTGTGCTTATTTTTGTGCTTTGTCTATGGCCAATGTTATGCATGATAGTGATCTTTACTACTGGGATGTTTTGAAGTTTTCGACTGCTTGCATTCAGTAGCATTGTTCACTTGGTATTTCGCTTGTATACAGGTTGGAAAACAAGTATGCATGAGGGACTGGGGTGGAGAAGTATATGATAAATGTATTGTCTTCATTCAGTTCCTTTGTACTTGCCTAATCTGTTGCTGATGGTTAAGTTACTGGGGTGTGTGGGGTCTTGCGCTGCCCACATTCAGTGATGAATCTATCCTTTTACATTCACTAGTTTTTTGTTCAAAAGAGTTCATAAAGATAAATTGATGTGTCCTGATCCCAGTCAGCAAAGTGGTTTGTACTTGGTTACCATCTCCCAATGTTAATCTAACATTGTAGCATTCTGTCTAGTTCTGTATTCTTTTTCCTTGTGTTGGTTTGGGCTTAGGGGGAGTAGTAATCCTAGGAAATCATGTGTTGAGGCATACTTTGTGGGTGACTCACTGCAGGAAAAACACTTTGTTTTGTGATCTTCTATGCTATGGGAACATCTTTTCCCTGGATATGTATATCCACTCTGTGTTTTTCTGTTTGATGTGTTACTTACTCATACTGATGATATTAACCTATGTCTTTGTACCTATGTACTTGGGTGAGGGTTCAGATTAGTTGACAGGAATATCTCACGCTCTCACATGATGCTGCCTTGGATGAAGCCCTGCACCTACAACTTTCCTCCCTGATGTTAACTTACCAATGTTAGTCCAACATTGAAACATTGTAACTTGTAAGTTTTCAGGTTTGAAGACCGCTCTGGTTACGTGTTAATCCAACACTGACACGTGGTAAGGTGAACATGGGTATGATCGTGTGACAATGGTCCGATTATGTTGGTAACATGTTACAATACCACTATCTCTACTCTTCAGCTGATTATTGTATAATTTTCCCTAATCTTCCTTTACTGTGTACGCGCTCAAAATTTTTTGCAAAAACAACTCTCTCTGCAAAATCAAGTTTCGATTGTTCTTCTCTAAATCACTAACAATGGCATGCAAGTCTTCCATTGACACTCTTGCAGCAGCTGCCGAACATATGGAGCAACCTAGACGCCGCAGGACCAAAAGTGCAACTGCTGAAGCGATTACCGCTGCCGCACCAAAGAGGAAATCCACTTATCAACGGCGCAAGGGCAAGAAAGTTGCTAAGGGTGATGTTGATTCAACACCAAAAACTTCTGAGCAAACCTCCACTCCCATCAACCCTGAAAACGAGGTAATGATGGCTAACCCTACTCTGGATATACCTGATACTACTGTTGTTGGTATTGAGGGGGAGAAAGAGGCCCCGGGTGTTGTTGTGGGTGAGTCTGAGGTGGTGCATGAGGTCCCTGAGGGTAATGCTGGGGATGAATCTGTGGTTGCTGAGGAAGTGGTTGAGCCTACTAAGGCTGATGAGGCTGAGCAGGATACTGCTGATGAGATGGAGACTCTTCCTGAGGAGTATGATCAGGTTGAGGAGACTATGGCTGAGAAGGTTACTACTGAAGGTAACCAAGATGCTGGTGAAGAGGATGACAGTCAACCTGAAGAGGTTGAGAGAGAAGAAGAAGAGAGCCTGACTCTCACTGACTTAGCTACTGCTGCTAAGAAAAGAAAGGGAAAGCAGGTGGTGGTTGAAGCTTCTGAGTCTGAGTCAGAAGATGAAAAAGAGGAGGAAGAGGATGAAGAAGAGGAGGAAGTTGAGGAGGAAGTTGAGGATGAAGGCTTACAGGTAGGTGATGACCCTGCTGATGTTACTCCAACATCAGATGAATACTTTGATCTGCTTGAGGAGGAGTATGCCAAGAAGCCTTATTCTGGCTTTTATGTGTCTGCTGAGGCAGAAGAGTTGTGGGAGGCTTATCAAGCCAGGGTGATTCATACTGAGAGGAAGATTGATGAGGAAATGTTCAAAGAAAATAGGTTGCTTGAGCTGCTGGAAGCTAGAGGGGTGTTGGGCTCTGTGATGAACCAGGCATCATATGTCCCAGATGTGATCAGAGAGTTCTACATGAACCTCTCTCAATGGGTGTCCCACCAGGACTCTCCCAAGTTTGGCAAAGCTTGGGTCAGGATGAATGTCTATGACATTAGCCCCTCTGTGATCAATGAGGCTTGGGGACTCCCTGACCCTGAGGAGACTGAGGATCCTAGCATGGATGAGGTGATCACTGACCTCACTGGTGGACTGACAAGGAAATGGAATGACAGTTTTCCAACTACAAAGCTGACCTCCTTAAGTGATGTACTTCACAAACTCTCCACCTACAACTGGTTGCCCTCTTCCAACACCACTGTGATGACAAAAGAATCTGCAAGGCTGGTGTACAAACTGAAGAACGTGCTGAGTGTGAATATATGGGAGAAGGTTCTGAGTCACATGAGGGAAGTCACAACCAAGGCAAAGGGAATCATTCCATATCCCTCTCTGATATCCAACATTCTGGTGAAGCAAGGCTTCAAGACAAAGAAGACAGAAGGCTGGATCAAGAACAAGGCCAAGATGATCATCACCAAGAGATGTTTCACTCAGATCAGGATTCAGGATCTGCCATGGAATCCCAAGGATGGAGCTGGTCCAAGCAGGAAGAAGAAGAAGAAGAAGACTCACAAGTTTGCTGCTTGTTCAGTTCCTGTGGCTGGTGGGGACAGCTGTTCTGTCATTGCTGATGCCTTTGTGGAGGAGACATTGGTGTGGCTGGACAGAGAGTTCAAGGATACCCATAGAGAGATAGCAGACAAGCAAGTAGGGCTGCAAGAGATAGACAGCCTCATGAAGCATTTGAGGGATCTGCCTTCCTCACAAAAAGGGGGAGAATGATCAAATTTTCAAAAATTTATGAGTTCTGTTATGTTTCTGTCAGCATGAACAATTATTTTTCTTTGTTTATTTTTCGGTTTCTTCAAGGAGTGTGTTCCTTGCTACTTAGTATGGTCTGTAATTAAGTACATTTCTATCTTGTTGCTTACTGCTTCTGCTTATGATCATTGAACTTTGGATACAAAGTACTAACTCTGTTTTGCAGGTGTTAACTGTTCTCTGATGTTAAAATAACATTGAGATGTTCAATGTTAGAACATCTGTCTGGGTTCGATGTTAAGCTAACATTGACAAAGACAGACAGATGTTATGACAACATTGAAAGTATCAATGTTAGAATAACATTGAAATGGTCCCTTCTGAGGTTCAGGGGGAGCGTACTTATTTTTCCATTGTGATCTGATAGTTAAGTTTTTTTGAATAATTTGATCTAGTTAGAACAGGTTCTTAGGTTTTGTGATTAAGGCAAAAATGGGGAGATTGAAAGTGCATGTATTCGGTCGATGTTAGTTTAACATTGAAAGTGCAGGTATTCTGTCAATGTTAGTTTAACATTGAGAAGTCAATGTTAGAATAACATTGCTGGAGCAGAATCCGATTTACAATCTTAATAAATTTCTTCATTATTGTTTTGCCTTATTCACTTAACTAATTGAGTTCCACAGTTGTAATTGTCTTTGATTATTATTCAGAAAACAAACTTGTCATAGGTTGGACGCTCAAGTTTCCAAGAAGGAAAGCTTCCTTAATTACGCAAACCACTCTACAAGGAAATAAGAGTTCGAGTGGAACTAGGAATGCTTTCCAAGATCAGTCCTGATTTGAAGAAGGAGCCTTTCCCTAGTTAGATCACTAACGAAGGAACTATTATTCAAGAAGGACTGCGAGAACAAAGAAGGAGAGTTCAAGAAGGAAACAAGGAGAATTACCAACCGTGTACAACACACCTTGAAGTCGAAGATCAAGAACCTATATATAGGTGTGAAGTACATCAAGACAAACACGAGACAAGAGCCAATCAATCCGAGAGATTAATTTACAGTTGTTGAGTGTTGTCTTGCTTTAGCAAAGTTTGTGAATTGTTAGGGTAGATCTAAGAGTGAGGAGCTGTTAGAGATATACGAAGCAATTCTTGTGTGCTTTGCTTAGTTCAATCAATTTAAGAGTGAGGAGCTTGAGAATTGAGAGAACGACCTTTGTTAAAACCTTCACGGGTTATTTTGCCTAAGGCTCGGAAGTTAATATAAGTCTATATTCACTTCTTAAACTTGGTGTTTGTTTATTCCGTTGCACTATTCTTCTGGTCTGTTGTTAAAGTAACATCGCTGAGTTAACAACGTTGCAAATCTGCTGTTAACTCTCCAGTGTTAAGTTAACAACAACAACGTATCAACCCGATCCACAATTTCAAATATGATAAGGAAAGATTTGTAGACGAAGTCCGTCTTTTCCAGCCTCCTACCGACATACCCTTTCAAGCCACCAAAAGCCACCCCTTCAAGACTTGGACAACTTACCTACCGACACAACCCTTCAAGACACCAAAAAGAGAGAAACACCAAGAGAAAGAAAAGAGAACTCCGTATAGTTCAAACGTGAGATTTGAGGGTTGGTTTTTTGTAATAGTCGAGTGTGAGAGTTGTTCCTCTTATTGAAATTCGTTCGTATCATTGAATGAAGAATTTTCCAACCCCAACAATGTGGTATCAAAAGCCACGGGTTTCGTCCAGTTGTTCTTTGTAAAATTTCGTCCAAAATTTTTCGTCCCGAAACGGTGATTTCTTATCACGGTTGTGAAGCTCTCTGTCCGACGATTCCAAATATATAGTTTTTAAGCTATTTCGATCGCCGAAAAGTGACGATCGAAATCGACCCAATTCGACGTCAAAATTTTTTCGTTTTGGAATTGCGGTTTGTTACTACCGTTGTGAAGCTCGTGTTGCAAGGATTCCGAATATATATTTTTCAGAATTTTTCGATCGCCGGAAACCTCCATTCCATGCTGACCGAGTTAACGGCGAGTTAACTCGGCCCAACTCACAAAACAGGCGAAGAAGAAAGGATCCGCGACCCAGGATCCAACCCGGTCAAAGTTGCTGGTCAAGTCAACGGTCAGCCGGTCAACTCAGGTCAAAATCGGATTTAATCCGATTCAACTCCTTTCAACTTGTTTCGTCCCGGTTCAACCCATTTTTGATCCGTTTTCAACAAGGTTAGAACGGTTCCCAAGATTTTTGACCGTTCCGGATCCAACCGCGTGCTCCGTTTCCCCAAATTCAGCCTCTAAATTTGGGTACAAGCAAGCTTGTTGAATTTTAACATGAAAAATTCAACGTCGGACACGATGATGCTATTGACGCCTACTAATTACAATATGTGGAAGCCTCGCATGGAGGATTTGCTAAATTTGAAGGATTTAGCCGGGCCAATCGAAAATAAAGGTGCTAAACCCGAGAAGACGAGTGATGACGATTGGAAAAAGTTGAACAAGAAGACTGTTGCTCAGATTCGTCAGTGGATTGACAATAGTGTGTTCCATCATGTCGCACAGGAAACGAGTGCCCACACGTTGTGGGATAAGCTTGCTAATATGTATCAGGCAAAGACGACACATAACAAGACCTTGTTGATGAGACGTTTAGTAAACCAAAAGCTTCGTAGTGGTACGTCTATACCAGAACACACGAGTCAGTTGCAGGACCTCGTGAACCAGGTTGCTGCCGCCGATTGGAACCTCAAAGATGAGGAACAAGCGATACTACTTCTAAGTTCCCTGCCGGACAGTTGGAGACTCTTGTTGTCACCCTCAATAATTTTGCCCCCAATGGTAAAGTATCTATGCAAATGGTGACAGATGCTTTACTTAATGAAGAAGCTAGAAGAAAAGAAGTCAGTGCCGACCAATCTTATGCTCTTGTGTCGGAAAGTAAAGGCAGAGGTGGAGGTAGAGGAAAAGGTCGTGGCAGAGGCAGAGGCAGAGGTAGAGGTCAAAATCGTGGACGATCTTAAGATCGAGGTAGATCCCAGGAGAGAGGTAAGTCCGTTGAGAACTCGAGTCGATTCAATGGAAGCTGTAATTATTGTGGAATTTACGATCATATGAAGAGGGACTATCGAAAGCTTTTGAGGGATCAACCCCAAACCGGCCAAAACTCCAACAAGGATGAAGGTGAAACCATTGTCACAGGATCATCGGAAATTGCTCTTGTTTCTTATGGAGACGAGATATGCCTACATGTAGGCAATCAAGAAATTGAGTGGGTAATTGACTCTGCAGCTTCATTTCACGCCACTCCACATCGTGATTTGTTTGCTACATGCAAATCAGGGGACTTTGGTACCGTAAAGATGGGTAACACCAGTTACTCCAGTGTAGTTGGTGTTGGTGACGTGCACGTGAAAACCAACATAGGATGTTCTCTTATCCTCAAGGATGTGCGCAATGTTCCGGATCTCAGGCTGAATCTGATCTGAGGACTAGCGCTTGATCGACAGGGTTATGAAAGTAATTTTAAATGTGGCACTTGAAAGCTATCAAAATGTGTGATAGTTGTTGCGATGGGTCATATCTGTGGCACGCTATTCAAATCTCATACAAAATTATGCCAGTTAAGCCTCAACGCCATGGAAGAAGAGGCGTCACCAAATATTTGGCGCAAAAGACTTGGGCATATGAGCGAGAAGGGCTTGGCTACACTAGCCAAGATTGATGCTATCAATCTCGTGAAGGATGTTGCACTAGATCCTTGCGAGCACTGTTTGTTTGGAAAATAACATAGAGTTTCTTTTAGTTCCACCAGGAAGCAACGCTCCGAGTTACTGAGTCTCGTTCACTCTGATGTGTGTGGACCGATAGAAGAAGAATCTCTCGGTGGAAGCAAATATTTTGTGACCTTTATTGACGATGCTTCACGGAAATTATGGTCCTACTGTTTAAGATCAAAAGATCAAGTTTTTGATCGCTTCAAAGCATTTCATGCATTGGTGGAAAGACAGACAGGGAAGAAGTTGAAGTGTCTTTGCTCAGATAATGAAGACGAATACACTTCTCGAGAATTTGCAGCGTATTGCAATGAACATGGCATTAGGCACGAGAAGACGATGCCGACGACCCCACAACATAATGGTGTTGCTGAGCGAATGAATCGCACCATTGTTGAGAAAGTTCGTTGCATTCTCAGTATGGCTAAGCTGCCTAAAGCATACTGGGCCGAAGCAATCGTCACAACTTGTTATCTAATAAATAGGACACCGTCAGTTCCTTTGAACTTTGAAGTTCCAGAGAATATATGGACAGGGAAGGATATTTCATATTCTCACCTAAAGGTGTTCGGGTGCAAGGCTTTTGCACATGTGTAGAGGGAGCTCAGGCAGACACTTAATCTCAAGTCAACTCCATGCATCTTTATTGGCTATGGTGATCAAGAATTCAATTACAGATTGTGGGATCCACACTCCAAGAAACTTATCCGCAGTAGAGATGTGACATTCTACGAAAATCAATTCTATGACTTTACTCCAGCTGCTCTAGTTGGACAACGTACTAGTGCTCCGAAAGAAGTTACTTCACCACCAAACCCTCATATTGAAAATGAGGATGTCCAAGATAATGCAGACGATGCTGACGAGGATGAAGGTGCTGAGCAGGGGGAGCTCTCACCTCATTTTCAAGAAGATGGTGAACCTCGACGATCTGGACGTGTGCCGATACCATCAACAAGGTATCCTGCATCAGAATATATCCTTCTTACAAGTGAGGGGGAGCCAGAAAGTTTCAAAGAAATTCAATCTCACAGTGACAAAGAAAGCTGGAGGCAAGCCATGGAAGAAGAAATGAATTATTGGCAGAAAAATCAGACTTATAAGCTTGTGAAACTTCCGAAGGGAAAGAGAGCACTGAAGAATAAATGGGTGTTCAAACTCAAGAAAGATGGTCGCGGGAATATTTTGAAATATAAGGCCAGGCCTGTCGTCAAAGGATTCCAACAGAAGAAAGGCATTGACTTTGATGAGATATTCCCACCAGTGGTGAAAATGACATTCATACGTGTTATACTTGGGTTAGTTGCTAGTTTGGATCTGGAGGTTGAACAGATGGACATGAAAACTGCATTCCTTCATGGTGATCTAGAAGAAGAGATATACATGGAGCAGCCAGAAGGTTTTCAAGTCCACGACAATGAGCATCTTGTCTGTAAATTGAAGAAAAGTTTGTATGGTCTAAAGCAAGCTCCAAGGCAGTGGTACAAGAAGTTTGACTCTTTCATGGCGACTCACCAGTATAACAGGACTGCGGAAGGCCAGTGTGTTTATTTGAAGAAGTTCGCTGATGGTAAATTTGTCATCCTTTTGCTCTATGTCGATGATATGTTGATAGTTGGCCAGGATTCATCGCTAATCAACAACTTGAAGAAAGATTTGTCCAAGTTCTTTGATATGAAAGACTTGGGTGCAGCACAACAGATTCTCGGCATGAAGATTACGCGAGACAGGAAAACGAGAAAGTTGTACTTATCTCAAGAAGATTACGTTGAACCGGTTCTCAAAAGGTTCAACATGAATAAAGCAAAGCCTGTTTCAACCCCACTCGCAAATCACTTCAAGTTAAGAAAGAGACAGTGTCCTTCTACGATGAAGGAGAAAGAAAAAATGGAGGCGATACCATATTCTTCGGCAGTGGGAAGTTTGATGTACGCGATGGTGTGTACTAGGCCAGATATTGCTCATGCAGTTGGTATTGTTAGCAGATATCTGTCAAATCTAGGGAAAGAGCACTAGGAGGCGGTCAAGTGAATTCTTCGGTACCTGAGAGGTACATCTAATCTATGTTTGTGTTACGGAGGAGCAAAGCCAGTTCTGAATGGTTACACAGATGCCGACATGGCAGGAGATCTTGATAGTAGAAAATCTACATCAAATTACATATTCACTTACGCAGGGGGAGCTGTTTCGTGGCAGTCCAAGCTGCAAAAGTGCATTGCTTTATCCACCACTGAAGCCGAGTACATTGCTGTAGCGGAAGTAGGGAAAGAGTTATTATAGATAAAGCGCTTTCTTCAAGAACTGGGCTTTACATAAAATGAGTACATTATTCATTGTGATAGTCAAAGTGCTCTAGACTTGAGCAAGAATGCAATGTATCATTCTAGGACAAAACATATAGACATTCGGTATCACTGGATACACTAAGTGATGGAGCAACAACTGTTAAAGCTGGTTAAGATTCACACAAGCAAGAATCCTGCAGTCATGCTAACGAAGGCGGTGACACGAGAGAAACTTGGTCTGTGTACGAACATAGTTGGGCTGGAGAGAGAGATTTGTAGACGAAGTCTGTCTTTTCCAGCCTCCTACCGACATACCCCTTCAAGCCACCAAAAGCCACCCCTTCAAGACTTGGACAGCTTACCTACCGACACACCCCTTCAAGACACCAAAAAGAGAGAAACACTGAGAGAAAGAAAAGAGAACTCCGTAGAGTTCAAACGTGAGATTCGAGGGTTGGTTTTTTGTAATAGTCAAGTGTGAGAGTTGCTTCTCCTATTGTAATTTGTTCGTATCGTTGAATGAAGAATTTTCCAACTCCAACAAGATCCACTAGCTATTCTTATCCCTAGCACACACCCGCAAAATTGGCGTTCCGTTAGCTAAGGCAATTTTGGAGCAAAGTAATGATAACTGAGCTCGAGGCAATGCTTTGGTGAGAAAGTCAGCCAATTTGTCTTGGGTGCTAATGTGAGAGATGGAAACGAGGCCTTTGCTAACAACATCTCGAACAAAGTGGATGTCTATTCTCGCAAGTAACCGGTGGTTGAACGTTCCTCCACCGAAGTCGAGTATAGAGCATTGGCCACTACCACTTCCGAATTCCCATGGATACAAAATCTCTTACCCGAGCTTCGGGTTACATTTCCAACCAAACCTCTCTCACCTTTTGTGACAACATTGGCACCACTCACTTATCGCTCCATCCCGTTTTGCACTCCTGCATGAAGCACATTGCCAACTCCATGAGATAGGGTTGTCCCCGAGGAAAACCATGAAGGCAATGGTCGAGCTACGGTCAAGAGGGTGGCTTCGCCAATCAGCATTCGAGTAAACCACAAGCTTAAGAGGAAAGCGGATATGAATGAGGAGCCCGTAAGTGAGTGTATGCTTAAGATATCGAAAGAATTTTTTGATCGTGGTCCAGTTGGTTTCAGTAAATGCCGAGATAAATTGAGCTAGCCGGTTACCCAAAAAGGCGATGTTCGGGCGAGTGAAAGAGAGATATTGCAATTCGCCAATAGCTTGGCGATACATATGAATGTCACACGGTGTTGCGTCGACCGAGATAGCAGCAGAAGCCATGGTAGCCATGGGAGTGAGACGGGCTTTGTGCTGGTCATACGGTGTCTCTCTAAGACATCGTTGATGTATTTGTATTGGGACAAAATTAGACCATCTTTACACGTAGCTTCAATACCAATGAAGTAGGATAGAGACCCCAAATATTTGACGACAAAAGTGGATTGAAGTTTGATAATGATTATAGATATAAGAGATGTATCATTGTCGGTAAAGACGATGTCGTCCACATAGACCAAGAGAAATAATCGTACCTTGTCCTTGTGAAAAAAGAAAAAAAAGGGAACAATCGGACCGGGATTGTTGGAACACGAGAGAGAGAGAGAGAGAGAGAGAGAGAGAGAGGCGCTGCTCGAAGGGCTTGAAACTAAGCGCGTGGAGTTTGCTAGAGGTTGTTGCATAAACACAATTGCGGACAACGTTCCATAAAGGAAGGAATTGCTAACATCCAATTGACGAAGGGGCCACCCATTGGTAACTGCAAGAGCAAGGACGGCCTGAATGGTAAACGATTTAACAACTAACCTAAAAGTCTCATCATAGTCAACCCGAGTCGTTGGTGAAAGCCCTTAGCAACCAAATGAGCTTTGTACTTGTCAATGGAGCCATTGAGTTGGGCAACAATCTGCATACGCCACGAAAGATAGTTTGTGGGCGTGAGTTTGAGAGGAAAATTCCGACTCAGCGTTACAATAATGAGAGAGGAGGGTGGCGTGGGATTTGGTGGGGGTGAAGATAGCGGAACGTGGTGGAGATACGGTGGTCTTATGATCAGAAGAGTTGGCCTCAGATATGGCGGCGGCGCGGCGGAAGGTAGGGTTATGATATAGTGAGATATTCTGACTATGAAGATACCATGTAAATTAATTCACTATATATATTTTCAGTCTTAAGAATATACAACAATGTTACAACCCTTTATATACAAAGGGGTTGAGTAAGTAATAAGAAAACATCCTAAGAATATGATAATGAAAGATCCACCAACTATTCTTATCCCTAACATTCTCCCCCTCGTCTCCTCTCCCACCTACCAGCCGCCAACATTACCACCATTTTTTTCCTCCCCCCCCACCCTTCGTCTCCCATCCACCAGACACCTACACCACCACCAGAGGGCGGTGGCATCAACGTTGAACATGACAGAGCCGATGGCCTATTTGCATATCCAAATGGTGGCAGGAGGCAAGGAGATTGGATGCGTGGATCATGCTGGCTGATGGGTGGGGGAGGAGAGGAGGGGGAAAATGGTGGTGGTGGGTGAGGGAGGAATGGAGGGGGAGGGAAATAAAGAAAGAAAGAAAAACGGTGGTAGCGCGTGGGGGAGGAGAGGAGAGGAGAAGGAGAAAAAAAATAAAGAAAAAAATGGTGGTGGTGGATTGTGGGGGAAGATGACATTTTTCATATTAATAATACGAATTAAAAAATAGAATTTTAGGTTATTTTCATTTGATTTAAAATAAAATATCAGTTTTACGTGCTAAATATCCACTTTATCCTTACTTTTGTGCTTATTTATGTTGATTAGAGTAACGTGATATGATTAGCAAAATTTGGGGGTTGAATGATAAAATTCCAAAATTCGGGGGTAAAGTAAAAAACAGGTGAAAGTATAGAGGGTTTAATGATTTTTTTCCTATGTAAAATGATAATGAATTAAATAATTAGTTCGAAAATGATGGGACCTCGTAAATCTTCTTCCAATTCAAATGAAACAACAATAAAGCTAGATAACACGAATGACACAAGAATCAAACCATTGGGTAATAAAGAGAACATAAAATGCCTAATCTTGATCAAGGTTGTGGCACAATCCTTACCAATTTTTATTATGTCGTGCTTTGGTTTTTCCTAGGGAATTCTTAAAAAGTGAGTTGGATGGCTAGTAAGTACTGGTAGGGTAATTCCTCGCAAAATAAAATCCACTGGGTGGCATGGAGCAAGTTGTGTCGAAGTAAGAAGGATGGAGGTTTGGGGTTTAGGAATCTACGGGCTTTCAACATTGCACTCTTAGCTAAACAATCATGGCGCATTTGAAAATATACGACAACCTTGTTAGCCAAATTTTCAAAGCAAAACATTTTTCAAGTTGCTCCATTTTTGAAGCAAAGAGTGGGGGGACTTCAATCATTCACGTGGCACAACATCCGAGAGACGGTTCCTATTTTAGCTTGTGGTCTTAGATGGAGGATTGGAAATCTTCGGTGGGAGTATGGAGGGACGCATGGATGCCACATCCAAACATGTTCAAACCTATTACATCTTTAGTGGAGGAGGTGGCAGATCTTCGGGTTTGTGATTTAATTGACGACGAGACGGGACAGTGGAATATAACACTTATTGATGAGATATTCTGGGAAGTCGGTGCATCGATAACTATTTCTATCCCATGGGGTGACTGGGGTAATGATGATTCACTCTAAGTCCAGTATTTTTTCAGTCAAGAGTGCCTATCATATGATTATGGACCAACGTCTTATCTCTGGCGCCTCCTCATCATCGAGTTGATCGAATATGGGCTGGAGGCATATTTGGAAAATTAAGTGTCCAAGAAAAATTATTTTTTTTCTTGTGGCGTGCGTCTGCTAACATTCTTCCTACACGAAGAAATTTATTGTGGGTGCAAGAGGAGTTTGTTGTTTGTCAAGAGGGTCTCGAGGATGGACGACATGTCTTATTTTTTTGCCACGTGGCACGACAAGTGTGGGCTCTTGCATTCTTTCCAACTGCGGCATTAATCAGTGTGGATGAGGAAATTTTGGCGTGGTTTAAATGCCATTCTGCTGCAACGGACATCAACGTTGTAGCACGTGCTATCATAACTTGTTGGGCGTTATGGAGTAACCGCAACAGGATTCTTGCGAGAGAGAAGGCTTTTTCACCGCTGGATATTGTGTCATGTGCAAACACCTTTCATCGAATATGGTTTGAGGTCAACGAGCAGTTTTCGGGGGTACATCGCAAGCGACTGTAGAGTGGATTCCGCCGAGTAAACAGTGGCTCAAGTGTAACGTGGATGGAGCAGTGTTCAAGGAGCAAGGTTAATGTGGAATTGGTGCAGTTTTCCGCGATTGGAACGACACTTGTGTTTGTGTAGCACGAATTCAAAGAAGTCTTGCTCTCGGGCCTCTGAATATGAAAATCATGGTTATCTAATCTCAGCGGTTATGTTTATTGTTGATCAGGGATGGAGTCAAGTGGTATTTGAGGGTGATAATCTTGGGTCATGAAAGCCATATATCATACCTCGGAGTTGGGAGCGGATATAAGAAATATTCGTGATGTTTGCTTAACGAATAAAAACTAAAGCTATTTTTTGAAACCCGGATATGCCAACAAGGACTTTTGAAGCATAAATAGGGACGAATCCAACTAATTGTTTTGGAGAAATTAGTCAGCAAAGAAGCCCATAATCAACTCTAAATTATTGGGCCTGAATATATAGAGCACAACCCAAAAAAAGAAAAAGACAGAGTGGATATTTGTGCTATTTGTCCAATTGTTGACGACCCGAAGTTTACAGTCTAAACTAATCGTCAAGAGTCATGTAAATATTGATTTGAAGTTTACAAAAAGCAAAAAAAAAAAAAAAAAATTAAAAAAATCCCACACAACTTGGGGATATATAGAAATGATGATTTGATTTATCGTAGATAGACATCTTTAAAGTTGGAATAGATATAAAGACACTTCATAAAGTTTTAAGACCCAGTATAGACAGATATTCGAGTACCTATAAGATTAATGCCTATATCTATTAATTGTTACAAGAGTTGGAGTATGATGAATATAAACACCTATATATATATAATTGAAGCTTCACACCATAGTAAGGTTGATTTTTGCAATTAGGCCAAATCTTTGTAAGAGTAAACAATATAATTCCTTACATTAGACCATAAAATTTTAAATAAATATGAACACCCAAGTTTAAGCCATAAAATATGTAAGAACAAATTTTATGTCTTTTGAGTTTTACAAGGTTGGTCCCTAGATCTATTGCCATAAACTACTGTGGCAACATCTTCCATTGCCGTCTCATAATAAACCTCTGAATAATCACTTTCCCCTAAAATTTCTAAATTCTCTGCGAATGAACCCATAAAGTAGCCGTTGATCATATCCATCGACTCAAAGTCGAAATCATGATCATGAGGCAATGCGCTACAACTATCCAATTCCTCCAAATTACTTAAAAGTACATAGTTTTCCATCGTGCACCCTTCATGAGAACTAATATTCTTAAAAAACGAGTCATCATTGTCTGAAGTTATCTCCGCTTCAAGAGACTCCATCACAAATCTCAATTCCTCGTCGTGATTTTCTTCTTCCGCGTGAGAGACGTCCTCAAGTAGTAAAGATGTAAGAAGAGAATCATCAATAATATTTGAGAACTCCATATCATTCACATCATCAAAAAAGAAGTTTTCATGTACTATTGTATTGGCCATAATGTATTGTATAATCAAAGGAAAATTCTGAAAAACAGAAAATATGTATAGGATGTCGAAGTGTGGATGAGAGTAGTAACTAGTAATGCTTGAATGCTTTTTCTCAAAGGAGAATGAATGGTCTATTTATACTTGATTATCATGTGTAACAACCGAATATGTTCCATGTGCAAGTGGGATGGATCTAACTTGAGTTATGATAAAAGCAAATAATATGCCCATGTGGACAGCTAAGTTTGGTGAACCTAATACCAGTCATGTACAACTACAATTATAAATACTGGCATGGTACGATCTACGATTTCAATTATATGATAAAGTTTTAATTTGCAGTAAAGAAATGTGCACGTTGTCGTGAAATAGGACTACATGCATAGATTATGCTGTTCATTGCCACTGAACTTAGGCTTCGAATTTTCTATTCCACTGCCCCTATTCCAGTCGGTGTGCCACCGGTAGAAATTAGACACGTGGTGTATCAACCCCAAGAGAGATGCAGCCAATTATTCCCTCTCTCTTCGTTCTCATGGAGGAAAGAGAAAATGGGGAAACTGAACAACAAAAATGAAAGAACCTCTGCTTTGTCTCTCTCCAATATTTTCTTTTATTCAGAAATCTTCATCTTCCATCGAAGTACCACTAGAAAAGCATACTTCTAACAACAATGTGCTTATAACAAATTAAAAGAATTAATTATATTCAATTGAAAAACTAAATTAAAAAATATCAAATAGATATAGTTCAGTGAATTGAAGTCTTAAGATTATTTCGTAATCTTTGGATTTAAAGTGCATTTTGTGGATGACAAATTAAGCTCTACTGCTGTTTACCTTTCGGTCATTTTTATCCAAAAACTTAATTAAGAAAAAAAAAACGAATTGAAGATGAAGAATTAAGAAGGACAAAAGAAATTCAATTCTATTTTTTCCCATTATGTTTTAATAACAAATATTTCCACTATATCTTATTTCTTTCTTATCATCCACGGTGAGGTTAGAGGGAGTAGAGTCTTTTTTAGTTTTTTTTGTTTTTGTTCAGTTTCCCCCATTTTCTCTTTTCTCCATGAGAACGAAGAAGAGAGGGAATATTTGGATGCATCTCTCTTGGGGCTGATACACCACGTGTCTAATTTTTACTTGTGGCACACAGACTGGAATAGAGGCAGTGGAATAGAAAATTCGAAGCCATGAACTTATGAGTGAAGGCATTGCATGTCATGGGGTTCGTGTCGTGTGTCGGTATAGTCCAACATATAATTAACTTAGGCATGTGTATCCATAAGAGAGGTGTACGCGTATAATAATTAAATGTGATAGTTATAAGCTAAGGTCCCATTCGAGAAAAAAGTACGTAGTTGATTATTCTAAATTTGTATACATAGCTAGTTGAAGACCAGTCAAATAAATTATTCTCAGTTTGCCATGATTAACAAATAATTAATATTTTTTTCACGATAAACTATCAGTTGAGAATAGAGAGCATCTAACGATGATCCGGTTTTATTGTAAATCTATGACATAAAAAACGAAGATTAGTAGACAGATGTGTTTAATGACTGG
The DNA here is from genome assembly GCA_948329865.1 of Linaria vulgaris. Classification (NCBI taxonomy): domain Eukaryota; kingdom Viridiplantae; phylum Streptophyta; class Magnoliopsida; order Lamiales; family Plantaginaceae; genus Linaria; species Linaria vulgaris. The sequence continues at coordinate 44,641,203 of OX415253.1, forward strand.
ACACGCATTATTATTAAGGTGTAATAATGCAAGCATGAAGCGTAAAGCGCTATGCATAAACACTGTAATTTATTGGATGGTGTACAAATTAAAGGTTCGTCTCAAATATTCAAATAGGGGACTGAAAATAACACATAACTTTACTTGAAGCAGAATCATTTTAATTCCCCGGTTGTCACTTCTATATATGTAATTAAGATTCCTAAATCCTAAAGCCTATTGCTGTGGGACAAAATTTACGCAAATTTGGAAAAAGAATAACTTATTATGAATAAGAGAATCTCCAAAGGTCGTGACATGTATATATATTCATATGAAGTTTTCATCCAAAAAAATCCAACACTTTAACGTCACTTTCTTCGAAATCAAAATGCTTTCGCACATGATTCTAACAATCACTGGACATTGTCCCAATTAGCTTCATATTCTTAACGGATAACCTCAATTAGCTAGATGCTTACATCTGAGGTAGGGAAACAATGACTTTTTATTTTTTTTAAGAGAGGGAAGCAATGGTTCACTAACTGAAGATAACTACAGTCAAAAGTGACAAGCAAAATTGATTAAGAAAGAAATAACTCTAACCAATTTAAATGAACACACAAATTCAACGAGAATTCGAAATAATTTTAGTGTTATTTCCAAATATATACCGACATATACATACGTACATACATATGTATACGACTTACTTTTAAAGAACTTGGATTTAAAAATAAGATTTCAATTCAATTTTGTTATTATTAACTAATAAGCAATAACACTACAAGAAAAGAGTAAATTTGGTAGAACATATTTCCTACCATTAGTTACAAAGCAGTACCAAAAGAGTTTTTGGTACTAAAATTGAGTACTAATCTTCATCCCTATAGAGCATGTCCCTAGTAATATTTGGTACAGACGAGTTGTACCAATATGTTTTTGGTAGAAAATAACTCTACCAAATCTATAGGTACGGAATATTTGTCCTAAACGATTAGGACGCGACGTTTGTACCAAAAACTCTGTACCTATTATTCGGTACATATAATCCGTCCGCATAAGCAAACCTTTCGGTAGAGAAATGTTGTACCAAGAAAGGTGTACCTATTATTCGGTACAAATAATCCCTACCTAAAATTGAAGATTTCAACATTAAATTATTCTTTTTCATTTAGTTTTCGGTAGACAGATTCTGTACCAAATATTTGGTACAACAAGTTGAACCAACAATATTGCACATAATTCGATATATATTTAGTCGGTACAGAATAATATGTACCAAATAACCAATTTAAAATTCAAATTTATATCTTTTAGTTCTTATATATCTGTACCAATTGATCAAAAATTTGAAAATTAAAATAGGCAGCGGCAGAAAGACCTGCACACTGCCTTGAATTATAAAATTTTAGTGCTAAAATTTTATGTATATTATATTAAATTGCTAGATTTACTTAGTGAAAAGTAATATAACTATGTAATGGTTTACTAAGTTTTAACTTTAGAAAATAACTACAACTCCTTTTTATAGCAAGAAATATCAAAAGTATCACAAAAATAACTAACTAAACTTAAACACAATATTAAACATACACTCACTTTATACACCACAAATAGATTAACTAAATATGTATATAATAGTCTTTTGAAAAAAATTAAATACATGTTACGAAATTATTATATTATATGATTTATAGTCTTTTGGTACAGAATAATGGTTACGAAAAGTAAGAATAACTATTGATACGACATAGTTAGAAAACCATTTCTATTAAAGACCATTATTTCTCCCTACAACGTATTTCAAAAGACAGATTCTGTTACCAAAAGTAAGAATAACTCACTACCTAAAATTGACTATTACATGGTTTACTAAGTTTTAACTTTAAAAAATAACTACAACGTATCAAAAGTATAGCAAGAAACTCCTTTTTGAAAAAATAACTCCTTTTTTTATAGCAAATAACTAAATAACTCCTTTTTTGTATAGCAAATAACTACAACGTAACAAAATAACTCCTTTTTTATATATTATATATAGCAAGAAATATCAAAAGTATCACAAAAATAACTAATTAAACTGAAACACAATATTAAACATACACCCACTTTATACACCACAAATAGGTTAACTAAATATGTATATAATTAATAGTCTTTTGAAAAAATTAAATACATGTTACAAAATTATTATAAAAGATAGAAAGAGGACAAAGAGAGACATGGATAAGAAGAAGTATATATATGCACAACTAATAAAATATTTAAACCTATGTAAATAGTGAAAAATCTACATGTTAGGAAAGATTAGTACGTAAAGGAAGCTTGAAGATGATGAGAAGAATTCCTATATTAAAAGAGAGATTTTGAGAAGAAAGAAAATATTTAGTTTGCAAAGTTGTGAAGAAAGGGGGTTGTATTTATAGGGGAAAATAGATTTTACTTGGTACAAGAAATTTTATGCTGAAAACTTTCGAAATTTTCATTTTCCGCCAAAATACATTGATGTACAAATCTTTTTGTATGAAATTTTCATTTTGCCGCCAAGATACATTTAGGTACCATTCTTTATGTACCAATTATTTAGTACAACTATTTCTCTACCAAAAGCATTTTCTTGGTACAAAGATCCTCTACCAATTACTCGGTATAAGAATTTTGTACCTAAAGCTTCCAGAATATTTGTGTGCTTTTTGTCAGAAAGTTGTTGTTAATTATTAGCTAGCTTCAAGCACTTGGCTCAAGAATCTTTGTACTTTTGTCAGAAAACTTTAGTACAATTATTTGGTATAGATACTTGTACATTGTAATACGCTAGAATCTTCTTTTGCTTATTTGTTTATAATAAATAATCATATTCTTTCCCACAAATCCTGTTCAACTTCAACCATATTTATATCCGGACTTGAAACTCGTTTTTTCTTTATGAAATGGCTCTTAAATTCGTTTTCAATTGACAAATTAATTATTGTTCCACTATATATTTCGCATTTTCAGTTAAAGAGGTGTGGATACTATCTCTTTTGTCCGTAGTTTTTAATTGCTTGCACATATATATTTTGATTAATAATTACAATATATATTATTTTAATTCATATATAATATTACACTTTCATTTATAAGCTAAGTGAGCAATTTTGCATAACTGCAGGTGTACTGCCATAACATTAATCAAAGTCCACACCATAAGGTATGTTTCATTTCGGATATTGCTATTAATGTTGGTGTTTATTTTGCTGATCCTATTTTGTTTTATAATAAAATAGATATAGAATGTCATTCGATGAAGCAAGAAGTTGGATGTATAATAGAAAGAACGAGAACGGTGACTTCACTGAGAGTTTCATTTTTGGTGTCCATAAATTCTTAGAATTTTCATTTTCTCAGACCCACTTAGTACCCGATGGAAAAATCAAGTGTCCCTGTAGAAAATGTTGTAATGCAAAATTCTTAAATTGGGATCAGGTCTATATGCATCTTTGTAAGTGGGGCTTCGTTCCTAGATATTATGTATGGATACTACACGGTGAAACGCGTAATTGGAACTTTCCAGATTATTCGGACATGGGGCAATCGTCTCGTCACTCTGTTACTGATGAATATAGAAATATGGTGCATGATGCGTTCGGTGATCAGTATGAAATAGAAAATCGTGATAATTTAGAGGATGAGGTGCCGAATAAGGAGGCGAGTGCCTTTTTTGCAATGTTACAAAAATGTGAAGAAAGGATAACTGAAAAAATGGAGACTACTGTTTTACAATGGGTTACACAATTTCTAAAAAATAAGATACTTTTTAAGCAAAGCTGGAATGGTTGCAACGCATTTCTTAAGCAAGTACACCAGGTGCTTAGTCCGGAAGATCAAAAGAAACTTCCTAGTAGTGTGTACAAGATGAGGAGAATGATAGATGGATTGGGCCTTGCCCATAGGACGTATGATGTGTGTGTCAATAATTGTTTTTTGTTCTACGGTGATTTTGAGACTAGTACTTGTACCGTATGTCCTCAGTGCAAAGCAGAAAAGTACGACACTAGCCGAAATATTGTTTCCAATAAAAAACTTATCTCACGTAAGAAGTTATGGTACTTTCCACTAGGTCCACGACTACAAAGACTATACATGTCACGTCACACTTCTGAGCACATGACCAGGCATTTGAAATGTCAGACGGACGATGATCGAATGATTCATCCGGCATCTGGAGAAGCATGGCAGTCTTTTGATCGAAAATTTCCAGATTTTGCGCGTGAGGCACGAAATGTTAGACTCGGTATTTGAACGGATGGTTTTAATCCGTTTGGAAACTCTTCTGTATCTTACTCATGTTGGTCGGTCTTTGTGACACCGTATAACCTTCCCCCCGATTTGTGTATGCGACAAGAGTATATCTTTCTCAGTTTACTGATATTTGGTCCAAGAGGTCCTGGGAAGAATATTGACGTTCTATTGAGGCCCTTAGTTGATGAATTGTGCCAATTATGGCGTGATGGTGTTCAAACTTACGACTCATTTAGGAAACAAAATTTTCAAATGCGGGCGTGTGTGTTATGGACAATAAGTGACTTTCCCGCATATGGCATGTTATCTCAGTGGAGTACGCATGGAAAATTGTCTTGTCCGTATTGTATGGAGAACACGAAATCATTTCAGTTGCCGCATGGTCGAAAAACAACTTTCTTCGACTGCCATCGTCGATTTCTACCTCTTCGTCACCCGTGGAGAGAAAACATAACGAATTTCCAGAAAGGCATAGTAGAGCATGATGCACCTCTACTTAGAAGATTGGGTAATGAAATGGAAGATCACGTTATCGATCTACCTAATATGCCATTTGGTGATCATAAAAAATTTATTCAGGGATTTGGCACAAAGCATAACTGGTGTCGTAGGAGCATATTTTGGGAACTCCCGTATTGGTCTGCCAACATGATCCGTCACAACTTAGATGTGATGCACTGTGAAAAGAATTTTTTTGATAATATCAAGAATACAGTGATGGACGACCCCCAAAAAACCAAGGACAACTTAAATGCTAGAAAAGATTTGCAGTTGCTTACTAACCGAAGTGGGTTGTTTTTAGAGCCACAAGTGGAAGGTACTAAGCAAAACAAACGCAAAGCAGTGTATTGTCTAAGTAAAGAGCAAAAACGACTTGTATGTGAATGGCTATGTGGTCTTAAATTTCCAGATGGATACGCATCTAACATATCCCGTTGTGTTCAAATGCAACAACTCCGTTTGACTGGAATGAAAAGTCACGATTGCCATGTGTTCATGCAAAGATTGGTGCCGATTGCGTTTCGGACTTATTACCAAATCATGTTTGGGAGCCACTCGTTGAGGTAAGTAATTTCTTTAGAGCATTATGTGGTACTGAAATTCGGAAATCTGACATGAAATCACTCGAGAGCTCAATTATAGTAACTATGTGCAAGCTTGAGAAAATATTTCCACCATCTTTCTTTGATTCAATGGAGCATTTGGCAATTCATCTTCCATGGGAAGCAAAAGTAGGTGGACCTGTCCAATATCGATGGATGTATCCTTTTGAGAGGTAACTAACTCTTAATCACACACACATATTATTTTGAGTTATGTTGTTGATATATAATAGAATCTCCATATTTTATAGGCGTATGTTCGAGCTAAAAGGATCAGTGGGTAATAAAGTTCGAGTTGAAGGTTCAATCTGTGAGATATACTTGATATCTGAGATCACGAACTTTTGTTCTCATTTTTTTGAGATGGGGGTCGAAACAATATTAAACCGTTTAAACAGAAATGAAACAGGGACGAATCCTGATAATCTTGGGCATTTGTCTGTATTTCAAAATAATGGTCGACCTATTAGTTCAGTAGAAAAATACAGACATCTTACTGTTGAAGAGTACAATGCTACTCAATTGTACGTGCTTTCAAACTGTCCTGAAGTTGATTGTTGGGCGAGGTACAAATGTTCAATAAAAATTGTACTATAATTACTATATGTGCAGTTAAATAATCTAATACTACTTTCAGGTTGTTTGAAGACGAAGTATGTCAAAATCTCAATAAGCAACAACGTGAAAGAACGCGCTACTCAAAATTTGTTCCATGGCTCAAACGACGTGTTAAGTCTGGTGAATATCAAGTAGACCCACGAGTATATGCTTTGGGGAAAGGACCATTCTCTAAAGCCCGTATACACAAAGGCTACATTATCAACGGGTTTCGATTCGAAACAGAGTCCCATACCACAGGCAAAACAACAAGGAACAGTGGTGTGTGCGTCAAAGCAAGTATTGGGGCTCCAGAAGAAACCAATTTCTACGGTACGTTGCAGGAAGTGCTAGAGGTGTATTATCGAGACGGTGAACCAAAGCCAAGAATTGTTCTATTTAAATGTGATTGGTATGACATCACTACGGGAATGACTGTACATCCCACACACCGTTTAATTGACATTACTCCTACAATGCTTCTGTCTACGGGGGTGTCTGAACCTTTTATACTGGCGAATCAGGCACAACAGGTGTATTACACGCCTTATCCCTCTCCACAAAGAAGAAATGTATGGGCAGTCTGTACAGTTAAAGCAAGACATATCGTTGATACGTCCTCAATAAGCGAAGAAAATGTCGACAATGTTCGTACTTCTGAGGAAGATAATGTGTATCAGGAGAATGAAACACCAATAATTAACTTATCCATTGATATAAGTTCTTTTAATTTAATTAATCTCGCCGACGAAGAACTTGTGCCAATTCAAGAGGAAGATCAACCTGAAGCTGTGACTAGTGGATCTGAGGATGACGATGAGGAGGACAATGTTAATGAAGTCGAAGATGTAGCCGACGACGAAGATGATGACGACTACGTGCCTTCTTAGTCTTTTGTTTTGCTAATTAATTACCTTGTCTTTGGATTATGTAATGTATTATGGAGTTGCTTAATGGATCATCACTATTTTCAGAATATTTAAATGTGATTGTCTCTAATTTACCTTCTTCCTTCTAAGTTATGAAAAATAGCACATTTAAGATTTGAATTTTAAATTGCCAATGCCATTTCGCTTCTTTGGTTTATGCATTATAGACATATTTCAATAACCAAACCTTTTAAATAAGCAAGCTCATATGCATATTCATCATCAATTTGATTCCTAATCTTCTTCAGTTACAAATTGCCAACTGATCCATCCATATGCATCATCAAAGCACAAAATAAAATAAAAACACAACCTGTAATATTCAAAGAGCCCATATTACAGAAGACAAAACCACACAACTTCAGATTCACTCATCTGCAATATTCCCTGATTCACAGGAGACAAAATAAATTTGCAACATTCCCTGATTCACTGTAATATTCATCTGCAATACTCACATGAGACAATATGCATCTGCAATATTCCATGATTCACAGGAAACAAGCAACCCAGTTCACAGGAGACAAAATAAATTTGCAGATGAGAGGAAAAAAGTAAAGACAATACTGAATATAAGGGCATGCAAGGCATAAAAGTATAAGAGACGCACGCACGCAAGACAAAATAAAGCGTGTTCAGTTTCATAGAAAGCTACTGAACCACGTTTTCATCCATCAGCCAATCGGTTACTTGCAGTTGGGGCCTATATCCGTCAGGTTGCTGTGTTGCATTTGCGGGATCAACTCGCGCCTGGCGAAGGACCTGCAATTCAGTACTCATCTCCATCACTTTCCTTAACAACTCAGCCTGAGTGTTCTCGAACGTACTTACTTTCACGTTCAACATATCAACCAACCCCTGGTACATCTCCACCTTTTCTTGGAGTTGCTGGTTTTGAGCACTGATCTGAGATGGAGGCAGTAGACGCATCCGCTGCCTAGCAACGACTATGCCGTAGAACTCTGGTCGGGAATGTACAGGAACCCCTGGAACATATTTAAGAGGCTCTGCCGCCTTGAGCCACAATTGGGGATCCCACTTGATTAATCCGTTTTCATCAAGTTCATCAGCATTTGGTAGTAGATTCTTGTAAGCCATCTATGATTTACAGATAACAAATCGTTTTGCATTAGATTTTTTTTTTTAAAAACTATTGACCTCAAAATCATTTTGCTATCATAATAAGCCATTAAAATGGCACTTGAACTGAAACTTACATATTGATGGAAGGCCATTTCGTTACACCACACAAATTCGCCATCATCATCAACATATCCTCGGGTATCCTTGAACACACTAGCGAGAGAAATTTTATCCGGTGTCGTGTCCAACAACTTTGCCTATCAAAATTATATCGAATAGAAGATAAATATGCCCAAGCTTTTAATTAACATAGTTTAATCACAAAATTAAAAGCATCCGTACCTTCTTGGCACGGTGGTCCTCGAGGCTAACAGACCCGCCCCTATGTGTACAATTACCTGTGCCACGTTTTTTTTTGCTTGGTCAGATTTGGCCTTTACTTTAGGGGTTTCCCACAAGATCTTGTAGTCAGGTATCAAGAAAGGCGGAATCCATGTCGGATGTTTCAATTTATGAACTGGATCGACAAGCCCCTTGTAGTAGTTTTTTTTTTCCCGAGCTAAGCTCATGTGTGAACTTCTGACGGCAATGAATTTCATAGAGAGTGAGGACCTGGTCCTCATCCTCTTCGCGCCATTGATATACATCCTACAAGAAAAAATGATTTATTAGTAATTTAAGAAAAAAATCTTATTGAACTATTTCATAATCTGAATACATGAAGATCTTAATACCATAAAAGCCTCCAACAAGTCGGCCTTGTGCTCTTCTGACCAAGTTTTGTATGTTAAGTACGCCTCCTGCAAATAAGTCTTTAGATTGGAACTGATCTCTCTCACAGCAAATTGACACGAGAACTTTCCGACATCTGTCACGTACAAATGTGTTTTCTTTGTGGGATCAGAAGGAGCACGCAAACTAATAGCTCGTCCACGTGCACGTCGTCGATGAACGTGTTGGTGGTCACCAACTGGCCCATCTACAGAAGCCGAGGCCGAGGCAGGCAATTCTGGTGAGCCCATAGATGTTGTTGGGTGTGGTGGTGACCGAGTCAATGGAACATTAGTTGCAGATGCAGGGGCTGTTGGGGCATCTACTACTCGCGTCGGGTGACGCTGTTCGGTGAGAGGTGCAGAACAAGATGGTGATTGCATGGCCTGGAATGGGACATATTGTGGTGGTGACTGTGTCAAAGGCACACGAGTTGCGGGCGCAGGCACTGGCGAAGAATCTGCTGCTCCAGGTGGGTGACACGATTGGTTCAACAATGCAGAACGAGATTGTGATTGCATGGCCTGGAAAGGGACGGATTGTGGTGGTGACTGTCTCAAAGGCACACGAGTTGCGGGCTCAAGGGCTGGTGGAGAACCTGCTGCTCGTGGTGACTGTCTCAAAGGCACACGAGGTGTTGCGGCAGTGCTGAACTGAGGGTTCAGACCAGGGGCGCAATGTGCAGCGGATGTCGACCCCCCTGAAATATTGGACCTCGCAAGTTCTGGAGAAGTTGATGGATTCGGTCGACCAATTGTAGTGGGCCTAACTCTGGGGCCTATGTAATCAACTTGTGAAGACGGTTTGGCTTTGGCATGACCCCTACCTGCTCCATTAATACGTTTCGTTGTCGCCATTCTACAAAAAAAATGTCTCATTTAATTATGAAAGCTAATGACATGCAAGTATACTCCAAAAATGTAGTCAAGTATAACAACAGCTATAGTTTTCCAAAAATGTAGTCAAGTCAAGTTTAACAACAGCAAGTATACTCCAAAAATGTAGTCAAGTCAAGTTTTCCATCATATACTCCAAAAATGTAGTTCTTTCAAAGAAAAATATATAACAACAGCTATAGTCAAGTTTAATGATGTATTTTACACACACAAGCACACAAAAAGAAAGCTACGAATCAGAGGAAATTAATACGAAAAACAAGATTGGAGCTAATTAGCAAAGAAATTATAGATGTATGATGCAGCAACATGTAACGCCCATCAAAGTAAAGACGATGAAGCACTGAATCAGTGACTCAAAACTCACCCGAAATGGAGTGCTTTTCGAGCTTCCAATAATTGTCTACTGGTAGGATCTTCAAATTTCACGAAAAATGCTGTGAGCGAAGGGAAGAAACAAAGTAAGAAGATAAACGGGCATGTTAATTTATAAAAGCAACAAGCAAACCACCCATTCATTCCAACATCACCCTGGTATAACAACATAACACCATTGATACCTAAATCTTAAAAGAAGCACTAGAATCAAAAAACAATTCAGTTATTAAGCAAAACAATAACTTTTCCAAAACTATACATGTATAATCTACATCTGTTTCACATCAATTGAAGAAACAAAACGAAATTACATGACTAAAATTTCACAAACAAAGTCTCACGAAAAACCCATGAATAATTAGGAAATAATGAAAGAAGATTAAAACTAACCTTTCAGCGGTTGATTTTGGACGAATTACAGAAGGCCGGAAGATTTAGAAGAAAGATTTCTTACTGAATCTATGGTTTTTTTTTGATACTCAAGAGCTATGGCGGAGAGAGAAGAAAAGGAATTAGGGCTGATCGAGACCCTTCGAGAACGGCGGAGAGAGAAGAAAAAAAATGCTGACCCCCTTTTAAATGAGTGAAGAATAAATTAGTTGGTACAAAATATCTGTACCAACTAAATAGAAGGGATTATTCTGTACCAATTGTTTATTTATCGGTACAGAATGTTCGACCCAATTACTCGGTAGAAAAAATCTGTACGTAAACACGCGCGCTAATTTACCGCGCGTTATTTCAGTATTTTGGTTTGATATTTTATAACTTGTTAGTAGGGAATTGTTGTTCCCAATATTAGGTAGGAAATTCTAGTACCAACTTGTATATTGTAAGTTTTTTGGTATTATATGTTTTTAGTACAATAATTCCATCCCCAATACTTAATATTTGGTAGGCATCTATATTCTCTACTAATTAGTTGTCCCTAATTTACTCTTTTCTTGTAGTGATAAATTAAGTACCTCAACATGTATCTAGCTAGGGGGCATATGTTTTGTCTCTATGAAGATGTTCTTTTATCGTAGTGAGTAAAAACATGTAAACAAATTTAAAAAATATTATGTTATTGTTATAGATATTAATATATTAAAGTGATGATTCAAAAATAGTAGTGTTCACTATCAAATTTAGAGAAAATCCGTAACACTCTTCATGTAGTCTCACTGGAATGTCTTCTTTACGCGGGGCGTCGACTATTTTATGAGGGGAATATACACTGTTTTTATATAAATTGATCGAATGTCTCAACAGAGCCAAATATTGCTCTTGTATATGTGTAGAATTGAGTCCACCTCGTTACAAATGATCATTGGATCTCAATTTATAGGCTTAGGCTACACACTCATTATTACAACAGTTTTACCTTTAATGAACGTGTAATCTCTACTGATGACCTACTTATGGTAAGTAGATATGCTGACAGGTTAAATGATGGCTTGTTCGAGACTTGTATATCACTCACTCGCTCATAATGATTTATGAGTATATTCAAGTGGTAGTTATTGCACTATATATGGTCAATCCTTTTAATGTGGCACTTTTTCTCTCCGAGTTGCCTTGTTATTCCATTGCTCTTTCGAAGGATGGTGATGATGAATTTCACGAGAGTTTTGACTTTTAGTTTGTCAATTATCTCCTCCTCCTCGGCCACCTACCTCGTAGACTCATCAAGTGGTTCCTTTAATCTTTGACAGAATGGGCTGTTTTAGTCCCTTCTTCCCGAGGCCTTTTATATTCTATGATGCCTTTCCTTCATAACCTTACATTTTTAGTGGCAAAATACCTTTGTAGGTCTTACGGGCCTTGATGTGTGGCGAAGCGTGTAGTTTTTATGATATGTATGCAATAATGCTAAGCCTACGTGTTCGCAAGTGCACGGTCAAGTAACAATAAACTGGAATGTATAATTATGTCTCAAGTATCGAATACCAATGAAGTTGTGAATTAATTTCTAAAAATTACTTAGATGCAGAAATAATGATGGCCATCATTATTTTACTACTTTTGATTGTGTAAGAGAAAGAGATATCTAATGAATAAAAATATGACTGCAAGATTGTAACTAATGAATGCAGAATTACACTAGTGAATGTGAGGAGATGCTAACCAATGGATTAGAATGCAAATCTAAATTAGAGAATAAAATTGAAGATGATTCGATGATTACTTTGGTTGACAACAGATGGATGAATGTGTTCAGAGTCCGGGTTTCACCACTAACTTACTTAATAGTTCATAGACAAATTATCAATGTTTCTTTGATCTAAGCCTTATTTGAGTTCCTCTGTATCTAAAATGGATCCGTGCTCTATAGTCGGACCTATCGCGCTAGCGTACTAAGTCTGGGTATCAATTGTTTTAGAAGGGAATTAAGTGTGCAATCCAATTCACTCATCTTCTTGGCTAATAGAGTGAACTTAGCAAATATTGTATTCGTGTGATCTAAAGATTGGTCTGATTATGTTAGTATATAAATGTCACAAATCATATTTATACATGAATAGTTTAAGATCTACACTATGCCGATCCCTTGGTATTGCTTCTGTTATTCCAGCGAGAGTTAAACGTAACATGCAACATATATAACAAATCAATCTAGACACATGAACACTCAAACAATACTCTAGCAAATCAGATAATCACATTCATAAATTAGAGCTACCTCCATACTCCAAACCCATGGTAGTTTAACTACTCATAATCTCAAGGTCAATTGAAAATAAAGAGTTATACAACATAATTGAAGAACAAAGATTAAGAAAACTTCGGAGATCCGGTAGAACGTTGTTGCTTTCAATTTTTTTGACTCATTTGCTTTGACTCCTCCGTCACAACTCTTATCTATTTGACTGAAACTAAAATTATGAAGGACTGAGTTTCAATGGTGCTTCTCTCAAACCCTCTTTACACTTTTCTATCAATTCTCTATTTTACAACTTTTCTCTCAATATAGTATGAAAAAACAATAGAAAGTGGTGTAAAGCTGTGTGTTCGACCTAGACCCGTCCTCACTTAAACTCTAGAATTGATAATTTTGCTCTACGTGATGTTGTATGTCGCACGGGTCGATCTGCTTGAGGAACGCGAGTCGTGCTGGTCTTTCAGTGGAGCAAGGGTCGCGCTACTCTGGTGTAAGTCGCGCTATTCCTTGGTTGCAGAGTGTGGGCTGTGCGGCTATTGATGTTGGTCGTGCGGCTTCCACTGGTTGCGTGCTGACTGCTGTGACTCTTTCTTGTGAGATTATGTGTGCATTCTAATCATTGTAGTGTTGTAACACTTAGTTATTGCATCGTGGAGCCTCCAATGCAACCCCTCTTAATTCTTTATCACTTTAACTTTCATTGTGTGCTCTTTTTATTATTTGTCTTGACTCGACTCGAAACTACAAAAGACACAAAACATAACATAAACTACTAGAATTGCTACAAAGCATAGCAAAAGTACAAGTAAAAGGCTATTAAAATCATATCAAATAGACACTAGTCAACACCTACAAACTTAAACATTTGCTTGTCCTCAAGCAAACCTATTAGTCTAGATTCAAAACAAGTTAGAATTCAACTTATCATTATGTTAACACTCATGGATATGAATATATTCTTATAATGCAACCTATGGTTAAGACAAGAGATGAGTGGGAATATACAAGTAAACAAGTGCACATCAAATTTAATGAAGTCGTCGTCCTGCAATATCTCACGTGCTCAAAGTGTATGTGGCAATTGTTCATGCATATATGAGCAAGATTCATGTTGAGAATTCATATTTCACAGAGCTTCACAGGTAACCACTTAACCCTTATTCTCTACTTTTCGTGCTACCTTCAATTCATGCAAAATTCTTATTTTGAGGATCTCTTGGGATTCTATTACCTTTAATGTTGAGTTAGGTGTGGGCTAATAGTGAGAAAAGAGAGACTTTTGCGTTCTAGAGATGTATATCATAAATCCGACTCCCTTTCTTTCTCTTTTCCTCCCTCGTTTTTCTTTTCTTTTCTTGGCCTTATCATTGTTTCTTTTATAGGCTCTTTTTGATATTTTCTTGAGTTTTCATTTATTCAAGTTCAATTTCTACTCTATATATCATGATGTTCGAGATGAACCCCCAAATTTCTAGTGTTGCGTAGGGTTAATTTGTTCTCTCTATTATGCTCACCCTCCTTTTGATTTTTTTAGCCTTTTATCATTTTTTTCTTTTTAGGCTTAACACTTTTGTTACTTACATCTCCTCTTTATCTCTCATTTTCTTTCCTCACGTGAATCTCTAAAAAATGGTAGGATATAATATTATTAGTCTCATATGGTAGATATATGTAGCTAATTGAACAAGAAACTTACATTGAAAAGGCTTCAGTGGGGTTATGAGGATTACTTTATTTGTAAAGGGTTTAGGACTTCAAAAGTCTCAAATGCAATTTGAAAAGACGGCCTAGTTACTTTCTCATGAACTAACAAAACATGTCTCAACATCTTATAAACATGCAATAGAACTGCCGATGCATAGGAAATAAGCATGTTTTTGACAATATTACATAAGATGTACAATAATCACACAAGTATATTCTTTGCATCTCAAATTCGTATCATATGATGCATATATCATCATTGGTCCTACTTATTCATACTTTTAGAACTCATACTTGAATCCAAAGACTCTAAAAAAAAGAAAGAAAAAAAAGAGATCCTAAAACTAGACTCTAACAAAAATAACTAAAGCTTAGCAGAAATGACAACTAAAGCGATGCTTCCCACCCCCACAAAAGAATCAGACCATGTCCTCATCAAAAACCATAGGAAATAGTAAAGCATAGATAAGAGGACCCCCCTGATCTAGCCTTGGGCTCATAGAACGCTCATAGGGTTGTTGGGATTGCCTTTCTTGTCTTTGTCAGTCTTTGTGAAATCTCTTTCAACTCTTGCCATTGATTGGCATTGGTATTCCAGAGTTTCTCCGTGATCTCATCAATTTTATTCACCATCTCAATGTAGTCTTTTATCATCTTCTCTTTTGCCTCTTCAATTTGTTTGTGATGCATCTTTTGTTTTTTTCTTGTGCATGCGCCGTGATTTTTTCTAATGATGCAATAGATGATGGCTCACTTGAATAAAATGTCTTCTCGTTCACTTGCCTAGTAAGGTAGTTGATTGGGTATGCATTTTAGTGGTAGATGTCAGTGTCAAGCTCGCCATAATCTTCTTTAATGTACAAGACTGTGATTAATGAACCGAAGTACATGACTTTCGGGACCATCTGTCATGTGATCCTCTATGGTTTCGACTATGATTTCACCAACATTTGGAGTATCTCCTTGTTTGATTGCCATCATGATCTGAGCTTGGGGTCCATGAAACCTTTCCTAGATTAACAGGTGGCAGAATTCTTGAACATACAGACAAGTAAAGCTTTTTAAAACAAGGTTTCAACATGCCAGAATTGGCTTCAAGGTCTCTATTGACATTCTTTTGAAATGCCTTCTTGTCTATGGTTAACTGATGGGATGCAGTTTCACTTTGTAATTTTTGATAAGTTCCCTCGTTCCACATCGGTTTCTTGTTCAAATTTTAGTATGCATTGATTCTACTAACGCTTAGTGGGACTTCATGCAAGCGTACCATGGTAGATGATTCCCTTCGATCATGGTGAGCATAGAATTCATGTACGAGGTTGGCGTTCACCTTTCCTGGTGGCTTAGTCATCTCCACCATGTCCATGTAGTGTAACGTAACTTTGGGACTGCTAGGGATTGCTGCCCACAAAATCACTCATCAACAACCTTGTGTACCTCTCGAAACAGCCTCTTGTGGTAAATTTCTTCATATCATGAATTTGTTGTGCCAGTTTTCTAGTGTGTTTCACCTAGACCTGTCGTCCTTTTATAGATAATTTGGTTTTTCCTAGGTCAGATCTTTAGTCATCACTTTAACTCTGATATTTGATGATTTTGCCATATGTCGCACTGCTTAAGGAGTGGGAGTTGCGCTACTCTCTGCTAGTGGATTGCAGGTCGCGCTGCTTTGTGGCAAGTAACGTTGCTCCATAGTTGTGAAGCGCGCTGCAGTTCTCGACACTGGTCGTGCAACTTCTGGTGGCTGTGGACCGACTGTTGGGCCTCTTTTGTGTGAGATTAGGGTTTCATTCTCTATCCTCGTAGCATCGTAGCACTTCCAACGTAGCCCCTCTTAAGTCTTTATCACTTTACTCTCCATTTGTTGCTTTGTTTTCATTATTTTGTCTTGACTTGACTCAAAACTACAAAAGACACAAATATAACACAAACTATTAGAATTGCTACAGATCATAACAAAAGTACAAGTAGAAAGGTTATTAAAATCATATCAAATATAAACTCATCAGGCCTCCTAACTATTCGTGGTATTATCATGTGTTATTATAAATTAATTTTAAAACCTACCCAGCACGGGAATGAGGGATTTGAGAGTTCTATGGGCTTCTACGCCTCTTTGAGACCAACCAAAACTTTACGTACAAAGAGACCTGACAAAACACTAAAGGGTTTTCCCAAAACAAATGGGAGAGGCCTAGCGCGAGCCTCTTTTGATTAGTTTAGTAAAGTGGACACCCATGAGATCGATGTACTTTTCGAGTCTCTTTCAGAAATGGAGGACACATGGCCATCCATAAAACAACCTCTAGGACCCACGTAGTGAGATCTAGACCCACCACTTCACTATTTTCTATGATAAAATTGTTGATGGATTACAAGAAGACTAAACAAAGTAGGCCTCCGCCACTTGAGATGTATGAGGGGGGGGGGGGAATGCTTGTATAGTTCTTGATATATATATATATATATATATATATATATATATACATGTGTCCTTATTCGGATGGGCCATCCACTCTGAAACATAAAAGGGTATTTGTTTGAGATGGTATGTTGGAGTGCGCAAGGTCTGTTGCTCCCTTGTCTATTGTCGGAGGGACTAGGCACGATATTATCCCTCTTAAAGGGTATTTGTTTGAGATCCCTGCATCCGCTTTGCAAAGAATGGAATGCAAACTGCCTGTATGCTTTCTATAGTTGTCTTTGAAATCGGCTACATGCGATAGAGTTTTATTCAAAGCATCATCCCATCTGAATTGAAGAAGCAAATGACGTTTCAGGAATAAATCAAAAGTTATAGATATCTTAGGTATTGAAAAACTGATACTAAAATGTCAAAATGGTAACACTCTGATGATATTGATCCTTCGGCCTAGCAATACTAATATCCTTGGTACAAATATTAACAGCACGCCTTGAGGCCATATAATTATTGTTATAGTTTGTGTCCTTAGATTCAAATTATTCCAAACGGATGTTAAGAAAACGTAGAAGAGGATTTTATTAAGCTCCAAAAGACCTCAATGGCCCTCATTATCCATATCATGTTCTTAAACATAAGAGAACTCTGTATGGGTTAAAATAAGCTTCTTGGACATGGTATGGAAGGCTAACTTAACACTTGATTGATAAGGATTGCTAGATAAAATCATGTTCTATAAACATGTGGTGATGCACGTGATGATATTGTGTTTGGGTCAACCTCGCATAACAAGTGGCAATAATTCATCAATACCGTGAAACTATGACTTTGAAATTAAAATGGTTAGAGAAATCGCTAATTTTTAGAGTTGCAGGTAAAATAATTGAAAGATCTTTGTTCGTTATTACTGAGAACGTTTTAATTGTTGTAACAACAGATTGGTTACAACATTAAAATAAAGGAATAAAAGAACATTCAGTTTAACGTGATTTAGTCAACTGACCGACATATATACGAGGCTTTCTCCTAAGTCAACTCAAATATCTTTTATTGATATGAGATTTACAACCATACAATTTATATCTAACAGTAATTTGGACTCTTAATTACTCTCAAAAACCTACAGAATAAATCTGATAATATATTCCCTATGAGTTTCGAAAACTTCAAAATAACTCGAAGTTCCTTCGGCAATAATTAAGTCTTCTTAATGAAAACACGTGTTTTGACTCTTATTGGAAACTTAATACATAAGCACTTAAGATATTATGTTTTAAAGACTGTCTTCAAAATGCTAGAGTATTATGCTTTTATAGGGCTTGAGGAATGCCTTATTAAATTCGTTGTTGCAACTGGTTGATTGTTTTGATTGTTACAATTGGTTGACAGATGTCCCGAAAATAGTCAATTCCTAAAATTGTCGGATCGTGGATTGATACAACAACTTTGAGAGTTAAGCTTGCGTTGCCTTAACTCTATTATGATTATCTTGATAAAAGTAATATGCAGCAGAATTAAAGAACGCAAGAAGATATAATTTTCAGAAGTTTTCAATATTATTAAAAACTTCCTACCCTTAGGCGAAATAACCAATAAAGATTTTAACAAAACGTTCCTCACAACAATTCACTCACGCTCTTTGTTGATCGGACTCAACGAAGCATACAAGCACAAACTACTTAACTTCTAAGAACTAGACTTAAAGTAGTTGATACAAAAACTTCGCAAAAGCAAGACGAAGACAATACAAAGAATTAATCTCTTGGATTATTTAGAACTATTGTCTTGTAATCATCTTGATGAACTTCACACCTATATATAGGTTTCTTGAAACTTGCACTCCAAGGTATGTTGTTCACAATTTTGGTAACTCTTGTTGTTTCTTTGTTGAATTGGACTTCCTTTTGAACTCAGACTCTTTCTTGAATAAGTGTTCCCTTTATTAGAGTTCTAATAAGGTAACATACCTTCTTCAATTCAGAGTAATCCTGGAAAGAATCGAAGTTGCAGTGGAACTCCAATTATTTCCTTCGTTGCAAACCGTGTTGAGTTGACTATTCAACTTAACTTGAATTATGGAAACTTCAAGTAAAGAATCTTTCAAAGCTCTTCCTTATGATTAAGATACCTTCATGGACATAAACATAAACAACTAAAACCGTGTAACTTGATTAATAAGTGAATAAAGGCAAAACTCAAATTTAGCAGTTAAAGACAGTTTTCACGCAGGTTCTTTGGTTTCAATGTTATCCTCAATGTTGTCCTAACATCACATAACATTGATTCCAGAATACCTTGCACTTCAATTCTCCCCCTTTTTGCCTTTCTTCACAAAACCAATACATGTTCCAATCAAGTCTTATATCCAGAAAGTTAGAATCAACAAGAAACAAATTAAAACTACTACACTGCTCCCCCTCAATTCAAACTAACATATTCAAAGTTAAAATAACAAAGACAAGTATTAAGATCATCACGACATGAAAATATGTTGAGAGTCCAACATTCATCAATGGTGCCTCAACATTGAAACCAGTGAGTTTCCTGCATAAAAGGTTAAACAGAAAAATAGTTCAAAATTTGCTTTCATAAGCAACAACAGTCAGAGCAGTTCAAACAGTAGTTATACTTAGAGTTACAGACCACAACTAGATAACAAGGACATGTTCCTTGATCAAATCAAACCGTATAGAGATAATGTACCAGCAACACAAACATAACAACAGTTTAAGAAACAAAACAGAAAACTAGAAAAGAAAAAAAATCCAAAAATTGGAACTACTCTCCCCCTTTTTGTGAAGAAGGAAGTTTCTCCAATTTTTTCACCAAGTTCTCCAGCTCTTTGAGATGTTCCTTCTTATCCAAAATCTCCATCTGAGTGTCAGCAATGTGCCCCCTGAACCAATTCAGTAAATGATCCACAAAAGTTGAGGTTATGACCATGCAATCTTCCTCATTGGACATAGGCACTGAAGTTCTAGCAAACTCATGAGCCTTCTTCTTCTCTCTGCTTGGTCTTACCATTCCTTTTGGGTTCCAAGGAAGATCTCTCACTCTTGAACCATACAAGTAGCTTGGGAGAATTGTAAGTTCAGCTTCATTGTTCATCCAGCCCACTGTGTCACTTGTCTTCAATCCTTGCTTGATAAGGATTTTGCAGATGAGTGAGGGAAAATGCAGCATGCCATTCTTCCTCCCAGTAACTTCAGACATTGACTTCAAAATCCTCTCCCTCATATTCACAGCTAGCCCATTCTTAATCTTGTACACTAAGATTGCTGATTCCTTAGGTAGCACATTAACATTCTTACTTGGCAGCCAGTTGAAGCATGCAATCTTATGCAAGACAACATTAAGGGAAGTGAGTTTTGTAGTTGGCAGAGCATCTTTCCAGACTTTGACCAACCCTCCTGCCAAATCTTCAATCACAGAATTGTAGTAGGGGTCCTCAGATTCTTCAACAAGTGGGAATCCACAGATTCTATTGATGGTGTATGGTTCAATATTGAATACTCTCCCCCTGACCCAAGCTTTTCCATACTTTGGAGATCTGTAATCTCTTATCCACTTGGAGAGATTCATGTAGAATTCCATAACAATCTCAGAAGCATAATCATTCAACTCCATCACAGATTCATGAATCCCTCTTGCTTCAAGCAAGTCCATCACTTTGTGTTCTTTAAAGCTGGCCATCTCTACAGCTCTTTCAAGGTGAATTTTCCTTCTCTTGAAAGAATCCCACTTCTCCTTCAAATCTGTGGTAAGATAATGGAGGGAAAAGTAGTCCTCCTCATCTTCAGGATAAACCACATACAGTCCATCTGAGTATTCTTCTGTCTTTGATGTTGCCTTAACATCAGCATCAACATCCTGTTCTTCTTCATCAGTCTTCTCCTCTTCTTTCTCATTCTCTTCCACTTCATCCTCAGCATCCACAACCTCAATTTCCTCTTCCAAAACCTGTTTCCCTTTCCTCTTTCTCTCAGCATCAACAGTAACAACATATTCTTTCTCTTCTTCAGCCTTACTCTCAGCTTCAGCAGCCCTTTTCTTATCTAACCTCTCAACTTGCCTTTTTCTGGCCTCAACACGGTGCTTGGCAATCTCAGACATTTTTCTACCACCAACAAACTTCTCACCAGAACCCTTGCTCTTTTTCTTTTGAGCCCTAACCCACTTCTTCACCAATTTATCCACAGATTCACCAACCTCCCCCTCAACAGATATATTAACATTAATCCCAGGATTAGGTTCAGCCATATTTACTTCAATTTCAGGTTCATTGATGATTGGAGTGGTTGACTTAGTTGTTGGCTCAACATTTGAAGGATTCTCCCTGCTTTGACTTCTTTCCTCGCCGCACATAGGGAATCGTCTTTCGTTTAGCAGCAACTTGAGCATCATCAGATTTTGCAGCATCACCTCGAGTGTGAGAGTGAGTGCGCGAAGCTGTGGGTTCACTGCTTAGAGCAACATCCTGCAAGAGTATCCATAGGAGACTTGCTCGCCATTGTTAGTAAGAGAAGTTTGCAGAGAAAAATTGAGAGAATCTTGAGAATAAAGAGTAAAATTGTAGAAATTTTAAGCACAAATAAAGAAATTAGGGTTGTGATTCCTAATATAATCGTGAGTAGTGGAGAGAGAGTGAATGTAAGTGGGTAGTTACTGATCTTTAACCAATTAAAATTATCCCACTATGTTTTTTCCGTGCACACATGTCAATGTGTAAGTAACAAGTAACCAGAGCGGTTTTCAAAAATCTGAAAACTTATAAGTTCCTGTTTTCAATGTTGGCCTACGACAGTGCACAATGTTGGGATAACATTCAATAACATTTAAACCAGAAGGTGGAGGTATAGGCTTCACCAAGGAAAATTTATGTGAGATCTTGGGATACATCCAAAAATACATCTGAAACTTATCTAATATAGCAAGTGAGTACCTCAGACATAATATTCAGATAAAAATCATGTGTAAGCAACATAAATAACAAGAAACACAGAGAGATAAGCAGTTATGAATTCAAGGAAAAATTCACTTCCACAACATAGAAAGTCACATAATAGTGTGTCACCTGCAGTATGTCACCCAACGTGTATGCCTCAACACATAAATTATACTCCCCCTAAGCCTAAACCAACACAACTCAACAACAAGAAACAAAACAATGTAGTTCTATATGAATGCAACAATGTAATGTCAAATAGGCAGATGGTAAACACTTATGAAGAACTTCTCAAACCAGCACAGTTCACATCTCTTTAAAATCTTTATTATTTTCATAATTCATCTGAACCAAAAACTGAAGGTTGCTAAACACAAAGCTAATGTCACTACTAAACGAGGGCAGCCTGAACTCCACACACCCAAGTAACAACATTAACAGCAACAAGTTAGGAAAGTACAAAGGCCTTGAATGTTGGCAATTCATTTATCATGCACCCCAACACCCAAATTCCTTATGTATACATGTTTACTAACCTGCAGTCAAGAGAATTCACCAAGTGATCAGTGCTACTAAATGTAAAAAATCTAAACCTCAAACACCCTAGTAGAAAGAATCACCCTCATGTGTTCCTTGGCCAAACAAAAAGAAACATGTAAATAAGCACAACTGAGTAACACTGAAGCTGTCAACATCATGTACCCCAACTTCTCCACATGTCCTGTACACCTTTCATATGAATAAGACACAACTGAATAGACATCAATGTAGTGAACTTTGTGTACCCCATCTTGTCCATATGTTAGGCTATCACAACCTCAGACAAACAGAAGAGTTTTATTACTTTTTCAAAATAAAGATGTGAAACTGATAACTAGAAAGAGTTGTTAATCAAAGAGTTCAACCACACAAACCAAATATGAAAAAACAAGGATTAAATGAGACTCACAAGGAAATAAATTCAACAAAGGAAAACAACATAATACCTACTACACCACAACAAATATACCAGTGCTAGACAGTGGAGTTATGTCAACATTTGTTTCCTCAACATTCTCACATACTCCACATTGATGAGCTTGGGAAATACTCATCATTATCATACTTTTACACTTTTTTAATTGATTATTCTTGATAGTTTTGTGGTATTTTTATGTTTGTTTTCATGTTTAGTAGGTTGAAATATGATTTGTCAATCAAGAACCGAAACTTCTAACATTCACCAACACCTGTGTAGAGTGAGTTATGTTTGGTTCTTTATATCACTGGAAAGCCACAGATGTCTAGTTTCCAACACAACAAGCGGTTTGTGATTCCGACATCTGGTGAGAAAGTTATGACCAAAACGGTAAAGTTGCGCAAAGCTGAAATGTACATACGCAACTCGCGCGCTCGATGACCGTCGGATCAAAATGGCTAATCAATGGTCTATATTCAATCTTGCAAGCTTCCAAATGGAAGATTCTAGAGTGTCATGACTTTTGTGATCAATCATTCATCAATTAGATGACTTTCGTGATCAATTAGATGACTTTTGTGACAACTTTGGACCATTGGATCAAAACGAGATGAACGGTTGAGATGCCGTCTTATGCTTTTGTTTCAACTATAAATAGACCTCACATTTTCCATATTTCAACACACCAATCTTCTTCATTCTCTCTTCACTTAGTAGTCTTTCTATAGTAGTAGTATTCACTAGTAGTTTGTAATTTCGAAGGAGTAATTTGGAGTTTGTACGGGGGAGTCCACCGGAGGCTTTACGGAAGTAAATCTCTGTAACGATCTCTAAACTCTCTTTACTTTTCTCTCTTTACTTTATGATGTTATATTTATCTTATAGTATTTTTCTATATTCCATTATGTGCTAAATCCACTTTGTTGGGATAGTGACGTAGCCTAATTACGATGATCTAACCTTTAATTAAAACGTATTGTTACGATGTCAAAATAGTTGGTGTATTTATTTGTGAATATAATGCTTCTAAAATTTTGGCAAACTTTTGGATGAACTAAGGATCGAATTGAAACAGAGAGAAGATTTTCGTAAAATAGCTTTGAAGTAAATACCGTGAATTCTCAATAGAATAGAAATATATCTATCGTTTTCACGTGGTTGATAAAATCACCATCGAACGTACATGTGCACATCTTCGTAACTAGACTCATTTTCTAGTTGTAAAGAATTTATGTATAACTTGAGAAAGAGTACATAAAGCATAAATGGTGATAACCAACAACAATTTTGAACGTGAAACTCGTAATAATATGCTTAATTAAAAGTTAGATCTGACTAATGACAGTGAAATCATGATTCCCAGCTCTTCTCTTATTGTCTACACTTATTTATTAGTAAATTGTTAATATTTTCGCTTGAACAATCTGAAATTCAAATTCTCAAATAAAATTAGAGTTAATAAATTTTGGTAATTAATTATTTATTACTCGTGGGATCGACAATCCTATCTTTCACTTTATTACTTGTTACGATTTCGTGCATTTGCGAATTTATCCACAACAAGTTTTTGGCGCCGTTGCCGGGGAATAAAATCAATTAATATCAATACCAGTTAACCATATTGTTAATTTGAGATTATGTCTTATATGTGTTAATATTTTACTGTACTAAAAAAATCACCTAGGTAAAAAAAAAAGAAAAAAAGAAAACGTTCGTTTGCTCGCTAGCTTTTTATTTTTCGTGACGGTAAATAATTATTTTTTTTACTGTGGTAATTTTTTTTTGTTTACTTTTAAAATTGAGAAACATAAAAAATCAAAAAAGAGTTACAAGGAGTAAGAACTCAACACTTTTACCTTTTGATCCTGATATTGAAAAAACTTTACAAATACTACGTAGGATAGAAAAGGGTAAAAGCAGAATGAGTGGACTTATAGAAAATAAATCAAAAGCCTTGCGGGACTACGCTGTCCCAACAATCTTAGGTGCCAACACAAGCATCCAAAAGCCGTCAATTGCTGCAAATAATGCAATTATTCAGATGATCCAAACATCGGTTCAATTTGTGGACTCCCGAGTGAAGATCCTAATGCACATATAGCTAATTTTTTAGAAATATGTGATACTTTTAAACACAATGGAGTTTCAGAAGATTCTATCAAGTTGAGATTATTCCCATTCTCATTACGGGACAAGGCGAAGAACTGGCTCAATTCACTTCCTCAAGGTAGTATCACTTCCTGGGAAGAATTAGCGCAAAAATTTCTAGCTAAGTTCTTTCCCCCAGCTAAAACAGCAAAAATGAGGAATGAAATCACTCAGTTTGTGCAACACGACATGGAGAATCTGTACGAAGCATGAGAAAGGTACAAGGAAATGCTTAGGAAGTGTCCTCACCATGGACTTCCCAAATGGTTGCAAGTTCAAAAATTCTACAATGGGTTGAGTGGAAACACTAGAACCTTAGTAGATGCGGCTGCAGGAGGAGCTTTAATGGCGAAAACCACAGAAGATGCCTATCAACTATTGGAGGAAATGGCGTCGAACAATTACCAGTGGCCTTCTGAACGACAGAAAAGACCAATTGGTGTGCACGAGATAGATGCTATCACAGCATTAACAGCACAAGTCGTTACACTCACCAAACAACTGGGAACAATGAGGGTAAATGCCATTCAGTCCACATCAGCAACATGTGATTTTTGTGGAAACTCACATTCAACTGCCAACTGCCATTTGGTAAGCAATTCTGAAAATTCTGCTCACAATGAAGAAGCAAATTTTGTGTCAAATTTTAACTGGCCGCAGAACCAGAACCCTGGATGGAGGAACCACCCTAACCTCTCTTGGAGCAACAACTAGAACCATATCAGGCCTCCTCATGGATTTCCACTGCACCAAGAAAAGAAACCTTCTCTGGAGGACATTGTCACTCAGTTAGCCACTACCACAAACCAATTAGCCTCAAGAACTGACCAATTCATCAATGAAACCAAGCAACAGTTCCAAAACCAAGGAACATCCATCAGAAAGTTAGAAGTACAAATGGGTCAACTTGCCACCACTCTAGCCGAAAGAGCACAAGGAGAATTGCCGAGCAACACAGAAACCAACCCTCGAGAACATGTGCAGGCAATTACACTCAAAAGTGGAAAAGTGTTACCAGAATCTGTTTCCTCAGAAGCAGAGAAGTTTCATACACATGAACAGGAACGTGAATCTGAGCTAAAGCACACTTCTGTCGACGCACAACCACCGAATGTGCAAGAAATTCAATTTCCACAAAGATTGAGGAAAACTAATCTGGATAAGCAATTTTCTAAATTTCTTGATATCTTTAAAAAATTGCACTTTAACATTCCTTTTGCTGATGCTCTTGAACAGATGCCCAGCTATGTCAAATTCATGAAAGAAATTTTATCAAATAAGAGAAAGCTGGAAGAACATGAAACTGTATGCCTAACCGAGGAGTGCAGTGCCATTCTACAGAAGAAATTGCCACCAAAGCTCAAAGATCCAGGGAGTTTTACAATTCCTTGTGTAATTGGGAATTCACATTTTGAGAAAGCATTGTGTGACTTAGGTGCAAGTATTAACCTGATGCCTCTTTCTGTGTACATGAAGTTAGAACTTGGAGAAGCCAAACTAACCATCGTGTCCCTTCAACTAGCGGACAGATCAATCAAGTATCCTAGAGGTATGGTTGAAGATGTATTGGTTAAAGTTGATAAGTTTATCTTCCCTGCAAATTTCATTGTCCTGGACATGGAAGAAGATGAGGATATTCCAATCATTCTTGGTCGCCCATTCCTTGCAACTGGGAGAACTCTAATTGATGTGCAAAAAGGAGAACTTACCATGAGAATGCAAGATGAACAAATCACCTTCAATATCTTCAAAGCTATCAAATACCCATCAGAAGCTGATAGTTGTTTCAAAATTGACATTCTCGATAAGCTGGTTGAACAAGTATTCGACAAGAGCCACTTGGAGGATTCACTCGAGGTATGTCTTATAAAAGAAGAGATAGATTTTGATAATGATGATATGAAAAGATGTATTTTAGCCCCTGATGCAATACCGATTGATTACAAAGGAAAGGTTGAAGAGCTAGAGAAAGGTACAAATATCACAATTCCATCTATTATTAAGCCACCAACTCTAGATCTTAAACCAATTCCTTCTCATTTAAAGTATGCATTTTTGGGAAATAATTCAACTCTACCTGTTATCATCTCATCATCATTGACTAATGTTGAAACAGATAAGTTGTTGCGAGTTTTAAGAGATCATAAAACTGCCTTAGGGTGGTCCATTGCTGATATCAAAGGCATGAGTCCTTCGACTTGTATGCACAAAATACTAATGGAAGAGAACTACAAGCCAACTGTATAACATCAACGCCGTCTGAATCCCAATATGAAGGACGTGATAAGGGCTGAAGTATTAAAGCTTCTAGATGCTGGAATTATTTACCCAATTTCGGATAACTCATGGGTGTGTCCAATACATGTTGTGCCCAAGAAATGAGGAATGACTGTAGTGAAGAATGAACACAATGAAGATATTCCCACAAGAACAAACACTGTATGGAGGGTGTGCATTGACTATCGAAAACTTAATAAGGTAACCCGCAAATATCATTTTCCTTTACCCTTCATTGATCAAATGTTGGATCGACTTGCAGGCCATCCTTATTACTGTTTTCTTGATGGTTATTCTGGATATAATCAAATACCCATTGTACTTGAGGATCAAGAGAAAACAACTTTCACTTGCCCATATGGTACTTTTGCATTTAGAAGAATGCCTTTTGGTCTTTGTAATGCCCCTGCTACTTTTCAAAGGTGCATGATGTTTATTTTTTCTGACATGGTGGAAAAATTCATTGAGGTTTTCATGGACAATTTTTCTGTCTTTGGTATGTCATTTGATGGCTGGTTGACTAACTTGTCTTTAGTATTGAAGAGATGTGAAGAAACAAACTTGATCTTGAACTGGGAAAAGTGTCACTTCATGGTACAAGAAGGAATTGTCCTAGGACACCATATATCTGCCAGAGGCATTCAAGTTGATCGAGCCAAGATTGAGGTAATCGAAAAACTTCCACCTCCTACAACAGTAAAAAGTATTCGTAGTTTTCTTGGACATGCAGGATTTTACAGGCGTTTCATCAAAGATTTTTCTCAAGTCAGAAAACCTTTGTGCAACTTGTTGGCAAAGGAATCCACTTTCACATTTGATGAAGAATGTCACAAACCTTCAACTTGCTGAAAAAGAAGCTAACAGAAGCACCAATAATTTCAACCCCTGATTGGAATCTCCCATTCGAACTGATGTGCGATGCAAGTGATTATGCTATTGGAGTAGTGATGGGCCAAAGAAAGAACAAAGTCTTACATGTGATCTATTATGCTAGTCGAACTCTAAGTGACACTCAAATGAATTATGCAACAACAGAGAAGGAGTTATTAGCAATTGTTTTTGCATTTGATAAATTTCGTTCATATTTGATTGGTCCTGAAGTTACTGTGTACACAGATCATTTAGCAATCAAGTACTTGCTTTCAAAGAAAGATGTAAAACCAAGGTTGATTCGATGGATCCTGCTTCTTCAAGAGTTTGACGTGGAAATCCGTGACAAAAAGGGCTCAGAAAATGTTGTTGCAGATCATCTATCACGATTGAAAGTTAAAGAATCACATGAACTTCAACCAATCAATGAAGAATTCCCTAATGAGAGGCTATACGCTATGCAAACAACCAATACTCCATGGTACGCTGATATAGTTAATTACCTTGCATGCAATATTATTCCATCTGAATTAACTTACCAGCAGAAGAAGAAGTTCTTTTCCGAAGTCAAACATTTTTTGTGGGATGATCCATACCTCTACAAGCACTGTCGTGATCAACTTTTGAGAAGATGTGTTCCAGAAGAAGAAATTGCTGAGGTATTACAACACTGTCATTCTTCAGAATATGGAGGACATTTCGGTGGAATAAGAACTGCAGCGAAGGTACTTCAGTGTGGACTTTATTGGCCAACATTGTTTAAAGATGCTCATGTTTTTGTTAGTTCCCGTGATCGATGTCAAAGGACTAGAAATATTTCAAGACGTAATGAAATGCCTTTGAATAACATTCTTGAAGTTGAATTATTTGATGTTTGGGGGCATTGACTTTATGGGACCATTTCCACCCTCATACAACAATAAATACATTTTGGTAGCAGTTGACTATGTCTCAAAGTGGGTGGAAGCCATTGCTTTACCAACTAACGATGCCAAGATGGTGATCAATTTTCTTCGAAAATACATATTCACCCGATATGGCACACCCAGGGCAATCATCAGTGATGGAAGTAAACACTTCCTTAACCACTACTTTGAGTCTTTATTGGCTATATATGGAGTACGCCACAAAGTTGCAACTGCTTATCATCCGCAAACCAGTGGGCAAGTGGAAATCTCAAACAGGGAAATAAAGCGAATATTGGAGAAAACAATGAATTCTTCAAGAAAAGATTGGTCCAAAAAGCTTGATGATGGACTTTGGGCTTATCGCACTGCCTACAAACTCCAATTGGTATGTCACCATATCGTTTGGGTTTTGGAAAAGCTTGTAACTTGGCGGTCGAATTTGAACACAAAGCTTATTGGGCTGTGAAAAGGCTGAACATGGATATGAAACTGGCAGGAGAAAAGAGAATGCTACAACTCAATGCTTTGGAAGAATTCAGAAATGAAGCTTATGAAAATGCCAAAATCTACAAAGAGAGAACAAAGCGATGGCATGACAAACGCATTCTACAACGTGATTTTGAGCCTGGTCAATAAGTACTTTTGTATAACTCACGTCTTCGACTTTTTCCTTGGAAAGTTGAAATCAAGATGGTCTGGCCCATTTACAATCACGAAAGTCTTTCCATATGGAGCTGTTGAAATTCAAAACAATGACAAGGAAGCATTTAAAGTTAACGGGCAAAGACTGAAGCACTACATTGGAGGCGAGTTTGAGAGACAGAAAATATCCATGACTCTACATCATCCCACTTGAAGTCATTACCAGAAGTCAAGACGATGACTATAAATCAAGCGCTGTTTGGGAGGCAACCCATATTAGTTCTTTCTTTTTATTGTTTTTTTAATTTGTATTGTATATATGTTTTTTTTTTCTCCTTTTATGTTCTTTACAGTTAACATGGAAGCAGCTAGTGGCGTCTTGGGAATCTGACGTTAAAAGACCCTGTTTGCCAATTTTGAAGAAAATTGATTGGGAAGCCATTCCTCGACTCATAGAAGGCGTTTATGCCATTTATGGACGTAAAACCAGAGGAAGATGTGAGCCACAATCACAACTACTATTTTCCTTTCAGGTGCCATCGTTTTTATTATTGTTTATATTTGTTTCTTTGGTTTTAGACATTAGGGGCAATGTCTCATTTAAGTTTGGGGGACATTTTTGATTGTGATGGCTTCTATTGTCTTTATATTGGTTTAAAAAAAAAACTACCACTTTACTTCACATAATTGTTCAAATTATGGATTAATGATGAGAAATTTGATACTTATGGTGATTTTTGTGATGATGATGAGCATGATATACTATGTGAACAACGTTTCGTTTAATCAATGTTTGAGCATGCCTATCTTCATATACACTTTTCACACATTGATTTGCATTGGTGGTTGAGCATACTTGGAGAACGGTTATTGAGATAAGTAAACTAAGGGAGATACACCCGAGCTTTATAAGTAATTGATCACCTCTTGAAGCAAAATCGTTGATGATGATTCACTACATAAATGATTTAGGCCATCTTTTCTTTAACACGTTTTGAGCCTTTCAAGCCATACCCTTCACAAATAAAATAATCACCAGAACCCCTCTGAGCCTTTCATTAAAGCTTTTTTTATGAGCCCATTTACCTATCCCGTGTAGCCACAAACAGTTATCCTACCCTTCTAGAGACTGATTTGCATTCACGAACTTGAGATGGAAGGAAATATGTGTAAAAAAAAATGTTCAAAAAAAAACTTAATAAATATGAAGATCACCCCTGGTACATATGAATAAGTTTGTAGGAAATATGAAGGAAATGAAAAAGAAAAAGAAAATAAAAAAATAAGAAAGAAATGAGGGATATGAAGTGTTGTGAAGAAAGAAAATGAGAAAGAACCGAAGTGCAAGAGATTTCTGAATGTAATATCTTACGTCTCTAGCTTTGCTTTTACTTATCCTTCAGTGAGCCCATACCTGAGCCTAATGTTACAAGCTAAAAAAGTCCTATTGATATGTAGTGAATCTTATTCAGATTAGCAGAGAGATAATGTGAAAGTTATACATATGGAGTCAGGATGATTAACTTTGGTGAACTTGTTTTGATGAACTTATCCAAGTAAACTCAATAATCATTGTATTTATTGTTCACACGTTGCACATGGAGATTTGTTTGTGAAAACTTGATTAACCGCCAGGTTGTGAACGAGTGTGTCATTGCTCTGATTCTTTGCATTCTCATCAAACAGTAAAGAAACTCTCAAAATTGATCCATGATTTAAATGATAATGTGAAATAATTTTTTATTCTGTCTTTGTTTTTTTTAGTCTAGAACGTTGCGTTGTTTGCTTTAAGCATTTTGCTCGAGGACAAGCAAATGCACAAGTTTGGGGGTGTGATGAGCTTGGAAAATACTCATCATTATCATACTTTTACACTTGTTTAATTGATTATTCTTGATAGTTTTGTGGTATTATTATGTTTGTTTTCATGTTTAGCAGGTTGAAATATGATTTGTCAATCAAGAACTGAAATTTCAAACATTCACTGACACCTTTGTAGAGTGAGCTATATTTGGTTCTTTATATCACTGGAAAGCCACAGATGTCTAGTTTCCAACGCAACAAGCGGTTTGTGATTCCGACATCTGGAGAGAAAGTTATGACCAAAACGGTGAAGTTGCGCAAAGCTGAAATGTACATACGCAACTCGCGCGCTCGATGACCGTCAGATCAAAATGGCTAATCAATGGTCTATATTCAATCTTGCAAGCTTCCAAATGGAAGACTCTAGAGTGTCATGACTTTTGTGATCAATCATTCATCAATTAGATGACTTTTGTGATCAATTAGATGACTTTTGTGACAACTTTGGACCATTGGATCAAAACGAGATGAACGGTTGAGATGTCGTCTCATGCTTTTGTTTCAACTATAAATAGACCTCACATTTTCCATATTTCAACACACCAATCTTCTTCATTCTCTCTTCACTTAGTAGTCTTTCTATAGTAGTAGTATTCACTAGTAGTTTGTAATTTTGGAGGAGTAATTCGGAGTTTGTACGGGGGAGTCCACCGGAGGCTTTACGGAAGTAAAAATCTGTAACGATCTCTAAACTCTCTTTACTTTTCTCTCTTTACTTTATGATGTTATATTTATCTTATAGTATTTTTCTATATTCCATTATGTGCTAAATCCACTTTGTTGGGATAGTGACGTAGCCTAATTACGATGATCTAACCTTTAATTAAAACGTATTGTTACGATGTCAAAATAGTTGGTGTATTTATTTGTGAATATAATGCTTCTAAAATTTTGGCAAACTTTTGGATGAACTAAGGATCGAATTGAAACAGAGAGAAGATTTTCGTAAAATAGCTTTGAAGTAAATACCGTGAATTCTCAATAGAATAGAAATATATCTATCGTTTTCACGTGGTTGATAAAATCACCATCGAACGTACATGTGCACATCTTCGTAACTAGACTCATTTTCTAGTTGTAAAGAATTTATGTATAACTTGAGAAAGAGTACATAAAGCATAAATGGTGATAACCAACAACAATTTTGAACGTGAAACTCGTAATAATATGCTTAATTAAAAGTTAGATCTGACTAATGACAGTGAAATCATGATTCCCAGCTCTTCTCTTATTGTCTACACTTATTTATTAGTAAATTGTTAATATTTTCGCTTGAACAATCTGAAATTCAAATTCTCAAATAAAATTAGAGTTAATAAATTTTGGTAATTAATTATTTATTACTCGTGGGATCGACAATCCTATCTTTCACTTTATTACTTGTTACGATTTCGTGCATTTGCGAATTTATCCACAACACACATGCCAATAGATTTCCTCAAGCTGAAGAATCTCTCACTAACTAAAGGTTTTGTAAACATATCAGCAAGCAGATTTGTTGTCTCAATATGTTCAATGTTGATCACTTGTCCTCTACCATGTCTCTCAGAAAATGATGCCGTATGTCTATATGCTTAGTTCTAGAATGTTGGACAGGATTCCTAGAGATACTTATGGAACTTAGATTGTCACTGAACATGAGAAGTGTATCACCATCTAGCCCATAATCTGAAAGCATGTGTTTGAGCCATACAAGTTGGGTAACACAGCTACCAGCAGCTACATATTCTGATTCAGCTGTTGATAATGAAACACAGTTCTATTTCATACTATACTAGGAGACCAAATTATTCCCCAAATAAAAACAGCCCCCACTTGTGGATTTCCTGTCATCCACATCACCTGCCCAATCAGAGTCGTTAAAACCGACCAAGTTAGTGTTAGTGTCATAAGAATACCAAATGCCTAAAGGTGAAGTTCTAGAGATATATCTAAGAATCCTCTTCACAACAATCAAGTGAGATTGCCTTGGCTCAGCTTGGTACCTAGCACAAACACATACTGAAAACATGATATCAGGTCTAGAGGCAGAGAGATACATCAAACTACCAATCATGGATTTGTACAATGTTGGGTCAATATTACTGCCATTGTCATCTTTTGTTAACTTCACTGAAGAGGACATAGGAGTTTTGCAAGGCTTGGACTCTTGTAGCTCAAATCTCTTCACTAGGTTCCTTGCATACTTCTCCTGGTTTAGGAAATACCATTCTCCAACTGCTTTACTTGTAATCCCAGAAAGTAGTTCAGCTCACAAATCATGCTCATCTCAAATGTTCCTGTCATTGACTCAACAAACTTGTCTAAAGTAGACTTGTTAGTAGAACCAAATACAATATCATCCACATAAATTTGAGCAATACATATATCAGAGCTTTTTCTAAGGACAAACAATATTCTGTCTCCATCTCCTCTATTGAAACCTAGCCTAATAGAAAATCAGTTAGCCTCTCATACCAAGCTCTATGAGCCTGTTTTAAGCCATACAAAGCCTTATCAAGTTTATACACATGGTCAGGATGTTTAGGGCCAGCAAAGCCTTTAGGTTGTTCTACATAAACCTCTTTGTCAATTAAACCATTCAGAAAGGCACCTTTAACATCCATTTAGTAAAGTTTAATCTTAAGACAACAAGCAATAGCAAGAAGTAATCTAATTGATTCTATCCTAGCTACGGGAGAAAAAGTCTCATCAAAATGTATACCTTCTCCCTGAGTATAACCTTGTGCAATCAACCTAGCTTTGTTCCTCATAATTACACCATTCTCATCAGTTTTATTTTTGAAAATCCACTTTGTACCTATTACATTCACATGTGAAGGCCTAGGCACTAGATTCCAAAATCTGTTTTTGGTGAATTGTAAGAGTTCCCCTTCCATGGCATTAATCTAGTTAGGTTCAATGGAGGATACAAAACAAGATGCATTATCAACAGTACATGAAGAAGACATGCAAACACATAACTTAGTCATATCCTTGTAATTGACCCTTTCTTTGTTGCGAGTTCTAACTCTTTCAGTAATTTGTCCAATTACTTGAGAGGCTGGATGATCCCTCTGTATTCTAAAAGGAGGTTCTCTTCTGGATACAGGAACCACTTCCTCTTTAGAACCTGACAGCACATATGTTGGCCTAACATTGGGGGTTTCTGGTGTTAAGTCAATATTTGTTCCAGTTCCCAGTTCAGCATCTCCAACGTCTGTGTTCAATGTTGAGTCCAATGTTGGAACAACATCTAAACCAGTGACTTCTCCAGTACCTGCAGAACCAGTCAGTTCATCAAAAATGACATTAAATGATTCTTGTACAGTATGCAATCTTGGATTATAGACTCTGAAAGCAGCACTATTAAGAGAATATCCAACAAATATACACTTTTCACTTTTAGAATCAAATTTGCTCAAATAGTCTCTATCTTTTAGCAAATAGCAGTTAATACTAAACTCATGAAAGTGTGCAACTGTTGGTTTTGAACCCTTCAGGATTTCATAAGGTGTCATAGTAGTACCAGGTCTAAGATAAACTCTATTACTAATATGACATGCAGTATTCAAAGCTTCAGCCCACAGTTTCTTAGAATGGTTTCTAGAATTCAACATTACTCTAGCCATCTCTTGAAGTGTTCTATTTTTCCTCTCAGCAATCCCATTTTTCCGAGGTGTTTTAGGTGCAGAGAACTCATGGAAAATGCATTTAGTTTTACAAAAATTAGCAAAGCTTACATTTTCAAATTCTTTTCCATGGTCAAATCTAATTCTACCTACATAAGCGCCATACAGATTTTTGATATTAGCATGTAAAATCTCGAATGAGTTGAATGCCTCTGATTTTTCTTTCAAAAACTTAATTCAGGTATATCTTGAAAAATCATCAACAATAACAAAAGCATACTTCTTACCATTCATGCTACTAACCTCAATAGGACCCATGAGATCCATATGTAGCAATTCAAAGCACTTATTAGTTCTGGGGTTAGTACTTTGTACCTGAAGTGGTGGATGAACAACTTTTGTTTGTTTACCTTTCAGGCAGTCTTTACAAACAATTTTACCTGGGCTAGTCAACTTAGGCAGTCCTCTCACAACTTCTAACTTCTATAGTTTATCCAGATTTCTATAGTGTTCATGTCCTAACTTCTTGTGCCACATGACAGATTCATCTACCTTGGCATGGTAGCATTCAGCTTCATCTTGAGCAAGATAACAGTTATCCTTTGATCTTGTACCTGTCATGACACAGACATTGTCACTATTAAACACATCACATGAACTTTTATCAAAAGTAACTAGCAAGTTATCATCACAAAGTTGACTTATGCTAATTAAATTTGCTTTCAATCCTTCAACCGGCAACGCATCCTTGAGTGGTGGAAATCCTTCAACATTCAGTACTCCTTTTCCAATGATTTTCCCTTTAGTGCCTCCTCCATAGGTAACTGTTCCAACAGTCAAAGGGATTACATCTTTCAGGTTGTCAATGTTTCCAGTCATGTGCCTTGAGCATCCACTGTCAAAATACCATTTACCTGCAAGGTTAGAGTAAACAGCAGAAAAGACAACATTGCAAACAATTTTAACCTTAGGAGTTTTTAACTTTTCTATCCAAGTTCTACATTTATGTCCTTCAGCTTTGTTACCTAATGTTGGGATAACATTCAGATCAAAGGTTCTCCTAACATTGGTACTGCTATTAATTCATGTTTTCTTCTCAATCACACTTCTGAATTTTTTACAATAAGGCTTAATGTGACCAGGTTGAAAACAATATTGACAGATAAAAGTAGGTTTTTTCACAGTGTTGACAAGAATTTCACTACTCTCACTACTCCTTTCCTTGATACAATTAGCTATTAAATAGGCAAAATTATCATCTTCAGAGGAAGGTTTCTCAACATAGCCCAAACCATTTTTACCTTGATTTCCCATACTCAACACTTCATCAAGCATCAATGTAGAGGAGTTCCATTCGTCAATGGTTTGTTTAGCTTTATCTAATTTTACCTTTACCTCTTTTAGTTCAGCCTCAGTTTTGTCAAGGTCTTTCTCATACAGTTTCAGCATCTCCTTCATGCATCCAATCTCTTCCTTCAAGTTTTTATTGCTCTCGATGAGTTTGTGATTCTAAAGCAGAAGTGTGTGGTAGATAGACTTCAGATCTTCAATGATTTCCTCCTGGGACATTTCACCTTCAAAGAAGTATTCTTCATCTAGATCCACTGAGCCATGAAAACAATCAAAGTTAGATTCATCAAAGTAGGATGCAAGATAAGGTTCAGTATCAGTATTATATTCACCCCAATCTGAAAAAAAGGTCTCATGTTCTGATGTTGGATCCTGAATGTTGGGGTAACATTGAGATCTGAAGCAGTTCTGGGAGTCTTCTGGCGTCCAGTCAATCTGAGTGAGTAGCG
Organism: Linaria vulgaris; assembly: GCA_948329865.1. Lineage (NCBI taxonomy): Eukaryota > Viridiplantae > Streptophyta > Magnoliopsida > Lamiales > Plantaginaceae > Linaria > Linaria vulgaris. The sequence goes on from OX415253.1 coordinate 44,678,014, forward strand.
CAGCAGTTTGAACCTCTTCTGATTGTTCTTCAGCTTCTCGAGAACTAAAGTCATCTTCATTGAAATCATCTACACAAACCCAATGAGAATTTCCTCTTTTTCTAAGAGTGTTAGCACATTCATTAGCCATATGACCATATCCTTTACATTCAAAACATTGAACATCTTTTAACTTATCCGATTCTAAAGGAGTAGGTTTTGATGCCATGTACTTCACAAACTTAGGAGGTAATTTCTTATAACCTGGGGAGCTATTACTAAGATTCGTTTCTTTGCCTTTTCCTTTAAGATTCACCTTATTGAACTTCTTAGTAATTTTACCATAGTTTGAAGAAATTATCTCATAATCATCATCACTTTCATTGTCAAGTCTTGATTCTCTTAAAGCAACAACCCTATGTTTGTTAGGTTGTGAGGCAAGCTCCATCTCAAGTTCTCTAAGAGTATTCATCAAGACTTGAAACTGTAGATTAGCAAGGTTTCTAGATTCACTCATTGCAATTTTCTTGAGGGAAAATTTTGATGACAATGTTCTCATAGCTTTGTAAACCATTTCTTGATTAGTCATAGCAAAACCTAGATTTTCACATTGATTATCAATATCAAGAATTTTCTCAAAATAACTGTCAACACTTTCATCTTCACCCATCTCAAGTTTTTCAAATTGTAGAAGTAGTTGTGTATATTTAGAATCTTTAACAGCATAATCTCCTTCACAATGTAATTCAAGTATATCTCAAGCATGTTTGGCTTTTGTACAATTCTGGATTAACTTGAACATGTGATGATTAACCCAACTGAAGATAGCATTAAGAGCTTTTTCATTGGAGTTATAGAGACTTACCTCTGCTGATGTCCAATCTGCTTCTGGTTTTGGTACTAGTTCACCTTCACCATCTCTTGGTAATGTTGGAAGAGAGTATCCATTGATCACGGATTGCCATGCTCGAATATCAATAGCTTTGATGTGAGACCTCATCCTGATCTTCCAGTGTGCATAATTGGAGCCATCCAAAACTGGAATCCTATTGGTATTAGGATTGACACTGTCCATGGTGTTGTATCACCTCCAAACCACCAGTGTAGTCGCTGTTTGGCTATGACGCCAATTGAGATTGTAGGATCGTGGATTGACACAACAACGTTGAGAGTTAAGCTGGAATTGCCTTAACTCTATTGTGATCTTCTTGTCTAACTTAATGTGCAGCGGAATATAAATGCAAGAAGATATAATTTTAAGAAGTTATCAATATTATTAAAAACTTCCGAGCCTTAGGCCAAATAACCATAAAGGTTTTAACAAACAAAAGTTCCTCACAACAATTCACTCACGCTCTTTGTTGATCGGACTCAACGAAGCAGACAAGTAAGAACTACTTAACTTCTATGAACTAGACTTAAATAGTTGATACAAAAACATCGCAAAAGCAAAACGAAGACAATACAAAGTATGATTAATCTCTTGGATTGTTTTGCACGATTGTCTTGTGTTCATTTTGATGAACTTCACATCTTTTATAGATTTCTTGAATCTTGCACGCCAAGATGTGTTGTTCACAGCTTTGGTAACCTTTGTTGTTTCCTTGTTGATATTTGCCTTCTTTGTGAACTCAATATCTTTCGTGAATATGTGTTTCCTTTATTACCGAGCTAGCAAGGTAACACATCTTCTTCAAATCAGAGAATCCTGGAAAGAATCGCATTGCAAAGAACGACCAATATTGTTTCCTTATTTTGAAACCGTGTTGAGTTGACTTGTTCAACTTAGCTTGAATTATGGAAACTTCAAGTAAGGAATCTTTCATAGCTCTTCCTTATGATTAAGTTACCTTCCTGGACATAAACATAAACATAAACAACTAAAACCATGGAACTTGATTAATAGGTAAATAAAGGCAAAATGCAAATTTGGCAACTAAAGAACAATTTTCGCACAGACTCTCGGGTTTCAATGTTATCCTCAATGTTGACCCAACATCGTCTAACATTGCATCATCTAACATTGATTCCAGAAAACCCTGCACTTTCAGAGAAAGACTTCCAAAAGGTGAAGGAATATGCTGCTCGAGCTGCCAGTGACAGAGAAGCAGTGAAGCTTGCAAATGAGGCCGTCAATCAGATTCATTCGCAAGTCGACAATCTTTCGTCCAACAAAGGTGAGCTGGCAAAACGAGTTGCCGAACTCGAGAAATAGCTGGCGGAGGAGAAAGAAATGTCTAAGCAAGCCGCGGAGATTGGATATGCTCGCAGCCTGAGTGAGGTAAAGTAATTCTACATGACTATAAATCTATATTCTTTTATTCTTTCTTGTTAATCTCTTTTAACATTGTACAGTTCCTTCCGCGCAACAACGGGTGGAAATTGTCGAGGAGTTCCTCTGGAGCAATACCATTCGAGAGATAAGTGCTCGGAGGGGTGCCCGGGAAGCACAGAAGACGTAAGTGGTCACGGTGCAACAATTATACAACACCAAATATGTCTGTGGGCGCTTTAACCCCGATTGTCTTGATCTTTCATTGGGGCCAAATAGAGAGATTCTGCCACCCGTCGTGAATGATCAACCAGCTCCTCTAGATGAGTTCGTTATGCTGCTTGAGAGTGACCATCTCGTTTTTCATGGAATCTCTCCACCGCCTCCTATGCCCCCCTATTTATCCTTCCTCTGAAGATGAGGATGATGCCAATGCCTAAGGGCTTCGGTTATTTTTGTTTTGTAATGAACAATTTCTATTATGTTTTCTGGCGCTGCGTCGTCCTTTTTCGGCGCTGCGTCACCCTTTAAAGTTTTGACAATTCGAATTATTACATCGTCATCACACGTTATTCGGGAGCTTTTTCAATAGTACGCTTATTCGTTGGCTCGTATTCATTGCCTTTTCTTTCAATAGTTGTTGTTGCATTTTACTTTATTTTGACAACTAGAGCGTCCTTTCATATTTGTGGAGGTTGATATGTTTCTCTTTGGGATGTAGGATTAGTATTTTATTACTACAAATATAGCGGTCGTTCCGTTTTCTATTTTTCGGGATTCACGGTTATCTCTTGCCACTTTAGGCAGAGTGTCCGTCCCTTTTTTTCATTTTTCGGGATTTGCGGTATCACTTGCCACTTCGGACAGAGTGTCCGTCCCGTTTTTCACAGTCGGGATTTGTGGTATCACTTGCCACTTTGGATAGAGTGTCCGTCCCTTTTTTTTCGTATTTCGGGATTTGCGGTATCACTTGCCACTTTGGACAGAGTGTCCATCCTTTTTTCGTATTTTGGGATTTGCGGTATCACTTGCCACTTTGGACAGACTGTCCGTCTTTTTTTTTATTGGAGCGAACCGTCTTGGGTCCTGCATTGCCAATTGGGACAAAATGTTCTTCCCTTTTCGTTGGAGTGAACCATCTTAGGTTTTGCGTAAAACTGTTATTATGCATTCATAATGAGATATTTCACATTTCGCATTTTATAAAGATAATAATAAGACTAATAAGTCAAAAACGCCCCTCTTGGAAATGAATCCGTATAAAGAGAATATGGCGGAGCTTGATTTTACAGCACACTCTCCTATGTTCTCCAAGGCAGCCCTCAGGGCTCAAGTCTTTAGTGTCTCTAGTTTAGGTTAGTACATGTTTACCCCTCATGCTTGTCAGGGCAGAGGGGTCGATAAAAGTTGTTCAAAATATTCGGGAAACTAAAAACTTGCAAAATTTAAATAAGGGCACTTCAATCAATGTGCTTCATTTCCATGGGAGCTAGTACTTCCACTACTTCTTATTCCTCTTGTGGTCGCGACCGAAGTGACGCTACTCAACATTTCCAGCCCTCAATGTGGTATGCGATTACTTCGACGGTTCCGACAAGAGTAGGGAATTTCACCATTTGGTGGTAAGTTGACGGCAATGCTCGAAATGCGTTCATCGCCGACCTTCCTATAATGCCATTGTATGAGAAAGGCATATCGACAACAACAAAATTCTCCATCAGTGTTCTTCTCTGAGGCGCGGTTCCCAGTAAAGTAGGGAGCAAAATCATTCCACGAGGCACTATCTTCAGGCCTTCGAATCCATCAAGCGAAGTTCTTACCGGCTTCAATGCGTCGCCATTCAGCCCCATTTTTGCCAAAGTGGAGCTGAATAGCACATGAGCTGCCATGATCTACCATCATTTTTGTCACGTTAAAGTCTGCTATGTCCACCGTTATCACCAACGGAGAATCCAGATTTGGCGTTTGAATGGCCTGCGCTTAGCTTGCGCAGATCCGCTATTGAGAATGTGATCTCTTCCTGTGGCATTTCCTCTATTCTTAATATGTCAGCGATACCGAAAAAGTTATATGATTCAAAGAGCCTTGAAATCTTCTTTCTGCCTTTTGTGGAATCCGCCCCCACTGAGCCTCCTAATATCATGTTTATCATTCCTCTTCTAACGTTGCCGTTTCCAATTTGAGGATAGTCAAACACATGCGAATGGTCGACTATCTTTTGCTTGTCCTTTCTGGGCAATGGTGATCTATCCCTGTCGGAGCTATCATCTTGTTCTTTCATCTTTCTGACAAACTCCATGAATTCTCCATCCTTCAACAGTCGTTCGATCTCGTCCTTGAGATCCTTGCAATCCTCGGTTTTGTGTCTCTTATGATTGTGGTATTTGTAGAAATGGGTTGAATACCTAGTTACCTTAGAGTCCTTCATCTGTCTGGGCTCTTTCTTTCAGCCACCTTTTCCTTTTTACCGTCCCGAATACTATCATGATATTAGCATTCAGAGGCGTGTATCGCTTTGGAGATGCGTCCTGGTACCTGTTGTTCCTCTTTCTGGTGTTGTTGTTGTTACAGTTTTGGTCCTCCCTTCCTCTCTCCTTCTCTTTTGGTGGCGCGGTAATGGTCAACTTGGTTGCCATCATCTCTTCACGGTGGACCACTCCATGCGCTATCTTGTTTATCTCTTTGATAGTGCTAGGGTTCCGCCTAAGTAAGTCATCGTTGGAGACTGTATTGGTGGTTGTTCGGAAGAGTATACTAATCACCATTTCTCCAGTTAGGCTGTCTATCCTTACCAGCTCCGCGTTGAAATGCCTCATGAAATCCTTTAGACTTTCGTTGGTTTTCTACTTCAGTGAATATAGATGGAAATGATCCAAAACCAGCCTCGCCTCACTTGAGAATTAGTCCTTGAACATGTTTCTCAATTGCTTGTAGGCTTTGATCGACCCTGGAGCGATTCGAGTAAATCAATCCATTGTTACCCCGACCCAGATAGTTGTAAATAACCTGGCATGTACGTTCTTCTTGAAACGGTACAAGGTCAACTTACTGTCCAAATGGAAAAAATGATCTCGGGGATCAGACTTCACGTCATAAGTTTTCAAATTGGGGATCTTCTTCCCATGCCCTAGGATCTCCTCCTCTATTTCTTTAGAAAATTGGGAACTCCGCAGAGCACTCCCCACACGCTCCATTCGGCCTTTGACTTCTAATCTCTCCCTTTGTAGCCTTTTTAGCTTTTTTACTACCTCATCTTGCTCCCTCCTAGAGTCGCGGCTTTCCCCGTGTCTCCTCTTATTATGGTCCTCTTGTCGCCTTGGTTCATCTTTCTGTTTTTCCTCTCTTTATCTTCTTCTTGCGTCATGGTGCATTTTTGATTGCACCTCCACGAACTTAGGTTTGCCTCTTCGTTCATCCCTATGTGATTTTTCTTTATTTTACACCTCCACCAAGATTGGTTTGTGCCTTCCGTCATCCCGATGTGACTTCTCCTTGTCTGTTTCCTCTGCTCGCGGAACCTTGTTCCCTTACGGCCTCAGTGCATCCCACCGGTGGCGGTGTATGCATCGGTGGTGCAGGGGTTAGGTACTCAGCCAGTGTTGATTTCACCATAGCCCTTATTTCATCTCTCAAATTATTTGAGATCGAAACAGTGGTTGTTGTCGCCCCAGTTGCACCTGCATCTGTTCTTGGTACGTCCTCTTCTTGCGGTCTTGGCATCTCTCGCCTCGCTGGTGTAGGTACCCCAGCGGGACTGTTGATGGTCCCACAACGTCTGGGACTGTTTTGCTAGTGGTTGCCCGTTCAACCTCTTCATTCGGGCTCTCTACAGCTCTACTCCGAGATCGGGTGGTAACTTTAGAAGTCATGCCTAGTAAACTGGAAAAATGTGGTGTTCCCACAGACGGCCCCAATATTTTGGTCTTATTTCGTCCGGGTAACAAAACACCGTAGAATGTTACAATGGTCTTATCAATTGCCAAAATAATGCTAATCAAATAGAAATTAGACTAGCTTGGTCCAGAATACCTATTATAGAATGACTAGACAAAACAAGTAAAATTACAAAGTATAGAAAGTGTATCGAATTGAGGAAATTCGATCTAGGCTGTATCGAATCGTGTACGTTTGATACAGTGTAAATTTGATGGTCCAATATCGAATCGGGGCACTTCGATCTATGAATGTATCGAATTCAGGTCCTTCGATGCAAGACTAAGTTGGATTGTTGAGTATCGAATTGGTCTGTTTCGAACGAACGTAGTATATCGAACGTGGGGGACTTCGATTGAATGATGTACATCGAATGCTAAGGGTTCGATGTTGAGTAGGTTGATGATAGTTAGAATGCGTCCTGAGAATGTCAGAGGACGGGGTATTATGACCCCTGTTGCGCGGGCCCCAGTGGTAATTCGGGAAAGTGTATCGAATTGGGATAATTCGATCAACTCTTTAGATCGAACCGAGTCCATTCGATGCTCGTCCAGTATCGAATTTCTTTTGTTCGATGTACTATTTCAGTGGGCCTTTCTTCTTGGGTCGATCCAATATTAGTATTGGGTCATTTCTAAAATACCCCCAACAACCAGGTTGTCAGTCGTTGGCGAAAAATTTGACAGATCTAATTACCTTTCTTGGAGCAAAGATGTCTTAATGGCATTTACTATAGAAAATAAAGTGAGATTTATCGATGGTTCTTTGCCAAACCATGATGACTCTGACCCTAATTTGCAAGTTTGTTGGCTTATAGCTGATAATTTTATCTTGTCTGATGAATTATTTGACTAAGCCTATCAAGTTTGTTGTTCTTTACGACTGCTTTGGAAGTTTGGAATGATCTTAAGACGCGTTATGCTCGCCAAACCATGATGACTCTGACCCTAATTTGCAAGTTTGTTGGCTTATAGCTGATAGTTTTATCTTGTCTAATGAATTCTTTGACTAATCCTATCAAGTTTGTTGTTCTTTAAGACTGCTTTGGAAGTTTGGAATGAACTTAAGACGCATTATGCTCGCCCAGAGGGTTCTAAAGTTTATTAGCTTCAAAAAACCTTGCCCACTATGTCACATGGTAGTATGTCAATCACCAAATTTTACAACATATTTACGGGATCTTGGGATGAGTAGACTAGTTATAGACCAATCACCGGGTCTCCGTGTGGCCAATGCATTTATGATGTCAACAAGAAGATGTCTGATTTTCAACAGTCTAATTGAGTTCTCAAGTTCCTCATGGGTCTGAATGACTCCATTTCCTGCGCTTAGAAGCCTGATTTGCTGACTTCAAAAAAAAAAGAAGAAGACCAATTTGCTTATTACTCCCTTACATTCCCTCTCCAAAGTCTACTCTAGATGCTTGAAGAAAAGCATCAAAGAGTCCTATCTGTTGTCAATGCCTCAATAGAACAATTGAAAGGTTTGGTAAAATTCAATATCGGGGTGCAACTTCCTATCAGAACAACAATAAGAGAAAAAAAAGGAAACTAAAATACACTCATTGTGGTTGTGATGGCCATACGATAGACAAGTGTTTTCAGTTAGAGGGATATCCCCTAGATGGGAAGACCCTACTAGCAGGAAACCACCCCTCGCGCTGCAAACATGACTTCTTCTTCACAAGGCACCCTAGTTCATGAAGAACCTCATGTCCGTGTTGTATAAAACGATTTCATTATTAGTTTCAAGTTACACTACAACACTGGGCGGTCAATAGGGACCACACAGTAGGGACATCATTGCGGTCGCGGGCCTTCAACGACTGCATTTGTCAATAGCGACCGCAATGTAGTCCCTATTGATTAGTGTTGTCAATAGGGACCGCAATGCAGTCCCTATTAACCCGTTGCCAATAGGGACCGCAAAGCGGTCCCTATTAACACTAGCCGTTGCAAATAGAGACTGCATTGCAGTCCCCATTGACAATAGCGTTGTCAATACGGACTGCAATGCGGTCCCTATTGTCCATATTTGTGACCTAATTGTGGTCCCTACTAATATTCATACTTTAAAATTGATATTTTATGATGGTTCGAGGTGCCGCCTTGTTTGTTTAGTTCATAATAACCATTGTAGTAGTTAAAATAACAATAATTACAACGATGCATTGTAAATCCAAACATTATATAAGGAGAACAGAGCGCTTTGAAGATTATCTTACTGTTTTGTACGACTAATGTCATAATGACAAATTAATTCGATATACATATATAAGTATAATGATTACTTGATCTAATGATTATACCTCATAATCATATCTATGCTAACATTAGTGAAATAAATCATAAAAACGAATAACAACTACAACTAACTAGTGATGATTAGTTGTAGGACATGAAATATATCATGAACGTTAATAACTCGCTCAATCTCAATCAATCTATTAATTCACAACTAATCTACTATAAGGTTGGTTTTGCAATCATTTATCACTTCAATTCACATGTTACAATGAGTTTGGTTGCTAAGAATCACAAACACACCAACATCAATAAAACAACTCGATTTCAAAGTATGAAAATTAGTAGGGACCGCAATTCGGTCCCTGTTGAGTCAATAGGGACCGTCGAGCGGTCTCTACTAATATTCATACTTTAAAATCGATGAATATTATTAGGGACCGCACTTAGGTCCCTAATATGGCAACAGGGACCGCAATGCAGTCCCTATTGACATTAGCATTGTCAATAGGGACCGAAAAGTGGTCTCTATTGACTCAATAGGGGTCGAATTGCAGTCCCTACTAATATTCATACTTTAAAATTGATGAATATTATTAGGGACCGCACTTAGGTCCCTAATATAGAAACAAGGACCGCAATGCGGTCCCTATTGACATTAGCTTTGTCAATACGGACCGAAAGCGGTCCCTATTGACTTAACAGGGACCGAATTACAGTCCATACTAATATTCATACTTTACAACTGATATTTTAAGATGGTTCGAGGTGCCGCGTTGTTTGTTTAGTTCATAATAACCATTGTAATAGTTAAAATGACAATAATTACAACGACGCAATGTAAATGCAAACATTGTATAAGGAGAATGGCCTACTTTGAAGATTCTCTTACTGTTTTGTACAACGAATGTCATAATGACAAACTAATTCGATATACATATATAAGTATAATAATTACTCGATCTAATGATTATACCTCATAATCATATATATGCTAACATTAGTGAAATAAATCATAAAAACGAATAACAACTACAACTAACTAGTGCTGATTAGTTGTAGGACATGAAATATATCTTGAACGTTAATAACTCGCTCAATGTCAATCAATTTATTAATTCACAATTAAACTACTATGAGGTTGGTTTTGCAATCATTTATTACTTCAATTCACATGCATTGCGGTCCCTACTAATATTCATACTTTATAATCGATGAATATTATTAGGGAGTGCACTTAGGTCCCTAAAATCGCAACAGGGCCCGCCCCTGTAGTCACTCAAAAATTTAGTGACCTAAATCCGGTCCCTAATTTTAAATTAGGTCACTGAATCCAAAAATTTGAAATTTGGAAAAAAATTTAGGCGGGAAATTTGAATTTGGCAAAATTTTGTAAATTTCACCCACCCCTATATATATACTCACCACTCTTACACATCTCATTTCATTATCTCAAAAAAAACACCCTACACAAAAACACTATCTTATTTTCCAACACAAACACACTATCTTCTTTTCTCCATAAATCACCCAACACAAAAACTTTTCTTCTTTTTACCAACACAAATCTAAAAAACAAATCACCAACACAATCTTTGTTTTGTTTCTTTTCTTTCACTTTCTTTATTTTGGATCTACACTTTATTTTCTTACTTTTCTTTCACTTGTTGTTTTATTCATTCATTTTTTTTTTGTTTTCATTCATATTTTATTTTCTATTATTAGTCATTTTATTCATCTTTTTACATTCATTAATACTTTCATGTCATTATATTAACTTTTTCGTCATTATTTTATTGTTTTGATCTTGTTAAAATCATAATTTTACAAAAAAAACAATAATATTTCAGATTTAATCCGGAATATTATTATATTTTATTATTTCTAGGGGGTCAATATGAATATTAGTAGAGACCGAATTGCGGTCCCTGTTTTTGTTATTAGGGACCGCATTTCAGTCCCTATTATAAACATTAGGGACCGTCTTTAGGTCCCTAATACTCAATCAATAGGGACCGCACGACGGTCCCTATTTTATTTCAAGAGGTAGCGACTTAAACGCAGTCGCTACTTCATGAAAAATAATAGGGACCGGAATGCGGTCCCTATTGATATTAAGTCATCAGGGACCGGAAAGCGGTCACTGATTTTCCGGTCCCTATTGACCCTCAATAGGGACCGCCTTGCGGTCCCTGATGACAAGCGACCATGGTCAATAGGGACCGCATAATAGCGACCCAAAAGCGGACCCTATTGATCATCAGGGACCGCCTGGGGGGTCAATAGAAACCGATTTTCGGTCCCTATTTACCCCTGAATCATGTAGTGTTAGTTAGGTTTTTAATTATAAACTTAGCTGGATTAATTAGCCGTTAATGATCTCTCGCTATGGTTTTCATCCAGGCAGTCAGGCCACACTTCAAGTTAGTGATTTATAAGCTCTAAAGGTCAGGTTGTAGAACTAATTTTTAGTTCATCAAATTTACAGGAGAGAAAAGTGAAATAACGCTACAAATCTTTCCGATTTGATTTATTCTTCAAATATATGCAAATTTCAATTCTAACAACTACTAATGCTCTATATTTCATTTTTTTTTATCATAATCATGAACATAAAATTTAGAGCATAAAATTTCTAAGTACACTTAATTATATTGTGGTGTCATTGTTGGTGGCTAGAAAAACTCTATTGCCATAAACCACCGTAATGATTATCCTCTTCCATTGTCATCTCATAAAAAGCAAGTGAATAGTCCGTTGCACCCGAAACGTCAGTCACATTACATTTTCTAAACTCACCATGAAAGCACCGATAGATCACTCGTTATCTCTTCATTATGTGAGATATATGCCATGTCATCCATCCAATCAAAGTCGAGATGATGATTGGGCGATGTGCAACAACTGTCCAGTTCCTAACTAATCTCCGCTTCAAGAGATTCCGTCACAAGTCTCAATTTATCGTCCTAATTTTCTTCGTCCAACTGAGAGTCTGAGGTAAAGACATAAGAAGAATCATCAAAAATAATTGAGAACTCCATATCATTCATATCAATAATAATTAAGAAATTTTCGTGAGGTACTATTGTGTTCGCCAAAATATATTTTATATGAAATTGTGGATCGGGTTGATACGTTAAATTGTGGATCGGGTTGATACGTTAAGCTTGATGTTAAACTAACAGCGAAAAGTTCAATGTTACTTTAACAGCGGTCCAAAATAATGCAACGGAAATAAAGAATACTGTAAACTTGTGTGTGTTGCAGATTTGTGAGTAACGGAGAAGACGAAGAGAGAGAGAGAGAGAGAGAGATGAGGCGGCCATTAAGGTTTGCAGAATAAAATGAATGAATTAATTAATTATGAAGGAGTCCCAATGTCCTTTATATAGATAGGACATATGTACAATATTGGTCATTCTAAGAACTAAAATGCAAATACAGGATTTATATACATAATTTATAAATGCGACTTTACAAGTCGTCTAACACCCCCGCAAGGGGATCATGGATATCCTTCATGCCCATCTTGGACATCATCTTCGTAAAAGGCTGAATAGCCAAGGGCTTGGTAAATATGTCGACGAGCTGGTGTTCATTTGCAACATGTTGAACACGGAGCAGGCCTTGATGGACTTTCTCTCGGACGAAGAAGCAATCGATTTGTATATGCTTTGTACGCTCGTGTTGGACTGGATTCACAGCAATGCATGCTGCACTTTTGTTATCTGTGAATAGGACAGGAACCTTCTGTTGTTGGACATGAAGATCTTTAAGCAATTGGGTTAGCCACATGACTTCACATGTGGTGGTGGCTAAAGCCCTGTATTCAGCTTCAGTTGAGGAGCGGCTGACAGTGGACTGCTTCTTGGCCTTCTATGAAACAAGGGAGTCTCTTAAGTAGACTGCATATCCAGTGATGCTACGCCTGGAGTCCAAGCAGCTGGCCCAATCACTGTTAGAAAAAGATTTTAAATGAGTTTCATTGTTAGACGGATAAAAAATGCCTTTACCTGGAGAGCCCTTTATGTATCTAAGGACTCTATGTGCAGCAGCCAAGTGAGTTTCAGTTGGTTTGGCCATGTATTGAGTTCGACACTGAATACTGAAGCATAGATCAGGCCTGGTTATGGTCAAATACAATAATCTCCCCACCAATCTTCTGTAAGTTGTTGGGTCAGATAATAAAGCAGATGAGGCAGAGTCTTGTAGCTTTAAAGGGGAGTCCATAGGAATCACATATGGTTTGGATGCTAAGTATCCAAAATCTTCTAAAATGTCAAGGGCATACTTTCTTTGACACAAAGAGATCCCTGTTGTAGACCTAGCAACCTCAATTCCTAAGATATGCTTCAAGTTACCTAGGTCTTTTATTGTGATTTTTTCATGCAAATGAACTTTCAGTTTTGAAATTTCAGTAAGGTCATTGCCAGCCACTATAACATCATCAACATAAATGCATAAAACAATTATAGATGCAAAGGACTGTTTCACAAATAGAGAACAATCAGAGACAGATTGATTATAACCAAAATCAAGTAGACATGATGTAAGTTTGTTGTACCATTGTCTAGAGGCTTGTTTTAGGCCATATAGACTCTTTTTAAGTAAAAAACTCTATTGTCATCATTAGAGCAATACCCAGGGGTAGTCATGAAAATAACTTCATCAAGATCCCCATGTAAAAAGACATTATTAACATCTAATTGATGTAAATGCCAATTATGAGATGCAGCTACTACTAAAAGAACTCTCACAGTGGCGAGTTTAGCAACAGGTGAGAATGTGTCAAAATAGTCTAGGCCCTCTTCCTAAGTGTAGTCTTTTGCTACCAATCTAGCTTTATACCTTTGAATAGTACCGTCAGATTTAAGTTTAGCTTTAAAAACCCATTTACAACCTATACAATGTTGACCAACATGTAATTCAGTTAAAACCCAAGTATTTGTAGTTTCTAAAGCTTGAAGTTCAGATTTCATAGCTTGCTGCCACTCAGGAATGGTACTAGCTTGTTTATAGGTTCTTGGTTCCTTGATACATGATACAGATGCAGTAAATGCTTTATGATTAGACCCCAAGTTGGCCATAGAGACAAAAGATGCAATGGGATATATAACATGCTTTTGAGAAACTAGGGCATTGCTCTTATGCAGTGAACTAGGCAGGTTGTAATCATAAATATTCAAGTATGCAGGAGGTTGCACATGTCTAGTAGATCTCCTAATTGGAATATTGGGAATATGTAAAGGAGGGGGAGCAGAAATGTTACTATCAGGACTAGAGTCCTGTGAAGTAGTTATGCTTGAAAAATCATGTAGGCCAGCTGGCATATAGTTGTCAGGTGTGTCCACTTGAGAATGTTCATCTGCTGCTATAGGTGGCTGGTGAGCAGGCTCATGGGAGTTGGAGTGGGCTAGAACAACTGCTGGAATATGTGGCAAGGGCAGACTAGGTTGAGCAGTAGCTCCAATGTCCTGTAATAAAATATAGGGGTTGGTGCAATTATCTTGCCCTGAAGGGTTAATAATAGAGTCACCCTTAAAAGGGAAATGTTGTTCATAAAATATGATATTCCTGGATATAAAGGTTTTACCAGTGGACTTATCTAACAGAAAATAGCCTTTAGTACCTTTTGGAGAGCCTAAAAAAATATTTTTAGTTGCCCTAGAATCAAATTTGAGTCTATGAGCAGCAATAGTTGAAGCATAACAGAGACATCCAAAAGTTCTTAGAAAAGTATAATCAGGCAATTGATTGTGCAAAACTTCATAATGACATTTATTTTTGAGGACTTTAGTAGGAAGCCTATTTATGAGGTATGCAGCAGTAGAGATGCAGTTAGTCCAATATTTGAGGGGAATATTAGACTGAAATCTTAAGGCTCTAGCTACTTGTAGCAAATGCTGATGTTTTCTCTCAACTAAGCCATTTTGTTGAGGAGTTTCCACACAACTCTTTTGGTGTACAATACCAGTGTTAGCATAGAAGGTATGCATGAGAAATTCAGTATCATTGTCAGTCCTAATGACTTTAATTTTGGAAGAAAATTGAGTTTCAACCAGTTTTGAAAAGGAAGCCAGTTTACTTTCAACCTCAGACTTGTGTTTTAAAAAACAAATCCAAGTGTTTGTTCTAAAATAATCCACAATAGTTTAAAAAATTGAAACCATCATGTGATAATACTGAGAATTGACCCCAGACATCACAATGCAATAAATCAAAAGATTTAACAAAAACAGAAGTACTTTGAGAGAAAGAAAGCTTCTTTTGTTTAGAAAAATGGCAACTATCACAGTTTTTGACATCACATGAAGAACTGGAAATAGAAGGAATAAGAGCCAACTTCTGTGAAGAAGGGTGGCCAAGTCTGTTGTGCCAAAGACTTTTGTTCACCACAGTTGCATTACAGGTAGAGAAAACAGGAGACAGACTAGTCTTATTAGAACCAATCAAAGTGCAGATATTAAAGTTGATGAGATAGAGGCCATGCAGCAGATTAGCTAAACCAATCATCTTCTTCAAGAAGATGTCTTGCAATAGGCATAAATATGAGAAGAAGATGATTGCTACATGAGATGAAGCAGTTAGTTGAGATACAGAAACAGGGTTAAAAGTGAATTCAGGGACATATAGAACATTTTTCAGTGTTAAAAGAGGTGAAACTTGAATGGCCCCCATATGGGTAGCTATAGTGTGACTGTTATTGGGTAATTTTATAGATATATTCACTTATTGAGGGTGAGTAGAGAAAAAATCTTTAGTGCAGACCATGTGATCTGTGGCACCAGTGTCCAAAACCCAACAATTTGAAGTGCAAAAATCTTTGTTGGCAATAGAGTTAAAAAGAAGTTTTAAGTCATTACAAGCAATAGTGGTAGCTGCTGAGTGATGAGTTGAAGAGATGCTCTGTGAGGTGGGAAGCTGAGTCTGAGTTTTGGTGAAGGCTAAAAACTTTTCAAAAAGATTTTGAATGTTGACCTCAGAACCCAAATCACTCACATGAGTAGGCTGCTCTTCAGATGTAGAGCAGTTAGCAGAATTTGAAGGCACGGGTCTCTTGCCTTTTGGCCCATCCCAACCAGGAGGGTAGCCATAGATTTGAGAACATTTATCAACTGTGTGGCCATGATACTTGCAATGAGAGCACTGTAACTTCTTTTTATCTTTATTGTTAGGTTTGGAAAATCTGTTAGAGTTTGAAACAGAAGCTGGAGCAAACTGAGACCTATTGTCAGTAGCAAAATTAGAGGTCTGGAGGTTCTGGTAAACATAGCCAGAGGATCCACTTGGGGAGTGGAATATAAGGCACACTGGTTCTCTTCTTGGAGAATGAGTGCATAAACTTGGGATAAAGCGGGGAGGGGTTTCATCAACAGAATCTGGCTTCTAATGGCAGTAAAAGTGTCATTCAGCCCAATCAATAAGCCCAGGACACAATCATTTTGTTGAGTGACAAGCAGACTATGATTAATGTTGCAAGTGCAGTGACCACATGAGCATAAAGTGATGGGGCGTTGAGACACATATTCATCCCATACAGATCTAAAATTACTTTAGTACTCAGTAACAGATAAAGCATGCTGAGATATGTTGTACAGTGATTTTTGCAGATGAAAAACCCTAGAGCCATCAGTTCGAGAGTACCTTGTTTGAAGTTCATCACATAACCTCAAGGGTTGTAGTAAGGAATTGAAGAGTTTGACGGATCGGCTTGGTGACGGAATTCAGGAGCCATGTAAGAACTAGATTGTCTGCACGCACCCAGCAGATTCGGAGATCAACATCATCTAGGGGAATGGGTAGTGAACCATCAATAAAGTGTCCTTTGTTCTTGATGTTGAGCGCTAACTTGATCGCTTTGCTCCAGGAGACGTAATTGCCAGGCGTAAGTTGATCGCCAACAATTGAAGAACCGTAAACATCATGCGAGCCCAGAAAGTAGACGGATGAAGGATATTCTCTAGGGCTTCGCTTTGTGGTGTTACCGGAAGTACCAATTGAGGTGGATTGAGTAGAGAGAGAGAGAGAGAGAGAGTCATTAGGGTTTGCAGAATAAAATGAATTAATTAATTAATTATGAAAGAGTCCCAATGTCCTTTATATAAATAGGACATATGTACAATATTGGTCATGCAAATACAGGATTTATATACATAATTTATAAACGCGACTTTACAAGTCGTCTAAAAAATACAAAGTTTAAGAAGATTATATATTAATATTATCTTCCGAGCCGTAAGCAAAATACAAAAAGGATTTAACAAAGATGTTTCTCACAACTCTCAAGCTCTCCACTCTCAAGTTGCTCAAACTCAACAAAGCAGATAAGAATTGCTTTCTCAATTCTAAACCTAGAAATAATATAACAACTCACAAACTTTGCAAAAGTAAGACAACACACAATAACTTGTAATGAATCTCTCATATTGATTAGCTCATGTCTCGTATTTGTCTTGATGTACTTCACACCTATATATAGGTTATTGACTTGGACTCCAAACTATGTTGTACACTGTTGGTAATTCTTCAAGTTTCCTAATCGAATTCATCCTTCGCGGTCTTGTGTTACTTCTTGAATAACAGTTCATTTGTTAGTAAACTAACTAAAGAAAGACTTTTTCTTCAAATCAGGACTCATCTTGAATGTTTTCTAGTTGCACTTGAACTATACTTCTTTTCTTTTGAGTTGTGTTGTTAACTTAATTAAAAAAACTTCCATAATTAAAACTTCAACAACCAACCTGTTAAGTTTTTTTTCTGGACAATATTCAAAGATAATCATAACTGTGGAACTAAGTTAGTTAAGGGAATGAAGGCAAAACAATAATTATGAACTTTAAACATGATTGTAGGAAAGATTCCGTATTCGATGTTACTCTAACATTGAGATTTTGTTTTCAATGTTACTCTAACAATGAGACCAAATGTTATCGTAACATCGCCAAAATACTTGCACTTTTTATTATATATTGCACTTTTTATTATATATAATAGGAAATACTGAAAATTAGCGAAGATATGTTTAGGAAATATAATATATAAGTATGGATGAGAGTAGTATGTTGAATATGTTTCTGAGAATGGATATAGTCTATTTATACTGGATATCATCCATTGTAATTTGTACCTAATGAATATGTTGCATGTACAATTGGTATAGAGTTTACTCAAATTAAAGAATAGCCCATGTGGACAGCTCAGAAATGCAAAATCGTTGAACCTAATACCATTCATGTACATCTAATAATATTAAGGAAATGTATTATTAATTATTTTTTAAGATTTCAACTATATGATATGTTTTTGGAGTGGATAATTGTCTAATTTGTCATCGAATAGGACTACATGGTGCTGTTTTAAGACATGGATACATGTCACAACGGTCGTCTGTCGGTATTCCAACATTTAACCACCACACGAGTATCCATATAAGCATATAATTAATTAATGTTGTTATATGTGATACTTAACTGTTTAACCTTGAAGATTCTGGTTTAGATACAGAGTTGATGATTATTTAGCTATGATGCACGAATACTCCAAAAAAATGGCCGGTCAGTGTCAGATACGTATCGGATATCGATACTCTCCGGATAATCTCTGGATACGTATACGCCACGTGGCGTATCCTGCATAAAAAATAATTAAAAAAGATGGATATACGTATCGGATACCTTGTGAAGCGTATCCGAGTAGCATCTGATACGTATCAGCAATTTATAAGAGTAACGTGTTAGTTTTCTTAAAATAGAAAAGGCCCAACAAGAACCAACTTGCAATATCTTTTCAGAAAATTAAATATAAAATCGTTAAAACCCTCTATTTCAAACCAAAATAAAAAAACAACACATAAAGCTTTGATATCTTTCATAATAGTATGTAACTAACACTACAAGATTTCGCGCCCAATCCGGACCGAAAAATTCCGACCGGATTTCGGTCGGGAGCATTCCTGATCGTATTCGGTCGGGATGACTTTTCCCGACCAATATTCGGTCGGACATTTTAAAAAAAAAAAATCACGATCGCATACCGGTCGGGAAAGTGTATTCCCGACTGCAATTCGGTCGGGAAACTCTGGGCGGGAAATTTCCCGCCCATAGTGTAGCCCTAATCTCGGTCCAGCTGGGCCGAGACTTCCCGACCGAAATCCGGTCGGGAATGAGGGAGGTATTTATAGAAATACCTCCCTCCTCCTCTTCATTTCACACACACAACTCTCTCTCTCTCTCCCCCGATTATTCCCGACCGCCGCCCCTTATTCGCGATCGAATTTCTGTCGCGACTTCCGATTCGTTAATTTTTTTCGCTTTTTCTTGTTTTTTATATTTTTTTTAATTTTTTAATATTAATTCTTTATGTTATATTTAATGTTTTAATATTAATTGTTCGATATTGTAGAAATTCTTAGGATTTAATTATTTATGCCTTTAGGAATTGTTAGGCTTTGGGAAAATGTTAGATTTTTATGCCTTTAGGAATTGTTAGGCTTTAGGAAATGTTATAGTTTTATGATTTTAGTAATTATTTATGCCTTTAGGAATTTTTAGGCTTTGGGAAAATGTTAGATTTTTATGCCTTTAGGAATTGTTAGGCTTTAGGAAATGTTATAGTTTTATGATTTTAGTAGTTATTTATGCCTTTAGGAATTGTTAGGCTTTGGGAAAATGTTAGATTTTATGCCTTTAGGAATTGTTAGGATTTGGGAAATGTTATAGTTTTATGATTTTAGTAATTATTTATGCCTTTAGGAATTGTTAGGCTTTAGGAAATGTTATAGTTTTCTGATTTTAGTAATTATTTATGCCTTTAGGGAATGTTATAGTTTTATGATTTTAGTAATTATTTATGCCTTTAGGGAATGTTATAGTTTTATGATTTTAGTAATTATTTATGCCTTTAGGGATTGTTATAGTTTTATAATTTTAGTAATTATTTATGCCTTTAGGAATTGTTAGGCTTTAGGAAATGTTATAGTTTAGTAATTATTTATGACTTTAGGAAAACTATATATGATCTTTATATGTGTTAATTTATTTATTAGGACGTTAATTATGGAGTTATTTATGTTATATTTAATGTTTTAATATTAATTATTTATGTTATATTTAATGTTTTAATATTAATTGTTAGATATTGTAGAAATTGTTAGGATTTAATTTGTAAATTCCTTTAGGAATTGTTAGGCTTTGGGAAATATTTATGACTTTAGGAAAAAACTATATAACTTAGTATTGATTAAATTTAGGTCATCTCTACAATTAGCAAAATTCTAACTTAGATGCTTTTACTTAGTTCGTAACGCTCCTCTTCGACGACATGTCGTCCCGTGATATCGATCGTGGCAAGCCCTCGAAGAGAGGGAGTAGTGGTCCATCGAGCACTCCATCGAGTACTCCACCTACTGGTCCACAAAGGATAGGTCCTCATCTATGGATCATTCATTCTGGCGGTGCACCACCCGCTCCTGTCGATGCACCTGATAGCGATCTTGGCGAGTCCCCTACTTCTTCACAGCCACACAGGCATTTCAGACTGAGCGGTGGTACTCCACCAGATCTAGGAGTACCATTTTGACTAGATGATGATCACGTAGCATCAACGCCATCGTCATCATCTAGGCCATCGTCATCATTGAGGCCACCGTCATCATCGAGGCCATCGTCATTATCTAGGCCACCGTTATCATCGAGGCCTACGGCACCTAGGCCACGCTCTACAGAGTCTACACCGGCGGGTCCTAGTACTTCTTCCCCTGCAGACAATGCCGGTGCAGGATCATCTTCAGCGACACAGCAGAGACCGGGCCGAGGCATATTGAGAGGGCCGCAGGTTCCGCCTGACCGTAGAGCCCGTCGTAGGGTACATCTGGATTAGCACAGCGTATTTCTTGATGGGAGGAAGATAGCGGCGGCGATTACCTCGATTATTATGGGGTTTATGAAGACGTGTATTCCTTCATACACCGAGGTTGACCCAGTAGTCCAGGGACAGATGTGGGCTAAGTTTAAGGTGAGATTTTGAAAGTTTACTAAATATATACATAGTAAGATTTTTATTTGACGAAACCTTAATTAAAAACCTTATTTAATTGTAGAGCATATACTACATTGATCCGACTGACAGGGTTCGGGCACATCCCGCATACGAGGCGAAGGCTAAGAAGTGTTACAAGGAAGTCATGTAAAATGTGAAGAAGAACTATTAGGAGAGGCTCGATGATCCGAGGTGGGCGACACGTCCGAAGAATAGTTGGATGAGCGACAAGTTAGAGAGGATGTTCGTGACACATTGGGAGTCGATTGACCATGCAAAGAAATCAGTGTCAGGACAGAA
Organism: Linaria vulgaris; assembly: GCA_948329865.1. Classification (NCBI taxonomy): domain Eukaryota; kingdom Viridiplantae; phylum Streptophyta; class Magnoliopsida; order Lamiales; family Plantaginaceae; genus Linaria; species Linaria vulgaris. The sequence goes on from OX415253.1 coordinate 44,698,777, forward strand.
GAACAGGCGTGGAGGAGGAGAGGTACCAGACCTTGATCGTCCTGCACGAGCTACTCATGCTAGTGGGTCCTGGAGCTACACGGAGATTCGACGTAGGATGGTATGTCTTATTAAATTGAGTTTCTATACGAATAACTATTGTTTTAAATTTAAATAGCTAAAAAAACAAATGTATATCCATATGCAGGCTGCTTTGAGACCTCCAGGGGCCCCTGAGCCTCGGCACGATGAGGCATATCATTATAAGCACACATATGTGCCCAGTGGTCTGCCAGAGGGAGCTCCACGTCGCCGCATTTGGGTTCACCCCAAGTATAGGGCTATCTACGTAAGTATTTAACTTGTAAAGCATTCTTTGATTACTATATTAACATATGTCTTCCTTAATTATGTACTAACAATTCTGACAAAAGGACTACATAGGCCGTATGACCGAGAGGTATGAGGCGGATTGTTCTACGTAGCCACCAGTAGATTAGGAGTTGTGGAGTCTGGCGATAGGAGGATTGAAGAAGGGGAAGGCTGCGGGTCTCCCTATGGATGCATCTCACGATCGGTTTGGTTTATCGACGAAGAAGAAGCTAGACACGACACATGACTATGCGCGGGCGTTGGAGAGGGAGAACCATCGTCTTAGGACTGCTACTGATGAGAGGGTTGACGAGCTTATTTCTCACGTAGAGTAGTTGACCCAGCACATCACCCAGACTACAGGTACTCCTTCTTCCCGACCCATGCCTACAGGGGGATTCATGAGTGATGCTCGTCGAGCCGGCCAGCATTCCTCGCCCCCGCCTCTTGATCCTTTTGCGCATGGTGATCCAGATTGCACGTTGTATGATGATGAGTACGAGGATGCCCCCGAGGATAACACTCTCGGTGGTGATGCAGCTGATCTTGCCGGTGATGGTAATGATGGTGTTGGACCTTCCACAGCTCCTGATACATTTGGATTTCATGACGAGGACTATGAGTAGTAGTAGTTTTATTTGTTCTAGGGTTATTTTAGTATTGAAAAATGTGTTAGTTGTTTGTATTTATGTAATTCGTTTGATGCTTGGACCAATTATGTAATGTTAAACTAGTTTCGTATTTATTGTGTAATTATGCGGAGTAGTTGTGTATTATTTGTTCGTTTGATGCGGAGTAGTAGTATTATTTGTTCGTTTTATCTAAGTATTGAAAACTGTGTTAGTTGTTTGTTTATTGGTAATTATGTAATGTTGTTATTACTACAATCACGAATACAAACTATAATATGAAATTAAACAACGTGAATCAATTTTTTTTATAAAATAAAAATCGACCACTAAACCATAATCGATGCTAGTCATACATACTATCCTCAGAATCTGAGTCACTCATTATCTCTTCCTCTTCCTCTTCCTCTTCCTCGTTGTCCTCGTAGCCCTCATTTTCCTCGTCAACCACATCAAATCCCTCGTTGGCCAATTGGATATTCATATCGAATGAGGAAAGGTCCACGCATAAGTTAAACCCTTCAGATGCATTCTCTTGTAGCACTTGGTTCGGCATCCCCGCGTCGACATCGTTTGATCCCGCAACTGATGACATATCGATTATGTGTCTGGCAGGAATAGTGGATACGGCCAACCATCATTTCTGTCCCGGTCGCCCTGTCGTCTTCTTTGGATAGGGCACATAGTATGCCTGTTTTTCTTGGTTAGTAAATACAAACGGCTCATTGGTACTGAGGGTACGCCTCGGGTTGATGTCAACCAACTTGTACGTTGAATGCTCCTGCGTACCTACGTTTCTATCATACCAAACACATTTGAACAAGACTATGTATAGGGGTCGGATTCTGCCCCAATATTCCACCTGTATAATGTCTTTCAATGTTCCATAGAAGTTGGTAGCATCGGATCCTCCCATGTCTCCCTTCACATAAACACCTCTACAACCACTCTTCCTCGGGCCCAAAATCATATCGGTGTGAAATCTGAACCCATTCACAATGTATCCCTCGTAGGTTGCCACTGAATAAGTCGGACCTGTGATTAGAGGATCTATTCGTACGTCGGTCTCGTATTTCCCACTTGAATATGTCTACTTGAACCATGCTACATACTCTTGGTTCCTCTTGGATTGTATCTCCATTGGACTAAGTCCACCGCACTCCTCTTTTACAAACAGTTTGCATAGGAAAATCATCATAAGTTAGTTGCCTTTAAAGCGCTTAATCATTTCGTTATTAATAATAATTAACGACCACTTACTACACCCATTCGTCAAGCTCTTAACAGTTTAGAAGCGTGTAAAGCTCTATTTACTCCATCTCATCGGAAGTCAAGTATCGCCTTTTGTTTAGTGGCCCTATTGGCGCCCCTTTCTTTTGAAATATTGTAAGCTCATCATCCCACTCCGTGCTATCTAGTGTCTCGTTCCTGTTGAGTTTTTTATATTTAGTCTGAAAAGAAACATCCAAATATTGAGAACATATATTGGACAACTCAGCAAGTAGGTATTGATTGGCTATGGATCCCTCCACCCTCGCCTTGTTCTTTACTGGACCATTCATGTCGAACATCCGCCTAGTTCATAGAAACGAAATATTAGGCAAAGAATCGATATTTCTAAAAGATAATTGTTATTAAAAATATAAAACCGTACCTCTCGAATGGATACATCCATCTATAATGAATTGGACCACCAACTCTAGCCTCGTACGGAAGGTGTATGGCTAAATGCTCCATAGAGTTGAAAAATGAAGGAGGAAATATCATTTCCATCTTACACATGGTAACAATAAACGATTCCTCCAATCGCTCCATATCTTCGGCCGACACCTCTGAGGTTCAAATCGCCTTAAAAAAAGGCTAATCTCTACTAAGGTCCCCCAAATCTCGGGTTCCAAGAATTCGCGACATGCAATGGGGATCAATCTCTGTATGAAGACGTGACAATCATGACTCTTCATTCCATACAATTTTCCTTGTTGTTTTTCCACACATTGTCCCAAGTCCGAGGCATATCTATCAGGAAACTTCAGTTCGGTCAGCCAATCAAGCACCATGTTCTTTTAATCCCTCGTAAGACAATATTTTGCCTTTGGCTTTATATACTCACTTCCTCTGCCACTGGGTTTCAAGAACAATTCTTTACGGTTGGTCAACAGCATAAGATCGTGCCTCGACTTAATGTTGTCCTTCGACTTAGCATCGCCCAACACCATGTTGATGATGTTCTCAAAAAAGTTCTTCTCAGAATGTATCACATCTAGATTGTGGCGAATCAAGTTCGTGGACCAATAAGGTAGTTCCCAAAAGATACTTCGACGATACCAGTTATGAGTTGTGTTAAATCCCAGAAGCTTTGTGGAGTTTGCCCCAAATCTAACCGATCCTAGCCTATCCACAATTACCCTCATCTCTGCTCCTGTCTTCCTTGGAATGGGCGCTTCAAGTACCTCCCTACCCTTGTAGAAGTCCTTCTTGTTGTACCTCCATTTATGACCCTCTGGTAGAAACCGACGATGACAATCGAACCACGAGGCTTTTCCACCATGCTTAAGCGTAAAAGAATCTGTGTCACCCATGCAATAAGGACACGCCAACTTACCGTGCATGCTCCACTGGGACAACATTCCATAAGCAGGAAAATTGCTAATAGTCCACATTAGGGTCGCTCGCATTTGGAAGTTTTCCTTTCGTGAGCTGTCATATGTTCACAAACCATTACTCCACAAATCATTCAACTCATCAATAAACGGTCTCAGCAAAATATCCAAGTTCTTTTCATGACTCTTTGGACCGGGTATAATAAGGCTCAGAAAAATGAACTCCGGTCGCATGCATAAATCCGGCGGAAGGTTATAAGGGGTAACAAACACGGGCCAGCAAGAGTAGTTCTTCCCAGATGGCCCATACAGTGTGAAACCATCAGTACATAGGCCGAGTCGGACATTTCTAGGCTCTGCTGCGAAGTCCGGATACGTACGATCAAAAGCTTTCCACGCCTCGCCTGCAACTGGGTGAATCATTCTATCAGTTGACTCTCGACACTTCAAATGCCAAGTCATATGTCTCGAAGTGCCTACAGTATAAAACAACCTCTGTAATCGAAGGCCTACGGGTAAGTACCACAATTTCTTCCTTGCGACCCTAGACTTTCTACCAGCCTCGTACCTATCGGTCTTGCATATCGGACACGATGTGAGATCCTTGTTGGAATTATCGCCGTAGTACAAGAAACAAAAATTCCAACATACGTCGATCTTTTCGTACCCTAAACCCAAACCCGCGAGCATCTTATTCATGCACGGAACCGTATTCGGTAGCATTTCCTCGATCTCTAGGTCCATAATATCTTTAGACAAACTTAAGTACTTTTCGCAAGCGACATTAACTACTTTGTGCATCGTCTTGGTAGTTAAGAACTCGGCAAACCACTAGAGCACAATCTTTGACTTCTTACTGATCATTTTTATGTCTCCCATCTGCATCAATTTGTAGAACTCCTTTGCCTCGGGACTCGCATCTTCGTTGCGCACCTCTCCCTCAACAAATCGACCCCCATATGCATCCACAACCAATTCTCTAAATAAAGTATCGGCATGAACCGGACTATCAACGTGTATACTAGCAGACGGTGAATCAGGTACATGTGATGTAGACGCCTCGCTCGTCGTCTCTCCATGCAACACCCATATCCAATATTGATACACAAACCTCCACTTATGAAGATGATCCCGTACTACGTTTCGATCAAAAAACTTTAAATTGATGCATCTCTGGCACGGGCACCTAATACGATTTCTTAGCTCTACGTAATCTCTCTGTTTTGATGCATATTGTATGAATTCACGAACCCCAACCACGTAATGTTGATTCAAATAACCAGTGTTACTATCTATCCTATCGTACATCCAAGATCTATCGGGACGATAATCCATTTCTAATCTAAGAAAATTATAAAGAAATTGTTACAATTAATTTCATCAATCAATATATTTACCATTTATATAAAAAAATTAAAACACGAGTACATAGAAGCCAAGGCAATTAATACTTACTTGTTGTAGCGTAGAAAATACTTAGATCAAGTATTGTTTTGCAAACACACGCCCCTCGTTGCATTTACCGCAATATCTAAAACAAAGAAACATGAAAAAAAAAAGTTAATAAAGATAATCTTAATTGAGAAAAACTAACAAAAAATTGTTATAACAAGAGGAAATCGTGGATACCTTAGCAAGTGATGAGTGTTAGAATAATTTCTCAAGTGGAATAGGGAGGGGTATTTATAGGGGGGTAACAGTATTCCCGACCGCAATTCGGTCGGGAATAATAATTATCGTTATTATTCCCTACCGAATTTCGGTCGGGAATAACAATTACCGTTGTTATTCCCGACCGCAATGCGGTCGGAAATATTAGGGTCTAGGGTTTAGGGTTTAGGGGTATTGGCGACCGATTTTCGGTAGGGAATAATATTCATATTCTTAATTTCACAATTTCGTTCTCAATTTTAGATAAATCGTTGATTTAATGATCAAGTAAATCAATACTAGTTATATATTACTAAAAATATCAACAAAAATTAAATTTAGTTGCACGTTGAAGAAATCGTTTGAAGCGTCGATTCATATTGTCACTTATAAATAGATTGGTATATGTAGCTGCTAATAATGTAACTACTTACGATTATGTTAAACATATGTTAATATATATATCACAATTAGCCTCTCTATACTAACATTCGTAACAAATGTTAATCGCCAATTGTGAATACTCCTCTATACTACGTATGATTATTATATGTAAAACTCCAAACTAAATTAACTTATATTCCGGTAATCTATACTAATTTAATAATTAAAAGTTCATTAAACTAACTAACTATTAGTGCAATTCATGTATTTAGTGAGATTCTATAGTTATACTTAACAAACACATCAAGATTTTCCAAAAGATCGAAAAAAGTAAAATTTACTATGTTTCCCGACCGATTTTCGGTCGGGAAAAATATTCAAGGTCATTCCCGACTGATTTTCGGTCGGCATTGACTCTTATTGCCGACCGAAAGTCGGTCGGGAATAATATTCATAGTTATTCCCGACCGAATATCGGTCAGGAATAATATTTAAACTATTCTCGACCGAATCGCGGTCGGCATTGGCCGCGTTTCTGGGCAGCATAGTATTGCCGACCGAAATTCGGTCGGCAATGTTTGAAAATTTGATGGTTTTTAAAAAATTTTGAAAAATTTCAACTTTCCCTACCGAAAATCGGTCGGGAATAATCGAAAAAGTCGGCGGGATTCGGTGAGAAATTCAAATTTGACGAAAATTCAAATTTTTTTTTATCTTTTTCTATAAATACACTTCATTATTCTCCTCATTTTTTCATCTCCAAACAGTTTTTTCAAACATTTTTTTCATCTTCAAACACTTTTTTCATCTTCAAACACTTTTTCAAACACTTTTTTCTTTCAACTTCAAAATTAAAATTTTCATTTCTTTATTCAACTTTTCAATAATCAAACAATTATTTATTTTTTTGTGTTTGAGATTGAGCAATGAATCAAAAACTTAATTGCTCATCTAAAACACAAAAAAGCTAAATAATGTTTTAAAATAGTAAAAAAAAAATATTCCAGTAATTATTACCGGAATATTATTTTTTTTATTCTGATGAGTTTTATTCCGGACCGAAAATCGGTCGGGAATAATATAAATATTATCCCCAACCGATGTGCGGTCGGGAATAGCATGAATATTATTCCCGACCGATATTCGGTCGGGAATAGCATGAATATTAATCCCGACCGATTTTTTGTCGGGAATAATATGAACATTATTCTCGACCGGTCCTCGGTCGGGAAGTATTGCCTACCAGATTTCGGTCGAGAATACGGAAAAGTATTACCGACCGATTTTCGGTCGAAAAAGAAATTGAGGACCTTCCGACCGGGAATCGGTCGGGAGTTTTGAAAAACCTCCCCGACCGAAAATCGGTCGGGATATGTTATCCCGACCGGTATTTGGTCGAGGTTGGCGGGCGGGAAACTCCCGACCGAATTTCTGTCGGGAAAGTTGGTCGAGAAAAGCCGGTGCCGACCGAACTTCGGTCGGGAAAGTATTACCGACCGAAGCAATGCCGACTGGACCTTCCCGACCGAAAATCGGTCGGGAAAAGGGTCATTCCCGACCGCCGAAGGGTCATTTCCGACCGGCTTTGCGGTCGAGAATGACACGATTTTTTTGTAGTGTAATGACTGTGCAAGTGGTTAGATATAATGTTATTTGATATTTTTATTTAAATTATATTCTTATATATAATTATTAATATTAAATATTTAACGTATCGCATACGTATCGTATCTTGTAAATTTAAAAAAAATCGTATCCACGTATCCGTATCCGGCCGATACCGATACTCGTATCTGTATCCGTGCAACCTAGTTATTTAGTCACAGCAATTATAGGCAGTTAGCTAGCCATGATTAACAAATTAATAATTGCCATTGAAAGATATCAATTTGATCAGTATCGAAAGATCCGGAGTCATTGCAATCTTTGTCAAATAAAGTCGAAGATTTGTAGACATAATTTATTGGATTAAATGTGTTAATGACTGATGCTGAAATGAAACGCATACTAAGGCATGATAAGTAAAGTGCCATAGTGTTAGGATGGGACAACTGGACCAGGGATCAATTCACCTTCATTTTCAATAAATTATCACATTTCATTATAGGAAGTGCGTAATTCCCAGGCTTCCACACCCCTTTATAATGGTTCCGAGCATATTATATATAATTCAGACCACTAACTAAACAAATATTAATAGAATAAAAAAGACCATATCATTTTTGTCTTGCACTCTTTACCTCTTGTTCATGTGGTCTTTTTTTTATCTTAAAAGCATGTAATATTTGTTAAAAACGAATTTTATTGACTTTTTGATCAAACATTGACTCATGTAAAATTAGAGTTGGTTCCTTCAATCTTAAAATATTCTTGTTAACCCCTACAATTTAACCCTCAGACAATGATGATTATTCCCCCAACGGTAATATGGCTATTTCCCCTATGGCGTCCTTTGAGACCCAAAAATTCCTAACACTAAGCCAACGATTCCTCTTAAGCTTAATGATATCTAGTCTAGTATTGAAAGTCTTAAATGACCCTACAATACTACGATGGAATATATAACGCTTCACAGGATTCACAATGCCACAGGTATAGAGATCCCCTATAAGGCACTACAAATCCTAAATGGTTCCGCTACGCCCCAGGGGATCCACGATGCCTTAAGACGAGAAACTCTTTAGTCCAAAATATGGCACGATGAGGTATGACCCCGACATAGTACATGCATAACGATGACTTACATGTCTAAGAGAAGGAACTCGTTAGCGACCTCAAAGTGCTTTCCTATGTCTGCATGCCTGACCAGGTCAATGGGGTAGCAAGAGGAGTAAGCATGTAAAATTCTTCATTAAATTTAATCCAATTGAGATACTTTTCATTGACGAACAAAGTCCACGATGATGAGCGCCTTAACACTTTTCATTTTTACAACTTGTGCAAAAGTGTCATCATAATCCATGCACTACATGATTTCGCGGCATTCACGACAACAATTTTGCCACTGAGCAGCGGTCACTAGTAGTTTGCGACCGCTCTCTAGTTGCAAAAGCCAATCGCTGAGGTCGCCCTAGCGTAACTGGACCGTCGAGGCGCGGTCGCAAATTCTCAAAAATTTGGGCGCCAAAGAGCGGGAAATTCATTTTCTTTGAAAATTCAAACTTTTCAATATCAAATTATCAATATCCTCATTTCCCCAATCTAAAAAGTAATCCTAACACTTATCCATATCATCAAAAAATAATCCCAACCATTTCTTCATATCTTTAAAAGTTTTTCATTTCTCAAATATAAAAAGTTATCTCAACACTTTCTTCACATCTTCAAAAGTTTCTCATTTCTTAAATCTAAAAAAATATCCCAACACTTTCTTCATATATTCAAAACTCCAAATCTTTTTATTATTGAATCATTTTTTTAAATCATTTTCTTCTTTTCTTCAAATGCTTTTTAGTGTTAAAACAACAAATAAACACAGTTTCTCATATTGTTGAAACAATAAATCAAATAATATTTCGGACAATTTTCGGAATAATTTTTTTAAAAATTTGTAAATAATAGGCGGTAGCTAAAAATATTAAGGCGTTAAATATTATTAGCGACCACCGCACGGTAGCTAATAATATAATTAACCGCTAGGTGGTCATTACTAATATAAACTGTATTAGCTACCACACCGGGCGACCACCCGACGGTAGCAACATGGGTCAATTGCTACCGCTTGGCCGTCTCTATTAGCTACCGCAAATTTGCAATCGCATTTGCGGTCGCTAATGCCGCGAATTCTTGTAGTGACGTGTCATATTTCTAATAGTATTTCTTAGAAACCTGTCCAGCTCTGCATCTTTTAATAGATCGATCTCACTATGTTTTAATATTATGAGCATCGTGAATAGTTACCAAGTTACATAAGTTGTGCTTGGGTCTGACTTCTGATATTCACCTGCAACGATTCATCAGTATTGGAAATAACATATTTGAGATGACGATAGTTGGAAAACTGACTTATTTTGTATAATGGCAGCTAAAAAAAAAAACTGAAGGGATATTCGTATATCCCAGTCCAAGTATATATGTGTGCATTATTGCATTTGTTTCAGTGTCGTCGTATTTTACTTCATCTAGAAAATAATCAGCAAAAATATCTAAGTATCTAACATTAATCATGTACACAAAAGAACTCTATTCAAGAACTTATGTTCTGTAGTTGTCGACGCTAACAGTGTTATTATCAATTACAAAAACTTTCTGTCATAATCTTGAACATAAAATTTAGAACATAAGAATTCTATGTACATTTAATTATATTGTGGCGTGCCTACTAAAAAAAACTTATTTTGTGGTATCATTACATCTTTGGTGGCTAAAAAAATTCTATTGCCACAAACTTCCGTAGTCATCCTCTTCCATTGTCATCTCATAACTAGCAAGTGAATAGGCCTTTGCACCAAAAACTTCAGTCACATTTTCTGAATTCTCCTGGAAAACACCGATAAATTCGCGCAATATGTTTTCGCTATGTGAGAGATAGGACATATCGTCCATCCAATCAAAGTCGAGATGATGATCAGGCGATGTGCAGCAACTATCCAATTTTTCTAAATTACTTAAAAATCCATACTCCTCCACCATGTACCGTTCATCTGTACTAATCTCTGCTTCAAGAGACTCCCTCACAAATCTCGACTTCTCGTCGTGATCTCCTTCTTCCAATTGTGACTCTTCAAGTAAAGAAATAAAAAGGGAATCATCGATGTTTGAGAACTCCATACCATTCAGATCATCAAATAAGAAGCTTTCCTGAGGTACTACTGTATTGGCCATAATATATTTTTATATAATAGGAAATACTGAAAATCAGAAAATGTGTTTAGAAGATTGAATGTGTAAAGTTTGTGATATGTGCTTCCCAAAGGAGTTTGTATAGCCTATTTATACAGGATGATCATGCAATTGTAACTACCGAATAATGAATAAATATATATATATATATATATATATATATATGTTGCATGTGCACTTGGTATAGAATTTAATTAAGTTAAATAATTGGCCATGCATGTGGACAGCTAAGAATCGGTGAACCTAATACCATTCATGTACATCTACGGTTATAATGGCAGGCATTATTATTTAAGATTTCAACTATATTGTAAAGTTTTTGGAGTGGAGAATTTCACAATGTGTCGTCAAATAAGACTACAATACTACATATATATATATATATGGTGCTGTTCATTGCCATGGATACATGTCACAACGGTCGTGTGTCGGTATTCCAACATTTAATTAACCACCACTCGAGGATCCATAAGGCCGAAGTATAATAATTCAATAAAATTCCGATTTTTATAGAGTCGATGATTAGTCAAAGCGATTATGTGCAGTTATCCATGATTAACAATTCAATACCATTATATGATATCAATTTGATCAGCATCTAAAGATCCGGTTTCATTGCAATCCATGTCAATAAAATCGCAGATTGGCAGACAGAAAGTATCTTGAAAATGTGTTAATGACTGGATGCTGAAATAAAACCCATATTAAAGTATGATCTCGCAAGCATTAGAAGTAAAGTGGCATAACGTTATCATCTATTTAAATAAGCTTAAGATAAAATAATCACATTTGATTATAGGGAAAAAGAACGAACTATACTCATCGTTTAGCCTCTTTTACAAAACTATATTCAACCTTTGAACTTTTGCAATACTATACCCAACCTTTGTAAATCGTAACTATGTTATACCTAGACTAATTTTCCGGCCAAAATTGGGAATTTGCAGGGGTAAAACCGGTACTACACTGAAAAATTAAAAATAATTAATAAAAAATAAGAAAAAAACAAAAAAAGACCCCCCCTCCTTCCCCGTTGCCCGACCCCACCCCACCCCACCCCCCCACCATGCCGATTTGCAGCAACACTGCTGCAAATCGTGGTCATCACTGCGATTTGCAGCGGTGTAAATTAAAAATAATTAATAAAAATAAAAAAAAAATTAGACCCCCCCTCCTTCCCCGTCGCCCCCCCCCCCCACCCCACCCCACCCCACCCCACCCCCACCACGCCGATTTGCAGCAACACTGCTGCAAATCGCGGTGATGACCACGATTTGCAGCCGTGGTGGCTGCAAATCGCACCGCGATTCGCAGCGGTGTTGCTGCAAATCGGCGGGGTGGGGGGGGGGGGGGGGGGGGGGACGACGGGGAAGGAGGGGGGGGTCTATTTTTATTTTTTTTTTTTGTTTTTTTTGTTTTTTTTATTATAAATAAATGAAATGACTATTTTGCCCTCGTGCAAATCGGATTGCTGATGTCACAAGATCAGAATATGACGTTTTATTGTCGGAAAATTAGTCTAGGTATAGCATAGTTACGATTTACAAAGGTTGTGTATAGTATTGCAAAAGTTCAAAGGTTTGGTATAGTTTCGTAAAAGAGGCTAAACGATGGGTATAATTCGTACTTTTTCCGTTGATTATATGAAGTGCGTAGTTCCAGGTTTCCACGCCCCTTTATATATTTCTTCCCAGCCTATTATATATAAGGCAAAATTGTCCAAATTTGCCCCTTAACTTTCACTTTTGATGAAGATATCCAATATCTATTGGGTTGGAATTTTATTCCGTAAATCTTGCACTTCGATGTTAAAAGTTATTAGAAGTATTTAGTAATGTTCTGTTATTTATTTATTTCTAGACTCTCCTTTGAAGTATTATTATTTACAAAGTATAAATAAAGGTTCTCAACACACAGTTGTGATGGATTTATCTAATCTTACAGGGTATCACATTCCAGGTCTATAACCCTAGCCATCACCCTCTCTTAAGCCGTCGTCCCTCTTCTTCATCCATGGTCGATAACAGATCTTCCCCGTCGTTACTGTTTGCAACTGTGATCCACATGATCACGGTTCGCCTCTCCTCTACAAATTTTCTACTATAGGAAAAGCAGGTCGAATCTCTCCTTCGATCCTAGAACATTTTCCACTTTGTTGACGGACCCGTTGATCCCCCGTCGCCGCTCATTCCTCACACCACCTCCGCCTCCGCCTTCGCCAGTCCGCTTGGACATCAAGAGCCTGTTCCGAACCCTAAACTCGCTGCATGGAAATCTCTTGAACGTAACGTCATCATTCTTCTTCTCTCCACGTGACTGGCGAAGCTCTTTCCGAGACATTAGGCGAAGAAACAGTGCAATGTGTCAGGCTACTACTATTTTTGTTATTTTATCCCTTGCGGTTATTCAAGGTTGGACACTTCAGCAATTAGACATTAAAAATGCGTTCCTTCATGGCCATCTTACTGAGACAATCTACATGGAGCAGCCGACTAGTCTTACTGGTCCCCGTTGTCCTTCTTATGTATGTAGTCAGAATAAGGCGATTTATGGTTTGAAGCAAGCGCCTCGAGTATGATTTCGACGCCTTAGTTCGGGTGGATCCTTCCTTGTTCTTATTCTATCGTAGTCGTGTCATTCTCTACTTACTTGTCTATGTTGACGATATTATTTTCATAGACAATGACTCTACTATTATTTTTTAGTTTATTGCTCATTTGGATTATGAGTTTGTCACGTAAACTTGTGATAGCCTTTTCTTGAGTCAATCCAAGTATGCCCATGACTTGCTTTCTCGAGCTCAGATGCTTGACGACAACTATGTGGCTACAATGTTGGATGTGGGCTCTACGTGTGTGAGTGATGGCTACTCTTTTTCAGATACGACGTTGTATCGTTCTTTGGTTGGTGGTCAATACCATGAGTCAGTTTCTTCAACAACCTAGGGTCAATCATTTTCAAGTTGTCAAGCGGATGTTAACTATGTTCACGGAACTCAAGATTTCAACCTTATTTCCCCAGCCTTGCTTAGTTATAGTGATGCAGACTCGGCCCATTACCCGGATACTCGCCGTTCCACCTATGGTTATGCTCTTTTCCTCGGCAATAACCTTTTGTATTGGAGTGCCAAGAAGCAACCCACTGTTGCTCATTCTAGCTGTAAATACGAGTACCATGCGCTTACAAATACGGCTTCGAAGTTTGTTTGGCTTGTCAATCTTCTTCAAGTACTACGCCTTCGTTTGCTATCCATGCCTATCCTCTTTTGTGATAACCAAAGTGCATTATTCATGGGCCAGAATCCCATTGCTCATAAGCGTGCTAAACACATAGATTTGAATTATCACCTTGTCCGTGAGTTGGTCTCTTCGGGGCGTCTTGTTGTTCGCCACACTCCAACGTCTCTTCAACTTGCTGATGTTTTTACAAAGGCGTTGCTTCGTCATTTGTTTAAATTTTTCATTCCAAGCTTCGGGTTGGTCTTCCCAAACATCGCGCTTGATGGGGGTGGGGGGGGGGGTGTAATAGAAGTATTTAGCAATATTCTGTTATTTATTTATTTCAAGACTTTCGCTTGATATATAATTTACTTAGTATAAGTAAAGCTTTCCAACTCACACACAATTGTGAAGAAATTTATCTAATCTTACAAAAGTGCCTTTCTGCCCCTTATTCATGTTTTTCTGCACACGTGGCTACCAAATCGTCCCCATGTTGGAAAAGCCATCTGACGTGGATATTAAAAAAAAACAACCCCATGCTATTTTAATTAGCAAACCCTTCCATGTATTCTATTTAATTACCATACTACACCCAAGATTAATTTTGAGTACTCATTTATTGAGTTAATACAAAAAAAATTACCCATACGGTTTTTATAGTTATATATTTTTTAAAAAAAATTAATCAACTTTTATACGATACTTTTTTATTTCTAAAAAAACAATCGATTAACTTATAAATATTCTTAAGACCTTTATTAAATCAAATAAAAATCAACATATTCTTAAGTATTTATATATAAATTTGTAAAATATAAAATATTAAAACATGATAGTAAAATTTGTAATTCTTTTCGAAAAAGGAAGATTCATTATCTTCCCCAACTAGCACCACCACCATGTGAGAAACGAATTCACTGTAAAATTAGAGTTCGCGTTTAAGAGCATAACCCGAAGCCGCCGCAAGTAATCCAACTTTAGCGCGACATTGCCGGAGGAGGGGCACTTCACTGAGTTAAATCTGTTCGCAAGCTTCTTCCGCGAGACCTATGCCATCACTGCCACCATTCATATACATAACTGGAATACCCTAAGTTTGTTGAATCTCAGAGCTAGATTCGTAGAAGCTCCAAAAGAATTGAAGAACGATTTGGCAAAATTGAGAGGTGGGGTGCGGGGGGGGGGGGGGGGGGGGGGAGGGGGCGAGTTGCGTTTTCTAATCTCAAGCATCTTTCCTCACCAGACTCTCTCGCACCTTATAGGCAATACAATAATATCTTTTGGTTCGATGAAAACCTGCACGAAGAGGAACAATGTTAGAAATAAATAGTTAGTAAGAAAGTAAACTTAATCTAAGGTAGATACGGGTTTATCGTGCTTGCGACTGAACTCAACACAGGGTCAAGTTGCCTATCTCTCTAAGAAGAAAGAATCAAGATGGACATAGTTCATTATTAAATTGTTCATGCATAGGGTCTTAAGAGATATTACGCGTAGCTTTAGAAGCTGTGTGTGTTCATCTAGCCCTTTAGGCTCGGTTGGACGACCAAGTAGGGTGTACGTCCTAGAAACCAGGCCCTGTCGGTAGTCGAATTAACCCCGGAGAGCGTTAGTCTCATTTTAGATTTTATTTGGTCCTCCTAACAACGCTTATATTCATCTATCTCGCTGAGAGGCCCCGGTATTCAGACGTCGAGTGATTTAGATTACGGAGTGGTCAAATCACGAGGCAAAGTTCATATCATTGACTTGGGATTCAAATTAGTCTCGCACTTAGTCCGATTGTTGACATAGCCATGTCTATGGAAAAGTAGAGGTAAAATAGTTGAAGTACTTTCCTTGACGTACTTATGTTTGACGTGCCATAAGTTGGTGTGATCTAAGAGGTAAATCGGGCAACCTTAAGAGGTTTGACATGCCAACGTATGAGTTGACGTGGAACGTGTGACGTGCTTTTCTAGAGAAAGAAATCACACACCCTTGAGCTCCAAAAAATACAACGCCTTAAATGAAGAAATAAGGGGTTATTTATAGATGAAGAGAAGGTCTTAGGGTGTGGGGACCACCCCAAGGAAGATTTGGGTGACCGTTGACCAATCTGGTCAAACATTGACACACCCGATCAATGTTTGACCGACGTGCCACGTCGATGCGATGCTCATGGTGATTGACCTTTCAACGTGTCGTGTCGAGGTATATTTTTGAAATAACGTGCCCCCTCGTGGGGGCACGTCTCTAACCGATTTGCCCCGTCGGATGTCGTTGATGTGGTATGTCAATCTTTGGATTGTCATGGAATGGCACGTTGATCTTCGATCCGACGTTTCATGACACGTCGTCCTTTGATCTGACATGCCCCATGTCGAGGCACGTTCGGTCGACGTGCCACGTCGAATCATAATCTGGAGTGGCACGTCAATTGTACAATCAACGTGCTCACTTTTGGGGGATTACGACGTGACACGTCATTTTGCGTCAACGTAGCTTATGTCGGGTCACTTCATCCCATACGATGTGGACCCAATGACGTCTTAATTAGCGACGTATCGGGGTATTCGATACGACTTTATGCATTTTTGAAGTTCGTGTCGTTCGAACATTGTCTTGACATATTTCTCGTCTTGAAGGATCCGGGGAGAATTACATATTCATCACTTTAGTTCCGTGTAATGCCAAATATAACTTCGTATTTTTGAGGTGTCGTACATATGGCACACTAGATAATGCGAAAGGATATGATTTCTAGTATTTTCCATTTTCTTTGAGCTACAATATAATTGCAAGATTTTGTTAATTTTTAAGGATTTAAAATGAAATGTTTAAATTTTTTAAGGATACTATGTGATTGCAGATATTTATTTAATGTGTTTTTCAGGATACAAAATATTTAAGTTTTTTTTGGTAAATATACAAATTAAGGAATTAAATAATTTATCTTAGGATATTAATATAAACATTAAGAAGGAATGAATATTTTTTGTGCTTTAAAAAAAAATCTTGGGGTGTAGAGTGCAATTTCCAAGTTATAGCAGTGGTGTTGGAATTCTGCTATATATATATATATATATATATATATATATATATATATATATATATATATGTAGTAAAAGTAAAAAAGACACGTCATGCTGGAATGAAGAAGTGAAGGCGGCAATCAAGGTCAAACAGAATTGCCACTTGGATTTGAAGAAGAAATATGATGGAACAAGCTTTGAAAAGTATAAGCTAGCCAAGAAAGAAGCAAAGAAAGTTGTTCAACTAGTGCGAGAGGTTGTGTACAAGGAAATTTATGAGAAGAGGGATAGCAAAGAGGCCGAGAAGGATATATACAAAATTGCTCGCATTAGAGAGAGGAAGACTAGAGACCTAGGTGTAGTGAAATGCATTAAAGATGAAGGTCAG
Organism: Linaria vulgaris; assembly: GCA_948329865.1. NCBI lineage: Eukaryota > Viridiplantae > Streptophyta > Magnoliopsida > Lamiales > Plantaginaceae > Linaria > Linaria vulgaris. The sequence goes on from OX415253.1 coordinate 44,715,856, forward strand.
TCTATCTTGGTGCGTGAGGATCAGGGCAAAGCATGGTGGAGGGAGTATTTCGAGGGTCTGTTCAATGGAGGCCCCACCCAAGACGTGGGTGACATCTCGCAGCCCCTTAAGGATCTGAACCGCAATTTTATGCGCCGTATTAGAAGGTTGGATGTCAAAGATGCTTTGAAGAGGATGAAGACTCAAAAAGTTGTTGGCCAAGATGGTATTCCTATCGAGGCTTGGAGAAGCATGGGGGAGATAGGGGTGACCTGGTTGACGGACCTCTTCAACAAAATATGGTGAACAAATAAAATATCAGAAGAGTGGAGAAAGAGTACGCTAATACCTCTATATAAGAATAAGGGCGATGTCCAAAACTGTTCTAACTATCGTGGGATAAAGCTTATGTCTCATACCATGAAGCTATGGGAAAGGGTGATCGAACACCAATTGAGACAAATTGTTCCTATATCTGAGAACTAATTTGGATTTATGCCCAGAAGGTCGACCATAGAGGCCATCCATTTGATTCGTCAACACATTGAACGCTTTCGAGAAAAGATTAAAGATTTGCATATAGTCTTTATTGACTTAGAAAATGCATATGACAAAGTACCTCGAGAGGTATTATGGTGGACCTTGGTGAAGAAGGGGCTACCCATTAAGTATATCAACATCATAAAAGATATGTATGAGAATGTGGTGACAAGTGTCCGAACTTGTGGCGGTTTAATAGATGACTTCCCAATTACAATTGGCTTACATCACGGGTCCGCTTTAAGCCTATTTTTGTCTGCCATTGTAATTGATGAAATCAACAGAATCATCCAAGCCCGACTCCCATGGTGTATGTTGTTTGTAGACTATATTGCCCTCATCGATGAGACAAGAATGGGAGTTAACTCTAAATTAGAACGATGTAGACAAATATTAGAAGCACGAGGATTTTGACTAAGTCGAACAAAAACAAGAGTACCTCGAATGCAAGTTTAGCAAACAACGAAGAAAGAACGATGGCAGGGTTCAGTTGGATGGCCAAGAGATATCGAAAAGTACGCATTTTTGGCATTTAGGCTCCATACTACAGATGGATGGAGAGTTAGATGGAGATGTCAACCACCACATCCAAGCTGGATGGACAAAGTGGAAGAGTGCAACATGGATCAACATTTCGAACAAAATAAGATCCCCCATCAAACTCATGATAATGTCGTCGCAACGATATCGGAAGTTCAGCGAACAAAAGTGTAAGCGTGAAATGGAAGTTGACTTTGAATATAAATCAACATTTCGAACAAAATAAGGGACAAAAGGTATGATAAGGCTGTTTCTCTAATCATGTGGAGTGACATAATGAGAATCATCATAATCATTGACTGTAAACCCAATCCTCCGTAACATAATGCAACATCTAAGGTTCCCAATATATATCTCATGATCCTTTATAGTGTACCCCAATGCTCTTTCTCAGGATTCACCATGTATCGACCAAGCACTCCCACTGCATGTGCAATGTCTGGTCTAGTACGGATCATAGCAAACATTAAACTTCCCATTATTGATGCATTACGGTACTAAAGACATCTCCCTCCCATCTTCTTCACTGCTCAAACACATACTTGAGGATAACATGAAATTAATATGAAGCGGGGTAGAGATTGGCTTACAATTTTGCATGTTGAACCTTCCTAAAATCTTCAACAGATAGTTCCTCTAAGAAAGCAAAATCTTCTTGTTATTCCTCTAAGAAACCAACATGTCGGTAACATGCAACATCAAAATAACAAAGTCATTGCCGTATCTTATGTACTATGCACACGGAGCTGCATTTACTCTGTATGAATGAATCAAATCATTGGTACCAACATCTCGTCGCCTGTTTAGTTCGTACAATGATTTGGCCAACCTGCATACCAAGTTCTCATTTTCTTCTTCTATAAGTCCTTCTCGTTGGAGCATCTAAATATCTTATTCAAGAAAACCATGAAGATATGTCGTCTTTACCTCGAATCGTTCAAGGTGTAAATGAAATGTATCACACATCGCTAGAACCACCTGCATAGTTATCAACCGGACGACCGAGTTGAAATTAATCGCCTTCTTGGCTACTTCAGATCATATTCTTTCACCAATAATCGTGAACGATACTTCTCTACTTGGTCATCACCGTTTCATTTGATTTCACCACCTCTATTTTGTAACTCAACAAGGTCAATTGAGAAAATAGAATAAAATCTTGTTGCGTAGAGACTTCGCCTCGTACAGCTTGTTGAGATAATTCCAGATCTCTTTAACTGACATCTTCTCCTCTACGCTTGACAACACCCCATCACCTAACGCCAAATGAAGATTTGCAATAGCATGTCCGTTCATCTCGTTCCATTTTGTGTCATATGCGACTTCCTCTGGCTTGTCACCCATTGAAGCAAGACATCCATCTTTTCGCGAGATGGCTTTAATTTTCAACTTCCACAGCGAGAAGTTACTCCCACTGGATTTTCTGATCTCAAATTTTGCCGCCATGCTTCTATCACGTACAACCGTCATTGAAAATAATTTCAGCACGACACCCACAAAATAACCGAGACCCTAGGTATGAATCGAGGCTATGTTACCACTTGTTGTAAAATGGACTCCTAGATAGAGCGTAAAATACATCAATAGTTTAAAACCGGAAACATAAATAAGTCACGAATTTTATGTGAGAAACTCAAAATCACTTTAGGGTAAAAAATCACCAACAAGTTAGAAGAACTCCATTATAAATGTAAAATAAAAATTACGACGCTCAGACCTTTATAATAATAAAGTTACACACACTCTCAATTTTTACCTTGCACTTACGATATACTTGAATACTAATTATGTGATTAGCTATTTAAGCTTTAAATTTGTTGCTCTGGGATGATTTAAACTGCTAAATGTTGCCAGCTGTTTATAGGCATCTCTAGAAGACAGATAACACTCCAAACGGCGTAGCATTTGTTCATGTTTCAACTATTTAATTAGAATAAGATTGGTGACAATTGATCTGCAACGCAACTCATCCACATGCCAGCATAATTTGCATCATCTCAGCCCACATGAATAATTAAATGTTGGTGCATGCATATAGTTTCTGACAAATTATTATACCTAATCATTTATACTGGTGAAGGCCACGGAGGACAAAACACCCGTTTGGAGCCCCCGTCAGGTAAAACAAATTGAATTTTTGAAAGTTAATAAATGTTTTCACAATCTGAAGGCAAAAACGTTTTTTGGTTTAGTGTAGCGTCAAACAATGTGCAATTGCCCCTCATTTAATTGTTATCACATTATACATATAAAAGCAGTAATATATGACCAAATTAACTGAACGATATATATGCTAAACTTGAGGTTCTTAACAGAAGGTAAAAACAAGAAATGATATCGTCTGTAGGCTTTAACAGTTCGTAGTTGTGACAATTGTGTCATGCCACAAATAATCATGATTTAGCTCTTCAAGAGCAGTCCCATAGCAAACATTGGCATAATTTATTGGCTCCTCAAAATCATAGGCATCTTTTGTTTCCTGGACATGGTGATGTGTATACATGCCACCACCACTAGGTGAAGAAGGCCTAATCTCCATATCCACCCATTGTAGATCAAGATCAAAACCGTGGTGACGAATTGAATAGTTTTCTGTACTAGATTCACCGTTTGACGATAGGCAGTCCACCAAATCGATCTCCTTTATAGCATCACCATATTGATCATATTGGCCACTGGAATCAATTTCGGCCTCTAGAGAGCGTATAACGTCCTTTAATCTTTTGTCGTCACAATCGTCTATTTGTGTTTCATCTAGCAATGACATGAGGATGTTGCGCTCATTTTGGGAGAACTCGTAGTTTTTGTACTCATCGTCGTTGTTCATGTATTCCCAAATTTCAGCTATTGTAGAAGCCATAAATATAATGTACAAGATTTGTAGGTTTAATATGTAAATTGACCAAAAAGACTTAAGAGAAGAAGACTGAGGAGGAGCTAAAAGGTTTTGGCTATTACAACGGATTTACACTTTAACACAACAAATGCTTTAACCCCTTATATAGGCAAACCATGAAAGAGGAGATACAAGAAAAAGCATGTGCCATGTGGTCATGTTTTAGTTGTAAAACATCTAGCTACCAATCAAATTTGATGTGGATGATTTTAATAAAATAGATAACTGGATTAGAATATTGATGATAACACGCAATGGTTTATACAAAAGATCATGTCGTTTCCGGTGGAGTATTAAAATAAGATTAGAATATATAGCATCAACGTGTGACTTATAATAGAGAAGGACCACTTACACCACAGACAATTTCGGATAAAATGTCAATGTCAACCACTAAGTACACTTTCATATTTATGGTATAAAGAGTGTAGGAGCTGCATTGGGGCAAAAGGGACAGGCAATATCTTGAAGATTTAGTTAGATCGAATAGCAGGAAAGTTGGGTGGGATAAGTAATTATCCGATACAACCAGTAAAGAAATAAGAAGATAAGGAAAATGGGAACAAAAGTAACAGGGAATAGATATAAAATTAAAAAGAAAATTGAGTGATTTGACTAAATCATTATCTAGTAGAATCTCACTTTATTACCTTCCAACGTATAACACGTATTTTGTTTTACTACCTAACTTAAATCTTTTTTTTCTTTTTTCTATACATATATATATATATATATATATATATATATATTCAAAGTTGAAGTTATAAGCTGAATCACGTGTGTTCCGTTTGTGTTGTTAGTTCAGTAAGCAGTATTCCATGGGAATCTCGCCCGGTTCGCCATATGTTTTTTGGGACAGAATATATTGAATTAAGTATGAAAATGTTAAGAAATCTTAAAAGTTAAAACACACGATTAACGTTGTTCAACCATTTAATATCTATATCTACGAATGAATGTCAACAAAGACAAGAACATTTATCAGTATCTCTTATCTAACATTATAAATACTACAATTTAATGACTACCATTTGTACATATATGTATGTGATCGGTACTTTAGAGATTAAAATATAGGATTGGAGAATATTGTAATAAAGACCGAATGTCAACAATAATTTCATAACTTTGCACAGTATAATGACTTTTATTCATAAGATTAACTTGCATTATATTGGCTTTTAACTTCAATACTTTTTTACAATAAAACAATAAAATATTATTTAAAAAATCGAAGAGAAGATAAAGATTATTTGTTTCTAAAATCAAAAGCTAATACAACATGTGTATATAAAAATATTAATTTTAATTTGCAAACCACAAGGATCATTTTGATCGGACTTCAAAAAAATTGGGTTCAACATCGATCGAGACTAGGGCTGTGCATTTGGATCGAATCGGATCGAATCGAGGCTGGTAGTCGATTATGATCCTGGAGAAATGAGGATCGAAATCAAATCAATTTAAAACGATCTGATTCGATCCAAAATCATTCGATTTCGATCCTTTTTTTTCTTATTTATTTTAATATCAATGGAACAAACATACTTGATTGCTTATTCATCTAAAATTAAAAAAAAAACTTAAATAAACATGAATATAATGACAATTTAAAACAAATTAACATGCATTAATTAGTGGATTTCTTCTTACAAAATACTAAGCCAATGATGAAATAGAAATCTCAAAAGGAAGATAACTCATGGTTAGGGCTAGTAATTAGTATGCTACAATTCAAGATTGTATATATGTACTAGATACAAAAGTATTATAACTCTAATTAGTTAAAAAATATATAATATTATATAAATACTATTATATATTTATTTATTTTTAAAAAATAAGATGAGTATTCGATTCGATCCGATTCTTAACCTCTAAAACCGATGATCAAATCAAAGGGGGGCTCGATCCTAAGGCAAAATTAAAAGTCGGATCAAATATTCGATTCAATTTTTGAATCGAATCATTTGATCGATTTTTACCCGATTCGATCGATCCAATTCTTTTTGCACAGCATAATCGAGACAGGAAATAATTTGTATGGTCTAAAGCCGGTGGAAGCAGGCCAGATATATTTTTTGTTCTGCCCGTTGATCTCCTATGCTTTCTCGTGTATTAATTAATTATGAATATAACATTATTATTCATCTCTTGAAGTTCTGTTTCTTGAACATAAAGTAGGTATCCATATGACTCCACCTTATTCTATTTATTATTACAAGAAAATAATATTTAATGTACATATATACATGAATTATTGGGTATACCGTATACCCAAAATCCAAATGACCGAGACCGTGAAATCGCATGCGATATTCTTTAAAATCATAAAAAAAAAAAAAAAAAACTGAAGATGATAGCATAAGATTAATCATTCCAACTTTTAATTTCTTTAATTAGTGGGGGCTAGCCATAGATTTGATTTTTTTATGTCATGAGTGACAGTTGATTCTGCAAGTTGAAACGAAATTTGCATTTCTTAAGTGTCCAAATCTTAGAGGGTTATAATCACATGGCAAAGTTTCGTAACCACTAATAATTGTAAAGGGATGATTTGATTTATACACGCATCTAATTATTCTTCCTCGAATTTAACACGACCATCCACAATGTGCTACACATACATATATGTTCCCACCGAAATTAATGATTCACTTTTCTGATCTACGAACACCACTCATCTTTACATATAATGGATTGTGGATGAAACCCACAACGGCAACCACCATGTGATGTATGTGATACTTATATTTTATGCAATTTTGCATCAAACATTGCCAACCCATGATTCCAATTTCCGGGTATTAAATTGTCACATCAATTAGTTAAATATCGATTTTTAAAAACACCCTAAATAGTTATTCCTAGATCGGTATATATGCATCCATGGTACCATTATAAGAGGTGTTATTGTTCTGCTATAAAATTACCTTTTTAACTGATAATTTATACTTAATGTGAGATTATTTAAACAAATTGGACGTGGTTAAATTAAAGCCGTTACCTTAACGGTTGTTGATGTGGGTTTATATGGCCGGCCCCCACTGGGTCTGGCGGGCCCAATCAGCGAATTAGACTAACACGTCGATTATTTATACGTAATGTGTTCAGCAATGATACATGCGTATATATGTTAATTGTATGTGATAAACTTGACTTCTACCAAGTGCGGCGTGTGGTCTTGTATACGAGGCCTATAAATACATTCGGCCGATAATCAAGGTAAGTCATTTATTGCAACTTACTCTCCACCACCTCTTACATCGAGCAAGTATATTCGACTTATTCAGTAGATACTCGATGTATCCCAGAATACTCGATGTATCCCAAAAGTTTAATGTATTCCAGAAGATAGATGTATCCTAAAAGTTCGACGTATTTCCTTGTATATCTTTTCCATTAGTTGCTCTAGACAAAGCTGATCTTGTAGATCTCTTGGAAGTTCTTTAGCATAGTGAGTGTACTCAGTCTATCTTGTAACTAGATTAGCATAGTTAGTGTACTTTGACTATCTTCTACCTTTCTCCAACAATGTAGGGTATCGAAGATGGTGCCATTAGAAGAAACCAAGGCGATAGCCCTTTGTTTAGGTTTACTGAAGCGGTATGCTAGGATTGGGTTGGCAATGGATCCAGATGTAGAATCGGGCTAATTGATTGCTTCAGGCGTAATATAGATATTTTCACGTGCTCAGATGCATATCTCAATGGGATTGACCCATGGTTGATTGTCCATAGGTTTAATGTCAATCCCGCGACCAAACCTGTGAGGCAGTAGAAGAGGAATTCCAGGACGGAGATAAACGAGGTAGCCAAGAGAGAAGTGATAGAGAAGCTGGAGGCCCGTCACATATATGAGAGTTGGCCACTCCGAATGGTTGAGCAGCATTATATTGGTCCTCAAGAAGGAGACAACCCGAAGAATGTGTGTTGAACTTACCGACTTGAACAACCATTGTCAGTGGGATCCTCTCTTCCTCCCCAGAAATGACTTACTGGTGGATTCCACGGTAAGTTGTACCCTACTAAGTATGATGGACGCTAAGAGCGGATTCCATCAAATATTGATGGCACATCATGACCAGAGCAAGATATTTTTTGTCACATACACATTGGTGTATTGTTAAAGATCAATGCCCTTCGACTTAAGAAATGTGGGGCCTACTTTTTAAATACCAGTGGCCAAGATGTTTTATGTACTTACTGGAAAATCTATTGAGGTTTACATAGATGATATGTCGGTTAACAGTATCAAATCAGAGGATCATATACAACACATATGATGCCTTCACCATGATGAGAAGCTATGGTATGAAATTAAATTCGACAAAATGTATGTTCGGCGTGACAACAAGCAAGTTTCTATGGTACGTAGTAAACGAGAGAGGAATCTAGGCAATTCCCGATACGATCAAGGTAGTAATGGAGTTACCTTTTTCTAGAACGGTGAGGGATGTCCAATGTCAGAGGGTCTTCTCACGGCTTTGGGTCATTTTTATCAACTTCTGCATAAAAGAGTTTTCTCTTTTTTAAGGTCAAGAAAAAAAAGGACTTCCACTGGACTATAGTGTGTGAAACTACGTTCCAGCAAATGAAGAGATATCTAATGCCACCAACGTTGTTGGAAAAGCCAAAGAAGAGGAAATTCTCTACCTATATTTGGGTCATTGAACTTAGTGAGTTGTGGTTAGAATTCTTCCCCCACACTACCATCGAAACACAAGTATTGACAGACTTTATAGCAGAATCTCTAAGTAGCAGCATAACTAGTTTACTGAATTTTATTATGGCCATCGCCCAAGATCCCGACCTCAACAAATAATTTGCAGCATGGTTATTACACGTGAATGGTTTCGGCATCAGTTTTTGGCTAAGGTGCAGGTATTCTCCTGGTATTGCCAGACCGCTAAAAGTTTAATTTTTCTATCAGTCACAACTTTCTAGTCACCAATAATGAGGTACAATATGAGGTGATGCTTTCAAGGTCCGTATGAGAAGTACTCTAAATGTATAGATCACCTTGAGGTATTCATCGTTTCGTAGCTCGTGGCCAACACTTCTCCGGCATACACTAGGCCAAGTAGGAAACCATGATCCTCCATCTCGCCAAGTTGAAGGTCCTAGTAACCTAGTTCCCTACCTTTCATATATCCAATATTCCTCGGTCTGAGAATACGAATGAAAATGCCATTTCTAAGTTTTTCGAGCTCGTCATATATATATATTTTTTTTTTGAAAAGGTGTGTGACCCTTTTGGCTATAGACAGACCCAGCTTTCAATTTTCAAAGTATAGTAAAGTGTGGAGTACAATCGAGATCATTCTCCCAATCATGGAGAAGCCCTGGTGGAAAGATGAAATTTATCAATTCCTCGCCCATGGAACACTCATATCAAATGCAAATGCGCTACGTCGTTTGAAGTATATGTGGCCTAAAAGTTCATGATTAAAATAAGAAGCTTTACAAAAGATCATTTGACGAACCCTCACTCTGTTGCCTTGACTGCAACCAAGCGGAATATGTTGTTGAAATAAGTTCATGGTGGAAGCTGCGCTAATCTGCGCTAATCATTCACAGGGTTGTGACGCTCATGCAAAAGATCTTCCGTCAAGGATATTATTGGCCCATGCTACTCAAGGATGCCACAACATATTCCAGAAACTATGACAACTGCCAGTACCACGCAAGGCTTATCCATCGTCTATCAAATCCCATGCATCCTCTTGATATCTTATGTTCTTTAGGCCAATGAGGTGTTGATATAGTTAGGGCCCTGCCGATTGTCAAAGGGCAGAAGAGATTTCTATTAGTGGTAGTGGAATATTTCACCAAGTGGGTCGAGGTTGAGGTTGAGGCCCTGAATACCATCACTAGGAATAATATGATTGATTTAATATGGCATAACATTGTTTGTAGATTTGGTATACCATACTTGTTGGTTTTAGACAACGACGAGCAATTCCAAGAAAATGAGATAATTGAATTGTGTACGGAACTGAAAATAAACATCACTTTACTTCGGTAGCCCATCTAGAAGTCAATGGTCAAGTTGAATCAACTAACAAGATTCTAAAGGAATACATTGAGAGGCGTTTGTTGGCCATATGTAAGAGTAGGATCGATGAGCTGCAAGGTATATTATAGGTTTACCGGATGACCCCGCGAACATTAATGGGCGAGTCCCCTTATAAGTTTGTATGTGGTTCCAAGGCAATCATACTTGCAAAGATTGGTATGCCCATGCATAGAATCGACAATTACGACCCATAACACTTTGCCCGACTCTAATAGATGGATCTTGAAATGATTGGATCCATCACAGATCAAGCTTACCAGCAGATGGTAGTGTTTAAGGCAGCAATGGCCATAGACTTTGAGAAGAAAGTATACTTGCCTAACATCGAAGTGGGAGATTTTGTTTTCAAGAGAGTGAAAGCTAGTAAACATGTTGGGAAACTACAACCAAAGTGGGAAGGTCTTTACCGTGTCATGAGAGCCAGCTCTAAGAGGTTACTATTACGTCGATGAGTTAACTGGTCACCAGTTAACGCGGCCATGGAATGTGCAACATCTTTGGAGATTGTAGAATTAGAACCAGTTTACGCACTCTATTTGTAAATAACTACGAGCGACTTGATTCTCAATGGGATATGTAGGCAGCCATAAATTGGCTCAGCCCCACCTATTTAATATTTGAATTCTTGCTTTAAATAGTCGTTAGAAAGTCACTAACTATTGAGCCTTCTTTCCCCAAATCGGATAGGCTCTGTGCACTTTAATCGGCACTGCACTGTCTACCGCGACACGACGGCATCCTTAAAGTGGTACCTCTCAAGGCGCGACATAAAATATACCCAACCTGGTATTAAGTCTCCTAGGGCGTGACATAAAACATTGGTATTTTGCCTCTCAAGGTACTACATAAAATATACCCAAAGTGGTATCAAGACTCTTAATGTGTGACATTAACCATACCCAAAGGGGTATTTTGCCTCTCAACGCGACATAAAAAAGTACCAAAGTGGTATTACGCCTCTCAAGGCACGTTATAGGCATATACAAATTGGTATTCAGTTTTATACCCACCATGGCGCAAAATCACCAAATCCCATTCCCCTAAATATGGCAAGTAGCAAGAGGCTACTCTGTGTAGTGATTATACATAAAAATAATAATACTTATATAATGGTAGAATACTGCTAGACGTTCCAAAGCAACATGATAATACAAGTATATGAACAAATCATTCGTGACAAAATATTTCAGCAATCGCATTACAACTCTTATTGCACTACGATCACTCTTACAGCACGTGCACATCCACTCTACACGTTATCGCACCAATCCCCTTACAAGTCTTTGGGTGGTGGCGAGTCCGAACGAAGACGACTTCCAAAATATATTGCAGTCCCAGTACTCCATGTGTGTATCTCATCATAGGTGATGGTCATGGTCATGTGTAATAATTTTAGGAAGCGCACTACATCAAGAATATGATCCCCTTCATCAGCATCCCATAGCCTTGTAACCGCCTCCCTTTTGTTGAGCGCATCAATCACCATCACTGGCTTGACTACAACAACACCTGACACATGTCTAACTAGCTCAATAGGTGAGACTCTCACAGTTGAGTGGACTATGGCTAGTGCATCTGTTGAAAAGCTTTATTTGTCATGGCACATAGACCGAATTTCTTCATTCATAGATCCTTCCTTATTCTCGCTACAAAATGCAACATTTTTGGCCACTCGGATCACGGTAGCTTTAGAAAGATACTCTAGGCTGCACATATCCTCACCCTCGGACTCAGGCCCGTCTTTAGTTGGCATCACCCCAAGACTTTTAAGAAAACGAGAGAAACCAATCATGAACAATCACGTGGCCCTGGGTTCTGATACTCATCATCGGAGTCTGCAGGTACTTGCATATCAGGACCAAGCTCAATATTCATCATTTTGCATACAAAACCCTATCATAGATACCCCAGATGCATGATCCGCCCTGCAGCAAGCCGCATGCCAAAAATTGCATTATGTAAGCATCTTTTAATATAGCATAAAGTTGATGATCATACAAACTTTGTGGCCAATCTAACCCCGTAGTTCGAGGATTTGAGGTACATAACCTGCTCCTCCACAACCTTGTTTCAAAGTTTGATATCTTGAAAGACCTTCTGATACGAATCCCTTTTCCCCACTCACCATCTCGGTTGCATGCTACATACGACTCAGCTCAACTTTAGCAGCCTCAAGAGCCTTTTTTGCATCTGTTCCATTTCTCAAAGAACTTATGGCTTTATGTGCAGCCTTCTTCTCAGAAGCAATCGTAGTTCTCGCCCTCTTATGGACTATTATTCGAAGATCTCTGCCAAGGAAACGTTCTCCCGCATTTTGTCCATGATTTTGTCACGTTTTCTTTGCACTTGTGACAACATACTATGGTCTTGGCACATAGCATGGAAAACATTCCCAAGTTACAAATCACAAAATCCACTTTGCAATGTAAAACAAAGAACTCAATAACTACACATCACTAGGATATCTTATTGCAACGACAAACATCTGAGCTACGCACGATATGTTTTTTCTCCCTATCTTATGAAAAAAATCCTAGTAATCCAGCGATGGACAAATTTTCTTTAAATATACCGCATCCTCCTCTTCTCTTAGATCTCTTAGAGTACAATTATTGATCTTCAATGTCAGCGCTTCAGAATCATCATCGTTTAAGAAGTTATAGACTGGAGGACTGCGAAGAGGAAGTACGAGGATAATTTGATACTTAGAGTGGGCAACAGAATCTTAGTAGCTACACCATCTTACAAACTAGGCATCTTGTTCGAGGTGTCCACTCCTAAAGGATTGGACACCTCAGTCGATGTCCCCACTCCAAAAGGAAAGACATGCCAGTTATCGGCATATGACCAGATGAGTCCTTGTCGTACGTACTGGTTACACGCTTCACTACATGGATATACCATTGATTATCAGGAAGAGAGGAATTCATTGAGGAATTAGAGATTGACACCTTATGAGAATGCAACGCAGAAGCCTTCTTCCAGTGGGCCAGATCTTCAACAATATGACGATCGACATCATCTGTCGTAGTCAATCGACATAACTTGGCAGAATTGCCAATCAAAATTGTTCCAATGGAGGCTGAAGACTCCACTACTAGATTTTGCTTTCAGATTAGTCTACCGTACTAAATTCAGACATAGGGAACCAAAATATTGGTTGATAAACCCTGAGCTACCTTAATTGTCGATACGTGGCGAAGCGTGTACTTTTTTAATACGTATGTAAATAAATTGCTACACCTATGGTTTTGCAAGGGCATGGTCAAGTAATAATAAATTGGTAATATAGTATTGAACCATATATCGTATTCCAAGGGATTGGTGGATCAATTTTAGAATCATTTAGATGTGAAAGCAATGATAGTTGTCACTGTTGATACATTTGTTGTAAGAATGATTAATGCAAAAAGATATGAATGCTTTTGATTGTAGAAAACAATGAATGTAGGTTTTAAAAAATGGTTTTAAATGAATTCAATGAAAACAATAATTTGAATCCGCAAGAATGATGCAACAGAAAAAAGTTTGAATGAGGGAAAACGGCTAAATGCATATTGAATGAGAAAAAGGTTTAAATGGAAAGAATGCAAAAGAGAAAGTAAACAAAATAGAATTGAAGATGATTGCTTTATTTTGTAACCAATTGATTAAATAGGTGTTTAGAGGTCAGGTATCACTATTCATTTACCTTGATAGTTCATACACAAACTACATATGTTCCTTGATTTACCGAGCCTTGTTTGAGTTCTTCTATGTCTAATAAATATGTGACCTATAGCCGAAGTTATCCTAAATCTATAAATTCTTAACTCTTCAATGACCTATCGCGTTAACAAAATCAGTCGGGTTGTCTATTGTTTTAGAAGAGAAATTAAGTTTGTAATCCGATTCACTCATTCATTCGCGTTAACATAATGTCTTTACTCAAGATTGTATTAATGTGATGTAAGATTGCGCATCGACTGTGTTAGCATATCAAAGTCACAAATCGCATGTATATATAGCTAGTTTAACTTTTACACATTGGCGGTCCCAAGGTAGTGTTTCCGTTCATCCAGTAAGAGTTAACACTAATCATGCATCATATAAACTAATCAATCTAGACACATGAACACTCAAACAAATATCAGAAAAATTAAATACGCATATTCATAAATTAGAGCTATTTCTCAACTCCAAACACGGAGCAGTTTTGCTACTCATAGTCATAAATTCAACAACAAATAAAGAATTAAGCAACATAAACATATAACAGAGATAAGAAAATCTTCTCAGATCTGGAGGAGCATTGAAGCCTTTAATCTTCTAGACTCATTTGATTTGTCTTGTCCATTATAATTCTTGACTCTTGAATATAAGAACAAAACTTAGAACACAAAGTTTCAACGCTGTTTCTCTCAACTCTATTCGCACTTCTCTCCCAATTCTTTCTCTCACAACTCTTGAATATTGTGTGTAAGCAAGCAATTGAAAGTGATAAAAATCAATAGAAAAAGATGTTCTAAGTGTTAGTTGTCCTACCCTTTTTATAGATAAATAGTGTTTCCCTCGACCTGATCTTCATCCGTTACTTAAAATGTGGGAATTGTTTGTTTTGGCCCAAGTCGTGCGGTCATGTTCCACATGCGACGTGCGAGTCACGTCGATCTCTGCAGAGGGCACACAAGTCAAACCACTCCTGGTGCATGTCGCGCAACCTCTTGTCTGCTTCATGTGGCTCATGCGACTCTATTTCGTGTCGCGCCACCTTGCCTTATTTTGGGCCAACTGCTGGTCTCTTCTTATGTGCGGTTCTAAGGGTTGCATTCTCCATTCTCATAGCATCCTAGCGCTCAGTTCTGACGTTGTAGCACTCCAAATGCCATCCCTTCCAGAAACATCCATTTTGTGCTCGTTTTTCTTCATTTTGTATTGGCTCGACTAAAAACTACAAAATGGCAAAATAATATGAAAACCCGTAAACATGCACTAAGGATTCACCAAAAGTGTAAAAAAAAAGTATTTAAATCACTCTAAATAAACGCTCATCAAATACCACCAAAGTTAAATATTTGCTTGTTCCCAAGAAAACCTACTAGTTTGACTCTAAATAAAGTACAATTCAAGTCATCTACATATCAACACTCTTGCATAAGGACGCATTTTCAAAATGTAGCCTATTTTCGAAACAAGAAATGAGGGAGAGAATACATGTAAACAATTGCATCAAGCTTAGTAGAGTCATCATCATGCAATATCTCATATGTGCAATGTGTATATCGTTGTTGTTCATGAATATAGGAGTAAGCATCATGTTGAGAATTCACAAGATCATAGAGTTTCACAAGTAACCACTTCACTCTTATTCTCTACTTTTCATGTTACCTTCAACTCATGCAAACTTCTTACATTAAGAATTTTTTAAGACTTTTTAAGCTTGTAATGTTAGGGTAGTGGGCAAATCATGAAAAAAAAATAATTTTATGAGTTCTAGAGATGTATGTCATAAATCCAACTTACTTATTTTCTTTTCCTCTTCATATTTTTTTTCTTTCGCGACCTTAACATTTTTATAGGTTCTTTTTGATATTTTCTTGCGTTTTCATTTGCGCACGTTTAATTTCCACCATATACTTTATGATTTTTAGATGTACTCCCCAACTTAGAGTTTGCATAGGGTTATTTGTGCTCTCTATTAGACTCACCCTCCTTTTGATTTTTCAGCCTTCCTTCAATTTTTTTTTATTAGGCTCATGCTTTTTTCCATGTCCTCCTTATCTTTCCTTTTCTTTCATGGCCTTTAATCCATTCAATTATAGGATATAAATTCATTGCCTCAAGGGCAGGTAGATGTGGCTAAATAAACAATAGGTTTACAGAGAAAAGGCTTTAAAGGAGTTTGGGGGATTGACTTTATTTTTAAAAATTCTTGGACTTGAAAAGGCTTAAACGTAATTAGAAAAGATGGCCTTATTCATTTCATCAACATGTCAAAGTCTACAATCATCTCTAATAAATATCAAGCAAATCATTTAAGATTCATAAATCATATGTGATTCTCTACTTTCTCATGAACTAACAACAATTATCTTAACGTCTTCTAAACATGCAACAATTCTAAATAGTATATATGAAATAACCATGCTTTTAATAATACTATGTAGGATGTACTCAAATCATACAAACATACGTTTAACATTTCAAATTCGTACTAAGCCACATTAATTTGAACGTAGAGGAGGTAAAATAAGGGAGACTGGATAAACTGGAGTAAGCATATAATAGGATTTACAAAATATTAAAATAATTAAATTGTTGTTCAAAAAAGAATAAAATAAAATAAAAGGGCAAATTGCCCAAATAAAAAAGGATGAAGCCACATAAACTCCCCTAACCACAAATGGTGCCAAATGGCTTACAAGGCAAGACAAATATCTACAGCCCCCAATGCCACTCTTTCATTCTTTTACATGAACCAAGGTTCAATTTTCTTTTTCAAAATCAATTAATATATACTTTTGTAATTTGATTTTTGAAGTATTTACCACAACCCACTCCCCCAACCCCAGCCCACCCCATAAACCTTTTTAAAAAGCAAACCCACATACATGTCGCCAACATTCTTTCCTCTATCTCCTCTTTTCCCTTTGGGTCCCTCTTCTTTCACATTATAATATCTGCCTCCAATAGCATATGGGGGCACGTGCCGTCTGACGTGGCACATTGGTCATTTGACCAATGTGCCCTCAATTCGGCATATGTGACCCGACTTGCCACGTCAGATCAGATCGACATGGCACGTCATTTTGGGTCGACGTGTCTGTCACTGGGCCACGCCGGTTAGACCGACGTGGTCCCAACATGCAAGGTCAACGTGGCCTGAAATATACCACGTCGGGGCTATTCAACGTGTTATTTATGCTAGTCTAAGAGTCGTGTCATTCCCACACTGTCTTGGCATGTTTTGGGGTTTGACGGATTGGGTGAGAATCTTTTCGTCCCCTTAGTTTTGTATTCTTGTGAATTTGATTTTGAGTTTTTTAGGTATCGTAATTATGGTACACCAATGCGTAGCAAGAGGCACGCAAAGCGCATCAATTACAGGAGGTGGCGAGACTAGCGACCAGAGGTGTGCGAGCAGCATCATGAAGACAGAGAGTGGCGCGAGTCGCGCCACAGGCTGTGCGAGCCACGTCGGTCAACTAGAAGGTGGCGTGAGCCAGACTGGAGGTGCAGGAGAATGGTGTGACAGCGCAGCATGCGGCATGACCTGCACCGCTACTCTGCAACTTGAAAAGTTCCCTGTCTTTGTATTTTGACTGCTGAAGGATAATTTTGTTTCGTGACTTGTGGGCCTAAAAACCACGCGCAAACATTAGCATCTTTGCTAGCATCAGTATAAAAGGAGAGACGGGGACAAAACCATTAGCATGTTTGCTAACACCATTATCGCTCCGCACATTTCACCATGCACACAGTTTATATCACAATTCACCACCGCAATCATTCACAAAACATGAAGATAAGTTCAAGAACAAGAGAAGCAAATATCGATTAAAGTACGAAAGAGAGATCGTTCAACAACAGGAGACGTGATTCGAGAGATCACAACAAGTAGAATGCGAATCAGTCCTAGAGATTTATTCAACATGATAATTCTTCCTAATCTTTTAGATTCATTTTACCTGTTTATAATCATGTTTAATTTGTTCTTTAAAACAATGAGAGGCTAGTTAAGTTATGCTTATAGTTAGGTATTGGTTGGATTTGAAACCAATTGAAGACTTATGATTTGATTTCTATTAGTTTCATGTTTATATTTATTGGATTATCTTGTGCTCAATGCCTTGTCATGCCTGATCAACATGAGATTGATTAGAAGTTATGGTTGATCACATGCATCGTCATATACTATGTTATGTGGGATAATTGAACTTGAGAGTGTGCGAAAAAGATAAGTCGGACCATGTCCTCTTGTGGACTTGAAAGAAGCCATGAACATATGTTCAATTAAGGTAATCATAGTATTGGTATGAACATTGTGGAAGATCCAAAGAACCCGAACCTCTAAGATACTTTTACTAATCTTGATTAAAACACAATCAAACTCAATTCAATTTAGTCTTTTATTTTACTTCCGTTGGATTTTATCTACTAATTCATTTCAATCATTTCAATCACCACAGTGAGCAAAAGATAGAGTAAAATAAGTGAATACGAGAGTTAATCATAGTTCCTGTGGGATTTGCCACTTGTGACGTAATTTACATTTCATTTATTATTACTTGACAATGCACTTACTCTTCCATCAAATTTGCAAAATAATTAATATGCGAGATTTTTTTTGTTGTTGATTCTATTTAAAAGAAATAAAGAAAGCCAAAAAGGCAAATAAGAAGTTAATTTAGGAAACGATAAATTAAAAAAATATTCAAATATTATTCGGAATTGTGTTACCTCCCTTTTATTGGGTGAGGATCTTCTATTCAAGTTTATTGTGCCACTTTCTAATAATAGTAGCATTTAATTAATTAAATTTTTTTAATCATTTCTTCTCTTTCCCCTCTCCTCTCTCGCCTCTCTTATCAATCAAATTCTCACTCTCTCTCCAACCCACCATTAAGCAAATTTTAATCTATTTCTTAGACTTTCTAGTTTACCTTTCTAGTCAAACTCTATAAAAAGCATTTTTTTTTAAAATTCCATAATCTCTCTTTTATCTTAATTTTTGCTCTTAATCTCAGTCTCCGACAAAGATACGATCGTTATGTAATTAAATAGCATAAAATATTTACAAATTAACATTGTATTATAAGTTTTGAATACAACAAATAGTCTCATAAATCATAGATAATTCTTTTCAACTAGGAGAATAATGATATGTAAATTTGTTTAAATGCTTGAAAATGTCATATATTTTCAAAATTATATTTTTTAATATAGTTTCAGAACAAAATATATTTTTCTAAGCTGGATTATATTGTAATAAAGAATTATATGGGTTGCGTGTTGATACCAAACGGTTGAAATTAGTTCATGAATTAAAAACATTAAAAATGTTTATTTGAGTCCCATTTAGGTATTATTTAGTAATATTTTTCATTCATTCTCATCAAGTATATATTCTTGATAAATTACAGCAATACACCTTTTTTTTTTTTAAAAAAAAGGCTTTTGAAATATTTATGAAGACAGAATACTTTAAGGTGAGTTATCTTTTAATTTGTTATCATTATTTTTTATGATTCCCTTAGTGCTGTGACAACATGTAAAAAAAATTATTACCTTGCTATTGTTAAAAGAATACGTGAATGAAATTTATTAGGCATAAAGAATCTGGATGTAAATTATACTTGTATATATTATGGAAGTTGATATAATTAGGGAGTGATTGATTAAACTAATCACTAGTACAAAACTCCATCGATACGCACATATAAGTTACACTGTACTGCAAAAAGTATAACATAGTCCCATATATTTTATTAACTCTTTGAATTTGAACAAAAAGTTAAACATATAGTTAATTAATTCACAACCAACCCAAAAAATAATTTGTGAATATAAATTGAACATTCAAAACACGTAAGTCGTGGACTTAAATAAAAGCTGGTTATATTGCCAAAGCAGTAAATGTTGTTGTTATAGCAATTTTTTGAGTTTCTTAAACTTTTAGTCAAAGTTTATTGAAGATAAAAATTAGATATTTAGATGTAGTGTTGTCTTATCTATTACGTTTAATATGTAAAATCGTGGAATTCTAATTCTCCTTTCCTTATATATTTTTTTCATTGTGAATTATCTTCCCCATTTAAATAATTCGTGATTTTAAGTACAAGTTTTGAAAGATTCTTAAATATATTTTTTTATTTGTATTTCATTTATTTTACTAGTGATACATATCAAAAGTAAAGTTTATTAGTTAAAAAGCAAATCATTTTTTTTCTTGCAATAATAGAACAAAAGTAGGCACAAATATATAGGCTAAATTATTTCTAGTAAAAAAAAGACAAATAAACAAATTCAATGTGCAATTTTAGTGTTGGGTTGGAGATCTTTTCTTGAATTAAAGAAACATTTTTCGAAGTGTGGCAACAAAGAGAATTTTGCACCGGACGTCCTTTATGTTAACCACTTTTCAAAAAAGGTCCTCTATGTTGACATTTAGCAGAAAACGTCCTATATGTTGACATCATTTGCAATTTTCGTCCTATATGTTGACATTAACAGAAAGCGTCATATATGTTGACATCATTTGTAATTTTCGTCCTATATTTTGACATTATTTGTAATTTTCGTCCTATTTGCAGTTTCATCCCTAAATAATTTATGTAATTGCACTCACACTTCAAAATTTAAAAATTTCAACAAACTTAATTGCATTCTTTTAAGACACATTCTTTTAAGAAAAAATTGATGATATTATATTTTTAGAAATTTAAAAATTTCAACAAACTTAATTAATAATTTCTTAAGCTTGATTTTATTAATTATTTGATAATTTTATTTTTTTTTAAAAAAGTTATCAATTTCGAAAATTTGAAAAATAAAATTTATCAATTTCGAAAATTTTAAAAAATATTATCAATTTAGAAATTTTAATATTTTTTTAAAAAAATTCGAAATTGATAATATTTTTTTAAAAATTTTCGAAATTGATAATTTTTATTTTCAAAATATTTCGAACTATTTTGGGTAGCAATTGTCGAATTTGATAATATTTGTTTTTTTAAATTTTCGAAATTGATATTTTTTAAAAAATTTAAAATTATCAAATAATTAATAAAATCAAACTTAAGAAAATATTAATTAAGTTTGTTGAATTTTTTAAATTTCTAAAAATATAATATCATCATTTTTTTTTTAAAAGAATGTGTCTTAAAAGAATGCAATTAAGTTTGTTGAAATTTTTAAAATTTTTAAAATTTTAAGTGTGAGTGCAATTATATAAATTATTTAGGGATGAAAATGCAAATAGGACGAAAATTACAAATGATGTCAACATATAGGACGAAAATTACAAATGATGTCAACATATAGAACGCTTTCTGTTAATGTCAACATATAGGACGAAAATTGCAAATGATGTCAACATATAGGACGTTTTCTGTTAAATGTCAACATAGAGGACCTTTTTTGAAAAGTGGTTAACATAAAGGACTTCCGGTGCAAAATTCCCACATTTTAAATGTCATAAAGTGAAAGTGCCCAAGTACAAATTAATTCACCATGGCGGCAAAGATTCTCGACCGTCGATCAAAAGATATCCACAATATCGTCATACACTGCAACGCACAGATCACCAGCCATGGCAGAAACGGCAACATCAAGGAAGCAGAGTCAATATTCAGGCGCTTACCAGCAAAAACCGTTGTATCCCACACCGCCATGCTGACAGCATACGCTAACAACGGCCAACTCGCCAATGCCAGAAAGATGTTCGATGAAATGCCCCAACGAACCGTCGCCACGTGGAACGCAATGATAACCGCATACTCGAGGAATACGAATCGTGGGAGCTCCGAGATCGACGAGGCTTATCGATTGTTCTTACGGATGCCGGAGAGGAACGAGAGGTCCCATGCTGCGATGATCACGGGTTTTGTGAACGCGGGGAGGTTTGACGAGGCGGTGAGAATTTACGAGGGGGCGCCGTTGAAGTGGCGGGACCCGTTTTGTTCGAATGTTTTGATAAATGGGTACTTGAAAGCTGGAAGATTGGAGAATGCTGTTGGGATTTTCGAGGGGGTAGTGGAGAAGAATGTGGTTTCTTGGAGCTTGATGGTGGATGGTTATTGTAAGAATGGGAGAGTTGATAAGGCTAGAAAGTTGTTTGATATGATGGAGGAGAATAAAAATGAGTTTACTTGGTGTGCGATGATCGATGGGTACATGAAAGCGGGGTGTTTTGAGGATGGTTTCCAGTTATTTTTGCGAATGAGACGAGAAGGTCAGGTGGGGATTGAGCCTACTGTTTTAACTGTGATTTTTGAGTCTTGTGGTAGAACAGGTAAATATAGAGAAGGGTGCCAAGTGCATGGGTTGGTTTCACGTTTAGGAATTAGGTTTGATGTATTTCTTGGCAATTCTATCATTGCAATGTATTCAAAGTTTGGCTGTGTAAATGAAGCTAGAAGTTTGTTTGACTGGATGAGGAAAAAAGATGTGGTTTCTTGGAATTCTCTATTATATGGTTATGTTCAAGCTGGGAGGCTAGAAGAGGCTTATGAACTTTTTGAGAAGGCAAACCACAAAGATTCAGTCTCATGGACAACCTTGATTACGGGATTCTCTAACAAGGGTATGACTGCAAAATGTATTGAGTTATTTAATAACATGCCTTGGCCTGATGATATTGCTTGGACAGCTCTTATTTCGGGATTTGTGAACAATGGAGAACATGAAGAAGCTATACGTTGGTTTATTCGGATGCTTCGAAGTGACATTAGGCCTAACCCTTTTACTTTAAGTAGCTTGCTTAGTGCTTCAGCTAGTCTGGCAATTTCAACCCACAGCCTGCAAATGCATGCTCTTGTTCTTAAATTTCATTCCGAAAATGACTTATCCATCCAGAATTCTGTTGTTTCAATGTATTCAAAGTGTGGAAATGCTGGTGATGCCTACAAGATATTTAAATCCATCACTAACCCCAATATTGTTTCTTTTAATTCTATGGTCATGGGATTTGCTTGTAATGGATATGCAGAAAAAGCACTTGAATTATTCAGGGAATTGGTTGATGAAGGGCACAATCCTAATAAAGTTTCCTTTCTTGGTGTTCTTTGTGCTTGCACTCATGCGGGGCTTGTCAAAGAGGGTTGGAAGTATTTTAGATCTATGAGTACTCACTTTAAGGTTGAACCATGTCCTGATCATTATGCATGCATGGTTGATCTCCTTGGTAGAGCTGGATTGCTTGACGAAGCAATGGAATTGATCTTGTCGATGCCTTGCGAGCCTCACTCTGGGGTTTGGGGTGCCCTTCTCAGTGCAAGTCGTGTGCACATGCGTCTTGATCTTGCCAGGCTTGCAGCCCAACATATTATAGAACTGGAACCAAATAATGCAGCTCCATATGTAGTTTTGTCTGATATGTATTGTTTTAAAGGAGAAAAGGGTGATGAAGAGCAAATGAGATTATCCAAAAGGTTAAGAGGCATAAAGAAGAGTCCAGGTTGCAGTTGGATTACCGTTAAGGACAAGCTTATATTGTTCCTATCAGGAGATAAATCTCATGTAAACTTTGAATCAATCAAAACTATGTTGTGGATAATTCTGAACGAAAAGTCACAATTGCATTCCACAGAAATTGACTGGTCACCACATTAAGAAATTATCAGTCTTGATAATTTTATAACCCAGGAAACCTTCCTACGATTTGGTGTTCGGACATTGCAGTTTTTGTTCCTGCAACAACCTATGAAGCATGATCGTGAGTTTAATTGCAGTGACTGCTCATCGGATATCTCATTGATGATAGGTGCTTATATCTCCAAAAGGCCACTATCTGATCTTCTGCTATCATGCATGTGGCTGGTTAAAAGGTTCCAGGTATTGCGGTTTAACTCTAGTTTGCTGCAACACCCGTGCGAGTGGGATATCAGAAGGAAAATCCAGGATTTTACCAGTCTTACTTAATGGTGTTCAATCACCAGAAGAAATGATATTTCCAGTTAGGTGTTTCAGAGAAACCACTGTTGCTCATTAGAAGATGGAGTAAAATTTACTGCAGAGGATATAGGATATGCTCGCTGTGAAATAGAACGGGGCAAAATCCAACAGCAGCGGCCCATATAGGCTGCCTGGATACAGTTTTTGGTAATTACTCCTCCTTTCCTCCCCGTATATCTCCTGTTTTAACTTAACGGCGCGATTAACAGTTTTTGAACTAAGCATCAGTGATGACCCTGCAATACTGAGCTTTCTTTTAGTCCAAAAATTGACACCACGTTGGTATATATACAGGCTCAGCTCACCACGCTTGATGGACTGATACTGAAAAGGCAGAAGGTTAAGCATTGTAAACGGTTCAGTCTCTATTTCTATGACGGTGTTTTATTGCAAGTTCAAGTGAGGTAGGCCGTGGATCGTGTTTAAGACTTCTTCAATACATTGAGCTGTTCGGGTATATAACTTAGGTTCTTCACACTCAATTTCTTGTTGAAGCAACAATTGAATGCATTTTCCTTTGCCAAAATAATCTGTTGATTTATAAGTATTTAGTACTCATGTTTGTTTGGTTATTAATAGGATCCATATTTTCATCATTTGCGTGTACTTTTTGTTATTCTGGCTGGCTTACTATGTTCTGTCATCAAGAAAATAACTCAGTCGTTGAGACTAAAAGGTATTCAAAACTTTTAAAACATAGAATTCAGTTCTATTATAATTCTTGATCGACAATAAAATCGAAGTGAAACTAATATATACATCGACATCAAATTAATTCTACCTAGTTGACAAAAAGAAAATTCAAATAACTGAAATATAGTACAAATAGCACTATAATTACTACCGGAGTACTTTAGTAGTAGGTTAATTACTTATATTCTCAACCACCACAACCTCCACCGCCATCACAAGCACAATTGGCGCTTCCGCTGCAACCTCCACCTCCACCTCCACCACAACCACCGCCACCAAAACCACGGAAGCAAGACGGTTATAGCTTTGGATTTCTAGATTGTACGTCACACAAAGCACATATCGTGGGATTTTTATTTTTAACTCACCTTTAACAGAACAAAAATCCCGTGAGAAAAGTATCAAAGTTATGGCCACGATTTCCCGCCAACTTCTTGTACGATTTTTTTGCAGAAAAGAAACCGTATCCTTGATCGTTTGTTCCTTCACAAAGCTGAATATGTTGCAATTATGTTTCCAGGGGATTTGTAAGGATACACATCAAAAATGGACTTGGTTACCTCCTCTGGTGTAAAAGGCTTTCCGAGCTCTTGATTCATCTCTGGACTGACTTTGGCCTGAATTACTCTCAGCACATCATCAATCTCGGCATTGTCGGGTCCAATGGAGCTGAAAATAGTTCGGAAGTAGTCGACTGCAACTTCCTCGATACCCGGTCTAGACTCTTCCAATTCCCATTTCCATCCCTGATACCCTTAATCATGTTCTTTTGCCTCTGCTCACTCGCCCTTCTATGAAAGTACGATGTATTTCTGTCCCCTTCTTTTAACCATTGCACCTTTCCCCTCTGTTTCCAATATAGTTCATCCTTGTCCGTCATAAGTTCTAAGTACTGACTCAATTCCGCCTCCCTCTGCTTAGATTCCGCTGAAATCGGTCCCTCCCTCAAGGACTTAATCTGCTTTGTAAGGTCCGTGATACACTTCTTGATTTTTGAACCTGAGATGTTCGACCACTGTACTAGCCCTACACGGCATCAAGCAAGTTTCTGATTCAGATCTTGGTCCTCTACTCCACTGACACGACTGTTGCAAAATTGTTCAATAATATGTCTACATTCGGCCTCCTTTTTCCAACAAGCCTCAAACCTGAATCGCTTAGATATTTTCCACTTGTTTTTGCCCATGATCTGTAGTTCAAGAGAGATAAGTAACATTGAGTGATCTCAGTGACACATTGTAAGGTTTTCGACACGTGCCCGAGGGAACATCCTTCGCCAATTTTCTGACCCGCAAGCCCTATCCAGTCTCTCCCATATAGTCTCACCATCCTGCCTACGGTTGCACCAGGTGAAACAACGGTCCTCATAACCTAGATCTGTCAACCCCGCGTCAAATGGCGCCTCTCTAAAATTTCTCATGCACCACATCGGCCTCAGGATACCCCCGTTTTTCTCATCCTGACTCATAGTTTCATTGAAATCTCCTCCTACAACCCAGGGTCTGGTGGATACATTTTTAAGTCGTTGGAGAAGATCCCATGTGCGGGTTCTCTGACTACCGTCCGACTCTCCATAGATACCCGTAAAGCGCCAATCACAATCTTGATCCTCTTTTTCAATCATAAGATCGATGTGATATTTGGACATCCCCAGCAATCGACCCGCCACGTCTTTCTTCCAAAGTAGTGCAAGACCCCCTGATTTGCCTCTTACGTCAACTGAGACCCCAAAGTAACCAAACTGTTGTTTAAGCTTCTCTATTCTCCTTCCATAACATTTAGTTTCACACAGGAAAATTAGAGAGGGGCTGAAACGAGCAACAGTGACCCGTAGTTCCCGAACTGTCCAAGGGTGCCCCAATCCTTGACTGTTCCAATAGAGAATATTCATGAGTCTCGGCGAGGCTGCACCGCAGCCTTCGCCGTTAGATCCAAAATTTGAGCATCACTATCCTCTAACAACTGAATCCTTTTCCAAAATGGCTCTAAATTCTCATCACCATCGACCGGCCTCTTTTTGTTTTTGTCACCACTTTTGTGTCCCTCTATAACCGCTCCTGACCCCGTCGGTCAACCCCTAGATTTTCCTCCAGCCCCCACTTTCTTACTTCCTTGCACACGCCCCTCCAGACCATCATTAAAGATAGGCACCGAAATCAGCACATTGGAGTATTCTTGCATCTCCATCAAATTCGTAATATGGCCAGCAGTCCCTTTTCAAAACCAATTTGTTATTTGCTCACAGGGTTATTAATTAATTGTTAGGAGTCTGTTAACTATCCCTTCCCCAAGAGACGGGATTTTGCATAACAAACTCCGTCAAGGTTTCAATTTCTCAATCATAATAAAGGACCAACATAGCAAATTGTATAAAATGATTTTATTTAAGAAATGAATATATATATATATATACATAGCAACCTAACAGTAAGTCTTCTCATATAACTTCACCCTAACGAGCCCTATATATCTAATGGATCATCATGCATGTACTTACGGAAAGAGTATGCATTGTACTCAATTTAAATACACAGGATGTACTAGTTGATTTGTACTGAAGAAAGGTTATTATATATATTAGATTAATAAACTAAAATAATCGTCAATTGGTGGTGTAATTTGTAGAGAATTTGCCTTCAGATTTTCTCATTTGTGTTGTATATATGAGTACTTTCTTGAGGTATTTCTTATACTCTCCTTATAATTTGGTGGAGCTTATTAAACTTAAAACATGGGGGTGCTCGCGTGTATTAGCGCAAAATCTCAGAATTTTACCTTTAATTGGTATCACCAACCGTGTATTTGTTTTGGACATAACTGGGTGATTGATTAAGTTTTGTAAGGGATTGGAGCACCCCCTTTGCGCTTCGTTTCTTTTATTTTAATGATAAAAAAAATACTCTCCTTATAATTAAATTCTGATTGTACCCATAAAAAAAGTGATAAATAAATGTAAATTAGTGAAAAAACTAATGTATATATCGAGCATCGAGTTCTGTTCGTGAATCATAGAGAAACCACAACTGTACATATATTGATCATGCATGGTTTCAGATATAAGTTGATCATAGAGAAACCACAACTGTACATATAGTGATACTCACTTGCTACTTTGGTGAAGTTTCAGATATAAGTTTGGATATATCTCACACTCTCACATGAAATTGCCTTGAAGAAGCCCATAACCTCAAATATTGTGGTTTAAAAACTTTATGGTTTGAATGTTACTCTACTCTCTGATCTGAATGCTATTCCAACATTGCCATACTGTCTGCCCAACATTGAAAACAGTAACTTATAAGTTTGTTTAAAATTTTAAAAAACTGAGTTTTTATTGTTTTATTTTGAACTGCTCTGGTTACTTGTTGTTTTTGAATGACATGTGGTGAAGTTCTTACGCGGGAATAGAGTAGTGGGAAAACTTATTTGATCACATTCCACAATCCCACCAGCATTCATCCATTCTCTCTCCACTTTGCACGACGTATATGAACAATTTGCCTTAATTTCTTTTTCACTTGTGCAATTTGTTTTCTCTCTACAAATAGTTATCTAAAAATCTCTTATATTATTCTCTCAATTCTCAAAACTAACATGGCGAGCAAGACTCGTTTAGACACTCTTGCAGATATGGCCTTGCATGTTGAGCAAACAACAACACGCACCAGGGCTCCTGCGCGTGAGGATAACGGCATGCTGCTCAAGTTGTTGCAAAACGACCAACGATTCCTTATCAACGACGGTCAAAGCGAGCTAAGAATGTGGAATCTGAGTCGAATGTTGGAGCAACATCAGAAGCCCATACTCCTCAAACCAAGGAATCTGAATCTGAGGTAAATGTGGCTAACCCTAAACCCCAAGTGAATATTCTTAATGATGTGATTGAGGGGGAGGGATCTGGTTCTGGTAGAAAGAGAACACTAATTGGGTCTAAGCCAATGAGTAAAATAGCCTTACAAAGAGTTGAGGCTAGAAGAGCTCTAAGAGAGAGACTTGAGAAGAAAAAGGCTGAAGCTAAGGTTAAGGCTGAGGCTGAGAGAGTGAGAAAAGAGAAACAGGTTGTGGATGAAGAAGTTGAGGTAGTTGATGTAGAAGAAGAGGTGGAGAAAGAAGAAGAGAATGAAGAGGAAGAGGAAACTGCTGCTGAAGAGTTTGAAGCTAATGGTGATGATGATGATGATGAAGAAGAGTATTGTGACACTCTTGTGTTATCCTATCAGAGTAGGGAAGCTAGGTCTAGATACTAGCTTAATAAGGAGATAGAGGACAAGGCTTATGATTTTAGAAGGAGGGATTTTCACAAAGAGAGGGTCATGGACATGGACAGCTTTAAAAGAAACAGAGTTTTTGAATTGCTTTCAAGGAAAGACAAATGCAAGAGCTGGATGTCTTGATTAAGAACATGGAGGAGCTTTCTTCACAAAAAGGGGGAGAGTAATCCGTATTTTTTTAATTTTTGATTTCTGGTTTTTATGTTTTTGTTTTGATATGTGTTTGAACTGTTTCTATTTTGCTGCTAGTTCTTTATCTTTGTTTTGGTTAATGATAATGCTACTTAGCTTTAACTGCCCTTAATGATTTTGCTTATGAAGATAGTTTATATCTGTTGTTTCTGCTGATAAACTTATGTGCATGTACATTCTGGTCTTAATGTTGAGACAACATTGATGAGTTAAATGTCTGAACAACTTTGCTGAGTTGTGGTGACGACTTTAATGAATAATCTTTGTTATGCCAAGTTAATGCTTGATAGATTGCATTAAGGGGGGGCAGTTTTAGTAGGTTTAGATTATTATGCTTAATTGATATTTGGACATATTATCTGTTATGTGAACAAGTTGATTGGTTTTGTGAAGAAAGGCAAAAAGGAGGAGATTGAAAGTGTAAGATGTTCTGGAATCAATGTTGGATGGATGTTGTGCCAACATCTAGAGAACATTGAAACCCGAGAACACTCTTAACCTAAAACATTGTTCCAAAATTCGAGAACATATTCTGGAATAAATATTGGATGGATGTTGAGCCAACATCAGGACAACATTTAAACCAGAGAGTATTCTGTCAATCTGTCTTTAACTGCTTTATTTTAGTTTTGCCTTTATTCACCTATTAATCAGGTTCCACGATTTTAGTTGTCTTTGTTTATGTCCAGGAACATCTCTTAATCATAAGGAAGAGCATTACATGTTTCCTAAGTTGAAGTTTCCATAATTCAAGAGGAGGAGATCGGTCCAGTCAACACGGTTTCAAAGATGGAAAGTTTTGGAGTTCAAGTGCAATTAGGAATCTTTCCAAGATCAACTCTAAATTGAAGAAGGGGTATTTCCTTATTAGAACTCAATTTAATAAAGGGAACTATTATTCAAGAAGGAGATAGAGTTCAAGAAGGAAAGAAGAGTTCAACAAGGAAACAACATAAGTTACCAAAACTGTGTACAACACACCTTGGAGATCAAGTTTGAAGAAACCTATATATAAGGTGTGAAGTACATCAAGATACATAGAGAAACAATAGAGCTTATAAATCCGTAGAGATTATATCTTAAGCATTGTTGCTATGTTTCTTGCTTTGCAAAGTTTGTGAGTTTTCGAGTTAAGTCTATGATTAGATTTAAGGAGAAAATTCTTGTCTGCTTTGCTGAGTCCAATCTACAAAAGAGCGAGAGTGATTTTGTGGTGAGGAACGGCTTTGGTAAAACCTGCGTGGTTATTTTGCCGTAAGGCTAGATGATTGATTATTTATAATAAACCATTGAAAATTTATCTTCTTGTGTTCTTTAATTCCGCTGCACATTATACTCTATCAAGAAGATTGTTTGAGATCAAGTTAAGGCAACGCCAGCTTAACTTAAGCTCTGAAACTTGGAAAAGTTGTATCAATCCCGATCCAACAATTTCAACATTGTTGCAGTTGACTATGTGACTATCTGTAATTGAATAACTGATTTTTTGCTTACCTCTATCAACTTTCGCAACTACTCCCTTCGTTTTCTCTTTATGGGTTTTCTTCCTATTTCTCGGGCAAATCGTGGAGTTCTTTCTTACTTTTCGTCTTCCCTTCTTAGTTCGAGCAGCGTCCCCTCTAGCTTTCCCATCCTCCCGCTCACTCGATTTCATACCTTCAAAGTATTCTTGCCTACTGCAATTTTTTCCCACACTCAGATTATTTATGGCGTTAACTTTCTTCTCATGATTCTGAACTTTGTTGTTATCGCTCCTAATCTCCTGTCCGACAAAGTCGCATTCTGTGGCATGTAGCATTTCTTCACTTTTCTCAATAGAAGTAAGTCGTATGTTGACTAAGCCAGGTCCTCACCTCTTTCTCCTCATTTGACCTTACCTTATGGCTCGTATCCGCTGAAACAAAATTCTTAGGAGTAGCAGATTCTTCATACGGCCCATTATTATAGCCTCTCTGATTCTCATGGGCCACGCCTTCCAGCACACTATCTGAATTTGAAAAATTCATCAAGTCGTGAGATACATACTTACTACCCGAAACTTGGATATTAACCCCAAATTTGAGTATGTTTTCCTCTTTTGATTCTCGATCAGAACATTCTTCTTTATTACTCACCCTGTACCTGAAGCTATTCTCTTTTTCCATCACTTCGGACAGGTCGCCCTTGACCTCGTTATCACCAATCCGACAATAAGTTTTTGTCTTTTCTACCTCACTCGAGAACGATGACACGTCATCAGCCGGTATGTAACCGGAGAACTCCGATTCGGCCACCTCGTCATCGTCGTCCTCTTCTCGGAACCTACCGAATAACCATCTTCTATCACCTTCGAGCCCAAATTTGAAAAGAGGCACTTTTTCCATCACTCGAACTTCATAAATCTTGCCATTTATCCTGATTTTAAGAATCATATTTAACCATTCGAGCGTCGACGAATAAATCTGAAATCGAGCCACATCTAATCTAGATTTGTTAACCGCCTCCTCGTCTAATTTGATGAATCTTCCCAGCTTACGGCCGATTAGACTGAAAAAGGCCTCGTTCCACGCATGGAATGGCGTGCAATGCACCTGACCTAAATGACCCTTTCTCTGATCGCCATTGATTTTTCCCAATCCTTTTTTCAAGGATCTTCTCATTCTCCACCCTTTTAAATCTTACATAACCAAAACGTTATCCCCATCTGTTCACCTTTCCTGGGATAGAGACCTCTCCCACTCTTCCATATCTGTTGAAAACTTTCCACAAATCCTCTTCCTTCCATCCGTCTGGAATGTTGGTAAAGAAAAATGAAGTCCAGTCTGCTTGATATCCCATAATCAAAAACTCCCCTGCAATTAGCATATATTCTACATACGCTAGCTTGCGTGCAGTAGATACATTTATTTGTTACACTTATATAATTGGACTGAGTATTGATCTAGTCTACGTCTTAAACCATTATCCTCCTAACTCATCGTAGTGAACTTCTGCAGTTGCAATTAAAAGCACACTAAATTAGGTATACATATATGATTCCAGTATAAAATCTAATATTTCTACTTCAGTGCATTCTTATGTAGTTGCATGTTAATGGCTTTTATCATATTTCATTCCATTGGTCGATTTACCATAATGATAGTATATTAAACATTGTAAAAGTTCTTTTTTCTATTTTATATAAGCAAAGATGCATTTTTTCAATTGCATCATTATAACTACTATTTTCATGTATTTTTCGAGACATGTTAAAAAAATTAATACTAAACTATCACCAAAGTTTTTAATTTTTAGTAAGACCAAAGTATGTTCTACACGGTAACAATCCATGACGGTACAGTACGTACAATCGCCACCACCAAAAGTTTACGAAAATTATGATTCTTGATCGACCATAACAATCAGAATAAAACTATAAAACTCAATACTAAAATCTAAAATACAATTAAATAAAGCATTAGAAAACATATGCAACAAGCCAACAACCTAAATACAATATAACATTACAATTACTTGTAGAGTTGTACTTCAGTTGCAGCTCAATATTTCAACTCCCACAACCTCCACCACCACAACCTCCGCCGCCTCCACAACCTCCACCACCACCACAACCTCCGCCGCCTCCACAACCCCCACCACCACCACAACCTCCACCACAACCACCTCCACCTCCACCACAACCTCCACCACCACCACAACCACCTCCACCACCACAGCCGCCACCGTCGACAGAAGCTGCGGTGGCAAAGGCCACCACCGCTCCCGCTCCTAGAATAGCCATGTTACCATCGTTCGTCGATCGCGAGGCACTAGGCATGCTATATTTGCCTTTCTTGGTAGCATTGTGGTGCGCTTCAGTCGGATCATGATGAGCCACCGTTGAGCTTGGGCCGCCTTCCTCAATATCGCCTCGCGCAATAGTTTTTGACGTCGCGGACGAGGAGCCACGGTACATGCAAATCCAGCAACCGCAAGTCAGTAAAAATAGGGCACCCAGTGCACCACCAAGAGTAATCAACAATATTTGTACGGAAAATTCCATAATCTGTGTTTGCCAGAGTGTTGTAACTTGTAACTTGCAACTTGTGAGTGGAAATTAAATCAATTTGTTACTTCCGTTAGTTTATTATTAATGTAAATCTAGCTATATATAGCATCCCTAGTCTTACAGAATTACAGTTACATTAGGACTCGATTTAACTAACGTAACCCCTTCCTAAGATGTGGGATTATATCTGTAAAACATTCCGCATTGCTGGGCCGCACGTTTGCTATTTTCTTTTTTTGAGTCAAACAAGAGAAATTTTATTAAATGTACATTACCAGAGGTACACCCAAAAGTTCAGAAACAGGAAAGGAATAAATTGCGTTTCTACTTGTAATTAAGTAAAATTATAAATTTAATCGTTCATTATAAATTATTTTCGTAAGCATATCAACTTGTATAAGAATTAGATAATTATGAAGCTTTGGAATTGCCTGATAATGATACTCATAATGAGGAGAAAGATTCCACAGTGAGAAAGATGATATGTAAAATAAGCTATCATATAAAAAGTTGACTATCACGATGTCTGATATTCGTGAAATATTTTAAAGTCAAGAATTGTTCATGAAAAATTACCCATGATTATTATTTCAGCTAAAAGTCGGCGGGACGTTTTCTAGATATAATATCGATAAGCATAAGTTATCGCCGATAAACTATAAAGAACAAAAACTTTGAGAGACAATTATATTGTCACGTTATTAAAGTATAAAATGAGTTACACTTTGAGTTGACTTTTTTTCACCCTATTTTTTTATGTTACCAACTTAGGCAACACATGAACTTAATTAATTAGGCAATGCTGTCAAGTGATCACTTTGATTAATTTCACGCAACGATAGCCATCAGAACTAGATTCTCAATCCATTATAATGTGCAACTTAATCCCAATAATTGAATTGATTCATCACTACTTGTGAACACAGAACCAAATTTGTAAATTCGTTTTCTTATACATATAGAGAGAGAGAGTGAGAACGAAGTATCTAATTCCACATCTATTTCAAGTACAATTGATATGTCAAAAGCGTTTCGAAATATTATTGAAATCAAAACATATCTATTATACTTATCGACAATACAAAGTCATGCATCGAAACCACACGGTTATGAAGTTTTATTATTATGTATGAATCGAGATCTGAAATTATATTATAATTCTTGGTCGAAGTTAACGTATCAACGATAATAGAACTTCGTACAAAAACCCATAAGTAAAGACAATATATTGCCAATCAAATTAAACCTAAGCTAGTACTATAGTGCATCCTCATCAAACAACATTATATCAAAAATCTATAAATCTAACTAGTGGAGATATTGCAAAATTCAAAAACTTATTTATCACCACCCTTTTCCACTATATATATGCATACTTCAAAAACCTCCATGATGGAAAGCGGTACCATGATCGAAACCCCCATAGCTGTGGCTACCATGATCATAACTGCCACCATGACTACCACCATAGCTGTGATCAACGTGACCGCCATCATAGCCGCCGCCACCATGACTACCACCATAGCTGTGATCAACGTGACCGCCATCATAGCAGCCGCCACCATGATGATGATGGCCACTGTGATGATGGCCCCCACCCTCGCCAACGTAAGTTGATATGTTCATCGCCATAGCTGCTTCTAGAATAGCCGTGCTGGCATCATTCCTTGATCCGCGCGATGTACTACTATATCTGCCTTTCTTAATATCCTTATTCCCCACGGTCCAAGTAGGAGCTGCGATAGATGTTGCACCTTTCTCGACGTTGTTATGCACCACGTTCGGAACACGAGGACAAGGAGCCACCTTACCTTTCTCAATATCACCATCCACTGTGATCGAAACCAGAGAAGGCGCGGCAGTTTTTGCTGCAGTTGACAAGGACCGACGATGCTTGCGATCCAAGTAACAGCACAACAGTAAAAATACGGCAACCAATGCAAGGCCAAAAACAATCAACAAAATTTGCACGTAAGATTCCATATTGATGCTGGACTTGTAAGTTAAATCAATTTGTTTGCTAATGAACTTTCTGTTGTAAACTTATTATCTCGGTATCTGACCGTATATATAACTTATAAGATGTTACAAGTTTAATTATAGCCGGATTAGGAGTCTGTTTAACGAACGCTACCTCGAGATATATAGTTACATTAGGAGTCGATTGGTTAACTATTTAATTTTAATTAACTCAAATCAGTGAAGCTGAAAACAATAATCAGTTTACAGGGGTTAAGGTGTCAAGAGGAGGTAATCCCATTTCCCATATTCTATACGCGGACGACACTCTGATTTTCTGTAAAGCCTCTTTGTCTGATGCTAAAAATGTTCTTGAATGTTTACACAAGTTTGAGAGATGGACAGGCCAACAAATCAATTTGGAAAAATCCTTTGTTCACTTTGGGAAAAACTGCTCTCCTAACAGCCGCATTGCCATCAGAAATTTTCTAGGGATGAAAAGGTGTAGACATAAAATGAAGCATCTTGGCCTCCCTTTCTGCTCCACTGATCGGAAAGCCTCAAATTTTTCTGATCTTGATACTAAACTGGATATTCATCTAGCGGGGTGAAAATCAAAATTTCTTTCCCAAGCCGGTCGAACTATAATGATTAAATCCTCGGCCCAAAGCTTTCCTGTTTATCCCATGTCATCTCTTCTCCTCCCCAAATCTATCTGCAATATTTTTGATAAAAAAATCCGCAAATTCTGGTGGAATGGGGGGTTTAAATCTAACTTTTTGGCTCTTAAGTCTTGGGATTCGATTTGTAAACCGAAAACTCTGGGTGGCTTGGGTTTCCGCCGCTCTTTTGATTTTAATAGAGCTCTTTTCTCCAAAATTACTTGGCAAATTGCTTCTTCAGCTGACAAGCCTTGGATCCCAATGTTCAAATCCAAGTATATCCGAGAGAAAGATTTCCTTTCCCTTCATGTGAAGCCTACTGATTCACATTTATGGAAAAACATTTGTGCCACTAGAGATATTGTCAAACGCGGACTTTGTTTCAAAGTTTTTGAATCCTCATATCTTAAAATTTTTGAAGATCCCTGGATTCCGTCGATCCCCAACTTTGTCCCAGATTTCCCACCATCTTTCCCCCAGAATATTTACCAAGTTAAAGATATCCAAATACCTAACTCCACTCTTTGGAACTCTGATCTCATTTTACAGATTTTCCCCAACTCTATCAGTTGTGAGATTCTGAAAATCCAAATTCCCCCATACCGGGAACCTAGCCGTGCGATCTGGACCCCTACCCACTCGGGTAAGTTCACTTGTAAAAGCGCATATCACGCGGATCAATCACAGCGATTTTACTCCATACCACCAGATCTCAAAAATATGTGGAAAAACCTTTGGAAAGCTCCAACCCATGAAAGGAAAAAACTTTTTTTGTGGAAAATCCTAAATAATGCACTTGCTACAAGAGAAAAGCTTTCTGGTTTTATCACTGATATCTACTCAAATTGCCTTTTTGTGATTCTCATATTGAATCCAGGGAACATATTTTTATGAAGTGCTCTTTAGTGGCGAAAATTTGGTTCGGGTCAAAATGGGCTTTTAGATTAGAAAATTATTTTCACCTCACCATTGTTGAATGGATCTCTCTTCTTCTCGACCCAACC
Source organism: Linaria vulgaris (assembly GCA_948329865.1). Lineage (NCBI taxonomy): Eukaryota > Viridiplantae > Streptophyta > Magnoliopsida > Lamiales > Plantaginaceae > Linaria > Linaria vulgaris. The sequence continues at coordinate 44,752,350 of OX415253.1, forward strand.
AAATTCCCCATCCCTTTACTCGCTGATTACATTGAGTTTTTAAACTTCTCAGTTTGTGCTCTTAATCTCATTTGGATTAACAGAAATAACTGTCTCTTTGGATCCCCACTTATGACTGATATGCAGATCATTAAATTGGCTGAAAAACAGGGCCGTGACATCTCCATTGCTCAATCTAGAAAGAAAATCATTGCCCAGAGCCGACCTCTTTCTTATGAATGGATTCCGCCAAAAAAGAAAGTCCTCAAAATCAGTTTGGATGCGGGGTTTAAGGATGGGCATGCATCAGTTGCTTACATTGTTAGGAATCATTGTGGAGGTGTAGTTGCAGCTGCTGCATTCAATTGCATATTATCTAATCCTACAGCAGCTGAAATAAGAGCCATTAAAGAAGCTTCATCCTTTCTTCATGGGATTGACTTCCAGCATGCCACCTTTGAATCTGATTCATTGCTAGCTGTGGAACTTATCAATCAAGATCATCCCCCTAATTACTGGAGTGCAGAAGAAGATCTTAAAGAGATTAAGGAAATTTGGTCAAATTTTCCTCACTGGAATATTCTGAAAATTCCGAGATCGGGGAACACTTTAGCTCATGAACTTGCCAAGTGGGCTAATGTCTGTAACTGGAATGGTCCTTTGGACTCAAACTCTTTCCCTTGGAGTTATTTTGCTTATCACTTCCCCTATCCCCTTTTGTACTGTGACTCTTGTAATGTCTTGGAGCAGTTTTAATTCAAGTTTTATCTTTTACCAAAAAAAAAATCAAACTTAACTTTATGACATTTAATTCATATTTTTAATCAAGACATATAATAGGGGAAAAGAGAGGGCATGAGATATAGCCACGTTGACTTTAAGTTTAGTGGTTAATTTATTAACTTTAATAGTTAAATTAAAAGGTACGTAGTAGCCAATCCTAAATCCAATTTTAGTATAATGACTAGAATTTTATCTATGTTACCATGTGGGTGTTGTGCCCAATCTCTAGATTCGTGGGCCTCACATGTGTTGGGCCCATAACCCATGTGAGTGCACTGAGTACTTCCTACTGAGTAGCATATATTGAATCTATGATTAGTCTAACAATCACATTAATTAGCATTTTGTTTAACACACTCTTCCCGTCAAGATACGATATTTTGTTTAACGCTTCCACATTATATTGCTGGACTCTAGTCCAGGTTGTACTAGTATTTTATCGGGAGATCATAAATTTGATGTCTCCGTATAAAGTATTTACTGTTAACTACGTATCAGGCATCAGCTTGGGGTAATTAGCTGATATGGGTATTTCCCGTATTGGGTCGGCCATGGGCCAGGCCCATCGTTTTACCTATGTCGGGGATCATCCTCGACATGTATATCGAATGTGACCTTCGATATTATACATCTCACGTGTTTAACACGTGAGTGGTTCCCGCATTCCCAGGCATATAAATACCAGCATACCGGTAACCAAGGTAAGTTTTAATTATCCGCAATTACCGCACATCTATATCGAATATACCCGATATAGAGCTCGACATAATATTTGATATATATCTTCGATATATATCACCGACTTACTACCCGATGTCACCCTCGACGTCAGTAGGAGATCACCCTCGACATAGAAGGTTTCTGATGTCATCCCTGACATAACCTTTGACGCCATCTACGACATAGCTTCGACATCTGCCCTTGCATCTAACATCAGTTCGAGGTATTTCGGACCAAGTCTACTTGACACTAGTATAGTTCAAGTAGGTCTAGTTTAGTGATAGACTCGTTGTATCACACTTGTAACTGACCATATTCTACAAATACGATCTATTGTTAAATTAGTGGCGCCGCTTGTGGGAACACCAAGTTCTAGGACGAAGACGTCAAGATACAAAGAAGTATGACCCATTCGCAGTCTACTAGGCATGTGGTTGACAATTTAGTGGCAGACAGTGCACCCCCACCGCCTATTCCGGCCCCTGAACCAGTAGTGGGGCAAAATGAACTCGTGCAACCGCCGAGAGAACCAGAATACGCACCCTCGGTGCCTGCCATTTTGGCACTTGAAAGCATGGCGCAGATTAATGCCACCGTCCAGATAATATTGAATGCGACCCTGGAGATACTATTGCCGCGCTTGAACAACATAAGAGTTAACGAGGCACCACCGCGACCACAGAAGTCCAGGACTAGAAGCCCCAGATCAGGACATAGAGCCGATGAACACGAGGGCACATGAGATTCTTGAAGAGATCTGCACCGCCCAAGAACCCGCAGGGTTGAGGGGTACGACCCAATGATGGATAGAAGGAACATCCCCAGGAGGACGGAAAAATTGGACCGCGAAAAGGCAGAAGTTGGACGAAGACTGGCTTTGGCAGAATGCCGCAGTTTGACCCCATTTTCGAAGGAGATAGAATCGGAGGTGTTAGAGAAGGGAGATAAGATCCCTACCATTAAAGCGTACGATGGGATTAGTGATCCAACTAACCATCTTCACTCTGTCGACAATGTCTTAAACTTACATAGGTTTTCACGCAACATCAAGGCAAAGATTTTGGCTACAACTCTGACCAGAGCAGCCTTGGATTGGTTTACCAGGTTGGCGGTTGGGTCTATAACAAGCTATGAGCAGATGAGGCAGAAATTCGAGAGCCAATTCTCCAGCCAGAAAAAGATGGGGACTAGTATGCATCATCTGAATGCTATGCAACAGAAAGATAAAGAGAGTCTGGGGACTTTTTCAAGAGGTTTAATGATGAACTGCTCAAGGTGGATGAGCCGAAAGGGGATCACGTTGTCCTCATCTTATTTATTGCTACATCGCATAAGAGGTTTTCCTCCTAGTTGATCAAGCTTAAATCGCCAACGATAGATCAGATCAACACGTTAGCATGTGACTTCGTTTATGAGGACAACATGATGGCAACCAAGCAGAGCCCCAATCAAAGCAGGCCTCTAGGAAATGAGCGATATAGGGATAGGTCCCCAAGAAGATATACCCCACTGCATAGAGAAATATTGGAAGTATTTGCCGTAGCGCAGAAAAACAGGTGGCTCAATGAGCCAAGGAAGTTAAGGGAAAGCAAAGGAATGAAATTTTTCAAGAAGTACTGTGAATATCTCCTCCAAATGGGGCACGAAACAGAAGATTGTACCGATCTGAAGAACGATATTGAGAGGCTCATTCAGGAGGGCAAGCAAGTGGGGTTTTTAAGGAACTCAAAGAATGATCGTCGTAGGGATGACGGGTCCCGATTGGCTCGCAGGGACCATTCCCGCTCCCCCAAGAGAGATAAACAGAAGGCAATTGAAGCTCCAACTGAACATGGAAGAGCTATTATCATTTCCCTGACTCGAGGAATGATCAGTGTGATCAACGGAGGACCGATGGGTGCTGATTTAGTTCAAGGACACGAGGGAATAAGTTGTCGGATGCAAGTTGGGACATATATAGGCTATGCTACCTCGATTATGGAGGAGGGTTTCCTGGACCAGGAGATTTCATTCACCAAGAGAGATCTGGAGCAGCTCACACCGCAATCACTGGAGGCAGGTAAACTCAACTGCCCACTTGTTGTTACAAATGATATAGCTGAGTATCAGGTACAAAAATCCCTCATCGACAACGGTAGCTCCTCCAATATTATCTTCGCACACGTCCTTGAGAAAATGGTATTGCCTCCGAATCTGATGGAGACGGTTTCAACCCCATTAACAGGCTTTGAAGTAGGATAAGTAATTATGGTGGGCCAAATCATATTGCCCACATCATTCGGGAAGGAACCATGTAGAAGGACAATTGCGGTCAAATACACCGTGGTCGACCTCTTCTTCCTTTATAATACCATCATTGGCGTCCTGCCCTCAACGAAATGAGAGTTGTGGTATCAACCTACCACCAAAAAATGAAATTTCCGACCTAAGACGGGATCGGTGAAATCACAGGAGACCAGAAGGAGGGATGGATGTGCTATGTGGTCTCACTGAGACTTCCTAGAATTAGGGAGGTACAAGAGGTGGAAGTAGCAGAGCAGGAATACATGCCAGATACGGTGTAACCTCGCGTCAACTGAGGGCCCCAACCTTCAGTTTATTTACTGTCTTTTCCTATTTTCTAGAACAATTGCTTTATGTCCTTTTGAACAATTTCAATTTCCTAAATTGCCCATCGTTGAGATGGACTGTAACTAAAACAGGGGGAACTACGCCGATCTGATTCCCATACATGGGATACATAGGCGGGTTAGGATATACCTAGCCCTCGACCGTTATCTATCGTTATCTCTCATCGTTTAAACTGATATAACTACATTACAGTATTCGTAACTCATTGCAGGAAATGGGATATCGATCACCGATGAGTGGTGAAGAATCTACAAATCCTACGGGATATCGACCACCGATGAGTGGTGAAGAATCTACAAATCCTACGGGATATCGACCACCGATGAGTGGTGAAAAATCTACAAATCCTATGGGATATCGACCACCGATGAGTGGTGAAGAATCTACAAATCCTACGGGATATCAACCACCGATGAGTGGTGAAGAATCTACAAATCCTACGGGATATGGACCACCGATGAGTGGTGAAGAATCTACAAATCCTACGGGATATCGACCACCGATCAGTGGTGAAGAATCTACAAATCCTACGAGATTATAACTCCCTTATCCACCGCAATAGGCAGGAGAGCACCCGAAAGGGGCGAACATATACAAAACCTGGGGCATAACTCCACTATCCACTATGATGGGAAGGAGAGCACCCGGGATGGGAAGAACGCACCCTACGGGGTCATAACTCCCCTATCCACCGCGATAAGTAGGAGAGCAACCTAAAGATGAAAGTCATACAAATCTCTACAGTATAACTCTCCTATCCACTGTGATCGAAGGAGAGAACCCTACAAAGGTAGTAACTTACGAATCCAAACGGATCTCGAGTAAAGTACCGAATTATAGATCTACGATTATGTATCGCAAATGCCCTACTATTGACACATGAAGGGATGCTATATTAAAAATCATTTAAAACAAAAGATATAACGAGATAAGTTTACAAGGATAAATTATCATTATTCAAACAATTATTACACAACCAAATGAATAACAAGGCGATGCAATGCCGATAAGCAGAACAAGCGATTCTGCTCAAGCAGGGCCCTTCTCCTTCGAAAGTGCTGAAAATAGACCAGGTTGCTCCGGAACAACGTCTATAGACTCATGATCTTCAAGGGGCAACCCGTGCGGGCCACACATGGTGTTTAGTTCCATGAAGTTGAATCCATCCTTGAACCCCTTCTTGGCGGTTACCTGCCTGATCACTGATTGAAAGGCCTCCTCCCGCTCCATGACAACGCGCTTAGCAAGGAGATCTTGATAGGTCCCACTTGCCAAATTTTTTTTGGCAACACGCATCAAGACCTCAGGAGACTCTTCCTATAAACACGACACATTAACTAGAAATCTCAACACGAGAGGATACTACAGATGAAAGACATTCAGACTTACCACTTTCTCCAGAGCAGCTTGAGCCTTCGCAAGTTCAGATATCAAACGCTTATTCTTCGCCTACCTTCGTAAGCCCACTTTTGGCCCGGTGACGGTCGTACTGCTCTTTGAGAGCATGCTCCTTATACTGATAAGAAATGACTGTCGTCTTCTCGTGCTGAGCACAAGCATCATCATATGCTTCCTTCATCAGCCGACCCTTGTGTAGCGCCTCTTCCTTATCAGCCTCGAGTTTCTCTAATACCAAAGGGTTAAAGTCGGCCATCTTCATAATGTCAGCCTCGAGTTGAGAGATGATAACATTCTTATCGCCCTCCGATTGATGAAAGGTCCTTATGGAGGTAACCAACATTTTTCTGAGCTGCAAAAGTAGCGCCCATAAATACAAAGTACTTGGGATAAATATATGTAACACTGTAAAACCTCAAAAAACTCACACTATGGTAAACGTGCATATTTCAACGCGCGTTCTGCGCCATTCGGTCCATTTCGGTCAAAACATGGACCTTAGCTAGTGAGAGGAAGGCCCGCGTCATGCCATAGACCGTATCAACCTCTCAGAATTCCACCCTTTTACCCTGGACACTAGGTCCAGGCCTCGCTCGCCCTTGCCCAATAGTAGGACGTGGCATTGAGGAACCCTCATCTCGAGTCCTCTTTCGTCCAAATTGAGAAGACTGTGGGGCGGTTGGTCCAGACGATCTTTGAGCATGGATACCTCCAAAACCTTGAGAATAAGGCGTTTGGGAAGTAACGTTTATAACATGACCCTTTTCTTTATCCGCAATAGCGACCGGGTCAGGAGTATCTTCATTTAGCGATATATGAACCTTAGACGAACGACCCAAGTCTGCCTCATCAATTGTCGTGACAGGCAGAGCTCTGGCTGCAACTCCCACAAATGGCGGATTACTTTCCACAGAATGACAAACGGTAGCTGCGGGTAGAACAGCTTCCCCAACTGCGGGGAAATAGATATCAGTCCGCTCCATTGGCAAAGGCAGAACTTGGGAAGACCCAGCAGCATCCTTCGCCATAGATACTGCCTTGAGCAACGCATCCGCTCCGGCCACACCCCCAACAATATCAAGGACCCTCTCACCACCAGCTCCGGCAGCAACATGGGAACTCCCTTCAGGACACTAACACTCCCTACAGAAGATTGAACACCACCGGGCACAGAGGTCCCAACGGTTGAAACTGTTTGTTTCTCTGTCGCCGGAGAAGCGACCACAACCTCTAGAACACCGGATCCCACTCTAGAGTCAGAAGAAGCTTTTTTTTCTCTCGCTGATAATGCAATAGTCACCTCAGTCCGGCGCTCCAGAATTCTTTGCATACGGGCACAAATTCCAACCATGTCTTTCAAGGTATGGAAACGAGCAAACAAGAAAGTTTGAAATCTGCTAAAAATAATAATTAAAGTAAAAACCCAAATTGAAAGAAATGTCGAAAGACATATCGAATGTCATCTCGAGATACATATCGAAAAATGCATTGAACAATCTATCGAATAACCATATCGAAGATCACATCGAGGATGCATATCGAAATCTATATCGGGTATTTTCGACATACCTGTCTGAAGAGGATCTAAATTCGCTAAAGGACAAAGTGAACTTTTCTCTCTCCAAAGTAGCTACTATTTATAGGAGCAAAACCTTACGGATAGGCATTAAATGCCCAACATATCGAAATTAAAATTAGGGGGTCCACCAACATTTCTTCAAGAATTCGATTTAAGAAAAAAAAATCCACATAACTACTATATATATCGAAGGGAATTCGATATAAGAAAAAAACCCACAGAAATTCAAGAATTCAAATGACGACATCTTAGATTCGCAAATTACATTAGGGGGTCCACCAATATTTCTTCAAAACACAATGAATTCCCGTATCCGAGTTCTGTCATTGTATTGGCGGGATGAGAGGTACTGGTAAGCCAAAAATTTAGATCTAATTTTTAAATTATTATCCACGGATAATAATTCCCAAATTGGGGAACTACATGATATGAGTATTTCCCGTACTGGGCCGGCCATGTGCTAGGCCCATGTTTTTACCTATGTCGGGGATCATCCCCGAGATGTATATCGAATGTGACCTTCGATATAGTACAGCTCACGTGTTTAACACGTGACTGGTCTCCGCATCCCGAGGCCTATAAATACCCGCATCTCGATAATCAAGGTAAGCTTTAATTATCCGCAATTACTGTACATCTATATCGAACATACCCGATATAGAGCTCGACATAATATTCGATATACATCTTTGATATATATCACCCACTTACTACTCGACGTCACTCTCGACGTCAGCAGGAGATCACCCTCGACATAGAAGGTTTCCGATGACATCCCCGACATAACTTTCGACGCCATCCCCGACATACCTTGGACATCTGCCTTTACAAAGAGGCAATATGCTATGGAGGAAAATTATGCTATGGCGATATGCTATGGAGGAAAATTCTCAGCGCAAGCTACCTTAGTATTGGAAGATACAAACACAAGCCTTCATTGACATGGTGGAAGGACCTACTCGTTTTTTGACAAAGGAAGATTAAACGAGCAATGCTTCAGCGATGAAATTGTTAGACATATTGGTGATGGAGCCGACACTTCTTTTTGGAAAGATAAATGGCCTGGGAATGAACCATTGTACACAAGATTTTCTCGGCTCTTTTCAGTAGCTGCAGATAAAGATTATTCAATTGCAAACAAAGGCGAATGAGCTGATAATGGCTGGGTTTAGCGATGGTGGTTGAGGCGAGAGTTACTTTTTTGGGAATATTCATTGTTAAATGAGTTATGCACAATAATTGAACCTTTTCCTCCAATCCCGGGGAAGCTGCACCGATGTACTTGCAAAAGCGAGGACAAGGGTGAATTCTCGGTTAGATCTGCTTATCGAGTTCTCTCTTTGCACAAAAATGTACCACTAGATTCTATTTTTAAAAAGCTGTGGGAAATTGGGGGACCCTTGAAAGCTAAAGCCTTTGTGCGGAGAATGTTGCTCAACAAAATTCCAACAAAGGGTAACTTACTTAAGCGGGGAATTACAACGGGGCAATGGTGTTTGTTCTTTTTGTAACGCAGCAGCGGAGGATACAAATCACATTTTTTGTACGTGCCCGTTTACATATTAGATTTGGTTTAGAACTCTTAATTGGATTGGTGTTGATTCTATTTTAGCTGGTAATGCAAAGAATATTTTTGAGCAAGTGTGTGGGGGATTGATCCCGGAGTTCATGAAGTCGTCGAACTTGAGAGGCATTTGGATTTTCGTATTCAGGGAAATTGGGATTACAAGAAAAAACCATTGTTTCAAAAATGAGCAACCAGTGCTGTAGGAGATAACCGAAAGTATTGAAGTAAAAAGTTGGAGTTGGATTAAGTCGAGAGTCTCTAGTTTTTCTTATTCTTTTTCGAAGTGGTCTATGTCACTCCTCTCATGTAATATTTGATCGAATACTTCGGGGAGTATTTCTTGTGCTCCCCTGTCTTCTTTCTTCTTAATAAATTTCTTTTTTCTCGATAAAAAAATAAATTAGTGCAACATTTTATGAAAATAAGACCGCAAACTAGAAAATTACTAAAATAAACAAGGCAATAGCAACTCCGAATTTCATTGGTGAAGCTTCAATTTTAGTTGGGATTCACATTCACAAATGAAAATTCTTCATAGCTTAGATGGTAGGTGAAAGCTTCGTAACCCAACTACAAATTCGTAATTCTGTTGGCATATTTTGTAAGGACTTTTGTCGTTGGTAAATGTTAAAAAAGTTGTGGCTTATGATGCAAAATCGAAAGAATTTTCTTATTTGATTCATATTCCTTACAACAATGTACAGTGGGACCCGTAAGCAAAGAACGTAAAATATTTGGGGTAAAGCTGAAAAAATTAAAACCAGAAGGACTGTTCAGCAATTTACAGCGAGCCCATAAGTAAATAAAGTAAAATTTTGAGGCAAAGTGGAAAGAGTCAAACACAAAAATGACTGAGCAACAGTTTACACCGTATCTCACATGTGAAAAGCGTAAAAACTTTGGAGCAAAATTGGAAGATTTAAAAATGAAAGGCATGTTTCACAAACTATAGCGGGCCACCACATGATTAAATGTTAATTAATTTTATTTTATGTGGTCTAGTAGAAATAATAATTAGCTGATGTGACAGGGGCAACATGAATACTATGAAAGATGCACGAAAAATAACAATCACATTTATCATATAGTGTAAATAAAGATATAGATATATTTGTATAAATATGAACCAATCAATTAACAGAAGTAGAAAATGAACACTTTGATGCCTGAGATTTACTAACAAACATGGTTGATGATTTTTTGTACTTCTACGATAAACTTCACGACACCTACAATAATTTTAAGTCAGTGCCAGCAACTTTACATATTCATAACAAATAAACTAGAATCAAGATATTTGTTGCTAGACTTGTAATGAAAACAAAACATGAATAGAGAAATATGTTGCTGGACTATATTTAAACCTTTATAAAACCAGAAAATGTGTGGTAGTCTTTAACCAGCCATTAAGACAGTACAAAACTAAAAGATGACTATTTAGACAAGACTCTACAAAACTTAATCATATGTTAATTTGTGAATTAATACAAAATTCGTACTGCATATTGGAACAAAGCCTCACAGTGTAACGAACAAAATATAAACAGAGCAAAGAAGTTCAACAAATCCTCTCCAACAAGCTCAACAATTTTCAAGGTGTTCTTCGTAAAGAACCCCTTTTAATCCGCCATTAAATCTCAATTCCATCCAAAAATCGTTTTTGAAGTTCGCACTTCTGCTAAGGAAGATCAAACTCCAAGAAATTCAACAAATCCAAAACCAAATTCATACCGTTCTTCATCCATCTTCAAGCCAAAAATCCGTTTAATTTGAGATCAAGTCACAAGTCTCTCGAAAAATCATTTTTGAAGATTGAAGTTCATTCAAAGAAGATCAAAACCCAACATATCCAAAGAGTTGAAGACGGAGATCATATCGTTTTTCATCAACCTTCAAATCAAATTGCAAATCAATTTACATTCTATCCGAGATCAAGCCATCGAATCAACGTTTGTCAAATATCCTTTTGAAGATCAAGATTCCTCCAAAAAAGATTGATGTTCAACAACTTCAAGAAGTCAAGACGAAGATCGATTGTTCGTCGCCAAGACAAATTTCAAATCAATTGTTAATTCAAGATCAAGCTCAAAAGCCCTTGGATTAACGTTTAACTCAAATACACGTGGAAGATATCAAATCAAATCTACTCTCAAGTCAACCAAATTTCAAGATCATTTGACGTAGAAAAGAATCACAGGATTAAATAGAGATTGCACCACAAATTGTACTTTAAGTTTATTTCTATTTATTTTGTAATATTTTCTTGTCTTTTAATTTCAGAGATCAAGAATTTGTTATTGCATTGATATCTATAAATAACCAGACATAATTTAGTTTATATAGAGATTAACAAATGAAAATTTTGTTTAAACTGGTGAAAAAAAAAACTTTTTAAAATTTAGAAAAGATTGGAAAATTTCGATGAAATTTTCCCATCTTTTTTGTAGGAAGTGAGATAAATTTTTAAAATGGAAGATAAAACTTTCATAAGGTCGGTTTTCTTAGGATAGACTTTTCCATATTTTTCTCTCTTTTCCAAGATTTCATTTCTTTTCCAGGAAAATCTTAAATTATCAAAGAGTAGGAAAAAAAAATTTCTTCAGGATTTTCCTTTTCCCCTATTTTTCGGGAAAACAAACTAGGCCTTAGTTATAAAAACCAATGGCAAAAACAACCAAAAATGCGTTTAAGTGATCTAGCTAAAGTTGAGACGTAGGCCTGGGAAGAGGATAGAATCCCGTTTCCCGGGATCCCGCGCCGTTGGATCCCGCCTGGACGGGAATGGGATTTCGGATCCAGTTCCCGTTCCCGTCCATGTGTTGATGGGATCCCTTCATGGGGGATTCCCTGGCGAGAATCCCTCTATTTTCTAGGAAAATACCGTGTGTTGGGGTGCGTGACGGTGGCATGCGTGAGGTGGTGGCGGGTTCGGACTTCGGACAGTCGGACTGCGTGCGTGAGAGAGTGAGATTGCTTGTCTACTCGTGCCGTCGTGCGTGAGAGTGAGACTGCGGGCTACGTGATGGCGCGACGGCGGCGCGTCGACGGAGAGAGAGTTGATTTGTGAGAGCCTGCCTATTGTGTCTGCCGCGTTTGAGAGAGAGAGTTTATTTGTGAAATTGTGATATTACATTTTAATGTGGATATAAGAGAATTATTCTTTTTACTTGTGGTCCATAGAATTTTTTTAATTGTAAAACTATTCCAGATTTCTTTTTTTTTTTAAACATATAAACCCTCTTATAAAAAAAATTAATATATATACTTTAACTTGGCGGGATTTCCGTCTCCCGCTGGAATCGAAAACAGATTCCCGTTACCGACCAATGGGTGGGCGATTACCGTTTCCGAGGACTTGCCGGGAAAGGAAAACGCGAGAATTTTTCCGCGGGACAAATTCCCACCAGATGGGGGTAAGGAAAATTCTCTTGCCAGTTCCCACCCCCAGTCATGTGAGAAATACCAAATGATGGAGATAAGATTATATTGCAAAGAGATCAACCGATTTCAACCAAGCCAAAATAAAATACGAAGAGTTCTCAATTTCACAACCATGATTAAATATAGTTTTAGATGCCAGCGAATTAAGCCGGCCTATACAAAGATGACACATTTAACACTACAAGAAAACACTCATATAGATAGTAAGAGATGGAGACTGAAAACTTGTTGTCTAAGCTGGAGACGAAATATTCCGTATCTAATGATGTAGAGGCTAGTTTGTTGGTATCTGTGAGTGTTAGAAAGCAAAAGTAGACTCACTGTATTCAGAGACTGAATTCTTATCTCTAGCATTATAACAGCAAGCCTTTTATTGGTATCTATATATATATATATATATATATATATATATATGCTTATATATATATATGCTTATATATATATGCTTATATATATATATATGCTTATATATATTTTTTTTATTTATATTAAAAAAAGCCAAATTACATATATATATATATACTTATATATATTTTTATTTATATTAAAAAAAAAAGCCAAATTACATTTCAAGGATGCACATTTCAGAACTAACACTTGTGCAAGCACGAGTACAAATTAACTCAATGAAAATTTAATAGAACTAACACCTGTGCAAATACAAGTACAAATTAACTCAATGAAAAGTTAACAAAAAGCTCAATAATTACCTATTAACGCAACTGAGTTCTGTTGGTAAACTAAACCTTATAAATAAAATCCTTTGTTGTGAAAACATGAAACAATAGAATTTGATATTTCTATATATCACTTCATAAACAAATATGTATAAAACCAAACTCAGAGAGCTCACACCAGAGAGCTCACAAATGATAAACAAAAGAAAAATATACTAAAGGCTTTTCGCATGTTTCAGAGAGCTCACACCAAACTCTAAATCTATGATGCATACAACACACACACAACACAAATACAACATTAACCATCCATACATTGTCACCGCAGTTGTGATTAACCATCCATACACTATCATCACACATTTGTAATTAATTTCAACAATATAGCCAATTTACATAGTATTCTGCTCAAAATGTGTTGCCAATGAACCAACAGACTTCAACCGAAAAAACAGAACGCCGCGACTTAATTTGCAGCCAAATACAACAGACAAACACTTGCTTGCTAATTCCAATTGAACTAATAAACATGTTGGCCATTCAACAAGAATACTACGGATCATGATAGTACGTCCTAGACATGATTTATATGTCTTGGCAACTAGTACCACCACCAACAAACCTCAAGGCAGTGACACCATAACAAAAAAGAAAGAAATGGCAGTACTTTCATACTTCACTTCTTTCCAAAAAGAGCCCTACATAAGATGTGAATACAAAGTTAGCCTAAAATCTAAATGCCACACCTTGTCACGTAAACTTCAACAATGTCGTTTAAAAGAGTGCAAGTTACCTTGCATTTCTGCTACTAGAGCTGGTAATCAAAATCCCCTGAACTCACATGACGGTGCGGGTCTTCCACGAATGGTGGGACAACATAAACATCGTCGTGTGGCTGACTAGTCTGGGCCGTGTCACCAGATGACGTAGTCGGGGCAACAAATGGCTGATTGGTCGTGTTATGAGTCGATTGTGGGTTCAGAAGGTTGGGAGGCATATTGAACCCCATTTTCTGGGCCATAAAATCACAAATAGCTGCCTGTCGAGCTAGGGCAGCCTCCTGAGCCGCAATTCGCGCATTGGCTGCAGCTAGTTCCTCTGCTTGTTTCTCAAGTTGTTTTTGCTGCTCTTTAACCGCCATGCTTGTTGCACCCTTGTCTACATACTTTCTCTTCTTACGGCAATTGAACCCTACAAGCTCTGGATCGCCGTGGGTTGCAAACCCGGGCACGTAATTCTTTTTTGCTCCTTTAACTGCTTTTAGCCACTGTGCCAAGTTAATTGGTTCCCAAAGGCTCATATCCTCTCCGATGGTGCGTCGACACTCTTCAATGTATGATACCTATTAAAACATAAAAAAAAAAATTAGTAGCGATGATTTTACTTTAAAAAAAATAAACCATTTCTAATATATTTACAAATACATCATGGCACCATTTGTTGGCCCACATCCAACTCCCATCTGTTTGTTTTTTACAGTGTGTTTTCAACCACACTTCATGTTGCAGAATAAGTGTGGGGTCTATATTTCCCCTCTCCTTTGCCTGATAATTAAAATCAGCAATCGACTTTAGTATATATCAACATCTAACAAATTTGCAATAAACCAACAAAAACTTACCATCCGTTCCCTCCACGCGCTTGCGCTAATTGACCCGCCTACATAGTTGGGTCCCTTCCTCTTATTCCGGTTCTGAGATGCAGTATTAGATCTCTCACGAGCCTTATCGGTTCTCCAGTAACATATGTAGTCTGCTAAAAACTCAGTTGACGCCCATGTTGTGTTTTTCAATGCGTGTCCAGGGTCCTTTTTGTATGTCAACCAAAACGTCTTCGCCTTGTGCATGGCGTCAGTGAATCGGTCTTGGCAGATTTTATCATACGTGATCCTTACTCTTTCCTCCAAGGCTGAGTCGAAGCGAAAAGTATTCTGCATTTCATAGTATTAAACAAACGGTTGCAGATAAACAACATTAAATTACATTAATTGCTGAATCTTTTGATTGGTTTTTTTTTTGTTCAATTACACAAGAAGTTAATTACCTTAAACATAAACCAGGCTTCGTCCTTTTCCAATTTACTAAATTTTGTGTAGCTGGTGTGCGAATTCCGCATTACCTTCTTCAAGTTACTGGCTATTGTGCTAACAGCCTTAGGGTGCCTAAAATTATCTTCCATCGTCAAGCCAACTTCTGGCCTGTCTTCCTCAACAGCAGTGGCAGCTAGACTAACCCCAGTTCCTCGAATGCCCACTCGCCCGTTGGGCAAAGCACCCAACAGTGCAAGTTCGGCTTCCAGACTCAACTCCAAATCGTTAGCCACAGAATTAGCTTGCAAATTTGCTTCACCCCCATCACTTGCCACATCCTCATTGTGAACACCACGAGAATAAGATCCCTGCGACGACGTGGCAGAAGGAGGACGAGATATGGCATCTCCGTAATAGCCAATCACCCCAGCAGTAGGCCCGAACGCTGGGTCCAGCGGTGACATAATAGGATCAGTGTTGCTCTCTGACATAATAGGATCAGTGTTGCTCATAATAGGATCAGTGTTGCTCCTTGACATAATAGGATCAGTGTTGCTCCCTGACTGAACCCTACCACTCAGCTCAATGCTAGGAGACACTGAGGCATCATTACCTTGGGATGAGGACGAGTCAGCTTGTGTACCAAGTGTAGGAATATGTCCAAAACCACCTGTAGTCGTACTGTTATCACCAATTGGATTAGTTGAGGCACCGTTACCTCGGGATGAGGACGGGTCAGCATGTGTAGCTTGTGTAGGAATATGTCCAAAACTACCCGTAGTCGTCCTGTTATAACCAACTGGAGCAGGTGGGGCAGCCCCAAAAAGGCCTGAGTATGAGAACGGGGTGCTGGGCATTTGATTTGGCGGAATCATCTGAAGTAGTGCACTCATAAAGCTGTTCTCTGTTGTCGGAATTGAAGTTGCTGGAATCGAAGGTACTTGGGGCAGGGGCAGGCCGCCAACACGAGATCTACCGACTGCAGGGAGGGGTTCACCACTCTGTACTCCACCAATTGGCATAGGAAATGCCCCATTACGTGAGCCAGCAGGTAGAGGGAATGATCTACCTTGTGATACACCAACAGACTGTAACAAAGATCCCTGAGTCCCACCGACTGAACGTGGCAAAGATCCTTGTGATCCACCACTTGTCTGAGGTAGACCCGGGTGCGGTAAAGTCCTCGTACCTTGAGAACGGGACGTTGACGTCATCTGCAATATATAATTTTAATTAAATACCCCAAATCAATCCAATCAAATAAAAAGAAAATGCAATTGAAAGACAAACTAATTCAGGAAAATAGGAAACGTAAGTGCCATATATCTAAAATTTCAAAATATCGAAAATAAATCTGAATTCAGGAAAACAGAATATGAATTAACAGAAGAGCATTATGCGTACAGAGATTATAACAAATTCAAAATGAGACTAACTAATCAATATCACATGCTATGGTTGCAGAATAGGTAATTACTTAAACAATACCAAATGCATATAAACTTTCTGGACTTTACGAAATGAAAGAACTGTAATTACCATATTACAAAAGCTGTAAACTCAAAGCATAGTCAAACTAATTAGCCTTCATATAACAGATTGAACCAATTTTATTCTCTAGATTTTCTCAGTGACTATACAATATTTAGTTGCACAAAAAGTGGCCGGCTTGTTACATATTAACATCTCTAAAACAAGATACAGTTGAGGGGGGGGGGGGAATCTAACTTGCTTCTTAAGGCTGTCATTTTAATCTAATTCGACTTCAAAAATAGCACAAACTCGGAGAAATCATGAGAAAGGTTCAAATGAAGAGAACAATTCAGAAAAATAGGAAAAGCAATTTTGTAAATAGAGAACGTTATATATAATGCCTCAGGTTCATCGTAGCACTTATTTATGCGTGTGTATGACAAGAACACAGGTAGAAACGGAAACAAAACGCAAAACAAGCTTATTGTATACACAATCTCCAAACACGAGGTCCTAAAATCTACAAATTGTGATTAAAAAGACTAGGCTAAAGCTTGTCCTTGATCAGTGAATAAGAGACAGAAATAAATAGCTGAATAATGTATCCATCCAGAAAGTCAAAAGCTTTTGAAATGAGGGATTGATAATTACATCCAGTATAGAGTTGTTTACCTCACTTGTTGTATTGCAAGATAAAGTTGAGACTCGGTTAGCAAACATGACAAAACTTAACTAATAGTGTATCAACATTGTGCATATAACAGTTAATGGGAAACAACTTGTTCAAAGCATCATTCAGAGTTCAAATTAGACATGCCTGCCTTAAATCTCAACTGTGAGAGTTTAAGCAATGAATAAATTACACCACAAATTCATGAATCAACTAATAACACCACAAACTGAATCCATTACATGAATAAAAATCAAAGAGCACAAAACGTTGATATTAAATTCATGATACAGTAGGGTACCTCAAAATTAGAGTGTTGATCGAACCGAGCTGCGAACGTCGATGCGGGAGAATCTGAACAACAACAACAACAACAACAACAACAAAAATCTTAATTAGGCCACAGGGAAAAAAGAAAATTAAAAAGATGTGGGGGAATATAGTTACAATTACATACCCTTTGAAGATTTGAAGGATGAAATTCAGTTCTTTTTGGTGCAGATCTAGTGAGGGTTCCAATTTTTGGAGAGGGAGAATCATCAATAAATATTCCATTTTTGGAGGGAAATATGAGATATGGCGCCACGATCTTGGGCGTAAATTGGGAAGAAGAGATATGTCGGTGTCGGCCACTCGGAGATGTGTAGGAATGTTTTCGGGTTGTGAAAGATTGGGTGTGTTGCTCTGGAGCTTGACTTCACAATTCATAGCTATATTGTAGAGTATATCAGCTATTACAAAACGAAAATGAAAATGAAAATGGAAAAATGAAAATAAAAATGAAAATTTAATTTAAAAATTACAAAAGCAAAGTGTTGATATAATACAAAATGAAATTTCAGATAACAAATTAACAATAATCAGGGTCACTATCGACGTCATCTTCAGGTACGTCATCTTCAGAACTTTCTTCTTCGTTGCCCCTCGCTTCTTCTTCTTCTTCGGCCACATGTATCAATTCGTCATCAGCGAAATTCATTACATTGCTTGAACCCAAGTCGACATGAATTCGAAAATTCTGTGCAATAGTGTCTTGATATACATTTGGTCCTTCAACCGTGAAACTATTTACATTGCTCATAGACGTGGTATCTACAATGTACCTCGCTCTCGTAGGGCACACTGCCCACCACCCAATTCTACGCCGATTTTATCGACATGGATACGAAAAATAACAAGCTTGTTGGGCTTGAGTTGCAAGAGTAAATGGTTCAGTCAACCCCGATGCGAGACGCATGTTGGGATTAATATCAATCAAATCATATTTTGGATGAACTCTCATTCCTCTTGTTAAGTCGTACCAATCGCAATTGAAGAGAACCACAGTAAGTTCTCGCCCACTGCCCCAATAATGCACCTCAATAATCTCGTTTAGCATGCCATAAAAGTTAATTTCTACAGGGTTATCTGTACTCGCCTTCACATAAACACCACTACTATTTGTTTTCTTTTTCTGTGAATAACTAGCTGTGTGGAACCTAAAACCATTAATCACGTATCCTTTACGTGTGTGAGCAGACATGCTTGGGCCGTGCACCAATCCACGAATTCGAGGGTCTATGTCAAACTGTCCAGACATGACATTCTCTTTGAACCACTGAACAAAGTACATGTTACGACATTGTTGAATCTGAGGGTCAGGCATATCATAACACATATGTTCATCAAACAACCTGTGAAGTTAAATACGATTTATTTATACAATTACACTCGTATATAAATCGCATATAACTGATAATTTTTAATTATACCTCAACCATGGATCAACCTCTGGACAGTTTTGAAGGACGTATAACTCAGCAGCTTTCTGCTCTGCGATAGTGAGCTGTCTAGGTTTGGCCTTTTTTCCAACAGGGGCTCCTTTCTTATGAAAAATTGAAAGCTCTTCATCAAACTCTGTATCAAGTGCAGCCTCATTCCTGTTTAAATGATTTGCTTTTGTTTCTACTCCGTCCTCAAAATAATGAGACGCAAAAAATGTGGCTTCGGCAATCAAAAACGCTTCACATATGGATCCTTCAACTCGCGCTCTATTACCTACTGTCTTCTTCAAATCAAGCATGCGCCTATTCATAAAGGTAAGTATGGTTAGGCTAGCTAAAATGTGTTATATGTAAGAAAATATAGATATCTTACCTCTCAAATGGATACATCCATCTATATTGCACCGGACCACCGACCTTTGCTTCCCATGGTAGGTGTATGGCCAAATGTTCCATTGAATCAAAGAATGATGGTGGAAAGATTTTTTCGAGTTTACACATTGTAACCACAATAGACCGCTCTAACTCCTCCATAGTAGACTTTCGAATTACTGTAGAACATAGCGCCCTAAAAAATAGACTAACCTCAACAAGTGCTTCCCATACAGGCTTAGGTACGAAGTCACGAAACGCAATTGGTATCAACCGCTGCATAAACACGTGGCAGTCATGACTTTTCATCCCCACTAGTCGAAGTTGTTGCATTTGGACACAACGCCTTATGTTCGAAGCGTATCCATCAGGAAACTTTATATCACGAAGCCATTCACAAAGTTGAAGTTTTTGTTCCCTACTCAAGCAATACACCGCTTTTCTTTTAAATTGTTGACTACCTGAACCATGCAGTGGAAATAAAGAAGACCGAGTTGTCCACAACTTTAAATCTTTTCTTGAATTCAGGTTATCCTTTGTTTTCTCTGGATCGTCCATGACAGTGTTTTTAATGTTATCAAAGAAATTCTTCTCGCAGTGCATTACATCGAGGTTGTGACGGATCAAATTTGATTCCCAGTATGGAAGTTCCCAAAAAATACTACGGCGACACCAATTGTGATACACACCAAACCCTTCAATACGTTCTGGATTCTTGCCAAAACTAATATTTGGGAGGACTTCGACATGTTCTTTCATTTATGGACCTAATCTTCGATAAAGTGGTTCATCTGTCTCAATTTTCCCTTTCTTGAAATCTATGGTATTCTCTCTCCACGGGTGATCCAAGGGCAAAAAACGTCGGTGACAATCGAAGAAAGAGAACTTACGCCCGTGTTCTAATCGAAAAGACTTAGTGTGCTCCATACAATAAGGACAACATAGCTTACCATGTGTACTCCACTGTGATAGCATACCATAAGCCGGGAAATCACTAATAGTCCACATAACATGAGCCCGCATTACAAAATTCTGCTTCCTAAAGCTATCATACGTATAGACCCCCGTATCCCATAACAACTTAAGTTCATCAATTAGCGGTCGCAATAATACGTCAATATTTTTGCCAGGACTCCGTGGCCCAGAGATTAACAAAGTAAGATATATGTACTCTGGTCTCATGCACATGTCAGGAGGAAGATTGTAAGGGGTCACAAAAACCGGCCAACAAGAATACGGAGAAGAAGAGTTACCCCATGGAGTGAAACCATCAGTGCAAAGGCCGAGCCTAACATTTCTTGCCTCAGCTGCATAATCAGGATATATGGCATCGAACAATCTCCAAGCGACACCCGCAGCAGGGTGAATCATAGAATCGTTGTCCTCGTTGCATCTCAAATGCCATGTCATATGTTCAGCTATGGCACGTGACATGTACAATCTTTGTAGACGCGGAGTTAGTGGGAAGTACCATAGTTTCTTTTTGGAGATGCGATTTCTGCTATTGGTATCCCCCTGTTCCTCATATCTTTCTTCCCCACACTCAGGGCATGTAGTAAAAGAAGAGCTTTCGTAGTCACCGTAATACAGAATACAATTGTTGAAACACACGTCAAAAGTTTTATGACCCAATCCTAATCTTTTTAGTAAGCGCTTCATACCGTACACATTATCAGGAATTTTGTGGCGATCAGCAGGGTTCAATAATTTCTTATCCAGTTCTATCATCGTGTTACAACCAACCTCTGACATATTGTTCAATACTTTAGTTGCCATAAACTTAGAGACCCATTCCAACACTGTGGTTTTGTCAGCTTTACTTATTGGTTCCTCCGAGGCACGCAACATCGCAAAAAAGGCTTTTGCCTCTTTGTTTGGCTCCTCGTCTATACTATGATTGTAATAAACATTTTCAAAACGCCCACCAAATGTATCGTCAACCATATCTCTAACACGTCCAACAGAAGAATAAGCAGACGAATCCCCTACATACGTATCTGACGCCGCATAGTTGTTACTAGACGACTCCCCCATATTCGTATCTGACGCCGCATGGTTGTTACTGAACTCACCGTGTGCTGCCCACACATAGTATAGTGGAACGAATCCCTTATTACAAAGGTGTTTTCGAATCTCATCTGGTTTTTGAAACGTACTATTTTTACACTTTGTGCAAGGACACCTAATTTTGCCTCGATTAATCAAATGAGTCTGTGCGAATGCATATTCCACAAATCGATCTACACCCTCTATAAAATAGTTGTTAAGATAACCGATGCTACTCATTCTATCATACATCCAACTTCGATCTTCGTTGTTCGGGTACATTTTCAATCTAGATCAGAATACCAAAAAGAAATATCAACGAACAAATTAAACGTAATTTAACAATTTTTCATTACGTTAAAGATGTGATGTACTTACACAAAATCAATTTATCATGGATCAAAGTTTTGATTTCGTGTTATGTTTCGGTGGATTAAATATTGAAATCGTTTCAAACAGTTTCGAAATTCACACAAATAAAACATCTAGAAAACGAATATATGATTCAATTAGTATAAAAGGTTGAAAAAGCTCTAATCATTATTTATGGAAGCAAAGTATTAAAAATAGACCAACACTCTGCAGAGTAAACAAAAACATTATATCAAGATATTTTTTTTTTCTCTAACAATGCCAATAAAACTTAAACAAATGAATCGCATTAAATACACATATCTAGACATATGTAGGTTATTAGCTATGTTGCTAAGTATAGAGAATCCTTTTCATTTAAGTGGAAGAATGATTATTAACATAATACATAAGTTTACAAATTGCAAGCCCGATTCGTTTCAAAAAACCAAAATTTTGAACCATACTATTTATTTAAAAATGACAAAGAAATTTATAAGCAAAATAAACAAGTAAAAAGACATACCTTGATGTATAGATAATGAAGTAAAGGCCCAAATTAAAATTGCACAGGAATAGATAAGAAATATGTTTAATTAGAGTTGGGGATCTGGGTAGTAGATCGAGGCAGGTAATGGAGAAAGGAGTGTACAGTGAAGAAGATAAGGGAACCTTGTGAAATAATTGTAATATTTTTTTTTAAAGTAGGTACAGATTAATCTATTATAAAAAAAAAGATTAATCTTTATCTAACAGGACAAAAATAAGGCCAAATAGGAAAAATCAGAAAAAGAAAGCAAAAAACAAAAGAGGCGGAAAACGTGTGGTAGGTACTGGAAATATTTTGGCGGAAATTTCAAAACATTTCATTTGCTAACCCTAATAATACCTCTATTTATACACCAACTAGTTTTCATTCTTTTTTCATACAGCCGCTTCAACACCAAAAAGCTACAACATTCACTCACTCCCCCCTTTGCCTTATATCAAAAAATCATCCGTATCAGCAATATTTGGTTTGAGAATTGAGATTGGCAGTTAGAGCTCCCCCTCTTGCCGCCAAACCGCCACCACTTCTTTGCCGGCACCACCGCAGAGGAGCGTAGGTTTTGTCGGAAATGGATTTGGTAATAGAGTGTTCGTCGAGGCCACAGACGAAGGCGACGACGCATCACAGGAAGACCGGAAGACCCTCCCTCGTAAGGCTAATCCTTCAGACAAGCGCCACAAACCTCGACAACTCCTCCTCCTCCTCCTCGGACCCGCAGGTTGTTGCTGCTGTTCAGTCTGATGAGTAAACATCCAGATTTTTTATTTTGTTGATATCTTTCTTGTAATTTGACTCCTTTTTTTGGTTATCCATTTTTTTATGCTTAATTTATTGTACTCTCTGTAATTTGAAAATTGTCTACTTTGGTTACTGTTCTGCTATTGTAGTTTGGGAATGCACAAATTGCGTTTATTTAGTACAAGTGAATGTTGGTAAATTTGTTGTTGGCTGTTTAAGCAATCGTTTTTGTCTTGAATCATCGGTCTCGATGGGATACAATTGGTTTAGCTTAGGAATTTATCCACTGTCCTCTTCTTGTTTTGCTGTCAATAGATCGAGCAGGAGACTAAAGATGCGAAACCCACTGCCCTCTTCTCGTTTAATTTTGATATGTAATTTGAGAACTACATTTGGTAGATTTGATTTTCAAGCAAACTGATATTTGATGGTATTGCTAAAAAAAGAAAGTAATATATAGCAGCGCATCGCTCTGTTTATAATGTCTTTACTGTATTATGTTTATGGTTCTTTTAATTAAGCTCTTGAATTTGTTCATTACTAATTTACATAATCCAGATTATATATTTGTAATACAATGTGGCGCCAGAAATTTATGTAATCAAGATTAAAGATTTTGTAATAAAATGTGGCGGCAGAAATGCTGTTTCATTTTTTTTTTAAATTTTCGATCAAGCTTAGAGGCTGATTATTCAGTCTCCAAGCCTATTTAAATTTTCACGAAACTTGTGGCGGTACTCTTGTTACCGCCACTTTTTTTTTTTAATTAATTCGAAATATATAGAGGGTGAGAAATCAGTGTCTATATTGCACAGTATTATACTTCATACATGTATGCGTACAAGAGTTATGGAGGCTGCTTATTCTGTCTCTGATGTGGGTAGAGACTGCTAGGTTGGCATCCAGCTAGCTGCGGTTTTTCTGGTATCTAGAGTCAATCCGGATACCAATTTATTCGTTTCTACCTAGAGTGAATTTTTTCGGTCTCTAAATCAAGTAGCTACGGAGGCTGTAGCTTCGGAATGGAGAGACCAATAATTCAGTCCCTGAATTGAGCTTAGAGACCACTTTTCCCTTTTTAGAGAGCCAAAGTAAACAATCTAAATGGGTGTATTCTTGTAGTGTAAAGTCATAAACAAGCCACACATAATTAACCAAAAAATTATATACAGGCCAAATCCAAATCAAGATAAAAAATTTATCCAGTGAAACAAATTGCCACACCATACCTTAAATCTTATTGTATTCACGGGAGCGTTTGTTACCCACCGCCACAACCACCACCGCCACAACCACCACCGCCACAACCACCACCGCCGCAGCCGCAGCCGCCACTGTCCCCGCCACCGCAACAACAGCCTTGTGATGTACCGCCCCCTCCCCCGCCCGAATCCCCTACCCCACCACCGCCACCGCTGATAGTTCTCCGATCACTTTCATCGGCGGCCACCACCACTGCGGCTGTGGCGGCGCCGGCCACACCGGCGCCGGCCAAAACAACCATGTTACCATCCTTTAAACCGTTAGCGGCAACTTTTCCACTCCGCTGATCATACGCATACGCCGCCGGAGGAGGCGGGTTTGTGGTGTTCCCGTTGGTAGCTTTTTGTTGATCGTCGAAGTTTCGTTCTTTAAGGCCTCGGGTTCGGATACAGCAAAACATTATTTATCGTATCTTGATATTTTGTAAGGTAATAAGTATCAAATATCTATGATGAGGGAACGTTCTATATATATGATGACGACTTTGTTAAATTGTGGACAGAGTTGCACGAAAACGTCAAATTGACTTTAATTTCATCGGACTTTGGACTCATTCTGTTAAGTACGTAAATGTGTTGGAAGTATCCATGAAATTTACTTGACATTGATATTATCCTTATATGTTCGTCTGGTTGACAGAGATCTGGTGTAAATGACAAGAAAGAGTAGTAATAAATACAGAGCAATTATCTTTCACGCAAAGTATATATATATATATATATATATATATATATATATATATATTATATAAAATTTAGGTCCTTGGACCATTTTAAAGTTCAATACATCAACAACTTGGGATAGGCGATGTTTCCAAAAGAAATCTCGCTCCTCATCGCTACGCAACAACTTTGACAATTATCCGTGACTCTTTTAGCTGTACGAGGTATCCATTTTAGCTTGCAAGTCCATGGAAGGCGAACCAAATTGATACATTCTTGTACTGTGTTTCTGCTATGCTCGGGAGGTGCCAACTCGCCCCTGATCATTTTATAAACTGATAAAGTGTTAGTTTCAACTTCTATGCGAGGAATTCGTTGATGCCATGCGTGTTGGAGTCCAAGTTTAAGAGCTACAAGTTCCGTGTCATCGACTGTCAGTGTACTCAAACTCTTAGGAAAACCCGCAAATCCATTCTCCTCTTGGTGATCTAAAAGTACACCAGCTGTCGCTCCCCTACTCTGCGTCTTCTGCAAGCCTCCATCTCCGTTCAATTTCACCCAATCTTCGGGTGGTTTTGACCACTTTTTCTTCTAATTCGGTATTTGTTTCTTATTTTGAGCCGCTTGAAGTTCCATACTTAAAGATTTAATTTTGAACAGACATCATGTGGAAATTTCATTATAGTCTCGAAACACTTTCTCATTCCTCGCCTTCCATAAAGCCCAAATTGCAGTCGTGAAGATGATCGTCCAACTACAGTTCGGGATTAACAAACTCGTTCGAGACTGAAAGTGCAAGTTTTCTGGATGTTAGGATAACATTGAGATTTTCAATGTTAGAGTAACATTGCACGTCCAGAAACTGTTTTACAATCTAGTTATTATTATTATTATTGTTTTGCCTTATTCACTTAACTAACTGAGTTCCACAGTTGTAGTTGTCTTTGATTATTATTCAGGAAACAAACTTGCATTAGGTTGGACGCTCAAAGTTTCCAAGATGAGAAGTTTCCTTAATTAAAGCAAACGACTTATAAAAGGAAAGAAGAAGTCTAGTGCGACTAGGAAAGCTTCCAAGGGAAAGTCCTGAATTGAAGAAGGAGTCTTTCCTTAGCTAGATCACTGGCGAAGGAACTATTATTCAAGAAGGACTGCGAGAACAAGGAAGAGGAGTTCGAGAAGGAAACAAGGAGAATTACCAACCGTGTACAACACACCTTGAAGTCCAAATCAAGAACCTATATATAGGTGTGAAGTACATCAAGACAAATAACGAGACAAGAGCTAATCAATCCGAGAGATTAATTTACAGTTGTTGAGTGTTGTCTTGCTTTAGCAAAGTTTTTAAGTTGTTAGAATAGATCTAAGAGTGAGGAGCTTTTAGAGATAGTCGAAGCAACTCTTGTGTGCTTTGCTTAGTTTGAACAATTCAAGAGTGAGGAGCTTGAGAGTTGTGAGAACGCCTTTGTTAAACCCTTGTGGTATTTTGCCTACGGCTCGGAAGTTAATATAATCCTATATTCACTTCTTAAATTCGTGTTTGTTTATTCCGCTGCAAACTGTTACTCTGGTCTGCTGTTAAAGTAACATCGTAGAACTAACAGCAAACACAAATTGCTGTTAGAACTTCAGTGTTAAGTTAACATCAACAACGTATCGACCCGATCCACAACTTCAATTGGTATCAGAGCCAAGCACCAACTTCACCGGTGTTTGGCGTTGATACGACAAGATGGACAATTCCAACCCTAATACCAGCAGGTTGCCTGTATTGGAGGGTCCCAACAACTATGCCTACTGGAAGATCAGGCTCAGAGTCCACATCAAATCCATCGACCTAAGAGCTTGGGACGCAGTACTAGAAGGCTACACCATTCCCTACTTGCCAAGAGATGGAGATGCTGATCTGGTACCTAAGCCAAGGGGACAATGGACAGCCAACGAAATTGCTCTCTACAACTTCAATGAAAAGGCTCTCAATGCTATTTTTAGCTGGGTAGGTAATCATATGTTTAAACTGATTCAAACTTGTTCCACTGCTAAATCTGCATGGGAAATTCTTGAATTACATTGTGAGGGTGATGTGGCTGTGAGGGACTCTAAATATAGAAAACTTTTGAGGGACTTTGAGAAGATAGAGATGGGTGAGGATGAAAGCATTGATAGTTATTTTGAGAAACTTCTAGATATTGCTAATCAGTGCCAAAACTTAGGTTTTATCATCCCTAATCAAACCATGGTCTACAAAGCCTTTAGAACATTATCCTCTAAGTTTACTCTCAAAAGAATTGCTATGAATGAGTCTAGAGATCTTGCCAACATGGACTTTCAAACATTAATGAACACTCTAAAAGAATTTGAACTAGAATTCCTAGGAAAGTCCAGTAAACAACTTGCTTTAGCCTTACTAGGTACTAGCTCAGATTCTACAGGGAGTGATGAGGATGAATATGAGTTGATCTCTTCTAACTATGGTAACATCACTAGGAAGTTCAGTAAATTGGGCTACAAAGATAAAAGTAAAGAAAAACAACCCAGTAATGCTGCTGTTAGTTATAAGAAATTGCCCCCAAAGTTTGTAAAATACATGGCATCTAAGAGCACTCCTCAAGATGCTGAGAAATTGAAAGATGTCCAGTGTTATGAATGTAAGGGGTATGGTCACTTTAAACATGAATGTGCTAACACCCTCAGAACAAGAGGGAATTCTCATTGGGTTTGTGTAGATGACTTCAATGAAGATGATTTTGAATCTGGAACAAGTGCCGAGGAACACTCAGAGGAAATCAAAACTGCTGCGCTATGCACAAGGATCACCTGGTCCAATGAAGACTCCAGAAATTGCCTAAGATCACAATGTTACTCTAACATTGGTGAATCAACAGCAAAGCAGGAAATCTTTTTTGGAGACTGGAACAGCAATGATTCCCAGGTTATCTCTGATGAACTCTCTGATTGTGATGATACTAACTTTGATTGTTTTCATGGTACAGTTGATCTAGAAGAAGAGTACTCCCAAGAAGAAGAATTATCCCAGGAGGAGATTCTTGATGATCTGCACACCACATTCATCAGGCTTGAGAGAGAGAATGTGAAACTCATAAAGAAGAACAAACCACTGACTCATGACATTGAATGTTTGAAGAACATGTTGAAACTCTATGAAAGAGATCTTGACAAAGCTGAAGCTGAGTTGAAAGAGGTAAAGGATAAACTCAAGAAAGACACACAGATCATAGCTAAATGGAATGCAGGTACTTCTAAACTTGATGAGGTACTTAGCATGGGAAATTCAGGTTCATGTGGTCTGGGATTTGTTGAGAAACCTTCCTCTTCTATAGTAAATTCTGCCTATCTATCTTCTAGGTTTGTTAAAGAATCTGATTCTAAGAGTTTAGGTACCATCAACACTGTGAGAAGTAAACCTACTTTTATCTGTCAATACTGTTACCAACCAGGCCACATAAAACCATTCTGTAGAAAATTTATAAGAGAATGTGGTAAGAAAACAGTTACTGAACCCAATGTTAGAACAACAGCAGTTTCCGATGTTAGACCAACATTAGGTTCAGGACAGAAAGGTAGAACTTGGGTAGAAAAAGTTAAGACCCCTAAGATTAAAGTTGTTTGCAATGTTGTTTTCTCTACTGTGTATTCTAACCTTTCAGGTAACTGGTACTTCGACAGTGGATGTTCGAGACACATGACAGGCAACATTGACAATCTTGTGAATATGGTTTCTGTGAGTACTGGCACTGTGACCTATGGTGGTGGTACAAAAGGGAAGATCATTGGAAAGGGGACACTGAATGTTGATGGATTTCCACCCCTGAAGGATGTGTTGTTGGTTGATGGGCTACAAGCAAATTTAATCAGCATCAGTCAACTATGTGATGATGGCTTGCTGGTTACATTTGACAGTTCATCTTGTGATGTTTATGATAGTGATAATGTACTTGTTATGACAGGTACTCGGTCCAAGGACAACTGCTACCTAGCTCAAGAGGAAGCAGAGTGTTTCCATGCTAAAATAGATGAAGCTTCTGTATGGCATAGGAAACTTGGACATGTCCACTACAGAAACCTTGAGAAATTACAGAAGGTTGATGCTGTAAGAGGCTTACCAAAGATGTCTTGTCCAGGTAAGCTTGTGTGTGGTGATTGCCTCAAGGGTAAGCAAACCAGAGCAGTTCATACACCCCTACAGGTACAGAATGCTAACCCTAGATCTAGTAGGTGTTTTGAATTGCTGCACATGGACTTAATGGGTCCAATTGAGGTAAGTAGTCTCAGTGGGAAGAGATATGCCTTTGTGATTGTAGATGACTTCTCTAGATACACTTGGGTAAAATTTCTTAAAGAAAAGTCAGAAGCTTTTGATCAGTTCAAAATTCTTTGTGCTAGTATTAAAAACTTGTATGGCTCCACTGTGACTAAAATTGGGTCTGATCATGGTAAAGAATTTGAAAATGCTAGTTTTGATAACTACTGCAATGCTAAAGGTATTTTCCATGAATTTTCAGCTCCTAAGACTCCTCAGCAGAATGGGATTGCTGAGAGAAAGAACAGGACTCTTCAAGAGATGGCCAGAGTTATGCTCAATGCCAAAGACTTATCCAAAAGACTCTGGGCTGAAGCCTTAAATACTGCTTGTCACATTAGTAACAGGGTGTATCTTAGACCTGGAACTAACATGACTCCATATGAACTCTTGAAGGGTGTAAAACCAAATGTTGCATATTTCCATGAATTTGGATGTGATTGTTATCTACTGAATGACAGGGATTATCTGAGTAAATTTGATTCTAAAAGTGAAAAATGCATCTTTGTAGGATACTCAGCCAATAGTACTTCCTTTAGAGTCTACAATCTTAGATTGAAGACAATTCAGGAATCAGTGAATGTTGTGTTTGATGATTTCACTCTTGATACAGGTACTGGTGACATCTTAGTTCCCAATGTTGAACCAACAGTGGAAACCGAGAATGTTACCCCTGACAATGTTACACCAACATTGGAACTGGAAGCTGGAAACACTGAACAAGAGTCAGGGAACGATGTTAGACTAACACCAGCGAGATCAGATGTTAGAGTAACATCAGAGGATTCTGACTCAGAACATGAAGGTGCTTCTAAACCTAGAAGAGACCCTCCGGCTAGGATTCAGAAAGACCATCCAGCATCCCAGGTAATAGGTGAACTCACTGAACGGGTAAGGACACGCAATAGAGAAAGACTTGACTATAGAGATATGGTAAAACTGTGTGTATGTATGAACTTCACTTGTACTGTTGATAATGCCTCTTGTTTTGTCTCCACCATAGAACCTAAAAATGTGAATGAAGCCCTTCTTGATAACTTTTGGATTAATGCCATGCAAGATGAACTATTACAGTTTACTAAGAACAATTTCTGGATACTTGTACCTAGACCACCTAATGTTAATGTAATAGGGACAAAGTGGATATTTAAGAACAAGAGTAATGAGGAAGGGGTTATAGTTAGAAACAAAGCTAGACTAGTTGCTCAGGGGTACACACAGGTTGAAGGTGTAGATTTTGATGAGACTTTTGCTCCAGTTGCTAGGATTGAATCTATTAGGTTACTTCTAGCCATAGCATGTTGTCTTAAGATAAAATTATACCAAATGGATGTAAAGGGTGCGTTTCTGAATGGGCTGATTGATAAGGAAGTATATGTTGAACAGCCAAAGGGGTTCACAGATCCTAAGTATCCAAACCATGTGTACAAGCTTGAAAAGGCATTATATGGTCTTAAACAAGCACCTAGAGCATGGTATGAAAGGCTTACAAAATTCCTTTTAAGTCTTGGTTTTGTTAGAGGTGATGGAGATAGAACACTGTTTGTCTTGAAGAAAGATTCTCATGTCTGTATTGCTCAAATATATGTAGATGATATTGTGTTTGGCTCAACTAACAATTCTATTCTAGAAAAATTTGTTGAATCAATGACAGGGCAGTTTGAGATGAGTATGATGGGAGAATTAACTTTCTTTCTTGGTCTTCAAGTGAAACAAACAGGTAATGGAATTTTCCTAAGTCAGGAAAAGTATGCAAGAAATTTGGTGAAAAGGTTTGAATTGACAGATTCAAAGCCTTGCAAGACTCCCATGTCTTCATCTGTGAAGATATCCAGGGATGATACTGGTGTCAATGTTGATCCAACATTTTACCGTTCAATGATAGGAAGCTTGTTATACTTGTCTGCTTCAAGACCTGATATTATGTTCTCTGTGTGTGTGTGTGCAAGGTACCAGGGATGTCCAAAGCAGTCACATCTGATTGCTGTGAAGAGAATACTTAGATACATATATGGCACTTTGGCCCTTGGCATATGGTACTCTTATGATACTAACACAAATCTTGTAGGTTTCAGTGACTCAGACTGGGCAGGTGATACTGATGACAGGAAGTCTACAAGTGGAGGATGTTTTTATCTGGGGAACAACTTGGTCTCATGGTACAGTAGAAAGCAAAATTGTGTGTCACTATCCACTGCTGAGGCTGAATACATTGCAGCAGGTAGTTGTGTCACCCAGTTGGTATGGCTCAAACATATGCTACTGGACTATGGGTTAGACAGTGATACCTTACTTATGTTTTGTGATAACCTTAGCGCTATAAGCATCTCTAAGAATCCTGTTCAGCATTCTAGGACAAAACATATAGACATTAGGCATCACTTTCTGAGAGACATGGTAGAAGACAAGCTTATTGACATTGAACATATAGAAACTAACAATCAGCTAGCTGATATGTTCACTAAACCATTAGATACTGAGAGGTTCTTCAGTCTGAGGAGCTCTCTTGGCATGTGCATTGTTTAGAGATGTTAGTTCACCAGTGTTGACATAACACCACTGTCTAGCATTGGTTATTGGTTGTGGTGTAGCTGTAATTCTTTTTTGTTCCTTTTTTGCATTCTTCTTTCTTGCAAATTACATCTTTGTTAGAGAAACTGTTGGTTGTGTGGTTGACCTGTATGAATAGCTAAGGTGATTGGTGAACAGGTACATATCAAGAGGTTTGGAAAGAAATAACTCTGATGTTAGTCTGTGAATGTTAACCTAACATCATGGGAGAAGCTGGGATACACAGAGCTCACTACTCTGATGATATTCAGTTGTGTCTTATCCATGTTAGGTTTGACAAGGTATGAAGAGAAGCTGGGGTACATGATGTTGAAGGCCTCATTGTCATTCAGTTGTGCTTATTTTCATATTTTTGTCTATGGCCAAGGTTTTTACATGATAGTGATCTTTCCTACTGGGGTGTATAAAGTTTAGACTGTGTGCATTCAGTAGCATTGATTACTTAGTATTTCCTTGATAAACAGGTTAGTAAACAAGTATGCATGAGGAGTTGGGGTGGAGAAATATTTGATAAAAGTGTTGTCTTCATTCAATTCCTTTGTACTTGCCTGATCTGTAGCTGATAGCTAAGTTGCTGGGGTGTGTGGAGTCCTGTGCTGCCCACATTCAGTGATGAGACTGTCCTTTAACATTCATCAGTTTTTTTTTTCAAAAGAGTTTCTAAAAATAGTGAAAGTTAAAGATAAATTGATATGTCCTGATCCCAGTTAGCAAGGCGGTTTGTATGTGGTTACCATCTCTCAAATGTTAATCTAACATGGTTGCATTCATTCTAGTTCTGCATATTTCCTTTTGTCGGTTTGGGCTTAGGGGGAATAGTTAAGTATCATGTGTTGAGACATACTTCTTGGGTGACCAGCTACAAGTAAAAGCACTATGTTTTGTGATCTTCTTGCTGTGGGAAAATCTTTTCCCTGGATAAGTATATCCTCTGTGTTTTTCTCTGTTTGATTTGTCACTTGCTTATACTGATGATCTTAAGCTGTGTCATTGTACCTGTGTACTTGGTTGAAGCTTCAGATTAGTACAGGAATATCTCACGCTCTCACAAGATGATGCTACTTTGGATGAAGCCCTGCACCTCCAACTTCCCTCCCTGATGTTAACTTGCCAATGTTAGTCCAACATTGTAACATTGTAACTTATAAGTTTTCAGGAATGAAGACTGCTCTGGTTACGTGTTAACCTAACACTGACACGTGGTAAGAATAACATGTAGGGGACGTGTGACAGTGGTCAGATTATTATGGTAACATGTTACAACACCACTATTCCATGCTCTTCATCTGAATCATATATATAATTTGCCCTAATTTGTTCTTCATTCTAACGCTAACAACTGTGCAAAGCAAATTACTCTCTAAATTTTCAGAATCTTCAATCTTTTTATCTCAAAGTTACTCTAACAATGGCACACAAGTCCAATATTGATGCTCTTGCAGAAGCAGCTGCGCAAGTCGAGCGAGCGCCACAACGCAGTACCAGACGCACCGCCGCTGAAACCACAGTCGCCGCCTCTCCAAAGAGGAAAGCTACCACTCAACGGCGCAAGGGCAAAAAGATTTCAAAGAAAGATGTTGGTTCAACATCAGATGCTGTCGAGCAAGCCCCTGCTCCCACCAATCCTGAAATCGAGGTAACAATGGCTAACCCTACTCCGAGTATACCTCCTGATGTCGATGTTGGTATTGAGGGGGAGAATGAGGCCCCTGTGATTGGGTTGGGTAATGTGGTTGAGGAAGTGGTGGAGCCAACTGTGGCTAGTTCTATTGAGCCTAATGAGGCTAATGATGATGAGTTTGCTGCTGCTGAGGAGAGTGAACATGCTACTGGTGAGCATGATGAGGATTTGTCTGAGGAGATTGCTCCTGATGGCAATCTTGGTGTAAATAATGAGGTTACTACTGAAGGTAACCAAGCTGTTGTGAGTGACCAACCAGCTGAGGTTGAAGGAGAAGAAGAGGATGAGGATGAAAACCTTTCCTTGGCTGCCCTTGCAAATGCTGCCAGGAAGAGGAAAGGTAAGAAGGTGATGGCTGAGTCTTCTGAGGATGAGTCAGAAGAAGAAAAAGAAGAAGAAAAGATTGAAGAGGAAGAGGAAGAGGAAGTTGAGGAAGAAGAGCTTGTGGCTGATGAGCCAGAGCAAGCTGATGTTACTCTAACATCAGATGATGATCAGTTTACTGATCTAATGATGAGAGAGTATCCACATGAAGCTTACTCTGACTTCTATGTGTCTCCTGATGCTGAGGAGCAATGGGAGGCATACCAAGCCAGGGTAATCCACAAGGAAAGGGCTATTGAGGAGGGTATTTTCAAAGAAAATAGGGTGTTTGAGTTGCTTGAGGCTAGAGGAGTCTTGGGGTCTGTGCAGAATCTGTCTGCATATGTTCCTGATGTAGTGAGAGAGTTCTACATGAATCTCTCTGAGTGGGTGATCAACCTGGATTCTCCTAAGTATGGGAAGGCTTGGGTTAGGAAGAAGATCTATGACATCACTCCTGCCATGATCAATGAGGCTTGGGGTCTTCCTGATCCTGAAGAGTCTGAGGATCCGACTATGGAGGAGATCATCACTGATCTTACAGGTGGCCTCACTAGGCAATGGAGAGAGAGCTTTCCCACAACCAGGCTGACTTCTCTTAGTGCCGTGCTTCACAAGATCAGCACTTACAATTGGCTTCCTTCTTCCAACACTACTGTGATGACCAAAGAGTCAGCAAAGTTGGTGTACAAGCTGAAGAATGGAATGAGTGTAAACATTGGTGAAAAAGTGCTGAGACACATGAATGAAGTCACTATGAAGCCCAAAGGAATCCTTCCTTATCCTTCACTGATCTCATGTCTATTGGTGAAGCAAGGCTTCAAAACCAAGAAGACTGAAGGATGGATCAGCAACAAGGCTGTAATGTCAATCACCAGGAGCTACTTCACTAATGTGAGGATCCAGGATTTGCCTTGGAACCCTCAAGGAGAAGCTGGTCCCAGCAGGAAGAAGAAGAAGAAGACACACAAGTTTGCTGCTTCTTTAGTTCCAGTGAGCAGTGGTGACAGCTGCTCAGTGATTACAGATGCTTTTGTTGAGGAAACCTTGGTCTGGCTGGATAGGGAGTACAAGGACACCCAGAGGGAAATAGCTGACAAGCAAGTCAGACTGCAGGAACTGGACAGCTTGAGGAAACACTTGAAGGATCTGCCTTCCTCACAAAAAGGGGGAGAGTAGATCAAATTTTCAAATTTTCCTGCAAGTTTCTTTAGTTTCTGTTTCTAATGCCTTTTGAACAATTGTTTTCTTTTTATTCTGATCAAGGAGACTGTTCCTTGCTGCTAGTATGGACTGTAATTAAGTACTTTTTATTTTGGGTACTTAGCGTTTCTGCTTATGCTATTATTGAACTGTGATTACTGGTACTGACTCTGTTTTGCAGGTGTTAACTTTCTGATGTTAAACCAACATTGATAAAGCTGGATGTTATAACATTGAAAGTATCAGTGTTAGAATAACATCGGATTAGTTCCTTCTGATATTCAGGAGGAGAGTACTTAGTTTTTCATTGTTATGATATAATGAAGTTTTTCTGAATAATTTGATCTGATAAGAACTGTTTCTTAGGTTTTGTGATTAAGGCAAAAAGGGGGAGATTGAAAGTGCAAGTTTTCTGGATGTTAGGATAACATTGAGATTTTCAATGTTAGAGTAACATTGCACGTCCATAAACTGTTTTACAATCTAGTTATTATTATTATTATTGTTTTGCCTTATTCACTTAACTAACTGAGTTCCACAGTTGTAGTTGTCTTTGATTATTATTCAGGAAACAAACTTGCATTAGGTTGGACGCTCAAAGTTTCCAAGATGAGAAGTTTCCTTAATTAAAGCAAACGGCTTATAAAAGGAAAGAAGAAGTCTAGTGCGACTAGGAAAGCTTCCAAGGGAAAGTCCTGAATTGAAGAAGGAGTCTTTCCTTAGCTAGATCACTGGCGAAGGAACTATTATTCAAGAAGGACTGCGAGAACAAGGAAGAGGAGTTCGAGAAGGAAACAAGGAGAATTACCAACCGTGTACAACACACCTTGAAGTCCAAATCAAGAACCTATATATAGGTGTGAAGTACATCAAGACAAATAACGAGACAAGAGCTAATCAATCCGAGAGATTAATTTACAGTTGTTGAGTGTTGTCTTGCTTTAGCAAAGTTTTTAAGTTGTTAGAATAGATCTAAGAGTGAGGAGCTTTTAGAGATAGTCGAAGCAACTCTTGTGTGCTTTGCTTAGTTTGAACAATTCAAGAGTGAGGAGCTTGAGAGTTGTGAGAACGCCTTTGTTAAACCCTTGTGGTATTTTGCCTACGGCTCGGAAGTTAATATAATCCTATATTCACTTCTTAAATTCGTGTTTGTTTATTCCGCTGCAAACTGTTACTCTGGTCTGCTGTTAAAGTAACATCGTAGAACTAACAGCAAACACAAACTGCTGTTAGAACTTCAGTGTTAAGTTAACATCAACAACGTATCGACCCGATCCACAATTTCAGAGACGTATGCAACTCGTTCTCTTTCAACCAAATCGCACCCGGACTCTTATTAAATTCTTTCAAGTCACGTCTAGTGAGCAGCCTATTCCACACCTTCGTCGCGTTTCGACAATGCCGAAGAATTGTACAAGAATATAATGAAATTGAGTGCCCGGACCCTTAGGTTGGCATGATATATATAAGAGTATTTACAAGAGACAAACCCTAATATAAACCATAACAATAATACCCTAAAACACCCCCCCCCATCTTTATGAGGTGCAACTACGGATAGATTGCAACGATGTTTACAAAATAAATCAGTGGACAATCCCTTAGTAAAAAAATCGGCAACTTGCAATTCGGTAGGAATATGATGAACACAAAGGACACCTTTTGACACCATCTCAAGAACATAGGGATAATCTACATCAATATACTTATTGCGATCATGTTGAACCGGATTAGCAGTAAGATATGAAGCAGAAATAATGTCACGGTAGAGAGTGACTGGACGGCAAAGAAAAAGACCTAGATCCGCAAGAAGCTGCCGAATCCAAATAGTCTCAGCGGCAGTATAAGCAACAACACGATACTCTGCCTCGGTAGAGGACCGCGACACTGTCGGTTGCTTCTTCCAACGCCAGAAAATCAGGTTATTGCCCAGAAACACCGCATAATGAACGTCGACTATCAGGACACCCTGCCCAGTCGACATCAGAATATGCAAGGACAAGATCGGTAGAGTTATCGTGATGAAGAAGAAATCCAAATTCAGAGGAGCCCTGCAAATACCTGAAAATTCTTTTCACATCATGAAGGTGAGTAGTATGAGGAGCATGCATAAACTGAGACACAATATGAACAGCATAAGCAATATTCGGACAAGTCATAGTTAAATATTGCAAAGTCCCAACCATACTACGATAATCTGTCAGATTAGCAAGAAGATCACCATCAAGAAGTGATAAAGTAACTCTAGAATCATTTGGAGTGCGCACAGGTTTGATACTATGTAAATGAAATTTGCGAAGAATATCATAAGCATATTTATACGAAGATAAGAGCAAACCCTGAGAAGTGCGCGCAACATGAATACCCAAAAAATAATGGAGATCCCCCAAGTCCTTTATGGCAAATTGCGATGAAAGGACATAATTTAATTTGCTAACAAGATTAGGATAACTACCAGTAAGGACTATGCGTCAATGTAAAGTAGTAAAATAATGAGATGACTATTATATGTGAGAGTAAACATAGAGATGTCACAACTGCTGCAAAGAAAACCAATAGATAAAAGAAAATTGCTGAAACGAGAGAACC
This sequence comes from Linaria vulgaris, assembly GCA_948329865.1. Classification (NCBI taxonomy): domain Eukaryota; kingdom Viridiplantae; phylum Streptophyta; class Magnoliopsida; order Lamiales; family Plantaginaceae; genus Linaria; species Linaria vulgaris. The sequence goes on from OX415253.1 coordinate 44,789,770, forward strand.
AAGCTCGAGGGGCTTGTTTCAAACCATAAATAGACTTACGAAGACGACAAATATGATAAGGTTTAGAGGGATTGGCAAAACTCGGAGGCTGCCTCATATACACCTCCTCATGGAAGAAGCCATGAAGAAATGCATTCTTGACGTTTAATTGACGGATAAGCCATTTAGAAGTAACAACAAAGGTGAGAACTAAACGCACAGTAGTAGGCTTAACAACTGGACTAAAAGTGTCAAAATAGTCAATACCTACATGTTGGTGGTTGCCAAAATCGACAAGCCGGGCTTTAAACCGCTCCACAGTACCATCAAAATGATATTTAATCTTATACAACCATTTACATCCAAGCACATTACAATTGTAGTTACGAGGTACCAACTCCCAAGTGTCATTTTGAATTAAGGCCTTATACTCATCATGCATGGCTTGACGCCAACGAGATTTCTGAGACGCTTTCTTATAATTAACGGGTTCAAACTCAAGAACGTCCACATTGAGATTCATTAAAGTACGAGGTTTAGTGATACCAGACTTAATATACGTAACCATGTTTTGAGTATTAGACGACAAAGACATGGAAACGACCGAGAGAGGACACTAGACGGGACTAAACACAACACCCAAAACAATGGACAAGGGCGAAGTCTCTGGATTCAGTGTTACCCCAACGTCGGGTCCAACATTGAAAACAGAATGTTCAGAAGAGACAGGGGCCAAAGTCACTGGTTTCAATGTTGCCCTAACATTGGGTCCAACATTGAAAACATAATGTTCAAAAGAGACAGGGGCCGAAGTCACTAGTTTCAGTCTTGCTCCAACATCGGGTCTAATATTGAAAATATAATGTTCAGAAAATATAGGGGCCGAAGTTACTGGTTTCAATGTTGCCCCAACATCGGGTCCAACATTGAAACCAAAACCCGAATTCAAAACTAAAGAATCCCTAACAACCCTAGAAGTGGTGACACAAGTAGGAGACCAAATAGAAAGAGCGGGAAACGGGTTGTTGGCAAGAGATGGCTACAAAGGACTAGGCACGGAGGCAACTAGAGAGTGATAGAGAAATTTTTGCTCAAGAAAGACAACATGACGACTAATAAAAACTTTTCAAGTGACCATATCAAGACAACGATATCCCTTATAGTTTGAAGCATAACCAATAAAAACACAGTGTTTTGACTTAGGTTGTAATTTGTTGATGCTTGGATAGATAAGAAGATAAATACAAGCACAACCAAAGGCTTTCAGAAAAGCATACGATGGTGGGCGGTGAAGAGATTTAGCAAACATGCTAACCTCTCCTAAAACGGAACTCTGAATCCTATTAATTGTGTAAACAACGGTATAAGAAGCATCGACCCAATATTGAGCAGGCAAGTTAGATTGAATAAACAAAGTACGTGCCATCTCAATAATAGAGCAATGCTTCCTTTTCGCTACATCGTTTTGGGTTTGAGTTCCTTGGCAATATTTTCTAAAAAGTCTGCCACAATCACGAAATTGTCGAAGCATATCAGCATTATCAAATTTACCCCCTCCATCACTTTAAATTTTTTAATTTTGGAGTTAAATAAAATTTCCACCATCTTTTTAAAACTTAAAAATTGCGCATAAACGTCCGACTTGAATTTCAAAGGATAAAACCAAGAAAATCGTGAATAATCATCAACAAAAACAACATAATATTTAAAACCTTGGTTCGATAAAACAGGCGATTGCCAAACATCACTATGAATCAAATATAAGGGATACGGAGATTGATAAGTCACTGTCTCAAAAGATAAGCAATGTTTGAGAAGCAATGAACTTTACCCAATTTACAAGAAACACAATCGCCTTTAAATTTTGAAGAACACGAAATAACAAGTAGAGCATAAATTCTCTAAAACTCTAGCTGAAGTGTGACCAAGTTGTGCATGCCAAACATTACCACACTCTTGAGTAGCTAGAAAAGCAGGTATGGACTACTATAGGCGAATAACTTGAGGTTGAATAAGATAGACACCATTTTTACTGGACCCCCGAAGAAGAACCTCCCCAGTTGTCTTGTCCTTAAAACAAACAGAATTGACATCAAAACACATGAAAAAATTATTATCACGACAAATCTGATGAACATATATCAAATTGTGTTTCAGTTCAGGACCATGCCACACATCGGACAACATAAGAGGACGAACACGAGAAGTAGTATTTAAGTTACCCATTTTTTAATCGGGAGAATGGAACCATCACCAACTACAACAGAAGGTGGCCCAATATAAGCGATTGTATTTGAAAGATAACCATCCTGAGGGGTCATGTGAGACACAGCCCCAGAATCTGGATACCAAACAAAGTCGTTTATTTCCCCCACCAATAGAAATAGCAGCAAAATCACGTTTGACACCATTAGGAGAAAGAGGGACAAAATGGGGATTGAAACGATACGGGCAATAGGCGACTTGATGACCTAGAAACCAACAAAGACCACAAGTATCGGAAGAGGAGATAAAGCCTAAAATGTCACTAGACGGATTATGTCCTACTTAAGACAAATTATTAGTAGCTGAGAGAAGGTAATGAATATGTGAACGTGACAAGTCAGAATAAGAACTCATACCATTCACAAGAGGTCTAGAATATTGCATGCTCCCCGAATTACTCTGTGGAAAACCGCTATAGCCGCGGCCAGTACCGTTACCTCGACCACGACCACGACCACCCTTGTTCTTACCACGATTTCGTCCACCCTCTGAACCACGAAAAGACGAGAACTGAGAGGAACCAACAGAGTTGGAGTGCACCGCAACAAAATCTTGATGATGGGAATTGACCTCATCCAACATGCTGGAAGAATGAAGGTGTTGCTCATGTAATAACAATTTGGGATGCAAATTGCCAAAAGTAAGGGGAAAGGGGAATTGGAGAAGAGTGGTGACAAGATTATCAATAAAGTGTATTGGACCAGATAATGCTGCGAAACATGAGACTGAATAGCACCCAAAGAATATGCCAAAACCTTTATCTCACGCAAATACGCATCCATGGATTGTTGTTCTCCCTTTTTAATGTGCGTCAAATGACTTTTCAATTCCATGGAGCAAGCCATACTAGCATGCATGAAACGAGATTTCAACGTATTCCAAACTTCAATCGGGGTGCTCAATTCGTGGACACCAGTTAAAACATCACGAGACAACATAGCAAATGACCAAGACTTGACATGCTGATCAATCACAATGTATTCAGAAAATTGAGGATTCGATACCGAATTATCGTGTTCATCAAGAAGAGTGGATGACTGAACATGGATGATTCCTTCAACGTTGCTAAGTAATTTATGAGACAGCAGGTGACAAGAGAATTAAGTCTTCCAGGAAAGATAGTCCTTGGGAGCAACAAGTTGAACAGCCACGAGGTTTGTGACGTCCGATGCTGACAGATGTGGATAGAATTGAGGCATCGGGGACGACAAAAAACGATCGTCGTTGTTGGAGAGCGACTGTTGAAAAAATGGCAAAAAGCACGGGGCTGCCCTAGACGATGATCCAGCACCATAAGGGCTTGAAGTTGGGTTCAGATATGCGGCAGCGAAAAAAGAACCCAAGAATGACGTTGGGACGGTGGGTTGCGTCGGAAATGATTCCAACGGGAACCACGGGCCAGGAAAAGAAAACTTCGAAGAAGGCAATGTTGCGGTGCTGGACAGCGACGACGCTAACTGCTTTTCGAGGGAAGTCAAAACTCCAATTGTGGATGATGGAGAAGTCGACATTGGTGCACACCAATGTTTTTGGGAGGAGGAGGAATTGGGACCTTCGTTAGACAACCTAAATCCTTAAAAACTTGTAGCAAGGCGCGTGTCCTTTCCACAATTCATAAGGTATTTTATCCAACTTTTGTGTGGTAGTCGATTTAGCACATGGTTGGCGGAAAGCAGAGCTTCCCCCCACATGTTCTAAGGTAGACCAGAACTTATGAGCATCGCATCCATCATCTACTTCAACTTTCTATTCTTCCTTTCTACAATACCATTTTGCTCGGGAGAATAGGGCGTTGTAGTCAGATGAATGATCCCATTTTCTGCACAAAGTTGGGTAAATGGCTACTCATATTCGCTTCCTCGGTCACTTCAAAGATTCTTGATCTTCTTCCCGAGTTGGTTCTCAACTTCATTCTTATAGTGAATGAACATGTCTATTACTTCATATTTACTTCTCATTAAGTAGACATAACAATATCTTGTACAATCATCGATAAACGTTATAAAATAACTTTTACCGCCTCTAGATTTTACACACTTAAGATCACATACATCAGTATGGATCAGACTCAATCGTTCAGTGCTTCGCTCTATCGAGTGGAACGAGGACTTGGCCGTTTTCGCTTTGACACAAGTCTCACACTTGTGCTTATGGTAATGTTAAATTCTGGTATTAAGTTTAGTGAACTTAATCTTTATAAATATTTAAAATTCACATGACCTAATCAATCATGCCATAAAGAGGCACATGAGTAATCTCTCACAGTTAATACATCAACGAAAAGTGCTAGCCTCATTGCTAGTCTTAATCTTAGCCTTAGACGTTATTGTTATTACAGACATCTTAAACAGATTGTCTGACAAATAACCCTTGCCCACAAAAGTTTCACCCTTAGACAGGATGACCTTGTTGGACACAAAAACAAGTGTGAACCCTTTCTTGTTTAGCACTATACCATATATTAGATTCTTGTTAATCTCGGGAACATGAAGCACCTCTTTCAGGGTCAACTCTTTCCCTGAGGTCATCTTCACCACAATCGTTCCTTCGCCCTCAACCTTCGAGACATCACAGTTTTCCTTATAAAATTGTTCATTCTCCACTAGTTTAATGGTCTTAGACATCCACTTGTTAGTGCAGATATGTCGAGTAGCCCCATTGTCTACCCACCATTCGTTCGAGTTATTGTTTGAATTTTTAGCCGCCATAACTAAACAAATAATTCTCACAATTATTTCGATTAGTATCACTGAGAATTTTCAACTCAAATATTTATATAGATATTCCCAGGTCGGTGGAGGGACAAAACCTCTTTAAAGTCCATATTTATGTGACAGAATATTAGGTTCCCAAGCCAGTGGAGGGACAAGTCCGCTTACACTCCACCTTTCTGCGACAAAACCGTATGTATGGATATTCTCACTTTGAATTTCCTTCGAATTCACAAGTCTCAATACTTGGAATTTTTGAAACTCTTCTTAGGGATCCACGTGCAATTATGGATTTTTTAAGAGTCACTTTGCATTTTCTTCTGAATACTCGATAGCTCATGTGCAATATCACAAGCATATAATCAACTAATTCTTTTTTTCTTCTTCAAATTTTCTCTTCTAAAAGCTTAAAGCTTTTAATAGTTTTTTCACAATTTAATTTAGTCACATAAGCATGCATAAGCAATTTAATATAGCATGGGAGTTAAACTTTTAATACAAAATAATTAACTGCAACACATCATATATAATTACGCACACATTTATAGAGGAATAAAGCCTAGTCAACTGTTACACAGAGTAATTGAGGCAGAGGTCAGGAGTTCCATTCTCAGCCGTAGCATTTTGGGCAGATCAATATCCATCGATTAACTACAATTAATAAATAACGGTGCAATCAAATTACAACGAATTGTAATAGTTCAGTGCCAAGGAGAGCGAGCACCCAAGAGAGTGTCCCATGTTCGAATCACTTACGGCAGTTATGAAATAAAAATTGGTTTTAATTTTGAAGAGCTGCTAATTAGTTTTTTTTTTCCAATTCAGAAGATTAAACCTGCTGTTAAATTTCTGGTAAAGAGTCGCTGGAAGACTTATTAACATAAGAAAATTAAGAGCAAGTTAATCAGAAACACAACACCTCAATTTTACTACAACAGATTTTGAGAAAATAAAACACCTTGAACGTGCAACACACAAAATACGTAAATACAAATTTGATCTTAAGATTGTTGGACAAGTGCATGCACATAAACATAGAATTAATAAAACAATGAAATAATCTTCAAAACACATATCAACAATTCATAGGAGCAACACTTTCATATAACATGCATAGATATGAATTGAAATACAACAAGATAATTAAATATACCTCTCAACAGCTGATGATAGAATCCTTAGAGTAGATTAGACGAGTCAGAAAAATTCATTCGAGAGAATTGGACGAGTTGTAAGTGAAACCTCCTCCCCTTAAGATCAATTTGACGGCTCAGTTTCGAACCCTCGATGGCAACGACCTCACAAGGTAGAACGTTCATCGCGGTGGAATAGCCTCAAAGCTAAGAACTATTCCTCTATCAAAATCTCGTGATACTTTGCAGAACTCATATAGACTCATCAAATCTCCCCTCTGGCCTCAATCCATATCTTATTTCTTATTTATTCTCTTGTCAAAAGAGGAACACAAATCATCGCTCCCCTACGATCATTCGTAGGAAGACTTCATATGTAGGGTTAGACACTCCCCCTTGCTCAAAACTTCTTTTTGTCCGAAACCGCATGAAGAAACATAAACAATCATGGAGATATACCTTATATTTGTATACCCGATCTTTCTTCGAATCACCATGAGAAAAAAGAGGTAAACAATCATGGAAATAAATCTTATCTCCATACACGAAATCTTTCTTCGAATAACCCTGAAGAAAGAAAACACAATACTCTTCTCATTCTTCAAAAAACCATAGAAAAAGGAAATACAATCATGGATATATAACTATTCTTTGTACACCATCATCCTTTTTGCTTCCTCCACGATACCAACGAATTGTAATAGGCACATAATCACTCACACCGGACTATTACAAAAAATCAACCCTCAAATCTCACGAACTAGCTCTACGCCTTTTTCTCTCTCAATATTCTTGTTCTTCTCTCTTGTTAGTTTCTTCATTACTTTTGCAGCTTGTTGTGGGAGAAAGAAAGGATGATGTGATTTTTTCATCTTGACCATCCCCATCGATCAGCTAGAGCATCAAATGCTAGGCGGTGTATGTTGGATGTTTTTCACAAGTGGTTGGTCGGTAAAGTAAGGAACGTCCAAGTTGACAGGGGGAACGAATACTCAACAAATCTCATTCTCCAGCCTCAAACCATATCTTCTTTCTTATTTTTTCTCTTGCAAAATGAGGAATACTATTTATCACTCGCTTAAGATCATACCTAGGATGACTTCATATGTAGGGGTAAACGCTCTCCCTTGCTAAAAAATTCTCTCTCCAAAATCCCAAGAAGAAAGGTACATACTCACGGAGATATACCCTATCTCTGTATACCAGGTATTTCTTCGAATCATCATGAAAAAAAAGCAAAAAATCATAGAAATATATCTTATCTCAACACACCAATTTTTTTTTCAAATGACCCTTAAGAAAGGCAAACACAATACTCTTCTCTTTCTTCCAAAACCATAAAGAAAGAAAATGTAATCATGGAGTCATCCTATTTTCTTGAATCAACTAAGAGAATGGGAAAACCAACAGTACAAAATATATTCTTTGTATTGCTCCAAAATGACTATGGAGAAAGGCACACCTCATTCGTACGAAATATGCCACATCATCAAATTTTGGTGATGGTCTTACCCACATTTTTCTGGTTTATTATCTTGATTGCTTTGTGCTAGTTGCTCTCTCAAGAATTTCCGACAATTTCTTTTCATGTTACCCTCCACGCCACAACAATAACATGTCAACATGTCTTCATACTGATTTGCTCTGTCAATGACGTGGTTCAATTTTTGTGGTACACTTTGACTGTATTGGCCTATGCCTAGTCTCTTGCCTCCTCCCCGATTCTCATAAAGAGGGCATATGAATCTTCAACATGATTCTCTTTTCTTCCGACATCCGTGTTCAGGAGAGCGTTTATGACCATCTCCATGGATATTTTACTTCCAATAGCAGAGTTACTGAGAGTGATGATGAGAGTCTCCAAATTATCAGGTAGAGAACTGAGAGGCAATATGACCTTCTCTTCTTCTTTAAGAACCCATTCAGTAGCGGCAAGCTAGTTCACTAGGTCTTCGAATTGACTCATACGTTATGTTATAGACGTACCACTCTATAGCTTGTGGTTTACCAAGCGCCTCATCAACATAGTTTTGTTATGAGTTATCTTTTCTTAATACATATTTCCAGTTTTTTATAAAGATCAAGCACCTTGTTTGTCTGTGCAACGTGATGGAACACATTGTGGTCAAACCACTGATGAATCTGAGCCATCGTCTTCTTATTCATTTTTGTCCATTCAACATTGGCTTTCTTCTATAGTTTAACACATTTACTTGGATCGACTAAATCCTCCAAGTTAATCAAACTTCCATGTGAGGCTTACACATGATTTAATTTGCTGGCGTGTGTCGCATTATACTGTCTGACGTTCAATTTTCTATAATAAAATTCAACAAGTTTGCTACTACTGCAATTTATAGGCTGAAATTGAGCATACAAAGTGCACATGTGGATCCGATACGATTGAAACCCTTATAAACTAGTCTGATCTTGTTGAAAAACGATTACAATTGAGTTGAACCGGATCAAAACAAGTTGGATGAAATTAAATCGAACGGGGACAAAAACTGACCGGTCGATCTCGGTGCTCACCAAATCAGAAAATCAGTCAGGTTGTATCTAGGTCTGAATCCTTTCTTCTTTGCCCTCGTGGTGAGTCCAACTGATTTAACTCGTTGTTAACTCGGTTGGTGTGAAACGTCGCTTTTCGATGACTGAAAATTCCAAGAGAAATATATATTTGGGATCCTCTCAGCCCGGTCTTTGCAATGGTAGTAACAAATACAATTTCCGAATGGGAAAATTTGATGCTGAATCCGATCGGCGTATAACGACACTTTCTGACGACCAGAATATTCTGAAAATTATATATTCAGAACCTATGCAACAAGCTTCGTAACCGTGATAACACATATTAGTTTCAGAACGTCAAATTTAGAACAAAAATTATAGAGAATCAAGAAACGAAACTCGGAGCTCTTGATACCACTTTGTTGGGGTTGAAAATAATTTAGCGAGACGGACGGATTACAATAGGAAGAGAATCACTGACACTCGACTATTACAAGAAACCAACTATCATATCTCACGAACTAGCTCTACGACTTTTTTCTCTCTATTTTCTCTCTGTATTTTCGTTCTTCTCTCTTGTTTCTTTCGTCATTACTTTTGCCACTTGTTATACAAGGAAGAAAGGAAGGTGTGATGTTTCATCTTGACCATCTCTATCGATCAGCTGGAGCATTGAGAGCTGGATGGTGTATGTTGGATGTTGGATGTTTTTTGCGAGTTGTCGGTTGGTGGCATGTGGAGAGTCCAAGTTGATGGCTGGAATGAAGACTCGACACTTTAGTCGTTTTTGCATAGCACTCTTAATTTTGGTCGTTATATACACATTAGGCTAAACTTGCGGATTAACACATCTTTTATCTTTCGGGGAGTGAGTGTGTGTGGAGAAGGAGAGGTGTGTATTAGCGAATGCTTTTTCTATTTCATTAACAGAATTGAACTTAAAAAAATAAAAATACAAATACAAATGAGACTAGTCTTCACACGAGTGAAGGCGAGTCAACGTAATTCACATGTCATGTGTTGTGATTAGCCAAAATTAAATTAATGAATTAAAATTGTAATGGTGTTTGCAAACTCTAGTGGAAAAGTAGAAGTTCACAATTTTTAGTTAAGCCAAAAATACCCCCACACTAGCTTGAAGATTGTGAGTTTTTAGCTTAAAAAAAGTTTTGTAACCGAAAAAGTAGATTTGCAAACACTCCAAAATCACTTATTCAAATAAAAAGCTGATTATAGCTTTTTTTTAAGAGTTTGCAACCACCACCTAAGTAGCTAAGTAGTTAAATTAATGAATTAAAATTGTAATGTAGCCAAAATTAATTAATGAATTAAATTAATGGCCCCACACTGGACCTAAGTAGTAATGTAGCTAACCACTTCAAAACTACTTCACTCCAACTCCATTCCCAACCTGCGGAGTTCACGAGGACCATTGCGTTCCTCTCTCTCTCTCTCTCTCTCTGCACACAAGCAGAAAGAATTTACAGAATCAGCTGCAAATTTGAAATAAACGGCGAAAATGATTTGGATAATGAGATCAATTCGCCGGCCGTTGCTCCGCTTCCAATCGGTGAGCTTCACGACCTCTTCCTCGCCGGCAGCGGTGGAGTCGGAGAGGAGCGTCAGAGAAGGTGCGAGAAACGACTGGAGGCGAGAAGAAATCAAGTCGATTTACGATTCTCCGATTCTCGATCTCCTATTTCATGCCGTATGTTGTACAAATCTCTACCTGCATTTTACCGTTTTCGAATTACTTTACATTGTTTTGATAAAGCGTTGTACTCTCTGCTTCGATTGTTGTACGTTTGGTGTATATGTTGTTGTACCTTGATTGTGGCAGCGTGTCTTAGCTAAGTGCCTTGCCTGCATTTTTCGATTTCTGATCTCTTGTTCTTTAATCGAGTGGTACGTCTGCCGTTTTTCTGGTTGTATCTTGTTGTGATTGAGATTGGGGTGATTGTGGTTGCAGGCTCAAGTTCATAGACATGCTCACAACTTCAGGGAAGTGCAACAGTGCACGCTTTTATCCATAAAGACGGGAGGATGTAGTGAAGATTGTTCTTATTGCCCTCAGTCGTCCAGGTACGATACTGGTCTGAAGGCGCAGAAGATGATGACCAAAGATGTTGTCTTGGAGGCAGCAAAGAAGGTACATTTTGAATTGTCCAGTTACTCATTCTGTTATTGATTGGCAGGTGATGATTTCGATCATGGAACGACTGTTGTTTTCCACGATTCAGATTTTTGAATCCCATTGTTTGATTTTGATATTCTATAAACGGAAAGGGCCTCTTCTAAGGAATTCTTTTACTTTTGATTAGTTTGTGGTAGATGAGAGGTCCCACAATTGGGGGTTCTTTGGTGCCTTGGCGGTGAGATGGTTCGAATAATCTTGGAGTGAGAAAGTAACGGTTCTACTGTTAGATTGTTATTTAACTTTTGTAGCAGAGTTATTTTCTTCATTTCATGTCACGATAAATAGGTTTACCATCAGTTCATCTTCTATAATCTGCCTCCAATAGTTCATTTGTTTGTAACCGTTTATATGCTAGCTTATTGCATGATACGATATGCTTATGGTTAACAGGCAAAAGAGGCTGGCAGTACTAGATTCTGTATGGGTGCTGCATGGAGAGAAACTGTAGGAAGAAAGACCAATTTCAATCAGATCCTTGAATATGTGAAAGAAATACGGTAATTGACTAATCTGGAATCAACCATGGATGTTGTAAAAGTCTTTAGAGTTAAAACTGATGTTTGCATCCCTTTGATTGTTTTTCCATGAAATCTGACCATTTAGTTAGTGAACCTGCTCTTACGCTTGTATTCACAAAATTTGTGGAAAAATGAAGTAGCTACTGAATATTTCTGCCTCATGTGTTTTTCTGCAATTCTTGGATTCAGTTGAGTTGACACTTCTCTTCAATCCTGGTACCTTTATATGCCATTTGTGGTTGGAGTAAAGGCTATATTGGCATCCATAGTTCTACTCATGCCAGCATTCTTTTTAGAAAAACAATAAAATCTTGTCATAGATGAACTTGCTTACACGGTGTGCAGCGGCGTAGTGCTTGCTCTTGGCAAGAAAGCTATAATTAATTGATTGAATACGTATATTGATGATATATATTTTAAAAGCAATATATATACGCTTCAGATACTTATGTGACGACTCTTCAACATAAAGTGAATAGTGACTTAATTTTTTTTTATTTCGCAGACTAGGAATTTATACCATTGATTTTGCAGTTTAAACACTCTCATTTACTGTTATAGGGCAACTTGATGTTAGCGTTTCATATTCCTTATTCAAGCTGATTAACTGACATGTCAAAAATGGTTTTGATGACAAGGGGTATGGGGATGGAGGTTTGCTGCACTTTGGGAATGCTAGAGAAGCAGCAAGCATTAGAACTGAAGAAAGCGGGTCTTACGGCTTATAACCATAATCTTGACACCTCTAGAGAGTATTACCCTAACATTATTACTACAAGAACCTATGATGAACGTCTGGAGACCCTGGAGTTTGTCCGAGATGCAGGCATTAATGTTTGTTCAGGTAATATGAATGATGCTTACATAGTTTGTTCCATAGAGGATATCACATGTACTGTTGATAAAGAACATGACGTGACATACACTTTTCTTACACAGAAACTTGTTGTCAAAGGAGATCTAGTTTTATTCGCGCATGTAAAGCTGTTAAGTCTGGATAGTGAATACAAACACTACATAAATAACTTCCATTTCTTGTATCAGGAGGAATAATTGGGCTTGGAGAAGCGGAGGAGGACAGAGTTGGATTGTTGCATACATTGGCAACTCTTCCTTCACATCCTGAGAGTGTTCCCATTAATGCACTTGTTGCTGTAAAAGGAACACCTTTGGAAAATCAAAAGGTAATTATTTCAGATTGGATAATTGAAAATTTGTAAAACACTGTACATATATACATACACTCAGACATTAAACCTAAAATATTTAGCACCCCACTTATACTTGTGCGTCAAAGAAAACAATGCAGTAAAAACCTAGAGAACCTATGAAAAGTTTGGCCATAGTATCCAAACCAGAGTTGAATTTCAATAGCTTAGTTTAATCAGTTCTGTGGCTGGGAAGGCTTCCAACTCAAATTTGGAGACATGAGAAACATTTTTCTTATGCAATGACAGAAACTTTAATCTGAAAATCGGGTTTCTCTCAGCCTTAGAGTGAGCCAGTGGAAAATAACATTTAAGTAAAATTAAATTATGGTATGCCATTGCTGCAAGGAGTTATGGGGTATCCAGGCTTGCTTCAGCTATGATTGTACCAAAGATTTGATTCATACTAATTGATACAGTCTTGTCATCAAGTCTTACCATGAGATTTTTTTTTTTTTTTTGATTAAGTGCCCTGAATCATAAATATCAACTTGAAATGAAAAGGAAAACTTATGGATTCTTATCTTACTTCGATATTTGCTTCTTTCAGCCAGTTGAAATATGGGAGATGATTAGAATGATTGCAACAGCACGTATCATAATGCCAAAAGCTATGGTTAGGCTTTCGGCTGGAAGAGTCAAGTTCACCATGCCAGAGCAGACCCTCTGTTTCCTTGCTGGGGCAAATTCTATCTTCACCGGAGAAAAGCTATTGACAACCCCAAACAATGACTACGATGCGGATCAGTCTATGTTCAAACTGCTTGGACTCATACCGAAAGCTCCCGAATTCTCGGAGAACTCAACCAAAGATTTTGAACAGGACGATGTTCAAGTGGCTGCTTCAAGTTCTAGTTGATAATTAGAAGGATTTTCTATCTTTTTTCTCGTTAGTCGATTTTGGAAGTCATGTAATGAGCTGTTGTAGCCATTCAGAAAATTAATTCTGTTCTTAATCATTATATATAACTTAATCATTTAAGTTGTGTGATCAACGATTCTGACTCTTATCGTTAGATATATTCTCTTTCTATTTACGTTGGATTATCTTTAGTTTATTTAGTGATCCCGTTCCCCTATCATCTGTTAATGCTGAGAGTGAAATTGTTTAAAAAAAAATGCTGAAAGCGAAATATGAATTTTAGTTTTTAACTGACATTACTCCTTCAACATGAAACACGAGTATGTCAAGCTGCAACTACTAATGAGGTGAAAGATAATCTTTTGATTAACCAGTTACTGTTTTAGGGTAACTTTATTATAAGAAAGTTATTAGGACTCTCTATAATCTATATGGAGTTAATCATTCAAAATTTACTGGGTAAGTTTCCTTTCACCATCGACTTAGATAATGTCTCGGAAATAATTATAATTAGTCGTATAGCTAGACATAATGATTGATGTTTCGAACAAAACCAAACTTAATTTTCCTCATTTTTAAACAAAATGTTGCGACCCCCTTCCCTTAAGAACCCTGGAAGTTAAGTCAACTTAAAATACTTCCAACAAAAGTTTGTATGATCCTAACTAGTTTCCAAAGTAGTTTGGTACAAAGTCGTGGCCTAGAAATGAGCACAAGATATTACAGAAATAGACTTTAACTTATTACAAACTATGCCAACTATTGCTAACGCTAGCATATAAGTTGACTTTTTTCGGAACACCAAAGACGACACTTGGGAGCTTCTATCAAATGTCGAATCTTCTCAGGATGTCGAATATTGCAGAATGTCGAAGGTGCACGATATCAGGGATTGCGTGGATATCGGGTGTTGTGCAGATGTCAAAGCTAGGAGATATCGGAGATGGACTCCATATCAGGGATTGATGTATATCGGGTAAAGTGGTATATCGAAATGCGTATTGATATCGAAAGAGTGTATTATATATGTTGTGTGAACAATGTATATTAATTAAATGAGTGTCCCTTGAATTGCGGACCAGGCCCATATATAGATATCGAAGGGCGGGTCCGTTCCCGTGATTTGCGACGAACCCTGTGCCATATCGAATATGAGGCACAATATCGGGCGTAAATCCCCAATATGCAGTGGGCTTGGGCCAGTAAACTAGTTGGGCTGGCCCGTTCGACATTTATTCATATCATGTAGTCCCCTAGTTTAGGAGATATGTTGTAAACAATAGCTTTTAAACTAAATAAATTATGGTATCGGTACCTCATGTCCCCCCAGTTTATATGCGGGGACCGTAACGGTTTGTCAATTTGATATTTTGAATTTTAGGTCCCGCAATTTAAAATTGGTAGACGTAGGGAAACACATTTAAACTACATAACGCGTTTGCCCCTTGACTTAGGCAACCATGCGAATATTCCAATAATGTGATCTTGTTGTGTCCATTATGTAAATGTATGGACCATGATTGGTGCCCTTTTTGATTCATACACTGTGTTGACACTGAATATTGTGCTAATACCGATTGTATTCGGTGTTGTCCCAACAACACTCATGTAGAGTAATTTTGTAGCGGAATATAAACACAATGAATGAATTTTAAGCATGATATATGAATATAACTTGTCGAGCCTTACAGCCAAATAATCACTAAATATAAATTTAATGATCTTACAAAAGTCAACTGAGTAAGGAACTCAATCTTAACACAAACTAGTCTAGAAGCTATGGAGTTTATAGCTTAACTAGATAAAACTCAGTAAAAACAAGACTAACAACTAATACAAGAATTCTTCTAATCACTCAGAAATAATTCTAGTCTCGTTAATTAATCTTGATGCCGAGCACGCCTTCTTATAGGATTTGATCGTCCTTCTTCATTGGTGTGATAGACACGAGTTGGTGATTGTTCTATTCTTCTTTGGATAACTCCGAAATCTCCTTTGATAATTATCTTTAGGAGATCTTATAATATTATCTTCAATCTACTTCGGCTTATCTTCTTCCCTTAAGCATATATCACAGATAACCACAATTTGTGGAACTAGGTGAGTTTAAGAATAAAGGCAAAATAAAATATTTCACTTAAATAATTCGGCAGTGCAATGTTGAGTTCAGTGTTGTGCCAACAACAGTTACCAGAATGTTGGACCAACAATTCCCGACAACACTTGCACTTTAATTCTTCCCCTTTCTGCATTTCTTCACAAAACTCCACCTGCAACCAATTTTCTTCAAGTACATGTAATTAAGAATATATAGGAACAATACTTATTCTAATTTTGTCCCCCTTAATTTATGAATGATGAACTACAATGTTGAGCCAACACAGGTAGTGCTTGTGTTGTCCCAACATTTTTAAGTGTCATTTCAACACCTGCTGTTAGATTAACAGTACAAACCAGCAAACTAGAATAATGGAAAATGTGCAGAGTATATTCAATTTATAGACCCATCAGAAACAAAACAGAGAACATGCTCTCTGGGCCAAAACAAAAATTGTTCAGACTAACTAAAAAAGTATAAGAAACAAAAATTGGTGGCCTAATCTCCCACATTTTGTGAAGAAAGTACCACCAACATGTGCTTCTTGATGGTGTCAAACTCTTTGATCTCCTCCTCCTTGTCTGCAATCCCCTTCTTCCTATCTGCAACCATCATATCACACCAATCCACCTTCTCTTGGATGACGGCAGAGCTTATGGATACAGTGGAGGCTGAATTATCCTCATCAACTAAGGCGGTGCTGAAACTCTGTGCCTTCATCTTCCCCTTCTGTACTCCACCAAGGAGCATTTGTATCCCTCTATGGGAGGTCATTGATTCTATCTCCTCCAAAGTAGTTCTTGGTGATAGGCAACTGTCCTTGTCTATAAAGGTTTCATTCTCACCTTTTTGAAATCCTTGACCACTGAGAATCTTGTAGATCAAGGAAGGGAAACGAAGAATTGCATCCTTCTTGTGTGCAGCCTCATCAATAGTCCTGAAAATTCTCTCCCCCATGTTCACTGGATGCCCTTTCTGCAATTTGTATACCAACATAGCCATCTCATGAGTGAGGACTATGGAGTTTGATGAGGGTGTCCAGTTGAATGAGGTAACTTTACACAAGATGGCAGTGAGGGATGTGAGTCTAGTCACATTCAGCTTGTTCTTCCAGTTCAGTACCAATCCACATGTTAACTCTTTCATCTTGATATTGTCATCAACTTCCTGTCTTCTTGACATCCTCCAGGTGTTTTTAATGAGGCTTGGATTAAATTTATAAAACTTATCCGTTACATACACTCTCCCATACTTGAAAGACCCTTTAGCATGCAAATTTTTTGACAAGTTACTGTAAAACTCCCTAATCACATCAGGGACATATGGGACAACATCCATTAGAGAGTATAACAGGCTTCTAGACTCAAGAAACTCAAACACCATCTGTTTCTTAAAGTCATCAACAACAATGTTCCTCTCAACCCAAATTTTCCTAGCAGTCATAATATCATAGTACTCACTTGTAGTTTTGGTCAAGAAGTACCTATTGTGTCGCTCAGTAGGAAAATCAGCCTCAAGAGTTTCTGGTGGCTCATCCTCAGACTCCTCTTCAGAATCCAGTGTTTTGTCAACATTCTGGTCCGCTTGTGGAGGATCAACATTCTGGGTAGTGGGTGTTGGGCCAACACTTTGGTTAGCCCATGTTGGCAAAACATCAAGCTGCTCTGGTTCCTTAACTTCCTCCTCCTCCTCCTCCGTTCCTTCTTCATCATGTTCCTCCTCTTCATCATCAGAACCCTCCTCCTTATCTTCATCAGCTGAGTCATCCTCTTCAGAGTATTCATCCTCTTTAGCAGCAACATCTTCCTCAGCAGTATCCTAATGATCTTGTACCTAATCATCTTCCTTCTCCCCCTCAATTTCGGAAGGAAGAGTAGGTGGTTGACTCTCCTCAGGCACCAATGCCTTTGAAATCACCGGTTCATCTGCAAGGGGGACATCCTCATAGATGTTGGGTGGATTCAATGTGGCTTCAGTATTTGTAGGTTTATGTGCTGCGACCACATTTGCTGGTTCTGGTGCTGTGACAACATCAATGGATTATTGCGCTGACATAACATCTTCTGGAATTGGTGTTATCTCAGCACTGCTAGACGGACCCTTCTTTGATTTTACATTCCTCCTGATGTAAACAGGAGCTGCCTTTCTTTTGGGTGGTTTAGGTGCCACCAATGTATTGTGTGTGCGGGTGCTTCTACAAGGTTGAACTACCCATGCTTCGGATGACATGGCTGTAGCAACATAGGCAAGATCAACAATTATTGATTCCTTTCCCATTATAGCATGCGTGGGTAAATAAGGAAGATAGTAACATTCTAGGGTTTGATTGATTATGCAAAATCTAAGCGCAATAAAAATGAGATGAAAAAGGAAGTGGAGGTAAATTAGGAGTTATGGGCGGGTAAATGTTAAGAACGTGTGCCATTCTCGCCATGTTGAGTCAACGCGTGCAGTAGTGGTGGCATGACACGTGACCAGAGCAGTTAATAAGATAACTTATAAGTCACAGTGTTGTATTGAGTGTTGAGGAAACATTCGTAGAGGCAGTGTTGGCACAACATTCTGAATCAACATCCTGTCTGTAATGAGCCAAGTGACTGTGTGATAAAGGTCTTACCAAGGTTTTCTTCACATACTAGCATAAGTAGAATCGGAGCAAGATACCTGGAACTTCAAGAATTAGAAGGAATCATTGAAATCTAGTAGCTTAGATTTGAAACGGGAGTGGGAGTTAGAGAACAAAAAGCGCACTAAGAAAACAGTAAAGAGGTTAATATCACAAAGATAATTAAGCTCCTATAGTTCAGTGAGAAACAGTTTTGTGTGTTACTGGCAGCCAACAATCCATGAGATATGCCTTACATATGACTTTATGACCTGAAGAAAACGAAGAGATACTCCCCCTTAAGACCATGACAACACAGCACATGATAAGCAGAAAGTAGAAGTGGGTAATCAAATATCAGAAGGT
Source organism: Linaria vulgaris (assembly GCA_948329865.1). NCBI lineage: Eukaryota > Viridiplantae > Streptophyta > Magnoliopsida > Lamiales > Plantaginaceae > Linaria > Linaria vulgaris. Next base: position 44,808,223 of record OX415253.1, read on the forward strand.
GAATGTTTGGCTAACATTTATAAGTACAGTGTTGTCTCAACACAGCAAATCAGCAATTACATATATAAACCCTTTACTTGTTCAATTTAAGACCACTATTAAAAAAATAACTTTCAAGCATTACACTTTGAGGCAAAAATGGATTATGTATTCACTGAATGTAGGAAATAACAGGACCCCTAACACCCCCGCTCGACCATCATGTATACAGTGACAAATTGTAACTGTAAAGTAGTCAGTTTTTTTAGTCATATCTTTGTGAAACATGGCAAAGATAAGTTACTTTCCTCTCCTTATTCCTTAGTCACTTTTACTGAAACCAGTAAAACAAACTCACGGTTTCCTCAACTTTTCCATATCAACATTTGAGGATGGAATTAAGTTTTAAACCTAATTCAGTTTTCAGGTAAACATATTTTACCACCAAATATTGGTCAAAATACTTTTTGCAATTTTAGAATCGGAGCATTATTAAGTCTATATGCTAAACCATATATATATATATATATATATATATACACACAAAAAGATATCTCAGTTAATTAGTGTTGACGATGACCTTCAAAGCAAAAGAATCATGAACTTGATGAGAAAATAACTAGCAAATTGAGAACTTCCATATTAAAAAATAAAAAGCAAAAACCCTTTAATTTCAAATGTATGATAATTGGACATGAAAATAGAACTCAAGAAAAAATTATTTATATCGATAAAGGAGTATTTATGAAAAAGAACATACGGCAACATACGCCAAAAATTACTTTAAAGACATTCGATGCCATATCTAATAAGAATTCGAGAGTCAACAAATTCTTAACAAACGTACGAAATCTATAAGAAAGAATGCATGTAACTTATAAATAATTGGTAAAATATTACCAAATAATCTTTTTTATGCCAATAAACCCATGTAGAATCATTAGATCTCTCAGGTTTTTGCAATACTTTACTCTTTAATCCAAAATTATCCAAAATTTGTAACATGTAAATAAATAAAAGGAAAATAATGAAAAGGAAATGTTTACTTGAATTTTGTGATCTAATGATGCGCTTGTTTCTGGAGTTGGAGCTCGCATCACCATATTGTTCCATTGCCACAATGTTTTTGGTTGCTCTCTTAACACACAAATGTTATGCAAACTCTAAAAACTAGTTGGCTTGAGTGGTGAAGTATCAAGAAAGTCCAGGTCTTATTTATAATGTGACTCTAACAATATTAGTTGATATAAGCCAAAAATGTTAGTATATCATTAAGTACTGTACGTATAATAAGATTAAGATTATGATTTGATTTTATATTTTAGTATGTAACATAAAATGTTTCAAAAATAATGGACTTGAAAACATATTAATTCAAGTAAGAGTTAGTTTTTTTTCAAAAGATCTTTCCTTTTTATAAAGTTTCGAAAAATCTAATTTGACTGATATATTCTCCTAAATTCGTCTCTCTTTATCTTAGCTTCCCATTAGCAATTTAGCATACATTGAGAAGCTAATTGGTTTTAAAATAAATTTTATCTCATAAAGATGGTGTAGATTATAAATGTGATAAAAAGTCATGATTTTCTTTGATATTTAATGACGAACTATTAAAAATACCCTGTATGTTTGCCATTTTCATGAATATGCCCAAAAAAAATTTGGGCTTAAAAAATGCACAGTAACAATAGGAATCATCTGACAAAAATATACAATGTCTCTTATTCCGGCTATTTGGCCTACGTGGCAGCCAACTTGATAAAGTGTCTTTCTAGGTGGAGAAACGTTGCGCCATGTCACTATATCTCACTCAAATAATGATTTTAAGTCAGCTAATTGCATATATACACGCACACATATATAAAGACCACCTACATGCACTAGTTCTAAGTTATAAAGACCACCTAAATGCACTATTTCTAATTTATAAAGATTTTTTAAAGTCATTATTTCTATGTTTAACATTAATTAAATTAAACTAATAATACCATATAAAGGAATCCCCGGTCTATGCCAAAAAAGAAGGTAAAGCGCCCAACTCTTACATTTCAATTGGTGTTGACGAAGGAAAATGACTTGATACCAATTTGACCGGGTTCCATTACTGAAAGCAGTTAGACTCGAATATCTACTAATCTGTGCTTCGTCCTGCGGGGGTTTTATTAAAAAGTAGATGTTCATCTTTTTCTTCTTATGTAGAAAAGGAGGATGGAATAGTCCAACTTCTCACAAGTACAAACTCTCTCAAGTGCCCTAGTATACTCTGCTTGTTCACCTGTGTTGGTTTGGGGTACGGTCAGTTCACCGGGAGGATCGCCCTCCCAATAAGTCCCTTTGCTATCAATAAGAAGGACGAATGAATGCGGCATTACTAGTGCCAACTGGAACGGAATGGGATGTCTGAGAATACCACACTTCTTCTGGTTCGTAAAAAGCTAGAACGTAGAGTGGAAGGAAAGTGACTGAGGTGCATAGCAAGGTAGCCCTCTAGTCGATGATGAGATCAATTTCATAGAATAGGATCTCTCGTTGACATAGATAGAAAAATCGATCTTGAGGAAAGGGTCCTTCATTCATGCCTTTCGTTTGTCACAAAATGACAAGGAAGACCTTGGTGATGCGGTTGCGGAACAAAGAAAATCTTCTCGATATCACTAAAAATTAAATATAAAAGATAATTAAAAGACTAGAAAGAGAAATACTTAAAAGAGAGAGAGAGAGAGTTACAAGTGTGAGGAATGAGAGATGAGGAGGGGGGGGGGGTGGGTTTATATAGGAAACCACCCCAGCCATCCGCCACCGCCCACCGGTCGCGGATGCGGCACTGGCGGACCGCAGGCGGGAAGTTCTCCCGCCTGTGGTATCTACGACCGCTGGCGGACCGCATGCGAGAAGTTATCCCGCAGGCGGTCGCGGATTCTCCTGTGACCGCTTGGCGGTCGCCGATGTTGGCAACCGCCCTGCAGTCGCGAGCTGGTGGTCACGGTGTTTTCAGACAAAAAACGCTTTCAGAAAGAAGCAAAATGTTCGGGGGAGTCAGAGCTCCCTGTTGTTAGATATTGAGTGATGTATAATAATCAGTAATCTTGTAGTTAAGCAAATTTAAATTTGATATAACCTTAAAAGGATTAACTTTAGTTATCTCATTTCAGATTTAGAAAATATTATATATATTTATATATTATAATAATTTTCTTAAAATTTATGTAATTTTAATATATTCAAACCAGTATGCTTTATTTGCGCATAATAAGGAAAGAAAATGACAAAACTTTTTGGAGTAATAAACTAGAATCCACATTCGGTATATTTGCATGAGATTTAATATTGCGGGAGCATATTGATGAGATATAGTTATACCTTGATTATGCAACAAAATTCTTTCAATTTTATCACTATATAAGTATATATGAGTGAGGATTAAACTGTATGAGTTACTTTAATTAGGTAGGGGTAAAAATGACATTTGATGAGATATTGCTCTGTGAATAGGGAAATTGCTATGTCTATATCATCTCCCTACACTTTCGACTGTAATCAATAACAAAACTACACGGGATAAAATATTGGCAAGGAGTAAATAATCAAGTTAACGGAGTAAATATTACCTAAATATTTCATGTGATTTGTGATGACATTTTATGATCGCTTGTCAAAATCCTAATCTCATCATAAATTAATGTGAAATATCCAAGTGAATTAAATTTGCATTATAGATAGAAAGTCAAACATTACTGGATGAGATTATCTAAATTAAGGATAAGAAATAATAATCTAGCCAAGGTTGAAGCACCACCATTCCAAACATTCTTAACTCAACCTCAAGAACCACCATTCCTTCGACACCTCAAAGCGCCCCCGCCTCGATCACAACCCCTCTTTGAGCCGCCACGATCTCCATCACGACTAGGCTGATCACATAATTACCTTGTGCATCATGCATTGCACTATTTTGTACCACATAACTTGGTACTTGAACAACCGATGGTGATTTGACAATAGATCGTATTATATATATATATATATATATATATATATATATATATATATATATATGCGTGTCGGTTACAAGTGAATGGTCTAGTAATACAACGAGTCTATCTCAAATCAGGCCTACACTATGTATCTCGTGTAGACTTGGTCCGGAACACCTCGAACCAACGCCTCGATGCTTGGATGGCAGTGGAATATCGGTGACTAGATCGAGTGTATGTCGGTGATTGTCTTCGACATGATATCGAGGATGCCCCCCGACGTGATATCGATGATGTGGTGGTGTGACGTGTCGAAGGTACACGAGGTTATCCCGATATCGAATGCGATATCGAGAGTGAGATCGGGGATGTATTTCGATGTGATGCGTGGTAGCTGCGGGATAATAATTGCTTACTTTGGGATCCGGGTACCGCGTATTTATAGACCTCGGGATCCGGGGACCACAGTAACATATCGGTGATTATTACCGATATGACATCGAAAGTGGCCTCCGATATGGGCCTGGTTTGGGCCAGGCCCAATATGCAGGAAATGTCCATATCATGTAGTCCCCCAATTTGGGGATTCTTGTCTTTGAGATAAGAATTCGCAAATTTAATTTTAAATTCCTGGGTTGCATGTACCCTTCGTCCCGCCAGTTCAAATGACGGAGATCAAATTTGCGAGGAATGCCGTTTGTGATAAATTTCGCTGGAGTCTCCAAAAAGTGGATGTATAATTTGAGGTCCGTATTTGAATTTTTAGTTCGCCACACGGGATTTTTAAATTGCCCGCACATCTCGGGATTGCGCTCTGTGATGCACTTTGGTGATCCCCCCTGTGCGTCTGTCCTTGCCCATTTCCTTTTATCTATATCGAATATCAGTACCGATGTGAGATCGAAACTATGTTTCGATCTAGCATCTCCGATATCTATAAATAGGGCTGTCAGGAAAGTGAAAACCCACTTTGGCTTTTAGCGAACTTTCGTTGTTCCTTCGAAAAGCACATCAAATTTGACTTCCGATATAGCATTCGATCTCAGTTTTGATATCTTCCTTCGATTTTAATTTTTGATATCGTATTCGATACCTTTTTCGATATCTCATTTGATTTTGACTTTCATCCTTTAGCGCGTTAATATGTCGTTTGTCGGGGACAATGTTGACGCAGGTTTGCCCAAGATGGATTTCGAAGAGGGCAGAATGGAATACTCCGAACACGAGATGTTTGGGCCTGATCAGTTGACTGGCGAACAGGGCGGTGCTGAATTTTCTACTCCGCCCGAAGCTGTCGGCCCCAATGTGGACGAATGGGGTTTTGAGGTCAGCCCTCCGAAATATAAGACTTCCGAGAAGTACGAGGACATGAGGTCTCATGTTCCTCATCATGAGGTCATATTCCCCAGTGCGGATCAACGAATGCATACTCCACCAAAAGGCTGCATTACTGTTAATACCAAGCATTTCAAGAACGGACTGCGCTTCCCGATTGATCCTGCGGTTAGTGCTATCGTAGCAAGCATCGGGGTCTACTTGGGACAGCTAGCCCCCAATTCTCTGGGGTACATTGTGGCTTTTATTTGTGTCATGAGGGCGTTGGGTGCCCCTTGCGGAGCTAATGAGTTCTGGGAACTCTTTAGTGTCATGGTCAACATGAAGGGTAGTGATAGAGGGTTCTTCTGTGTGCGAGCCCATGCGGGACTTAGGTTCGCGCAATATACTCAATCTAGCTATGGATTTGGAAATAAGTGCGAGTATATGTACATTCAGGAGAGGGCGGCTGGCGAGTTTGATGCGCTTCCTATTGTGTGGTGTAAAGACACCAAATATGAGAGACGAGCCGCTGTCGGGCCTACTGCACATATCCTCGACTTTCTGAGGAATTTGATTAACCATCCGTATGACGGTACCCTTCTTTGTAGTGACATAGTTTTGCGAGCAAGTGGGATATCTCCCGTACGGTATAATGGTCCCTCTACACTCGGTAAGTGTTATATCTTTGTAAATTAATATCTTCCTCCCGATTTATTTCTTGATCCTCTATTTTATGTGTTTCGCAGCCGATTTGGTGGAGTACTGTAGTCTGGATGCGATAGCGGAACGTAGACAGCCGGGGGCCAAAGCCGCTATAGATGACGCACCTCCACTCGTCAAGAAGAGGGGTAGTGAGGGCGTGCGCAAGAACGCGAAGAAATCTGTTCCCTCATCGAGTGGAAATACTGCCAAGGTGGGTAGTGCTTCGCAGTCTCAACATGATGTTGATGTTGGGATGTCCATGGGGTGAAAAAGAAGGAAGGAAGAGGGTAGTTCAAGTGGGATCACAGTGGTCTCTTCCGCTCTGTAAGTAGTCTTTGTGTCTATTGGATGTGTATTTCCTTTGAGTTTTCATTTGACTAAGCAATCGACTCCTTATTGTGGATGTGCAGGTGGCGGGTTTTTAGAAAGGTTTCTTGGCGATGGCTGTTAAGGGCCAATCGGATCACGCCGAGTCGCTCCGAGTTACTAATGGTTTGCTCGAGAAACTAGGCGAATACGATCCTATTGCTGCCGTACAGCTCCAGCATGAGATAGACGAGGCCATGAATATTTTGAAGGCCAGCGAGAATAATGTGGAAGGCCTGTTAAATGATAATAAAAGGTTGATTGCAGAGCTCAATGAGTCTCGACTTATCGCTGGCCAAGAGGCATCTCGTCGGGAGGCACTTGAAGTTGTGGCCGCAATTCTGAAGGACCAACTAGCCCAGGCTGAAAGGCACATGCGGTGCATGACGCTAAGCAAAAGCCAATTGACTAGTGCGGCCAAATAGTTCCTTCTGAGTCGGTCGTACAAGATGATGTGTGCTGAGCGGGGCTTGCTCGAGCGGGAGGAAGCCAAGGCCTCTGTCATAGGTCAAATTCAGCTGGAAGGTGGTTTCAAGGACGGTTACGACCCTTCAGCCATAAATCCATTGAAGGGGCCGGACGGGAAATTTCCTGAGGACTCCGACGATGACGACGAAGATTTGGAGCCAGAAGCGGGGTACCGCGAGATTATTGAGCAGAAGAGTTTGGCGCTAATCCACATTAAATGGGCTCCTCGTTATCCCGGTTAAGAGTTTAGGATTCTGTATTTTTTCTTTTGGCGCAGTTGCCTCTGTAATATGACTCATGGTTTTGCCCGTTAATTCAATCGATCTTTTCTGCGTGTCCTGATATATATATTTGTTTATACGTATTCCATGGTATGATTGCTTGTGTTATTGTTACGCCTCCTTGCTATGTCACCTATCGGTTATACCGGATTATGTCGACTAATCTAGCTAATCGCATGGAGGTGCTTCTGTTTCCGTTCTTTATAGTGCGACCCCGTTATCACAGGGAAACCGTTATTGTTCACATGTTTCAAGGTCGACCTTGTTATCACAAGGGATGTTTTCTTGTGGGTAGGGGCGCATCCCATTATCACACGGAACCCGCTACCGTTGCAATGTTTATTGTCGACCCCGTTATCACAGGGGAAATGTTTCTTGTGGGTAGGGGCGCATCCCGTTATCACAGGGAACCCGCTACTGTTGCAATGTTTATTATCGACCCCATTATCACAGGGGATATTTTTCTTGTGAGTAGGGGCGCGTCCCGTTATCACAGGGAACCCGCTACCGTTGAAATGTTTATAATCGACCCCGTTATCACAGGGGATATTTTTCTTGTTGTAGGTGACCCGCTACCACTCAAGGGTATGAGCCTTTTCTTTGTCTTTTTGACTATGTCTCTTGGTGACTCTGTCGTCGTGGAATCTGTGGGTCATTAAGCCATGTAAAACAGCACAGACAAGAAAGATTTTCGATGTAAAAGCTAATATGAAAGCACGAAATGATGTGCATGTGTTATCTGCGGAATGTTCCCTCAATCTGGGAATATCAATTTTATACAAGAAAAGGTGTTTCCATGGTGTTCTATCATGCCTGTTGTACCTGTTTGTACCTGTTGTACCTGTTTAAATGGATAATATTGAATAATCTGGGGCAATGCCCACTGAATACCCCTTTTAATATTCCCTATGTCCATTTCGGATATAGTAACGTGTGCTCCTTCGAGCCATGTACCTGTAAGAGGGCGATGTGTTAAACATATATATAGGGAAATACTCCCCAATTCTTTGTGCCATTCTCTGCACTTCTGTAATATCCGCTTAGGACATATCCCTACATGAAATATGAGATTTCTCCAAGTAATAAATAAAAAGCTAATCACGGATAACGGTCGAAGGCTAGGTAAACCTAACCCGCCTACGTATCCCGTTGAATGGGGAATCAGACCGGCGTAGTTCCCCCTATTTTAAGTTACACGCCGACCCACGAAGGGGCAAAATAAGAGATAACGATCGAAGGTTAGGTAAACCTAACCCGCCTAAGTATTCTGTTGAATGGGGAATCAGACCGGCGTAGTTCCCCCTGTTTTAGGTTTACAACTTAACCCGCAATGGGGCAATGTTTCAAATGTTCAAGCGTAATTTAAAAATTACTAAAATCTAAAATATTGTCCTGTCGTTCCTCATGGTGATCACTCCATAGCTTGCTGATCCTGATTTGGCCCGATTGCTTCTGCCTCCGCTTCTCTAATTCTTGGCAACGTAAGAAAAGTGATGTAGCAGAACCAAGCCTCCTCCTTGTTAGCGACCACTTCTCCGACCCCTCCTCCTGCTGGGAATTTCATCTTCTGATGGAATGTGGATACCACCGCTCTTATCGCGTTTAGGGCCGGCCTGCCGATTATGACATTGTATGCAAATGGTTGGTCCACGATCGTGTATTGAACATTAATAGTTTGCCTGTGCGGTTCTTGTCCAAATGATGTGGGAAGGTTCACTTGCCCTAGGGGAATTGTCTCTGCTCCACCAAATCCTACCAATGGCGTACAGACTTGTTCAACCACGTGGTGGGAGAGTGCCATCTTCTCCAAAGTATGCGCAAACATAACATTGGTGGAACTACCATTGTCTATAAGTACCTTGTGTACAACGTAGTTAGCGATATCAAGCTGAACAACCAGGGGGCAGTCGAGCTCGACTGCCTGGATGGGTTCGGGGCTGAGATCCAAGAGGTCCCTGCCAGAAAACGTGATAACCTCGTCTGGAAGCTCCTCAATCAACGTCGTGAATCCGACGAATCGGTCCTCATTTAATCCACAAGTTATTTTCTTCCTCTGGTTGGTGGAATCTACTCCCGCTGTCCCACCGCTTATCACATTAATCACCCCCTCGAAGGCGCGATATTTATCGTATCGCGTCCTTGTCCACTCTCAATTGCCTTAAGGCCCTCCCTTCTTGGGGATTGGGACCGCTCTCTTTATTCAACATACTGCCCGCTCGCCTTAACAAACTCTATTAACCTTTCTTCCTTAATCAGTCTCTCGATCTCATCCTTCAGGTAATAGCAGTCCTTCGTGTCATGGCCTTTTTGGCGGTGGTACTCACAGTAGCGCCTAGATTTCTTGGTGAAATCCGTCTCCTTGATTTTCCGAGGCGCACTTAGCCAATTCCTGCTTTGCGCGACGGCCAAGATAGTGCGAATGTCCTGATTGAGGGGGGTATATCTCTTTGGGGACCTGTCTCTTCCTCCCCTGCTCTTGTTCCATAGCTCTCTACCTCTTTCTCGGCCGGATTCCTGGGGTCTAAACTTAGCTGCCATCATCGCGTCTTCATAAATCACAGTATGTGCCAACTCGTTTATCTGATTGATGGTAGGTTCTGCGAGCTTGATCAACTCTTTGGAAAATCTGTTGTGCGTCGTTGCCCTGAATAGGGTCTGCAACACTTGTCCCCCGTAGGGGTTGTCCACCTTCAGTAGCTCCTCATTGAATCTGTTCATGAACTCACCGAGAGTTTATCTCTCTTATTGTTTCAACGCTTCCAAATGGTACATGCTTGTCTTTATTCGCTTATGACTGGAAAAGTGGTTCTCCAACCTCTCCTTCATCTGCTCACAGCTAGAAATAGATCCCGCTTTGATTCTGTTAAACCAGTCTAATGCCGCTCCTATCAGTGTTGTTGCCATTATTTTTGCCTTAATACCCTCGGCAAAATCTTGTAGGTTCAAGAGACTCTCCACGGCGTGGATGTGATCCCTCGGGTCGCTCTTCCCATCATATGGTTTTATGGTTGGAATTTTGTCTCCTCTGCACAATACCTCCTTCTCGATTTCAAAATAGAAGGGAGTCAACGGCCGTTGGTATCCAACTGCTGTAGCTCCACGATTTTCGTTCCTTCTCCCAACTTCCATGCCCTTCGTCACTTTAACTGTTTCCCTTATCGTGTTACCTCTGTCCTCCTCGAATGTCCCGGTCCCTCCGGTCATTCTCGGTATTGTCACTTACTTCTACCCTCTCTTCACTTCCAGCTCCTGTCCAACAGCCTCTTCCCGCGTCGTCCCTTCGAACCACTTCCAGGATCTCCTCTTTGTCCTGCTCTTGCCTTGTCCTTCGTCCCACCATGTGTGGCAACAAAGTCTCCATTGTAGCATCTAGCGCCACTTTCACAAAAGCGTTGATCTGCGCTAACATCTCCGAGGTTATGGCGGCGGGGGGAATGGCGCTCCGTCCTGCAGCCCTCACCCCCTCTGAGCCGGGAGGGTCCGTGTTTGGCACCTCGGTCAATGGAACATCTGCCGTGGGGTTTTCAGTGGTCAGGCCCTCAGCCGCGGGTTCTGCTGTATTTGGTGCGGCGAAGGTTGGACCTGCGTTCGTGGTTCGCAGCGGCCTCCCGGTCATGCGGCTTCGTCGCGGCTCGTTCTGTGCTGGATGAAGCTCCGTCTCGGCTTGGGTCGCTGTCTGTTCTTGGTCAGTCGGGTGCTGAGGGAGTTGTGTGTCCTCCATCCTGGCGCTCCTAGTCACAACTCCGTTAAATTCAGATCGGGTCCTCCTTCCTTGCATCTTGGCGTCCTCGTTCGTGAAATGGTGTTTCCCACAGACGGCGCCACTGATTTGACAATAGATCGTATTATATATATGCGTGTCGGTTACAAGTGAATGGTCTAGTAATACAACGAGTCTATCTCAAATCAGGCCTACACTATGTATCTCATGTAGACTTGGTCCGGAACACCTCGAACCAACGCCTTGATGCTTGGATGGCAATGGGATATCGGTGACTAGATCGAGTGCATGTCAGTGATTGTCTTCGACATGATATCGAGGAGGCCACCAACGTGATATCTGTGATGTGGTGGTGTGACGTCTCGAAGGTACACGAGGTTATCCCGATATCGAATGCGATATCGAGAGTGAGATCGAAGATGTATTTCGATGTGATGTGTGGTAGCTGAGGGATAATAATTGCTTACTTTGGGATTCGGGTACCGCGTATTTATAGACCTCGGGATCCGGGGACCACAGTAACATATCGGTGATTATTACCGATATGACATCGAAAGTGGCCTCCGATATGGGCCTGGTTTGGGCCATGCCCAATATGCGGGAAATGCCCATATCAGATCGTGATGCTGAGGATGATTGTGACGGATGGGCCAGTGATGCTGCTCGGGCATAGGGTTGGACAAAGCGTACAAGATGTCCAACTAATGGGCATCTTGCATACGATGTTTGTTGAAAGGGGTTCAACGTAGTGGCAAACCCTAATGCACCCATGGCTGAGAGCAAGTCCTCGGATGCGATAGTCTTGCAATGCTCCTTGTTGCATCTTACATTGGCTTCACTAGTAATGAAATGGATGAATTCAGAAACGCATTCTTGCAAAGTTTCTTTCGCGTCATCAGCGATCTTGGCGTGAGGCGGGAGCGCACTGCACATTATTCGCGTTAAATTTGCGAGTGGCATATATTGATGATGGTGTGAATTTTCTTCATTACGAGCGCCAATCAGGATGTTTACATCGTCACTAGCATCTCCAATAACGACACGTTGAAAGATTATGTAGGCAAATAAAGAAATGAATTAGAAGCATTTACTATGTAACTCAAAAAGTAAAGCACTTAATTACTATGATTTCAAAAGTATCAAGCTTTCAAGCTTGTGTTAGTGCGGTTTCTATTGTAGTTATACTACGGAAAATTAGATCCTGGTGGTACCACCACTGGTGGTACCACACTCAGACCCAATATACATACACATGTGTATGTATAGGTCTGAGTGTGGTACCACCCGTGGTGGTACCACCAGGATCAAATTGACCAATGGGCAAAAAGTAATAAAGTTTAGTTGTATTAGAAAACCGTGCTTTTTATTGAATATTATCGTATAGATTTAACTGATTATTGAGAAAGCAACAGATCTGTAATTTAGGTTAGAAAAATGCAGACATATAATTCTTGTCTTTAATTAGCAAACTTAGTACGTCACATAATAAATATGATAACTTACTCAAAAGGCATACAAAAATTATAGACATTCTACCAAAAACATACAAGAATTATAATCTAAGCTACAAATAATGAGTTAATACTTACGAAAGTTTGTATGAAGAAGTATAATTAGTCAGTAAATTTGAAAACAAAATTTGAATCCAACTCGACCTAAGAAATCATATATAGAGTATTGTACTTCAATTCAATGTTTACATAAATTAAATGTTAGTACAAAATCAACTAGAGTCTTCATCGATCTCCATATGTGCAATTTAATGGACATATTAATTTTGTACCAAATTAATTTTAATGACAACAATTAACACTTGGTGCCTCAATTGTATTGGACTTGCCATCTCCGAACGCTCCCGCTTGACCATCATGTCTACAGTAACAAACTGTAACTGTAAAGTTGTTAGTTTTCTTAGTCATCTGTGTGAAACATGACAAAGATAAGTTACTTTACTCTCCTTACTCCTTAGTCACTTCTACCGAAACCAGTAAAACAAACTCACGGTTTCCTCAACTTTTCCATATCAGCATTTGAGGATGGAATCAAGTTTTAAACCTCTTCATTTTCCAGGTGAACAGATTTTACCACCAAAAAATGGTCAAAATACTTTTTGCAATTTTAGAATCGGAGCATTAAGTCTATATGCTAAAACATATATATATATATATATACACACACAAAAAGATATCTCAGTTAATTAGTGTTGACGATGACCTTCCACTACAACAAAACGCATCAATTGCATGGAAAAAATTCCATGCAATTTTATATCTCTGCATCGGATAAAATCCGATGCAGTGTCCTTTGCATCCGAATTTTCGAATGCAGCCTACGTGGCTGCATCCGAATCATCGGATGCAAAGGCTGCATAGAAAATTTCCGATGCAGCCTTATTTATCCGAGGCTACCTTTGCATCCGATTTTTCGGATGCAAAGCCCGTTGCTGCATCTTAATTTTGCGATGCAATATAATTGTATCGCAATTTTCCGATTCTACATATCTTGCATCCGAAAATAAAAATTCGGATGCAAGACTTTCCATGCTATTGCTATGTTTTGTTGTAGTGTTCAAAGCAAAATAATCATGAACTTGATGAGAAAATAACTAGCAAATTGAGAACTTCCGTATTAAAAAAAAAAAAGCAAAAAGCTTTTAATTTCAAATGTATGATAATTGGACATGAAAATAGAACTCAAGAAAAAATTATTTATATCGCTAAAGGAGGATTTATGAAAAAGAACATACGACAACATACGACAAAAAATAACTTTAAAGACATTCGATGCCACATCTAACAAGAATTCGAGAATCAACAAATTCTTAACAAACGTACCAAATCTATAAGAAAGAATGCATGTAACTTATAAATAATTGGTAAAAAATTACCAAATAATCTCTTTTATGCCAATAAACCCATGTAGATTCATTAGATCTCTCAGGTTTTTGCAATACTTTACTCTTTAATCCAAAATTATCCATAATTTGTAACATGTAAATAAAGAAAAGGAAAATAATGAAAAATAAATGTTTACCTGAATTTTGTGATCTAATGATGTACTTGTTTCTGGAGTTGGAGCTAGCATCACCATATTGTTCCATTGCCGCGATGTTTTTGGTTGCTCTCTTAACACACAAATGTTATGCAAACTCTAAAAACTAGTTGGCTTGAGTGGTGAAGTATCAAGAAAGTCCAGGTCTTATTTATAATATGACTCTAACAATATTAGTTGATATAAGCCAAAAATTTTAGTATATCATTAAGTACTGTACGTATAATAAGACTACAAAATTTTCATTAAGATTATGATTTGATTTTATATTTTAGTATGTACATAAAATGTTTCAAAAATAATGGACTTGAAAACATATTAATTCAAGTAAGAGTTAGTTTTTTTCAAAAGATCTTTCCTGTTTATGAAGTTTCAAAAAATCTAATTTGACTGATATATTCCCCTAAATGCGTCTCTCTTTATCTTAGCTTCCCATTAGCAATTTAGCATACATTGAGAAGCTATTTAGTTTTAAAATAATTTTTTTCTCAAAAAGATGATGTAGATTATAAATGTGATAAAAAGTCATGATTTTCTTTGATATTTAATGACGAACTATTAAAAATATCCTGTATATTTGCCATTTTCATGAATATGCCCAAAAAAATTTTATGCTTCAAAAATGCACCGTAACAATATGAATCATCTGACAAAAATATCCAATGTATCTTATTCGGGCTATTTGGCCTACGTGGCAGCCAACTCGATAAAGTGTCATTCAAGGTGGAGACACGCTGCGCCATGTCATTATATCTCACTCAAATAATGATTTTAAGTCAGCTAATTGCATACAAACACACACACACAGATATATATATATATATATATATATATATCCAAGACTTAGGAACCCTAAACACAAATTCCCCCAAATCGATTGTTCTTCAAAACCCAAAATTCAAAAATCCATATCACCAAAATGTCGAAATCAACGATGTCATCACATTTGATGTGCAATTTTGGAAGACCGACCATTGTGCGCTTGTCAATGACCGATGGAAACCCTTGTCGTAGGTTCCACGGGTGTTGAAAAGGGAACTGGGTTGTGGGTTATTCATTTGAGAAGATCCACCAGTTTGTGCAAGGGCTAGAGCCGTTATACCTACATTGCGAAGAGGAATCGAGAGGATGGAGGCGAAAGTTAAGGAACTTGAAGAAGAACTTGCGATGAAGAAGACAATCTAATGATCTGCCTCTCAGTCTTGTCAATGGGTGCCTGCGCACCTTGGGAGGTGCCCCTAGTTGGGCACTGCTGCGTGGCAGTGAATACTCCTGATGCTGGAGTCTCTTTCAGCCTCCGGCTCGGGCCAGCTCCGGTGGAACCCGGGGAAGATGGTGCTCTAACCCTAGATCCTGAAGAAGTGGGCGCGACATCGGGTGAGGCAGCGACATCAAAAGAAAGGCGACACTATAGCCAAGGTGTCAACGATGTCGATGCATTGAGGGCCGCGACATTGCGACTACGACTGCTATGTGTGATAACTACACGAGATCCAATACTACCTCAACCACTAGCAACTGGGGAACATTGGGAACATCAGAAGCACTCGAACGTTGTGGACCAGTGCCAGTTCGACGGCGACGACTGTCTGACATGTCAAATATATGCTAGAAAACTACGAAAAATTATCTAAGTTAGATGATTGAGAAAGATTCCCTAAAATTCAATCGTTACTAAGTTATAAAAAATCCCTAAAGATCATTTGTACTAAGTTATTAAGATCCCTTAAAGATTATTTATTATAAGTTATAAAGATTCTATAAAGGCATTATTTCTAAGTTATAAAGTTACATTAAATTAACTAAACTAACAATTTAACATGCCTTTAAATCTACAAAATAACAATAAATAAGCTAAACTACATAATAATACATTAAATTACCTAAACTAACAATTTAACAGGCATTTAACTAACAATTTAAGATTAAATAAATATTCTCTAAAGACATTATTTCTAAGTTATAAAGATCCCGTAATTGCATTACTTCTAAGTTATAAATACTTCCTAAAGGCATTCTTGTTGTTATAAAAATCTTTCTAAAAGAATTATCTCGAAGTTATAAAGATTATCCTAAATGAATTATCTCTAAGTTATAAAGACCACCTACATGCACTAGTTCTAAGTTATGAAGACCACCTAAAGGCACTATTTCTAATTTATAAAGATTTTCTAAAGACATTATTTCTAAGTTTAACATTAATTAAACTAAACTAATAATATACAATTATAAATATTACTAAAAAATTTAATATAAAAGATAATTAAAAGACTAGAAAGAGAAATACCTAAAAAAGAGAGAGAGGGACTTACAAGTGTGAGGAATGAGAGAGGAGGAGAGGGGGGGGGGGGTTGGTTTATATAGAAAACCCCCCTGCCATGGCGGTCGCGGATGCGGCTCTGGCGGACCGTAGGCGGAAAGTTTTCCCGCATGTGGTATCCGCGACCGCTGGCTGACCGCAGGCGAGAAGTTCTCCCGCCTGTGCGCGGATTCTCCGTTGATTGCTAGGCGGTCGTCTATGTTGTCGCGGGCTGGCGGTCACGGTGCTTTCAGACAGAAAATGCTTTCAGAAAAAAGCAAAATATTCGGGGGAGTCAGAGCTCCCTATTATTAGATATTGAGTGATGTGTTAACTATATTAATGTAATCTAGTAGTTAAGCAAATTTAAATTTGAAATAACCTTAAAAGGATTAACTTTAGTTATCTCATTTCAGATTTAGAAAATATTATATATATATATATATTATAATATTTTTCTTAAAATTTATGTAATTTTAATATATTCAAACCAGTATGCTTTATTTGCGCATAATAAGGAAAGAAAATGACAAAACTTTTTGGAGTAATAAACTAGAATCCACATTCGATATATTTGCATGTGATTTAATATTGCGAGAGCATATTGATGACATGATATAGTTATACCTTGATTATGCTGCAAAATTCTTTCAATTTTATGACTATATCAGTATATATGAGTGAGGATTAAACTTTATGGGTAAAAATGACATTTCATGAGATATTGCTCTGTGAATAGGAAAATTACTATCTCTATATCATCTCCCTACACTTTTGACTGTAATCAATAAAAAAACTACACAAGATAGAATATTGGCAAGGAGTAAAATAATCAAATTAACGAAGTAAATATTACCTAAATATTTCATGTGATTTGTGATGACATTTTATGATCAACAACAACAACAACAACCAAGCCTGTAATCCCAATTAACTTGGGGCAGGCTATGACGACATTTTATGATCGCTTGTCAAAATTCTAATCTCATCAAAAATTAATGTGAAATACCCAAGTGAATTAAATTTGCATTATAGCTAGAAAGTCAAACATTACTAGATGAGATTAACATACAAATTACTAAATTAAGGATAAGAAATAATAATCTAGGCAAGGTTGAAGCAACACCATTCCAAACATTCTTAACTCAACCTCAAGAACCACCATTCATTCGACACCTCGAAGTGCCCCTGCCTCGATCACAACCCTTCTTTGAGCCGCCGCGATGTCCATCATGACTAGGCTGATCACGTAATTACCTTGTGCATTATGCATTGCACTATTTTGTACCACATGACTTGGTACTTGAACATGAACCGGTGGTGATGCTGAGGATGATTGTGACGAATGGGCCAGTGATGCTGCTCGGGCATAGGGTTGGACAAAGCGCACAAGATGTCCAACTAAGGGGCATCTTGCATACGACCCTGTTGCATCTTACATTGGTTTCACTAGTAATGAAATGGATGAATTCAGAAATGCATTCTTGCAAAGTTTCTTTCGCGTCATGAGCGATCTTGGCATGAGGCGGGAGCGCACTGCGCATGATTCGCGTTAAATCTGCGAGTGGCATATATTGATGATGGTGTGAATTTTCTTCATTAGGAGCGCCATTCAGGATGTTTGCATCGTCATGTAGGGGGAGGCGGTTAAGCATTGGGCCACAGAGGATCATATAGAGGTGTTGCGGCAGTCCAAGAAAAATAGGAGAGAGAGGACATTAGATATAAGCGATGAGTTGCATGTTATGATATATCCAAGTTTGCATGTTCATATCTGTTGCCTTAGGAATGTAACAGTTTAAGTAATTGGTGAGGTTGACAACCTTTAGGACACTAGAATCTTATGACTCAATCTTTATGACACAAGGATCTCATTAATTCACATAGTTTCTGTTAGAATATGGATCTTGTGCACAATGAAGTATGCTTTAGGTAGAGTATAAAATAATGTCAACAATTCGAATCTGTCAAAAACCATTCATTACATCAACAACAACAAAACGCCAAACTTACAAAGACCCAGTCAGAAACCTTAAACCTTAAACCTTTACAAAGTTAAGCAATAACAACCTTAAATCTCCACAGCCTCAAACCTCCCGAAGCTTTTATTTTACACAATATGATTAACCTCTTCAACCCTAAACCCCCTTGTTTCAGTACAACATTATAACAACAACACACAATATCAAAATGATCATAAAAAAAACTAACCCGAACACCCAATTTCGTGTTCTCCTTCAGCAGCGCATTAATCTTCTCTTTCGACTCCTTCATTGTTTTTTCAAACAAATATTGAATTGTGTCCAGATTTTGTTCTTTCTTCATCGCAAGTTCTTCTTCAAGTTCCTTAACTTTTGCCTCCATCCCCTCGATTCCCCTTCGCAATGTCGCTATAACGGCCCTAACCCTTGCACAAACTGGTGGATCTTCTCAAATGAATAACCCACAACCCTGTTTCCCTTTCCAACACCCATGGAACCTACGACAAGGGTTTCCATCGGTCATTGACAATCGCACAACGGCGGGTCTTCCACAGTTGCACATCAAATGTGATGACATCGTTGATTCCGACATTTTGGTGATATAGGTTTTCGAATTTAGGGTTTTGAAGAACAATCAATTTGGGGGAATTTGTGTTTAGGGTTTCTAAGTCCTTGATATATATATATATATATATATATATATATATGTGTGTGTGTGTGTGTGTGTGTGTGTGTGTGCGCACGCACGTGTGTGTGTGTGTGTGCGTGTGTGTGTGTCTGTGTGTGTGTGTGCGCGTGTGTGTGTGTGCGTATGTGTGTGTGTATATATATGCAATTAGCTGACTTAAAATCATTATTTGAGTGAGATATAGTGACACGGCGCAACGTTTCTCCACCTTAAATGACACTTTATAGAGTTGGCTGCCACGTAGGCCAAATAGCCCGAATAAGAGACATTGGATATTTTTTGGGCAAATTCATGAAAATGGCAAACATACAGGGTATTTTTAATAATTCGTCATTAAATATCAAGGAAAATCATGACTTTTTATCACATTTATAATCTACACCATCCTTTTGAGATAAAATTTATTTTAAAACCAAGTAGCTTCTCAAGGTATGCTAAACTGCTAATGGGAAGCTAAGATAAAGAGAGACGAATTTAGTGGAATATATCAGTCAAACTAGATTTTTCGAAACTTTATAAACAGGAAAGATCTTTTGAAAAAAACTAAATCTTACTTGAATTAATATGTTTTCAAGTCCATTATTTTTGAAACATTTTATGTTACATACTAAAATATAAAATCAAATCATAATCTTAATGAAAATTTTGTAGTCTTATTAATTATACGTACAGTACTTAATGATATACTAACATTTTTGGCTTATATCAACTAATATTGTTAGAGTCACATTATAAATAAGACCTGGACTTTCTTGATACTTCACCACTCAAGCCAACTAGTTTTTAGAGTTTGCATAACATTTGTGTGTTAAAAGAGCAACCAAAAACATCGCGACAATGGAACAATATGGTGATGCGAGCTCCAACTCCAGAAACAGGCGCATCATTAGATCACAAAATTCAGGTAAACATTTCTTGTTCATTATTTTCCTTTTATTTATTTACATGTTACAAATTATGGATAATTTTGGATTAAAGAGTAAAGTATTGCAAAAACCTGAGAGATCTAATTAAAGACAAGAATTATATGTCTACATTTTTCTAACCTAAATTACAGATCTGTTGTTTTCTTAATAATCAGTTAAATCTATACGATAATATTCAATAAAAAGCACTGTTTTCTAATACAACTAAACTTTGTTATCTTTTGCCCATGTAGTATAACTACAATAGAAACCGCAGGAACCCAAGCTTGAACGCTTGATACTTTTGAAATCATAGTAATTAGGTGCTTTACATTTTGAGTTACATAGTAAATGCTTCTAATTCATTTCTTTGCTTGCCAACATAATCTTTCAAGGTGTCGTTATTGGAGATGCTAGCGACGATGCAAACATCCTCAATGGCGCTCCTAATGAAGAAAATTCACACCATCATCAATATATGCCACTCGCAAATTTAACGCGAATCATGCGCAGTGCACTCCCGCCTCACGCCAAGATCGCTGATGACGCGAAAGAAACTTTGCAAGAATGCGTTCCTGAATTCATCCATTTCATTACTAGTGAAGCCAATGTAAGATGCAACAAGGAGCATTGCGACACTATCGCATCCGAGGACTTGCTCTCAACCATGGGTGCATTAGGGTTTGCCACTACGTTGAACCCCTTGCGATATTTTTGAACAAACATCGTATGCAAGATGCCCCTTAGTTGGACATCTTGTGCGCTTTGTCCAACCTTATGCTCGAGCAGCATCACTGGCCCATCCGTCACAATCATCCTCAACATCACCACAAGGTAATTATGTGATCAGCCTAGTCATGATGGACATCGCGGCGGCTCAAAGAGGGGTTGTGATCGAGGCAGGGGCACTTCGAGGTGTCGAAGGAATGGTGGTTCTTGAGGTTGAGTTAAGAATGTTTGGAATGGTGGTGCTTCAACCTTGGCTAGATTATTATTTCTTATCCTTAATTTAGACATTTGTATGTTAATCTCATCCAGTAATGTTTGAATTTCTAGCTATAATGCAAATTTAATTCACTTGGGTATTTCACATTAATTTTTGATGAGATTAGAATTTTGACAAGTGATCATAAAATGTCATCATAGCCTACCCCAATTTAATTGGGATTACATGCTTGGTTGTTTTTGTTGTTGTTCATAAAATGTCATTACAAATCACATGAAATATTTAGGTAATATTTACTCCGTTAATTTGATTATTTTACTCCTTGCCAATATTCTATCCTGTGTAGTTTTGTTATTGATTACAGTCAAAAGTGTAGACATAGCAATTTCCTTATTCACAGAGCAATATCTCATCAAATGTCATTTTTACCCATATAATTTAATCCTCACTCATATATACTTATATAGTGATAAAATTGAAAGAATTTTGCTGCATAATCAAGGTATAACTATATCTTGTCATCAATATGCTCTCGCAATATTAAATCACATGCAAATATATCGAATGTGGATTCTAGTTTATTACTCCAAAAAGTTTTGTCATTTTCTTTCCTTATTATGCGCAATTAAAGCATACATACTGGTTTGAATATATTAAAATTACATAATTTTAAGAAAATTATTATAATATATATATATATATATGTATAATATTTTCTAAATCTGAAATGAAAGTTAATCCTTTTAAGGTTATTTCAAATTTAAATTTGCTTAACTACTAGATTACTGATTAATATAGTTAACACATCACTCAATATCTAATAACAGGGAGCTCTGACTCCCGCGAACATTTTGCTTTTTTCTGAAAGCATTTTTTGTCTCAAAGCACCGTGACCGGCAGCCCGCGATCGCCGGGCGGTCGACAATATAGACGACTGCCTAGCGGTCCAGAGAATCCGCAACCGCCAGGCGGTCGCGGATACCACAGGTGGGAGAGCTTCTCGCCTGCGGTCCGCCAGCGGTTGCGGATACCACAGGCGAGAAAACAACCCGCATGCGGTCCGCCAGAGCCGCATCCATTACCGCCATGGCAGGGGGGTTTTCTATATAACCCCCTCCCCCCAGTCCTCCTCTCTCATCCAAGTCTTCTGTCTCAGAGCATATTTCGGATCCTCAACCCTCTAAAAGTCCTGTTTCTTCGTGTTGTACATCAAATTTTTGTAACAAGACTTCTCCTTCGTTTCGCAGGCCGCTTGTACTTCGTATTTCTCTCTTGCACAGATCACATATATATTCGGCAAATTAATAAAGTTTTAAGATTATTCTTATTACGTCATTTGATTTATTGATATATTAAATTAAATAATATGATATATGATATGGGCATTTCCCGCATATTGGGCCAGGCCCAAACCAGGCCCATATTGGACCATATCGGGGATCACTTTCGACGTCATATCGGTAATAATCACCGATATGTTACTTTGGTTCCCGGATCCCGAGGTCTATATATACGCGGTGCCCGGATCCCAAAACAAGCAATTATTATCCCTCAGCCACCGCTCGTCATATCGAAATACCTCACCGATGTTACTTTCGATATCTCATTCGATATCGTGACTACAACACACGCCTGTGACACGTCATACCACCTCATCGCCGATCTCACATCGGGGGTCATCCCCGACATCACATCGTAGGCTATCACCGACGTCCGTTCGCTCTATTTACCGATATTCCGCTCCCATCCAAGCATCGAGGCGAAGATCCGAGGTGTTCCGGACCAAGCCTACACGAGACTCGTAGTGTAGGTCTGATTTGAGATAGGCTCGTTATATTGCTGGACCACTCACTTGTAACCGAGTCTCATATATACTTATATAGTGATAAAATTGAAAGAATTTTGCTGCATAATCAAGGTATAACTATATCTTGTCATCAATATGCTCTCGCAATGTTAAATCACATGCAAATATATCGAATGTGGATTCTAGTTTATTACTCCAAAAAGTTTTGTCATTTTCTTTCCTTATTATGCGCAAATAAAGCATACTGGTTTGAATATATTAAAATTACATAAATTTTAAGAAAATTATTATAATATATATATATATATATAATATTTTCTAAATCTGAAATGAGATTACTAAAGTTAATCTTTATAAGGTTATTTCAAATTTAAATTTGCTTAACTTCTAGATTACTGATTAATATAGTTAACACATCACTCAATATCTAATAATAGGGAACTCTGACTCCCCCGAACATTTTATTTTTTTCTGAAAGCATTTTCTGTCTGAAAGCACGACTGCCTAGCGGTCACCAACATAGACGACTGCGTAGCGGTCACCGAAGAATGGTGGTCGCGGATACCACAGGCGGGAAACTTGTCGCAGCGGTCCGCCAGCGGTCGCGAATACCATAGGCGGGAAAACTTCTCGCCTACGGTCCGCCAGAGCCGCATCCGCGACCGCCATGGCAGGGGGGGTTTCTATATAAACCCCCTCCCCCCTCCTCCTCTCTCATTCCTCACACTTGTAAGTCCCCCTCTCTCTTTTTTAAGTATTTCTCTTTCTAGTCTTTTAATTATTTTTTATATTTAATTTTTTAGTAATATTTATAATTGCATATTATTAGTTTCGTTTAATTAATGCTAAACTTAGAAATAATGTCTTTAGAAAATCTTTATAAATTAGAAATAGTGCCTTTAGGTGGTCCTTATAACTTAGAACTAGTGCATGTAGGTGGTCTTAATAACTTAAAGATAATTCATTTAGGATAATCTTTATAACTTCGAGATAATTATTTTAGGAAGATTTTTATAACAACAAGAATGCCTTTAGAAGTATTTATAACTTAGAAGTAATGCAATTAGGGGATCTTTATAACTTAGAAATAATGTCTTTTGAGAATATTTATTTAATCTTAAATTTTAGTTAAGTGCCTCTTAAATTGTTAGTTTAGGTAATTTAATGTATTATTATTTAGTTTAGCTTATTTATTGTTATTTTGTAGATTTAAATGCATGTTAAATTGTTAGTTTAGTTAATTTAATGTAACTTTATAACTTAGAAATGATGCCTTTGTAGAATCTTTATAACTTAGAACAAATAATCTTTAGGGGATCTTAATAACTTAGTACAAATGATCTTTAGGGGTTTTTTATAACTTAGTAACGATTGAATTTTAGGTAATCTCTCTCAATCATCTAACTTAGATAATTTTTTGTAGTTTTCTAGCATATATTTGACATGTCACACAGTCGTCGCCGTCGGACTAGCACTGGTCCACAACGTTCGAGTGCTTCTGATGTTCCCGATGTTCTCCCAGTTGCTAGTGGCTGAGGTAGTCTTGGATCTCGTGTAGTTATCACACATAGCAGTCGTAGTCGCGATGTCGTGGCCCTCAATGCATCGACATCGTTGACACATTGGCTACAATGTCGCCTTTCTTTTGATGACGCTGCCTCGCCCGATGTCGCGCCCACTGCTTCAGGATCTAGGGTTAGAGCACCATCTTTCGCGGGTTCCACCGGAGCTGGCCCGAGCCGGAGGCTGAAAGAGACTCCAACATCAGGAGTATTCACAGCCACGCAGCAGTGCCCAACTAGGGGCACCTCCCAAGGTGCGCAGGCACCCATTGACAAGACTCAGAGGCAGATCATTAGATTATCTTCTCGTGGCATGTTTGAGTCCCCCACTAGCAACAGGGTTGTGACGACGATCACGGAGTTGATCAGACAGCTCATGAAAGAATTCTGGCTTAGCTAGTTAGCGATGCCCAAGGAAGTGCGAGGCAACATGTTTATTAAATTTTCGGTGAGGAATTATTTCACATATATATTGATTTGGCAATAGATCGTTTTATATATATGCGAATCTCGGTTACAAGTGAGTGGTCCAGCAATATAATGAGCCTATCTCAAATCAGACCTACACTACGAGTCTCGTGTAGGCTTGGTCCGGAACACCTCGGATCTTCGCCTCGATGCTTGGATGGGAGCAGAATATAGGTAAATAGATTGAACGAACATCGGTGATCGCCTTCGATGTGATGTAGGGGATGACCCCCGATGTGAGATCGGTGATGAGGTGGTATAACGTGTCACAGGCGTGTGTTGTAGTCACGATATCGAATGAGATATCGAAAGTAATATCGGTGATGTATTTCGATATGACGAGTGGTGGCTGAGGGATAATAATTGCTTGTTTTGGGATCTGGGCACCGCGTATTTATAGACCTCGGGATCCGGGGACCACAGTAACATATCGGTGATTATTAGCGATATGACGTCGAAAGTGATTCCCGATATGGTCCAATATGGGCCTGGTTTGGGCCTGGCCCAATATGCGAGAAATGCCCATATCATGTAGTCCCCCAATTTGGGGATTCTTATCTTAGAGATACGGATTCGCAAATTTAATTTAAAATTTTTGGGTTACCTATACCCTTCGTCCCGCTAGTTCAAATGATGGAGATCAAACTTGTGGGGAGTGCACTCGTGATGAACGCCGAGTATGAGGTCCTCGTTTGAATTCTAGTTCCCATGGTATTTGGGTTCCTTGAAAATTGTGATGGGGTTGCCGGGGCTGTTGTTATATTCTCGCGGCTCTTCGCGTAGTAGGGTAAGATGTCGGGTTTTAGCTTCGATCTTATGTCGAAATTCGCATTCGATATGATGTCGAAAGTGTATTTCGATGTAGTCGAGGCCTCTGTCTATAAGTATGGCTTGCAGGAGACTCTGAAGTTCATAGTTTTCTGTGTTTTCTCTGTCGCCTAGCGTAACCACATCGGTAGGTATATCGGTAATTATATTCGATATATCCCCCGACGTGTATTTCGATGTCTCTGTTGTAGTTGACTTATTATTGTTTTCTTCTACTGATATTCCCATTATTCTGCAGGTATATTTGCTTTTTTCTGAGATACTTTGTTAAAATGGGGTTTAGACAATTGATGCTTAAACTTCAAGCCGATCGTGAAGCGCAAAAAGTTGTTGAAGCGGCGGCAGTCGCTGCGGTGCCTGAAATAAGGTATGCATCTAGCTTTGACCTGAATAATGCAGCTGTTGAGTTTCTGGCAGAGGCATCGGGAGTCGAGCGACCTCCCCCTAGCACTGTATTGTCTAAACGTGTTAATGAAGAACGTTTTAACAATGTTCCTGCAATGGTTGGGTCACTTAGCCAGGACATCCTTGACCTGGTAGGAGGCCCGGATGGTGCGGCCAGCCTCTTGGAAGTGTTGGCCTCGAATCGGGAGGGTATGCTTCCTCGACATGACGGGGCTGAGGCGACAGAGAGACAAGTTGTGGAGTCTCCTTCCGGTGAGTATGTCGCTCCACATTTTGAATCGTTGGCCGACGCTCATTTGACCAGGGACGTTGGAGGTTCGGAATCGAATACCCATGTCAATTTGGGTGATTTTGCGGATGCGCCTTTCATAGTGGGATCAGGTTCTTCACGTCTGAATCCTATTAGTGAAAAGGGAAATGCGGTCGTTTCAGGCATGACCGACAAGGGTAAGGGGCCATTGCGGGAGCCCTCGATATTGGGGGGTCGTGCCCCTATTTTTCCTGGGATCTCGGTTATGAAACCTGCCGTTGACCTGACTAGGATAGCAGGTAATAAAAGGTCTCGTGAGGGGACTGTCCATAGTGGTCACTCATCTTTGAGTTCTGGCCCTCGGAAGGCGGGTGCGGTCAAACCCTCCAAATTAGTAGAATTTCCTGAAGCAGACGCTGTGCGGGGCATGATGCGGGCTTTTCCTCCGCCTGCAAATATGCGGGTGCTTTCAGAATATGAGCGGGCCCAGAACATACGTCGCAACACTCACCTGTTCCAAAGTGTACGTGCCTAAGAACGTCCTTGATTGTTTTCATTTGAATGTTTATCATAATGTTATGTATTGTATTGTGCAGACGGCCAAGCTGGCGGTCTCGTGTCTGAAGACCATTCGCGAGTCCAAGGGTGACCCTGACGCTGTTGCTTCCGAGCTCGAGGCTGATATCTTGAAGATGTGGGAGTTCAACCCCATTGTGTTGGAGAGGTTAGAGGCTGACAAATAAGATGCATTGAAGACATGTCGTACGCTTCGGGAGGAGTATGATTTGTTGAAGGGCAACCTCAAAACATTGGTGACTGAGCTCGATCAAGGAAAGGCGCGCGAATTTGCGGCCAATAAAGAGCTGGAAACACTAAAGGCTGAGGTGGCGGCGGTGAAGGCTGCTAATGAACGTCTCTCATTGGAGCTCTCCGCTGCCAATTTAGCTCTGTTGGTCTTGGTATGTATCTTGTGTACGATACCTGTTTCTATTTTTTGTCCTCTTGTATTTAACAGAGTTCAATCTGTAGGAACATCGTCCTCATCTTCTCCGGGTTGGGGCGGGGAAGTTTATGGAAAGCTCGAGCTTTCAAAATTTAATTTTGAAGGTTCGAGATGCATCCTTTCATGCTTGCGTAGGGCAAGTGTTGAGAAAAGACGATTTTAAGGACTCCCTCGAGTTGAGTGGGCTGAACCCAAAGCATGATCATAATGATCTGCTGATCGGCGGCCTAGATGAGGTGGAAGAGAGTCCGGCCGACCCTGACATGTTTTCCGAGGTCGTGGAAAAAAAGACTGAAGGGTCCTCGTGGGAGTAGATGTTTCCCGCTTTTATTTTGATTTGAATTTCCCTTTCCGGACTATGTCGAATTCGTGGTTCTGTAACTGAATATTTATTTCTCTGTTGTCTTCATAGTATGTGACTCTTTGTGGCCTTGTTGTCTGATAACTTGTCGATTTCTTTTATTGTCATGATGATAGAATATGCAGTAGTCCGATGTCTGAAGCGCAGTCATTTCGTTCTCGTATTTGATGAGATCTGTTTAATCTGTCTGTTGTTAATCAATGACTGATTAGAATTTCCTTGGTGTTGGTAGAAGCACGGGTAAGCTCCTGTGTTTAGGATTGAACGCATTATTACCGGGGATATTCTTCTTGTGGTTAGGGGCCCATAGAACCAGCCTCTTCAACTCGTTTGCTTTGTGGAATTTTCACCCAATAGGCTCTTCACCTAATGTAATTTTATGGGATTTCCACCCAATAGACTATTCACCTAGCTTGATTTATGGGATTTTCACCCAATATGCTCTTCACCTAACGTAATTTATGGCATTTCCACCCAATAGACTCTTCACCTAGCTTGATTTATGGGATTTTTACCAAATAGGCTCTTCACCTAACGTAATTTATGGGATTTCCACCCAATAGGCTCTTCACATAGCTTGATTTATGGGATTATCACCCAATAGGCTCTTCACCTAACGTAATTTTATGGGATTTCCACCCAATAGGCTCTTGAGTCGACCCCGTTATCACAGAGAATTTTTTCTTAGATTAGCCCCATTATCACAGGGAATTTTTTGAATCGGCCCCGTTATCACAGGGGATTTTTTTTTGGATTGGCCCCGTTATCACAGGGAATTTTTTGAATCGACCCCGTTATCACAGGAGATTTTTTCTTGGATTGGCCCCGTTATCACAAGGAATTTTTGAATCGACCGCGTTATCACAGGGGATTTTTTTCTTGGATTGGCCCCGTTATCACAGGGAATTTTTTGAATCGACCCCGTTATCACAGGAGATTTTTTCTCGGATTGGCCCCGTTATCACAGGGAATTTTTTGAATCGACCCCGTTATCACATGAGATTTTTTCTTGGATTGGCCCTGTTATCACTGGGAATTTTTTGAATCGACCCCGTTATCACAGGGGATTTTTTCTCGGATTGGTCCTGTTATCACAGGGAATTTTTTGAATCGACCCGGTTATCCCGGGGAACTTTTTCTTGAATTGGCCCCGTTATCACAGGGAATTTTTTCTTGAACCGACCCCGTTATCACAGGGAATGTCTTCTTGAGTTGGCCCCGTTATCACAGGGAATTTTTTCTTGGACCGACCTCGTTATCACAGGGAAGTTTTTCTCGAACCGACCCCGTTATCACAGGGAATTTTTTCTTGAATCGACCCCGTTATCACAGGGAATGTCTTCTTGATTGACCCCGTTATCACAGGGGATATTTTTCTTGGTCGACCCCATTATCACAGGGGATTTCTTCTTGATCGACCCCGTTATCACATGGGATTTCTTCTTGTATTGGCCCCGTTATCACATGGAATTTTCTTGATCGACCCCATTATCACATGGGATATTTTTGTGGGTAGGGTTGCATCCCGTTATCACAGGGAACTCGCTACCTGTTGAATTCTTTTTGATCGACCCCGTTATCACAGGGGATTTTGTAGGCGAGCCTTTTCATTGTCTTTTCGACTATGTCTCTTGGTGACTCTGTCGTTGTTGAATCTTTAGGTCATTAAGCCCTGCAAAACATCATAGACAAGGAAATGTTTTGACATAAAAGCTAATACGAGAGCACGAAATGACGTGCCAGTGTTATTTGAGGGATGTTCCCTCGATCTGGAAATATTAGTTTTACACAAGAAATAGTGTTTCCGGTGTGCTCTATCATGCCTGTGGTACCTGTTTGTACCTGTAAGAGGGCGATGTGTTAAATATATATCTCGGGGAACATTCCCCAATTGTTTGTGCTATTCTCCGCACTTCTATAATGTCCGCATAGGATGAATCCATGCATGAAATATGAGATTGCGCCAAGCAACAAATAAAAAGGTAATAACGGATAATAGTCGAGGGTTAGGTAACCCAGCCCGCCTACGTATCCCGTTGCATGGGGAATCAGACCGGCGTAGTTCCCCCTGTTTTAAGTTACATGCTGACCCACGAAGGGGTTAAATAAGAGATAACGGTCGAGGGCTAGGTAGACCTAACCCGCCTACGTATCCCGTTGAGTGGGGAATTGGACCGGCGTAGTTCCCCATGTTTTAAGTTTACAGACCAACCCACGATGGGGCAATGTTTTCGTCGTTCGAACATAATTTAAAAAGTGCAGAAATTTAAAGTATTGTTCTGTTTGCTCCTCATGGTGATCATTCCCTAGCTTGCCGATCCTGATTTGGTCCGACTGCTTCTTCCTCTGCTTCTGTAATTCTTGGCAACGCAAGAGAAGTGATGTAACAGAGCCAAGCTTCCTCCTGGTTAGCGACCACTTCTCAGACCCCTCCTCCTGCTGGGAATTTCATCTTCTGATGGAATGTGGATACCGCTGCTCTTATTGCATTCAGGGCCGGTCTGTCGATTATAACGTTGTATGCAAATGGTTGGTCCACGATTTTGTATTGAACATTAATAGTTCGCTTGTGCGGTTCTTGTCCGAATGATGTGGGAAGGTTCACTTGCCCTAGATGAATTGTTTCTGCTCCACCAAATCCTACCAGTGGCGTACGTACCTGTTCGACTGCGTGGTGGCCGAGCGCCATCTTCTCCAAAGCATGTGCAAACATAATGTTGGTGGAGCTGCCGTTGTCTATGAGTACCTTGTGTACAGCGTAGTTAGCGATATCAAGCTGAACAACCAGGGGGCAGTCGAGCTCACCTGCCTAGACGGCCTCGGGGCTGAAGTCCAAGAGGTCTCTGCTGGAAAACGTGATAACCTCGTCTGGGAGCTCCTTGATCAACGTTTAATCCGCGAGTTATCTTCTTCCTCTGATTGGTGGAATCCGCTCATGCGGTCCCACCACTTATCACATTGACGACCCCCTCGAAGGCGCACTAGTTATCGCATTGCATCCATGTCCATTCTCAATCACCTTTAGGCCCTCCCTTCTTGGGGATTGGGACCGTTCTCTTGATTCAGCATACTGCCTGCTCGCCTTAACAAATTCTGTCAATCTTCCGTCCTTAATCATTCTCTCGATCTCATCCTTCAGGTCATAGCAGTCGTTCGTGTCATGGCCTTTTTGGCGGTGATACTCGGAGTAGCGTCTGGATTTCTTAGTGAAATCCGTCTCCTTAATTTTCCGAGGTGCACTTAGCCAATTCCTACTTTGCGCAACGGCGAAGACAGTGCGAATGTCCCGATTGACGGGGGTATATCTCTTTGGGGACCTGTCTCTTCCTCCCCTGTTTTTGTTCCATAGCTCTCTATCCCTTTCCCGGACGGATTCATGGGGTCTAAGCTTAGCTGCCATCATGGCATCTTCATAGATCACAATATGCGCCAACTCATTTATCCGATTAATGGTAGGTTCTGCGAGCTTGATCAACTCTTTGGTGAATCTATTGTGCGTCGTTGCCCTGAACAGGGTCTGCAGCACTTGTCCCCCGTGGGGTTGTCCACCTTTAGTAGCTCCTCATTGAATCTGCTCATGAATTCGCCGAGAGTTTCTCTCTCTTTCTGTTTCAATGCTTTCAGATGGTACATACTTGTCATCACTCGTTTCTGACTGAAAAAGTGGTTCTCTAGTCTCTCCTTCATCTGCTGGAAGCTCAAAATAGATCCTATCGATTTTGTTAAACCAGTCCAACGCTGCTCCTATCAGTGTTGTCGCCATTATTTTTGCCTTAATACCCTCGGAAAAATCTTGTCGGTTCAAGAGACTCTCCACAGCGTGGATGTGATCCCTCGGGTCACTCTTCCCATCATACGGTTTTATGGGTAGAATCTTGTCTCCTCTGTGTAGTACCGCTGCCTCTATCTCATCTAAGAACGGGGTCCTACTGCGACCCTTTCCATGACTCTGAGTCACCTTCTTCGCTAACTCCGCCCTCTCGCGGTATAGCTGTTCTATCCTTCTTGAAATTACTCGTAGTATCTCTGCCTCTTCATTTTTTGAGCCATTAATGTTGGTCCAATCACGACTGCGTTCGATTCTCCAAATTACTTCCGCCTTCTCGCGGTCAAGCCGTTCCATCTTCATTGCTACTTCTCGATCCAGGACTTCGGGGTCCCATTTTTCTGCCCTGTCGTAAGCTGTGGGCGATATCTCCCTCAAAGAGTCCCCTGTATCCTCCTGTTCACCATATTCTTGCCTTGCCCTTTACTCGCCCGCTCTGGATCCATGGGGCCTCGCCTGAACGTCCTTCGTCCTCTGTTCCGCGAGTTGTGGAAGCAAAGCCTCCAGTGTTGTGTCAAGCGCTGCCTTTACAAAGGCGTTGATCTGCGCTAGCATCTCTGGGGTTATGGCGGTGGGTGGAACGGTACTCTGTCTCGCGGGCATTGTCTCCCCTAGGCCGGAAAAATCCGCATTTGGTGTCTTAGTCACTGGAACGTCTTCTGCGGGGTTCTCAGCGGGTGGGGCCTCAGTCTCGGGTCCGACTGTACTTGGTGCAACAAGGGTCGGACCTGCATTCGTGGCACGCGGTGGCCTCCCGGGCCCACGCCTTCGTTGCACTGGTGGGGGAGGAAGCTTCATCTCGTCTTGAGCCATTGTCTATTCTTGGTCAGTTGGGTGTTGAGGGGGTGGTGTGTCCTCAATCCTGGCGCCCCTATTCACAACTCCGCTAACTTCGGATCGGGTCCTCCTTCTTTGCATCTCGGCGTCCTTGTCCGGGAACTGGTATTCCCACAGACGGCGTCACTGATTTGGCAATAGATCGTTTTATATATATGCGAGTCTCGGTTACAAGTGAGTGGTCCAGCAATATAACGAGCCTATCTCAAATCAGACCTACACTACGAGTCTCGCGTAGGCTTGGTCCGGAACACCTCGGATCTTCGCCTCGCTGCTTGGATGGGAGCGGAATATCGGTAAATAGATCGAACGGACGTTGGTGATCGCCTTTGATGTGATATCGGGGATGACCCCGGATGTGAGATCGGCGATGAGGTGGTATGACGTGTCATAGGCGTGTGTTGTAGTCATGATATCGAATGAGATATCGAAAGTAACATCGGTGATGTATTTCGATATTACGAGTGGTGGCTGAGGGATAATAATTGCTTGTTTTGGGATCCGGGTACCGCAGATTTATAGACCTCGGGATCCGGGAACCACAGTAACATATCAGTGATTATTACCGATATGACGTCGAAAGTGATCCCCGATATGGTCCAATATGGGCCTGGTTTGGGCCTGGCCCAATATGCGGGAAATGCCCATATCATATATCATATTATTTAATTTAATATATCAATAAATCAAATGACGTAATAAGAATAATCTTAAAACTTTATTAATTTGCCGAATATATATGTGATCTGTGCAAGAGAGAAATACGAAGTACAAGCGGCTTGCGAAACGAAGGAGAAGTCTTGTTACAAGAATTTGATGTACAACACGAAGAAACAGCACTTTTAGAGGGTTGAGGATCCGAAATATGCTCTGAAACAGAAGACTTGGATGAGAGAGGAGGACCGGGGGGGGGGGGGGGGGGGGGGGGAGGGAGGGGGTTATGTAGAAAACCCCCATGCCATGGCGGTAGCGGATGCGGCTCTGGCGGACCGCATGCGGGATGTTTTCTCGCATGTGGTATCCGCAACCGCTGGCGGACCGCAGTCGAGAAGCTCTCCCGCCTGTGGTATCCGCGACCGCCTAGCGGTTGCGGATTCTCTGGACCGCTAGGCAGGCGTCTATATTGGCGACCGCCCGGCGATTGCGGGCTGCCGGTCACGGTGCTTTGAGACAGAAAAAAGCAAAATGTTCGCGGGAGTCAGAGCTCCCTGTTATTAGATATTGAGTGATGTGTTAACTATATTAATCAGTAATCTAGTAACGTAACTTTAAAAGGATTAACTTTAGTTATCTCATTTTAGATTTAGAAAATATTATATATATATATATATATTATAATAATTTTCTTAAAATTTATGTAATTTTAATATATTCAAACCAGTATGCTTTATTAGCGCATAATAAGGAAAGAAAATGACAAAACTTTTTGGAGTAATAAACTAGAATCCACATTCGATATATTTGCATGTGATTTAACATTGCGAGAGCATATTGATGACAAGATATAGTTATACCTTGATTATGCAGCAAAATTCTTTCAATTTTATCACTATATAAGTATATATGAGTGAGGATTAACCTGTATGGGTAAAAATGACATTTGATGAGACATTGCTCTGTGAATAAGGAAATTTCTATGTCTATATCATCTCCCTACACTTTTGACTGTAATCAATAACAAAACTACACAGGATAGAATATTGGCAAGGAGTAAAATAATTAAATTAACGGAGTAAATATTACCTAAATATTTCATGTGATTTGTGATGACATTTTATGATCGCTTGTCAAAATTTTAATCTCATCAAAAATTAATGTGAAATACCCAAGTGAATTAAATTTGCATTATAGCTAGAAAGTCAAACATTACTGGATGAGATTAACATACAAATGTCTAAATTAAGGATACGAAATAATAATCTAGCTAAGGTTGAAGCACCACCATTCAAAACATTCTTAACTCAACATCAAGAACCACCATTTCTTCGACACCTCGAAGTGCCCCTGCCTCGATCCCAACCCCTCTTTGAGCCACCGCGATGTCCATCATGACTAGGCTGATCACATAATTACCTTGTGCATTATGCATTGCACTATTTTGTACCACATGACTTGATACTTGAACAACCGGTGGTGATGCTGAGGATGATTGTGACGAATGGGCCAGTGATGCTGCTCGGGCATAGGGTTGGACAAAGCGCACAGGATGTCCAACTAAGGGGCATCTTGCATACGATGTTTGTTCAAAAATATCGCAAGGGGTTAAATGTAGTGGCAAACCCTAATGCACCCATGGCTGAGAGCAAGTCCTCGGATGCGAAAGTCTTGCAATGCTCCTTGTTGCATCTTACATTGGCTTCACTAGTAATAAAATGGATGAATTCGGAAACGCATTCTTACAAAGTTTCTTTCGCTTCAATAGCGATCTTGGCGTGAGGCGGGAGTGCACTGTGCATTATTCGCGTTAAATTTGCGAGTGGCATATATTGATGATGGTGTGAATTGTCTTCATTAGGAGCGCCATTCAGGATGTTTGCATCGTCCCTAGCATCTCCAATAATGACACCTTGAAAAATTATGTAGGCAAATAAAGAAATGAATTATAAGCATTTACTATGTAACTCAAAAAGTAAAGCACTTAATTACTATGATTTCAAAAGTATCAAGCTTTCAAGCTTGTGTTACTGCGGTTTCTATTGTAGTTATACTACATGGGCAAAAGATAATAAAGTTTAGTTGTATTAGAAAACAGTGTTTTTTATTGAATATTATTATCGTATAGATTTAACTAATTATTGAGAAAACAACATATCTGTAATTTAGGTTAGAAGAATGCAGACATATAATTCTTGTCTTTAATTAGCAAACTTAGTACGTCACATAATAAATATATGATAACTTACTCAAAAGGCATACAACTAGAGTTTGATTGTTGCAGAAATTAGTTCATCGATCTCCATCCATATGTGGAATTTAATGGACATAATAATTTTGTGGACGAATTATCAAAAATGTCCGATAAGTTTAGCCATTAACCTTAAATGCCCGATTTTCCCAGACCTGCCAAAAATGCCCGGTATTTTTGACAATTCCTACCAAAAATGCCGAAATGAAATTTTCAGAAAAAAAAATCCTACGTGGCTGCCTCATCAAAATATCGCGTTGCCTAATCAAAAAATTGCGTTTACTGTTCACTGACTAAAAAACGTTTCTAATGTATATATATGTTAATAATAAACAAAAATATAAACAAATATATATAATAAATATATATAATAATAATAAACTTTTTAACAAAATAAAAAAATAAAAAAAAATAAAAAATCATCATCTTCATCACCGCCCCCACCCCCCACCCCACCCCACCCCCCCCCCCCCACCCCACCCCACCCCACCCCACGCGTCAGATCGCGACCCCCCACCCCACCACACCGCTGCAACTCGTCGTTGCAGCGGTGGCGGCGTCGATTGACGCCGTCACCAATGCAACGGCGAGTTGCAGCCCCACCCGCAACCCCCCCACCCACCCATCACACTCGCTGAAAATCGGAGATCGGAGCCGATTTACTGTTCACTGCCGATTTACTGTTCCCTACCCGATGAACAGTGCCACCAATTAACGCCGGCGATTCACTGTTCACTGCTCGAGTGACTGTTCATGGGGTCGCTGAACAGTAATCCGATGAACAGTGACGCGATGAGCAGTGGACCGATGAACAGTACCCTTTTTATTTTATTTTTATTAATTTTTAGAAAACGTTTTTTCGGACCAAAAATCCTAGGTGTCGGGCGCGTTTTTTTGATTCAGCAGCGCGCCTTTTTGATTCGGATGCCACGTCGGATAAAATGTCTGAATTTTTTAAATCGGGCATTTTTGTTAGAAAATTTAGAACTTAACGGGCATTTTCAGCGAGTTAGGAAAAATCGGGCATTTAAGATTAACGGCCAAACTTATCGGGCATTTTTGATAATTCGTCCTAATTTTGTACCAAATTAATTTTAATGACAACAATTAACACTTGGTGCCTCAATTGTATTGGACTTGCCATCTCCGAACGCTCCCGCTCGACCATCATGTATACAGTGACAAACTGTAACTGTAAAGTTGTTAGTTTTCTTAGTCATCTGTGTGAAACATGACAAAGATAAGTTACTTTACTCTCCTTACTCCTTAGTCACTTTTACCGAAACCAGTAAAACAAACTCACGGTTTCCTCAACTTCTCCATATCAGCATTTGAGGATGGAATCAAGTTTTAAACCTCTTCATTTTCCAGGTGAACAGATTTTACCACCAAAAATTGGTCAAAATACTTTTTGCAATTTTAGAATCGGAGCATTACTAAGTCTGTATGCTAAAACATATATATATATATATAAACACACAAAAAAAAAAATCTCAGTTAATTAATGTTGATGATGACCTTCAAAGCAAAAGATAAATAAAACTAGCAAATTGAGAACTTCCATATTAAAAAAATAAAAATAAAAATAAAGCAAAAATCTTTTAATTTCAAATGTATGATAATTGGACATGAAAATAGAACTTAAGAAAAAATTATTTATATCGATAAAGTAGTATTTATGAAAAAGAACATACGGCAACATACGACAAAAAATTACTTTAAAGACATTCAATGCCATATCTAAATAGAATTCGAGAGTCAACAAATTCTTAACAAATTTACCAAATCTATGAGAAAGAAACTTATAAATAATTTGTAAAATGTTACCAAATAATCTCTTTTATGCCAATAAACCCATGTAGAATCATTTGATCTCTCAGGTTTTTGCAATACTTTACTCTTTAATCCAAAATTATCCTAATTTGTAACATGTAAATAAATAAAAGGAAAATACGGAAAAAGAAATGTTTACCTTAATTTTGTGATCTAATGATGCGCTTGTTTCTGGAGTTGGAGTTCGCATCACCATATTGTTCCATTGCCGTGATGTTTTTGGTTGCTCTCTTAACACACAAATGTTATGCAAACTCTAAAAGCTAGTTGGCTTGAGTGGTGAAGTATCAAGGAAGTCCATGTCTTATTTATATGTGACTCTAACAATATTAGTTGATATAAGCCAAAAATGTTAGTATATCATCATTAAGTACTGTATGTATAATAAGACTACAAAATTTTCATTAAGATTGTGATTTAATTTTATATTTTAGTAAGTAACATAAAATGTTTCAAAAAATAATGGACTTGAAAACATATTAATTCAACTAAGATTTAGTTTTTTTTAAAAGTTCTTTCTTGTTTATAAAGTTTCGAAAAATCTA
This sequence comes from Linaria vulgaris, assembly GCA_948329865.1. Taxonomy (NCBI): domain Eukaryota; kingdom Viridiplantae; phylum Streptophyta; class Magnoliopsida; order Lamiales; family Plantaginaceae; genus Linaria; species Linaria vulgaris. The sequence goes on from OX415253.1 coordinate 44,845,532, forward strand.
ATTTGACTAATATATTCCCCTTAAATTCGTCTCTCTTTATCTTAGTTTCCCATTAGCAAATTAGCATACGTTGAGAAGCCGTTTGGTTTTAAAATAAATTTTGTCTCAAAAAGATGGTGTAGATTATAAATGTGATAAAAAGTCATGATTTTCTTTGAAACAAATATCTAAGCAAAATTAAACAAAATTAAAGAAGTTTTTCAACAAATATCCAAACAAAGTTAAGATAAGCAAATTAAACTCGCAGCATTTTCAAATATCCAAACAAAGTTAAACATCATCCTAAACTTGGAGCATTTTCAACACAAAATTAAACAAAGTTTTTCTTAACCAACAGACTCAAGAGCCGAAAATTAATCAACATCATTCAGACCTCCCTCACCCCCATTCTGCTGCTCCTGACCATCAATCATCATCTGGTCACCATCTGTAGGCTCACCAACATCCATATTCTCCTCACTATCAACCATAATCTGGTCACCATCTGCTGCCTCCTCCATGTTTGACTCAATGTAGATTACCTCGGACTCCTCCTCCTCTTCTTCGTCATCACTGATCACCACAGGATCATTAATATCAAATCCATCCTCTCCTCGGAATAGGGCACACTCATGGATATTGAACACCTGGAACAACAAGTGACCATCTGGACAGCCGAACATACAGAAGTATCTTTCGAATTCTATCTCCTGAAATAATCACGAGCAAAACCAATGGTTATTATGAATTTTGAAGCATTTTTTCAGTATATAAAACTAATTTTGAAGCATTTTTTCGTGAAATAATTTTTAAGTACCTATCATTACCTGGGGTTTGTGTGCTTCATACGCTGGACCAGTTGTAACGTTGTAGTCAGTACACACCATGGAGGCAGGCGAAGCGTCGAAATAATTTCCATTTCACCCTCCACAAGCGAATCTTCCTTTCCATTGCCAGAATGTAGTGAGTTGTACCAACTTTTTGATCAAGTTCTGGTTTTATCAGATGCAACCATCTTGTTAGAGCATTAAGATCCCAAATCCGATTCCTCTCAGCGTATTTCACCAAGCATCGCAAAAAAATGGTCTCTGCAAATGGAGAAAAGTTTGCGAGCATCTACACACGTTAGCTACTTGTTATGATGACCATTTTTGGTTAAGAGTGATAAAAAGTTTTTGGTTTGGTTATGGTTGTTTTGTGTTGTGATTATTGTAAGATTTCTGGAGATGATGCAAATGTACATGTATGTTGATTTTGACCTGAGTTCATTGAACGTCCCAATGCGACTGTTGGTATTTAGAGGCTGTTTGTGTGGAGCTGCGCTTTTTCGAAAGCTTAAAACCATTTTTTATCCTGTTAAATATACTTTAATTGTTAACTCTACCCAATAGGTTTTGGTTTTATATTATAAATCCCGATAAGTTATGGAATTATATTAAATCTGCCCAATGTGTTACATTTTTTGTAAAAAGTGCCCACTAAATTTGATTAATTTTATAAGTCAATCCAGAATAATCACAATTCCGGAAATGTAAGCTCAAATAACCACTAATCTTATCATAAATCTGGTAGTGAGTGATTGAAGAAGAATTTGTGAGTGATTCAAATGGATGGCAGTGAATGCTTAGATAGAGTGGGAAATGGGGTGGTGTTCACATATGCATGGAATATTTTCAATGAATAATTACTTGTATGGAAAAATTTACATGCAAGATATGCTATGAATCACAAAATTGCGATGCAAGAGACCATGGCATGGTAAAATTTCCATGCATTGAGCAATCACATGGAAATTATAGTAATTGCATCGAAATAGTTGGTTGTAACAGAGGCTATGAATCCCAAATGGCGATGCAAGAGAACACGGCATGGTAAAATTTCGATGCATTGAGCAATCGCATGGAAATTATAGCAATTGCATCGAAATATTTGGTTGCAAAAAAAATACTACAAAAAATTAATTAAACCTTTCGGAGTGAAAATGTAATTATCCAAAAGTTGCAAAATAACTCAAAATTCACTTTCTCTTTCACCAATACTTTTTAAACAATAATTATGAGTGTTTTTTCTAATATCGTTAAAAATGGAGTAACGAAAGACGAAAAACAAACCTTTTGGGATGAAAATATAATTATTCAAAAGTTACAAAACAACTCCAAATTTACTTTTTCTTTCACCAATTTTCTAAACAATAAGTATGGTTTTTCTTTCAAATTTCATAAAAAATTGAGTAACAAGAGACATTAAATAAACAATATAACCATATAACACTATATGATCTTGAACCCTAAACCCTGTACACATGTACTCTACTAAACCAAAATAGTATTTCCACATGTAGAGAGTGTCATCGATTTATATTTACCATCACTATGTTATTAAAAATAAGTGTTTTCTTCAAAATTTCGTCAAAAACAGAGGAAAGAACGACATTTAAAAAATGACGAATAATTAAAAAGGCCCTGTAAGTTTGCCCATTTTATGAAAATGCCCAAAAGAATTTCGGGTTTCAAAAATGCACCGTAACTATGGGTACCCTCTGCTAAAAATGCACAATGGCTCTTATTCGGGCTATTTGGCCTACGTGGCTGGCACATCGTCGCCACGTGGAAATTCTTTTGGGCATTTTCATCAAAACAACAAACATAATGGGCATTTTTTATAATTTGTCCATTATAGAATAATAAAATCTTAGAACTACCCTTATAATTTTAAAATTACTTTTTGCACCCCAAAACATATAAGAAAAGTAACTTCAATATTTTGTTTAATTTTTTATGTTTATATCTTAAAAACTAAACTACTAGTATTTATATTTATAACTTAAAATTTTTAATATTATACTATTTAAAAACCTGATAGAAAAAAAATAGAATCTCATTAATTAAACTAGATATTTGTTTAATTAATGAATCCTCCAAATCCATCGCCCTCACATCACCATGATGCCAATTTTCGGTTTTCGCACCAATACCACCAAACCCCAAATCCACCTCCAATCGAAACTCCGGTCTCGTTCAGCAAAAAATCCCTACAACCAAAAATTAACGTCATGGAGGTGCGATGGCGATGGATTTAAGTAGATTGAAGGTGGATTCGGGTTTTGGTGGTGGTAAATTTGGTTCGGGACGGATAAACGTAAGTCGGAAGGGTGGGTGGGTGGGGGTGGTGTGGAGAAGATGAAGTTGTTTTTCTTTTATTTTTTTTTCTTTTTTGATTTTTGAAGTTTTAGATTATTACTAATTAAAACATCAAGCTTAATATATTCATGCTTAAAAAAGTACTAATTAGGTTTGTTGAAAATATTTAATTTCTAAAAGTATATGTCAATTTTTTTTACGGTAGAAAATATATGTCATTTGAAGACACATTTCTATGAAAAAAGTTATAATGTTTAGTATTAATTTGTAAACAAGAAAACTTTACTCTATAATTATATGAGTTAGAGTTCATTATTTTTAAATGTTTTGAATATATTTGAAGTAAAAAATATTTAACTTACAAATATAAATTAGGTTTGTTGCAAACATTTAATTTCTGAAAATATATATTATTTTAAAAAGATAACTTTTTTTGTAATTATTAATTAAACAAAAATCTAGTTTAATTAATGAAATTCTACTATTTTTTTTTTGGTTTTTTTTTTTGGTTTTTTTAAATAGGTTTTTAAATAGTATAACATTAATAAATTTAAGATATTAATATAAATACTAGTAGTTTGGGTTTTAAGATATAAAAAAAATTGAAAAATTAAGAATTTATTTTTCTTATATGTTTTGGGGTGCATTAAGCAATTTTAAAATTATAATTGTAGTTCTGAAATTTTATTTCCACTATGTTTGTCGTTTTGATAAAAATACCAAAAAGAATTTCCAGGTGGCGACGATATGGCAGCCGCGTAGGCCAAATAGCTCGAATAAGAGCCATTGACCATTTTTAGGAGAAGGTACCCATAGTTACAAGGCATTTTTAATAATTCGTCATTTAAAACATATTTGAGGTAGAAAATCTAATTATGCAAAGTTGGTAAACAACTTCAAACTCCGATTTTCTTTAATCATTATTTTAATAACACTTATGAGGCATATGTACATTCAAAATTTGTCAAAACCTCGGAACGAAGACGTTTAAAATACTTTTGGGGTAAAAAATTTAAATACAAATTTAATATTTGCATGCAATAAATATTGTATGGAGATATTTAGTTGCAAAATGTACATATTTCTAGATGCATCCGAATATTTCCATTCAAAATGCACTAAATAAATGTTACATCTGAAAATTGCAATTCAAGTTATGCGGCATGGAAAAATTCGGATGCAATTGCTACGTATGTCAATTTGAAACGAATTTTTCCATGCAGAGTTTCACTTGCATGGAGAATCTGCAATACTAAATTGCTTTGTTCACTTCTCATTCATTCTTCATCATCTCTCCTTACATCTGCTCTCCACTCCTCTTCTCTCCTCTCTAAAAATTATAGTATTACATAATAATATTTTTTATAAATTTATTCTATAGTTATACGAAATTATATAAATATGTGAGTGTACAAAATCATATAAGAAAAATTTATTAATACGTATTTCATACGGTTATACTTTAAAACTATAGTTTAAATAACATATGTATATTTTGAAAAATTAATCAATACAACAAAATATTTACAATCATTAAGTGAATTATTTTTATTGTTAAAAGGAAAACAAAAATACCAAAGTGGCGGAATAATCCCGCCATTTTTTTTAAAGATCTCGGAAATATATTGCATAGGAAATTTTCTATGCAATATATCTATGGCACCGGATATTTGCAATTAAAAGATCTGCATTGCAAAATTTCGATGCAATTGCATCCGATTTTTGCTATGCAAGCTCTGCACCACCCAAATGTTGCCAAGCGGCCTGACCTGCTTCAGACTAGTTTGGTGTTATGCATCGAAATTTTTTGATGTAAATGTCCCTTTTGCATCCGAATTTTGCAATGCAACCTTTCTTGCATCAAAAATTTCGGTTGCAGCTCTGCAACCGAAAATTTAGTTACAAGTTTCAATTGCATCGAAATTTTCGATGCAATGCTCTTGCATGGACACCAGAAGCTTGGAAATGATGCATTGAAATATTTCCATGTAATTGATCAATTGCATAGAAAATATAGGCTATTGCATGAAATTATTGCCATACAACTAGTGTGTTTTGTTGTAGTGAATATTGCGGGAGAAAAACAAGATATGTATTATAACCGTTTTTTCTCCCTGAGCACCAAAACAAAAAAACCATTTTAATTTTTTGAATTCAAATTTCTGCGATGGAAACTAACTCCGATCCGGTACCGCCACAACCGTCGGTGTTCAACGCTCAAAGGATTCTGTCTAAGGATTCCCCTGGATTCAGGAATCAAAAGAGATTAAGACAAGCAGATGGCATGTCCGAATCGAATCTATTTCAACAGTTTCCTGCTGAAATTGTTGTTAACCCACCCAAATCTTCATATGCTAGCATGGTTATGCATGGGTCTAGAAGAGAGGATGTCTGAATGGATAATTCCAAGAACGCTGATGAAAGAGAACTTATTGAAATCTTTGAAGCAGATGATAGCATCCCCTTCAAACAGATTTGAATCAAGCAAGAACCCAGAGATCGTATGCGACAACAATGGGAAAACAAAATCATCATACGGATCTTAAGCAAACCATGGTACTTCATTGCACTACAGGCTAGACTCGACCTTATGTGGAAACTACACAGCGAGTTTGAGTTAGTTGATCTTGGAAAGGGATGCTATTGCATGAAATGACTGTCAGGATCCAAAAGAGACCTGATCCTTACTCAAGGACCATGGCAGTTGGCAGGTAACTTCTTGTCCATTAGGAAATGGACTCCTATTTTCCATGCTGAAACATGCACTGTTGAGAGCACTATCACATGGGTGAGAGTGATGAGTGTGCCTATAGAATACCTGAGGGAAGCAATCATCCAGACATTGGCTTCATGCATTGGTGATCCAATCAAAATTGATGGGAATACATTCAATGCAATTAGAGAGAACTTTGCTCGGTTCTATGTCCAAATTAGAACTGATCAACCCTTAGAACTAGGCTTGTGTATTGATGATAAGACCTGTCAAGTGATATGTGAAAATGTGTCAAAATTATGTCACAAGTGTGGGAGAATAGGACATTCAAAAGATAAACGCACCTTCACAGGGCAAGTAGACAATGCAATGAACACTTTCGCTCTCAATGTTCCGGAAAGTTGCTATCCAGACACTCCCCAAAAAGAGGAATGGTTGACAAACAAAGCTAAGGAGAAAGATTTTGGTGACTGGATGCTCAATAACAGGAAGAACAAACAACAGCACTCCAAGGCTCCTGTTCAATCAAAGAATAAACCTCCTACCAGGATTCTTACTCCTGACATGAACAAGGGAAAGGAAAGGTTTTCAGAAAAGAACTTCTCAATGTTGGAGAATAATGCAGGAACTAGAGGCACACAAGTACTTCCCGCTTCTCTCAACCATTCATTAAGACGAAACGTGCAAAAAACTGTTCGAAAAACTGTTACTAATGTAAAATGAAAGCCAAAGGTCTCATCTATAACGAAGGTCACTCAACAGTCTGACTTTAGTTCTAAAAATCCTTTTGAAGTTCCAGATCATTTCGGTACTGGCGAATCATCTGATAGAAGCATGGAATTTTGAGACGGTGTTCAGCAACTTCTAAGATCCTCGTCTGGTTCTGTTGACAGAAACTTGGGACATATTGATAAGAGTGGTGAACATACCAGCAATTCACTGGGAAATCCAAGTAGCAGTACACAGGATAAACCAAGGGGATGCTAATCACTGATGGTGCTAGAGGTTCAATCACACTCACTGGGAGAGGAGTAGACATATGTCCCTAATGTTAGAGATTCTGAGACAACTTGCACAGATATGAAGGGGGATTCCAGTTGAGAATCCAATGCACCCCACTCAGTTGTACAAGTTCAATATGAAAGTTATTTCTTGGAATTGTCAGGGGGTAGGGGATGAAGATTTCAGAAGACACTTCAGAGAATTGGTTAGAGTTCATCAACCTTTTGTGGTTTTTGTGCTTGAAACAAGAGTAGGCCTGAACATGCATGGGACATTGTTCCCTTTATATGCTTCAATTATTATCAAAATTGCCCTATTGAAGGAATGATGGGGGGTATATGGATGCTATGGAACAACTATGAGGTAGAAGTTGAGGTTACTCACACAGATTTCCAGACAATTCATGCAATCATTAGACCTAGTTCTACAGATAGATGGATGTTAACTGGTATCTATGCTCAACCTAGGAAAGCTGCAAAGATTCTGGCTTTTGATAGTATAAGACAAAGAGCTCACAGTGATCCTATGCCATGGTTAATTACTGGGGATTTAAATGAAGTTAGCCTTAATCATGAAAAGAGGGGAGGGAAGACCAGAACTCCAAGAAGGCTGCAATTCTTTAACAACTTCATTGAGGATTGCAATCTTGTTGACATGGGGTACATTGGTCCCAAATTTACCTGGTCTAACAAAAGACAGAATGGAGGATTGAACCAGGCAAGACTGGATAGGGCAATGGCAAATTAAGAGTGGTTAGACAGATTCCCTGGTTATGAAGTTGATAATCTACCTAGGACTCACTCTGACCAGAATCCAGTCATCATCAGGACCATGGGAAAAGGAGGACAAATGAGATAAACCATTCAAATTTGAAGCTATGTGGTTCTCCAATGAGGAATGTGAACCTCTTCTACAACAAATATGGGATGCAAAACCTGATATTTTAGAGGCTATCAAATAGGTCTCTAAAGTGCTGAAATCTTTGAACCATCACAAATTTGGGAATATCTTTAAAAAGAAGAGGAAGTTACAATCAAGACTAGAGGGAATTCAGAAGTCATTGGAATACAACAGTGCATTTCTGACACAACTTCAAGATCAACTCATGATGGAATACGATGATATTCTGAAACAGGAGAAGATGTTATAGTATCAGAACTCCAAAATTAAGTGGACAAGAGAGGGGGAGAGAAATACAAGATTCTTCCACAAATAATCAACAATGACAAGAAGGATGAGGAATCATATCACAATGCTCAAAGTGGAGGGAATATGGGTGAAAGAAGATGAGATTTTAAAAACTCACACCAGAAACTATTACATGAGTTTATTCTCATTGGTTCTACTTCTCGTCAGACCAATCCTCCATCAGTCCTATCTGAATTTCCAGTTACTCTGGAGGAGGAGGACTATTAATTCTTGAACTCCATAGTGGGTCCAGAAGAGATTCATTATGCTGTCTTTTCTATGGCACCACTCAAAGCCTCAGGTCCTGATGGATTACATGCTCTCTTTTATCAGAAGGGATGGGAATGGCTGGGTGAATTAGTAACTGACTTTGTGCTGAACAGGACAGATTTTTTGACAGGAAACTTTGTGAAGCTTATATCTGCTTGATTCCTAAAGTTCAGGAGGCTGTAAGTATTATTCAATTTAGACCTATTGCACTATGTAATGTACTTTACAAAATTATTACTAAGTGCATTACTTCTAGATTGAGAGATATTATGCCTAAGATAATTGCTCCAACACATGCTAGTTTCATAAAGGGAAGAAGTACACAAGATAATATTATAGTGCTTCAAGAGTTACTTCGTTCCCTAAGATCCAAGAAGAAGAACATAGTTGGCTGTATGATAATGAAACTAGACCTTGAAAAAGCTTATGACAAAGTAAGTTGGTCCTTTCTAGAAGAGACTCGTACTGCATTCAATTTCCCAAAATCTCTGATTGAACTGATTATGTTCTGTGTAACCAGTGCTTCAACCAGAGTCCTATGGAATGCGAGTCCTCTGGAAGCCTTGATCACGAATGTGGATTAAGACAAGGTGATCACCTCTCTCCCTCCCTTTTTGTCCTTTGTATGGAGAGACTATCCTACCTAATTCAGGAGGAAGTAAGTAGAGGGAACTGGCAACCAATTATGTCTTGTAGAGGTGGCCCTCAACTTTCACATCTACTAGTTGCAGATGATATTATACTGATGGGGAAGGCAACTTCATCTACCACTCAGACTATAAAGAAAATCTTAGACAACTTTTGTCATAGATCTGGACTGAAAATTAACCACAGTAAGTCCAAAGTGTTTTTCTCTAAATCTAGTGGATCCAATCATAAGAGACACTTATGTCAGATTCTGGGATTTGGTCAAACTCTAATTCTGGGGAAACACCTTGGAGTCACATTAGTTCATGGGAGAATTAACAGGGATACTCACTTAGATACTTTTGATAAAGTCATAAACAGATTTGGCACTTGGAATAGCAAAATGCTTTCTCTTGCTGGCAGAGACACTTTAATATCTTCTATCTCCTCTTCAATGACAGTGTATTCAATGCAGAACTCATGGCTTCCACATCATATATGTGATAAGCTATACAGATTAAATAGAAACTTCTCATGGTCTTCTGATATCACCAAGAGGAATCTTCATTTAATCAACTGGAATCAAGTGGTCCTACCAAAGAGAGAGGGAGGTCTTGGCATTCGATACCAGAACCAGTAATGAATCCTTGTTGGCTAAGCTGGTATGAAAGATCTTAACAAATGAGAAATCTATATGGAGCTCCTTCATTCAGGCCAAATATTTGTAAAACAACAAACTCTCAAACTACAAGAGTAGATTTACTGATAGTCTTGTCTGGAAGGGCATCATGCACTGTTTTGAGCTGATGAAGCCTTTCCTAAGGTGGGAAGTTGGGCGAGGAGACCAAATCTCATTCTAGTTTGACAACTGGAGAGGATCAGGATGTCTTCATGAAGAAAATATTATCATTCTCTCTTCTGATCTTCATTTAACTCTTAAGGATGTTTGATGGAATCTCGGGAATGGAATTTGGAGATTACAGACTCAATCTTACCTCAGGAAATCGAAGTTGATATACTCAACAGACACATTCTGCTCTCGAATCAGGATGACCATGTCATCTGGAATGGAACTTCAACTGGTCAGTTCACATGCCAATCAACATACAAACTGTTTCAATTGGAAACAAGGAATACTAACAGGAACTTTAACAGTCATGCTTGGGTTTGGAAGCTGGATTTCAGTAATAAATTCCAACATTTCCTATGGTTGCTCACCCAAGAAGGTTAACAACCAATCTGCTAAGATTTAGGAGACATATTTCCCTCACAGCAATGTGCACCTTTTGTGATGAACTTGAGGAATCAGGCCTACATATCCTCAAACACTGTCTAGTTGTAAGAAAAGTGTGGGAAAGACTAATTGTCCAGGAAGATTTGCATTTGTTTGAATCCACCAGTGATGACAACTGGCTCAGAGACAACTTGGAGAGCTTACAGATCAGGAATAAGATCAGGCTTGGTATTTCTTAGAAGTGTATGTTTATGCCAACTCTGTGGATTTGCTGGAAGCACATAAGCTCTAGAGTTGCCCATAAAAAGGAGACCAATGTCACAGGGCATCTCGTTCAGATCAAACAGCTCAGTTATGAACTATATGAAGGCAGAAACAAGAACAGAAACACCAAACATGAAGTTAGCAGGTCAAAGCCTTCAACTGGATGGTTAAAGCTGAACACTGATGGTTGTATTCTTCATGATCACAACATTGGAGCATTAGTTGGTGTTCTTAGAGGTGCAGAGAGCAAATGGAGTTGGGGTTACATGCAGGAACTGCAAACTCCAACTGTTGAAGAGGCAGAAATGGTTGCAATGAAAAAGGGATTGGAAATTGCATGTAGAAAGCGCATTCAATGTATTGCAGTTGAAGTGGATTCTCTCACGGTTCACAAATTATTCTCTAGATAGTTAGCTCCGACAACTAACAATTCTACAATGGTGGAGGAGTGCAAGAGACTTTTGCACATGCCATGGGACGTGACGTTCACTTGGATTCCAAGAACGGCGAATAAAGTAGCGATGCACTAGCTAAGAGTGTCAGTTATTTACACTACAAAAAAATTGGGTCATTCCCGACCGCAAAGCCGGTCGGGAATGACCCATCGGCGGTCGGGAATAGCCCTTTCCCGACCGCTTTTCGGTCGGGAAGACCCGGTCGGCATTGCTTCGGTCGGGAAAAGTTTCCCGACCACCGTTCGGTCGGCGAGGACTTTTCCCGACCGCCTTTCCCGACCGCCAATTCTGACCAAACATCGGTCGGGAAATATTCCGACCGCTAAACGGTCGGAAAAAGGTATCCCGACCAAAAATCCGTCGGGAACACTTTTTCAAAAATCCCAACCTATTTCCGGTCGATCAATTCTCAATTTATTTCCCAATCGACCACCGGTCGGGCCTATTTACGAGGCATCCCGACCGTCGGCCGATCGGGACTTTTCCCGACCGAATATCGGTCGGGATTGATATTCATATTATTCCGGACCGGCATGCGGTTGGGAATAAAATTCATGCATTTCTCGACCGCGCACCGGTCGGGGATAATATTCATAATATTCGCGACCAATTATCGGTCGGGAATAAAATTCATTAGAACAAAAAAAATAATATTCCGGTAATAATTACCGCAATATTATTTGTTTACTATTTTGCAATATTTTAAAAATATTATTTAGTTTTTTTTGTGTTTTAGATGAGTAATTAATTTTTTGATTCATTGCTCAGTCTAAAACACAAAAAAATTAAATAAGTTTTTGATTATTGAAAAGTTGAATAAAGAATTGAAAAAATTTAATTTTGAAGTTGAAAGAAAAAAGGGTTTGAAAAAGTGTTTGAATATGAAAAAAGTGTTTGAAAAAGTTTTTGAAGAGGAAAAAAGTGTGTGTAGATGAAAAAATAGGAGAATAATGAAGTGTATTTATAGAAAAAGTTAAAAAAATTTGAATTTTCCACCAAGTCCCGCCAACTTTTTCGATTATTCCCGACCAAAAATCGGTCGGGAATGTTGAATTTTTTCAAAAATTTTAAAAACCCGCCAAATTTTTAAAAATTGCCGACTGAATCTCGGTCGGCAATACTATGCTGCCCAGAGCTTGACGAATGGGTGGAGTAAGTGGTAGTTAATTATTTTTAATAAAAAAATGATTAAGTGCTTTAAAGACAACTAACTTATGATGATTTTCCTATGCAGACTGTTTGTAGAAGAGGAGTGCGGTGGACTAAGTCCAATGGAGATACAATCCAAGAGGAACCAAGAGTACGTAGCATGGTTCAAGCAGACATATTCAAGTGGGAAATACGAGACCGACGTACGAATAGATCCTCTAATCACAGGTCCGGCTTATTCAGTGGCAACCTACGAGGGGTACATTGTGAATGGGTTCAGATTTCACACCGATATGATTTTGGGCCCGAAGAAGAGTGATTGTAGCGGTGTTTATGTGAAGGGAGACATGGGAGGATCCGATGCTACCAACTTCTATGGAACGTTGAAAGACATTATACAGGTAGAATATTGGGGCAGAATCCAGCCCCTATACTTTGTCTTGTTCAAATGTGTTTGGTATGATATAAATGCATGTACGCAAGAGCATTCGACGTACAAATTGGTTGACATCAACCCGAGGCGTACCCTCAACACCAATGAGCCGTTTGTATTCGCTAACCAAGCAAAACAGGCGTACTATGTGCCCTATCCAAAAAAGACGACAGGGCGACCGGGACAGACAGGATGGTTGGTCGTATCCACTATTCCTGCCAGACACATAATCGATATGTCATCAGTTGCAGGATCAAAAGATGTCGACGCAGGGATGCCAAACCAAGTGCTACAAGAGAATGCATCTGAAGGGTTTAACTTATGCGTGGACCATTCCTCATTCAATATGAATATCCAATTGGCCAACGAGGGATTTGATGTGGTTGTCGAGGAGGCAGCAATGGAGGGCAACGAGGAAGAGGAGGGCTACAAGGACGACGAGGGCAATGAGGAAGAGGAAGAGGAAGAGATAAGGAGTGACTCAGATTCTGAGGATAGTATGTATGACTAGCATCGATTATGGTTTAGTAGGTCGAATTTTATTTTATAAAAAAAATTGATTCACGTTGTTTAATTTCATATTATAGGCATAAATACCAATAAACAAACAACTAACACAATTTTCAATACTTAGATTAAACGAACAAATAATACTACTACTCCGCATTAAACGAACAAATAATATACAACATAATTATAGAATAAATACGAAACTAGTTTAACATTACATAATTGGTACAAGCATCAAATAAATTACATAAATACAAACAACTAACACAGTTTTCAATACTAAAATATCCCTAAAATAAATAAAACTACTACTACTCATAGTCCTCGTCATGAAATCCAAATGTATCAGGAGCTGTTGGAGGATCCAACACCATAATCACTATCACCGGCAAGATCGGCTGCATCACCACCGAGAGTGTCATCCTCGGGGTCCTCGTTGGGGTCATCCTCGTACTCATCATCATACATCATGCAGCCCGGAGCACCATGCGCAAAAGGATCAGGAGGGGGGGCGGAGGAACGCTGGCTGGCTCGACGAGCATCACTCATGAATCCCCCTGAAGGCATGGGTCGAGTAGGAGGAGTACATGTAGTCTGGGTGATGTGTTGGGTCAAGTACTCTACGTGAGCAACAAGCTCGTCAACCCTCGCATCAGTAACAGTCCTAAGGCGGCGGTTCTCTCTCTCCAACGCCCTCACATAATCATGTGTCATGTCTGGGTTCTTCTTCGTCGAGAAACCAAACCGATCGTGATGTGCATCCGAAGGGAGACCCGCAGCCTTCTCCTTCTTCAATCCTCCTATCACCAGACTCCACAGCTCATGATCTAGTGGTGGCCACGTAGAACGATCCGCCTCGTACCTATCGGTCATAAGGCGCATGTACTCCTCCTGTTCATTTTGTCATAATTGTTAGTACGTAATTAAGGAAGACATATATTAATACAGTAATCAAAGAATGCTATACAAGTTAAATACTTATGTAGATAACCCTATACTTGGGGTGAACCCAAACGCGGCGACGTGGAGCTCCCTCTGGCAGACCATTGGGCACATGTGTGTGCTAATAACGATATGCCTCATCGTACCGAGGTGGAGGGGCCCCTGAAGGTCTAGAAGTAGCCTGCATATTGATATACATTTGTTATTTTAGATATTTAAATTTGAGACAATAATATTATTCGTATAGAAACTCAATTTAATAAGACATACCATCCTACGTCGAATCTCCGTGTAGCTCCAGGACCCACTAGCATGAGTAGCTCGTGCAGGACGATCAAGGTCTGGTGCCTCTCCCGATCGCCTGTTCTTCTGGCCTGTTGCGGATTTCTTCGCATGGTCCTCCGACTCCCAATGCGTCACGAACATCCTCTCTAACTTGTCGCTCATCCAACTGTTCTTCGGATGCGACGCCCACTGCGGATCATCGAGCCTGTTGTAATAGTTCTTCTTGGCATTGTACACGATATCCTTGTAACAGTGCTTAGCCTTCGCCTCGTATGCGGAATGTGCACGAAGCATGTCATCCGGATGAATGTAGTATATGCTCTACAATTAAATAAGGTTTTTAATTAAGGTTTCGTTAAATAAAAATCTTACTATTTATATATATATTTAGTAAACTTTCTAAATCTCACCTTAAACTTAGCCCACATCTGTCCCTGGACATTTGGATCGACATCGGTGTATGAAGGAACACACGTCTTCATAAACTCCCTAATGATCGAGGTAATCGTCGTCGATGTCTTTCTCCCATCCAAAAATACGCCGTGCTCATCCAGCTGGACCCTACGACGGGCTCTACGGTCAGCTGAAATCTGCGGCCCTCTCGATACACCTTGGCCTGGTCTCTGCTGCGTCGATAAAGATGGTCCTACACCGGCAACGTCCGCAGGGGAAGAAGTACTAGGACCCGCCGGTGTAGACTCTCTAGAACGTGGCCTAGGTGCCGTAGGCCTCGATGATGACGGTGGCCTCGATGAGGACGATGGCCTAGATGATGACGATGGCGTCGATGCTACGTGATCATCATCTAGTCGAAATGGTACTACTAGATTTGGTGGAGTACCGCCGCTCGATCCGATACGCCTATGTGGATGTGAAGAAGTAGGGGACTCGCCAAGATCGGTATCAGGTGCATCGACAGGATCAGGTGGTGCACCGCCAGAATGAATGATCCGTATACGAGGACCTATCCTCGGTGGACCAGTAGGTGGAGTACTCGATGGAGTGCTCGATGGACCACTACGCCCTCTCTTCGAGGGCTGGCCACGATCGCTATCACGGGACGACATGTCGTTGAAGAGGAGTGCTACGAACTAAGTAAAAGCATCTAAGTTAGAATTTTTCTAATTGTAGAGATGACCTAAGTTTAATCAATACTAAGTTATATAGTTTTTTCCTAAAGGTATAAATAATTCCCAAAGCCTAACAATTTCTAAAGGAATTTACAAATTAAAGCCTAACAATTCCTACAATATCTAATAATTAACATTAAAACATTAAATATAACATTAATAATTAATATTAAAACATTAAATATAACATTAATAATTAATATTAAAACATTAAATATAACATAAATAACTCCATAATTAACGTCCAAATAAATAAATTAACACATATAAAAATCATATATAGTTTTCCTAAAGTCATAAATAATTACTAAACTATGACATTTCATAAAGCCTAACAATTCCTAAAGGCATAAAAATCTAACATTTTCCCAAAGTCTAACAATTCCTAAAGGCATAAAAATCTAACATTTTCCTAAAGCCTAACAATTCCCAAAGGCATAAAAATCTAACATTTTCCCAAAGCCTAACAATTCCTAAAGGCATAAAAATCTAACAATTTCCTAAAGCCTAACAATTCCTAAAGCCTAACAAAGACATGATAAACATAAGGCATAGTCTAGAAGTGAATGTTTTACCTCAAAGCTTTCTGAGAAAAGAAAAAATCCCAAAAATTCTAACTAGCTCAAGAAGAGAGAGAAAGAAATCACATGACAATAAATAAAAGTTAATACAATCAGATGATCTAAAAGTACTGACCCTTTGACGAACTTGAAGTAGAGTAACTTTAATGTCCACAACGTACCAAAGGAATTCATGTGACTCATCATTCCCTAGCAACTCAATAGCTCCCAGATTATCTATTCAATCAGCTTGTGTGAAAAAAGAAGTTGATGAGTGAAGGGAAAACAAAGCTACTTGGTTCTTCTTAAAATACTTCACAGATCTTTTGTTGATGCAATCTGTAAATTCAATGGGATGACTTATTTTCAAGCCATTTACGTACAAAGCCTCTCCAAGATATAACCTTCTTTCCTTAGCAGCATCTCTGTGCCTCTCTGGTATAAAATCAAAAAATTAGATGTCGTATGAAATTAGATAAAAAACTGTGTCTAGACTTCAAAGTTGTGTATGGCTATCTTGGAGTCCATGAGCAGCACAACCAAAGTCTACCAAGCAAACAAAGAGATACAACACTGCTCTGTAATAGGTTAATTGAACAAACATCCAAATCAGATAAAGATAACAGGGATAATAGTCAGTTATTAAATATTAATTATAGCACGATGTAATCTAATCAGACAGATAAACAAATATCCAAATGATACAATAAGCACTGATCTATTCATAGTGAACTTCAACTATGGAGCATCATAATGTAATTTTACCATATAAACAAACAAATACCCCATGAGAGTATAAACAACCGCTGCTCTGCTACATATGGAACTTCAATCACGGAAATTAAAGAAGAAATTACAAAATAGTCAAATCAAAGAATATTTCATGATGTTACTAGGATATATGCATCAGGAACTATGTCCAAGAAAGCTACATGATTGCAATTGTTAAGGATATATTCTTAGTAAGTGTTATTAGGATATACACATATTCCGTATGTATAATTAATGACAAGCAAGCTGCATATCTAAAGTATATTGGCATTTGAAAAGGACCTCACCTGGAAATGCACAAAATCTGAAATGAGAACCAGTAACCCCTGCCTACGAGCATGAATGTAAAAATGATAGCTGTGGGGAAATCCCAAATCTGTTTGGGGCATTTTATCCAACAAGTGAAACTCAACATACCCCAACCTCAAACTAGACTAGCATCTAAGAACATATTCTAATTAATAGAGCTACATCATAAGCTAAAACATAATAGATATTTGAGATTAAAATGTAAAATTATATCAACATAAAAGAAAATTATCTTTCCTGGTTATGGTCATATTCTCTTTGTGCAAACAAGATTATCTGCTTACCCCTCAATTTCTCCATACTAGGTAGATTTCTTTGATATTTTGGGTATACCTTGCTGCTTCATTTTTTCTTTTTGTAAATTACTATGTCAAAACCCAACTGATTGATGATACAAGATCTACCACTGAAATATACATATGAAAAAAAAACTGGAGTGTAAAGGAATTTCGCTTTCACCACATTATGATTGCATTAGCTGCGCTCGAGATTCAATCCAAGAGTAGACAATTAGTGTTATTTCTATTGCATACAATAGAAACCTTAAAACAGATATTCCAAACACAGTGAAGGTTTAAGGAGAAAACATATATATCACTACAAAAAAATAACCTATTGTGACAATTTATCGTAACGAAAATAAAAATTGACACAACAAGTTTGCCTATAGTGACGAATTCTTATTTTGGCACATAAGAAAGACTCTTGTGACGAAATAATATTTCATCACAAGAAATTACGCTATCGTGATGATTTCGACATTTTCATCACACAATAAGGTGGGAAAATTCATGTTATTAGTGGCATACATCTTTGTGACAAATGTTGCGTCTGTAGTGATAAAAAATCATCATAATATACATTTGCTTATGAAAAACTTGTTTTGTCACTATAACCATATTTTATATATTTTATAATTAAAACCATACACTAATAGCTTATTTGAATTTTGCAACTAACTGCATAAATAATGTTTATTATCACTGTGAAATCCAAAAATTAGTATAGTCTTTAGTAGTCTTAACTGGCCGCATGTATTGAAAGTCGAAACTCGATTTTTACTAGTTGTTGTTATGAAAAATAATTATTCAAATTTTTATTTTTGAATACAAATTACATAAATTATCCTAATAAGTGTCAAGTAATTGAATTGTGTAAAAACGCGTGACTTCATCGAAACTTTGTTGATTGACGAGAAATACCAAAATTCACAAAAATATAAGTGAAATCTCACGAAATACGATTTAATTTCCACGATTGAATAATCACATTACTACCAAAATTATCAATTTTAGTCATGAGTGATGTGGGTTGATGTCGTCTGCTGACTAATCACTCCATGCCAGACTAACCCAAGCTCCGTACTAGTGTTGAGTTAGCTTTGGGTTCGTACGTGAACTAGAAGTGTGTTGATTTCAGACTGAACTTGGGCTAGGCCAAGCTCCTTACACATCTCCTATAGGGAATCAAGCCGAACGTAGTTCATTGTTTCGCTATATGACAATCTGTATTGGATGGTGCATTGCGCAAGACCTTGATAGATCAATGGACCATGTCAGATGAGATGTCGTCGGACCGTGTTGGTCAGACATGATGTCAATCCATGTTGGATTGTGCATCAAACAAGAGCTTGATGGGAGAATGGACCATGTTGCATAAGATCGCGTCGGATCGTGCTGGTTATACGGATTTGGGCTCTTAAACTTTAGAGAGAAAGTAGAATCTAAATTGTGTCTTTTTGCAATCAGGGGAGGAGGTATTTATAGATTACTCATGGGCCATTAGATCGGCTTGAGTGTTGATGGGCTTGGCATATCTCCATAGGCTTGAGTGCTGATGAGCTTGACCCAACTCTAATGGGTTTGTAATATGGGAAAGATGATCCTTCTTTAATTTTAACTTAATTATATAATAACTTTAATTATTTGTTAATATTTTATTTTTTTGAAGGTGAATTATATGTTAATATTTGATCTAAATAATTATTGAAATATAAGTATAATTAGATGTATACAGGTGATTTGTTTTATGAATCTAATTATAAATTAGTATTATATATTATATTATGATTTAGTTAATATCTTTTAAGGATGATACCTTTAATTTTTTTTCTCAAATAATAATATTCACTTATAAGGTTTTTTTTCTCAAATAATGATTGTTGACCATTTTTTCTCTTTTTATGGACGCTGGTTTTGTGGTAATTAACCACCATCATCCGGTCGATAGTTAAATAAAAAAAACATTACGTGGCACCACGTGACGTATCAGTACTACCAGCTCAGTCACGTGCCACATCAGCTGTTTTTGGACCAAGCCCAATTGCAAGTTCGGTGGGTATTTTTAAATAAAAATTTAAAAATTACTGTACAATTTGTTGTTAGGATGACTAAATCTGAGAACTATTTGTTGTTAGGATGACTAAATCGCAATTTTGGCCTATGTTCTGTTACTTTTATGCTTTTAATACGTTGAGCCTCAGTTTGTTGAAGGAAAGTGGTTTTATTTTACTTCCTTGAATGTTTTAACTTCTTGGAATCATTCTTGGGTATTGTTGTTCCTATGAGTGTTTTGAGGTCTGTGATAGACATGAGATGATGCGACCGAGATGCATTTTATAATGTGGATTTTCTGTTATATCAACACGACTTGACGACTAAGTACTGTGACTTTTCTAATTAGAATGGAGGCGCACATGGTTTTGCTCATAGCTCTGACTTTGATGCTTGAAAGAAGCTTAGCTAATATTAATATAGTGCTTGTTGAAATTTATGTTGCGCATTGCTGGTATTTCCAATGTGAGTAGCAAGTTTAGATTCCCATGGAAGAATGCTAGTCAAAGTTACGGAGCTATTGCATTTTAGTTATCGTAAAAGTATGTGAGCTCTCTTTGCATTAAAACTGTAAATTAGAGCTACATGAGATTATCGTAGCATTGCAAAAGCCTTATACAACTGGATATTGTTTCTGTTCAGATACAAGCTGATTAGATATTGCTGTTTGAAGTTTGTTACTCTAGAATCCCTATGTCGTCCCTATCTTGTAGCATATAACTTGTACTGGTCTTTTACAACCTTGTGATTCTTAAGAGAAATTGTTAAGCATAAGTAAATTCATGTAGTATTGAGCATGCTCAAAGTTGAGAAAAGGTTTACTGATACAATCTCGTGATCACCGGAATCCTCTCTCGGTTCTTTTTTCCTTTTACTGGAACTTTTCTTAGCGTTTAATCAGAAGTTAATACTTGGTGACTTACTTCAGGTGATGGGAAGGTCAGGATTTGGAAGAAAATTTGTGGCTGATTCTCGTTTGAGTAAGGTAGGCAATTTACGCACATTTTGCTTTTCTAGTCTGGAAGGCCACTTGCTGTTGCGAAATGATGATTCTCATCTTTTATTCTTTCCAGGTTTCTTGTCAAGATGGTGGTTAGTTTTTTTTAAGGATAACCTGAAACTTATTTGATTTGGAGTCCTTGGTAATGAAGAAAAGTTAATAGGTTGGTTATATATCTTTTATTCTTTTGTAATTGTTTTAGTTTGACCCAATTTGTATCATTTGATTAATTGATCGTCCCATCCAGCTAAGTATCTGGGAATGGTTTGTTTTGTTGCTTACCAAAATTTTATTCAAGAATTTGGCATTTTATACCCACTGTTGCATCATAATTCCAATGCCCTTTAGTACACAACCCAAACTTAAAACCGTAGGATTAATAAGTAGTTCTGGACCTATTTTTATTTGTTAAAAGTTAGAGTTTATGACTAACACTTGCAAATTCAACTATTTATCTATTCTAATTACCACTTTTATAAGTTTTAATTGATATGTTCTGCATTTTTGATTTTGTTGTATCGATAAAGAAGGAAATGTTCCGTTTTCATTTCGGGGGCACTTGAGATTTTGTGTATCTTATAAACTAGAAGATGGATTTAGTTTGGAGGATAATGTGCCTTGGATTTGGTAGATAGCTTTTGGCTCAATATAGTGTTTAGTAAAAAGTTCCATATTTGTTGTATTAAGTAGTGGCAATTATATGTAATTGAGAATCAATTGCAATTAGAGTACACCATTTTGTATAAGTTAATGTTATTTGTGTTATTTGCACTTGTTCTTCCTTGATTAACTTTCGCCAATCATTTATCATTGTTTTTGAAGGTGCCTAATGTGTTGGAAGAATTGAAGAAAAGGGAATCAAAGGAAGGGGTTGAAAAGTTGTTTTTAAGTTAATGTTACATGTTTTTGTTATATAGTACTTTCATAGTAGTGAAAAACTCTAGAAAATGTTAGTTTAGAGCAAATGTTGACCAAAAATATTTTTTTCTCATGATATTGGTATCATGTAACGACGATGGTTATTAATTTTAGGACGAATAGTCAAAAATGCCCGCTAGCTTTTGTGTTTAATCCTAAATGCCCGGTTTTTCCAAACCTGCTGAAAATGCCCGTTAAGTTTTAAATTTTCTAACAGAAATGCCCAATTTAAAAAATTCGGACTTTTTATCCGATGTGGCATCCGAATCAAAGAGTCGCGCTGCTGGATCAAAAAGTCGCGTTTTAAAATTCGGGCATATTTGGTAGAATTTTAAAAGATACATCGCATTTTTAGCATTATTTTTCAGAAAAAATAAAAGATTTTGTATGTAAATTTCATTTCGGACATTTTTAGTAGAAATTTTAAAAGATGCATGGCATTTTCAGCATGTTTTGAAAAATCGGGCATTTAAGATTAAACACAAAAGTTAGCGGGCATTTTTGATAATTCGTCCTTAATTTTATTGTTTGTTTAGTAAAACTTATTTTCTCATTGAGTTGAGCATTTTAATTAGTTTTTTAAATATTTTGGTTGGTGTGTATTTATTAACATTAGTTGAATAACAAAAAAAACATACCAAAAGGCTAATATATGATAAATGTATATTGTGACGAGAAATTAACATTGAAGTGACAAAGATATCGTCACTACAGGGGTTACTGTTGTGATGAAACTGAATTTCGTCAGCTATTGTGACAATTGCATTTTTCGTCATTACAACTCTATTGTGACGGGCCTGATGTGACCAATCTTGTGCTCCAACTTTTCATCACGATAAGCCTCTTGTGACGGTTTTTGTGCTTATTATGACAGTTTTGTTTTATCACAATAGGTTTTTTTTTCTAGTGGTAACTTGTACATAAAGCGGCCGAGAGTTCATGCGAGGCGAGGATGGCTGTAATGTAGTATGTTAATCGTACATATGACTTAAAAGTGAAGTTCACCCTCCATCGAGAAATATATACTTTCGCGGAGAATATATATAAATTTCTGAAGCATATAATAGATCCATTTGTTTGATAAAATGAGGATTATTTGTTTTTTGGTAGAAGTTGTTCATAAAATTAAGGGATAAATGCACCAAAATCCCCGAACTATAATGACTTTTAGACACCACCCCCTAATCTTTGTAAATAAGCATTTTACCCCTAACCTTCGGCAACCTGTTCGATTTGCCCCCAGGCAATTTTCTAACCAAAAAATCGCCGAAAATTTTTATGTTTTTCCAGAATATTCTCCTCGTCGAGACGGTTCCGATAGGTGGGGACAGTATCACAAAACTTGACGCAATTACATGGGAAATTTAGTTTTAATTCGTCAAATTTTCGAAAAACTTGATGCCAGCACTAAGAATTCCAACACTCATTGAATTAAAACTAAATTTCCCGTGAAATGACTTTGAATTTTGTGATACCATCACCACTACCGAAACCAACTCGACGAGGAGAAGATTTTGAAAAAAATAATTTTTTTCGGCGTTTTTTTGGTCGGAAATTGCTAGGGGGTAAATCGAACATGTTGGCGAAGGTTAGGGGCAAAGTGCTTATTTACAAAGTTTAGGGGTGGTGCCCAAAAGTCGTTATAGTTCATGGGGTTTAGTGCCTTTATCCACAAAATTAATCAGGAACCAAAGTATAAGAGTTATTACAATCTGAACAAAAGTCGACAAAAGGGGGGAATAGACTACAAAGAAATATGAAGAGATATAGGAGGAAGGTAGAAAACCCTTCCAATGATTGTCTTTAGCGCAATGCGCCACGTTGTGGGCATCCTTATTACCAAGACGTGGGATTTTTTGAATTTTTCACAAAGGGGAGAGCTTCCAGATGGTGTGTATCTTATCAAAATCTACTTCGGCAGTTCGATTCAAAGTGAGCTCTAAGAATATTATGGTTTTCAGCAGACTCGGAGACAGCGAAAATAGTAGATATTTCAGCGGCGCAAGGGTCAAATGAGAGCAGGCTATCCACGAACGCACAAACGAGTTCACTGTGAAAGTGCAAGTATTGTCGTGAAGTGTTAGTCCAACATTCTGGCAACTAGTATTGGCACAACACTGAACTCAACACTGCAATGTCCGAATTATTTAAGTGAAATTTTTTTTTTGCCTTTATTCTTAAACTCACCTATCTCCCAAGTTGTAGTTATCTGTGATATGTTTCAGGATATCAATGACTCTAAGGATCGTGCAGACTTATGCTTAAGGAAAGAGGATAAGCCGAAGCAAATTGAAGATAATATTAGAAGATCTCTTGAAGACAAACATCAAATGAGATTTCAGAATTATCTAAAGAAGAAGAGAGCAATCACAACTCGTGTCTATCACGCCATTGCAGAAGGACGCTCAAATCCTATAAGAAGGTGTGCTCGACATCAAGATTAATAACGAGACTGGAATTAGTTAAGAGCAATTAGAAGAATTCTTGTAATAGTTGTTAATTTTGTTTTTACTCAGTTTTATCTAGTTAAGCTATAAACTTCATAGCTTATAGATTAGTTAGTGTTAGGATTGAGTTCCAAGTTGAGTTTTGTAAGATCATTAGATTTATATTTAGTGATTATTTGGTCGTAAGGCTCGGCAGGTTATATGAATATAACCTGCTTAAAATTCATACATTATGTTTGTTATTCCGCTGCAAATTTACTCTACAGTGTTGGGACAACACCAAATACAATCAGTGTTGGCACAACACTCTGTGTCAACACAGCGTGTGAACCAAAAAGGGTACCAATCCCGATTCATATATCTACACACTGCAGTGGTTACGGGCACAAAATGTGGTGGTCGTCTCCCCATCTTTGAAGCTATCGTATGTAGAAATCTTAGTCCAATGGCGGGCCGGAGCGTGCCAAGAGTAAGACTGAGGCGCAGCAGCCCTCGCAACCTTTGGGCCGGTTTAATACATTGAATTTCCATTTTGTAATTTGTTTTTGATTTGGCTTTGGGCCGGTTTCAATTTTACATAATTTGTATTTTATTAATTAATACGATATATACATACACATATAAACATATATATAATATTATATCTAAGATACGTTATGTAAGACAAGTGGTCTCGGAATTTAAAGAAAACACTACAAATATAATAAAAGGTTGTACGAAAATATAACTCAATGTCTTAATATATGCTAAATTAAATTCCTATTGGGAAGATAAGAGAGACGAATTAAAGGAAAATATATCGGTTGAATTAAAATTTCCAAAACTTTATAAACAGAAAATATTTTTTGAAAAAAACTAATCATACTTGAATTAAGGGCTTTTTATAATTTATGCCCGTTAATTTCCACCAACTTCAAGTTTTGCCCTTTTTTGGACCGGGCTTTATTTTTGCCCGGTAATTATTTTTTTTTTTTTTAAAAACGCCCGACGGGCTTGGTCGAAGCCCATAGTTGAGCCCGTCGGGCATTTTTAAAAAAAAAACAAATACCGGGCAAAACTTTGAAGTTGGTGGAAATTAACGGGCAGAAATTATAAAAAGCCCGCGATTTAATTAGATCAGAAAGAGAAAATGTTGATGGCTTCACCCCGCACTTTGTCTAATTGCTTAGAATTAATTACCTATATAGGTCATGGAGTTACAGACGGCTAGAGCTCGTGGGAGACCGAAAAAGACGTGGATGAAGGTCATACGGAACGACACGAAGCAAAAAGATCTAAATGAAGACATGCTCGTCAACCGAAACCTATGGAGGCAGAAGATTCATGTTCACGACTCGACGTGATTCATTCATGGTTCATATAGCCTACCCCAATTTAATTGGGATTACAGGCTTGGTTGTTGTTGTTGTTGTTGGTCATGGAGTTAGATAAAATCTATGAAGAATAATTTTGTCTATACTCGTTTAACGATTGATTTAATATATGTGTGGCTAATTCTGTGTTAAACGTCTCTCGATGGTTTTCTTCCTTAATTAGCAGGACTTTTTTACTTGCCGCCGCCACCACCACCTCCTCTCCCCTGTTTGATTGACCCATTTCATCAAACACCTCAACTGCAAAACCGAAAAAGAGAATTTCAAAGAGAAATGGCACTAGCCGAAGCAAGGGCTTCTTGGCAGAGAACGGCCAACCGATGCTTGGTCTCAGAAGACGCCAAAAGAGCTCCGAACACGAGCTCCGTCCCTTTTAACCGAATCCCTTCGTATACTAATTTATCCCCAAATTCAAAGTGGTGGCTACAAATGCCATCAAATTATGCCCGTCAACAACAAGTTTTCATCGACAAACAATTAAATTCCTCTGATGGTGATATGGAAAACTGCCAAATGAACGAAAGCTCGCCGGATTTGGAGTCTTTGGTTCATGATCCGAGTGAAAATTATGCAACTTGCAACAAAAATCTGTATACATCATTAAACAAGAAGAGTTGAGAGAGTATAATAATAGTCGGAATTGCCAAGAATATCTCCAAACAAGAAGAGTTGAGAGAGTTTCCACCTGGATGCTGGCTTGTATTTTGTAACAATTAAGAAAAAAATCCTTAATTTTCATAATTAAAAATCACTTAAAAAAAAACCTTGATCGATTCTTATACTTCCCAAATGTTAAAAAAAAGGGGCTTTTTATAATTTCTACCCGTTAATTTCTACCAACTTCAAGTTTTTGCCCGATAATTGTTTTTTTTTTTTAAAATGCCCGACGGGCTCAACTCTGGGATTCGACCAAGCCCGTCGGGCATTTTAAAAAAAAAAAATTACCTGGCAAAAATAAAGTCCGGTCCAAAAAAGAGCAAAACTTGAAGTTGGTGGAAATTAACGGGCAGAAATTATAAAAAGCCTTTGAATTAATATGTTTTCAAATCATTATTTTTGAAATGTTTTATGTTGCTTACTAAAAATATGAAAATTAAACCACAATCCTAATGAAATTTTTGTAATCTTATTCTACAATACTTAATGACTATACTAACCTTTTCAAAAAAAAAATATGACTATACTAACATTTTTGGCTTATATTAACTACTATTGTCAGAGTCACATTATAAATAAGACCTGGACTTCCTTGATACTTCACCACTCAAGCAAACTAGTTTTAAGAGATTGCATAACATTAAGAGAGTAACCAAAACATCCCGGCATCAATGGAACAATATGGTGATGCGAGTTCAAACTCCAAAAACAAACGCATCGTTAGATCCCAAAATTCAGGTAAACATTTTTTTCATTATTTTATTTTATTTATTGCTTGTTAGAAATTATGGATAATTTTGGATTAAAGAGTAAAATCTTACAAAAACATGAGAGATCTAATGATTCTACATGGGTTTATTGTCATAAATGTGATATTTGGAAACCTTTTACCAATTATTTATAAGTTCCATGCATTCTTTCTTATAGATTTGGTACGTTCGTTAAGAATTTGTTGACCTCGAATTCTTGTTAGATATGGCATCAAATGTCTTTAAAGTAGCTTTTTGTCGTATGTTGCGGTATGTTCTTTTTCAAATATCCCCTTTATAGATATAAATAATTTTGGCTTGAGTTCTATTTTCATGTCCAATTATGATACATGTGAAAATAAAAACTTTTTGCTTTTTTTTTTTTTAATATGAAAGTTTTCAATTTGCTAGGTATTTTCTAATCAAGTTCATGATTCTTTTGTTTTGAGGTCATCGTCAACACTAATAAAACTGAGATATCTTTTTGTATCTATATATATATATATGTATATATATATAAGTTTAAGTATTTATATATATATGTTTAAGTATATAGACTTAATAACGCTCCGACTCTAAGATTGCAAAAAAATATTTTGACAAATTTTGTGATGATAAAATATGTTCACCTGAAAAATGAAGAGGTGTAGAACTTGATTCCATCCTCAAAAGGTGACATGGAAAAGTTGAAGAAAAACGTGAGTTTCTTTTAGTGGTTTTGGTAAAATTATAAAGTCGCTAAGGAGTTAAGAGAGGAAAGTAACTTATTTTTGTCATGTTTCACACAGATATGACTAAAAAAACTAACAACATTACAGTTACAGTTTGTCACTATATACATGATGGTCGAGCGGGAGCGTTAGGAGATGACAAGCCCAATACAATTTAGGCACCAAGTATTAATTGTTGTCATTAAAATTAATTTGGTACAATATTAGTTGGTCCATTAAATTGCACATATCGAGGGGAGTCGATGAACTAATTTCTGCAACAATCAGACTCTAGTTGATTTTGTAATAATATTTAATTTATGTAAACATTGAATAGAAGTACAATCTCGTTATTGATTTCCTAGGTCGAGTTGGATTCAAATTTTGAGTTCCAATTACTGATTAATTATACGTTTTCATACAAACTTTCGTAAGTATTAATTCATTATTTGTAGACTATAATTCTTGTATTTTTTCGGTAGAATATAATTCTTCTATGCCTTTCGAGTAAGTTATGATATTTATTAAGTGGCGTACTAAGTTTGCTAATTAAAGACAAGCATTATCTGTCTACGTTTTTCTAACCTAACAGATCTGTTGTTTTCTCAATAATTAGTTAAATATATACTATAATATTTAATAAAAATCACTATTTTCTAATACACCCAAACTTTATTATTTTTTGCCAGTGTAGTATAACTACAATAGAAACCTCAGTAACCCAAGCTTGAAAGCTTTGATACTTTTAAAATCACAGTCATTACGTGCTTTACTTTTTAAGTTACATAGTAAATGCTTCTAATTCATTTCTTTATTTACCTTCATAATCTTTCAAGGCGTGGTTATTGGAGAAGCTAGCGCTGATGCAAATATCCTGAATGTCGCTCCTAATGATGAAGAAAATCCACACCATCATCAATATGTGCCACTCGCAAATTTAACGCGAATCATGCGCAGTGCGCTCCCGCCTCACGCCAAGATCGCAGATGATGCAAAAGAAACTGTGCAAGAATGCGTTTCTGAATTCATCCATTTTATTACTAGTGAAGCCAATGTAAGATGCCACAAGGAGCATCGCAAGACTATCGGATCTGAGGATTTGCTCTCAGCCATGGGTGCATTAGGGTTTGGCCACTATGTTGAACCCCTTACGATGTTTTTGAACAAACATCGTATGCAAGATGCTGGACCATTAGTTGGACGTCCTGTGCGCTTTGTCCAACCCTATGCCCGGGCAACGTCACTGGCCCATCAGTCACAATCATCTTCAGCATCACCACCGGTTGTTCAAGTACCAAGTCATGTGGTACAAAATAGTGCAATGCATGATGCACAAGGTAATTATATAGGCCAAACACAAATGGGTGATCAGCCTAGTCATGATGGACATTGTGACGGCTCAAGGAGGGGTTGTGATCGAGGCAGGGGCGCTTCGATCTGTCGAAGGATTGGTGGTTCTTGACGTGAGTTATAAATGTTTTAAGTGTTTAGAATGGTGGTGCTTCAACCTTGGCTAAATTGTTATTGCCTATCTTTATTTAGACATTTGTACGTTAATCTCATCCGATCCAGTAAAGTGGATTTTCTAGCTATAATGCAAGTTTAATCTACTTGGGGATTTTACATTAATTTTTTTATGAGATTAGGATTTTGACGAGGGAGAATAATAAATGTTGTCACAATTCACATGAAATATTTAGGTAATATTTATTCCGTTAATTTAATAATTTTACTCCTTGCCAATATTTTATCTCGTGTAGTTTTTTGTTATTGATTACAGTCGAAAGTATATATTTTACATAAAAACCCAATTGTAGTGTACATTTTGTATATTCGTTAAAATTAATTTGTCCAAATAAAGAAGTTACCTTACCAGAAATATACAAAATGTACACTACAATGGGGTTTTTATGTAAAATATATACTTTCGGGGGGTGATGAAGATGATAATTTTTTTTTTTTTGTATTTTTTTATGTTATTATTATTATTTATATATAAATGTTTATTATTATTATATATATTTATTATTTAGACAAAATAGTTATATATATATATATATATATGTTTATATCTTTATTATTATTAACATATATATACATTTATTTATTACTATTATTATTATTAATATACATATATATTTATTATTTTCACAAAATAGTTACATATATGTTTATATGTATATATATGACCCATTTTTTAATTATATTTATATATAAGTTTATTATTCTTATTATTATTTATATATATGTTTATTATTATTATTTATATATATTTATTATATTTACAAAATAGTTATAAATATGTTTCTATAAATATATGTTTATTATTTATATATATATTGGGGTGCAAATTGCAATTTATTTTTGGGTGCAAATATAATATTTAAAATTAGAAGGGTTTGTTTGAAAAACATTTTTAAACTGAAAATATGACGTGGCGGGGCAGTTTATTCACGTGGCAGCCACTGTACTGCCACGTAGGCAGTTTCAACCCGAATAAGGGCATCGGACATTTTTGAAAGTTTTTCTAAAAGATACCGGGCATTTTTGCATGGCCCAAAAAAAACGAGCATTTTAACTTTTTTTGTAAAGTTAACGGGCATTTCTAATATTCCGTCCTTATTATATTCAAAGTTATTATATTCTACTGTAGTAAATATTGTTTCTGGTTCCTATTTTTAAATATATATTATCAGATAACAAATTAAATTTGTAGCCTCGTCTCTGTGGTGGCAATGAGGACACTAAAGGGGGAAATTAAATGGTGTACTATATATATATATATATATATATATATATATATATATTCCTATGTGATGGTTTAACAATAAGTTTGGCGAATGAGTTGGTTTTAATCTGATGCAGTCGAGAAAGCGTTGGAGTTTTTGGTGAAACGGGATAATCCCAAGATGAGAGGCTGATTTTGGCTCGGTCCGTTTTTGACGTGGGCATAGTCAAATTTTATCCGAAACGGGCCAACGAACCATAGTAGTCATCTAAAGATCATTGAGGGAGCGGATTTTAGCCAAATTCCTTCGTTTAGGCCTCGAAAATGCCGATTTGCCGTTTTTAGTAATTTTCGTTTCAGTTATATCTTTATTTCTAGAACTCAGAATTGCATTCCGCTTGTTAGAGCGTGTTCCTTATAAGTAGTACTTTTAGTTATGCTTTTATTTCGATTTTTTCCTTTTCTGGAAAAAATGTTATTTCCTATTTTTAGTTATGTTTTTAGTGTATATATTTTATGTAAACCGTAAGAAGACATTCAGTTGATTATTGAATAAAGTTTTTGAGAGTTTCTCTCTTTTTACATCAATTTCTTGGTATTCTTCGTGAATCAACAAGCTTTTGATTTTCGTGTGTCGTTCCTATCCTTCCTATAAGCTTCCGCTACATCAGTTGGCATCAGTCCCAGGTTCGTTCCTTCACTATGCCGCCCAGAAAATATCAGGAAGAAGACAGACGTGAGGAATTCACACAGTTACATCAGCAAGTTGAATTATTGACGCAACAGATGGCAGCCATGGTTGCACAACAACAGGATGCTCCAGCACCAAGACCTGATGACCAATCGTTCGAGGATGAAGAGGAAGAGAATCCTTTTGCTCAGAGACAATGTGTCCAAGAGTAAAATCCACGTAGGGAATCAGGGTTTAAGGTGGACATACTAGAATTTCAGGGAGGGTTAATCCCAAAGAATTGTTGGATTGGGTAACTGCAGTTGAAGAGGTTTTGGACTTTAAAGATGTTCCAGAGGACAAACGTGTTTCTCTCAATGAAACTAGGTTTCGGGGGAGAGCAGCGGCATGGTGGCAACAAGTTAAGGTGACGAGGTCTCGATAGGGGAAACCTAAACTTGTGTCTTGGGATAAACTGAAGAAACATATGAAGAAACAGTTTTTACCCTACAATTATGTGCGTACTATGTATCAACAGTTGCAGAATTTGCATCAAGGGGGGAGGTCTGTGAGTGACTATACCACTGAGTTCCACTTGCTAATTACTAGGAACGACTTGATGGAAATGGAGGATCAATTGGTGTCACGTTATGTGAGTGGTCTTCGTCCACAGATTCAGGATACACTGAATATGTTTGATCCAGTCTCTGTCTCTAAGGCACACCAGCGAGCAGTTTATATTGAGAAGCAACAGTCACGGAGAGTCATGAACCCTCTCAGTATTGGGAACTCATCGGGTAGCTCGCAATAGGTCACATGTCATGGTAACACTGTGCAATCGGGGCTACCAAAAACGGGCACTATCCAACAACCAGCACGCCCAGGGGCTGGTATCCGTTGTTTTGGTTGTTGAGTTACGGGTCATAGGCAATCTGAGTGTCCTAAGAATCCGCGTAGAGGAATATTTGTTGATGAGACTAATGGTGAGTATGATGGTCCGCCTGTTTTTGCTGAGGAATTCGAAGAAGAGGCAGTAGATGATGAAGAATTTGCCACTGTGGATATTGGCGAAGCTTTAGTTATGAGGCGCAGCCTCATTACTCCCACGGAAAATAAAACTGACTAGCTACGCAACAATATATTTCAGACAACATGCACAGTAGAGGGGAAGGTATGTCGAATGGTTATTGATTCTGGCAGTTGTGAGAATGTAGTGCCTGAGGAGGTTATTAAGAAGTTGGGTTTACAGACTAAGAAGCATCCCAAACCTTATAAATTGGCATGGTTGAAGAGGGGAAATGATGTCGAGGTATCTCAACGTGCTCGGATCAATTTTTCGATTGGACTTACTTACAAGGATCAAGTTTTATGTGATGTGGTAGAGATGGATGCGTGCCACCTACTGTTAGGTAGGCCATAGAAATTTGATAGGCGGTCAGTTCATGATGGGTTCGCGAATACTCATAGCTTTCTGTTTAGCGGGAAGAAGATTGTGCTACTGCCTGATAAAGGGCCACAGTCAAGCAGGAAGGGTACCAACTTCTTGACCAGAAAGAGATTTGAGGCAGGGATGGAAGAGTCGGGAATTGTGTATGTGATGGTGGGTAAACTGGTAGAAAATGATCACGAAGTCCCGCTGGCAGTTCAACCTTTGTTGCAGGAGTTTTGTGATGTTTTGCCAGACGAGTTGCCGGAAGGATTACCACCTTTGCGTGATATTCAACACCAAATTGACTTGGTGCCTGGTGTAGCCTTACCTAATCGTGCACATTATCGGATGAGTCCCACAGAACATGAGGAGAGCTTGAGTCCTTGTGCAGTTCCTGCCCTTCTGACTCCAAAGAAAGATGGGACATGGTGTATGTCCGTTGATAGTAGAGCGGTTAACAAAATCACTGTACGTTATCGCTTTCCTATTCCTTGACTTGATGATCTATTGGACCAACTTATTAGTGCGTGTGTGTTTAGCAAACTGGATTTGAAGAGTGGGTACCATCATATCTGAATCAGACAAGGTGACGAATGGAAGACAGCGTTTAAGACTAGAGAGGGGTTATATGAGTGGCTGGTTATGCCTTTTGGTCTCTCCAATGCACCAAGGACATTCATGCGCGTCATGAATCAGGCCCTTCGTCCCTTCATCGGTAAATTCGTTGTAGTTTATTTCGATGATATTCTGATTTATAGTGCTAACGATGTTGATCATGTTCAGCACCTTCGGGAAGTTCTTAACGTGCTTCGTAGGGATGAGTTTTATGCTGCAGTGAAAAAGGTCTCGCTTCTCACTGATAGTGTAGTGTTTTTGGGATATGTGGTCTCGAATGATGGGTTAGCAGTTGATACATCTAAAGTAGAGGCAATAAGCCAGTGGCCTCGGCCCACAACTATCACTGAGGTTAGAAGTTTTCATGGTTTGGCATATTTTTTTCGTCGTTTTATCCCTCACTTTAGTAATATCATGGCGCCAATGACGGATTGCATGAAGGGTAGTAAGTTTCAGTGGATCGACGAGGCTGATATGTCTTTCCAGTTAATCAAGGAGAAATTGACCACTGCTCCCGTGTTGGTTTTACCTGATTTCAATCGCCCGTTTAAGTTACACTGTGATGCATCAAAGGTTGGGATTGGTGGTGTGTTGAGTCAGGGTAATCGCCCCGTGGCCTTTTTTAGTGAGAAGTTGTCTGGTTCCAAGTCTTGATATAGCGCTTATGGTGTTGAATTCTATGCTATTGTTCAGTCTATACGACACTGGCATCACTACCTTTTTCACAAGGCGTTCATCTTTTATACTGATCATGATGCCCTTAAACACCTTAGAACTCATGATAAAGTGTCCGCTCGGCATGCTTCATGAATTGCTTACTTGCAGCAGTTCATTTTCGTGATAAAGCATAAGGCTGGTGCTTTGAACAAGATTGTTGATGCGTTGAGTAGGTGTCATAACATGCTCTTGGAGATGCGCGTCGAGGTTCTGGGATTTGACAGCCTGCGTGATTTGTACCCTGTTGATCCATACTTTTCTGGCGTGATTCGGGATATGCAGAGTGGGGTACAATCAGAATTTGCATGGGTGGATGGTTTTCTTTTTCGAGGTACTCAGTTGTGCATTCCACAGGGTAGTTTGTGCGTGAAAATTATTCAGGAGTTGCATAATGAGGGTCATGTGGGTCGTGATAGGACCCTCCAGCTCGTGACGGCTTCATATTTTTTGGCCATCTTTGCGTAGGGATGTGGGTAAGTTTGTGGAGCGTTGTCGGGTTTGTCAGCTATCTAAGGGTACAACTACGAATGCTGGGTTATACATGCCAATGCCTATTCCGACACAGCCGTGGACAGATGTGAGCATGGACTTTGTTGTTGGGTTACCACGAACTCAGTGTGGATTTGATTCTATTTATGTGGTGGTGGATCGTTTCTCAAAGATGGTGCGCTTTATCCCTTGCAATAAGACTACTGATGCTCTTAATGTTGCCTTGATGTACTTTCGTGAGGTTTATCGTTTGCATGGGTTGCCCACGTCAATTGTATCTGATCGGGACACTCACTTTCTTAGTCACTTCTGGCGTATCGTGTGGCGCATGGTGAATACACGGCTGGATTTTAGTAGTGCTTATCATCCACAAACAGATGTTCAAACCGAAGACGTGAATCGTTCTTTGAGTGATTTGTTGCGTTGCCTTGTGGGTGATAATTTTAAGTCTTGGGATCAGAAATTGTGCCAAGCTGAGTTTGCTCATAATCACGCTGTAAACCGCAGTTCGGGTTTCAGTCCTTTTCAAGTGTTGTATGGCCTCGTTCCTAGGGGTCCCCTTGATTTAGTTCTGGTGACAGCCTCGGTCAAGATGCATGGCAAGGCGGAGGATTTTATCCAACAGTTGCAGCAGGTGCACGCCCAGGCTCATGACCACTTGCAAACTGTTGCCTTGGATTCCAAGCGTTTTGCTGATACAAAGAGGCGCAATGTTAAGTTTGAGGTGGGTGACTTTGTATGGGCAGTGCTGACTCGGGATCGTATTCCATCACATGAGTATAACAAACTCTCGGCAAAGAAGCTTGGTCCAGTAGAGATTGTGGAGAAGATCAATCCCAATGCTTATCGGTTGAAGCTGCCTAGTCATATTCGTACTTCTGATGTGTTTAATGTCAAACACTTGGTTCCATTTTGGGGTGATAATTATGATGATGATGATGATGGGGATCTGCCTGTGCCAAATTTGAGGGCAAATTTTTCCCACCCCGGAGGGAATGATGCAGTCGAGAAAGCGTTGGAGTTTATGGTGAAACGGGATTATCCCAAGATGAGAGGCTGATTTTGGCTCTGTCCGTTTTTTAAGTGTGCATATAGTCAAATTTTATCCGAAACGGGCCAACGAACCATAGTAATCATCTGAAGATCATTAAGGGAGCAGATTTTAGCCAAATTCCTTCGTTTAGGCCTCGAAAAGGCCGTTTTTGCCGTTTTTAATAATTTTCGTTTCAGTTATATCTTTATTTCTAGAATTCGGAATTGCATTCCGCTTGTTGGAGTGTGTTCCTTATGAGTAGCACTTTTAGTTTATGTTTTTATTTCGATTTTTTTTTTGGAAAAAAACGTTATTTCCTATTTTTAGTTATGCTTTTGGGGTATATATTCTATGTAAACCCTAAGAAGGCATTGAGTTGATAATTGAATATAGTTTTTGAGAGTTTCTCTCTTTTTACATCAATTTCTTGGTATTCTTCGTGAATCAACAAGCTTTTGATTTTCGTGTGTCGTTCCTATCTTTCCTATAAGCTTCCGCTACGTCATAATCCAACTTAGATTTAGTACATTAGTAAATGGCGCAGAATGCAGATACGATTCTCAAGATTGGATTTTTAAATACATACAACTTTGACTAGTTAAGGATTAATCGATCTATGGGATCAAGTTTTTTAATTATTTTTTTCTTTGGAAGGGGAGTGGGGGTGTTCATATTTTCAGTTCTCATGGATCCACCCTGAGTAAACATGGGTCATCCGTTATCAGGATTTTATCTTTAAGTTAATAAATAAATAATTATGACGGTTATGTCTACCACAAATTCTTTATCATTAACCATGTAGTACTGATATGAAATAGTCAATGACCAAGGACATAGTATATTTATATTATACCTGATTCACCTAAAAGAAAACATACTACATCTAAAATAAAAAACACACCACTACAGTACCTAAGCACCAAAAATTATTGACTAGTAAAAAAATGCATTACATCTAAAACACACACTCCAACATAATCATTTACAGACACAATATGCTAAAAACACATCCTTTGGGAGAAACAAATATGCTAAAAACACAAAAAAAAAGCACTACAAACTACTCGTTGTACAACCAAAGCTTAAAAAAGCACCTAAAAAGTACATAGTATACCGAAAATATATTAATTATCACCCTGGATAAAACAAAACAAGAAGTGTACATCATATCAAAGACCTATATATCACTACAAGATTTAAATGTCTTTTGCGACCGGAAATCTGCAACCGCATTTTGCGGTTGCAAAATTTGCAACCGCAATGCGGTTGCAAATTCCTGTAGGAGGGCATTTGCAACCGCATCGCGGTTGCAAATACTTTGCAACCGCAATGCGGTTGCAAATTCCTATAGGACGGCATTTGCAATCGCATTGCGGTTGCAAATACTTTGCAACCGCGATGCGGTTGCAAATTCCTATAGGAGGGCATTTGCAACCGCATCGCGGTTGCAAAAGCTAGTATTTGCAACCGCAATGCGGTTGCTGAAAACAATCATACTTTTAAAATGCCGTTTTTTTTGATGATTTGAGGTGCCACATTGTTATTTTGGTTGATAACTATCCTAATAATGATAAAAACAAACATAATTACAATCCTCATAACAATTTCAAGCATTATATATGTGGGACAAGCCGTGATATCTATTATTTCAAACGATAACGTTCGTATACACATATATATATATATATATATATCATCTACATATAGGAATAAACGTAATGTGAAAAATTTATCTACTAATTCAATCAATTAATCTTATTATTAGTGAAGCAAATCATAATAACAAGAAGAAATATGATGATGGGTAGTAAATAGAACATACAATATGTTCATGCATGGTCTAATAACTCATTCGATCATTTCACATTCAATCTACTCTTTCATTTCTCAATTACTTGTTTTGTAACCATTTATTAGTTTATATCACATGTAGCATTGAAATTTATTGTTAAAAATCAGAAATGCATTGAGAAAGTCCCATAAAATTGCGATTTTCATGTATGAATAGCTTTTGCAACCGCAGTGCGGTTGCAGAAAGGGGCTATTGGGACCGCAATGCGGTTGCAAATTCCTATAGGAGGGCATTTGCAACCGCATTGCGGTTGCAAATACTTTGCAACTGCGATGCGGTTGCAAAATTTGCAACTGCGATGCGGTTGCAAAATTTGCAACCGCAATGCGGTTGCAAATTCATATAGGAGGGCATTTGCAACCGCATCGCGGTTGCAAAAGCTATTATTTGCAACCGCAATGCGGTTGCTGAAAACATTCATACTTTTAAAATGCCGTTTTTTTGATGATTTGAGGTGTCACATTGTTATTTTGGTTGATAACTATCATAATAATGATAAAAATAACCATAATTACAATCTTCATAACAATTTCAAACATTACATATGTGGAACAAGCCGTGATATCTATGATTTCAAACGATAATGTTCGTATACACACACACACACATATATATATATATATATCATCACTAGATACATATAGGAATAAACGTAATGTGAAAAATTTATCTACTAATTCAATCAATTAATCATATTATTAGTGAAGCAAATCATAATAACAAGAAGAAATATGATGATGAGTAGTAAATAGAACATACAATATGTTCATGCATGGTCTAATAACTCATTCGATCATTTCACATTCAATCTACTCTTTCATTCCTCAATTACTTGTTTTGTAACCATTTATTAGTTTATATCACATGTTGCATTGAAATTTGTTGTTAAAAATCAGAAACGCATTGAGAAAGTCCCATAAAATTGCGATTTTCATGTATGAATAGCTTTTGCAACCGCAGTACGGTTGCAGAAAGGGGTTATTGGGACCGCAAAGCGGTTGCAAAAGCCAGTATTTGCAACCGCAACGCGGTTGCTAAAAAGATTCATACTTTCTGCAACCGCGTCGCGGTTGCAGAAAGTGTTCATATTTTCTGCAACCGAATTGCGGTTGCAGATACTATTTTTTTAAAATTTTAAAACTTTTAGCAACCGTTTTGCGGTTGCAGATTGTTCAAAATTTTTGAAAATTTGGACGGCCTAGGGGGGAAATTTGAATTTTCACGAAAATTCAAATTTCACCCCATTTTCTATATATACCCATCAACACTTCTCTTCTTTTTCCAAATCCAAAAAAATCACCAACACTTCTCTTCTTTTTCCAAATCCAAAAAATAAAAAACAAACCAACACTTTTCTTCTTTTTTTTTTCAAATCCAAAAAATAAAAAAACACCAACACTTCTCTTCTTTTCTTTTTTAAATCCCAAACAAATAACTACTAACACTTCATTTTTTGCTTTTTTATTTCTCTTCTTCTTTATGTTTTTTTGTTCATTTTTCATTTCATTTTATTCATTGTTTCTCGTTATTTAATTACACTTGTTCTTGTATATTCATTATATTGATTTGCTGCCATTATTTATTTGTAATTTTAACAAAAACCAATAATATTTCGGTAAATTATCGGAATATTATTGGTTTTTTTTTAATTTTCATTCGCAGGTCATTTGCAACCGCGTTGCGGTTGCAAATGGGTTGAATATTTTCTGCAACCTCGTTGCGGTTGCAGATGCTTACTGGGCTTTCTGCAACCG
Organism: Linaria vulgaris; assembly: GCA_948329865.1. Lineage (NCBI taxonomy): Eukaryota > Viridiplantae > Streptophyta > Magnoliopsida > Lamiales > Plantaginaceae > Linaria > Linaria vulgaris. The sequence goes on from OX415253.1 coordinate 44,883,967, forward strand.
CCATGCGGTTGCAGATGCTTATTCTACTTTCTGCAACCGCATCGCGGTTGCAGATTTTCTGGTCGCAGATGGGCATCTGCAACCGCGATGCGGTCGCGGATGACAAGTAACCGAGGCTTTACGAGACCTCGTCATCTGCAACCGCATCGCGGTTGCAAATGACTATCTGCAACCGGATTTGGGCCTTTATTTGCGGTTGCAAAAGACCCTGTAACCTTGTAGTGTATATACTAGATTGAATTCCCCAATAAGACGTACAATACACCGAAATCATTTAAAACAACAACTCACACCTTACTCACCTAAATATACCAAATTCTACATCTAAAGCACACATTACATATTCTACAGTCAAAGCACATGCTATACCGAAATCACTTAAAAAGTACTGCACGCAACATACACTATACACTGAAATGATAAAAATAAAAAATAAAAAAATAAAAACATCAAAGACACCGCAAGAACTTACATTGGCCTCACACAACACAACAAAGGTACAAAAAAATAAAACCTCATTAAAACATATACATTGGATTACAATCACCTAAAATGCACACGTTGCATAAAAAACCGCTAATTCTACCCGAAGCACCTAAAAGACTGAAAGCATAGCCAATATATAGAACAGACTCAAATCACCTAATAAGCACTCTACACTAAAATATACATTGCACCAAAATCATCTAAATATCATCTGCCTAAAAAAAAGGTAAAAGAGCACAAATCATATACATTTCACTAATATTACCTGAAAAACGTATTGCGGACGAATACCCACCGCACATAAATGTTAGAAAATATTGCAACAGAAACAGAAAAAACTATAAGTGTTTGCCTTGAGTCGTAAATAATCACTGTCCTTAAGGCAATATTTCTCGCACTATATTTTATTAGAAAGAAATCAGCCTACATGATAAACAAGGCTTAAGAATTCGATTTTGAGACAAGTGCAGAAAATTGAATAATTGAATTCGTCCATCAATCTCTTCCTTTTATAGACTAGAAGACAGCCTTTCTAACAGATGCAACTTTTAGAAAATGGAGGGAAATAATCAAACGAATGCAACACTACAGAAAGTTGCAACTTTTCGTTTAAATTATAAGTACGTTTTCAGATTTAAATAATATATAATTAATTAATTCGAAATCCAAAAAATTATTTCGAATTAATTAATTAATATTAACACTAATCTAAATTAATTAACAAAGCCCCAAGTTGCTCCAATTGCCCAAGTGCCCAATCTTGACTTTTAAATAAGGGTTAAATGCAAAGCCCAAAGCCTTATACAAAAGTCCAACACATTAATTAAACATTCATGTGGGCATTTACTAATAAACACCTCTATTTGGTTGTCTTCTTCCCATGTGGGATACTACAACGAATATATTTGCACAAAAAATATCTAACATTCCCCCACTATCTTGTGTACAAAGCTTCTGCCTGATTTGCATTATGCATACTTAGAGGTATCTCTCGATTTGGACCTCTAGTTAGTGCACACACCTTAAGTTCTAACAAAGTCGTAGATGTCCGAAGATTGAACCTTGACTCCATATATTAAAATGGAGACTAGGCACACACAATACATATCTTTAAGTCTCAAAAGATTCTCAACACAACCTTAGCACGATTATATATGGCCATGGGCTAATCCTGCTCTCGTGAACATTTATAAGAATAACACATATTCTTATTGAAACGGCACAACTTCTATGTTCACATAGGTGAAGTCTCAACTCTATCCCAGTTGCTTTGGACGACATCTAGTAAGATAGACTTCATTAAAAGCACAAAGCTCATCCTTTTTTCATCGCAACTGTTGGTACTAGCTTCTTTTAACTTTCTTATGGAACTTTGCTAGTACTCTCGAGCAATCACAATAATTTGTTGTTACCCTTTGAACTTTTAAATTAGCTTTTACTAAATTAAAGTTGGGTTTCCGTTATTGCTGCTCAATAAACAATTTAAGTCCCATGCCACTTGCAGTGCTTCTCACTAAGTCTCTTGAAAGCGCTTTAGTGAGAGGATCAGCGAGATTAGCTCCAGATTTTACATAAACTATTGTGATCACCCCATTCGTTATTAATTATCGCACATATGCATGTCTCAAGCTTAAATGTCTAGATATTCCATTGTATACTTTGCTATACGTTCTAGACATTGTAGCTTCACTGTCGCAGTATAAAGAAATGGCGGACATTGGTTGCGGCCTCAACTCTATTTCAGACAACGAGTCTCTTAGCCTTTCTGCTTCTTTGCCTGCTGCAGATAGGGCTATAAACTCTGACTCCATGGTCGAATGTGCAATGCAAGTTTGTTTCTTAGATGCCTAACTTATAGCCCCTCCTCCTAGACAGAATATCCATCCAGAGGTTGACTTACTTTCATTTATAGTAGACATCCAACTTGCATCACAATAACCCTCTAGCACACTTGGATAATCCTTGTGAATGATGCTCAACTCTCTAGTGCGTTTTAGGTATCCAAGGATTCTTGCAACAGCTTTCCAGTGTAAAGTGCTAGGTTTGCTAGTAAACCTTGACATCATGCCAACAACAAAAGCTATATCTGGCCTCGTACAGTGCATAGCATACATAAGACTTCCAATGGCACTAGCATATTCAAGTTGTGCAACAACTCTTTCATTGTTTTCTTGAACTCTTATGCTAGGATCATAAGGAGTGTTCGCCTCTTTTATATTGAGATACTTAAACTTATCAAGTACCTTATCAATATAATGAGTTTGATTTAATGCATATCCTCTCTCATGTCTCCTAACTTTAATTCCAAAAATTGTATCTACTTATTCCAAAGTTTTCATTTTAAAAACAAAAGTTAGATAACTTTTGGTCTCTTCAATGCCTTTCATGTTAGTACTAACAATTAGCATATCATCAACATAGAGACATAAGATCACTCCATATTCACTTGCCATTTTGCAATAGATGCATTTATCAGCATTGTTATGCTTGAAGCCATTGGCCAAGATCACAGAATCAAACTTTTTATGCCATTATTTTGGAGCCAGTTTTAAACCATATAACGACTTAACCAATTTACAAACTTTATTTTCATTTCCCGGAAGAAAAAATCTCTCGGGTTGCTCCATGTACAATTCTTCAGTCAAGTCACCATTTAAGATTGCCGTCTTAACATCCATTTGATGTATATATAACTTATAAATAGATGCCAATGCAAATAATACTCTAATTGATGTTATTCTTGCCACTGGAGCATACGTATCAAAATAATCTATACCTTCCTTTTGTTTGAATCCTTTTGCTACTAACCTTGCTTTAAAGGTTTGAATAGTGCCATCAGTTTTGCACTTTTTCTTGAACACCCATTTACATCCAATTGCCCTTGAACCAGGTGGTAGATCTACTAAAACCCATGTATTATTCGACACTATAGAGTCCATCTCATCATTGACTGCTTCTTGCCAAAAAGAAGCGTCCCTTGAAGCCATAGCTTCCATATAGGTTTTAGGATCATCATCAACATGTATGATCATATGTGTAACCTTAAAGACTTCATTTCTACTTGCTTCAACAAGGATGACAATAGAATCTGATGAAACAAAATCAGAACTCAAGTGTTTTTCTTTTCGAGCATGTTAGCTTCTTATTGGTTCACTTGGTTCATTTAATTGCACCCTTTTTTCACCGAGTTCTTTATCAACACCACTACTTGATGTTTCATTATTTTCAACAAGTTTAGGCTCCACAGAATCATGCAAGAATTTATTCTCAAAGAATACAACATTTATAGATTCTACAATAACATTGGATTCTAAATCCAACAATCTATAAGCCTTAGAATTTTGTGCATAGCCAACGAAAGCACTTTTAATTCCCCTCGGACCGAACTTGGTTTTGTGAGGATCGGTAACTTTATAAAGAGCTATACACCCCCACACTTTAATAAAATTTAAGTTAGGCTTTCTACCATTATTCCAAAGTTCATAAGGTGAAGCATGAAATTTCTTAAAAGAAACTCTATTATAAATAAGGCATGATGTTAATAAGGCTTCACCCCATAAATTAAAAGGCAACTTTGCATTCATAAGCATTGCATTCACCATATCAACCAATGATCTATTTTTTCTTTCAGCCAACCCATTTTGTTGAGGAGTATAAGGGGCTGTTCTTTGATGAATTATACCATTTTCTTCATGTTAAAGGATTGAGGAAAATATTCCCCTCCTCTATCACTACGAAGCACTTTGATCTTTTTATCCTTTTGATTTTCAACTTCGGATTTAAATTCCTTAAATTTATCAAAGACTTCATCCTTGGTTTTGATTAAGTACACATATGTGTACCTTGAATAATCATCAATAAACGTGATGAAATAAGGTTTTCCATCCCTTGTTAATTGACCGTTTAACTCGCAAATATCAGAATGCACAAGTTTCAATAATTCAGAATTTCGTTCAACTTTAGAAAATGGTTTCTTAGTCATTTTGGCTTCTACACAAATTTCACATTTATCAACTCGTTCATCTTTGAAAGTAATATAATCATGCTTAGACATATAACGTAAATATCAATAATTTAAGTGTCCTAGTCTAGCATGCCATAAAATAGAAGAAGAATCAACAACATAAGCAACATGACTAGTTTTATTAATAGATAAATTGAACATGCCATCAACAGAGTATCCTGTGCCTATGAACACTCCGTTCTTAGTTACAATCACATTCTCAGATTCTAGCACAACATTAAATCCTTTCTTACATAAGAGATCAGCAGAAACTAAATTCTTCCTCAAGTTTGGGACATGCAACACGTTCACGAGGGTGAGTTTTTGTCCAGATGTGAAGTTTAATTCGACATTTCCTTTCCCCAGAACTTTTGCAGTAGCATGGTTTCCCATCAAAACTTCTTCAAACTCCTTCAACTCGTTGTAGTTTTTGAAGATACTCTTATTGTTGCACGCATGAACAGTGGCGCCAGAATCAAGCCACCAATCAGGAGATATGGCAATGGATGCCATATGCAATTCTGTTATCATAGCAACAAACTCTTGTCCATCAGCCTCTACCACGTTTGCTCGGTTGTTGTTGCCCGAACCAGAATTCCCATTTGCATTGGGATTCACTTGATTTTTCTTGAATCTACACTCCTTTTTGAATAGCCTGAACCGTGCCAGATGAAGTACCAATATTTGGAACACTTTCACAAACATGGTTCACTTTAGAACCCATAAAAGACTCATCTCTCACACGATTCTCGCTTTCGATTTGCATATGAGTGTTGAATTTTTCAATAGTATAACTCTCAGAAGAATGAAGTACTTTCTTTCTGAAATCATGTCAAGTGGGTGGAAGTTTCGACAATATTGCCCCCACTTGGATGGCATCAGGCACATTAATCTGCAACTCACTCAATTGTGAAACTAGAATCTCCGAGTCACGAACATGATCCATAATTGGCATATTTTTAGTAAATTAAAATTCGAAATACTTCAATGCCAAAAATCTGTCTGTGCCTTCTTTCATGTGTTTATATTTTGATTCGAGGGCAGACCATACCTCTTTTAGCGTTTTGTAATTGCGATAGACATCATACAACCTATTGGTGAGGGAATTGAGAATGTAACCCCTGCACAACATCTCATCCTTCTCACGATTCTTTTTGTCTATTTTCGCTTTCTTTTTTACTTCATCAGTAGCATCTGTGTCCGGTTCTGCAACTGCTTCAAGTTTCGGATTCAACAGATAGTACAGATTTAGAGACAGCAAAAGCCATGACATGCGGTACTGCCATCTGTTGTAGTTTGTTCCATCGAAACGATCGAGTTTGTTGGATTCTTTCTCTTGAAATTGGAATTTCATGGTGGGATTCATGCTTGTTTCCATTGCTATGTATTGCCTTTAGATTGTTAGAAAATATTGCAACAGAAACAGAAAAAACTATAAATGTTTGCCTGGAGTCGTGAATAATCACTGTCCTAAAGGCAATATTTCCCGCACTATATTTTATTAAAAAGAAATCAGCCTACAGGATAAACAAGGCTTAAGAATTCGATTTTGAGACAAGTGCAGAAAATTAGATAATTGAATTCGTCCATCAATCTCTTCCCTTTATAGACCAGAAGACAGCCTTTCTAACAGATGCAACTTTTCAAAAATGGAGGGAAATATTCAAACGAATGCAACACTACAGAAAGTTGCAACTTTTCATTTAAATTACAAGTATGTTTTCAGATTTAAATAATATATAATTAATTAATTCGAAATCCAAAAAATAATTTCAAATTAATTAATATTAACACTAATCTGAATTAATTAACAAAGCCCCAAGTTGCCCCAAGTGTCCAAGTGCCTAATCTTGACTTTTAAATAAGGGCTAAATGCAAAGCCCAAAGCCCAAAGCCCTATACAAAAGTCCAACACATGAATTAAACATTCATGTGGGCATTTACTAATAAGCACCTCTATTTGGTTGTCTTCTTCCCATGTGGGATACTACAACACATATATTTGCACACAAAATATGTAACACTAAATCATGTATTTAATACATTATACAGTAAACGCGCTACAAATGGGACACTATATTTAAATCACTTAACGAACACATATTATCCTAAAATACATTAATTCAACATATATATATATATGTGCACTACAAAAATTTCTCAATATAAGAGGCGTATAATTGCCTTTTATATTGTCAAAATCGCCTCCAATGATTAAGCTAAAAGGCGATTCCATGCTTTCTATCGTTTGCCTCCAATATGGACGCATGTTAGCTGCTTAGAGTCGATTTTTCGCCTTACTTGCCAGAAGCCGCAGTCAAAGGTTAAATTTTACCTTTAAGATAATATGATTGAAGGCGATTATTCGTCTCTATGCTCTGTGGGCCAGGAAAAGACTAGGCGAGTGCTTTCGCATCCAGTTAGCTTTTTTGTTTCTTTATTAATAATATCTCCAGCTGATGTGGATAGAGGCGATTTATTGCCCTCATTTGCTTATAATTAAATCAAAAGTCTTATAAATATTTTAAAGCCGATTTTTCGCCTCCATTCTTTTCCAGATTTGTGAGACAAAAAGCGGCAATTCTTTGCCCTTTTTTTTATTTATTATTCAATTTGATTTCATTCCCCCCCCCCCCCCCCCCCACATAATTCTTTTATTCATTTGTAAAAATTTAACAATTAAATTTCAATCGAAATAAAAGTTAAAGACACATGATATTATATATAGCATACAAACATATTGTTTATTCACTAACATCAAATAATTCAAAAAATATCCAATACTATAACAAAATAATGATGTGCATACAATATCATTCATTTATTTAACCACGTTTGTTTAATATTATGCCTTGACAATAAAATAAATGAAAAAAGAATTACGTTATTTCTTAATCAATAAGATATATCATTACTATGAAAACTAGTAAATCCTTAAAAAAAAAACTAATTACTTGCAGTTTAAAACACAAAACAGAACAAAACTTGCTACTCTTATGAAGATGAATTTAGAGAAAATTGGAGGAACTTGGAAGAAGATAAATATTGGTTGTGGAAATTGTGTGTATATATAAAAATCTATGGGAGATTTGAGGCAAAAACTCGCCTTCTGTCTGTCACGCGGATCAAGCATCTCCACCGTTAGATTTTGGCCCTAGGATCTGGCACAAGGATCCTGGTTTTGTTGGTCATAGCCGAAAATTAGCATGTAATTAAAAAAAATGAATTACAAAAATTATAAAATTGGCCTTAACAATGCAATAATCACCTTGTACCTAAAGCAACATTATTATTGCACTATTATAATTTAATGTAGATCCTCGCATTATTGCGTTAGTAGGCGGGCCAATCAACGATGTGAGCACATTTGATGGTTACATGATAAATGGGTTCAGATTTCACACTTCAAAATATAATAAACATAAGAAGACAAATAATCATAGCGCGTACGTTAAGGGTGACGATGCAGAGGATTCTAATTTTTATGGAATCCTCCAGGAGGTTATAGTGGTTGATTATTGTGGAAGTGGGCGCGCACTAACTGTGATTCTTTTCAAGTGTGATTGGTATGATTTGTCTTCGACTGGGATGAAGAAACACTCGATATACCCACTTGTTGACATAAATCCAAATTGTCGACTGCCAACTGTGGTAGCCGAACCTTTCATCCTAGCGACACAAGCTCAACATGCGTGTTATTTCACGTACGCGTGTTAATCTAAACCAGTAAGAAGAGAGCGGGTCTCTGCGCAAACCAAAAAAGCCAGACATCTTGTAGACACAACCTCATTAAACATTATTGAGGAATCTGAAGGGCCATATTATGAGGAATGAAGGTAGTGACCCTGATTATGCGTAGTGTGTTTTGTTCTGCAATGAAATAATATAAATACGTTTAAATTAGTACTCAGACGGTTAAACTTTGAATTAGTGTGTTTTTTGTTTTTATCATTATCTTTATTATGTTAAATACATTTGTCCCAAAAAGAATTAGCAAAAATGGAGTTACGGAAGAGTTTAAAGAAACTATTGGGGTAAAAAATATAAATATCCAAGGGTTTGAAAACACCTTTGAAACGCCTCTGATTTCAATGATATTTTACCAGATTCTATATTATCTAAAATATATGTGTCCCCCAAAATTTCATCAAAAACGGAGTTACGGAAGAGTTTAAAAAAACGGTTTGCTTAAAATTAACTTAAAATCACTTCAACCCTAAACCCTACAACGATTCTTCTTCTATAAACCTAAATGGTGTTATGTCCTTATAAAAGTTTAGAATTACCTCCAAATGAACTTCGAATTTTATAAATTTTGAGAAGCATGTTGATAATGGTAAGTATGTTTGTTCCGTAAAAATTCAACAGAAACGGAGTTACGAAACACGTTAAATAAAATATAGGGGAGAAAAATATAAATATAAGATGTTTCGGTTACCACTCTAAAACATGTCCAATTTCAATGATCTTTTACCAGATTATATATTATGTGAAATGTATGTGTCCCTCAAGATTTTATCAAAATCGGAGTTACGAAAGAGATCAAAGAAAATATTGGGGTATAAAATATAAATATCCAAGAGTTTAAAAACCCTTCCAAAACTCCTCCAATTTCAATGATTTTTTACCAGATTCTATATTATTTGAAATATATGTGTCCCTCAAAATTTCATAAAAAATTGAGTTACGGAAGAGATCAACGAAACTATTGGGATAAAAAATATAAATATCCAAGAGTTGGAAGTCCGTCCAAAACGCCTCCAATTTCGATGATATTTTACCAAATTCTATATTATGTGAAATATATGTGTCTTTCAAAATTTCATAAAAAATGGAGTTACGAAAGAGATCAAAGAAATTATTGGGAGAAAAAAAATCCAAGAGTTACGGAATCGTGGGAATAATGTATATATAATGATTATGGTTAATATAAAAGGATACGAATTACCAGAGAACAATACAAGGAGCTCCAGTGGTAAATTCAAGAGAATCTATTGAGAAGGTCTAAGGTTTGATCCTTCTAATTGTGAGTATTTTTTCCAGGGAATTATCATTTTTCCTTTCTTATGGTGTAGCTAAATAGACCGAAGGCGTAAAGTCACCTATTGTCTTATATTGATTTTTCTTTTTTTTTAATTAGAGGAGAAAAATCGCCTCTAACCACAGAGCACGTTTCTATTGGAGCATTTTAGTTAACTTAATGTTTAAATTAGCTTTGACCAAGAAAGGAGGCGATTATGGGCCTTTTACATCACTACATGCCCATACTCGCCTCTAAACACGCCCATAAAGGATGGAGACCCTTTTTTATTTTCCCCTCTAAAGTTGGCCATCTATATGGAGGAATTGATGTAGTGATATATATAAACAACGACTCAGGCTCATGGCTAGCACCGCAAGTTACCCTCCCCAAGCCTCGAGACATGCCTACCCCCACCCATTTCACTACTTGTAACCTTCTTTAATATCATCCCTACTTCAAACCCATTACGCTCTTACATGCACCCTAAAGCACTTAAAAATATATTATTTAATTTTTTATTGGTTAATAAGTCAAATAGTATATTATAAACTACATTATAATTCTTTTGACACCTTGCATATTTAAGAATGACTAAGCAAATATCAATATATATATATATATAATTACTCATTTATTATAAACTATTTTATCTTTTGCACTTGTTCATTAGTAGTGAGGTTGTTTTAGCACAAATGCGAGTAGAAGCGAAACCACATAAGAGAAACTAAGTAAAAGTATGGTATTTCAAATCAATTATGTATATCAAGAAGCAGTAAAACTAGCTAAGTGAATAGTTATGCAAAAATTTAAATGAAAGTCTAATTAAAACACTAAATTATACAAAATCAATAATAGAAACATATGCATTATATTATACATTATATTGTAAAAGATACATAACATAAAACCTATATTTTACAAACATCTATATACTATTATATAAAGAAACCCATTGTGACACCAATCTTTTGATTTCCAACTTTAACCTTTGAGTTTTAGCTATATTGTAAAAGTATACTATTAAATCCCCAAAATAACCTTACAAATTAAGTTAGACTAATTAATTACACTATTCATTGTAATTAATGATTTACTTTCCCTATAATATATTTTTCTTCCATTGTTATACTCTAAATTTATGGCACATGTTATCTAGATAAATTTTCTTTTTTAACCCACATAGAATGACATTGAAAAAAGAATTATGCTCGCGGGAACCGCGTGCTCCATTTGCTAGTAGTAATATATACAATTATATATGTACCAAGATAGAAACGGAGATGAGGTTTTGGTGGGTTGGGGATGGGTGGTTGCCTTTGTCCCTGGCACATAAACACAGACACACACGCACACACATATAAGAAGAGTTGTTAAATTTGTTCATTATCTTTAGCGTTTTTGATGTTTTGCCCAATATATTTTTTTTGCCAGAGAAATACTTTGCATCTTTCTAAAACATAGGTGAAAATGCCCAATGGAAGCCTAATGGGCCTTTTTGTCCACATGGATGCCAAATGTACTCTTGGGTGAATAAAATAAGCTACCATTGTGTTATCTCTAATTAGAAATTGACCTCATTTGATATTTCACTTAACAAAACCTTCCCGTGCTTTTACTTAATTGATATAGAACATCCAATTTTTTTAGTACTGTTATATACATATATATTATTTATATATTAAATTATGAATTAAAGAAATCACAATTTTAATTGGCAAAGAAATTACTTTTATTTTATTTATTATCATATTGTATCCTAAAATTGTGTTTATACATTTATTAATAGAATTTGTTACTAGTACCCTCGAATGTAGTTTTTTATTATTTAAAAGTTATAAAGACTAAATTTTATGTTTATTACTTATATATTAATTCATTTTCTGTAAGAAGAATATTGGCTCATCAATATGTATATTTAGAAATAAAATGAATATCTTTAAAAATATTATTACCTAAACAGTTGAAAACACATTTTAATGAGAATTTTAAATATTAAAAATAAGTTTTTATTTTTCAATTAACTGGAAAAAAATGTAGATTAATCAAATTTGTTTCACGATAGACCAATAAAATGATCAATGGTGTATCGTACGTTATTCACGGATTTTGCTCGTCTACGGACTCATTATTACACAGAGTTGGCCTTATAAAAAAGACTTGGATTACCTTGACTATCCACAACTCGCAGACACAATTTTAAAGAATCCGAAAAATCGATTTTCAGTTAAAAATAGACATCTTTATCCATATAAATTAGCTAACTGGTAAGAGATCTAAAAAAATCGTAAAATAAGTCGTTACATGAATTTTTCTAAAATCATTTACAGATTCGAGATATATGGAATGAGAATCTACAATCGGCCAAAGCAAGTCTGAAAGTTTGTGGATCGGGACTTGATATAATGTTAAACAATGTTGTGATAACATGGCTATCTTAACATTGTATCGATCACAGAATATGGTAGCGAAAATGAAATCAACACAGCAAGTAATTTTTAAGGATATTATATAAATATAGAAATCTCTAGAGCCTGGGGCTAAATAATCACTAAAATTAATGATCTAACAAAACGAGGTCCTCTCAATTCTAAGCTCCTCACTACGAATTGATTCGAACTCAACCAAGCAAACAAAGATTAATTCCTCAATTCTAAATATGACTTTAGACTCGATTTGTTAATCTCAAAACTCGAAAACGCAAGATAAACAACTCAACACAAATGATCTAATCGCTCAGATTCTTTTGCTCAAATGTCTTGTTGTTAGTCTTGATGTACTTCATGCTTTATAAAAATAAACCAGTCATGATCACCAAGGCATGTCGTACACAATGTACATTGTCTTCAATATTCTTCTATGCTCATCGTTTTCTTCTTTATCGGCTTTAGTCTTTATCACGGAAGGTTTCCTTCTTTATCACAAGTTCTTATTAAGAACGATTTCTTCCTTAATCAGACTTCTTCTTCGAAAAATATCTTCACATGATCTTCTTTCCTTGTAGCTATCTTCTAGGTTGAAATTTCTTTCTTTGACTCAAACACGTGCGGTTCTTATAAGAAAGGTGCGAATGATGGAAACAATTAATTCTCTCAATGAATCCTGTTATCCTAGAACAAACATAGATAACTACAACCGTGGAACAAGATTCATATGTGAATAAAGGCAAAACAATAATATAAAAGATAAGCTGGATTGTTCAGTGTTAATTTTCAATGTTATTATAACACTTCATTAGCTCAATGTTATGATAACATCTTATAACCTTTCACAGCTTTAGTGTTATTAAACCTAAGCCAAAATCAATAGCGTTTAAACTATTTAGACTGCTCCCTCTTACTGTAGAACTATTAAAGCTGATGTTGGCATCACATTGATATATATCAATGCAGTTGTAACACTCTGTTAACAGGTTTTGATATTATTTCCTATTTAACGGATTTATTTTGGGGTTGGAACGCCCTGCCCGTGGTTCAAAAGCTTGTAAAATTATGAGAATATAAAATTACGAGAATATCCCTCTTTTTATTAACGAAAATCCACTCCAACTTAGTATATATGTGTCTGTATGAAAGTATTGAGCTTGTCCTTTCTTTTCTTCTGCCCCTCTTTTTATAGAGGTTTTTTAGGGACAGGTGTCGTTATGCATGCAAATAAAGTACACGTGTTGTTGTTTGCGTATAAAGAAAGATATCATTCATCTTATCTTTTCATTCTTCATCTACTAGGCGCTGACTAGGATTAAATTTGATCTCTTCCAAGGACTTCAGGTGTTACGAGGGGCTGATTCTTCTAATTTTTCTTCTGCGAGGGGTTGTATCTCTCGAAAAGACTAGAGAGGCGAGGTGGTACGTTCATCTGATGGCGTTGAAGCTTTTGCGGTAGTTAATTTTGGGTTGTCTTCTTTGGGGGGTGCACCCCGAGGAGTATGATGGCTTTCTTTTGTTGAGGGTGTCTGTTCCGATGACTCCTTTGCTTTACTAGGCTATTGTTATGTATTCGGGTTGTGACAATAGGTATTCCGAGGACATCATTATTCAAGTTCGGCCTTCGTGGTAGGTGTTCCGAGGGACTTTGTGTCTCCGTATGACATGATTCTGCATATTTTGGTTTTGGGGTAGATGGTCTGAGGATTTTTGTACCTCAATATGACATGTGATTTGACAATAAATCGTTTTATATATATGCGAGTCTCGGTTACAAGTGAGTGGTCTAGCAATATAACGAGCCTATCTCAAATCAGACCTACACTAGGAGTCTCGTGTAGGCTTGGTCCGGAACACCTCAGATCTTCGCCTCGATGCCTGGATGGGAGCGTAATATCGGTAAATAGATCGAATGGACGCCGGTGATCGCCTTCGATGTGACGTCGAGGATGACCCCCAATGTGAGATCGGTGATGAGGTGGTATGACGTGTCGTAGGCATGTGTTGTAGTCACGATATCGAATAAGATATCGAAAGTAACATCGGTGATGAGTTTCGATATGGCGAGTGGTAGCTGAAGGATAATAAATTACTTGTTTTGGGATCCGGACACCGCGTATTTATAGACCTCGGGATCCGGGGACCACATTACCATATCGGTGATGATTACCGATATGACATCGAAAGTGATCCCCGATATGCTCCAAAATGGGCCTGGTTTGGGCCTGGGCCAATATGCGGGAAATGCCCATATCATGTTGTCCCCCAATTTGGGGATTCTTATCTTAGAGATAAGGATTCGCAAATTTAAATTTAAAATTTCTGGGTTACCTGTACCCTTCGTCTCGCCAGTTCAAATGACGGAAATCAAACTTGTGGGGAGTGCACTTGTGATGAATGCCGAGTTTGAGGTCCTCGTTTGAATTCTAGTTCCCTTGGTATTTGGGTTCCTTGAAAATTATGATGGGGTTACCGGGGTAGTTGTTATATTCTCGCGGCTCTTCGCGTAGTAGGGTATGATGTCGGGTTTTAACTTCGATCTTATGTCGAAACTCATATTCGATCTAATGTTGAAAGTGTATTTCGATGTAGTTGAGGCTTCCGTCTATAAGTAGGGCTTGTAAGAGACTCTGAAGTTCATAGTTTTCTGCGTTTTCTCTGTCGTTTAACGTAACCATATCAGTAAGTATATCGGTAATCATATTCGATATGATCCCTGACATGTGTTTCGACCTCGCCGTGATACTTGAATTATTTATTACTATTTTGTCATTCTGATAGTCTGTTTATTCTGCAGGTAGATTACCTTTTCTAAGATACTTCGTTAGAATGGGGTTCAGAGAATTGATGCTGAAACTTCAAGCTGATCGTGAAGTTCAGAAAGCTGCAGAAATGGCGGCCGTCGCGGTGGCGCCTGAAATGAGGTTTGCGTGTAGCTTTGACCTGAATAATGCAGTTGTTGAGTTTCCGGCAGAGGTGTCGGGAGTCGAGCGACCTCCCCGTAGCACTGTGGTACCTGAACGTGTTAATGAAGAATGTTTTGGCCATATTCCTACAATCGTTGGGTCCCTTAGCCAGGGCATCCTAGACGTGGTGGGAGGCCCTGATGGTGCGGCCAGCCTCTTGGAGGTGTTGACCTCAAAACAAGAGGGTGCGGTCCATCAACCTGACGGGTCTGTGGCGAGAGAGAGAGAGCATTTGCTTGGTCTCCTTCTGGTGGGTATGTTGCTCCACGTTCTGAACCGTTGGCCGACGCTCGTTTGAGCCAGGGCGCTGTAGGTTCAGAATCGAATACCCATGTCAACGTGGGTGATTTTGTGGACGCGCTTCTACAGCGGGGTCGGGTTCTTCGCATTCGAGCCCTATTAAGGGAAAAGCGACCGTTTCAAGTACACCCGACAAGGGTAAGGGGACATTGGGGGGTCGTGCCCCTATTTTTCCTGGGATCTCGGTTACAAAACCTGCGGTTGACCTGACTAGGATAGCGGGTAATAAAAGGTCTCGTGAGGGGACTGTCCATAGTGGCAACTCATCTTCGAGTTCTGGCCCTCGGAAGGCGGGTGCGGTCAAACCCCCGAAGCGAGTAGAATTTGCTGAAGCCGATGTTGTACGGGGTATGATGCGGGCTTTCCTTCCTCCTACGAATGTGCGGGTGCTCACAGAATTTGAACGGGCATAGAGCATACGTCGCAGCACTCACATGTTCCAAAGTGTACGTGCCTAAGCACGTCCCTGATTGTTTTCATTTGAATGTTTAGCATAATGTTATATATTGTTATTGTGCAGATGGCCAAGCTGGCGGTCTCGTGTCTGAAGACCATTCGCGAGTCCAAGGGTGACCCTGACGCTGTTGCTGCCGAGCTCGAGGCTGATATCTTGAAGATGGGGGAGTTCAACCCCACGGTGTTGGAGAGGTTAGAGGCTGAAAAAGAGGATGCACTGAAGACATGTCGTGTGCTCCGGAAGGAGTACGATTTGTTGAAGGGAAACTTAAAAACAGTAGTGACTGAGCTCGATCACGGAAAGGCGCGCGAATTTTCGGCCAATAAAGAGCTGGAAACACTGAAGGCTGAGGTGGCGGCAGTGAAGGCTGCTAATGAACGTCTATCATCGGAGCTCTCCACTGCCCGATTAGCTCCCTTGGACTTGGTATGTATCTTGTGTACAATATCTATTTCCATTTTTTGTGCTCCTGTATTTAGTAGAGTTCAAATTGTAGGAACGTCGTCCTGATCTTCTTCGGGTTGGGGCGGAGAAGTTTATGGAAAGCTCGAGCTTCCAAAATTTAATTTTGAAGGTTCGGGATACAGCCTTCCATGCTTGCGTGGGGCAAGTGTTGAGAAACGACGGTTTCAAAGACTCCCTCGAGTTGAGTGGGCTGAACCCAAAGCATGATCATAATGATCTGCCGATCGGCGGCCTAGATGAGATGGAAGAGAATCCGGTCGACCCTGACGTGTTTTCCGAGGTCATGGAGAGGAAGACTAAAGGGTCCTCGTGGGAGTAACTGTTTACTGCCTTCATTGTAATTTGATTTTATCCCTCTCCGGACTATCTTTGATTCGTGGTTCTGTAACTGAATATCTATTTCTCTGTTGATTTCACAGTATGTGACTCTTCGTGGCCTTGTTGTCTGATAATTTGTCGGTTTTCTTTTATTGTCATGATGGTGGAATATGCAGTGTTCCGATGTTTGAGGCGCAGTCATTTCGTTCTCGCATTTGATGAGATCTGTTTAATCTGTCTGTTGTCAATCAAGGACTGATTAGAATTTCCTTGATGTTGGTAGAAGCGTGGGTAAGCTGCTACTGCTCCTGTGTTTAGACTTGACAGCGTTATTACCGGGGATATTCTTCTTGTGGTTAGGGGCCCATAGAACCTGCCTCTTCACCTAGTTTGCTTTATGGAATTTTTCACCCAATAGGGTTTTCACCTAACGTAATTTTATGAGATTTCCACCCAATTGGCTTTTCACCTAGCTTGATTTATGGGATTTTCACCCAATAGGCTCTTCACCTAACGTAATTTATGGGATTTCCACCCAATAGGCTCTTCACCTAGCTTGATTTATGGGATTTTCACCCAATAGGCTCTTCACCTAACGTAATTTATAGGATTTCCACCCAATAGGCTCTTCACCTAGCTTGATTTATGGGATTCCCACCCAATAGGCTTTTCACCTAACGTAATTTATGGGATTTCCACCCAATAGGCCCTTCACCTAGCTTGATTTATGGGATTTTCACCCAATAGGCTCTTCACCTAACGTAATTTATGGGATTTCCACCCAATAGGCTCTTCACCTAGCTTGATTTATGGGATTTTCACCCAATAGGCTCTTCACCTAACGTAGAATCGACCCCGTTATCACAGGGGATTTTTTCTTTGTTTGGCCCAGTTATCACATGATTTTTTTTGAATCGACCCCGTTATCACATGGATTTTTTCTTGGATTTGTCCCGTTATCACATGGATTTTTTCTTGGATTTGTCCCGTTATCACATGGACTTTTTGACTCGACCCCGTTATTACAGGGGAATTTTTTTTTTGTTGGGCCCCGTTATCACATGGACTTTTTTGAATCGGCCTCGTTATCACAGGGGATTTTTCTTGGATTTGCCCCGTTATCACAGGGACTTTTTGAATCGACCCCGTTATCACAGGGGATTTTTATTGGATTGGCCCCGTTATCACAAGGACTTTTTGAATCGACCCCGTTATCACAGAGGATTTTTCTTGGTGTTGTAGGCGAGCCTTTTCATTGTCTTTTTGACTATGTCCCTTGGTGAGTGTGTCGTCGTTTAATATGTAGGTCATTGAGCCCTGCAAAACATCATAGACAAGAAAAATTTTCGACATACAAGCTAATATAAGCACGAAATGACATGTATGTGTTATTTGAGGGATGTTCCCTCAATCTGGGAATATCTGTTTTACACAAGAAATAGTGTTTCCGTAGTGCTCTATCATGCCCGCGGTACCCGTTTGTACCTGTTGTACCTGCTTGTACCTGTAAGAGGGTGATGTGTTAAATATATATCTAGGGGGATATTCCCCAATCGTTTGTGCAATTCTCTGCACTTCTGCAATGTCCGCTTAAGACATATCCCTGCATCGAATATGAGATTGTGCCAAGCAACAAATAAAAAGGTAGTAACGGATGACGGTCGAAGGCCAGGTAAACCCAGCCCGCCTACGTATCCCGTTGGATGGGGAATCAGACCGGCGTAGTTCCCCCTGTTTTAAGTTACATGCCGACCCACGAAGGGGCTAAATAAGAAATAACAGTCGAGGGCTAGGTAAACCTAACCCACCTACGTATCCCGTTGAGCGGGTAATCAGACCGGCGTAGTTCCCCCTGTTTTAAGTTTACAGACCAACCCACGATGGGGCAACGTTTCAAATGTTCGAACACAATTTAAAAAGTGCGGAAATTTAAAATATTGTTCTGTTTGCTGCTCATGGTGATCAGTCCGTGCGCGGAATGTATTCTAGGTATGGGACTTATGTTTCTTGCTTTCTTCTGATTCCCGGGTGCTTCAGCGAGTGTATCTGGTCAGCCTGAATCTCGCCGACTCCTTGAGGCGTCGGGAATTTAATCTTCTGGTAGTAAGTAGAGATCATTGCTCTGATCTGGTTGAACGCCGGTCGGCCCATGATGGCATGGTAGGAGAACGGAGTATCGACAATCGTGTATTTTATCGGCGTGACCTGAGTGCGTGGACTCCTGCCAAACGTGGTGGGCAATGTGACTTGTCCAAGCGGCACTACCTCTGCTCTACCAAACCCGGTCAACGGGGTGGATATTGGCTTCAGTCGGTCTGGGGCTATCCCCATCTGCTCGTAGGCTTTTGAGAATATCAGGTTTGCGGAGCTTCCGCTATCCACCAACACTTTATGCATCTGATATTCATCCACCTTAATCGTGATAACTAACGGGCAATCCAGTTTTCCTGCGATCAAGGCCAACGGACTAAGATGTTCCAAGTCTTTCCTGGTGAAAGAGATCTCCTAGTCAAAGTATGCTTCCGGCATGATTGTGTTGGTGTACCCAATATAGGCTCCACTGTGGAGTCTTCTTGTTGTGGTTTCTCGGCCGTAAGCTGTGTCAGCTCCCAAGCCTCCTCCGTTGATCACATTTATAACGCCTCTGCTCGGGGCATTCACAATGGCCCTACCTCGTTCCTCGGGTGCCTCAATCATTTTCTGCTTTCCTCTCCTGCGTGAGTAGTCTCTTCTAGGGGGTGAAGAATGCTCTACTCCTCTAGCATCCTCCCTGGCGCCCTTGACAAACTCGACCAGTTTCCCTTCTTTGATCAATCTTTTGATTTCGTTCCTCAGGTGCGTGCAATCTTCCGTTCTATATCCAGGTTGACGGTGGTACGCGCAGTATTTGCCGGATGACTTCATCCCGGGAGTCTCATTCAACGGCATGGGTTTCGTCAACCATCTGTTTCTCTTTGCCACGGCCATCACCTCCAGAATACCTCTGTTTAACAGAGTGTACGTCTGTGGGGGCCTTTCCCTATCGCGCTCTCTGTCTACGTTCCTGCTGGAAAATGAACCCTAACGAGTTGCCATCATTTCGTCCTCGTAGACCATTTGGTTGGCAAGCATGTTGATTTGTGCTATGGTGGGCTCCGTTAACTTGATTAGCTCCCCGGCAAACCTACGGTGGGTTGTACCCTTAAACAACATCATCATGACCTGCCCGCCATGCGGCTCATCCACCTTCAATAATTCATCGTTGAACCTTTTCATATAGTCTTGGAGGTTCTCCATTTCCTTTTGCTGTACGGCGCCGAGGTGTAGCATGTTGGTCTTCATTCTCTTTTGGCTAGAGAATTGATTCTCGAATTTCTCCCTCAACTGCTCGTAATCCGTTATGGATCTGGCCTCCAGCCGAGCGAACCAGTCCAGTGCAGCGCCCGTTAAAGTGGTGGACATGATCTTTGCCTTTATGTTTCCAGAGTAGTTGTGCAGGTTCAGGATGCTATCGACCTGATGGAGATGATCCGTGGGATCGCCTCTTCCGTCGTATGGCTTGATCGCTGGAATCTTGTCCCTTCTTCGCAATACTTCGGCCTCTATCTCATCCGAGAACGGGGTCTTACTGCGACCTTTCCCATGATTCTAAGTCAACTTCCTTGATAATTCCGCCCTTTCGCGGTCTAGCTGTTCCATCCTTCTTGAGATTACCTGCAGTATCTATGCGTCCTCATCCTTCGAATACGCAACCTCGGAGCGGCCGCGACCGCGTTCCATTCTCCGGACTACTTCTTCCCTCTCACGGTCCAGCCATTCCATCCTCCTTGCTATCTCTCGATCTAGGGTCCCTGAGTCTCGTCTCTCCACCCTGTCATAAGTAGCAGGCGATATCTCTCTAAATGAGTCCTCTGTATCCTCCTGTTCATCATATTCTTGCCTTGTCCTTCTCTCGCCCGCTCTGGATCCATGGGCCTCGCTTGAGCGTCCCTCGTCCTGTGTTCAGCGAGTAGTGGAAGCAAAGCCTCCAGTGTAGTGTCAAGCGCTGCCTTTACAGAGGCGTTGATCTGCGCTCGCATCTCCGGGGTTATGGCGGCGGGACGGACGGTGCTTTGTCCCGCGGGCATTGTCTCCTCCTGGCCGGGAAAATCCGCATTTGGCGCTTCGGTCATTGGAATGTCAGCTGCGTGGTTTTCGATGGGCGGACCCTCAGTCTCGGGTTCTACCGCATTTGGTGCAATAAGGGTCAGACCTGCATTCGTGGCTCGCGATGGCCTCCCGGGCCCGCGCCTTCGTTTCACTTGTGGTGGAGGTAGCTCCATCTCGGCTCGAGCCGCTGTCTGTTCTCGGTCAATTGGGTGTTGAGGGGGCGGTGTGTCCTCAATCCCGGCGCCCTTAGTCACAATTGCGCTAACTTCGGATCGAGTCCTCCTTCATTGCATCTCGGCGTTCTTGTCCGGGAAACGGTGTTCCCACAGACGGCGCCACTGATTTGACAATAGATCGTTTTATATATATACGAGTCTCAGTTACAAGTGAGTGGTCCAGCAATATAACGAGCCTATCTAAAATTAGACCTACACTACGAGTCTCGTGTAGGCTTGGTCCGGCATACCTCGGATCTTCGCCTCGATGCCTGGATGGGAGCTAATATCGGTAAATAGATCGAATGGATGTCGGTGATCGCCTTCGATGTGACGTCGAGGATGACCCCCGATGTGAGATCGGTGATGAGGTGGTATGACATGTCATAGGCGTGTGTTGTAGTCACGATATCGAATAAGATATCGAAAGTAAAATCGATGATGAGTTTCGATATGGCGAGTGATAGATGAGGGATAATAAATTACTTGTTTTGGGATCTGGGCACCGCGTATTTATAGACCTCGGGATTCGGGGACCACAGTACCATATCGGTGATGATTACCGATATGACATCGAAAGTGATCCCCGATATGCTCCAAAATGGGCCTGGTTTGGGCCTGGCCTAATATTTGGGAAATGCCCATATCAACATGATTCTTTGTTTTCGGCCTTCAAGTAACGTGCTCCGAGGATTTTTTATTTCAATAGGACATTGTTCTTTGTTTTCAGCCTTCGAGAAACGTGCTCTGAGGATCTTTGTATTTCAATTGGACATTGTTCTTTGCTCTCGGCCTTCGTGATGTATGTTCCGAGGATTTTTGTGTTTATGGAGTGTTCAATGAGGAGATATTCTCGCAGGTTCTGTGACTCGGGGTCCGTTGTGGTTCCTCTTGGCGCATTGATGGATATCAAAGTTGCAGCGATCCATCGGGGTTTACTCTTTTTCCGATACCGCGTTGATATCTTTTCTTTATTCATCGTTGACTTTCCAATGGACGTTTTGGTGTCTCCTTGGATGTCACTTTATACCGCTTTGAGTCAGTGACCGAGCGGATTGGTAACACTCCGAGGGCCTCCTCGTTGGGAGTGGGCACTGTCATCGGAAGTGCTCGTGACGATAGTATCGCCCATATATTGGTCCCTATTTTAGCGTTATCTTTTGTGTGTAATCCCTTCCTTTATTTTTCTAGGGTTAACACTAGCCCCACCAAATTTCGATCGCCATCGTAGAGGCGAGGGAAATTTTATTTCGTGTCCTCTGTGAAGCACGGGGCTTTTTCTTATTTTTTTCCTTTTTTATTTTCCTTTTTGGTATTTTTCCGAGGGGGTATGCATATATTTATATATATTGAAAATGAATCATACGGAAATTACCTTATTATCCTCGGGAGCATTGTCATCGGGTGAGCAACAATTTCTGAATATTTATTGCGGATAGTGAAGATGGAGGTGTAACGGCCGTTGACTGGTCGCAACAGTTCAAAATATCTGACCGTTGGTAACGGTCAAATTTCAACGGTCTGATAGCTGTTAGCGTGCTGAGCGGCGCGTGTCAAGTGATGGAGTTACGTGGAGCGTTAAATGCGCTCCACGTTTAAATTTAACCGACCGTTGTCATTTACCGGCTATAAATAGCCATCATGTTCATTCTTCTTCTCACTTTAGTTTTTCATTCCTTAGCAAATTCTTCACGAGCAAAAATTCTATTTGAGTTTTTCTCTTAATTTTGCCATTTCTTCCCCAAAATTTCCATAAACACTTTACTTTTCTTACCAACTAAACATGATGGCGTCTTCAGCTGCTACCGATCCAGTCACTGCTGCCTCCGCCTTGGGAGCCGTGGCCTTCATTCCCACCACCGATCCACCGACGGTTACGGGTGGTGCCGTTGTAGGTGGTCCCGCCATTGGTACTCGTAAGAGAAGGGGCGACACTTCTGCAGCGGCATAAGAGGGTAATGTTGGGCCCTCTAAGAAGGCTAGGGTTTCCAAATCAAAAAAGCTTGTTGTTCCTGTTGCTCGTGATTTCCAAAAAATTGAGGGGATTCCGAGTACCGCTACCCGAGGGCAAGTGTCTGCTTTGTTCAAGAGCTTGGGAGCTTTCAATAAGAACATGACTTTCCGAATTCCGACGAAGGATGAGAGGGTGTGTAATCCTCCCGAGGGCTGGCTTATAGTTTATTTTGCACAGATGCGATTCGGGTGGCGATCTTTCATGCCTCCCTTTTTCTGTGAGGTTTTTAAGGCGTGCAACATATGTCCGAGCCAGCTGACTTCGAATGGGTTCGCTACCTTATGCATTTTTGTGTTTTGGTGCCACGTGAATGGCTTGGACTGCAGTGTAGACCGTTTCTTTGCTATCATCGATATGGTGATTTTGCCCGAGGGGTGGCCTTTCTATCACCCGCGCCATCGGGATACCGCCAAGAATAAGAAGATTTTGGAGGGGGGCTTAGCTCACATAGCACTTGGAAAGATAAATATTTCTTCGTGCAACCCGAGAAGGGAGTGTGGGATATGCCCTTCGACTGGAGAGAGGGTGAAACTCCGGTTTATACCTTGGATCCGGAGGTAAACTTATCTCCGGTAATTTCACAGAAGGCTTTGATGGAGTCGGACGACTTCATGATGTTGTTTGAGATGTCGGGACTACAGAACGTGGTCTTTACCCATGTCGCTATTGAGAATCCATTGTCTCTAGGCTCCGATGCGCTGGTTCCTTTCAGTAAGTAATTTTGTACTTATCTTTTGTCTTTTCTTTTACACGAGGGTACATTTAAGAGATACTTATTTGCTTCTGCGTGATGTAGGGGATACATTGGCGAATTATTATTCGCGTTCAGGTCCTTCGGTCTCTGCTCCGAGTGGTCGGAAGAGATCAAAAGTTTCTACAACTTCCTCGGCTCGTTCTTCGAGTGGTACTTCCTATAATACATGGAGTTCTTCTAAGGGTTCGGAGGAGGGACCCACATCCGATGGCGGTCCATTTCCAAAAGCTGTTGAGGAGGAGTCTGTGCCAGACTTGGTGATTCTTTCCTCTGAAGATCCATCGGCATCACCTTCTCGTGAAATAGGAGCTACTCTACCCGTGTCTCCGGTGATTTCTGAGTCCTCGAAGAAGATAATTTCCGAATCTCCTCTTCCTGTAAGTTCTCCTTGATATTACGTTATTAGGTGCATAAAGAAAATTTCTCATGTACTAAAATTCTTTCGGTGCAGATATCGTGGATAAGGGGAAGGCTCCGATGGGAGAAGGGGCTTCTCTTTTTGGTAATCAGCCTTTGCCTATCTTTCTCTTTTTTGCTTATTTACTGTTTAATGATTTTTCCTGGTCCATTCCCTCTCCTTATACACACACACACACACACACATATATATATATATATATATATATATATATATATATTTTGCAGGAGAGGAGTTTTTAGCACAGTTTCTCCCGGCCGGCTTGAAGACTTCGTTGGGTGATTCTGGGAATATACACGGGGAGTTTGATGCGCCATCCGTTGAAAGGAACGTGAAGGTAGAGATTATGAGATCATTGTTTGAGGGAGCGGGCCATTCTACTGCTGCTGGGGGTCCTCGTGCGTTGTTTACCGACGCGGATGTTGTGACCCCAACTCGGGGGACCCTTTCTCCGGGGAGCCATAGCCCCGGTACACTTTCTCCGAGGGGTCTCACTTTTCAGCCTCATGTGGCTCCTTGGAGGTTGGAGCACCTGCCCTCAATGCAAGTTCTAGAGGGAGCTTTTCAAGAGGTTCTCCGCTTCTTTGCCTCCTCCAATGCAACCCCTGCCGATGGGTTTCATTTTATGCATATGAGTCTTAATTGGATGGCTCTCATGGTAAGCTTGACTCCCTTTTTTCCTGTCTATCTTTCTTGTAGGTAATCTGCTTTAAATCCTTATGCTTTTCTCTCTTTATTGTAGGTCGGGAAGACTCGGGACGCGACTGCCGCAGTAGAGCAAGGGTATCAAAGGGAGGGAGAAGAAGTAAAACTTCTCCGAGCACAAGTGGCGTCTCTTCTTTCTAAGGAGAAGGAAGACCAGATGAAGATAGAGGTTCTTCAGGCGAAGATTTTCGACCACGACTTCACACGCAGGAAAGAGGACCAGAAGGAGAAGGAGGTCTTGAGTCTTCAAGTGAAGCACTTGCAGTCTTCACACGGGGAGTTGGAGGCATTAGAGAGGGCTTCTAAGAACCGAATTGCCCTTCTTGAGAAATATTTGGAGGCGAGTCAATCTAGGGAGGCTAAACTCCAGGGGTTGCTGTGCAAGGCTATGGACAGGGCCGAGTTGGGCGAGGAGAAATTGACTAGGGCCGTTTCTTCCGAGGAGGTGCAAGCAAAGGTAGATGCGGCAGTCAGATTCGCTCAGCGGGAGACCCTACAACAGCACTCGGAGTCTTCCGATAGACAACAAGAGGAGCTTCTGACAGGCCACATGCTATGGGGCTATTTGGACTGTACTAGAATTGCGCAGAGTTTGGTGCGGTCGAATGTGGACTTTCATAAGTCCTTTGATATTCGTAGGCTGGAAAAGCCTACTCCCGAGGAGTCTCGCGTCATTTTCGAGAGATTTAGTGGCCTGTTATATCCTCAGGTTTCTCCAGCGCCTTCTCCAATGCGGTCATTTAGCGGTCAAAGTCCGAGGCCCGGTGGCTCCGGAGAGATGCTGTCGCCATCCTCTCGCATGGCTCCGACTAATCTTTCTTCCGAGGCAGCAACTTCTTCGCATTCGTTTCCTCCTCCCCCGACCACGGGGGCATAACTTAGGACTTTTATTTTCTTGTTCTTAATTTTAGTATTTTTTAGACTTTTAATTTAGTGTTTTAACATTTGTCGTTATCTTTCGTAATTTCCATTGTACTCCGAGGACTTCTAGGATTTTAATAATGAACAGTTATTTTGTTCTTATTATCTTTTGTCTTGTTCATATTTATTCATTATTACTGAATATTTAATCATTCCTTTAATTTAAATTGAGCTTAGAGAGATTAAGATAAAACTTTAACCTTGTTGACTAAGCTTGCTATTAAAGAGGACGTGTCAACCTGCATGGCAATCTTAAGGATGAGTCTTCCATAAGTAGGAGCATATTCTTTAATCAAAGGTGTATGAGTATATATGTGCTAAGTGTTTAGCAGATGTTTATATTTACCCCAAGGAAAACTCACTTTAAATATTGAGCTCACTGATTCTCTTGCAAATTTATCTTCTTTCTTTCACATAGCTAGTTTTTGCATTTCGATTCTTCTTCCTCTTCGGTTTTCAAATAATTGTGAGAAAAGAGAAAAAACTTAATTGGAAAGATGATGCCCCCGCATTACAGGCGAGGAGGATCCGTTTCATCTCATAATTCCCCTCGGAACTTGGTTCGGAGTCCCTCGCTGTCGCTAGGGGTTTGTCATGCTTCCTCGGATAGTTTTGCTTCCAGGCGAGATAGTTTGGATGATGATATATCTGCCATTTTGGGGAGTTCTTCGAGGGGAGCAACTTCAAGGTCTTCATATATTTACTCTCTTATGAATCACATCCGAGAGGTATTCATGGACAGGGGATCTTATACCCTAGTGGATCAATCCTCGGTGTTGGATATGCTTCCCTTGAATCCCGCGAAGTTAATGGGTCAGGGACGTGTTGGGACTGCTGTGAGCACCGAGCACGAGGGGTCTATTATGACCCTTTTTGCCGAATATAACTTGGACTTCAGCAAGTACGATGTATTCATGCCGTGTTGTGACCAGAGGGCTTACGATCCCCCCTCGGGTTATTTGACAGTTTATAACGAACAAGTACGTTGTGGATTAAGGGTGTTTTTCCACCCCTTTATTCAAACCCTTTTCCGCTATTGGCAAATATGTCCTACTCAGCTGACGGCGAATTCTTATCGTCACTTGATCGGGTATATCTTATGTTTTGAGCTCTTGAATCTCCCGATGTCTCCTCATCGGGTGGGGGCAATGTTTTCCTTACGCCCTTGTTCGGGGGCTCCTCCTTTGTTTAGCCTGGTCTATCGGGAGAACATTAAAGCCTTCACTCATGTATCCAACCCTCGCTCTCGTAGAGGGGATTGGAGGCAGAGGTTCTTTTTTGTTCACCCAAAGGGCCAATCAGCTAAGGTGTGGGGAGTTCCTCTCCGATGGGGTTTGGGTTATGTTACCCCCAACTCTGAGACTTTGGTGCGTGAGGAGAAGGTGTTGTCTCGTTCTGGGCTATTCTCGAGGACTAATTATGTGAGCGGTTTGTTGGAGTTCCCTGAATCTCTGATCTTGGCACGACGTCTTCACGAGGGGGTAGAGATGTTTAATCTTCATGTTCAGCCGCTTTGTAGTAATTTCTTTTTTCGTAAGTTCTTCTTCTTGTCTTTGTTATCTACGGTGTTCTTTGTTACTTCGGGCTCATAGTATTTTTATATTTTCGATAGGTTCGGAGATGGCCGCGTTTGCAATCGAGCCTTTTGACAAGGATTTTTTGGCACAAACGTCACATGATGGTTATACTTTGTCGGAGGATGATGGTTTCGATCGGCAAAGCTTTGAAGAAGTGACAAGTCCTTCCTCGGAAGGGGAGGAATCGGAGGGCTTCGCCTATTGCAGCCCCCTCAGTGAACTTTCAAGCACCTGTTGTCGCAGAGGATCCTACTGCCACCCTCATTCGAATGGATTTTCTGATCACTCAGCGGGTACTACGTTCCTCTCCTTTGGGAGGGATTAGCGTTGTGAATATGGTGGAGGCGGATCTCCCTTCTTCGGTTCCAGGCGGATCTCAAACCCTTCGAGGAAGGTCCTGATCGTGTTGTTCGTCCATCCCTCGAGGGAAATCCTCTTCTTGCGGGAGTGTAACCCCTCGGAGAAGGTAATTACGTCCCTTCCGCTTATTCGATAGCAGATTTTTGTCCAAATTACATGAGTGGGCTTTTGAATGCAACTGACTGTGAGTTGATGAGGATTCTCCCTCTGTCTAGTCTTCAGGATCTAGCCTGCAAGGATTTGTGCGAGGTATAGTAATTTTCATTTATTCTATTTAATACTAACCTTTTTACCATCTTTGTGGTAATGGGATGTCTTCGTGCAGATTTATATGGTCCTAAATGCCATCGGATCCCGAGGAAATTACTCTTCTGGCCCCGACTTGGTGTACCGCTTTTGGGATGAGCTGGAGAGGGGTTTTCTAGAGGCCCACGAGGAGATAGCTCAATCGGCTACGGACAAGGAGATTACTCAGGAGGTTCACGATGGACTATTGCAGGCCGAGAAGGACAAGTCCTGGGAGTTGGAGCGTCGATTGGTGCTCGAGAAGGCCCGAGTGCTTGCTTTAGAAAAGAGGATCGACGTCTTGAGGGATCAGATACGGTTCTCCGATGAGCAGTTGATGTGTGCTACGAGGGGGAGAGATATGGCGAACCAAAAGTTGTTGGAGTCCACCCGTGCTCACGAGGTAGCATTAGTGATGGCTCATGTCCGAGCAGTGCTGGACGTCGTAGGTCTATAGGGTCCTCGTGAGTCTCTTCAAAGTGAAATGCATGACCTTGTCCGTATAGGGTATCGGCTTTGCCAGGATGTTGTTCTAAATCTGACAGGATTTTCTTCAAGTCTGGCTATCCCCGAGCTCAGCATCCATAGGGCTTCTGCAGAAGATTCTCCTTTGGCCTTTGATAATTCGGTGGTTCCGACGGTTGTGATAGATGATCCTGCTTCTTTATCCGAGGAGCAGCGCCGTCGTCTCATTAGAGAGGGGAAGCGTCCTATTGAGGATGCTTAGACTAGGCGAGAACAATGTTAATCTCTTTATATCGGATAGGATCCAATATACCTTTGGGATGAGGATTTGTTGTTGGTGCTAAATGTTTGTATTAGTTGTTTGTATTAGATGGCCCCTCGGGGTCAGGTTGCTTATGATGACATTTTCGTAGAGTCATCGTTTTGTTTCACAACTTTCCCTTTTTTTTCTTTTTGTATCGGAGCCTTCTATATATAAACAACTTTTTATTTATGTGCAACTGTTACCTTAACTATTACATTAAGCATAGTACTTTTGAAGGTTTAGGGCGTTCCAAGTATTGTAGAGCACCGCGCCCTCGGAGTTGGCAAGTTGATAAGTTGCGGGTCAGACAATTCCTGATATTTTGTAGGGTCCTTCCCATCGGGGATCGCGTTTTCCCATATTTTTGGAAGCTCCGACTCTCTTTAGCACCAAATCTCCGACTTGAAAGGTCCGAAGCTTTACCTTAGAGTTATAATATCTTGACATTCGGGCCTTATATTCCTCTATTCGGACGGCGACTCGCGCCCTTCTTTCTTCGAGAAGATCAAGGGCTAGGGCTAAGTTGGAACTATTGGCAACTTCATCGTATTTCCGGATTCGCCAGCTTTCCACCACCACTTCCGGGGGTACCACGGCCTCACTGCCATATGATAGGTTGTAAGGGGTTTCCCCTGTGGCAGTCCTTTGGGTGGTCCGATAAGCCCACAAGATGCCAGGTATCTCTTCAACCCATTTGGCTTTATGCCAATCAAGTTTGGCCTTTATATTTTTAAGGAGAGTTTGGTTGGTCCTCTCCACTTGACCGTTTACTTGGGGGTATCCCACGGAAGCAAACCGATGCTTAATCTCCCAATCGTCGCACCATTTTCCTAACTCTTGGCTTGTGAATTGCAGCCCATTATCACTCAGCAGGCTCTGAGGAATTCCGAATCGGCACAGTATATTCCTCCACAAGAAGTTGATGATCGCGCCAGCTGTTACTCGTGCTAGGGGTTCAGCCTCCATCCATTTGGTGAAGTAGTCAACCGCTACCAGCAAGAACTTCTTTTGTCCGGCATGGGGGATAAGGGGTCCTACTATATCAATGCCCCATTTGGCAAAAGGGCAGGGGGTTATGCTAGGCTCCCACGGAGCCGCAGGCTGATGGACTCGGGAGGCGTAGGTTTGATAAGATTTACATTTTTTCGCGTACCTTTCGCTGTCATTAGCCATCGTGGGCCAGTAGTAGCCTTGCCGAGTTAGTCGTCCGATCATGCTTTTGCCTCCGGTATGGCTTCCACACGTCCCTTCGTGTACCTCTGCCAGGACCCATTGGGCCTCTTCTTCATTGAGGCATCGGGCGTGGGGGCAGGAGTAAGTTCTCCGAAACAGCACCCCATCTTTGAGAAAGTATCGTATGGTTTTCTGAGACATCGTCCTTCGTATGGTTTTATCTTCTGAATAGTCCTCGGGATCTTGTAAATAGGCTTTAATTAAGGTCATCCAGCCCCCCGGGGAGTCCGTTGTGGCATTTACCTCTTTACTCTATTTTTTCTCGGATTCAATTATCTGTAACAGGGTGACTTTTCGAGTATGAATGGTGGTTGTTTGGGTAGCCATTTTAGACAAGGCGTCTGCCTCCTGGTTTTCCCCTCGGGGAATTTGGGCAATCTTGCACTCATTGAACCATTCTTGTCTCTGATGGACTACCCGAAGGTAATCCTGCATTCTTTTTTCTTTTGCTTCATATGAGCCATTAACTTGCTGAACAATCAAATGAGAATCACTGTGGATGAGTATTCTCCTTATTCCACCTTTTTTTGCAAGTCTCATTCCGATGAGAAGGGCTTCATACTGGCCTCGTTGTTGGAAATGGGGTAATCAATTCTGACTGCGAAGTGGAGCCTTTCATCTTCCACTTCTTGATTTACAAAATCTATTCCTGCTCCCCAGTGCGTGCTTACAGAGGAGCCATCTACACAGGCATGCCATAGGGGCTCTTTCTCCTCGGACCCGATGCCTGTTAGCTTCATTACGAAGTCCGCCAAGACTTGCGCTTTCACGGAGCGTGTCAGGGCGTAGGAAATATCGTACTCGGTGAGCTCTATGACCCATTTTATCAATCTTCCCGATGATTCAGGCTTATGGAGAATCGCCCGAAGTGGGTGTTTTGTGAACACAGTGATCGGGTGTGAGAGAAAATAGGGGCGCAGTTTACGTGCCGTAGTAACCAAAGTTAAGACGAGTTTTTCCGTCAAGGTATACCTGGTCTCTGCTCCGAGAAGAGTCTTTGCTGACGTAGTATACCAGATGATGTTCTCTGTCATGTTGTTTGACTAATACAGCACTGATGGCTTCTTCTCCGACGGATAAATAGAGGAAGAGCTTTTCTTGGAGAAATGGTTTTACCAGCAAGGGTGGTTTTAACATGTATCTTTTTAGCTCTCCGAGGGCCTCTTCGCACTGAGGGGTCCATTAGAACTCCTTAACATTTCGAAGTATTTTGAAAAAGGGAGGCCTTTTTCTGCTGACTTAGAAACTAATCGGCTCAAGGAGGCCATTCTGCCTGTCAGTTTTTGAACGTCTTTTACTTTCTTCGGAGTGGGTAGTCCCACGATGGCCTCAGCCTTATCGGGATTTACTTCTATCCCTTTCTCCGTGACCATGAACCCTAAGAACTTCCCTCCTCGCATGCCAAATGACCATTTTCTAAGGTTAACTTTCATTCCAAAATTATCCATGATGATCAATGCCTTCCGCATGTCCTCGGGATGGTCTTTTGCGGTATCAATTTTAACCACCATGTCGTCCACATAGACTTCCACCGACTTTCTGATGAGTCCAGCAAACATAAGGCTTACCAGTCTTTGGTAAGTAGCTCCAGCATTCTTGAGCCCGAAGGGCATTACCAAGTAACAGAAGGTGCCCGCGTTTGTGATGAAGCTAGTTTTGTCCTGATCAACTGCTGCCATTGGGATTTGATTGTATCCCTGATCCCCATCTAGGGTTGACAACAGCGCACATCCAACGACAGAGTCAACTAGTTGATCTATACTAGGCAGGGGATAACAATCTTTCGGACAGGCTTCGTTAAGATTGGTAAAGTCCACACACATCCGCCATCTCCCTCCATGTTTGGGGACTAGACTACATTAGCCAGCCATTCGGGGTATATGACTTCCCGAATTTGCTTTATGCTAAAGAGTCGTTGTATCTCCGAGCGAATAATTTTGTTGCGCTCGGGCCCCATTTTTCTCTTTTTTTAATGGATTGGCTTAACCCCCGGTTATACATTAAGAAAATGTTGATATATCTTGTCGCTGATTCGCACGGGCGGTCCTCCTTCCCATGCGAAGAGGTGATGGAATTGCTTGAGGACAGAGGTCAGTTGGGTTTCTATTGCGGGTTCCATGCTAGTGCCCATCTTAATCACCTTCTCAGGATGTCCTTCCACCAATTCCACCATTTTAAATTCTTCTACGGGTTGGACTCGTGTCTCCTCAGTTTTGCGCTTTTTGTTATTCCCGAGGGCGGGTTCCTCCTCCTACGATGGGATAGCGTTCATGCGGCATTCTCTAGCCTTACATTGACTTCCTCGGACTTCTCCGATACCTGAATAGCTAGGAAACTTTACCTTAAAATGTAGGGTAGAGGGGATGGCTTCGAAGGCTCGGATGGATGGCCTTCCGCATATAGCGTTGTACGTCTGTGACGAGGCCTCCACTACCCAAAATTTAGTGGGTTCCGTCCTTCGAAGAGCTCCCTCTTCCCATGACATCGGAAGGGTTATAGTTCAAAGAGTACGGCAAGCTTCTCTTGAGAAGCCTACTAGGGGTACCTAAGCCATCTCCAGTTTTTCTTTCTTCAATCCAATAGCCAGATAAGTAGGAAGGAATAGGACATACACGGAGCTACCCGTGTTAATGAGGATCCGTTGAATTTCAAATCCGTGGATAACAGCCGCAATAACTAAATGGTCTTCGTGGGGGTAGATGATACCTGCTAGGTCCTCGGGTCCGAAAGTGATGCAAGACAGCTTTGAGCTTTGAACGAAGCAAATGGGGAGTCCCTGTTCCACTCGTCTTGCTTCTTTCAAGTATTTTTTCCTCGAATTGATTGAGAATGACTTCCCGACTGTCCCTTATTCCAAATACTACATTAGTAAGGAGGCAAAGAGAAGTGGGAAAAATACCAAGCCAAAGTAATTTATAAGGAAAGATTTTTGGAGGTTGCAAGATTTAAAAAGCATAGGGTGTATGAATTCCTTGAGCCTAGAGGTGTGTTGGGGTCCTTGCAGAAGATGAGGGCCTATGTTCCTAACATTATCAAGGAGTTCTACATGAACCTCTCTACGTGGTTCAATCATGATAATTCTCCCAAGTTTGAAAGGGCTTATGTCAGAGGCAAAATTTACAACATCATTACCTCTGAAATCAACAAAGCTTCGGGGATGCCTGATTTGGAGGATGAGGAGGACCCTTTAATGAAGGATGTGATTGAGGATATTACTGGAGGATTGGTGTGGGAATGGACAAGGAGGCTGCCAACCACCAAATTGCATCAATTAACTGCCAACTACCAAGCTCCCAACCACCAAATTGCATCAATTAACTTTATTGAGTGTTGTTCCATGCAAAATTGCATAAACTAACTGGTTGTCAACTTCAAACTCTAATATATTGACTAGGGACACTACAATCATGGTCTACAAATTGAAGAATGGTCTGCCAATGAATATAGGGAAGAGGATTCTTGTTGCCGTCAATGCTGCCAGAAAGAGAGACCAAGGGATTCTACCATTTTCGTCTCTTATCTCAACAATTCTGGTCAACCAGAGGTTTAGGACCAACAAAAGTGTAGGGTGGAAGAAGGTCAAAGATGATATGAGATTGTGCCCAGCTACTTCAGCAAACTCATAATTAGAGACCTGCCTTGGACAGGTCAATACCATCCAGAGGTTATCGAAGGTAAGAAGAAGAAGAAGAAGGCACATAAGTTTTTTACAAGTTTATGATGACCAAGAAGCTTTGGTAATCTCCTCAGACTTTGTTTATCAACAGCTCAAATGGCTCAAAGATCAAATCTAGGACACCAAGATAGTGATTGTTGAGAACGGAGTGCACCGCAAGGAGCTGGACTCTCTGGTTGAACACCTGGTAAATCTGTCTTTCTCACAAAAAGGGAGAGAGTAGATACATTTTAAGAATTCCTATGATTTTAGAACTGCTTGAACATTTTTTCTCTCATGTTTGTTTTGATGAGGGAGCACGTTCCATGTTATCTGCTTGGCCTGTACTTAACTGTATTACTTTTGTTTTTTTCCTGATGAAGACTATTTAGAACTGCTTAGTATTAAATTGATAATATTTATGCGCAGATGTTGAGTTTTGAGTGTGTTAACCCTAGAAAAATACAGGAAGGGATTACACACAAAAGATAACCCTAAAACAGGGACCAATATATGGGCGATACTATCGTCACGAGCACTTCTGATGAGATTGCCCACTCCCAACGAGGAGGCCCTCGGAGTGTTACCAATCTGCTCGGTCACTGACTCGAAGCGGTATAAAGGGACACCCAAGGAGACACCAAAACGTCCCTTGGAAAGTCAACGATGAATAAAGAAAAGATATCAACGCGGCATCGGAAAAAGAGTAAACCCCGATGGATCAGCGCGACTCTGATATCCATCAATGCGCCAAGAGGAACCACAACGGACCCCGAGTCCCAGAACCTGCGAGAATATCTCCTCACTGAACACTCCATAAACACAAAAATCCTCAGAACATACATCACGAAGGCCGAGAGCAAGGAACAATGTTCTATTGAAATACAAAAATCCTTAGAGCACGTTTCTCGAAGGCCGAAAACAAAAAACAATGTCCTATTGAAATACAAAAATCCTCGGAGCACGTTTCTCGAAGGCCAAAAACAAAGAATCATGTCCTATTGAGGTACAAAAATCCTCAGACCATCTACCCCAAAACCAGAATATGCAGAATCATGTCCTACGGAGACACAAAGTCCCTCAGAACACCTACCACGAAGGCCGAACTTGAAGAATGAGGTCCTCGGAATACCTATTGTCACAACCCGAATACATAACAATAGCCTACTAAAGCAAATGAGTCATCGGAACAGACACCATCAACAAAAGAAAGCCAGCATACTCCTCGGGGGGCACTCCCCAAAGAAGACAACCCAAAATTAACCACCGCAGAAGCTACAACACCATCAGATGAACGTACCACCTTCCCTCTCCAGTCTTTCCGAGAGATACAACCCCTCGCAGAAGAAAAATCAGAAGAAATAGCCCCTTGGAACACCTGAAACCCTCGGAAGAGATCAAATTTAATCCTAGTCAGCGCCTAGTAGATGAAGAATGAAAAGATAAGATGAATGATATCTTCCCCTATACGCCAACAACAACACGTGTACTTTATTTACATGAATAACAACACTTGTCCCTAAAAAACCTCTATAAAAAGAGGGGTAGAAGAAAAGAAAGGGCATGCTCAATACTTTCATACAAACACATATACACTAAGTTGGAGTGGCTTTCAGTGAATAAAAATAGGGATATTCTTGTAATTTTACATTCTCATAATTTTACAAGCTTTTGAACCATGGGCAGGGCATTCCAACCCCAAAATAAATCGGTTAAATAGGAAATAATATCAAAACTTGTTAACAAAATGGCGCCGTCTGTGGGAACGCCATATAATCTGTCCTCGAGAGTGTTTGACAAGTGTTGTTTATTATGGATAATTTTTTCGATAGCGAAAGTCTTCAAACCCGTCAAGGAGATTCAGAGAAAACTTTATTGAATCACCGATTCGGTACAAGAGAATTCATCAACATCCCCCGCTCTGTCCTCGAGAGACTCGTGGAAGCTATGACTCGAAGGATGTCACGAAGGTTAAGGAATTTCCGGGAAAGGCCCTCCGAATCCCTTCGACGAAGAGATCCCCCTTCGGAAGAAGTCACATCCCGTGCTAGATGGAGCCCTACTCCCGTTTCATGGCCCCGTGAACCTCTGCAAGAATCACAAAGGTATGATAATTATGAAAGAACTCCAAGGAGGGGCCTACGAGAAGAAATTCCCTGCCCCTCGGAATACCACATAGATGATGATCATACCAAATGGGGGATAATGGATGGCTTGCGTAAAGAAATGAGCGATATTAAGAAAACCATGGCCCCGAAAGAGGATCCTACATTTAAAACTTCCCCCTTTACCCCCGAAATTGCCCTAGCTTCAATCCCTTCGGGGATGCGGCCCGTTAATGTCCCCCTGTACACCGGGGAAGCTAACGGAAGAGATCCACAAGATCATATCCATCAATACTTGGTTGGAATGGACCTATCCTCCGCCCCTCACCATGTCCTCTATAGTGTGTTTCCCGTTACCCTCGGAGGAAGAGCTCAGGCTTGGTTTACCCACCTTTCTTCTAATTCCGTAGGAAGCTTTGACCGATTGGCTCACCTATTCGTGCGACAATTTGCTTGCAATAAGCGATATCCCAAATTCGCCACTCATCTCTTCACGGTCAAACAGCAGAAGGATGAGCCTTTACGAGGATATATCAAATGTTTCACGGATGAGGCGTTAGATGTCCTAAATGTTAGCCCTACCATCTTAGCCGACATATTAACGCATGGACTCCGAACAGGAGATTTCTTCCGATACCTCATGGGAAATCATGTCACGGACATGAATGAACTTATGCAGAAAGCAGAAGTTTACATCCTTATGGAAAAAGTAGAAGGCAGAAAAAAGCGCATGAAACACGACGACAACGAGCACCATGAACGCGCCGAAAGGGAGGCCAAGGCCAAGGAGAAAGGCAAGGAAGGAAAACTTACCCAATGCAAAGATGAGGGTGGCCCGGTCAAAAGGTTCCTTCGGCCTATACCTTTACCCTCGATGACCATCGCCCCCCAAGAAGTACTCAACGTGATGACAGGTAGCGATGAGTTACACTGGCCAACACCGGCCAAATTTTCGAATAGAGAAAGGAGCACGGGAAAGTACTGCAAATATCATAAAACCTACGGGCATACCACTGAGGAGTGCACTACCATACGTAAAGAAGTGCTCCGCCTCCTAGAAGCTGGATATTTGAAGAACTATCTCAAAGAGAATAATCCCGAGGAGCCCAAAGAGAACGTATGGAAAAGGCCACGAAGAGGGTCAAAAGAAGAAGAGGTGGCTCCCAGTCGGCGGTCACGAGAACGGACAGCGGAGCGTCGTCGGTCTCGAGAGTGGATCGCGGAACGCCGACGGAGCTCATGAGAAAGAATTGCAGGGCATCGAAATTTACCCCCTCTCCCAGACTCATATGAAGATAACGCCCCATCAGGGCGAACGATCAATATGATAGAGGGAGGAGATATCTCGATAACGCCTCGGGGAAAGACATCTTCCTCTTCTTCCGGAATATTCTGGACCTCATTGTTCTCCTCCTCATCCTTTGATTCATCCTCACTAGCAAAGTCCTCATCTTCATTACCATACTTCTCTTTTTGTTCTTTTCCCTCCTCCTTCTCTTCAGTATCCTCTTATTCCTTAGGACTCCCATCACCGTTAGGCTTTTTCCCACTAGACTTTGCAGTATCAACCCCTGTTGTAGCCACCTCATCAACCAATTTTTCTACAGGACTAGAACCCGCAGACACCTCACGTGACATACCGGCAGTATCATCCAACCCGCATTTAGTGTACTCAGCAATCCATTCATTCACTCACTTGTTAATATTTTCAGAATCCTCCCCATCAACTTAGTAGGAGAGATAATAGCCTGAGTGGAGCTAAGGCTAGTTACCTGATTTATTATTCTGGTCGTGTCAAGAGATGTTTTTGCAACACCAGAGGCTTCTCCTATCTTTGATTTCACAGTTTGGCGATTCCATTTTGGAGCAATAACCACAATAGTTGAAGTTGAATCCGTACATGTTCGGCGTATGTTGAGAGCAGCATTAACACGGCCTGCAATTGATGACTTGCGAGCCATGTTAGAACAAAGAATATGAGAAACTGAGAGAATTTTAATAAACTTACATGAGGGGAAAGAGAGAATCAGGGAATTAGGGCACAAACTAGTTGATCGGGTGAGCGAGGGTGAGTGGAGAATGTGAGGGGGCACTCTAAATAAAAAGCACTATCTCATCACACATATAAAATTTTCCACGTTAAAACAAGGCACGTATTAGTGTTAGATGAAAACGTGAACATAGTCGATTTCAATAAAAAAACTTATCGGTCACAGTGTTGTCCAGATTTACACTGACATAAGGGCAGGACTTCTCCATAAACCAGTTCATGTGAGAGCAAGTGAGTGATTTTAGGCATATATCTACAACTTTTAACACATAAGGCAAGATAGTACTGACAGATAAACCAACCAGTTTACAAGCACAAAAAGGTAAAATAGCTAAACGAAAAACACACAAGATCATGGTTATGAATTAAGAAAACACACATGAGGGATACAAAACTGTTTGGTCTATTAACTTGGCAACCTCACCAATCTGGTTCCTTAATTAGTCATTCGTCTTGAACTCTACACCAATTTAGTGCCTTGCCAGGATTTTCAAAACTAGCCATAAAATGCTGACATGGCACCCCGTTGACCCAAAACCTTTGATTCTAACTAAAAATAATAGTAAAATAATACACTTTTGACACATAGATATTCAAATCATCCAAAAATATGTTTTAACATATCACAAATGCAGTATAATCTGCCACCCCCTCCACACACACCCAAACCCACCACCTCCATCAACTCCTCTCAATCTTGCCCGTCCCTCCCCCAAACACACTACACACACACACACCGCCGCTTGTGCTCGAATCTCTGACCAAAATTTTGCCCAAATTCGATACTTCTTTGGTTGTCAAAAAGGTTCGTCCGTGTCACTAACGGCGAAGTCAGCGCCGCCTCCTCACTTGCCCCCAAAATCGGTCCGCTCAGTCTGTCACCAAAGAAAATCGGCGAGGAAATCGTTAAAGAGATGACAAAAGACTGGAGGGGCCTCCTCGTCACCGTCAAGCTAACGGTACAAAAACATCAATCAAAGGTCACCGTCGTCCCCTCCGTAGCGGAGCTGGTGATCAAGGCCTTGAAGAAGCCAGAGCGATATAGAAAGAAGATGAAGAACATAAATCACAACGACAACATCTCGCTCGATGACATCATCATGATTGCGAAGGTGATGAGGAATAGGTCGATGGTGAAGGAGTTGGCTGGTATGGTGAAGTAGATTATGGGTACTTGTGTTTCTGTTGGTTGTACGATTGATGGAAAGGATCCCAAGGATTTGCAAACGGAGATTGATGATGGTGATGTTGAAATTTTCATAGGATTGAGTTTTGAGGTGAATAGTTACTGATTCGATTTTTGTTTATTTCAGATTTTAATATGTACTTATTCTTGCTTATGCTTGGTTGAATTTCAGGTACTCATATGGATATGAATATGGTGCGGTGGTGGTGGTGTGTTGGTATGTGGTACGGTAGGGGTGGGGATAGGAAGATGGGAGGGAGATGAAATATTTTTAGTTTTATTCTTAACATAGTTAAAAATGACTTACCTTATAAAATCGAAAAATAAAATCTAATTATTAAAATAATTTTTAATAAATTACTGATTTCAATAGGACCCATGAGATCCATATAGAATAGTTTAAAACACTTGAAAGTTCGAGAGTTATGATTCAGTAACTTCAGTGGTGTATGAGTAGTCTTAGTTTGTTAACCTTTCAAACAATCTCCACACACAATCTTACCAGGACTAGAAAGCTTTGGTAGACCTCTAACAACTTCAAGTTTCTGCAGCCTCTCCAGATTCCTATAGTGCACATGTCCAAGTTTTTTGTGCCAAATATTTGACACACCCACCTTGACATGAAAACACTGAGCCTCATCGGTTACATGGTAGCAATTATCACTTGACCTTGTACCTGTCATATCACAGATGGTAACACTATCATAAATATCACACAAATCCTTATTAAAACTGACCGATCATCATCACAAGGTTCACTTATGCTAATTAAATTTGCTCTTAACCCGACCCATTTATTAAAATTTTGACCCGCGACTTTAATCTGTATAACCACACGTGTTACAAAGTCGAATAAACGCCGTAATTACACTTAATTTCAGGAACCAAACAAGCTCTTACTAAAATATGAAATTAAACCACAATCCTAATGAAATTTTTTTAATCTTATTATACAGTACTTAATGACTATACTAACATTTTTGGCTTGTATCAACTAATATTGTTAGAGTCATATTATAAATAAGACATGGACTTCCTTGATACTTCACCACTCAAGCAAACTAGTTTTTAGAGATTGCATAACATCTGTGCGTTAAGAGAGTAACCAAAACATCCCGGCAATGGAACAATATGGTGATGCGAGTTCCAAGTCCAGAAACAAACGCATTGTTAGATCCCAAAATTCAGGTACACATTTTTCTTCAAAATTTTCCTTTTATTTATTTACATGTTAGAAATGATGGATAATTTTGGATTAAAGAATAAAATCTTACAAAAACATGAGAGATCTAATGATTCAACATGGGTTTATTGGCATAAATGAGATTATTTAGAAACATTTTACCATTTATTTATAAGTTCCATGCATTCTTTCTTATAGAGTTGGTACGTTTGTTAAGAATTTGTTGACTCTCGAATTCTTGTTAAATATGGCATCGAATGCCTTTAAAGTAACTTTTTGTCGTATGTTGTATATTTTTTTTTTCATAAATACCCTTTATCGATATAAATAATTTTGTCATGAGTTCTATTTTCATGTGCAATTATCATACATTTGAAATTAAAAACTTTTTGCTCATCAAGTTCACGATTCTTTTGCTTTGAGGTCATCGTCAACACTAATTAGCTTTGAGGTCATCGTCAACACTAATTAACTGAGATATCTTTGTGTGTGTGTATATATATATATATATATATATATATATATATATATATATGTTTTAGTATATAAATGAAGAAGTTTAAAACTTGATTCCATCCTCAAAAGCTGATATAGAAGAGTAGAGGAAAAACACGAGTTTCTTTTAGTGGTTTCGGTAAAAGGGACTAAGAAGTAAGAAGAGTAAAGTAACTTATCTTTGTCATGTTTCACACATATATGACGGTCGAGCGGGAGGGTTTGGAAATGTCAAGCCCAATACAATTTAGGCACCACGTATTAATTGTTGTCATTAAAATCAATTTGGTACCAACTTAGTTGGTCCATTAAGTTACACATATCGAGGGGATCGATTAACTAATTTCTACAACAATCAGACCCCAGTTGATTTTGTACTAACATTTAATTTATGTAAACATTGAATTGAAGTACAATACTCGTTATATGATTTCCTAGGTCGAGTTGGCCTAGCTAGAGGGCTTTTTTTTTTCCACCGCGGTGTGAAACTTTAATTTTTGCATTCCCTAATCTGTTTCACTCGTTTCAAAAGAAGGAACAATATTCTAATTAACTGGAATGTTGTAATGTTGTGCTTAACATATTAAACGAAATATTTTTTAATTTGTTAGTAATTTGATCAAATTAAGAAATATATATATATATATATATATATATATATATATATATATATATATATATTGATGACATAAATCTATGGAATTAACATGTATTATAAGTTTGATGCAACCACATTTTTACACTAAATATATATGATATATATAATAGTGTTCACTACAAATATTAATACATAAAGTTATATGACATCTTACCATGTGAACTTTATAATCGATATATAATATAACAAATAAATCAATGAACACGATGAACACAATTTAATTCCCAAGAGTGGATTTGATTGCAAACTACGACAACCTGCGTGACATGCGAGTCAAGACACAGAAAGCTTAGAAGCTGAATCCATAGACATACCTGTCCAAAGTCCCATATATATCCGTCACTTTTACATGCACGAAATTCTCATTTTTCCCCCAATCTTTTCTTACATAATCACATAGCAAAAATGGCTAGTCTTCAACTTTGAAAACTTCCCATATTTTCCTCCAACTCCTCCCAGTGAACCGCCGCACGGTGTCACACCACCACTTCATCCCATCCCCCCACCACCACCACATGTCACTCCGTCTCATCCCATCACACCGCCACTATCTCCACCACCTCATCCCAAGGCACAACCGCCACGTGTCACACCTCCAACTCACCCCATCACACCACCACCACAGCATATTGTTCCATCACCACCCCCACCCCCATCACACCACCACCACCACCACATATTGTTCCTTCGCCACCCCACCCCATCTCACCACCCCCTCTACCACCACCAACCCCACCACATCACCATGGAGTCTCAATAGGCGGAATATTCTTTCTCGCTTTCCTCGAGGCCGCTTTTCTTTGCTTTATTAAAAAAGAAAACGAAGAGAGTCGTGCAAGAAACAGATAAGTTCAAAATTGATGAACATATGAAAGTTAAGGAAGACATTGTACAAGGTCCGAATGGATCGAAAATGGTTGTCCTAACCATTGATGAGGATGTCCA
This sequence comes from Linaria vulgaris, assembly GCA_948329865.1. Classification (NCBI taxonomy): domain Eukaryota; kingdom Viridiplantae; phylum Streptophyta; class Magnoliopsida; order Lamiales; family Plantaginaceae; genus Linaria; species Linaria vulgaris. Next base: position 44,926,064 of record OX415253.1, read on the forward strand.
TGTAGAATACGCAAGAGCATCACCAACGGAAAAACACTTCCACACACAAGCTTTGAAAATGGCAGGAATCGTGTCTTATCAACCTAATCATCACCATCGGAAAGAGTGACATGGATGTTGTTTTCTTTGTACTAATTTTTTAAAAATGAAAATATAATATATGATTCTTTACATAAATAATAAGGTGATTACCTCTTGTGAAAAATTGGAGTCTTGGTAAATTGGGTTTGCATATATGCATTTTACCAACCTTTTAGGTCATTATGTGCCGTTGGAATCTGTGTGCAAACACAAATGCTAAACTAAACAATATTTCATGAAATCAAGAGCAACCAAATGATTGAAGTAACAATTTCAAAAAACATGTATCGATAAAATTAGAAGTGAAATAAAAAAAAATTGGCCTCTAAGCAACTATAAGAACATTCTTAGGGTGGATTGGACGAGTCGAAAGTGGTGGATAATGACATGTGTAATTCAAAAAGACAATCCAGAATTTAAAGTCGATGCAAGAGTTGAAGTACTATTTCTCTTTAAAACGATATTTGCCCCGCTCGGTGTTATGGTTTAATCAGCAATTATTTTCGAAGATGCAACGACTAACTTCTAATGTTGTAGCACTACAAATATCAAGAACGACGAATCAAAAGAATATTTTGAACTCTCAGAACAAAACAGAAAGAAAGAATATAATAATTTTGCAAAAGAATGAGGGGTCTATTTATAGATGACGAAAGTTGGCTTACGGGGTGACTGGACGGATAGATCATTTCCACATCACAACTTTCCACCCAGATTTCAACCCATTTCGGCTGACTGTGCACCTATTCGTGCTGACTAGATGTAGTGTCTTTTCGTTGCTGATTGAAATTTTCGTTGCTAACAAGAATTTTCACCAGATTCTTTGCCTACTAGACACACTAATTCAGCGAGAATCTAATACCTAATCACGTTTAATTAATTATTTATTTGTTGTGAATTAATTTGAACTATTTAATTATATACTTAATTAATTTTGGTCCAATGAGAATAGTATTTGATTGGGAAATGTCAAGCGAAGCTAAAATCAAGTCCAAGCCTAGACCACGGCCCACAATCCATTGCCCGTGATCCATGACCCATGACCAACGGCCTCGACCCCAACCCAAGTCGAGGTCAGGCCAAACAGACGGACGACAACAGCGACGCGTGCACGCGTGGGCTTTGAAGCATGGTTCATAGCATCTAAGTCTTCTCTACTTTAAAGAGTTTCAAAGAGTTTTGGTACTCCAAGGACCCAAACCCTTTACCAAAAAATGAATAATTAAGGTGCAAATGTTAGCTCGAGTTTTCCACGTGGGACGGTGACTTTTCACCTTCCACCCATATATTTTTCTTCAAGACAACTTTATTTCATGTAGCTTTTGAACATTTAATTTTCAATTCATCCAAATTGGTTTTACGTAATTAGATATGCCATATTCATCTACAAGAAATGTAGATTACTTTAAGCTAGATAAATTCCAAATTTATTAAATAGAACTTATGAAAATAAAATTTTCAAATATTGGTATAAACCCAATTTTTTCAACGATCTCCCACGTGAACGAAAATTCAATATGTATTCGAGAGAGTTCGGGCGAAAAGCTTACTACGTGAGGAAATGTAGCTTTTGTCTTAGAACCTTCTTTAGTGGAATACGTCGAATTTAATCGTTCAATGTGATGACTTGAACCATTCAGCTTTTGGTTTAAATCAAGACAACCATGTCCACAACTTTTAGGTCTCATGGTTGTGCCGTTTTGGCCTTCAACAACTCTTGGTTCATAAGTACTTTTTCTTGTAACGGCCCGATAATTTCGAGATAAATAGAACAATGTCTAAATGTTAAATATCTGAATCTAATACACTCAAAGTACTAAACTAATGGAAAAAGTAACATAAACTTAACGAACTCCAAACCTTGGTGAACTCTGAACGCTCCCCAATGCCAAAGGCTCCCAGGTCATGACACGGTAGTAACCTAGTTCGTCTTAATCTAGAAGGAAAGAAAATAAACACAAAATTTTACGTGAGATAAAAGTCTCAGTGAATGGTCATGTGTGTGTGAATGGTCATGTATGTGTGCAAGTATTGCATTTTCTTTCCATAGCTTTCATTCAAAAATAGTTTAACAAATTAACTTAAATGCACACAAATGTCATGCAATAGAATCGTGAAATCACAAGCATTTGTGGTTTAATAAAAACCCTTTAACAAAAAACCGCATTCACGTTTGATGATCGGTGTCCACGTTTTTGCCGATGCCACTCAACCTTATCACCTCATAACAATACTACTTGTTTCCCCGTCCAAGGAGCGACCTTGGAATTAATAACGTATGCCATGGAACATACAGAAACAGTGTACACAACAAAGACACAACTACCTCCTGCTATGCCTGGGAGGAAATGGTGCAATGGGGACAACGGCCCATACTGGCAAGCCCGCTGCCGCCCGGCGATATCCCTGCACTCCCACGCCAAGTTGGATTCAACTACATATCCGATCGGGACCGAGTAAACCAACGGGATACCATTCATCGTAACAATTTCAATCATTTAAAACAACTCGTGCACGGGTAACTTGCTTTGAGGAAATAAACGTTCCGAATATCCAATTCACAAATAACTTGCTTTGAAGAATCAAACAGTTCAAGTACCCGATTTACGATAACTTTCTTACAATCATTTAAAACAACCCGTGCACGGGTAACTTGCTTTGAGGAAATAAACGTTCCGAATATCCAATTCACAAATAACTTGCTTTGAAGAATCAAACAGTTCAAGTACCCGATTTACGATAACTTTCTTTGAAGAAATGAAAGTTCAATATGCAGAGAGTCATGATTACATATATATAGATATAGATATATGTGCACGCATTCCTTCCAATTTTGAAAATAATAGAGTTTAGGAACACTCACCTGAAAAACAACTCCCGAGCGACAAATACTAGACATCACTGAAACATCCACGAACCTAAGATACCACGCCTTACACTTAGTAGAGCTCCCAACGTATCAAACTCAAAAGACGTACAATAGATGGTCTTCCATACATTAAGGTATATCCAAGCAATCTAGTAATTATAAGGTCCAATGAACTGAACCATGGTTCTTACTATTAATGTGTATCAACCAACTTAACCCTCATATATAACATTGGTAATTTTAGCCACTCTGCCCAATTTCGTTGTACAATCATTAATTAGTCATAACCAGCTACTTCCGTAATTATTCTATAGTATAAGTCATAATTTACATATTCTTGTATCATAAATACTATAGGGAAGGTGTGTCGGACATTCCAAAATTCGTACAAGTGGAGTATCAAGAAATGTTTTAAGACCACGCTTCAACACCAATTCGGATTCTGTAATTAAACAACATATTTGCTGGAGTACTAACCCTTCCTCGATAACCACTATATACTTTGTGAGTTCAAGTAATACATGGGTTTTAAATCAAGTTACTAATTGACTTTTCTTTATTCTTAAGGTGTCAATTTAGACCTGATAATAACTTCTTAAGCCAATTATATATTAATGTTTGCTAAGTGGAATCAACTAATATATAATAATGACTAAAGAATGAATTTACCAAAATAAGGAAATGAGAAAAGCTCACCTACATCTATCCCACTAACAGGTGTTCTCAAATTTATTGACCAATTTTACCAAGTCACCAGTGTTCATAATTCATTATAACTGTAATCTTTATCTTAACCCAACCGTGCATAATTTCATGGACAAATTATCAAAAATGCCCGCTAACTTTTGCCTTTAATCTTAAATGCCCGATTTTTCCAAACCTGCTGAAAATACCCTGTATCTTTTAAAATTTCTACTAAAAATGCCCGAAATGAAATTTACATACAAAATCGTTTATTTTTTCTAAAGAATAATGCTAAAAATGCCCTGTATCTTTTAAAATTCAACCAAAAATGCTCGAATTTTAAAACGCGACTTTTTAATTCAGCAGCGCGACTCTTTGATTCGGATGCCACGTCGGATAAAAAGTCCAAATTTTTAAAATCGGGCATTTTTGTTAGAAAATTTAAAACTTAACGGGCATTTTCAGCAGATTTGGAAAAATCGGGCATTTAAGATTAAAGGCAAAAGTTAGCGGACATTTTTGACTATTCGTCCTAATTTCATTAAGGTCTCAATATTTCTTTTCTTTTAATTATAACCAACCTCCAGTTGAGATGTCCAAAATTCTCAATTAAGGCATAAAAATGCAGCAGTCTATACTAATTGGCGTCATGATTCATCTTCATCAAGAATACTTTCATGATTAATTAAATTCCAATTCATTCATATATCCAAAACGTGATCAATATATTTACTGTATCAACTTCATTCAATGAAAGGGATTCGTAACATTATCATTCGGATCAATTACAACCTGTTCGGCATGCTATAACTCTTGTATCACCCTTCACAGCTCCAAGTTTCACCTCTAAGGTATCATTGTATGCGCCTTCCTCTCCTTTTTTCCTTCAAAGTGTATATACTGTGATCCACTTAAGCGCCTAATATAAAGAAACCTGCTATTTTGTGGTTACATCCCTCCGCATACCAAGCGCTAGTTAAAGTGAGTGTTTTTCTATAATTATGTGAACCCTTCTGATTTTCTGAGTATGTGTATTTAAGAGTATATTCAGCATAAATGAGTAGAATGTAAGGTGTGGGTGCAACCGGTGTTGACAAGTGGAACTAGAAAGGTTGAGGTGGCGCTTATCATGCAGTTCTTATCTTCATTAGATAAAGCCTCAGTAAATCGGAGTTTACCCTCGTTAGTTAATTCAATTGGTTCTAGTATGATGTTATATTGATTTATTAAGTCATTCTCATTTTTTTTTGTGTAATTCTACAAACATATGCCTGCGCTATATATATACATGTCTACAACTTTATTAAAATATGAAATGGAGAAATGGATGGATTAGGCAGAACTAATTTCAATTAGCACCACTCAATCCTCCTTTACTCTAGAAAAGTGTAAATATTTTACCACTACTTTTAAAATTTAATGGCTTTTGTTACTTAAGTTTTACGATTTAAGAAAATAAATCATGTGACTCGATGGGGCGTCACATTTCTTATGAAGCGGCCAAACCTCACACTTACATAGGTGATCCCATATAAAGAATGTCATGTCATACTCTGCTCAATTAAGATTACGGATCATAAAAATTAAACTTAACTTTACCCTTTCTACACATACCACATTTATCGTACACGGGAATGAGCAGGAGTAAGCTTCATGGTGCTAATTTGAATCCTTACAACTTCATTGTCTCATTGAACTAAGATCTTGGGATCTCCAGTCAACATGTTTGGGTTCCATCACATAGATTTTTTCTGTGTTGGGTTTTAAATCAATTACGCCTCATAAGCAGTATGTTTGATCTCTAGGTAGGCCTTTAATCAACGGATCTGAAAAATTTTCCTTTGATTTTACATAATCAATGGAAGAGACAGCATTAGAGATCAATTGCGTTATGGTATTATATATGTCGAGACTTAACATTATACATGCCACTTTTGTGCCCTTCCAATAGTTGATTCTACTTCTTCACTAGCTTTATCCAAAGCCATAAACTTTGATTTCATCGTAAAACAAGATATAAATGTTTATTTTGAGGACTTCCAAGACACAACTCCACCTACAGTCGAAAAAACATAACCACTTGTGGATTTGGTGTCCCCTAGTATTTGATATCCAATTAGCATCATTGTATCCTTCTAATATAGTTGAATATCTACTATAATGCAATCTATAATCTATGATGTGTTTTATATACCTGGGTATTTTAATTACCGTCTTCAAATGATCTTTGTTTAGATTACTAGTAAATTTGCTCAACTGAGTAAGCAATATCCGGACGAGTGCAGTTCATGATATACATGAGACAACCTATTATCCTGTCATATTCTATTTGATAGATAGTTTTGCCATAATTTTTGCCTAAGTGTAGACTCAAGTCTACTCACATCTTAGTTGGAGGACCGTCATGTGCATTGTACTTCTTGAGTATTGTCTCAATTTAATGAGATTGTGACAACACGACCTCGTTTGATGTCTTGGTTATTTTAATCCCTAATATCAGCGACCCCTAAGTCTTTCATGTCAAAATGTTTGGTCAACATTTTCTTGGTATTCATGATTGCATCATGATTACTCCCATCATTAGCATATGGTCGGCATATTAACAAACGCTCACGTAATCATTATGTATGACTTTCTCGTATACGCATTTATCACACTCACTAATTCTAAAACCGTTTGATATCATTGGATGGGGTGCTTGTAGTACTTGTGTTTAAAGTACAGAATTTGGTTTATAAAATTACTCGGTTAACAATTGAATTGCTACACTTAAGTTCCTTCCATTTACAAATGCACGAGTCAAGTAATAATAAACTGGTAATTATAATTACGAATCAAGTATCATATCCCAAGCAAGTGGTGGATGTATGCTTGAATCACTTAAATGTAAGAACACTTATGGTTATACCGATAGCTATCTTTGTGTTTGCAAGATGATGTGAATGCAGAAAACAATGAATGCGGATTTTGTGAAAATGATTTTAGATGCAAATGAATACTAAACTAGAATGCAATGAAAACAATGTATGAAAGCTAACAATGATTTTAATGCAAGAAAACAATTTTAATAAAAAAGAAACTAATGATGGAAACAGATTGAATACAGAAAGAAAGTAATTATACTAAGCTAATATAATGCAAGAATGTAAACAAAACAAAATTTCAGATGATTGAGAGGTTGAATGCTAGTTGTAAAGAAATGATTAAAAGATGTTTGGAGGTTGAATTTCATAATTGATTTAACTATAAAAGTTCATAGACAAAATACATATGTTTACTTAAGATATTTGATGATAGTCTAAGTTCTTTGTGTCTAATGGATCCATTACCTGTAGTTGGACCTATCCTAACTATAGAATCATTAAGTTTTTAATAGCCTACCGTGTTAGCGAAATCAGCCCAGTTGTCAATTGTTTTAGTAGAGATGTTAATTTTGCAATACAATGAACTCATCCGAATTGTGTTAACATAAGCGTATATAGTCGAAAATGATTTAGTATGATCTAGGGGTTTTCCAATAGCTACATTAGCGTACTAAAATCACAAATCATATGTATACATAATTTGCTTAACATCTACACTCTGGCAGCCCCGCGATAATGCATCTGTTCATCCAACGAGAGCAAGACTAATTACGCAGAATAAAGATTAATCATTCTAGACACTCATCAAGAAAAATAAATAAACATATTCATAAATCAGAGCTACGTCCCTACTCTCAACACAGAGTAGTTTAGCTACTCATATTCATAAGTTCAACAGTCAATAAAGAGTTAAATACATAAACAAAGTAAAAGAGATAGGTGAAACTTTTCGCTTCCGGTGGAACGTTACACTTTCTATCTTCTTCAACTCCTACGTGCTATCTCTTTTTTCACAAACTATCGACTCTTGATTATGAAAACAAAACTAAGAGCATGACTCTAATGGTGTTTTCTCCCTTTTCACAACTTCTCAAACTAACTAGTCCAAGAATTTATGAGTCTTGAAAGTAATTTAAGTGTTGTAATATTGTGTTGGTCATCCTCTCTTATTTATATTGTTGCCTTGGTTATGTAAATGCCTGCAACTTAAGCTGCAGAGAAAGACGATTTTTCCCTAGAGACGCGCGACTGTCTTGTCGTGCGTTAATTAGTGGCGCAACCCGCGCATATTTGTTCACTATAGCGCGACTCTTTGCCAGTTTCGCGTGATGACACATGATGCTCTGTGGGTTGCACGACCTACTGCCCGTTGCGCACTGTCATACGGCTTCCTCTGCTACGGCACAACTCCTTCCTCGACTGGGCCGACTGTTGAACTTATTTTCTTAATGCGAACGCAAGGCGGTCGCGAGGCGGTCGCCAAAATCTTCCAACCGTCAAGCGGCAACGGGTTAGTTGCAATAGCTCCTCAGTCTTGTAGTGATTCAAGTGTAGAATGAGATTATAAGATTCTCATTAGCAATGTGGTCAAGTTTGATACTTCCATTCAATACTTTGAAAGATATATAATAATTGATCTGCATGTATTTGTTGAGGAAGAATCTTGTAACCAAAATTTGTAAATTGGCAAACATGCATAATTAAACCTTCTAAAGCAATACTGTTAATTTTACTCAAACAACGAAGCTCATGAGATACTTGTAGTACTTTCTGCACCTGGAATGACCATGCAAAGCCAAAAAAAAGCTTCATTTTACTCAACTTTTTTTACTAATTTTGGAATGGGATATTATTATAATCTATACCATATAAAAGAAGCCATGTTGAGACCAAACTTTTGATTTCTTTTTTTACCCCTTTACACACTATGAAAGTTTATTATTAGTCGGGATACAACTGTAATTTACTTTACCTTAATTATTATTTAAACCTTTTTATTAAAGGAAACAATTATTAAATAATTTCTTAGATAAAAAAGAAGTTTAGGATATGTAGATTTTCTATCCATATTTAAACTTTTACCATATTTACTTGAAAATTAAAATAAGTAATGAATTGCGCGGGGACCGCGTACCAACGTTTCTAGTTTAACTAAAATTTAGAAAGATCATAATTCATCATCGAGTAAATTAAAAGAGAAGGACGAAATATTAAAAATGCCCGTTAACTTTACAAAAAAAGTTAAAATGCCGATTTTTTCGGGCCTATCTAAAATGCCCGGTATCTTTTATAAAATCTTGCAAAAATGCCCAATGGCCTTATTCGGGCTAGATGTGCCTACGTGGCGGCGCAGTCAACAAAACGTGCTGCCACGTAGGATAAGCGTGTTGACACGTTGGAATACAATAAAAAGGTTCATCTGCCTAATATATATATATATATATATATACATATATATATATACATATATACATATATGTGTTATATATATATACCCATTTATAAAAATAAAACACACATATATATAAACAATAACAAACATATATATATATAACTATTTGTAAAAATAAAAACATACATAAAAACTTAAATCTTAATAAATTTTAAACATAAATATATTTATATATTTAAAAAATAAATTAAAAACAAAAAAAAGACCACCCCCCACTCTGCAATGCCCCTCCCCCCCCGCCCGCACTGCAACTCGCGGTTGCAGTGGTGGCGACGTCCATCGACGCCGCCACTGCTGCAACTCGGTGGTGGTGGTCGCGATCCGGCGCGGGGTGGGGGGGAGGGGTTGCAGGGTGGGGGGCTCGCGATCCGACGCAGCGGGGGGGGGGGGGGTGTGAAGAAAGATGATATTTTTTTATTTTTTTATATTGTTAAAATGTTTATTATTATATATATATATATATATTTATTATTTATACAAAATAGTTATATATATGTTTATATCTTTATTATTATTAACATATATATATATAGTTTATTACTATTATTATTGTTATTAATATATATATATATTTATTATTTTTACAAAATAGTTACATATATGTTTATATATATATATGACCCTTTTTTAATTATATTTATATTAATGTTTATTATTCTTATTATTATTTTTATATATGTTTATTATTATTATTTACATGTATTTATTATTTTTACAAAATAGTTATATATATGTTTCTACATATGTTTATTATTTATATATATTGGGGTGCAAAGTGCAATTTATTTTGGGGTGCAAATACAATATTTAAAATTAGAAGGGTTTGTTTGAGAATTATTATTTAAACTGAAAATATAATGTGGCGGGGCAGTTGATTGACGTGGCAGCCATTGTACCGCCACGTAGGCATATTTAGCCTGATTAAGGCCATCGGGCATTTTTTAAAATTTTTTAAAAGATATCTATCGGGCATTTTAACTTTTTTGTTAAAGTTAACATGCATTTTTAATATTTCGTCCAAAAGAGAATGACGTTTACAACTTTGTAATGCATTACTCTTACAAAATAAATAGGTGGCCACAAGCTTCGTGCATGAGATTTTTTGTTCTTGTAAAAAGTTTGCTCTGTTGAAATTAAAATTTAACAATGAATAAAATCACGTAGCCCGGAACGCCACATGCTAAATCATAGAAAAAAAATACGTAAATCTACGAAATAATTGATGGACTTTGATCTTTCACAGACTAATCTTTGCTCTCGATGAATTCTCGCTTAATTGACGAAAAAAAGAGAAGGAAAGTATTTCAAGAATTGCCTCGGGTGCCAAAATCTTATAGCGGCCTTAATTAATTTTATATTAATTTAATTAGAACTTCATTAATATTAATTGGACTCATATTGGATATTACTCATTAGGACAAATTATCAAAAATGTCCGCTAACTTTTGTGTTTAATCCTAAATGCGTGATTTTTCAAAATATGCTGAAACTGCCCTGTATCTTTTAAAATTTCTACTAAAAATGCACGAAATGAAATTTACATACAAAATCTTTTATTTTTTCTGAAAAATAATACTAAAAATGCCCTGTATCTTTTAAAATTCTACCAAAAATGCCCGACATTTAAAACGCGACTTTTTGATTCAGCAGCGCGACTCTTTGATTCGGATGCCACGTCGGATTAAAAGTCTGAATTTTTAAAATCGGGCATTTTTGTTAGAAAATTTAAAACTTAACGGGCATTTTCAGCAGGTTTGGAAAAACCGGGCATTGAGGATTAAACACAAAAGTTAGCGGGCATTTTTGACTATTCGTCCTACTCATTACAAAGTAAGTTCATTTTTTTAGTTAGATGTTTATTTAGTTTGTACTCCTCAATTTAGATTATTAAATCAGCCCAATACATATTATTAATTTAAATATAATGATAATTTGTTTATCCACTAATTAGATTCTTAGAGATAATCTAACATGCATTAGAAACTTTTGGCACAAAAATAGTTTGTCAATCTCTTTGTCATCTTGTCCCGTTAAATAAAGATTAATCTAATCACCTCTGCCCTAAATCTCATCACGAATTATATGTAAGCTTATACTAATTTAAAGGTCACATAGCGAGTGACACACTGTTTGACACAAATGAATTAGACTAGTGCACATACTAGATATATAGGTATATGAAAACTAATGACGAATAAAAGTTTAATTCCAAAGGGTGAATTTGAATGCAAACAATGACAAAGTGCGTGACATGCGAGCCAAGTCACACAAAACTTAGAAGCTTTCCGCATTAATAAATGCATTCAAACTCCATATTATTTACTACAAATAGATGCTCCAAACACCAATTTTCTATCAATCCCTTCTGAAACAATAACATATAAATCAAACAATGGCTCGAGTCTTCACCTACCAAAACTTCCCATTTTTCCCTCCAACACCACCTTACTCTTTTCCAACCCCGCCAAATACACCGCCGCCACGTGTCACACCGCCATCTCATCCCGTTACACCCCCACCACGTGTCATTCCGCCTCCTCATCCCATATCTCCACCACCACCGCCACCTCACCCCAGGGCACCGCCACCACGTGTCACGCCGCCACCTCATCCCATTACCCCACCACCACATATTGTTCCATCACCACCTCATCCCATATCCCCACCACCTCTACCACCACCCACCCCACCTCACCACCACGGAGTCATAATCATTGTATTCGTCTCAATAGGCGGAATATTCTTTCTCGCGTTCCTCGCGGTCGCTTTTTTCTGTCTCATTAAAAAGAAAAAGAAGAAAGTTGTGCAAGAAACAGATAAAGTCAAAATTGATGAACATATGAAAGTCAAAGAAGATATTGTGCAGGGTCCAAATGGATCAAAAATGGTTGTTCTGACAATTGACGAGGATGTCCACGTCGAAGAAGAAATTAAGAAAACTAATGAAGTAGCTGGCGAAAGTTCACACACCAGATCAGATCATGATTCTAATCAAGCTATTGAAATGGCGGGAATCGTGCCCGAAAGTAATCATAACCACCACAGAGAGTAATTAATAACTCTGTTAAATTCTTCTTTAAATTATATTAATTTGCGAAAAAATGAAGTGTAATACATATTTTTCTTTTGATTTCAATAATAATACGTTTGATTGCCTCATGAGAAAAATATATGGGGTCTTGGTCTCAAAATTGAATCTGAGTGATCATAGGAAAAGTATTATTTTATGTATATTTTGCTCGTAACGAGTTGTCATGTGGTATTTGTGACTATGGTACGTGTCTACTGAATTTTACGGCATAAAAAAGAAAAATGAAATGAAGCATAGAGTTTCATACAATATAACTTAACACAAATGGTTCTCATCACTTGTAGTTTTCAATTTATTTTAAGGCTTAATATATATATGCATTAACAAAGTAAGTTTTGTTATACAAAATTATACGAGATCAATACATGCAAACAAGCCGAATTGGGCCATAATTCCACATATGGGCACAATTCAACTCATTAGCCCAATAAGGAGTTGAAAAGCCATTCGAGTTGAAGAGCAGTTAGAGTTAAAACATGACATTCGAGTTGAAGGTCATTAGAGTCGAGAAGTCATTCGAGTTGAAGGCCATTATATTCGAGTTGAAGGTCATTAGAGTTGAGAAGCCATTCGAGTTGAAATATGTCATTCGAGTTGAAGGCCATTCGAGTTGAACTCCTCATTGGAGTTGGGCCAAGTAATTAGCCCGCAAAGGTCGGGGCCCAACGTGGCCCACGCCGATACTTAAGAACAAATTAAGCCTATAAATACCCAGCTAATCATCATTATCGAGGTACGTTTTTCTAAGAGAGCTTAAGCTATTCGAGTTATATTAAGTGATTCGAGTTGAAGTCATTCGAGTTATCACAAGTAATTGGAGTTATCTTAAGTGGTTCGAGTTATCATAAGTGATGCGAGTTATCATAAGTGACTCGAGTTATCACAAGTGATTCGAGTTATCACAAGTGATTCGAGGTATCATAAATGATTCAAATTATTCGAGTTATCTGTTGTGATTTGAGTTATCTGAAGTGATTCGAGTTGAAGATGAATTCGAGTTATTCAGACCGATTTTGCTATTTTCAGCATATTTCGGCGTTTCGAGGCCTATAATTCGCATTATAGACCCATTTCATCATAGGCTCACTACTGACTTAGGCATCGGAGTACCTTCACGGGGTCAGCCCACGCTTAGTTCACGTGTCATGTTTCCAGTGTAGGTTTTTCGAACTCAAAGCTACCTTGGGGACCAATTAGGAGCTCAGGTTAGTCTAACGTGGAGTGACAAGTTAACAGTTTGAATTTACCCCGCATTAGCGGATTCGTCTGTGGGAAACCAGTAAAGGCACTAAGATAAAAACACACGTGACCACTCAAACATGGCTGTAAGCATCAGAGCTCAGACTACATCCACCAACTAGCCACCGGGCCCTTCGACTCGTGCCAAAAGGGTAAATAATAGGGACTAAACTTCTATGGCTAATACAGCGTAGCGTCGCAGAAATGTCGCATCAGTCGAGAATCAACAAAACGCTCAGGGGTGATACCTCATTTGCCACCACAACATGTGGCACAAATAGTCCAAAATTTGCAACAGTTAAATGTCATACCTACAACTGCACGAGCTGCTCAGCCTGAACTTCATGTGAGGACTACACGTCATGCACAGAACTCCCGCTCTCATGGGGCGCAAACAACTAATCAAAATCGACAAAATATTGATAGAGAAGAGGTGGAAAATTCTCACTTCTTCCAAGAGACGCGACATGCCTCCTCCAATGTGCACCCATCAAGGCACATTTGCAGGTCTAGACGCAACAATGAAAGGATAACTCTTGAACCACGCGGGAGGCGTGTTGAAAGGGAGGATGAAGTAAACTTGTATGATAGAGTTCACAGAGGAAGAGAACTAAACATAAATGAATGACATGATAGGCGTCAGCAAAGCTTGGACAAGAGAGGGCAGTATCGTAGTCATCATGAGCCTACCCTAACAAGGTTTGAGGTAGATCGGGAAAGACCAATTGGATATAATCAGAATGATGACAGGATCTCGGAGCCCTCACCTTTTTGTGAGGAATTGAGTAGCATGGTTTAAGGAAGAGGTCAGTGCATCCCTAAGATGCCCACCTATGACAAAACTACTGACCCATCATCACATCTTCATGTGTTGGATGGTGTTTTGAGCCCCGGAGGCTTTGACGAAGAGTCTAAGAACTGTACCTCTCCTTCACGATACCTACAGCTGGCCCTTAGTGCCTTGCGGCCCTAAAGAGCACATTTAGTACTTTGCAGTACGAGAGAGACTGGCTGCTTACTCACTAACTTGCCCTTCACATAAGTTCTTTAAAATATCTTGCCAACACTTTCGCGTGTAGACGTTCCACTTCCACTAACAGCTTACTGTTGACTAACTCCTTCACCCGAACTCTGAATGCTCTCAAACTTCATATACATCATCCTTAGATGTCCTAGGACCTTTCTACCAAGTTTCATCACATTCCACCAAGCGGAAGTCCTTCAACCCAGATGCACCTCTTCGCAGTCTGGATCTAGTTTCGTCTCATTTTTGGTGGAGTCGTAGCCAACATCCCCAACAACGTTCCCTCCAAATATCAGCCCATTCCACCAATGAAAACTCTGATTCGCCCGATGCCTATTCGAAGGCAGATGCACAACCGGCATGCTCACCCATGTCGGGACAACTACATGTTATGGTAGGCGCAAGGGCGCCCCATAACAGTATGTCACTTGATTGTTATGATATAATGTCGATGTGATTGAACACTAGAAAAATAATCGATTCTTAGTTCTTTTCCTATGATATGTGTGGTAAATGAAAGCTTATTGATTACCCAAAAACAAATGTGTCAAAAGTTGGGCCCAATAGGTCTCGGCCCAATAACACTTCAATTCCAAATAATCATAATACCTGATCATCAATAAATTATATAATATTTCTCTCTGTTTTTTTCTTTTTTAACATATATTTCTAATTTCTCTATGTTTCTACTAAAGGTAACGAAAAATAATAATTTTTACTTTACAAAACACAAAACCATACTTGTTCAAAAAACAAATATACAAGTATTTTAAATGTTCACTGTAATTACAAAATTTTACCAAATTTCTAAACGATATGGAGAAATCTCGAAACAATACCAAAACATTCTAAAAATATCCCAGAAATCTTAAAGCATTATATGTGAGTATGTAACATATTTCACCTATATCTTTTTCTTTTCTTCTTTTTGATAATTTATAACTAGACTTTCATTAAGAAGTGGTATTGTTCGCGTATATACTTTATAGATCCAGATAGCACTACGTGTCAACACCTTACACCACTAACCAACTTCACAAAATGACCCCAGAAAAACAAAACTCATTTCAAAACTTCGAAAAAATCAAATTTCACCACGAATATTACGTATACAAATAAAAACATATAATAATCCTATAAATATGTGGACCTTATAACAGACTCCATCCGCTACACTATAGTATTAGTATATATACTCCAGCTCAAAAAGAAAGAAGAAAAAAAATGGCAGCTACCTTAATGAATCTCTTCAAGTTATCCTTCCTCTTAAATCTTTTCTCCGGCTCCAACTATTTGAGTGGTTCAGATAATAATCCGACCGCCGCGTTCCCGCCGACGTGCAACCGCATCGAGTGCCCGACGTTCGACGTCATTCACGCCGGTAATGGCTTCGAAATCCGGCGTTACAATTACAGCATGTGGGTCTCCACTAAACCCATTGATGACATTTCTTTTGTTGGCGCCACAAGAACTGGCTTCCTTCGGTAAGTTTCAATTCTTTGTGTTTTTGTTCTGTTTTTGATGATGTGTGTTTAAGTTATCCACGTTTTTTATGTCGTTTTGTACGACCTTTATCCACGTTTTCTTCGGTCGTTTAATTTCTCTTTCCGTTTCATTCATATAGAAAAAATGTAATATTATTTTACCTAATTTTCCAACAAACCCCTAACGTGCAGGGTGTTAATCTTTTTGTTACGTCTGATACCTAGATAGGCGAATGTGGTTAGTAACTTAGTATGAGCACTCCTTCCATACTGAATTGTTGTCACCTCTACAAACTCAAACTTGTAGTGAAGATTGGTATTTTCTAATTTATATGTAGTCTCTATGAAGTATTTTCTTTCTAGATTTAGGTGCACTTGGAATCATTCACACGCAAAAATTAGATATTCTAGTGATTAGACTATTCCCTTCAATGTGATAATGTAACTTAGACAGATCATGGATGCCATGAGTGATGTTTATTGAGAATAATTGCAAGTTAGTTTCGGTTCATTACTTTAACTTCAAGTTAGTTTCGGTTTCCCACCCTTGCACTAACCTATGGTGGATGTATGCTGATTCAAACCTGGTGATCGACATAATAGCCCTGGTGATAAAAGGCATGTAATTTGTACGTAAACGAGACTGATTCTGCATATATTCGTTGCTGGACTCATAGTTAGATATCATTCTAATTTCCAAGCTAAGACTTGGGATATTTCTATATACTGCATGATTATAGAGTCAAGTTACTTTTTTGTTTTCCCTTCATTACGTTTAAGTAGATTTAACATATGTTGATCTAACCTGGTGTATAATGTCCTTAACTTAATTAAAGGCGTGTGCTTATATATTAAAGAAAATCAGTCTGCCCATATCCGCAGACCGCAGCGAAGCTTTAACTGTTTCCTGCTTTCCTAGTTATACGTTTGACATGTTTGCACTATTTAGTATGGTGAACTTAGAAATGTTAGTTCATCCAAAGAAAAACTTTGACATCTTTGAAAAATCTTACCATAGACTTATGAAAGAAACTAGTAATCTCCATCGCACAGAGAGTAAGATATTGAGCTTAGACATGCCTTCCTTATGTAACTTGTTTGAAGCTAGAATCAACCGTTAGTTAGCAGAACCACGGAAAGTCAGTTAAGTTTAAGTTCCCGTTTTTATTGCTCAAAGCTATATGTCACTTCATCTCTGCTTCCACTGTGATGTTCGTATCAAAAGTTCATTGATTATTAGTAATGTTGTGCTACAAATATCACATAGACTTGTAACCTGAAACCAGCAATGCTTGTACTCAACTTCTTTAAATTGCATTTTCCTGTCAATAGTAAGTTTCAATAAAAAATCAACGTGCTATGTCAAAGTACGCTAATTCTTTAGGCTAACTTGATCTTCTCGTCATCATGATTTGCTTGATTCTTTTGACATTCTATCTGCATAAGTTTGCAACTTTTCAGAAGTAAATTGTAACTTAAATGTCGAATCTTGGGACTTCCTACCTCATATATGGAAAAACTTGACTTATTCACAAAAGCTCCCAAATATTACATGAGCTGATTCTTTACCTCTTCACCTTTGATAGGCTATTCAAATACATCCAGGGTAAGAATGACAACCAAGAGAAAATCGAAATGACAGCCCCCGTGATCACGGAAATCAAACCTAGTGACGGACCCTTCTGCGCTTCTTCCTTTGTCGTGAGCTTCTACGTTCCCAAAAAGAACCAAGCTACCGCTCCTTCAGCTGAAGGTCTTCATCTCCAAAAATGGGGACCGACTTATGTGGCAGTGAAGCAATTCAGCGGCTTTGTGATGGACGACGATCTTGGAGTGGAAGCTGCTGCTCTGTACGCGAGTGTTGCTGGAACCACTTGGGGGAACGCTATAGATAAAAGCCACGGAGGGGATGTTACGACACAATACATTGTCGCGCAGTATAACTCTCCATTCGAGTTCAGGGGCAGAGTGAATGAGATATGGTTCACATTTGACCTGGAGGATGGTATTGTTGCTTGAGTGAGTGATCACATAGCTATGAAGTTTACACCAGTTTCAACTTAATAATGGAGTATTTGCTTCAGAGTTTTCCACTAATTATGATTAATATATTGGACAATTATAGACCATAAGTATTAAATCCTTTAATCCTGTTTATGTACGTAGGTGACGCACTTTGGGCATAATTTTATTTGAGTTATATATCCGAAATTTGTGGTACTTAGTGAATCGTATAACTAATTATAAGTTGGTCTTGATCAACCAAGTGTACAAATATGAGAAGTTAATGTTCTTTGTATAACTTGTTAATTAGCAACCATGACAACTTTGTTAAAAGATAAAAATGAAGAAGTAATGATTGGAAAAATATTTGTCACCTTCTTTCTATAAATATAAGAAACCTGTGAGCATCAAAATGTGTTCTAGCAACATGCGTTATGTTCAAGTGTATTTTGGTCTTATATCGTTCGGGTTACAAAACACCGAAAACTGTTATAATGGGCTTCTCAATTACCAAAACAATGCTAATCAAATAGAAATCGAACTAGCTTGGTCTGGAACACCTATTACAAGCTAATTAGACAGTACAAGTAAAATTACAATATATGGATATCGCATCGAATTGTGAGAATTCGATCTAGGGTGTATCGAATCAGGTATGTTCGACACAGTGAGTGCAAGGTAGTCCAATATCAAATCTCGATCCTTCGATCTATGTGTATATCGAATTGAGGTCCTTCGATGTTGGACTGAGTGAGTTGCTGAGTATCGAATTGGATTGCTTCGATCGAGTGTGAGTATCGAATGCAGTGTGTCGAATGCTATGGATTCGATCTTGACTAGGTTGGAGTTAGTCTTGAACGCGACCCGAGAACGTCAGAGGATGGGGTATTTATAACCTCCGTCTCGCGGGCCCCAGTGGTGGTTGGGGAACGAAAATCGAATTGGAATGATTCGATCGATCCCTTAGATCAAATCGGGGCCATTCGATGCTCGTTCAACATCGAATTTCATCTATTCGACGTACAATTTCAATGGGCCTTCCTACGTGGAACGACCCAATATTCATATTGGGTCATTCCGAAAATATCCCCATCATATAATCCCCCCAATTTGGAAGACGGTGTCGATTAGAGAGCGGTTGCCAAACTTAAAAACTTATCTTTATTTGTCGATTCGTGATTGCGATGTTAATAATGTTGAAAACCATACCCCCGATTGGGAGGCGTTCTCGCATAGAGACCAGGTTCCAAGCTTTGAGGACCTGATTTCGTGACGTTGAAAATCACGCCCCCGATTGAGATGCAGGGTCTGAAAGACGTGGATCCCAAGCATACTGCTTTCGAGTCGGGTCTTATATCATGTTCGAAACCTCTCGCTTAATTTACATCTGTTATGCACAGGTAATTAATGTATATCTTTCTTAATATTGGTGTTGTCGGTCGAATGAGTTTCGTTCGATCTTGGTGTCTGTATCGAATGGCGGTGGTGCAATGTATAATTGTCTATTCTTTGCTCTTCGATCGAATCGATGGCATTCAATGTTAAAACGAATATCGAATTGGCCCAATTCGATGCTGTTTTGAATGGCCCAGTGGGCTTCTTCCAAGTCTATATATATGGGGAGGATGGTTGAAAAACTCATCTCTCCTTCCGCATAACTCAGGCTAAAAAGTAAGTAACATCGAACATGCATGGTTTGATACAGCCTGCATCGAATGTAGCTTATTCGATGATGTCGAACGTAGATCATTCGATCTAATGCCTTAGAAAAAAATATATTTTTTGTTGAAAGTGTAGGTTTTGCCTCTAGCGTCTTTTAACATTGCTTTTTCTTTTTTCATGCAATTTGTTTCGTAATCGTTTGTTGATTTTCCAGCTATAATCAAGGTAAATGATTATGCACTTACTTTCGCGGTCGTTTTATTCTTTCATAGTGAACATGCCGTGTAATTATCGCAAGTGGCGAGAGTGACGCATTCGCGCGTAGTCAGCCCTTTTTCTTTCTTTATGTTATTTCAGTTTGTGTCGATCAAGATGGTGAGTTCTAAATCGAGATCCGAGAGTGAGTCTTGTAGCTTCTCGAGCTCCGTTTCAATCAACTATGTGGTGGGCCCTGCAAGTGCTCCCGCAGGTTCGAACATACCCCGAGGGGATGATAATGACCGCATTGATATCAATTATGTCGACTCGCCTAGGGATGATCATCTAGATGGAAACGATGATCAATCGTCCTCGCAAGATGGGGACGATGATTATCAGTCATATTCTACTGAGGATAATCGTGCTCCCAACGAAGCAGGTGCAGATATTGAAGTCATCAATAGGGAGATTGATGATTATGTGGAGGTTCCAGGGATGGCGTATAATACTTACGTGTCGCGGTTGCAACACAGCCGCCCTCACTTCCGTGAGATGTACAACATATCAAATAGGTATAAGTTAGTTATTACCGGCCCGAACGACCGCATGGATACTCCGCCCCTGGTCATCTCACAGTGTTTGTGGGTCAGTTGGCCAATGGGTTGCGATTTGCTATACCGGTTGAGGTTAAACTTATTCTGAGGTCCATCGGGCTTGTACTGAGTCAACTAACAACAAACTCGTTTGGTTATATCATTGGTTTTATCATCCTTATGAAAGCCTTAGGCGAACCTCAAGGTCCCAACGGGTTTTGGGCCCTTTTCGAGGTTTGTAGGAGGGAAGTAGGTTTTTACCACATCAAGGCATTGAGGAACCACAAGTTTCTGAGTGGCGAGGCCTCTAGTTATGGGACGGATTGGAAAAAACATTACTTTTACATTGAAGAGAGCTACGAGTGCGAATTTGAGATGTATCGCCATGATTGGTTTGACGGTGCCAGAGTTGCAATACCGCCAGGTGTACACCCACCTTCGTGGGACTGTACTTTTGTCCCGAATTTAGTTCGCGATCACTAGCATAACATTAAAAGATTGGTAGAAAATCGTGTTCTATCTTTAGCGGGGTTGTCTCCAGTTCGATATAACGAAAGATTTACGCTTGGTATAAATTATGTGTCTTAGGTTGAGTTCATGTCTTCGTTTCACTTTTATGAGGTTACTGATTCTTGTTTATCTTTTCAGGAGAATTTATCATGAACCGTCACGCCCGAATCAGTCGAGCCCTTACCGTTGAGAACAAAGGTTCTCAAACTACCGCAGTTCCTCCGATACCACCCCTAAGGAAGAGGAAGAATAAGGGTAAAAAAAACAGCAGCTGAGGCTTCCGCCTCTGCCCGCGTTGAGGCCCCGTCTGATCCTTTCGAGGATATTATGGGCCAAGGTCGGGAAAGTACTCCTTCTTTTGCTGATCTTAGACCTGCGGGAGGTTTTGATGTTGCTGGCGCCGATCAGGGCAAAAATGCCGAGCATACTAAAGCTGCAGCTCGTGCCAAATGGAGAAGAGTCCACCAGACCAGTTCTCAAACCGGGGGTGTTATCCCCCATGTGTCGTGTGCTACTGTTACTGCGGGTACTAGCGATTATGTGCCTGTGGAGGGGCCAAGTGTCAAGGCAGGGCCAAGCCACGGTCAGTGGGCCCGCATTTGGGAGTACGAGATTTCTGAGGAGGAGGCGATAAATAGCTTAAAGGTCCTTCTTCCTAATCTTGCAGTTCCTCATGCAAGTTTTGCCGAGGAACGAAAAATGGAGTTGTGGATGACATCATTAGCGCGGTAAAATTTTATTTGCCGGCTGTATTTTATTGTACATGCAATTCATCATTATATCTTCTTTGTGATTCCTTGACGTTCTTCCTTTAGGGCGATGGAGTTGTGAATGACATGCTTGCAGGGTTAGTCCAGGCTCACGAGGAAAGGATGAGTGGGTAGTAGCAGTCGAGGGCTGAATTCTGGGATAGTGATTCTGACGCTCTGAGGGCGAGCCGCTCTGGATGCGATGGAGAAGGCCATGCAAAAGGTGAGGGATTATGCCGCACAAGTCGCCACTGATAGGGAGGCGGTTAAACTTGCAGGGGAGACCGTTGATCGGCTCCAACTGCAAGTTGACAACCTTTTGTCCAGTAAGGGTGCGCTGGAGAAACGTGTTGCCAAATTGGAGAGAGAACTTGCGGCCGAAAATGAGAAGAACGAACAGGCCGAGGAGACCGGATATGTTTGCGGTATCAGCGAGGTAAAGAATTTTCATACAACTTCGAGTTGATTTATTCCTATTCTTCCTTGTTAATCTCATTTTTTCGCTTGAGCAGATTCCTTCCGCGCAACAAAGGGTGGAGATTGCCTTGGAATTTCTCCAGAGCAACACCTTTCAAGAGATCAGTGCTCGGAGAGGTGCCCAGGATGCGATGAAGTTCCAAGTGCTTACTATCCAGCAGATCCATAGCACAAAGTACATTTGCGGCAATTTTAACTCGCGGTGGCTGGACCTCTCGTTGGGGCTTAACAGAGAAATTCTTCCGCCCGCGGCCGATGATCAGGCTGCTGTAGCAGATCAATTTGCTGTTTTGCTTGAGAGTGAGAGCCTCTTCTTCCGGGGAATGTCTCTGCCTCCTCCTATGCCTTCTGCGTATCCCTCTTCTGAGGATGAGGATGACGCCAAAACTTGAGGGCTTCGGTCTTAATTTTCTGCTTTAATGAACAATTTTAATTTGTTTTGGCACTGCGTCGCCCTTTAATGTCAAACAATTTAATTATTTGAATTCCTGTCAAACTATTTCTTGTTGAATCATGTGATGCGTTTCTCGTTTGTTTGGCTCATAATCGTTTGCCTATTCTTTCAATTGCTATTGTCGCATTTTACTTTTATATTGACCATTCGAATGCCACTCCACTTTGTGGAGGGTTGTATGTTTGTTGGTTTAGCCAATTGCTTCAGGTGGTCATTATGTCTTTCAATTCCTTCGTTGCACAGGATCATACCTTTCGTTACATCCTTGCTTCTCGCGTGGTTGTATAGTTGTCATTTGTGTGTCTAGACAAGATGTGTGCCCGTACCTTCTTTTTTTTGGGATATATGATAAGCACTTGTCATTTTAGACATAGTGTTCGTCTTGTTCTTGATTTTTTGGGATTTGCGAATGTCACTTGTCACTTGGGACAGAGTGTTCATCTCCACTTGATCTCTTGGGATTTTGTCACTTAGGATAGAGTGTTCATCTCCACTTGATCCTTTGAGATTTTCGATTAACACTTGTCACTTTGGACAGAGTGTCCGTCCCCACTTGATCCTTCGAGATTTACGATTAGCACTCGTCACTTTAGACAGAGTGTTCTTCATTGCGCCGAACTTTCTTGGGTCCTGCACTTCATTAATGTTACGTATTTCACTGCATAATAGGATATTTCGCATTTTGCCTTTTCAATGACAGAAATATAATCAATAAAGGTATCTCTCATGGAGACATAATCATATAAAGAAAATAAGTCGGAGCTTGATTTCAAATCTCGCTCTCCTATGTTCCTCGAGGCAATTCTTGTGGCATAAATCTTTGGTGTCCCTGTTTTAAGTTAGTACATGTCTGCCCCTCATGCTTGTCAGGGTAGAGGGGACGAATAAGTGTTGTTCAAAATGTTCAGAAAACCTAAGACTTGCAAAAATGAGACATGAGCGATTCAATCGATCTGTTCCATCTCCATAGTTCCCAGCACTTCCACCCCTTCTTGCTCCTCTTGTGGTTGCAGTCAAAGCGGCCCCACATAGCATTTCCAGCTTCCTATATTATCCAGCAGGAGTTGGACACTTTACCATCTGATGGTAGGTAGACGGCAATGCCCGAAATGCATTCAGCGCTGGCCTTCCTAGAATGACGTTGTATGGGAAATTCATGCCAATCACGGCATACTCTACCAACAGTGTTCTTCTTCAAGGCGCGGTTCCAATGAAGTGGGGAGTGAAACCATTTTGCAAGGCACTATCTATGGTCCTCCAAAACCGTGAAGTGATGTTCGGACCGGTTGTAGTCACTGGTCATCCAGCCTCATTTTCTCCCAAGTCGATCTCATCAGAACATTCACGGAGCTTCCTTGATCCACCAACACTTTCGTCACGCCGAAGTTGGCTATGTCAACCGTTATCACTAATGGAGAGTTGAGATTTCCTGTCTGTATGGCTTGGACGCTCAACTTGCACATATCTTCCGTTGAGAAGGTAATCTCTTCATGCGGTATTTCCTCGATTCTAAATAGGTCAACGAAGCTGACAAAATGGTCTGATTCGACGAGCCTAGAGACTTTTTTCCTGCCATGCGTGGTATCCGCCCTCACTAGGCCACCTGATATCATATTTATCATTCCCTCCTGACGTTGTTGTCTGAAATCTGAGGGTAGTCAAACACATGCAGATGGTCGACTACTTTCTGCTTGTCCTTTCTAGGCAAGCGGGATCTATCCCTGTTGGCATTGTCTTCCTCCTCCTTCATCTTTCTGATGCCACAAGTTTACCGTCTTTAATCAATCGTTCAATCTCCTCCTTGAGATCTTTACAATCCTCAGTTTCGTGTCCATTCTGCTTGTGGTATTTGCAGTAATGGTTTGACAGCCTAGTTGCCTTCGAATCTCTCATTTGTCTTGGCTCCTTCAGTCACCCTTTCTTCTTTGCCACCTCGAATACCGTCGTGATACTAGCATTCAGGGGTATATATTGCCTCGGCGATGTGTCTCTATACCTATTGTTCATGTTTATGTTGTTGTTGCGGTTCTGATCCTCCCTTCTTCTTTCTTTATCTTTTGGCGGTGCAACGAGAACTACCTTGGTCGCTATCATCTCCTCACGATGCACAACCTATTGCGATATCTTGTTTATTTTTTCAATACTTTTGGGGTTCAGCCTGAGAAAATCTTCGCTGAATGCTGTGTTGTTGGTCATGCGAAAGAGTATACTCATGACCATTTCCCCCTTGGGGCCGTCTATCCTAAGCAATTCCATGTAGAAATTCCTATGAAGTCCTTCAGAATTTCTTTGGGGCTTGCTTGAGAGAATACAGATGGGAATGGTCCAGAACTAGTATTGCCTGACTTGAGAATTGATCCTCGAACATTTTTCTCAACTGCTTGTACGTTTGATGGAGCCGGGAGTTATTTGGGTGAACTAGTCCATTGTTACCCCTGCCAATGTAGTGGCAAATATTATGGCATGTACGTTCTCTTTGAACCCGTACTAGGTCAGCTTGCTGTCCAAATGGAAAAGATGATCGTGGGGATCTGTCTTTCCATCGTAAGTTTTCAAATAGGGATTTTACCCCCGTGCCCCAGAATCTCCGCCTCAATTTCTTCACAAAATGGGGTGCTCCGGAGAGCCCTTCCCATGCGTTCTATCCTGCTTTCAACCACTGATTTCTCCTTTTCCAGCCTCTCTAACTTCCATGACACCTCGTCATCCTCTCTCATGGAGTCGCGTCTCTCCCCGCCTCTTCCCTCATTATTATCCTCCTGTCTTCTTAGTTCATCCTTTTGATTTTCCTCTCTTCTTCTAGTGTCGTGGTGCTTCTTTAATTGCACCTCCAGCG
Source organism: Linaria vulgaris (assembly GCA_948329865.1). NCBI lineage: Eukaryota > Viridiplantae > Streptophyta > Magnoliopsida > Lamiales > Plantaginaceae > Linaria > Linaria vulgaris. The sequence goes on from OX415253.1 coordinate 44,951,335, forward strand.
AGTTAGGTCTGCCTCTTCTGCCGGTCATAAGAGATTTTTCCTTATTTCCTCCGCCTGGGCCTCTGGCCGCGGAGCCTTGCTCTCGCACAGCCTCAGTGCGACCCACTGGTGGTTAATGCCGCAGCCACTGCAGATTTGACCATTGCCATAATTTTATCTCTCAGATTGTTTGGGAACGAAGCTGTTGTAGCCGTCACCCTAGTCGCGCCTGCATCTGGCGTAGGTACGCCCACTTCTTCTGGTCCAGGCATCCCCCGCCTTGCGGGCGTTGGTACCCATGCGGGTAATGTTGTTGATCTCTCAGCCTCCGGGACAACCTGACTTGCGGTCACCCGTTCAACTTTAGCATTCGTACTTTCCACTACTCTACGTCGCGATCTAGCGGTAACTCTAGACGTCATGCCTAATACACTGGGAAAAGTGGTGTTCCCACGGACGGCGCCAATATTTCGGTCTTATATCGTCTGTGTTACAAAACACCGAAAACTGTTACAATAGGCTTCTCAATTGCCAAAATAATGTTAATCAAATTGAAATCGAACTAGCTTGATACGGAATACCTATTACAAGCTAATTAGACAGTACAAGTAAAATTACAATATATGGATTGCGCATCGAATTGTGAGAATTCTGAAAGTGCAGGGTTTTATGGAATCAATGTTATACGATGTTGGGACAACATTGAGGATAACATTGAAACCAGAGAGCCTGTATGAAAACTGTTCTTTAGTTGCCAAATTTAAGTTTTGCCTTTATTCACCTATTAATCAAGTTCCATGATTTTAGTTGTTTATGTTTATGTCCAGGAAGGTATCTTAATCATAAGGAAGAGCTACAGAAGATTCCATACTTGAAGTTTCCATAATTCAAGCTAAGTTGAATAGTCAACTCTACACTCTTTCAAAAGAAGGAAACAAATTGGATTCTCTGCAACTTTGATTCTTTTCAGGATTACTCTGATTTGAAGAAGATGCGTTACCTTGCTAGATCAGTAATAAAGGAAACACAAATTCAAGAAAGATATCGAGTTCACAAAGAAGCCAAAATTCAACAAGGAAACAACAAGAGTTACCAAAACTGTGAACGACACATGTTGGCGTGCAAGATTCAAGAAATCTATAAAAGATGTGAAGTTCATCAAAATGAAAACAAGACAATCGTGCTAAACAATCTGAGAGATTAATCATTCTTTGTATTGTCTTCGTCTTGCTTTTGCGAAGTTTTTGTATCAACTATTTACATCTAGTTCATAGAAGTTAAGTAGTACGTACTTGTGTGTTTCGTTGAGTCCGATCAACAAAGAGCGTGAGTGAATTGCTGTGAGGAACATTTTTGTTAAAACCTTTATGGTTATTTGGCCTAAGGCTCGGAAGTTTTTAATAATATTGAAAACTTCTTAAAAATTATATCTTCTTGTTTTTAAATTTCGCTACATATTACTTTAGTCAAGAAGATCACAATAGAGTTAAGGCAAAGTCAGCTTAACTCTCAAAGTTGTTGTGTCAATCTACGATCCAAAATTTTCAATTGGCGTCAGAGCCAAACACCGACTACACTGGTGGTTTGGAGGTGATACAACACCATGGACAGTGTCAATCCTAATACCAACAGGATTCCAGTTTTGGATGACTCCAATTATGCATACTGGAAGATCAGGATGAGGTCTCACATCAAAGCTATTGATATTCGAGCCTGGCAATCTGTGATCAATGGATACTCTCTTCCAACATTACCAAGAGATGGTGAAGGTGATCTAGTACCAAAACCAGAAGCAGATTGGACAGCGGTAGAGGTAAGTCTCTATAACTCTAATGAAAAAGCTCTTAATGCTATCTTTAGTTGGGTTAATCATCACATGTTCAAGTTAATCCATAATTGTACAAAAGCCACACATGCTTGGGATATACTTGAATTACATTGTGAATGAGATTTTGCTATTAAAGATTCTAAATATAGATAATTGCTTCAGCAATTTGAAAAACTTGAGATGGGTGAAGATGAAAGTGTTGACAGTTATTTTGAGAAAATTCTTGATATTGCTAACCAATGTGAAAATCTAGGTTTTGCTATGTCTAATCAAGAAATGGTTTATAAGGCTATGAGAACACTGTCATCTAAATTGGCTCTCAAGAAAATTGCAATGAGTGAATCTAGGAACCTTGCTAATCTACAGTATCAAGTCTTGATGAATACTCTTAGAGAATTTGAGATGGAACTTGCCTTACAACTTAGCAAATATAGGGATGTTGCTTTAAGAGGGTCAAGTCTTGACAATGAAAGTGATGATGAATTTGAATTAATTTCTTCAAACGACGATAAGATTACTAAGAAGTTCAATAAGCTGAACCTTAAAGGAAAAGGTAAAGAAAAGAATCTTAGTAATAGTTCCCCAGGTTATAAGAAATTACCTCATAGGTTTGTGAAGTACATGGCATCAAAACCTACTCCTTTAGAAGCTGATAAGTTAAAAGATGTTCAGTGTTTTGAATGTAAAGGATATGGTCATATGGCTAATGAATGTGCTAACACTCTTAGAAAAAGAGGAAATTCTCATTGGGTTTGTGTAGATGATTTCATGAAGATGAATTCAGTTTTGGAGAAGCTGAAAAACAATCAGAAGAGATTCAAACTGCTGCGCTACTCACTCAGATTGATTGGACACCAGAAGACTCCCTGAACTGCTTCGGATCTCAATGTTACCCCAACATTCAGGATCCAACATCAGAACATGAGACCTTCTTTGCAGATAGGGATGAATATGATACTGATACTGAACCTTATCTTGCGTCCTACTTTGATGAATCTAACTTTGATTGTTTTCATGGCTCAGTGGATCTAGATGAAGAATATTTCTTTGAAGGTGAAATGTCCTAGGAGGAAATCATTGAAGGCCTGAACATACCATTGACAAATGGAACTCTTCTACATCTATGCTTGATGAAGTGCTAAGTATGGGAAATCAAGGTAAAAATGGTTTTGGCTATGTTGAGAAACCTTCCTCTGAAGATGTTGATTCTGCCTATTTAATAGTTGGTTATATCAAGGAAAGTAGTAGTGTGAGTAGTGAAATTCCTGTCAACACTGTGAAAAAGCCTACTTTTATCTGTCAATATTGTTTTCAACATGGTCACATTAAGCCTTATTGCAAAAAATTCAGAAGTGTGATTGAGAAGAAAACAGGAATTAATAGCAGTACCAATGTTAGGAGAACCTGTGATATGAATGTTATTCCAACATTATGTAACAAAGCTGAAGGGCATAAAAGTAGAACTTGGATTGAAAAGATAAAAACCCCTAAGGTTAAAATTGTTTGCAATGTCTTTTCTATTGTTTACTCTAACCTTGCAGGTAAGTGGTATTTTGACAATGGATGTTCAAGGCACATGACTGTAAACATTGACAACCTAAAAGATGTAATCCTTTTGACTGTTGGAACAGTTACCTATGGAGGAGGCACAAAAGGGAAAATCATTGGAAAATGAGTATTGGATGTTGAAGGATTTCCACCACTCAAGGATGTGTTGTTGGTTGAAGGATTGAAAGCAAATTTAATTAGCATAAGTCAACTTTGTGATGATAACTTGCAAGTTAATTTTGATAAAAGTTCATGTGATGTGTTTAATAGTGACAATGTCCGTGTCATGACAGGTACAAGATCAAAGGATAACTGCTATCTTGCTCAAGATGAAGTTGAATGCTACCATGCCAAGGTAGATGAATCTGTCATGTGGCACAAGAAGTTAGAACATGTGCACTATAGAAATCTGGAGAAACTACAGAAGTTAGAAGCTGTGAGAGGACTGCCTAAGTTGACAAGCCCAGGTAAAATTGTTTGTGAAGACTGCCTGAAAGGTAAACAAACAAAAGTTGTCCATCCACGACTTCAGGTACAAAGTACTAACCCTAGAACTAATAAGTGCTTTGATTTGCTACATGTGGATCTCATGGGTCCTATTGAGCTTAGTAGCCTGTATGGTAAGAAGTATGCTTTTTGTTATTGGTGATGATTTTTCAAGATATACATGGATTAAGTTTTTGAAAGAAAGATCAGAGGCATTCAACACGTTCAAGATTTTTCATGCTAGTATTAAAAATTTGTATGGCACTTCTGTAGGAAGAATTAGGTTTGACCATGGGAAAGAGTTTGAAAATGTAAGCTTTGCTAATTTTTGTGAAACTAAAGGCATTTTCCATGAGTTCTCTGCACCTAAGACACCTAAGCAAAATGAGATTGTTCAGAGGAAGAATAGAACACATCAAGAGATGGCTAGAGTAATGTTGAATTCTAGAAACCTATCTAAGAAACCATGGGGTGAAGCTTTGAATACTGCATGTCATATTAGTAATAGAGTTTATCTTAGACCTGGTACTACTATGACACCTTATGAAATCTTGAAGGGTTCAAAACCAACAGTAGCACACTTTCATGAATTTGGTATTAACTGCTATTGGCTAAAAGATAGAGACTATTTGAGCAAATTTGATCCCAAAAGTGAAAAGTGTATATTTGTTGGATATTCTCCTAATAGTGCTGCTTTCAGGGTCTACAATCCAAGATTGCATACTGTTCAAGAATTAGTGAATTTTTGATGATTTAACTATTTCTGCAGGTACTGAAGAAGTCACTGGTTCAGATGTTGCTCCAACATTGGACTCAACATTGACACAGAAGCTGAAAATGCTGAACTGGAAACTAGAACAAATGATGACCTAACACCAGAAACTCCCAATGTTAGGTCAACATCTATACTATTAGATTCTGAAGATGAAACAGTTCCTGTAGCCAGAAGAGATCCTCATGCTAGGATACAAAGAGATCATCCAACCACTCAAGTAATTGGACAAATTACTGAGAGGGTTAGAACACGCAATAAATAAAGGGTTAATTACAAGGATATGGTTAAATTGTGTGTTTGTATGTCTTCTTCTTGTACTGTTGATAATGCATCTTGTTTTGTTTCCTCCATTGAACCTAAGAATGTAACTGAAGCTCTTAAGGAGAGTTACTGGATTAATGCCATGCCAGAGGAACTCTTACAATTCACCAAAAACAGAGTTTGGAATCTAGTGCCTAGGCCATCACATGTGAATGTAATAGGTACAAAATGGATTTTCAAAAATACAATTGATGATAATGGTGTAATTATGAGGAACAAAGCTAGGTTGGTTGCACAAGGTTATACTCAGGTAGAAGGTATATATTTTGATGAGACTTTTGCTCCAGTAGCTAGGATAGAATCAATTAGATTACTTCTTTCTATTGCTTGTTGTCTTAGGATTAAACTTTACCAAATGGATGTTAAAGGTGCCTTTCTGAATGGTTTAATTGACAAAGAGGTTTATGTAGAACAACCTAAAGGCTTTGCTCATCCTAAACATCCTGACCATGTGTACAAACTTGAGAAGGCTTTGTATGGCTTAAAACAGGCTCATTGAGTTTAGTATGAGAGGCTAACTGATTTTCTGTTAGGCCTAGGTTTCAATAGAGGAGATGGAGATAGAACATTGTTTGTCCTTAGAAAAAGATCTGATATATGCATTGCTCAAATTTATGTGAATGATATTGTATTTGGCTCTACTAACAAGTCTACCTTATACAAGTTTGTTGAGTCTGTGACAGGAACATTTAAGATGAGCATGATTGGTGAGCTCAACTACTTTCTGGGACTACAAGTTAAGCAGCTGGAGACTGGTATCTTCCTGGACCAGGAGAAGTATGCAAGGAATTTGGTGAAGAGATTTGAGCTACAAGAGTCCAAGCCTTGCAAAACTCCTATGTCCTCTTCAATGAAGATAATAAAAGATGACAATGGAAGCAATGTTGACCCAACATTGTAAAGATCCATGATTGGTAGTTTGATATATCTCTCTGCTTCTATACCAGATATCATGTTTTCAGTATGTGTTTGTGCTAGGTACCAAGCTGAACCAAGGCAATCTCACTTGGTTGCTGTGAAAAGGATTCTTAGATACATTTCTGGCACCTTTAGGCATTTGGTATTCTTATGACACTAACACTAACTTGGTTGGTTTCAGTGACTCTGACTGGACAGGTGATGTGGATGACAGGAAATCCACAAGTGGAGGCTATTTTTATTTGGGGAATAATTTGGTCTCTTGGTATAGCAAGAAGCAGAAATGTGTTTCATTATCAACAACTGAATCAGAATATGTAGCTGCTGGCAGCTGTGTTACCCAACTTGTGTGGCTCAAACACATACTTTCAGATTATGGGCTAGATAGTGATACACTTCTCATGTTCTGTGACAATCTAAGTGCCATAAGTATCTCTAGGAATTTTGTCCAACACTCTAGAACTAAGCATATAGATATAAGGCATCATTTCCTAAGAGATATGGTAGAGGACAAAGTGATCAACATTGAACATATTGAGGCAACAAATCAGCTTGCTGATATGTTTACAAAACCTTTACATAGTAAGAGATTCTTCAGCTTGAGGAAATCTCTTGGCATGTGCAATATGTGAGAATGTTGAGAAAACCAATGTGGACATAACACCATTGTCTAGCATTTGTATATTGTTTGTGGTGTAGTAGGTATTTTGTTGTTTTCTTTTGTTGAATTTATTTCCTTGTGAGTCTCATTTTATCTTTATTTTATCAGATTTGGTTTGTGTGGTTGAACTCTTTGATTAACAACTCTTTCTAGTTATCAGTTTCACATCTTTGTTTTGAAAAAGTAATAAAACTCTTCTGTTTTCTGAGGTTGTGATAGCCTAACATATGAAGAAGTTGGGGTACACAAAGTTCACTACTTTGATGTCTATTCAGATGTGTCTTATTCATATGAAAGGTGTACAGGACATGTGGAGAAGCTGGGGTAGATGATGTTGACAGCTTCGGTGTTACTCAGTTGTGCTTATTTACATGTTTCTGTTTGTTTGGCCAATGAACACATGAGGGTGATCCTTTCTACTAGGGTGTTTGAGGTTTAGATTTCTTACATTTAGTAGCACTGATCACTTCGTGATTCTCTTGAATGCAGGTTGGTAAACAATTATGCATAAGGAATTGGGGTGTTGGGGTGCATGATAAGTGAATTGCCAACATTCAAGGCCTTATTACTTGCCTACCTTGTTGCTGTTAATGTTATTACTGGGGTGTGTGGAGTTCAGGTTGCCCTCATTCAGTAGTGACATTAGCTTTGTGTTTTGCAACCTTCAGCTTTTGGTTCAAATGAGTTATGAAAATAATAAAGATTATAAAGAGATGTGTGTTGTGCTGGTTTGAGGAGTTTTTCATGTGTGTTTACCATCTGCCTATTTGACACTACCTTGTTGCATTCATGTAGAACTGCATTGTTTTCTTGTTGTTGAGTTCTGTCGGTCTAGGCTTAGGGGAGTATAATTCATATGTTGAGGCATACAATTTGGGTGACACACATTTCTGTGACTTTCTATGATGTGGAAATGATTTTTTTTCTGAATTCATAAATGCTTACCTCTGTGTGTTTCTTGTTATTTATGTTGCTTGCTCATGATCTTGATTTGTACAATATGTCTGAGGTACTCATTTGTTATATTAGTTAAGTTTCAGATGTGTTTATAGATGTATCTCAAGCTCTCACATGAATTTGCCTTGGTGAAGCCTGTACCTTCACCTTTTGGTTTGAATGTTATTGAATGTTATCCCAACATTGTGCACTGCAGCATGCCAACATTGAAAACAGGAACTTATAAGTTTTTGAATTTTTAAAAACCGCTCTGGTTACCAATTACTTAAACATCAAAGCGTGTGCGCGGGAAAACATAGTGGGAAGATTTTATGTGATTCAAATTAAGTAACTGCCCACTAACATTCACTCTCTCTCCACTATTCACGGTTAGATTAGGAATTAAAGCCCTAATTTCCTTAATTGTGCTTACTATTTTCTATTTTGTGATTACTTTGCAAAATTTACTCTCTACTCTCAAAATTGTCTCGATTTTCTCTGCACTTTCTCTCTCAAATCTCTTTCACTAACAATGGCAAGCAAGTCGCCCATGCAAACTCTTGTCGATGTTGCTCTGAGCAGTGAACCCACAGCTGCACGCACCCGTTCTCACACCCGGGGTGCTGCTGCAAAATCAGATGATGCTCCAGCTGCGGCTAAAAGGAAGGCAATCCCCTATGTACGACGAGGAAAGAAGTCCAAACAAGGAGAATCGACCTCCAATGTTAAGCCAACTGCTGAGTCAACCACTCCCATCATCAACGAGCCTGAAATTGAGGTGAACATTGCTGAACCCAACCCTGAAATTGATGCTGATATAACTGTTGAGGGGGAGGGCAGTGGATCTGCTGATAAATCTGTGGAGAAGTTCGTGGATAAGTCTGTGGACAAATTGGTGAGAAAGTGGAATATGGCTGAAAAGAAAAAGAGCAAAGGTACTATGGAGAAGTTGAGAACTATGTATGAAACTGCTAAGGAACGTGTTGAGGCTAGGAAGAGGCAAAAGGAGAGGTTAGCCAGGAAGAAGGCTGCTGAAGCTGAGAAGAAAGAAGAGGAAGAGAGGAAGTCTGCGGCTGCTGCTGCTGCTGAGAGAAAAAGGAAAGGAAAGCAAGTAATGGAAAAGGAAACAGAGGTGGTGGATGTAGAGGGTAAAGTGGAAGAGGAGGTGAAGAAAGAGGAAAAGACTGAGGAAGAGCAGGATGTTGCTGCTGATGTTAAGGCAACATCAGGGACAGAAGAGCACATAGATAGGTTGTATGTGATCTACCCTGGGGATGAGGAGGCCTACTTTTCTCCCTATTATATCACCAAAGAGTTGGAGGAGAAGTGGGATTCCTTCAAGAGAGGGGAGATTCACACTGAAAGAGCTGTAGAGATGGCCAGCTTCAAGGAACACAAGGTGATGGACTTTCTTGAGGCAAGAGGGATGCATCAATCAGTGATGGATTTGAGTGACTATGCTCCTGAGATTGTCATGGATTTCTACCTGAATCTCTCCAAGTGGATCAGGGACTACAGATCTCCAAAATATGGAAAAGCTTGGGTGAGGGGGAGAGTCTTCAACATTGAACCCTACACCATCAACAAGATCTGTGGATTCCCAACTACTAATGAATCTGAGGACCCCTACTATGATGATGTGATTGAAGACTTGACTGGAGGGTTGGTCAAAACCTGGAGAGGTGCTCTGCCAACCACAAAACTCACCTCCCTTAGCGCTGTCTTGCACAAGATAGCTTGTTTCAACTCGCTGCCAAGCAAGAATGTCACTGTACTGACCAAGGAATCAGGACTCTTGGTGTACAAACTCAAGAATGGGCTAGCTGTGAATATGGGGGAGAGGATCTTAAAGTCAATGTCTGAAGTTGCTGAAAGGAAGAATGGCATGCTGCCTTTTCCCTCGCTCATCTGCAAAATCCTTAGCAAGCAAGGATTGAAGACAAGTGTCACTGTAGGCTGGAGGAAAAATGATACTGAACTGATAATTCTCCCAAGCTATTTGTCTGGAGAAAGAGTGAGAGATCTTCCTTGGAACCCAAAAGGAGTGGTGAGACCAAGAGCTGAGAAGAAGAAGGCTCAAGAGTTTGCTGGAACTTCAGTGCCTATGTCCAAAGAGGAAGAGTGCATGGTCATAACCTCTGCTTTTGTGGATCATCTGCTGAACTGGTATAGGGGGCAAATTACTGATACTCAGAGGGAGATTGAGGAAAGGAAGGAGCATCTCAAAGAGCTGGAGGACATGGTGAAATATTTGGAGAAACTTCCTTCTTCATAAAAAGGGGGAGAATAGTTCCAAGTTTTTTAAAAACAAAAAATTAGTCTTCTAGTTCATGTTTTACTTCTTATGAACTGCTGATATGGTTGTGTTGCTAGTACATTTATCTCTAATTGTTTTATTTTGATTAAGGGACATTTCCTTGATATATTGATATGGCCTGTAACTCTAAGTACTACTAATGTTGAACGGCTCTAACTGCTATTTCTTATGAAAGCACATTTTGAACTGCTTGTCTGGTTAACCTTTTATGCAGGAAACTCACTGGTTTCAATGTTGAGGCAACATTAATGAATGTTGGGGTTTGAACATTTTTTGATGTAGTGATGACCTTAATACTTGTCTTTGCTAATTTAACTTTGGATATGTTAGCTTGTATTGAGGGGGAGCAGTTTAGTAGTTTAATGTGTTTCTTGTTGATTCTAACTTTCTGGATATAGGACTTGATTGGAACAGGTATTGGTTTTGTGAAGAAAGGCAAAAGGGGGGAGATTGAAAGTGCAGGGTTTTCTGGAATCAATGTTATACGATGTTGGGACAACATTGAGGATAACATTGAAACCAGAGAGCATGTACGAAAATTGTTCTTTAGTTGCCAAATTTAAGTTTTGCCTTTATTCACCTATTAATCAAGTTCCACGGTTTTAGTTGTTTATGTTTATGTCCAGGAAGGTATCTTCATCATCAGGAAGGTATCTTATGGAAGATTCCTTACTTGAAGTTTCCATAATTCAAGCTAAGTTGGATAGTCAACTCTACACGATTTCAAAAGAAGAAAACAAATTGGATTCTCTGCAACTTTGATTCTTTCCAGGATTACTCCGATTTGAAGAAGATGTGTTACCTTGCTAGATCAGTAATAAAGGAAACACATATTCAAGAAAGATATCGAGTTCACAAAGAAGCCAAAATTCAACAAGGAAACAACAAGAGTTGCCAAAATTGTGAACGACACATCTTGGCATGCAAGATTCAAGAAATCTATAAAAGATGTGAAGTTCATCAAGATGAAGACAAGACAATCGTGCTAAACAATCTGATAGATTAATTATTCTTTGTATTGTCTTCGTCTTGCTTTTGCGAAGTTTTTGTATCCACTATTTACGTCTAGTTCCTTGAAGTTAAGTAGTTCGTACTTGTCTGTTTCGTTGAGTCCGATCAACAAAGAGCGTGAGTGAATTGTTGTGAGGAATATTTTTGTTAAAACCTTTATGGTTATTTGGTCTAAGGCTCAGAAGTTTTTAATAATATTGAAAACTTCTTAAAAATTATATCTTCTTATTTTTAAATTCGCTGCATATTACTTTAGTCAAGAAAATCACAATAGAGTTAAGGCAAAGTCAGCTTAACTCTCAAAGTTGTTGTTTTAATCCACGGTCCAAAATTTTCAAATCCGATCTAGGGTGTATCGAATCAGGTATGTTCGACACAATGAGTGCATGGTAGTCCAATATCGAATCTCGATCCTTCGATCTATGTGTATATGCAATTGAGGTCCTTCGCTGTTGGACTGAGTGAGTTGCTGAGTATCAAATCGGATTACTTCGATCGAGTGTGAGTATCGAATGTAAGGTCTTCGATCGAATGCAGTGTATCGAATGATATGGATTCGACCTTGAGTAGGTTGGAGTTAGTCTTGAACGCATCCCGAGAACGTCAGAGGACGGGGTATTTATAACCCCCGTCCCGCGGGCCCAGTGGTGGTTGGGGAACGAACATCAAATTGGGATGATTCGATCGATCCTTTAGATCGAATCGGGGCCATTCGATGCTCGCTCAACATCGAATTTTTCCTATTCGACGTACAATTTCAATGGGCCTTCCTCCGTGGGCCGGCCCAATATTCTTATTGGGTCATTCCTAAAATACTCCATCAAAGTGTAATCAAATATTCTTGTATGTTTCATTTGTCCTTTACCGTAGTTAATCATAGCAGTTGATATGCCCAAATAGATAATTAGGTGGTCTATAATTTTTACTTTTACTTATCTTGATTTTAGAGGATAATGGTTATTTATGAAGTTTTATCAAATCAAAAAGAAAATATGTTTACATAACTGTAATTTATTGGGGCAAACAAGAGTCTCACATTGGAAAGACGATGGAGTTAAATTGTGTTTATAGGATTTGAGACATCTCAATTTGGTATGAGCTTTTTAGAGAATTGACCCCAAAAAATAAAACCATGAGGGCTTGGGCCCAAGGTGGACAATATCATACCAATATGAAGATTTCAATTCCTATCAAAGTCAGTGCTCCCGATCCATGTGGTTGTCCCTGGAGTGAACGAAAAAGGAGATGAGCTCCGACCTAAGGAGACGATCACAGGTGTTGAGTTGTTGGGTTGAGGGGAGGCTCGGTGATCATTTGTTCAACGGGAGAAAAAGTTTGTTGGGCCAAGAACAACATCCCGGGAGCAAACTGAAAAAGGAGGCCGAATTCTAGTCACGTGAGGTGCACATAGGGACAATTCGGTGGTCCTTTGTTTGAGGGGAAGATTGTTGAGACAAACAAGAGTTCCACATCGGAAAGATGAGGGAGTTGAACTGAGTTTACAGGATTAGAGACATCTCAACTTGTATGAGGCATTTTGGGGAGTTGGACTCCAAAAATAAAATCATGAAAACTTGGGCCAAAGTGGACAATATCATATATCAATGTGAAACATAATTTTACATGTTGGATATCTTGATTCATATTCAAGAAGTAATCTGCAATCGGTTCACGTAAAATTAGAAAATATTTGAAGGTCAAAATTTTCTCAGTGACAAGCTGAGAATTGGTTCAATAAGCTCATAATTAAAGGGAGCATCTGATATGTACCCACCCGTAGTACCTCCTGCACTAACATAGAGGTGGGTCCTACAACATTGGGCCCACGTGGGCCCACCTGTTCTGTGAGTACAAAGGCACTATGGGTGGGTACATATTAGACAAATCCATAATTAAAAGCCTGAAAACTCAAGATGTGTATGTCGTGCATATATAAATTTGTCGAAATCCCACATTGACCTTTTTAGTTGTGTATTGGTGTATGAAACCTAAGAAAAAGTTGGATACGTCGTTTCAAAGTTATGTCTTTAAAGTCGCAAACCCAACCCCACATAATGAAATATGTCCTTTTCTGGTGAAAGAGAACTCGTGGACAAAAGTATCATTATTCAATTGGCATATAAGTTCATGCAACGCAGTATTTCAATTATACGATTCACGAATAATGAATATAATTTCGAAAATAGTTGAATTAATAACACCAGACTAATGATAAATAAAGAAGTGCTTTTAGTTGAAATTTTGTATTAAAATATACAGAATAATCTTATACAGAAATAAATCATATATACGTATACTATTAACTAATGAAAGAGCTTCTATACTCACAAATGTGTAGTTACGAACATATGATATCAATTTTTGGATTTCCTAAAATTGCCCAAAGATAGGAAACTCCCATAGGTTCCCAGGGATAAGCAACTGCTACAGAAACTATCTCCATGATAGTGGTAACTCGCACTTATGTTAGATGGAACTTCACAATACATGATCGCCAAACTCCTAAAGGAGGGTATACGTATAAACGTCAAACAACTTTAAAAACAAAAAAATTGGTACGGCATATTTGAGTTGAGAATTTGAGATTTAGGGGAAAAGATAAATTGTCATTCTTATTCAAATCTCAAATTTCTCATCTCTCATATTTATAGATTTTGTTTTTACGCTTATCATTACTGCAACTTTCAGTTTCTTTCGCTTTCCACACAATTCGCCTCTCGTTTAATTTTTTTTCTCTTTCTTAAATGTTTATAATTCCAAGATTTTATTCATTATTATCTTCACTGCTATGCATTCGATTTGAGGACTGACTATATGAATCTAAGAAAGGTAAGAACAATTTATCTCAATTACTTTTATACAATCAAGAATGTATTAATAATTGTTGTAGTTTAAGTCTTAAAAATATTATATTTTGCAGGGAAGGCAAGGATTTTGGATGATGGAAGGTTAAAGACAGATGACATAGATGTAAGTTGTTTCTAATAGAAGTGTTCTTCAACTTTATTTTATGTTTTACTTTAGTTTATGTTATGATTTTTTATGAATTTGAAGTTGTTGGTTTCATTGTTACTTTTATTTTTCTAGATGATGATTTTATTTGGCAAAAAGTAATATTTATCGAAATTTCTTATTTTCATAATATTATTGTGGTTTATCCATTAGTATTTCTTGAACTCTCTATCCCACATCGCTTGGGGAATGATCTTGGCTTCTGTTTATCTATACCATGCCTCTCTCCCTCTAATAAGGCCTTTTAGAGGGAAATATGGGGGATCTAAATTCTAATATGGTATCAGAACCTACCCAAGTTGATGTGGGTCTTGCCCACTATCTAACCCACGTGTTAGGATCCAATTCTCATTCCGGCCTACACGTGAGGGGGTGTCTTGAACTCTCTATCCCACATCGCTTGGGGAATGATCTTGGCTTCTGTTTATCTATAACCTGCCCCTCTCCCTCTAATAAGACCTTTTAGAGGGAAATATGGGGGATCTAAATTCTAATAGTATTTGTTACAGAATTCATTCGTTGCCCATATATTTTTAAAGATACTATATCTCACAAACTTCTTCATCATCGTTCCATATATATATATATATATATATATATATATATATATGTGTGTGTGTGTGTGTGTATATATATATACTTATTACATTTTGGCTTGATGATCTTTTTGGTTGAATGTACAATTTGTTTATTAAGTTTTTAATTTCTGAAATTGTTGCAGATTCAAACAATGATTCATGTTTTTGTAGGCGCCAAGTGGTAGAGCGCATAACACTAGAATAATATTCGCATGTAACTAAAGAACTCTTGCTTGCCATCTTCTTTAAATTTGATTCAAATTCTGGTGATAACTTTTGTTTTTCTATTATTATTTTGGACGAAATTCTCAGACTATAAACAATATTGATTTCTAATGCATGCTCATTCTTTAAACAATATTCATTTCTAATGCATGCTCATTCTTTTGATGCAGAATTGGTTGTATAGTTTTATGGTACTTTGAATATTTATTTTAATATTACATTTTTTCATCATGTTGAGCAATTATAATAACTTCAAGATTCTGTTAATGCGAACACATTAATTATGTTTTAGTAGTTATTGAGTTAATCATGATTATATTAGTTGAAAAAAATTAACAACATAAATATTTTGAATGACTCATTAAAACTATTAAAGCAGAATGAAAAATAACTACGATAAACAATCAAGTTGACAATAGATGATGTAAAATAGAAGAGTTAAAATATGTCTAACAGTTAGTTTGCATGTAGACCTTGAACAGACTAAGATGTTCATCTTGAACATATATCTACTTTTGAGTGCACCCTTGGGGATAAAATTGTACAGCCATCTATGCATAAAAAAAAATCATACATGAGAAATCCGTATTGTTTATAGTTTGAGAATTATGTCTATGTCGGTCTTATTTCGTTTGGGTTATAATACACCGAAAATACAATATAAATGGATCTGAAACAAACCAAAACATGCTAGCCTAATACAAGAAATGGGCGGCTTTGTTCGAAACACATATTACACGTTGAGAAGCTCTAAATGACTTAAATAACCCTAGATGGCCGAATCGGAGAACAGTCGAACGGGTGACGGTTTGACACCGAAATGACTCTCGAACTGTTATCAATCGAATCGGGGATGGTTCGACCCTGATAACCCTCGAACGGGTACTTGCAGGTTGTTAATGATCGAATCTGAACATAAGACAGTCGAACCAGATGACTGTCGAACAATCAAATGGAGAGATTTGGTCGATGCGGGTTGGTGAATAGTAATTAGTGTGTGGCATAAGTATCAGGAAACAGGGTATATATAGATCTCGGTCTGCAGAACCTGCTCCGTGAACGGGCAATATCAATCGAACATGGGTGTTCGATTGTCCCGAAACAGTCGAACCAACTAGTTCGATTCTCTTCTTTATGGGCTTTTAATGGGACGGTTCGGCCAAGTTCAGCTCTGGGCCACCTATAACGCCCCCATCAACGTCCAAAAACAAAAGTTTATCATCAAAATTTGAATCAAATTCAAAGAAGAATATGATAGGCAAGACTTGTTTAGTTACGTGTAAAAAACATAATAGATAAACAAAAGTTTATCACCAAAATTTGAATCATATTAAAGAGGATGAGGGTAAGTAATACTTCTTTAGATACGTGTAAATAAACATAATAGAAAAATAAAATTTTATCACCAAGATTTGAATCAATATTAAAGAAAAAGGTAGTAAGCAGGACTTCTTTAGTTACGTGCGAATATTATTTTAGTGCTATGCGCTCTACAACTCGGCGCCTACAGAAACTTTTGTTTGAATTTGCAATAACTTCATAAATCAAAGACTTGATATATAAAGTATACATTCAAATAAACAGATCATCAAAACAAAATGTCATAAGCATGTTCCAAACAATTTCATAAATCAAAGACTTAATAAATAAATTATACATTCAACTATTCAAGTAAATAGATCATTAAAACAAATGTCATAAGCATATATATGGAACGATGGTGAAGGAGTCTGTGAGATATAGTATCTTTAAAAATATCTCGGCAATAAATGAATTCAATAACAAATAACAATGGATAGACCATATTTGAAAATAAGAAATTTTGACAAATATTACCTTTTTCTTGATAAATCATCATCGAAAAAAAAAGTTACAATGAAAAACAACAACTTCAAATTTATAAAAAAATCACAACATATCTAAAGTAAAAACATAAAATAAAGGTGAGAAAACACTTCTATTATAAACAATTTATATCATTGTCACCTGACTGCAGCCTTCATTCATCCAAAATCCTTGTCTTCCCTACAAAATATAATATCTTTAAGACTTAAACTACAACAATTATTAATATATGCACATAATATATTCTTGATAGTGCAAAAGTAAATGAAATAAATTGGTGATTACCTTTCTTATAGTCAATTGTCAGAATGCATAGTAGTGAAGATAGATAATGAATACAATCTAGATATTTTAAATGATAACGTATAAATACATAGGAAATAGAAAAAGCCAAAATACCCCGAGAGGGCCCCTCCGAAGATCCTCATAAAAGGTATCAGACAAAGCTTCGAGGGGATCGACAGTTCATCCACCTCCAAACGAAGCAGCACTGACACTTCGAGGGTCCCTTTGTTAAAATGTTAAAAATTAATTCACAAACACACCTTGTTGATATAGTTAGTTTTGAGTTTCATTATGCAAGAAGACAATTTCACCCCTTTGTCATTGAAATTTTTATGTTTGGGTAACCACTAACCAATTATTTAAATAAGAATATTCCTGACCTAACCCAATAAATAGAGAAATTAATAGTACCTTTTGCATAAACTTTATACTCATCATTTTCCGCCATATGTAACAGAGAATCAAGAAGAAATTTAGAACTTCATTTATAATTGTTGGTTGGGAAGGTAACTGTAATTTTCCAAACTCAAGACAAAATATATAATTACACTAAACGTCAGTGGTATGGTTGTAATTGTCCCAAAATTAAAAGCACCTTTTATGTGGAAACTTTTGTTTACCAAATTTTAAAAAAAGGAAAAAATAGTTTACTCTCATCATTTTTCTCCTCATGTTACACGTTGGATAGTTCTTTATTTATAGAGAGTCAACCACCTCAAGGAAAAGTATAGTAGTTCATATTCTTTATTTACCCTTGATACAATTAAATTTTGTTACTAGTTGAGATAAAACTTTAATTTAATATAACTTTATCATTATTTAAACTTTCTTACAAAAAAGTTATGATTATTCCTCTCTTACATTAAAAAATGTTAAGATATATAAATTTTTGATCCATATCTAAGTTATAATCTTTAAAATACAAAATAATTATATGGGACTGCATGCGTAATATGTTGACATAGTCAAATTTTTTCATGAAAAAAGCTAAAATTATCTACGTTTCAAAGCACAAGCTAATTAGGGATCACTCGTGCACTCGAAGGCTGTGTTTTTAAGATCGGCCGATTTAGGCCGCTCTGCCGCTAATCAGATACTTTGGTGCCGTTCGTTTTGGTCGGCATATATCACAATCGGCGTGAACCGGCAAAAAGAGGCTTAGAAATAGGCGTTGTACCGCCCGGAGGACCGACTCAATCGCCAGGTTAACAATTTTATCTTTACTTTCTCCCTCAAACTTCTTTTTCAATAATTTTTTTTTACCTATTGTGGGAAATCCGTCGTCGCACCGGTGTTTATAATACTCTTTAGTGTTTCAATAAGAAATAAGAAAAATATTAGGGTAGAGAGATTGTGTTGAACGAAAGAAAAATCAAAAGATATAAAAAATGGTATAAAATGAAAAGGAGAAGAAACGGCTGGCCGCGTGAAGTAAGGAAATGATGCATTACTAGTTTTATGAGTGGAATGGGTTGTGATTTCTTATACACCTCCTCTTAACACCTCTCGATTTCAGCAGAGGATGGGCGATAATTCAGCGGATTGTGTGGGTAAAGCCATCACGCGAGAAGAACTTAAAGAAACGGTTTGGGCTACACGACGGGTTACAACCCAAAATCTATCAAATGCATTGGAGTTGGATAAGCTCGCCTTTTGATTTTGTGGAGAAAGCGTTCATGGAAGGGGTACTAGAATCGAACATATGCGCGGCGTTTTTGTGTCTAATTCCTAAAGTGTCGAATCATTCTCTCATCTCTCAGTTTCGTCCGATTCTCTTTATGTAATGTCACGTACAAGTTCATTAGGAAGTGTATTATCCTGAGACTCAAAAATATCATGTCTGATGTTATAGCGCCGACCCACTCGAACTTTATTAAAGGACGAGGTACGCATGATAAGATCTTGGTGGTTCAAGAAATCATCCACTCGCTGTGTAACAAATAAATAATAAATAAAATTGGTAGTATGATTCTCAAGCTTGATCTTGATAAGGCATACGACAAGTTAAGTTGGACGTTTTTTTGGAGAAAACCTTGATTACCTTTAACTTTTCGGGGAATCTTACGAGCCGGTTATGTTCTGCGTGACGAATGCCTCCACGAATGTTCTTTCTAATGGAGAACCTCTCGAGGCATTTAAACAAGGTTGTGGCTTGTGTCAGGGGGATCCTTTACCCCATACTTATTCGTTATGTGCATTGAAAGACTTTTTTATCTAATCCTCGAAGCGATTCATTGTAAAAAATGAGAACTAATTCTTTCACGTCGAGACGGTTCACCGCTTTCTCTTTAACTATTGTGGAAAATTTGATCCTTATGGGAAAAACAAAGATGAAAACGACGAGAACTATTAAGGAGGTGCTCAAAAAGTTCTGTAGTTCTTCTGGTCTTAAGCTCAGCAGGGCAAAAAAGGAAGACTTTTTTCAAAAATCGAGGAGGCTAGTTTGAAGAGGAGAATATGTGATTGACAACGCCTAATCTTGGAAAAGACCTTGGAGCTCAACTTTTTCATAGCCGAGAGAAACGAGAGGACTTTATAAAGATATTTGACAAGCTTCTAGTGTGGCTCACGAGTTGGGAAAGTCAAACACTTTCTCTCGCGGAGAGTGCCACTTTAATTCAATCAGTCTCGTCGGTTATGCCAATTCATATCACGCAATCTTGTTAGCTTCCATATAACGTTTGCACGCAACCAGATAAAATTAATAGAAATTTCTTATGGTCTAGCGATCCAAATATCCAAAAATTACATCATTTGGGATGGCCGAAAGTTACTCGAGAAAGGAAAGATAGAGGCTCGGGGATAAGTTCGACACATCTCAATAACCAAGCTTTATTCGCCAAATTTTGTTGGAAGATTTTGAGGAGAAAAAAGTGCCTTTGGAGTGATCTTGTTCAAGCAAAATACCTCAAGGAAAGGAGAATCATGGACTATAAATTAACGCGAGCAATAGCGTCACTTGGAAAGGTATAATTTGGTGCATGAATCTCGTCAAACCTTTTTTTACGTTCGAAGATTGGCAAAGGGAATATGATATCGTTTTGATTTGATAATTGGTTGGGGAAAATGCGGCTTTGCAAGATTGTTTCCAATATAGATGATGCCGATATGCATATAAAATTGAACGAGGTGATCTATGATGCACGGATACTCAAAAAAAATGGCCGGTCAGTGTCGGATACGTATCGGATATCGATACTCTCTGGATAATATTTGGATACATATCGGATACGCCACGTGGCGTATCCTGCATTAAAAATAATTAAAAAAGACGGATACACGTG
This sequence comes from Linaria vulgaris, assembly GCA_948329865.1. Classification (NCBI taxonomy): domain Eukaryota; kingdom Viridiplantae; phylum Streptophyta; class Magnoliopsida; order Lamiales; family Plantaginaceae; genus Linaria; species Linaria vulgaris. The sequence continues at coordinate 44,971,344 of OX415253.1, forward strand.
TCAGCGTATCCGAGAAGTATCCGATACGTATCAGCAATTTATAAGAGTAGTGTGGTAGTTTTCTTAAACTAGAAAAGGCCCAACAAGAACCAAATTGCAATATCTTTTCAGAAACTTAAATATAAAATCGTGAAAACCCACTATTTCAAACCAAAATAAAACAACACACAAAGCTTTGATATGCTTCACAATATTATGTGACTAATGACTGTGCAAGTGATTAGATATGATATTATTTGATATTTTTATTTAAATTATATCATTATATATATTTATTGATATTGAATATTTGACGTATCACATACGTATCATATCTTGTAAATTTTAAAAAAACCATATCCACGTATCTGTATCCAGTGGATATCGATACTCGTATTCGTATCCGTGCAACTTAGGAGGTGATTGATGAGGAGGGCAACCAGTGTTTTGATGATTTGAAAACCGAAGTTCGTATGATTTGGCTAAGTATGATTGCGGGAAAAACTGTGAAGCTGAATAATAATGAGGATCGTATTATATGGAAAGAAATGGTAAATGGAGTTTTTTCATGCCATAGCGCGTACAAGGCGTTGTATCGAAGCCAAGTTGAAGAGAGAGGCACCACGAACAAGTTGAAGTGGATATGTAAAGTGCCATGCACCAATAAAGTTCGTTATTTTCTTTGGTTGGCATCCCAGAACCGCCTTGCATCTAATCAAATTCGAAAGATGAGGAAGATGATAGATACGGCTATGTGTGAGCTTTCCAAAAACCCAGAAATATCTATCCTTCATATCTTGCCACATTGCACAACCACAAGAAAGGTTTGGCGAACTCTTCTATCCAAATTGAGTGGCAAAAAATCTTTGATTTAGAGGTGGGGACGTGGCTGAATTGGAACATCCAAAACAAGGATAAGGTGTGCGAGTTACTGTCGCACATTTCTTGTAATGTTATTTTTGCCGCGAGCGTATGAACTATTTGGAAGTCACGAAATGCTACAATCTTAAAAGGGAAGGCAGAAAAGAATTATGCATTTGTTTGTCAAATCGAGCACCTAAGTATATACACGATGAAGGCTAATCGAGGATGAAGAATCAAGCAGATCGACAAATGGTTGAAGCCCAATGCAGGGTGGATGAAATTGAACGTCGATGGTAGTGTAACGATGAGTCAGAACACGGTGCTATTGGAGGGGTCTTGCGAGACAAAAATGGCACTGGATATGGGGATTCAATGCAGCGATCAAGTGCCCAACAATTTCGAAAACAGAAACTGAGGCGATAAGGAAATGCTTAAATATTGGTTGGGATACTTAATCATCGACATTCAGCTGATTATGGACAACACTAGAACGGAGCCTTCACTTCAAGGTAAAATCGAGAAATGTCGCACACTCCTTCAAAATAACAAACTTGCAAATGCTATAGCCAAGCTTAGAAGTAAAGAGGATGGATGCTTTTGTTTTATACAACCCTCTCCCCCGGAATGATGCAGCCTAAGGGCGCTTATCTTCTGTTTACGTACATAAAAACTGTTAATTAAAGATTCTTGATTGCTGAAATTTTCTATAATTATTTATATTAATTAAGTTACATTGTCTCATTTGTTCATTCAGTATTTCATTGATTGTTAAAAATATCAATTATCTTTTAAATAGCAAAAGTTAATAACGTAAATCTATCAAGTACTTAAAATTCAACAATATAGTAAAACTGCAAGGGATTAGATTGGAACACTTACCTCAGAAACACTAAAATATTTTACACCGAATGATGGTTTACTTATTCCTAAACTTAACTGTCATATTTTTTTTACCACTTTTTGTTATTAATTATATACATGAATTCTCCATAATTATTTTGTATATTATGGAAAATGAACAATACCAATTATAAATTTAGGATTAAAAGTTACGTGTTATATATCTTTTTTTGGTCGATAATGGAAAATCAAAGGCCCTTAGGCCGAGTCTTTAGCTAAAGCTAATAAAATACGAGAAGGGGGTCTATCCCAAACAATAGATCTTCCTTGCTCATGCGCATCTATCTTCGTAAGTTCATCCACTACCCCGTTAGCATCTCTGGGAATCCACTTTAGTTCGCATCGCCACGGATTGCACAATAAAATCTTGCTCTCGTTAACCATTGCCACAAGCTCCAGTTGAGGTTCAACCTCTTCTTTCAATAATTTATACGCGGTAAGCGAATCCGTCTCGACTATAATTTGTGGTATCTGTCTTTCCCAAGCAAGCCCGAGCCCACACTTTAACACCGCGAGCTCAACACTATCTACCGTCGGTGCAGTGAGGGGCTTCACAAATCCCCAACTCCAGTCCCCTTTTTCATCTCGCAAGACTCCCGCCGCTGTGCCAATGTTACGTCGCAAGTTGATTCCCACATCCACATTCAGCTTGTACCAACCCGGCGGTGGCTTCAACCACTTCGTTTTTATCCCTTTCGGTCTCCTTCGTCTACCATCAAATAAATCACGACTGAAGCTCTTAATTTTGAAGATGCGCGCCGTGATATTATCCTCCTTTCCATGAAAAACTCGTGTATTTCTATGCTTCCATATAATCCATAGACAGGCCGCAAAAATCCATCGCCATGCCAAACCCGGATGTATAATATTACGCAGCTCCATGTTGCACAGATTTTCTCGCAGCCATACCGCATCATCCAGCCCCTCAAACGTACTCTTCTCCTCGTGCGCAAGAACTTTGTTCCAGATTTTCTTGGCCGCGAGACAATGACACAGCAAGTGCAGTTCCGTTTCATTCGTATGGTCGCATAAGTTGCAGCTTGTCGTGTCCGTAAGCTTCCGCACCTTTCTTAGGTGATTAGTGGCGAGTCTTTTCTGCGCAATGAGCCACAAGAAATACTGAATTTTACTGCTCATATCCAGCCCCCAAATCCACACAAGCTGCGGTTTTGATCGAGTCTCCTGTCCATACTATTTGTCAAACGCTTTGTAAGCGAATTGACATGTGAAGTCACCTGTTGACGTTTCGTTCCAAATCGACTGGTCCTCTTCGTCACGTAACACCACCTTACGATCCATGATATCTTTCTTAAGCTCATTCGGTATATGTGACAGAATAACGTCCAAATTCCACTCCCTATCGTTGTCCACAACATTTCTTATATTAAGATTCTTGTCCGCACCCAATATATTGATATTTTCCAAGTAAAGGCAGCCTGATCCTTGCCAATTATCGTACCAAAACGATATACGATCTCCCTTGCCAATCCTCCACCTCAAGAAGGGTTGCATTAGGCTCACACAACACACCACCTCCTTTCATGTGCTACTATCTGACGCCCTCGGGTTAACGTACGCAAGCTCTTTTCCCTTCAAGTATTTTGCTTTAATAAATTCGCTCCAAACACTTTCCTCGCCTTTGAGAATTTTCCAAGCCAACTTTGCCAACAAGGATTCGTTGCATGTCTGTGCCTTGCGAACCCCCAATCTGCCCACTTTTTTCACTTTCGTAACATCCTCCCAAGCTACGAGGGGAAGTTTCTTTATGCTGGTATACGTGGACCATAAAAAGTCGTGATTCAGTCTATTAAGCCTGTCACAAACGTGCTCCGGAAGCCACGACGACTGCATCAAGTACACGGGCATCGCGGAAGATACATAATTAATAAGTGTGGTCCGACCTGCGATCGGCATCAACTTACTCTTCCACGATGCAAAACGTAATAGGATTTTATCGAAAGTATCCGCACAAGCCTCCCTATCAATTCGACCATGCAGCAACTTAACCCCGAGACACCTCCCTAAATTGGAAGTTTGGCCGAAACCGAGCACCCCATTATTAATATTCTTCAAACCCGCGCCCCCTTCTTTTGAAAAGAAGATCTTTGGTTTTTGAGGGCTTAATTTCAGCCCCAAGGTCGTCTGTGAAAAATAAATGCGACAATTTTGGTCCCCCTTTACAAGGAATCAACGCCTGCCATCTCCCTCGTTAGACTGCATCATTAATAAGATAGGATAAGCGTTCGATGCATAACATAAATAAATATGGCGACGAGGGATCTCCTTGGCGCAACCCACAAGTATGCTTAAAAGGTTCAATAGGCGTACCGTTCCAAAGAATACGGGTGGATGCACCCCGCACACAAAACATCGTCAAACGCACCATATCCTTAGGAAACGGAAAGACTCGCAAGGTATCCTATAAAAAATTCCAATTCACCTTCTCGTACGCCTTTTCGAGATCTAGTTTCATCACCATTGCCCCCACCTTATTTTCCTTTTTTGCTCGTAGCGAATGTAACACCTCTTGGAGCAAAAAGATATTATCATGCATACTACGACCCTTGATAAAGCTTGATTGTGTCAGAGCAATAATTTTAGGCATCAATCCCCTCAACCTTGTCGTAATGGTTTTCGTGATAACCTTGTAAATTACGTTGCAAAGAGAAATTGGTCGATACTGTGTAATATTGTCGGGATCCTTAGTCTTCGGCAAAAGGCACAGAAAAGCCTCACAAACCCTGAGATCAAACCTACCATCCTCAAAAGCTGCCGATACAAACCTCAAAACCGAATCTCCCAGCCAATCCCAACCTTTCTAATAAAACTTTGCTAGTAGACCGTCCGGGCCGGGTGCCTTGAATGGGTGCATATCATATACTGTTTGTTTAATTTCCCTCGCATCAATAACCCTTCGCAACTCAGCCCTTTCATCCTTGTCCAATCGCATTTGATATTGCGTAACTGGAAGTGATCGTGCGGACGACTCAACATCATTATTGCTAGAAAACAGCCGCATAAAATTCTCTCTTGCGTGCGCTTGGAGAAATTTATCATTCTTAACCCATGCGTCTTTAATTTTCAGAGTTTGGGTTTTATTCCAACTCATCCGTATCAAGGTCGACTTGTGAAAGAACTTGGTATTTTGCTCCCCATCACTAATCCATTTAGCCCGTGATTTTTTTGTACCAAAAAAGTTCTTCTTATTTTAGGATTGCATTATATTCCATAAGCAACTCATCATCGAGATTATGTAAATACTCGTTCGGCCTTTATAGAGCGCGTTGAATTCCTCCCAACCGAGCCAACAATATTTTTTCCTTAGAGAAAATATTACCAAATTTTTCCTTGTTCCACGGTTCCAACACCTTCGGTACTTCGTTGATTGCCGCCAGAATTCCACGATTATCCTCCCAAACAAGCCAAGGTGTAATCAGATTATTTTCCATGCTTACAAGTTCCTCAAAAACTCTAACTTTCGCTGACTTTCGGGGCTGCGCATACACCCCCGTAAGTCTCCATCTATCAAGTGAACTAGGCCAGATCGTTGCATGAATAGCTTGCGTATCCACCCCCCGTGATTTCCACCTCAACGTCATCCCCGTTCCATAATATCTACACACCCCGGTCATACCCACTTTCGGAGCAATCACATATCTCGAGTATCCTAAAAACAGTGCAATAGTGCGAGCACTCGCCTCGCCTACCCTTGTCTCCAAAATAAAAATAAATGTAGGTTGGTGAATCCTAACTAACTCTCGGAAGTTTCTACGAAACTCCTCATCTCCCGCTCCCTGGCAATTCCAGCTGATGATCTTCATATTAGTCATACACAGATGAGTCGGGTGAACGGCCTCCTCAGGCCTCGTCCCATTCCATATCACAAATAATTGACTCAGGGTCTCCCTTAGAAACACCCATTGACTGTTCGACTCCCAGCGGCTCTGTTCAAAGTGGTGCCACCATATGTTCATGTGGTTGTCTCGTTCCACCCTGTAAACCGACACTTCCAGCTCCCAAATCGACGAGTGAATGCTGAAACACTGGATCAGCCCTTCCCATATCTATGTTTGGTAAAATTTCATCGGCCCGATAAACATGTTGTACACCGTTCTGACCCCCTAATCCGGGGGGAGATTTGCTACCATTGCCCCGTTTATTCAGTTTATCTCCATCACGCAAAACCTGGAAATTTCCAGCCTCCTCAAGACTTACTAATGAACACAATGGCGAAAAGGAATTTGTATCTTTTGACGACTCCGAATCCTTCCTAATAACCAAATTCTTGCCACTTGAGCCGCGGCCATTAGTTCCATTCCCATTTGGGAGAATTCGCTTTCCCTTTGCGCCCACTTCCTATGCCTTAAACGCTTGAAACACCTGCCCCTTTTCATTCGTATTGTTGGGTACCTGTACCGGATTTTCTTGCGACTTCTTTTCCGTTTCATCAACCGCAGTTTGACCCTTATTTTTATACTGCCCCTTTTTGCTCATAAGCATCCACTCCCCGTATTCGTTACCCCTCGCCTTCCCCGTGAGCCATTCCTCAGTTCGGACCCTTGGAGTCACCGCAACCAAGTTTTCCGCCCTTAATTCAGTATTCCCCGTTTTTGTCGTCTCACATTCAGTCCCCAAGTGGCGAACCCGACCGCAGGTATGACAAAGAACCTTGACGTTTTCATAGATGACTTGATAAACCTTTTCGTCGACCCAAATTCCCCGTTCGAGTGGTACGTCCGTTCTAATTTGAACGCAAAACCTTGCAAACTTTCCCTGCGTTGCATTATATGTATGTCCATCTATCTTTATTGGTTCTCCAATACTTTCCGCTAAGGCTTGGATCATTGCTTCCTCCAATATTCGAGCGGCAAGTTCAACACTCGCACCCACGTGATGGTACTAGCTACTATGTCCATGTCCGCACGAAAGTTAGGGGACCAAGTCCGTACTAAGATGAACTGCCCCGCAATCTGCCACGGACCTTCTGTGAGGATAAATTCCTTTTTTTTCGAACTGAGCCCTCTAATACAATAACAGGCGTTGCCAAGGTCAACCAACTCAAACGCACCGTGGAGCTTTCACATAAGGTCGAGTCGTGTTTGTAGGGCGGTGTAGTACCACGGCCTCCCCAAGATACGAATGATAATCGTATCCTTCCACTTCAGACGCATCCTGTTTCGCAGTTCTTGTGACGTTCGAATTTGCTTAAATAGAATTATCTCATCGGCTTCACGAATTTCGATATGCTTACGTTCCTCAGCCGTTTTGTCCACATTTACGCGTACGTCTTTCCTCCTATTACGTTGAGACACTATGCTAGCGTACGAAACCATGTTAGGGCTTGGAGCCGTTCCCCTTGGTTCTTCCTGATCCTCCATCAATTCAACGTTCGATAGTCTCGATCGTTTTTGTATGCGAGTTTCAGTCGTAAGCATAGGCTCCGACCTGAATTCCAGCGGTAGTGGAGTTAGATCCGGTGGTTTGGGAGTTGCCTCGGTCCCTAGGGTTTGGTTCGAGAGGTCGCGCCTAGTTTCGCCCGTCATTGTATACAAGATTCTCTCTCTCTCTCTCTCTCCTTGTTTGAATTCACACTAGTTGATGTTACGTGTAATATTACATTTAACTAATTTAATCAGCGGTTGAACCGATTAAATCGATCAAACCTATAACCAGTTAGTTTGTCGTTTCGATGTTTGTTCCGTTTTTGACAACATGGACTCCCAAATCATAAAAAGGAAAGAATCATTATAATAAACCAAAAATGAATTGTAATTAGAGATACTTTTTCCTGTTTCTTTATTTAATTACACATCAAAAAATTATAAATCTTATTCAAAATATAATATATCATTTATATAAGAAGATTCCGCTGACCTAACCCAATAAATAATACAACAACTAACTTCATGTGGAACCTTTACAACCAACAATAAAATAATAAAAATATCTGCATACTCTCATCATTTTCCTCCTTATGTAACACGTTGGGTAATTAAGAATTGTTTTAGAGTCAACCCAACCACCTAAAAAAAAGAAAAAAGAAAAAAAAGGTAGCTCAAATACATAAACAAGTACAACACACACACACACAGTCCAGATTCATTCATATCATTTATATCAGTCACTCCTCCAACAAAATTCAACTTCCTTTCTCCTCAATTCTCGAGATTCCGACGCATCCAACCAATCCCACAAAATCAAATACCAAATATATATATACACACGTAAATAAATGAAACACCCCCATCAAAAAATCATCACATTTGCTTCAAATTCCGACCTCACAACCCCTCTCAAGCCACCCACAATGTCCTCCGCCGCCATCCCCGACGGCGGCAAATCCTACTGGCGCTTCAGCAAGAACGATTTTTTCCCCGAACCCACCTTCCAAAACCTCTCCACCTACCTCTCTGCCCTCTCCGCCACCCCCCACCGCCTCAAGGACCGCCTCCTCGGCCGCTCCTCCGACGCCAATGAACTCATCTCTTCCAAAAAACAATCCGAGAACGAAATGAAACAATGCCTCACCTGGTGGGACCTCATCTGGCTTGGATTCGGATCCGTCGTCGGGTCGGGCATCTTCACCATCACGGGTCAAGAGACCAGGATCCACGCCGGACCCGCCATCGTCCTCTCCTACGCCGTATCGGGTTTGTCCGCTTTGCTTTCCGTTTTCTGTTATACCGAGTTTTCAGTTGAAATTCCCATCGCCGGTGGGAGTTTTTCCTTTTTGCGTGTCGAATTGGGTGATTTTATTGCTTTCATTGCGGCCGGGAATATTATGTTGGAGGGGTTGGTGGGTGCTGCGGGTTTGGGTCGTGCTTGGAGTTCCTATGTTGCTAGTTTGATTAGGAGTGATCCCGATTTTTTACGTATAAAGGTCGATTCTTTTCCCAACGGGTTTAATTTGCTCGATCCGTTGGCAGTCGTGGTGTTGGCGGTCGTTAACGGGTTTGCCATGACGGGGACGAAGAGGACGTCCATGTTGAATATGATTAGTTCCGTTTTCGGGGCAATGGTGATTGTGTTTATTGTGATTGTCGGGTTCGTGCACGGGAAGAAGGAGAATTTGGTGCCGTTTTTCCCGTATGGAGCGGAGGGCGTGTTCACGGCTGCGGCGGTGGTGTATTGGTCGTATACAGGGTTTGATATGGTGGCCAATATGGCGGAGGAGGTTAAGAAGCCCTCGAGGGATATACCGATTGGGTTGGTGGGGTCGATGTCGTTAATTACGGTGGTGTATTGCTTTATGGCGCTGGCGTTGTCGATGATGGTTAGTTATACCCAAGTGGACGTGAATGCGGCTTATTCGGTTGTTTTCGATGGGATTGGGATGCATTGGGCAAAGTATTTGGTGAGCATTGTGGCTTTGAAGGGGATGACTACTAGTATGCTGGTGGGGTCGATGGGACAGGCGCGGTACACGACTCAGATAGCTCGTGCACATATGATTCCTCCGTGGTTTGCGCTGGTGCATCCAAAGACGGGGACCCCGGTGTATGCTACCCTTTTGATCACCACTGGTAGCTGCATTCTTTCGTTTTTCTCGAGTTTGGATGTTTTGTCGAGTGTTTTGTCGTTCAGCACACTATTTATTTTCATGCTCATGGCTGTTGCATTGCTCGTGAGGAGGTACTATGTGAAGGATGTTACGCCAAAAAATGATGTCATCAAGTTTAGTTTGTCGTTGCTGGTTATTTTTGGTACTTCGCTTGGGATAACAATACTTTGGAGCTCCAACAACAGAGGATGGATAGGGTATGCAGTCACTGGAGTTATATGGTTTTTGGGAGTTTTAGGAATGCAGTTGATCACGAAACATCGGGTGCCAAAAGTCTGGGGTGTTCCTCTCGTTCCATGGCTGCCGTGTTTGTCCATTACGATGAATATTTTTCTCATTGGATCTCTTGGTGCTGTGGCTGTGTGGCGGTTCTTGATATGCAGTGCCATAATGCTCGTGTACTACGTCTTGGCTGGGGTGCATGCTACTTACGATTTAGCTCACATGGACGAAGAAGTATTAACCCTGGAACAGGGGAAAGAAGGTCTGAGATGAGGGATCGTACTTACCGCTTTTGTATATAGGTATCGGCATTCTAGCGTTTATTTTTGTCGTATGTTTGCGTTAGTATCGTTTAGTGTATAGCTTACCAAGCTGCAAATATTATGCATGAATTGATTTGGATCATTTTATTCGCGTTGCAGTCCCAGTTCATTTGCTTGTCAATGTCGGGTAGTTTTTATGTACGTATTTAACTGGAAACCCATCGAAGTATGTGCTCGCAACGTATTCTTTAGTCGAAGCATTTGCGTTTTTTTCTTGGATCAAAGTTTTGATTTGCGTTTTCCTTTATGTTCTTTATATATGAAGGCGGTATTTATAGGCTTGTGTTTCTTCATGATCTGCATATGGCCATTGTGTTCATTATGCATGGCCTGGTAATTCTAAGGACGAAGATAATCAGATGATTCTTGTTGATAATACGAAATTATATGATTACTGATGATATGGAGAAGAAATGATGTAACATAAGTATATGTACTAAAAATAAATTTCCAAAGAAATGGACTTTATGCATCTATTTATTCATTATTTTGCACGAATGCATCTGAGTACATAACTAACCATTTGAAAATGGCTGTTTAGCAAATTAAATTGAGAGTGGCAATCTGCTACGGAATTTAAGGTGTGAGAAATAAGTATTTCTGTACATTCTTTTTCCTTGTTACCTGAAAAAAATTCAGAATACACATATCTAACTTATCATTTAACAATCTAGTGATGCTATGTGAAAGACAGAAATATTAATCGAGATCATAAGACTGCCCAAATATTTTCTAAGATTTGATTAGCATAACTCGTAAGCGTAAACTAAAAAGTATTGCGAAAGATTAGAGCATCTGTTGCTGCATCCACTTCGAACTTAATTGAAAACTTGCAATAACTCTTTGTAAATTTGTAATTAAGTCTGGATCTATGCCTGGGATTTGGGCTACAGGCCCGTCTAATGGATAATCAAGCCTGAGTTTGGCCCAAATATTTATTATTAAACTCAAATTTGGGGGAAAAAACGTATTATTAACCGTTTTATTAAGTACGTGGTGCAATCAAAGATTATAGATTGAAATGATTTCTAAACTATAAGTAATAATCTTTCTGTAACACCATTTAATGTGTGAAGCACCATACAAACATGGACGTGTATGCGTGAATACAGTTTTTGAACTTTTTCAATGGAAACATGGACGTCATGATGATGTACTTGTCTTTTAATTTAGGGCTGTGTATGATCCCTAATTGATTTTTGTTTACCTTAATCATTGATTAGTGCGACATTAACGAACTGTTTTAAAACAAAAAGTTCTAAATTAAGTTTCAAAGTATTTTTAACTGATAATTGATGATGTTTGAAAATTAATCTAGAAATTACAGTTTAAATTTTGTTTTATATTAAAAATACTATCATAAGTAGGGGTGAGCATAAAGCATCGGAACCGGCCGAACCCTTCTGCCGGTTACCAAACCGACGGTCTGGTGTAAAAATCGAATTGTGTGGACGGTGCAGTTTTTGGTGCGAAATCCTAAGAGACGATTTATACAGTGCGATTTGGGTACGTATGGTCAATTATCCGGACCAAAACGGAACCGTTTCTTTTCTCCATATCATGTAATTTAGTAACTATTTAGGAGTCTACTTAGTAATACTTTATTTTACTAATACGTAATACTTTAATTTAGGATAGATTATGTTTCTAAAAAATAAGATAGAATAAAAGAATTAGTAATCTAGATTCTGTTTCTTTTTCCAATATTATGTAATCTAGTAATGAACTAATTATCTAGGTCATATTTGAATATACAATTTAGCCTTCATAAAACTCTTTGAAAAAATAATAAAGCTTTTCTCATATATTTTTTTTCCGCAGAAAGTTAAAATTGCATTGAACGCCCAACTTGGAGAGTTTACACAGTAAGAGGGGCATACCCCAATAAAGCCCTACTCTAGTACATGGTAACTGACCAAACCACTCAGTTGGGGTAGTTATAGAGCTCTAAACTAGGTTTATTACTCTACTTCTACCCACAAAACTACAATATTTCTAGTATAACCATTCCCAGCTAGTATCCTCTAATGTCTCGGCTGATGAGCTCCCTCCTCTTGGGTTCCAGTCCAGGACTGTTACCCTGACTTCCAGCATCATCAGTGTAGTTCTGTTTATCTTTCCCAAGTGGTGTGCTTCCTTGATCAGTCATTCTCCTTTTGGGGGGTAAGAGGGAAAGAAGGTTAGGAAAGTTTACCCTCAGCTCCTGATCCTGTTCTAGCTTCCTGTTTCCCTGCCATTCAGCATATACACTCCACAGAACAAACAGATTAGTAGTTCTAGGGGAACCTTTCCCACATTTTATCTCAGTAATCATATTTGAATAAGTTTAGTATACACAGCTCCAGATATTCTATTTACCTTTTTCCCACCTTTTTGTTTAATTCTTACTGCTAGGATACCTGCAATGTCCTTGCTAATCTGTTGTGCAGTGACTTCTTTTCCTTCAAATAGTTTTTTGTTTCTTGCTTTCCAAACTGCAGCAATTGTCTCCCCCACTGTTGCTGCTCTGATATGATATATCCCTGATTCCTTTGCACCTGATATGGTGAACAATCTGTTCCATGCTTGTGGGACACCTCCTCACATTTACCATTTGTTATGGTCACAAATTTACCTATCCTGTCCTTTGTGGCCAGTCTATTTTGACTAGCCAGCCAGTGTATGAACTTTGATTTTGGCGAAGAGTAAGAGTTCCATACCTGTCTCCACCAGCTTACCTCTGGTTTTGTAGGGACACAGTAGGTGTATAAAGCTTGAGCTCATGTCATCTTTCCCACTTTGATTATGTCTCCCCGTTTTGCTGAGGGCACCATCTCTCCCATGAAATCTCTTAATTCCAGCATATGTTTCCACCATGGAGAATCACTCTCCTTCTTTTCCACCTCCCAGATGCTTTGGTCTCTCAGCTTATATTCTCTTACCCATCTCTGCCAGTTTGTGTTGTCATGATTTGTCCCCTGCATTTTGAGTAGATGCATTGACATTACTGTCCTATTCCATCCTAGGACTTCTTTTATCTGGAGCCCTCCATTCTTGTGTTCTTGACATATATTCTTCCATGCAACTCTGCTTTTCCTTCCTTCATTCTTTCATGTCCAGAGATATTTCCTGCATATTTGTTCTATTCTTTTGATGACTCCTATGAGCAATATGAAAATGTGGCTCCAGAAATTTTGGATACTTAGTAGTATTGCCTTCACCAACTGCAATCTTCCTGCATAACTAAGGTTCCTTGCTTGCCAGCTCATAATCGTCTTCACCATCTTTTGTATTAGAGGTTCATAGTCTGTTATTTTTAAGGTCTTTGGGCTCAGTGGTATACCAAGGTATCTGATTGGGAATTGCCCTTCTGTGTAGCCCATCTGTTGTTTTATTTCCTCTTTAACTGTCCCGTTGACCCCAGCTAGAAAAATGTTGCTCTTAGCTGCACTCACTTTCAGCCCTGACATGTCTGAGAATTCTTGAAGTGTGTCCTTTAGCACTTGCATTGAGTTCGTATCTCCCCTACAGAACAATAGTAAATCATCAGCAAATGTCATATGGCATAACTTTATTTTACTACATTTAGGATGATATTTAAACAACTTGTTGTTCTTAGTTCTATTTTTAAGCAGTCTAGCAAAATAATCCATGCAGAAAACAAACAGATATGGAGACAGGGGATCTCCTTGTCTCAAACCTTGCTTTCCTTCTATGTTACCCTCAAGACTGCCATTTATACTAAAAGAAAATCTAGGGCAAGTGATGCACATCATAATCAGATGAACAAAATTGCTATCTAACTTATAGTTGATAAGCACATGTTCAAGGAAATCCTAGTTAACAGTATCATAGGCTTTTTGTATGTCAATTTTCAGCATGCCTCTAGGAGAAATATTCTTCCTACTGTACCCTCTAACAAGCTTCTGAGCTAGAAAAATATTCTGATATATATCTCTACCCTGGACAAAAGCTGATTGGCTAGGTAAAATGAGATCAGGCATGATATGCTTTAGCCTATTAGCAAGAGTCTTAGTAATCATTTTATAGATAACATTACAACAAGCTATAGGTCTGAACTCAGTTATCCTAGTGGGGTTATCAACTTTAGGAATTAAGCACACAGCAGTTGTATTTATCTGTTTAAGAATCTTCCCTGTTGTTTGGACTTCTATTATGGCCTCACAGACTAGCTTTCCAATTGTTGTCCAGCTGGTTTTGAAGACACAGGAGTTCATGCCATCTGGTCCTGGGCTCTTGCTATCTTTCATCTGATATACAGCTTTCTTTATATCCTCCTCAGCCCACTGTCTAGTCAGATTGTCATTCATCTCCTCTGTTGCACAAGGGCCTTCAGTAATGACTGTTTTTTTCCATCTCTTTGATGTTATATTCTGTGCCCAGTAACTTTGTGTAGAAATCCAGAATGTGGTTCACAATATCTTCCTTATCAGTAAGAAGCTTTCCTTTTGTATCAAACAAAGCCAGAATACTGTTAGATTTCCTCCTTGCTTTAATACTGTTGTAAAATAGCTTTTAGCTGATGTCTCCTTCTTTTATCCAGTCCAATTTAGCAGTTTGAGCCAGCTGGTTCATCAAATCCCTTTTGGTGCCTTCATATTCCTCGCTCATCTCACTGATTTGCCTCTGCTCCTCTCTGTTAGTAGGGTCTAGCATCACCCTCTCTTGTTTTTCTTTCAGTATCTGCAGTTTCTTCTCCACTTTCCCTTCAAGGTCCTGGTACTTCCTAGTGTTAAGATTCTTCAGCTCACCCTTAACATTCTTGATATTTATCACCAACTGATACATTTTGCACCCATAGATGTTGTTACTCCAAGCCTTTTCCACCAAATTTTTGTATGCCTTGTCCTTAGCCCATATATTCTTGAACCTAAAAGGTATGTTTCTCTTGATATTCTGATTTCATTTTGACATAACCCAAGGCATGACCTGAGACTCCAGGTGGTAAGAAGATCACACTTGAATCAAGTTTGTTCATATTCCATGCTTTATTGATAAGAATCATGTCCAGTTTGCAGTAAGTGTGACCGTTGGTCCATGTGAACTTTGGGCCGCAGTAGCTATGATCCTTCAACTCTATCTTGTCCATAACTTTCTTCAGTTCATCCCCTACTGGGACTTCACCCCTTTCTTCATTCAATTTTTCTTCCTTATCAAGGACCACATTCCAATCCCCTGCCAGTATCCATGGTTTTGTGATCCTTTGCCCCAACTCTTCAAGATCCATCCACAGTCATTTCCTGTCATATGGGTTGTTGTGAGCATACACAAATGTGCATAAGAATTCACATTTGTTGTCCTTAGTATTGACCTTGCAATGTATGATTTGGTCAGATTTTTTCAAGATAGTAATGTCAATCTTGTCTGCTTCCCAGACCACCATAATCCTGCAATTCTTATCCATATCTAGATTAGTGTCAACTGTCCATTGTTCTTCAAATTTTTCCTTAACCTTATCATGAGCTTCTTTCCTAAGTCTGGTTTCTAGTATTGCCTCAAACTTGCATTTGTTGTCTCTCATAGCCTGCCTACAGGCTCCTTGCTTGAGAGGGTCATTCAACCCTCTCAAGTTCCAGCTACAAAAAATTATGTTATCCATGAGGGCTAAAAGCCCTTTTGGATCCACCTTTCCCTCCACTGTCTTTCTGTAATATCTTTCCACTTCTTTCTGCAATTCTTTTGGATTTCTTAGTCTTCACCTTTTCCCAGTCTTCTTGTAGTTCTTTTTCTTTGTCAGGTGGTTTGGTTCCCACTTCTGTGATATGTTCCTTTCCAGCTTCCTTTTTTCCCCCTTCTTGAGGTTCTCTGCTGTTCTATACTTCTTCATGTACTGTCCTCTCATTTTCCTTTTGTTCTGTCTCTGTTGCTTCTCTAATTTCTTTCTCCTCTATTTCTTTGCTCTCTATCTCTTGCTTGCTCTGAGTTTGTGTATCATAGTGAGTCCTGTCAGTTTCTCCAAGTTTCCCTATTTATTTTTCTCTCTCTGGGCTAGATTGTTCCTCCACATTCCCCACATTTTTTCTTTGTGTGCCCTCAGCTTTGTCTTGCTGTGTTTCTACTGTTTGATTCTGCACTCTTTCTTCTATACTCCTGCTTGCCAGATTAGTACTCTTTGCTACCCATTCCTTTCTTGGTTCACAACTTCTAGCTAAATGTCCAAATTTAAAACACTTATAACATTGTAGTGGTCTACTCTCATATATCACTTTTTGTTCATAGACCTCTCCTAGTGGCCCCTTCAGCTTGATGGTATCTATCATCTCCTGTCCAGCTTGCAATTCCACCATTACCCTGGCATATGCCACTCTGCCCTTATTTGTTGTCAGCTTATCTATGAAACAGGGCTTTCCAATTAAACTTGCTATCTTCCCCAACATTCTGGGAGACCAGAATTGCAGGTCTAGTCCAGGGAGTTTAACCCATGTGGGGTAGTCTTTCAGTGTTGTAGGGTCCAGGGTCATGCCTGGCTCCCATTTCTTCAACATCAGTAGGTGGTTACCTTTCACCATCCAAGGTCCACCACCATATACATCCATCATCTGATCCTCATTTTCAAATCTAAAGATATATGTTCCCTTGCTAGCTACATGTATTGATGGTGTATGTGGCCATCTTGCCTCCACATACCTCTTCATTGCCTCATATGGCATATGATAACCTATCACAGTGCCTAATAATGCAAATCCCTGGTAGTCTCTACTCTCCTTTACATCATCATATGTAAATTCCAACACTGACCTGTCATTTGGCTTTGTGTATTCAACCCGACAACCGTTCTCCGGTATTCTATTTCTGGCGAATAATTCATTCCAGCGCTTGGTTTTCCTCTGCGGCAGCACTCCGACATCTTGTAGATCTGGGAATATATCATGATACTCCCCTCCTTTTTCTTCATGTTCCTTGTCCTCCAGCCCTTGGTCTCCTTGTTCTTCTTCTTCGTCAGTTTCCCTCTCTTTGATTTCCTCTTCAGCCCTAATTTCCTCATTTATCCTCTCATTGCTTCGCTCATGCGTTGCGTCCTGATTTCCTGATTCTACTTCCCGTTGCTCTCTGTCAATCGTGTCCAGTGTTCGCTTCTTCGCCATTTCTGGCGAAGGAATTAAAACCCCCAATTTCGCACTCTAATCGCACCTTACTGTGCGTTTTTAGAGAGAGAAACAATTTTTTAGAACGGCAGATTTTCATGTCGCTTTTCTCATATTTTGTTTCTTGTATTATGTTTCTTTTTTTCAGATTCATGGTTTCATGTTGTGGTTACAATGATGTTTCTTGAAAGTGCAATTATTCTGTCGATGTTAGAATAATATTGTGATCTCAATGTTAGAGTAACATCGAAAATTGAATATTTTCTACAATCCAGTTTTAAAGTTCTTAATTATCGTTTTGCTTTTATTCACTAACTAACTTGGTTCCACGATTGTAATTATCTTCGATTATTGTCCAAGAAAAAAACTTAATATAGGTTGATCGTTCAAGTTTCCATTATGGGAAGTTTCCTAAATTAAGTCAACTGCACAACTTAAACAAGGAAATAAGTGGAGTTCAAGTGCAACTAGAAAACATCCAAGATAAGCCCTGAATTGAAGAATGAGTCTTTCCTTAGTTAGTTTACTAACAAAGGAAGTTTTATTAAAGAAGGAGTGCGAGATCCTTGAAGAGGAGATCGACTAGAAAGCTTGAAGAATCACCAACCGTGTACAACACACCTCGAAGACCAAGTCAAGAACATATATATATATATATAGGTGTTAAGTACATCAAGACAATAACGAGACAAAAATTAATATGAGAGATTAGATCATTAGTTGTTGAGTGTTGTCTTACCTTTGCAAAGTTTGTGAGTTGTTGAATTAATTCTTGGCTTAGAGTTAAGAAGACAATTCTTGTATGCTTTGTTGAGTTCGAGCAATTTGAGAGTTAGGAGCTTGATAATTGTGAGAAGCATATTTGTTAAACCATGTGGTACTTCGCCTACGACTCGGAAGATAATACTAATAATATAATCTTCTTAAACTTGGTGTTCTTTTATTTTCGCTGCAATTTACATTCTTATATCATTGTTAAAGTAACATTGAGTTATTCACTGTTAGTTTGGCATCAAGCTTACAATGTATCAATCTCGATCCACAATTTCAATTGGTATCAAAGCCACGCACCGATTTTACTCGTGTTTGGAGTTGATACAACAAGATTCTTCCATTCCCAATTGATCGATATCTGCCATTGTTCGTTTGTGATGCTCCGTTAGAGGACAACGTAAATCCATATACCAGTAGACTACCACTTTTGGAAGGACCCAACAACTATGCATACTGGAAGATTCGACTCAAAGTTCACATCAAATCCCTTGATTTAAGGGCATTGGAATCAGTACTAGAAGGCTACACCATACCTTATTTACCAAGAGATGGAGATGTTGATATGGTAGCAAAGCCTAAAGCACAATGGACAGCGAATGACATTGCTCTCTACAACTTCAATGAAAAAGCTCTCAATGTTATTTTTAGCTGGGTAGGTAACCACATGTTTAAACTTATTCAAACTTACACCACAGCTAAATCTGCATGGGATATTTTTGAATTGCATTATGAGGAGGATGTTGCTATCTGGGATTCTAAACATAGAAAACTACTTAGGGACTTTGGAAAAATTGAGATGGGTGAAGATGAAAGCATTGACAGTTATTTTGAAAAGTTGCTTGATATTGCAATCAGTGACAAAATCTAGGATTTATAACTCTAATCAAGCTATGGTTTACAAAGCATTTAGAACTCTGTCACCTAGATTCACCTTCAAAAGGATTGCCATGAATGAGTCAAAAGATCTTGCCAATATGAAGTTTCAAGCTTTAATGAACACTCTCAAGGAACATGAAGTAGAATATCTGGGTAAGTCAAACAAACAACAAGGTGTTGCCTTTCTAGGATCTAATTCAGAAAACTGTGAGAGTGATGATGAGTATGAATTGATTTTCTCTAACTATGGTAATGTTACTAAGAAATTAAGTAGATTGAGCTACAAAGATAAAGCTAAAGAAAAGCAATCTAGTAATATTGCCCCCGATTATAAGAAGTTATCCCCTAAATTTGTAAAGTACATGGCATCTAAAACCACAGCTCAAGATGCTGAAAAGCTGAAAGATGTCCAGTGCTATGAATGCAAAGGGTTTGGTCATTTTAAAAATGAATGTGCTAACACCCTTCAATCAAGAGGGAATTCTCATAGGATTTGTGTAGATAATTTTAATGAAGTTGAATTCAATTCTGGATCAAGTCCTGAAGACAACTCAGAGAAGGTCAACATTGTTGCGCTCTACACTAAGGTTAACTAGAATGAGAAGATTCCAGGAACTGCTATGAGTCCTAATGTTACTCCAACATCCAGGATCCAACACCAGAACATGATATCTTCTTTGGGAATTGGAATAAAAATAATTCTTGTGTTAACCCTGATGTACTCTCTGATTGTGATGATTCTAACATTGAATGTTTTCATGGCTCAGTTGATCTTGAAGAAGAATAGTACTTTGAAGGAGAAATGTCCTAGGAGGAAATCGTAGATGATTTAAAATCTACCTTCCACAATATGTTGAGAGTAAACCATAAACTCATCAAAAGCAATGAAGCTAAAAAACATGAGATTGGATGTTTGAGGAATATGATGAAGCTGCATGAGAGAGATCTTGATAAAACATAAGCTGAACTGAAAAAGGTAAAGGAAAAACTTAAAAAGGATGGTCAGATCATTGCTAAATGGAACTCAGGATCTTGATGAGGTTCTGAGCATGGAAATACAGGAACCAATGATCTGGGATTTGTTGAGAAATCTACCTATTCTAATACTAATTTTGTCTAATTAAAAGCTGGTTTTGTATAAGAATCTAGAAACTTGAGTGGTGCTCCTGTCAAAGTAAAAATTAGAACTACTTATATATGTCAATGCTCTTTTCAACCTGGTCACATTAAACCGTTTTGTAAGAAATATCTAAAAGTGAGTGGAAATAAACCGCCACAATGTCTATTGAATGTTAACTAAACAACTGTTTCAGATATTAGCCCAACATTAGGTACTAGACAGAAAGGTAGAACTTGGATTGAAAAATTGAAATCTCCTAAGATTAAGATTGTATGCAATGTGGTATTTTCTGTTGTTTACTATAACCTTGCAGGTAAGTGGTACTTTGACAGCGGATGCTCAAAACACATGGCTGGAAACAATGACAATCTTAAACAAATGATTCCCCTCACTGTTGGGACTATCACCTATCGAGGAGGCACCAAAGGAAGAATCATTTGGGAAGGATTAATTAATGTTGAAGGATTTCCACCTCTCAAGGATGTTCTGGTTATTGATAGATTGAAAGCAAACTTAATTAGCATTAGTCAACTTTGTGATGATGATCTGTTAGTTACTTTTGATAAAGTGTCTTGTGATGTATATGATAGTGACAATGTCCTTGTTATGACAGGTAGAAGATCAAAAGACAACTGCTATCTTGCTCAAGAAGAAGGAGAATGTTTCCATGCTAAAATTGATGAAGTATCTATTTGGCACATGAAATTGGGACATGTTCACTACAGGGACTTGGAAACGCTACAGAAAGTTGATGATGTAAAGGGTCTGCCTAAGCTAACTAGCCCAAGTAAACTTGTTTGTGGATACTGCCTTAAAGGTAAACAAACCAGAGTTGTTCATACACCTCTACAGGTATAAAGTGCTACTCCTAGAACTAACATGTGTTTTGAATTGCTACATATGGATTTAATGAGTCCAATTGAGGTTAGTAGTCTGAATGGTAAGAAATATGCCTTTATTATTGTAGATGATTTCTCTAGATATACATGGATGAAATTTCTTAAAGAAACGTCTGATGCTTTTGATCAGTTCAATATTTTGTGTGTTAGTATCAAAAATCTCTATGGCTCTTCTGTATCTAGGATTAGGTCTGATCATGGAAAGGAATTTGAGAATGCTAGTTTCTATAACTTCTGTAATACAAAAGGTATCTTCCATGGATATTCAGCTCCCAAGACACCTCAGCAAAATGGCATTGTTGAGAGGAAAAATAGAACTCTTCAAGAAATGGCCAGAGTTATGCTTAAAGCTAAGAACATATCTAAAAGAATTTAGGTTGAAGCCTTGAATACTGCATGTCATATTAGTAACAGGGTTTATCTTAGACCTAGTACAATTATGACACCTTATGAAATCTTGAAGGGTGTGAAACCAAATATTGCATATTTTCATGAATTTGGATGTGAGTGCTACTTGTTGAATGACAGAGATTATCTGAGCAAAATTGATCCAAATAGTGAAAAATGCATCTTTGTTGGCTATTATGTAAATATTACTTCTTTTAGGATATATAATCCAAGATTGAAGACTATACAAGATTCATAAATGTGGTGTTTGATGATTTCACTGTTGATGTAGGTACGGATGACTTCCATGTTTCTGATGTTGGTCCAACATTGGAAACCGAGGATGTTATTCCAACATTGGAAACTGAGGATGTTATTCCAACATTGGACATTGCAGCTGGACAAATAGAACTGGAGGCAGAAGCTGATGTTGAACTAACACCAGCCAGAGCGGATGTTAGACTAACATCAGGTGAATCTGATTCAGATAATGAAACTGATGTTGAACCTTATGAGAGATCCCCCAGCTAGGATTCAGAAGGACCATCCAACTACTCAAGTGATAGGTGAAATCACAGAACGCTTGAAGACTCGCAACAAGGAAAGCTTAAACTACAGATATATGGTTAGGTTGTGTGCCTTCATGGT
This sequence comes from Linaria vulgaris, assembly GCA_948329865.1. Lineage (NCBI taxonomy): Eukaryota > Viridiplantae > Streptophyta > Magnoliopsida > Lamiales > Plantaginaceae > Linaria > Linaria vulgaris. The sequence continues at coordinate 44,992,982 of OX415253.1, forward strand.
TTCTACATGTACTGTTGATAATGTTTCATGTTTTGTGTCTCATGTTGAACCTAAAAATGTGAATGAAGCTTTGCAAGATAATTATTGGATTATTGCCATGCATGATGAACTACTACAGTTCACCAAGAACAATGTTTGGAGTCTGGTACCTAGACCCTCTAATGTGAATGTCATAGGGACCAAATGGATTTTCAAGAACAAAAGCAATGACGATGGTGTAATTGTAAGAAACAAGGCTAGGTTAGTTGCTCAGGGGTATACACAGGTAGAGGGCCTTGATTTTGATGAGACATTTGCATCTGTAGCTAGAATAGGATCCATTAGATTACTGCTAGCTATTGCATGTTATCTTAAAATAAACTTTACCAAATGGATGTAAAATGGGCTTTCCTTAATGGTCTGATAGATAATGAGGTATATGTTGAACAACCTAAGGATTTGCTGACCCAAAATATCCTAATCATGTGTATAAGCTTGAGAAAGCTTTGTATGGTCTGAAGCAGGCACCCTGTGCATGGTATGAGAGACTTACAGAATTCATGTTGAGTCTTGGATTCACAAGAGGTGATGGAGATAGAACACTGTTTGTCCTAAGAAAGGACTCTGGTATTTGTATTGCTCAGATTTATGTTGATGACATTGTGCTTGGATCTACTAACAAGTCTTTTCTAGACAAGTTTGTTGAATCTATAACAGGAACCTTTGAAATGAGCATGATAAGGGCTCGTTTGGTTGGCCCTAAAAGGTCATATTAGCCCATTTAAAACCACTTGAAACTGGATTGAACAATACTTGGACCAGCTTTGGTAGCCCATGATAAAAACCGGGTCATCCATATTCAATCTTGATGACCCGGGCTTAGGCGTCATATTGAAACTGGACTCTGGAGTCGTTTTGACAAATATGACATCTACAGAGATTTAAACACAACTATGGAAATTACCAAAACACCCCCAAAATTAACGTATCATACAACCCCCAAATCCAACTCACATCACTTTGCTCACATCTCACATCCTCTCTCAAAAAGTAGCGCTACACACATTGACTTAACAGTAAACCCTCGCTTGAAAATCGTCCGCTTTAGCCGTCCGATTCATCGAAACCCAGGTAAATTTGCTAGCCACTCCTTAATTCGTGTTTTAATCTCTGATTCAGGCAACAATTTTGTTGTAATTTCGAAATCGGCTTAGCATTATACCCTCCTCCATATTTTGTAACTGTTTTTCCGCATTACCTAAATTACTATTTTTTTTCATCATGTTTTTGATACGTAACGTTTATATGAAATATCAGAAGAAACGAGTCCCCAAAGTTTGACGTTTTAAGCACAAATTATATTCCGGCCAAAAGAAGTTTCGTCTGTTTTGAATTGGGAGATAATTGAAGGATACTTTTCTTGATTTAACCCTAGTGTGTTGTTGTGTACATGTTACCTATCTGATTGTCTTCTGGCAAGTGATTGAGTACTACTATCACGGCTTACCAGAATACCTTGTGTGATACAGGAGCAATCAAGTGAATATAATACTCAATTATCATGTTCTTATTGTTGTTGTAAATTGTTAATCATATGGTCAATATACCTTTATATAGGGAGTCTGGGAGTTGCTTAATATTACTGTTGTTTTCAGGTTGTAATCTCGGAGTTGCTGCTGTAAATAGTGTTGTGTATTTTGGGTGATGTGGATGGGTATATGCTTGTATGTGGACTGCATCTTTCTACTTCAGGTGTTATATAATACATTTTGTTTATCCCCAAAATTGATGGTAATTTGTGAATTTAATATGCTGTACTTTATTTGATTGTGAGCAAAGTTGGTTTGCTTCTGTTCATATTAGGGAAATGATTTGATTGCAGCACAACACACATCATTGACAGAAATAATTGTAGATAATTTATATGCTTAATAACATTTTAACAATTGCCTTCTGATGGTGGTTCTATTGGATGATGTTACTGTGTGGCTTAAGAATTATGATTTACATACACCGTAAGTAAGTTATTTTACTACAACTATCTATATGGCGTTAGTTCTATCATTATGAGCACTTACGATTCATATATAATTACACTACAATCCAATCAATACAAATCTTAGATTACTTTATTCGTAGGATGGATTGGAGGTCACATGCTACGATTATTGCTGGTGTCGAGTTAATTCTTTTACACCTAAGTCTTATATTGATGACGATCACTGACTTAATAGCAAGGAGACGTGTGTGTAATGGTTACCAAACGTAAGAGAAGTTATTCATATAGCATGATTGCTTTAACCATCAATTGCTACTTTAACCTCAACATTCTTTTTATGTTAAAAGACTTGTTGACTATGATTTTATTTTTACCAGGCTTATTTTTGGGTGTTGGGGGTGGATGGTTAAATTATCTTTCTGTTTGTATTGATTTTGGGAATGCTCCTGTATTAGACCTTGTAGTATTGCACTAAAACTATGGCAACATTGTGAACACTAATGTGCCACGCAAACATTTTACTACCCATGGACCTTCATGCACTACGGCGAAGTCATTAGGCGACGCAACTGTTTTTGCGGTGAGGAAATGGTGTTCAAGACTCATTGGGGGGAGGATGATCCCGGCCGAAGATACTTCAAATGCCGACGCAACGGGGTAGGCTTACATGTTTTTATCTGTCAGTAAAAAATTCATTACATTTCAGATCTGTACAAATAACTATGTTGTGTTTACGATGTTATAGGAAGGCAGTTGTGGTGAAAGGGAGTGGCACGACCCTCTTATGTGTGTAAGGGCAAGAAGGATTATTTCAGGCCTTTTACGAAAACTCAACAAGTACGACCATGAATCGGCATCATCTGCATCGCAAGGGAGTTTCGAACAAGAGTCAACAATGAATGACAGAGAGCTTGTCATCAACCATAAAAAAATTCAAATTGATTTGAAAAATGCTTTGAAGAAATCAAAGATGAAACTTAGAGTAATGAGGGTGTTACTAGCTATATTAATATTACTTTGTATTGCTATTGACACCGCAAAGAAACGATGCAAGTAAAACATCTGTAATGAATCAAAAGTGGTTGTAGTTGTAATAGCAAAGGAAAAACATCCATTTGTATATTACAAGTTAGAATTGGAATGTTGATTTTGTTGTTTTAACACTACCTGATCACTAGTTAATGGATTATTGGATTGGGAGTTGTTTTTTATTTTACTTATTGTACGCAAAGTGAACAGATTGTACAACATTTAAATTATCAAAGTTTGAAGAATTAGCGAGTGTTACGGGTATTGGTTGCAATTGCTGAATTGCCAGGCGTAGATTTTGGGAAACTCGCTTAATTGATTTGAAATGAATGGGGTGGCTTTATATGAGTATAGTGTATTGATGATGAGGGCAAAATGGACTTTTATTAATCTAAATGACTTAGTAAGGCATGAACATGTAATACCAAAGGTGGTGTTGTTTCACTAACAATTCCCTAATATGACATCCATTATAAACTACCAAACCTGATATTCATGTTACTAATATGGATCTTAATAGGATCCATACTCTAAATGACTTAATCCCAACCGAATAACCAAACGAGCCCTAAGTGAACTGAACTTCTTTTTTGGACTTCAAGTGAAACAGACGGAGAATGGCATCTTCTTAAATTAGGAGAAGTATGCAAAGAATTTGGTGAAAAGGTTTGAACTAGCTGAGTCAAAGCTTTGCAGGACTCCTATGTCTTGCTCAGTAAAGATTACCAAGGATGGAATTGTAGACAATGTTGATCGAACATTGTACAGATCTATGATAGACGGTTTACTGTGTCTTTCTGCATCTAGACCTGATATCATGTTTTCTGTTTGTTTGTGTGTGTGCCAGGTACCTGGCAAGTCCAAAGCAATTTCATCTGATTGATATGAAGAGAATTCTTAGATATATATATCTGGAACCTTGTCTTTAGGCATTTGGTACTCATATGACACAAATACTAATCTTGTTGGTTATACTAATCTCATATAAGTTAGCAAATCAATTATTACACCTAGATTTCTTTTTTCTCAAGTGCACGAATCAAGTAATAATAAAATGAGAAGTATAGTTACGAACCAAGTATCGTGTCCCAAGTGAGTGGTGGGTGAATGCTTAAATCACTTAAATGCAAAACGTTAGTGGTTGTCATGGTTGTATCTCTGTGCTTGCAGGATGAATGCGTAACGTATGCAGAAGGCTTTTAATACAGAAAACTATGAATATTGGTTTAATGAAAATAATTTTGAATGCAAAAGATCATTAAACTAATATGCAATGAAAACTATGAGAATGTTTTGAAATAAAAAGAGAATGATTTGAATGCAAAGAAGACAGTTTTTATGCAAAGAATGATTTAAACTACTAATTACCTAAACTAATGATTAACTAATGAATGCAAGGAGATTGGTTTATTAAACTAAGAATGAATGCTAAGGCATAATCTAACTAATGCAAAAAAAAAAAAAAAAAAAAGAATTTAAGAAGATTGATTGGTTGAATGCTTAGGTTGTAAACAACAAATTAAAGGATGGTTAAGAGGTTGGGTTTCACAAATGATTTAACCTAAGTAGTTCATAGACAAACTACCTATATTTACTTGAGATGCTTGATGATAGTTTGAAGCTTGTATGCACCAAGAATTATACAAAAGTGTAAGTAAATGTGTACTAAAATGACGTTAAATAAACGTTCATAAGAAATTAAGATTACTCTACTAAACTAATTTAACTAAGACAAAATTGAATTAATTGTTTGATTGATTGATTTTGGTTGTAAAACAAATTAAGAAAAAATTATCTATGAGGTGGATTTTGTTAATCTTGAATTCGGGGTATTTCATAGACAAAATACCAATGATTCCTATGTAAGCCTCTTTCTATTGAATCTTGTTTTCTTCTCACATTGACTTGATTAATTAAGTGCATTTTTGTATCACTTAAAGAACCCTCTAATTCCTAATGATGTAAGGTTGTTAGGCGTTTTCCCCTCTCCAGAAGTTCACCATGTCATATGATCTATATAGAGTTTTTAAAGATAATTTAGAGTTGACAACTATAACCTAGATTTCTCGGTGAACGCTCCAGTGAGGGTTTCTACATGTGATTCCTCTTTCATCGAAATTTTTTCTCCCAAACTGGTCCCCTCTGAATTCTGATGTGGCCCCCCATTAATTTCCCCCAATTTGATTTCGAATTTAGGGTTCACTTTCTGCCCCAATTCAATTTTGAAATTAGAGTCAGGTTTTCTGCAATTTGGGTATTTTGACTTTGACTTTTGTTCTAACAGAAACCCAAACCACACTGATAATGGTGGACTATTGGGGCGTTTGCCATAGAATGATAAGTTTTACAGTACAAGATGGCCATAAGTTTTATAATTAGTAGTAGTTTGTTAATAATAGTAACTTTTTTCGACGTTAAGGCGAACTTGGCTTCTAACGTATAAATGACATGTAATCATGCAGTTGTAACGGTTTTCCAAGTATAATTTATTAATAATACGAATATTTGAAGTTGAGGTAAACATTATAACAACTCACAAAACAATTTCAGTATAGTCACAAAATCTAATATAATAGTCCAACTCTTACATATATGGAGAAAGTCTAATCAATAAATGAAAGAAAAATCAATAGCAGTTCACTGGATCATACTTAATGTTGAGAAGACTTGTAGAGGAGTTGGTGAGTCCATGGTGAGAGCACTAAGACCTAGAAAATAACGGATTATTGTCGTTAACCGCATGACCTTTTTATTTAGCTATGATCCAAGGCCTCGAAAAAATTGAATGAAATCAATTTTTTTTATCCAAATAGAAAAAAATAGGACATATGGATGAGAGAGTAACGAGGCGATACGAAAGAGTCTACTGTGAAAAGTAAAGTTTTCTCCTCATTCTCTTATAGTATATGATCGTCACTGGTCCTTCGGTCATTGTGTGAGAAAGATGCCGCATAAAGGGAAAAGATCTCATCGTTAACCATTTCTTAGCATTTCATGCCTGGGTTGTTGACCATCAACTGACCTCTCGCTTCTTTAAACAAATCAAAAGTACATTTTGAAATGAACCCACAAGTATTCCTTTATTAGAAGTGATTAAAAGATGTCAACATCTACTTATTTATGGTTCAATAGTGAAAAGTGCTAGGCTTCCTTATCCAAATCCCGAAAAGTTGAAGAGAATGAAGCGATAACCTAAGTGTTGTTTATAGCTTGGTTTTTTGCTTTGATTCAATGCCTTCTTTCTCTTTACGTAGTTGACAGAGCTGCTGTAATTTTCGATCTTCGTACTCTCTTTTTAGATACTTTCTTAAAGTCCTTTTAAAGATCCCAAGATTTTGCACCCTTTCTTAACTCCAAGTTAGAGAACATATTTTTCATTTTTGTCTAATTAGTTAAATCACAACGACCACTTTCCACTTCCCCAAACCATATGTGTGTGTTAAAAGTATAAATAAATGAAAATGAAAGGGCATATGTAATAATAAACAAAAGTTTCCGGCAGCAGAAGAAGAAGAGAAGAAGTCATTATTATTCGGTTTTAATTTCCTGTCTCCGGTGTAGAAGAATACTGACTATTGTCACGGCCAAAGCTACTCCGAGTCGAAAAGCTACCATGGCAAAAACATAGTCGTTCGAACGAAGCAACAAAGATGGACGACACCCCCACTCACCCTCAAAGTTTCGTGGTCATCGTGAAAATGAAGAAACTTGAGGGGCCGACGAGCAAATGGAACGAAGCCTAGATACTAATAGATTTTTCCGAAATAATCTAGAAAAGAATAGATTAACGTAGAAGAATCTAGAGTTCTCTCGACTCTGAACTATTCACACCGCCTTACTATACTTGTACAAGTTTCTTTCATTCTTTCAGCAGTAGAGTTAAAAATCTGCTAACTGCTTGTGTGGTCCCCACTTGACTAAGTCGGTGGAAACCACTATAAATATGTAACTTCCGTTCGAATTTGAATCAGTTGAAATTTTCCAACACTTCGAAAGCTTTCTATCACTTCCGATATCTTTCTTACGCACTCTCTCGCACTTAGTCGCATTTTAGCACGATCGGCTTAACGACAGGCTGACTTGTCGAGCGGAGTGAGCTGACAAGGCCGCACGTGACGCTAACCTACGGTGCAAAGAGGTTAAGTATGTGACACTATGCTCACAAAGTAGAGAGAGAAAGTGCGAAATGCGGTGGAGAGATGATGCAAGGAATCCACCACCACCAGCAACACCAGCTCGCGGCTCTTCTCACGGCGGCGCTACCAAAAGATGACTCCTCTAAAACCTCTCCGGCGAATTCCGTCGCCGCAGCTACGGCGGCACCCACTCCTGAAAAAGACGAATCTTCGAGGCTCGCGGCCGTCACATCTCTCCATCGCGCCATATTGTACCCTCCGAACTCCGTCCTCATGTCGCACTCCGCGTCTTACCTCGCCCAAGGCTTCAACCAGCTCCTCTCCGATAAGTAATTCGCTAATCTTATCGCTGTGTTTAGGTTCCGTATTGCTGTTATTATCAATGGTTGGATAAGTGCTCCGCGTGCATCAGTTGTGAAGTTAAATGTGAATCATTGCAAATTGCAATTGCTGAGTTTCATATGGTGAATTATGTGGCTCTTAATTGCAACATTGCTTAAAATAAAAAAAAAACTATGTTGTTGTTTTAAGTACCATTGGAACTGTAATCGGAACGGGTAGGTGGAGCCTGATCCTGTATTTTTTAGGTAATGCTAGTGATGACTTTTTTTCTGTTTCTGTAGTCATGTGTTTAGCCTAGATATGTAGCATGTATAACCTGTCCATTGCCTTAAATCTTGTGCTACAGATTGTTTTCAGTACGTCATGCAGCAGCAACAACATATGGTGCTTTGTGTTCTGTCTTGTGCTCAATCTTAATATCACCCAATGGAAGGCAGAACCATGCTGTACTTAGTAGTTTAATTGATCGGTTTATTGGATGGTCCTTGCCGTATCTGAGAAGTATTAGCAATGGGACTTCAGAGCTGGCTTTGGAGAGCCTCCGTGAGTTTCTTAATGTTGGCGAGATTGGAGCTGTCGAGAGATATGCTTTGCCGATACTCAAAGCTTGTCAGGAACTTCTTGAAGATGAGAGAACCTCAATGGGTCTACTCTCCAAGCTTCTTGGTGTGTTAACATTGATCTCATTGAAGTTCTTTAGATGCTTCCAGCCCCATTTTATGGACGTTGTTGACTTACTTCTTGGGTGGGCGATGGTACCAGATATTTTCGAATCTGATAATCGTGTTATCATGGATAGTTTCTTACAGTTCCAAAAACACTGGGTGAATAATATGCAGTTTTCTCTAGGATTGTTGTCTAAGTTTTTAGGTGACATGGATATGTTACTCCAGGATGCCAGTCCCGGTACCACCCAGCAATTTAAAAGATTACTTGCCTTACTCTGTTGCTTCTGTACTGTATTGTAGTCCATAGCATCTGGATTACTGGAAATACATTTCCTTGAACAGATTAGTGAACCACTTTCACAGATGGTTCCTGTTTTACTTGGATGCTTATCCATGATTGGAAGGAAATATGGTTGGTCGAAATGGATTGAGGATTCTTGGAGGTGCTTGACCTTGTTGGCTGAAATATTAAGTGAAGGGTTTTCTAGTTTCTATCCCATCGCGGTGGATATCTTGTTTCAGAGTTTAGAAGTGGGAAAGGCAAACCAAGTTGTAGATACCAAAAACTTTCTTCCTTCCAGGTTCATGGTGTTCTTAAAACTAATTTACAGTTGTTGTCACTTCAAAAATCTGGCTTGATGCCTTTATCTGTGGAAAAGATACTGCGGTTTGATGGACCTATATCTCAGCTGCGTTTGCATCCGAATCACTTAGTGACTGGGAGTGCTACAGCCGCATATGTGTTCTTGCTTCAGCATGGAAAAAATGATGTTGTCGAAAAAACAATTGAATTTTTGTCTGAAGAACTACAACTATTGAAGTGCAAGCTCGAGAAAAGTTCAGGTAAGGGGGATGAGTTTGAATATGGAGTGGCTTGTAAATGTTATTCTAGATCTGAGTTGCTTATGTTGATAAAGTTTGATTTAAAAGTATTTTTAAGCTGTGTTGCTTTGGGAGAAGGCAGTAGTTTGATTTGGCCAGCAGAATTCGATAATCTGTTTTGTGAAAGGGCAGAAAAGTTGGTTGCTTTTATAACTGGAAAGTTGGATCCATTTATCTTACCCATCCTGAGTAGTGTAGAATTACAAGTCAGTGTCCTGAGAACACTGGAAAGACTTGCATCCATTGAATTTATGAGCACGTGCTCCATGAGAAAAAAGAGTAATGGGAAGAGTTTTTCTGAATCATCATCAAGGAAATATGTAGACGAAGAAGATTAGAGCAATTTGTATCCCGCATTGATTTTTGGTCATCTGAGGAGGTACACAGAGCTTCTCATTAAAGCTCTTCATACTTCCTCTCCTTTGGCAGTTAAAATAGAAGCTCTAAAATGGATGCATAAATTCTGCGAAAGTGTTCTTAACATATATAAAGGTGTACATACTCCATTTTACCCTTGTCAAGCATTTACGTGCTGCAAAATTATCCAAGACTTGCTATTTTCAACTTTGATTGCTGCTTCAGACCATGAACCAAAAGTAAGATTACTAGTCACAACAGTTCTTGAGATGCTGCTAAAAGCAAAAATTATCCACCCAATGCACTTTCCTATTATTGCTGAAACAATCCTTGAAAAACTTGGTGATCCAGAAAATGAAATAAAGAATGCATATCTAAAGCTGCTTTCATATGTCTTACCTATGATGGTATACATTTGTGGCCTATGTGATTGTGAAGCAGTTAGTACAAGCCGACCTGAGTCTCTTGCATCAGCTGATAGGTCTTCTTTGCACTGGAAACAAGTTTTTGCTCTTAAGCAATTGCCTCAGCAACTCCACTCACAACAGCTCGTATCTGTTTTGAGTTATATTTCGCAGAGATGGAAAGTGCCCTTGTCTTCTTGGATTCAGCGGTTCATTCATTCCTGCAGGAGCAAATGGACCATCCATTAACTCAGCCAGAGGAATCTGAAATAGTTGATCCTAATGGGTTATGGTTGGACATTAAAGTGGAGGATGATATTGTTGAAAGAATCAGTTCGGTTAATCTCCTTGCTGGTGTCTGGTGGGCTATACATGAAGCAGCTAGATTTTGCATTACTACTCGGCTTCAGACTAACCTTGGCGGGCCAACTCAAACTTTTGCTGCATTAGAACGGATGCTTCTTGATGTTGCTCATGTTCTCCAACTCGAGACAAAACAGAATGATGGACATTCAAGTAACATTGGTTCTTATGCTCACTTGTTACCAATGAGATTGCTACTGGAATTTGTGGAGGCGTTGAAGAAAAATGTATATAATGCATATGAAGGGTCAACTATCTTGCTTCATGCTTCCAGGACAAGCTATTTATTTTTTAGGGCAAATAAGAAAGTTTGTGAAGAGTGGTTTTCTCGAATAAATGAGCTAATGATGGATGCTGGAATGGCACTTCAGTGCCATGATGCTACTGTTCATTATTGTGCATTACGACTGCAGGAGCTTAGCAACTTGGTGGCCACGACACTAAAAGACTCGTCAAGAGTTCACATGAATGAAAACTGTTAGAATAAGTGTAGTGGTGTAGTAGGTGAAGTAGTGTGGTAGGTGAAGTGGTGTAATAGGTATAGTGGAGATTAGTGGAGATAATAGTGATTCATTACCTGATTCCTCTTGTATATATAGTTGTATCTGTAATCTGAATGAAACACAACAATTTCTTCTTTCAATTAACATGGTATAAGAGCAACGAATCCTTCGGATAATTTTTTTTTTTCTGGTTGCCGAGCAACCAGTCAATCCGCTTCCGCAAATCGCCACCACCAATTCCGGCGTCAATTTGCCGGTGTTCTGTTCCGAAAATTCCGGCTTATCATCACCGGTGTTCCGTTTCGATTGACGAAACCTGCCTGATACCTCCACCCTCCGCGTCATCACCACCGTCAGCAGCCGCTCTTCCCGCCACCGCCGTTCTCTCCGCCGTCGCAGCTCTCTCCGCCGTCGCAGCCCTCTCCGACGCCGCCGCCCTCTTCGACGTCGCTGCCACTGCTATCTCTCAACGCCACTACCGCCGATCTCTCATCACCACCGTCAGCAGCCGCTCTTCCCGCCGCCGCCGTTCTCTCCGCCGTCGCAGCTCTCTCCGCCGTCGCAGCCCTCTCCGACGCCGCCGCCCTCTTCGACGTCGCTGCCCCTGCTATCTCTCAGCGCCACCGCCGCCGATCTCTCTCTTCCCGCATCCGACGTCGCCGTACTCTCTCTCCACCGCCGCCGTCCTCTCTCTCCGCAGCCGTCCTCTCTCTCCGCAAGACGCGCTTCTCTCTCTCTTTGTCATTTGCTTTGTCAATTAGGTCACGGACGAAGGGAATCCAAGGTTAAAATTCTCTTTTTGCCTTTTGGTCCCTCAATTCTTTAGTATTCCTATTGGGCTCTCCTCTATTAATATTTGCAGTTTTGCCCTTACATTAATTTAAAAATATATATATATATAAAAAATGAGTGACGATACACCCAAACCAGAAAAACAATCTCTGGTCATGACTGATGTGGTTCCCGTTATGTCCCGTATCACGGAGCATAAACTTACGGGCGCTAATTATCTCGAATGGGGAAAGACGATCCGCATATATTTACGCAGTATTTCGAAGGAAGATCACCTCACTGATGATCCCCCCACAAATGAAACTCGCAAGGAATGGTTAAAAGATGATGCCCGATTGTTTTTGTAGATACGAAATTCCATCGACACGGAGGTTGTTAGCCTTATTAATCACTGTGAGTACGTTAAAGAATTGATAGAATATCTTGATTTCTTGTACTCTGGAAAAGGCAATATCTCCCGCATTTATGATATCTGCAAAGAGTTTTATCGACCTGATCAAAATAATCACTCTCTTCAGCATTACTTTATGCACTTTCGCAAAATTTATAAAGAATTAAATGTTTTGCTACCATTTAGTCCCGACATTAAAGTGCAACAATCCCAACGAGAAACCATGGCCGTAATGAGTTTTCTGGCAGGATTGGGTCCTCAGTTTGACATTGCTAAGTCCCAAATTCTTTCGGGCACAGATATCTCCTCTTTAAACGAGGTGTTTGCACGTGTACTTAGAACAAATTCCAGTTCTGTAATGGATTCGGCTACTCATCCATCTAGTGCACTTGTCTCTCGCAACAATGTCTCAGTTGCATCTCCACCATCCGATCTGAATAGGGCAAATCTCCCAACATCGGGGGGAATTGAATGTAATTACTGTCATAAACGGGGTCATACAAAGCAAAATTGTAGAAAACGTTTGAGCAAGCAAGGCTTACAAGGGTCTTCAACCCCTTATCAGAGTTATCAGAATTATCAGGCCCCACCTCAGCCTCCTCATCAAAGTTACCGGCCTACATCTCAGCATCTGAGGTCCTATTCTCACTCGGCCAATATTGCTTCTGCATCCCAGGATTCACCTTCTGGACATGTCGTAACAGTCTCTTCCGATGAGTTTGCTAAGTACCTTCAGTACCAAGAAGCAACAAAGCATTCTTCTCATCCTATCACAGCAATCGCGGAATCAGGTAATCCAAATACGTGTTTGCTTTCATCCACATCCAAATGGGTCATTGATACAGAGGCTACTGACCATATGACAAGTAACCCTCGTGTTTTCACTACTTTTCAATCCCACAAATCTCCCTCTCATGTCACTTTAGCAGATGGCTCTACTTCACATGTCTTAGGATCAGGCACTGTTCACCCTATTCCATCTCTCCCACTTTCAAATGTCTTAAATCTTCCTAATTTTTCTTTTAATTTGGTCTCTGTTAGTCAAATTACCTTGAATTGTTGCGCCTTATTTTTTCCTGGTTATTGTCTGTTTCAGGATCTCTTGACGAAGAAGATTATTGGTAAAGGACATGTTTCAGGCGGCCTGTACATTCTGGATACTACTCAACCATTACCCAGGCCCATTGCTTGTTCCGCTATTGCCACACCTTTTGAAGTTCATTGTCGACTAGGTCATCCATCTCTTTCCGCTTTAAAGAAACTTTATCCTCAATTTCAAAGCTTCTCGTCCTTAGATTGTGAGTCATGTCACTTTGCCAAACACCCTCGTCAGTCCTATGTCCCTCGAGAGCTTATGCTCCGTTTGAGCTGGTACATTCAGATGTTTGTGGTCCTTGTTCGGTTGAGTCAAAATCTGGTTTCAGATACTTTATTACTTTTGTTGATGATTTTTCCGGAATGACGTGGTTATATCTAATGAAAACTCGTTCAGAGGTGTTCTCTCATTTTACTGCATTTTGTGCCGAAATTCAAAATCAATTTCATATTTCGGTAAAGGTCCTTCGAAGTGATAATGCCAAAGAATATTTTTCCAACTCTTTTACATCTTATATGGCACAACATGGCATTCTTCATCAATCATCTTGTGCAGACACACCTCCACAAAATGGTGTGGCTGAACGAAAAAATCGGCACCTTCTTGAAACAGCCAGAGCACTTATATTTCAAAATCATGTACCGAAATACTTTTGGGCTGAGGCTGTCTTAACAAGTTGTTTTATAATTAATCGGATGCCTTCCTCGGTTCTTCAGGGCTCAATTCCTTACAGTACCCTATTTCCCACTAAGGACTTATTTCCTATTGAACCACGTATATTCGGTAGCACATGTTTTGCTCGGGATATTCGCCCAAATGTAACAAAGTTAGACCCCAAGTCGATTAAATGTGTCTTTTTAGGCTATTCTCGGTTACAAAAAGGGTACTTGTGTTATTGTCCTCCCCTTTAACAAATTCCTTGTATCTGCTGATGTTGCATTTGCTGAACATTCACCATTTTTTACTACCACCTCTAATAATGATACTAGTCAGGGGGAGACAGATGATTTGTTGGCTTATCACATCACATATCAAACACATCGTGTGGAGTCACCCACACCACCAATTCATCATGTGTATACCAGACGTCTACGTCCTCTTGTTGCATGTCCTCATCCAGTAGCTCCTTCTTCATCGGATCTGTCACAAAGTGACCTTGTACTCCCTATAGCTGTTCGCAAAGGTAAACGACAATGCACCTACCCAATTTCATCATTTGTCTCATATACACATTTATCTTCCCCCTTCATGTTCATTTATTGCTTCCCTTGATAGCGTGTCACTTCCTAAAACAACTAATGAAGCTTTGTCACACCCTGGCTGGCGTGCCGCTATGATAGAGGAGATGAATGCTTTAGATGATAATGGTACTTGAGATTTAGTGACTTTACCTGCAGGAAAGCATACTATTGGGTGTAAATGGGTTTTTGCTGTTAAAGTTAATCTGGATGGCTCTGTTGCTCGACTAAAAGCGCGTCTTGTTGCTAAAGGATATGCTCAGATTTATGGGATAGATTATTCTGATACATTCTCTCTAGTGGCTAAGTTGACCTCTGTTCGTCTATTTATCTCTTTGGCAACTACTCATGATTGGCCATTATATCAGCTTGACGTAAAGAATGCTTTTCTTCATGGGGACTTACAAGAAGAAGTGTATATTGAGCAACCACCTGGTTTTGTTGCTCAGGGGGAGCATGGGAAAGTATGTTATCTTCGTAAAGCTTTATATGGATTGAAACAGAGTCCTCGTGCTTGGTTCGGTAAATTTAGTCAAGAGATTGAAAGTTTTGGTATGAAAAAGAGTAAGTTAGATCATTCTGTATTTTATCGACACTCTTCGGTTGGCATCTTCTTGTTGTCTACGTGGATGATATTATTATTACAAGAAATGATGCTCAAGGAATAACATCCCTGAAGACTTTTCTTCAGAGTCAATTTCACACGAAGGACTTGGGATCATTGAAATACTTCTTAGGAGTAGAGGTGATGAGAAGTAAGAAAGGCATTTTCTTGTCTCAACGAAAATATGTTCTTGATCTCTTGACTGAAACAAGAAAATTGACAACCAAACCATCTACTACCCCGATATTACCTAATGTACATTTGTCTCAGGATGGAGATTTATATGAAGATCCTGAAAGGTACAGGCGACTGGTTGGAAAACTAAATTATCTTACAGTCACACGGCCATATATTGCATACTCAGTTAGCACTGTAAGTCAATTTAGTTCTTCTCCAACAGTTCATCATTGGGCAGCTTTGGAACAAATATTGTGTTATTTGAAAGGAGCACCCGGACGAGGCATACTGTATAAAAATCATAATCATAAATGTTTAGAGTGCTTCTCAGATGCAGATTGGGCAGGATCCAAAATTGATCGAAAGTCTATTACTGGATATTGTGTTTTCTTTGGAGGAAACCTGATTTCTTGGAAAAGCAAGAAACAAAATGTTGTGTCTCGATCGAGTGCTGAATCAGAATACCGAGCTATGGCTCAATCAACTTGTGAGGTAATGTGGATTCATCAACTACTGACTGAAGTTGGCCTTCAAACTTCGGTACCTGCAAAGCTATGGTGTGATAACCAAGCGGCACTTCACATTGCCTCCAATCCCGTGTTTCACGAACGAACGAAACATATTGAGATCGATTGCCACTTCGTCCGTGAGAAAATACAACAGAATTTGATTTCGACGGGATATGTGAAGACTGGAGATCAACTTGGAGACATTTTCACAAAGGTTTTAAACGGGGCTCGAATTGATTATCTTTGTAACAAGTTGGGCATGACTAATATCTATGCTCCACTTTGAGGGGGAGTGTTAGAATAAGTGTAGTGGTGTAGTAGGTGAAGTAGTATGGAAGGTGAAGTGGTGTAGTAGGTATAGTGGAGATTAGTGAAGATAATAGTGATTTATTACCTGATTCCTCTTGTATATATAGTTGTATCTGTAATCTGAACGAAACACAACAATTTCTTCTTTCAATTAACAAAAACCATCAAAATATTAGAAGCAGATATACTGGAGACACACTGAGAATTATAAGGAACATGGCATTGGCTTTGTGCAAAAACCACGATCCCAAAGCATTGATAGGTTTACAAAAATGGGCAACCATGTCATTCTCTTGCTTGTTTGCAGAGGAAAATCAAGGACCAAGCGATAATAAGGACTTGGAACATTTTTCAGGCAGGAGGGCAGCATGAGAAGGCGGCTGCTCACTTTATTCATTTGTTACAGACTGACGAATCACTCACTTCAATGGGTTCTGATGGTGTTCAATTTACCATTGCACGAATTATTGAGAGTTACACAGCTATTTCTGATTGGAAGTCTCTGGAATCCTGGCTGTTGAGCTGCAAACTATACGTGCCAAATATGCAGGGAAGAGTTATGCTGGTGCTTTGACCACTGCCGGAAATGAAATAAATTCAATCCAGGCCTTGGCTCGTTTTGATGAGGGTGATTTTCAGGCAGCGTGGTCATACCTTGATCTGACTCCTAAAAGTAGCAGCGAGCTCACGCTCGATCCCAAGTTACTTTTGCAGGCGATGCTGCTCCAGAATGAGGGCAAGATGGATAAGGTGCCCCATGAGTTGCAGATGGCCAAATTAATGTTGGAGGAGACACTCTCGGTTTTGCCTCTGGTTGGAACAGTAGAGGCAGCTCCTCACATTAATCACTTGTACTGCATTTCTGCTTTTGAAGAGGCTTGTAATATTGGAGACAAACAAGGCAAGAGTTCCCTATCATTACTAGGTACATATATTCAATCCAGGCAGTTTCCGTGTAATTACGTCCATCAAGATTGCAGTTTATGGCTAAAAGTTCTACGTGTTTGTCAAAACAGTCTTCCAACTTCACCTGTGACTCTTGAACTCTGCAAGAATTTAGTAGGCTTAGCACGCAAGCAGCGGAACCTAAAGTTGGCAACCCGTCTCAGCAACTGCCTCAAAGTCCATGCCTCTCTTTGCACAGATGAAAATTTTCGTGATTATCTCATATCCAATCTGGAATATGAGGAAAATTTAATCATGGAAGCTGATAATAACATTGAAGGCGCATTGACAAATCTTTGGTCATTTGTGGCACCTTTCATGGTTTCTTCATCAGTGGAGAATGTGGTTCTCGTGACAATATTCTGAAGGCCAAGGCATGCTTGAAAGTTTCGAGTTTGTTGCAAGGAGATTTTTCGGGCAAAAATTTGGAGGGCATTATTTTTGAGATGAGAGCAGACTTTGACAGAAATGATAATTCTTCACCAGGCACAGAGGCCGCCTCTCGTGACGAGCAAGACTCTAAATCAAGACTAAGCCTTATTGTTGAGGAACTTGTGGGGACGGCTAGAAAGTGGTCTACGCGACTTTGCCCCATGATTGGAAAGACGTGGATCCTGTATGCTTCTTGGTGTTATGCTCAAGCTAGAGCATCCATCTCCTCCAACGGTGAGGGGGCTCTGTATTCATGTTCTTTTTCACCCATTCTTGCTACTGAAATCAAACCTGAGAGATTCGTGTTAAATCAAGAGGAGATACTGCGTGTTAAAGACATCATTCTACAGAATATTCCAAGAAGATCTGTTGAGAAAGAGGCACAAGAAGAAAAAGGAGAACACCATACTTTGGCTACTGAATGCACACCAAACGACCTGGAGCCTTTATTGAAGCAAATAGTGAGTTTAATTGAAACTGCAGCTGGATCGCCTGCAGCCGAGGACTGTAGTTGCAATAGCCTTACTGCTGCACTTTCATTGCAGTTGCAGAAATGCCTTACATCTGCTGAAATAACCTTGGATGAATCCAAAGTAAACTACGTTATCGATGATTTGGTTGGTGTTTGGTGGTCTTTGAGAAGAAGACGGGTTTCTCTCTTTGGTCACGCGGCTCAAGCTTTTATAAAATATCTTTCATGTTCTTCTTTAAAGTGTTTCGGTTTTCGTTCAACTGGTCCTAATGTTGAGTCAAAGCATAAGTATGTGGGTTATACTCTGAGGGCCATGCTTTACGTGTTACATATTCTAGTCAGCTATGGGGTTGAATTAAAAGATATTCTTGAACCTGCTCTTTCCGGAGTTCCTATATTACCCTGGCAGGTAAAATTCTTTGTTTAATTCTTGAGTGAGGCTTTGCCGTAATGACACTGATCTCATGCTATTATGTTGAAGGAAATAACGCCACAACTATTTGCTCAACTAAGTTCTCACCCCGACAAAGCGGTCAGGAAGCAGTTAGAGACATTGCTTGTGATGCTGGCAAAACTTTCTCCTTGGTCTTTGGTCTATCCAACCCTTGTTGATGCAAATTCACCTGAAAAGGAACCTTCCGAGGAGCTTCAGATAGTTCTTGCTTATTTGGTTAGCAAATGTCGTAATTACTGTGCCTGTATTGATTTTCGTTTCATTTGGTATAAACTTACCTCACAGTTCTCTCAGTCCCTTATATCAAATTGAATAGACAAGTATGGAGAGAAACTGTTACATTGCATACAAGAAAAAGTTTCAATTTGATGTCAGCAGCCATAAGTTTGGTTTTGTTTCACCCTTACACACTCTTCTGCAAAATAGTAATATGACTGCAGACATAGTTTTCTTGCGGGTATCCTTTGCTCAGCTATCTCAATCCTTTCACTGTGTTATCCTTCCTGGTTCTCTAGTGAACTTATAAGCTTCTTTGCGTGGGTATTTCTTCATTTATCACATGAATGTTACCATTCAAACCTGTAGTTATTGATTGACTGTATGAGCAGCTGTCATGCTTCCTAATTGTGTAACAATCTACAAGTACCATATTTCCTGTATTATTGCAAGACATCCTTTAACCCCCAGATTTGGGGAGTGTCAATCAATTTATTATAGCATTTTCCCTGGTTCAGTGATTACAAATCAGGATAACTGATCATAGTAGGTAACTTATCGCTTGATCTCAATACCTTTGCCTCATGATTGTGGTCTTTTCAAGACCTTAAGAAGTAGGAGCTGGCATGACAATTTTTTCACCATGTTATATGTCGTAATATGGCAGACAGAGGCCTCATCAGCCCGTCATATGATAGTATGAAGTTGTTTTACCGCAAGACATCTTAACATAAAATCGTCATCTTTTGATTTACAGAGTAGGTTTTATCCAAGGTTAGTACAAGATGCTCAGCTGATGATAAAAGAGCTAGAAAACGTAACTGTTCTTTGGGAAGAGTTGTGGCTTGGGACTCTCCAGGATCTTCATGCAGGTGACTTTCAGTTTGTTGCATGGACTTGATACTTGTGTTTGCTATGAGAGGCAAAACATATGCTGTTTTAGGTCGGAATGATTTTGAACCTGAAAGTTTTATGAATATTTGCCTTTGGATGTGAGGTATCATGATGGTTACTATACTGTAGAATGTGGTAAAATCTAATGCTTGAATATACAGCGTTATTTCACCCAGTGAACCATTCTCCACTAGTGCACAAAGCACTGAGATCTATTATGGACACAAAGAAAGAGGTATTCTTGAAAAAAATATTTGTATTTGCCATCACTCAGGTGTCCCAATCCCTAGAGACACAATTTGTTGTGGGGCCTTAATATCAATGATAAGAAGTCTCATAGAGCAAAAACAGAAATGATATTGGAAGTAGGGAGTTACCTTTCTTACTATTTACATGAAAATCTGTATCTAATTAACTGCAAATGTTTGCTGTATTTATCTCAGATTATTGTTTAGTCAAGCAAGATGAGATTATTATCACAGGAGCATGTTTTGGTGACTTCTTTTAATAAGCCTGGAAATCTTGTTGTGACATTCTGATCCATTGCGTTATCTGGAAAAGATAATCAAGTGCAGAAAAGCCAAGTTATTTTGAACTATTCAATTTCATTTAATAAAAAAATGTAATGATGCAATGAAAACTTAGTTTTTTTAGGTAAGTGAAGGCTTCTAAATAAACTGATCTAGCTTATCTTTCGCAGTAATTTATGTTTCTGAAAGTCGATTTTTGTGAACTTATACCGAAAATGTAAAAAAATTTAAGTTAATTCTTAATTGTTTATATATTAAATGATATTTTAGGCTATCAATATATATAAAAATCAAAATCCAGCGGGCCTGAAGAAGTGAACAAAACAAAATTTTACTAAAAGACAATAGTACTCATCCTAGATTTATTCACTGATTTTCATTCACTTGGGCTTTATAAGTCAGAGGTTTGTGGAATTTAATAAACAGGCATACTGTCTCCATCCTTTCGTTTGCAGTTTTATGTTTATAATCCTCTATATGTTTTACCTTGTCGATGTGGTGTGACCTAGACAAGGCTACCATCCTTCAAATCAAGAGCTTGGACAAAATTCATAGTTTTATGTCCTGAATCTGTCCTGGAAGGTTTGCCAGACCTTCTGCTGATGCTCATGGTGATCTAGCTGTAGTACCTCTTAGTGTTCCGCTCCTATTTAAAATCCTAATAGAATTTTTGCATTTCTACCATTTGTGTATCGGTATCCAGACTCCATGTTAAAGAACTTATTTACCAGGTCTGTGAATTTTACTGATTGTTATCCATTATGATATTTTCTTGCAAAATGGTTTATGTAGTACTATAGAAATCATTTATTTGATGTTTTATCAGATTGTTATAGTGCAACATAATAGGGATAAGTAATATATGAACAGTTTTTGTTTACATCCAGATTTAACAGTTATCAAACACTGTTTCCACTTTTACCCTGAGCTGCTTTGGCCTATTGCGTATTCCTATCTAGTGGTCATCTGTACCAGTCAGATATAGTATGCTTTGTTTCTGAGTATAAATCAATATACTAAATTCCCTTTCCATCTAATTTAAATTAGTTTGTTATTGCCATTCATTAGATGTAATGAGGCGCATAAATTTGTTGAAAGAGGAGGCTGCAAGAATTGCGCAGAATACGACTCTTAGTCATGGGGAAAAGAACAAGATCACTGCTGCAAAGTACTCTGCCATGATGGCTCCCATTATTGTGGTCTTAGAGCGTCGTTTGACTTCAACTTCTCGGAGACCTGAAACTCCTCACGAAATTTGGTTCATAAAGGAATATCAGGAACATATCAAATCAGCTCTCACAAAATTTAAGACTCCTCCTGCATCTGTTGCAGTGTTCGGGGATGTTTGGTGCCCTTTTGAGACAATTGCTGCTTCCTTATCATCTTACCAGAGGAAATCGTCAATTTCTTTTGGTGAAGTTGCTCCACAGTTGGCTTTGCTATTGTCTTCTGATGCTCCTATGCCAGGTCTTGAGAAGCAATTCACAATGTCCTTAACCAAGAGTGATGCAGATAGCTTACAGCAGGAAATCGTGACAATAGCTTCTTTCTCTGAACAGTTGGCTATTTTACCAACCAAGACTAAGCCAAAAAAACTTGTTATAGTGGGCTCTGATGGCCTAAAATACACTTATCTCTTAAAAGGAAGAGAAGATCTGCGTCTTGATGCCAGAATTATGCAGCTGCTGCAAGCAATAAATGGGTTTCTGCAATCATCATCAGCTACATTTGGTCAATCACTTGGAATTCGTTATTATTCTGTGACACCTATTAGTGGCCGAGCTGGTTTGATCCAGTGGGTGGATAACGTGATTAGCATTTATAGTGTTTTTAAATCATGGCAGAACAGAGTCAGGTTATCACAGTTTTCTGCATTGGGTGCTGATACAAATAGTGTCATTCCTCCTCCTATTCCTCGGCCCAGTGATATGTATTATGGCAAGATTATACCGGCACTTAAAGAGAAAGGCATAAGAAGAGTGATTTCAAGAAGAGATTGGCCGCATGATGTAAAAAGAAAAGTTCTCTTAGATCTCATGAAGGAGACTCCTAAGCAACTTCTTCATCAGGAGCTTTGGTGTGCCAGTGAAGGATTTAAAGCCTTCAGCTCAAAATTGAATAGGTGCTTTGCATTGACCTTAAAGATCACATCAAGTTAATCATATGCCATGCTCAATCTATCAGTTCTTAAGGTCTTCTTTATCTGATCTTTGATCATGCATCTCTATATGTTATAGACTACTTAGCAGCTTTCCTTCTGCAAACAAGCTCTGCGGTTATGGATTTTTTAAGACTCTCAGTTTCTGCATCATTGTATATGACACGTAATATGCATATCAAAAACAATGAACTATTTCCCAACCCCCCCCCCCCATTTTCATAAATACAGTATTCGTTATTCCTGCACATTGTTTGATAGGATCCTTCCTTTTAACAATCTTTAATATCCTGTGGCACTGTAACCGGCAATAGCTGCAGTGGCAGCACCTGGGTTGGGAAGACTTAGTTTCTGTGTCCTCCATTTTGGACAGAAATGGAGTGTAATTTGTAGAATGCTAGCCACTTATTTTCCTCATCGACTTCCGTGAAACTCGTGACACTGAGAGAGGACTTGCATAGATTAGCATGCGAAAGAAGGAAAGCTGCTGTGTTGTTAGGGATTGTTCTATCAAGACTTGAGCACATCAGATGATGGCATTAAGATCATGCTCAATAACTAGAGATCAATATCTGTAGTTTGCCGCTTGACATCTTAAGCTGTTATAAATTTGTATTTTGCTTTTCCTACTTACTCATTGCTTCGTATTTGAGCCTCCTGAATTAATTTAATTGAGTAATTTAGTTACCTTGCAGGTATTCTGGGAGTGTAGCAGCATGAGTATAGTCGGCTACATTCTGGGTTTGGGTGATAGACATCTAGACAATATCCTTATAGATTTTTATAGTGGCGATATCGTGCATATTGATTACAATGTGTGCTTTGACAAGGGGCAAAGATTAAAGATCCCTGAAATTGTTCCATTCCGCCTTACCCAAACAATGTAAGCAGCACTAGGGCTAACTGGCGTGGAAGGCTCCTTCAGAGAAAATTGTGAGGCTATTTTAGGTGTTTTAAGGAAGAATAAGGATATAATATTGATGCTACTAGAGGTATTTGTCTGGGATCCGCTCGTGGAATGGACACGTCCAAACTTTCACGATAATGCAGCTGTTGTTGGTGAGGAAAGAAAGGGCATGGAGCTGGCTGTAAGCTTAAGCTTATTTGCATCTCGCGTCCAAGAAATCCGTGTCCCATTGCAGGTAGATCAATGAAATATTAGCTTCAGCATAGGTCGTTTTCAAAGCACAAGAAGCAGTATTTGTGGTATTATTTATTGCCTCTGGTTGGTATGTAGGGCTATGTTTCAGCCAAAGGGAGTTTACTTGTTAGTTTTCAACGCTGCCTAAATGCAAGTTTATTTGGTCTTTATTGCACCTTAGTGTTTGCTCTTGAAGGCACTAGCAACTATTTTCTATTTGATTGCATTTTCTAGCTCTGTTCCTTTTTCTGTGGGTAATGCAAATCATTTTTAAATATCTTTGCCCCACAATTGTGTTGAGAATCCCCTGGAAATGGTTCGTTGACATCTTAATTATTACCAGGAACATCATGATCTTTTTATATCTACCCTACCAGCTATTGAGTCAGCCCTTGAGGTTCGTTGCTTCTACCTTCGTGGTCTATGTTTTAAATTTGTTTGGACTTGACTAACTCTTTTGAATAATGTGTAGAGGTTTGACTGCATTCTAAACCACTACGAGATTGTATCTAGTCACTTCTACCGCGTTGAACAGGAGCGGTCGAACCTTGTTCTACATGAGACATCCGCAAATTCAGTTGTTGCGGAAGCTACTTGTAACTCTGATAAATCTCATGCCTTGTTTGAGATTCAAGCTAGAGAATTCACTCAGGCTCAGGCTATGGTAATGGAGAAAGGCCAAGAGGCGGCAGCCTGGATTGAGCAGCACGGAAGGATTATTGATGCTTTAAGAAGTAGTTCTATTCCGGAAATCAAAGTCAGCAGAAAGTTAAATGGTTCAGAAGAAGCTTTGTCTCTTACATCTGCTGTTCTGGGGGCTGGAGTTCCATTAACTGTAGTTCCTGAACCAACACAAATTCAGTGCCAAGACATCGACAAGGAAGTTTCTCAGTTAGTGGCTGAGCTGGATCATGGGCTTTCTTCAGCAGTTGCCGCACTTCAAATGTATTCATTAGCTTTGCAGCGGATCTTACCGTTAAATTACGTTACAACCAGCCCAGTATACAATTGGGCGCAAATTTTACTCTCCTTGAATACACTCTCACCTGACACCATATTGATTGCCCGAAAACAAGGTGCTGAACTTCTCACCAAGGGACACACTGATGGCTTTGGCTCAGCTAAGAACAATTATGATGATCTTTGCCTTAAGGCGACAAAGTATGCTGCAGATATAGAGAGATTGGAAGATGAGTATGCAGAACTGGTGATCTCCATTGGTCCTGGGACTGAATCAAAAGCCAAGGAGCGCCTTTTATCTGCTTTCATGGACTACATGCAGCATGAGGGTCTCAGGAAGACAGAGGAGTCCATGGTTTCAGGAGTAGTGGCACATGAAGGAACAATAAAAAGTGCTTTGGTTGGAGAGAGTGCAAAGAAGGAAAACTTTCTGAATATCTTGGATGCAGCTGTGAGCAATTTGTTTTCTGATCTTAAACACAGAATCTTCAACAGCCTGCATCATTTTGCAGGGGAAAAAAACGCTGCAAGTGGCTTCCAGTCTGATATTGGATCCTTTTTCTCCGATTTTGAAGAGCAAATTGAAAAGTGTGTACTTGTGACCGAATTGCTTAATGACCTAAGAAAGGATTTGGGCTTGGATATCTATAGTGCTGAGGCTGACGTCAACAGTTCAAAAGACATCTCACAAAGAAGTTGGGCTTCTGTTTTTAAGGCCAGTCTTACTTCTTCTAATAACCTTGTAGGGAACGTGACTGAAGAAATTGTACCCAGTGTGATAAAATCTGTAATTTCTTTTAATTCGGATGTTATGGATATTTTTGGATCCATTTCACATGTTCGGGGATCTGTAGATACAGCACTCGAGCAGCTTATCCAGATTGAATTAGAGAGAATTTCTTTGGTTGAACTTGAGTCTAACTACTTTGTGAAGGTAGGTCTCATCACTGAGCAACAGTTGGCTCTTGAAGAAGCTGCAGTCAATGGTAGAGATCATTTATCTTGGGAAGAGGCGGAGGAATTAGCATCTCAGGAAGAGGCTTGCAGAGTACAGCTGGATAAACTCCATCAGACATGGAACCAGAAAGATCAGCGAACTTCTTCACTTATGAAGAAGGAAGCAAACTTCAATAGTTCTTTGGTTGCTTCTAAAATGCTGTTGCAATCTCTCGTTACTGTGGAACAAGATGATGAGCCACAAGTGTTGAGGAGGAAAGCACTTCTGGAAGCCTTAGTGGAGCCATTCGCTGAGTTGGAATCAGTTGATCAAGCATTGATGTCATTTGCTGAGCCAGTTTCATATAGTTCAAGTAGAATTCCTTATATCGCAGACTTGATAAATTCAGGATGCTCAACATCTGAATATATATGGAAGTTTCCTGGTTTAGTGCGCAATCATGCTTTTTTTATTTGGAAGGTTTCTATCGTGGATCTTTTACTTGCTTCTTGCACACATGATGTTGCTACATCTATTGATCAAAACATAGGATTTGATCGACTTGTTGATGCAATAAAGAATAAGATAAGGAACCAACTTCAGGATCACATCAGCAAATATTTGAGTGATCGGGTTGGTCCGATTCTTTTGACAAGATTAGGCCGAGAAATTGAAATGCTAAGGCAGAAAATAGAGTCAAGCAACAATCTTGCAGTTGATAAAGGTAAAACCAATTTTGAGGCGGTGCAAAGGGTTCAACTCATGCTTGTGGAGTATTGTAATGCGCATGAAACTTTCAGGGCAGCAAGATCAGCAGCCTCCACAGCCTCCATCATGAAGAGGCAGGTCAGCGAACTTAAAGATGCTCTTGTTAAGACCAGTTTGGAGATTACTCGGATGGAATGGATGTGCGACCCTAACTTGAGACCCTTGGAAAATTCTATGCTGAGATATCAGAAGTTCCTCCCAGTTGATGATAACATACTCCCAGTTATATTGAACATCAATAGAACAAAGTGGCGGGACATTTTACAATCATCAGTTGCAAAAATAGCTAGATCATTGGAATGCCTTCAGTCTTGCGAACAAACTTCTGCGACGGCAGAAGGGCAGCTTGAGAGGGCTATGAGCTGGGCTTGTGGGGGTCCTAATTCTAGTTCTGTTGCAAATATCACGGCTAGAAATTCAGGAATTCCCCTTGAATTCCATGATCATTTAACTAAGCGACGAAAGCTGTTGCAGGAAGCTCGAGAAAATTCATCTGACATAGTAAAAGTTTGCATTTCCATATTAGAATTTGAAGCCTCAAGAGATGGAATATTTAGGACCAAAAGTGAACTTCTTGCTATGAGATCTGGCGCAGATGGTGGAATGTGGCAGCAGTCTTACCTAAGTGCAAGCAGTCTTACCTAAGCGCAGATTGCTCCATATGGCTTGGGATGTGATCTAGCTCTCTCTCTATATAAAGTGGCTTTTTCCCTCTCCTTATCTAGTTCTTAAGCAAAAAAGAGCTTTTACATGCCTACTGACTTCCAGATGATGAGTCTGTGAACTACCGCTGATGCAGACTGAAGGTAATATCTGCCTAACATGGGATTGGTGTGTAAGGAATTTTCTCAATACGAAGGAGCTTTCCCTCTCCCCTCAATACTATTATCTAAAAAGAGTAACTTGGAGGCTTTCTACACCTAGTAAATCAATAAATGCAAAGTGTTATTGGACATCTTACATTGATCAAATAGAAACTGCTAGTTATTGTATTTGAGTTTTGACTGCGATCATTTTTCTCTGAACATGGGGTAGTCCCGTTTCTGTTGGTGCTTATCAACAAGGCTCATTCTTGAGACTCATGCATACCCTTTGACTCTTGCATGTCCTTTCTATCGTATCTATCAATTCTCAGGCCATTCCAGTAGTTATGCAATTGTTGGATTCTGTAGACACTGACTGTAGAAAGTGCAGCTTCGGTGGTTCAATTTTTCTGAGACGGATATACTCTCTTGAACTCTTTTGAACTTTTCTGTCATGTTACGCAATTCTAAAGTATATCAAAATTCTTTAGGTGATAATGACCCTTGTTTCAGTATATATTTAAGATTTAAGCCAGTAGTTTTGTTGTGCTTGAGAACTGTTGGCCATTTACATTTTTCCTACCAGAGTATTAGTAAAGGTTCGATTTTCTTGGTTATAAGTTGTGGGAACACTCTGGCCAATATTTCCCATCTTATTGGTGCTCTGGTGAGAGCAGATCCTAAAATTTCATTTCAAAAGTTTTAGTCTTACGATAGATAATAAGGAGCCGCAACTTGGATCTTGTAACGTGAACAGCCCCCAACTTTTATTAGTATTACAAGACGTCCGAGAGTTTTGCTACTTATATGAAAAAAAAACTGAAAATTGAAGGCAAATACTGGTATTTTCCCATCTTATTGGTGCTCTGGTGAGAGCAGATCCTAAAATTTCGTTTCAAATGTTTTAGTCTTACTATAGTTAATAAGGAGCCGCAACTTGGATCTTGTAACGTGAACAGCCCCCAACTTTTATTAGTATTACAAGACGTCCGAGAGTTTTGCTACTTATATGAAAAAAAAACTGAAAATTGAAGGCAAATACTGGTATTTGACCTGGTTCGCTGACAAAGACCTGTTAGTTGCTGCCCTGTGCTTAATCTTGAGGGGTTTCTATTTAGAAGATGTCCTCGTGCTTAATGGAATTTGAAGCATCTTATGACAATGCAGCTCCCACTTGTATGTGTTTGGGATGCATGCACATATTCAGAATATAAGCACGCAATCGAAATGGACAAATAGGTGGAAATATACTTTGAAATAGATTTATTCTTTGCTAACCCCTTGGAATGTCTGCAGGTATTGGCTATAACAGAAAGTCTGCCTGATGTCCACAGTGTGGGCAAAGAGGCTTCTGCTTTACACTGTTCTCTTATGGAAGATCTTTCTAAGGTTTGTCTTTTAACCATAGTAATTTTGTTTAGTTGTTTTTTCTCCTTCAACGGACGTATTAGCGGAACACCATATTAATAGTATGTGCCTTGTACCTGATCAGGCTAACTCGGTCCTTGTTCCACTTGATTCTCTACTGTCCAAAGATGTGGCTGCTATGACTGATGCTATGCCTCGGGAGAAAGAGATAAAATTGGACATACCACTCATTCATGGACAAGCTATTTTCCAGTCTTATCACAATAGGGTCAAAGAGACTTTACAAGTGTTTAAGCCTTTAGTACCATCTCTTTCATTGTCCATCAAGGGGCTTTACTTCATGTTAACCAGACTGGCAAGGGCTGCAAGCCTACATGCTGGGAATCTTCATAAAGTAAGCAGAGTGATATAATATCTTGTAACCGCATAGCGTATCTTCTCTCTTATGATACCATCTTATGGTTTACCGGTTTTCCAGGCCCTTGAAGGCTTAGGAGAAAGTCTGCAGATAAAGTCACAGGATGTTGATTCAGTGAGAGAAAATTTGTCTGGTCCTGAAGCTGAGTTTGATTCACTGGATGGTAATGCGTTTGTCAAATCTGATAGTGAGAATGATGGGAATTCTGTCTGTTTAAGTGAACTGGCTTCACCAGAAAGAGGATGGATTTCTCCTCCTGAGAGTATTAGTAGTGGAAGTACAGAGTCGGGCACCACGTCCACTGAGGCAAACTTTGTAGACAGTTTCGAGCTTGACACAACTCTAGCAATTTCAGGTGGCTCTGGCAGCCAGGAGAATGGAGCTTGTTTAGATAATTTCCTCTCAAGCATGATAAAAGAACAGGAATCACCATCTGGTGAAACAGAATCAAAAATTGAACAGGTTTATTATAGCTCACTCTACCTGTGTGTTTGTGATGTTGCAGTGTTTTTGTTTTTGCTATAATATGTACTGATCCTCAGACTTCTCCTTTTCTTTTATTAGGAAAACTCTAATGTCCATTTGGAGCATAAAGATGAATCATCTTTATTGATCCAAGGCAAGGCAGGAAAAGAGCCTCAGAGGACTTCCTTCACTATAGATACCGGCAGTCGAGTTCATGGAGGTAAGGAAATCTTTCTTCTGGCAATATTCTGCGTGACAAACTGATATTTAGCCTGTATTTAAGTTTGGAAAAATACACATTTGATTCAAGCATGCAGTACAATCTCAACACAAAGCTCCTCGTTACTTTTGCGCAAGTATAAATGGATATGACAATGTTTATTTACATCATATAGGCCCGCCGTTGTGCCTCGTCTCCTAGTACTTTCTTCTCCTTCTCTATACAGGAATTCGTTTCTTCCTATATTGTTCCTGTTCAACTGTTTTAAAAGAGCTGAATTGTGTATAGAATTATTTGGTCTTAGTTCAACTAATTTGATATCACAAGTTTTTTGGTGATGCTGCCCTGCTCTCTCCAGTAATCCTCTGTTTTTATGAAGTACGCATTTAAGTTGTTCTAAGATTACTTTAATGTATGCCATATGCTCAGCCCAAGTTTGTGCCTATAGGTAAAAATGCATATGCGGTTTCAATCTTGAGGCAAGTAGAGATGAAACTTGACGGTCGACATATGCTCGGTAACAGGTATTTCTTCTGTTTGCTTCTGTGTAATGTAAACAGTTGAATATGAAACAACGAATTTGGTGCTTGACATTTCGTGCTCTGTTACACGTCTCAGGGAAATTAGCATTGCAGAGCAGGTGGATTTCTTGCTCAAGCAAGCAACAAATGTTGACAACCTTTGTAACATGTACGAAGGTTGGACACCTTGGATTTGAAGATAGAGTGCGTATTCCTTCGTGCCTATAATTCCCACTTTTGGAGTACTCCAAGAGATATTCTGCCCAAAAGCTGAACAATTACTTGAAAGTTCATCTATGGGCAGGGGAGAGGTTGGTCCTTGTTTGGAGTCTCCGCGGAGATTTCTGTATTAAACGGGTGCTCATCGTATGTTGGATATAGATTTGAGGACTCCTCGAGAGAGAGAGAGAGAGAGAGAGGGAGACTTGAGATATTCCTGGAAGAATTGATGGAAGATTTTCCAGAAAGGCTCGTGTCTTGGGTTTCTTGGCCCCTGCTCTCGTCCTGAAGTCTAATCAACTTCTTGAGCACTCTGCTATGATGACGACAATATTTGAGATTCTGCCTTGAGATTGTGAATTTGGTGGAGCGGTAATGAGGGAGGTTTAACATTTTCACATCTTTGCTTCCTCCTGTGTGTCTGTTAAAGCGAAAGGCAGAAAGTTTGCGCTGGCACAAACAAATAAACATGATGTGGAGAGTTAGTTGATCTTTGAAGCGTCTCTCAGCGTGGGAGAAGACAGTGGACTGTTTGGAAATTTATATAAATTAACTACTCGTGGGATCAATTCCAGCATTCATAGTGAAGGCGCTATCAAAGTAGTTGAAATTCTTTCGTTATTCATCTCAGTCTTGACCCATGTTGTATGGGTGCTCTGAAAATTCATTTCATAGATGCTTGTCTAGTACTCAATCCTTGAATTTTTTTGTTGTTCAAAGTTTTATTTTCTTGAATGATGGGGAATTCTGTTTCAAACTTTACTGAAGCACCTCTAAATAGATTTGAATTTGATGCATAATAATATATATTTTTATAGGGAAAAACCTTGAACGGTTCGCTATGTACTTGTTTAAAAAGAAATGTCATACTGAAAAATGTGTAAGCTCTACTGAAACTGGACGAAAATACAGTAACGCTTTTAAAATGGAGGACTGATCAACAATGAAGAGATTAGCAAGTCAAATAGTTAAATGAAGGATTGATCAACAATGAGGAGATAGTTCGCACAAAATTAAATAGTTAATGAACAATGAAGAGATAGTTCTCATACAGATGTACGTATCGTTAATGCTCGAATTACTTACACGCACACGCACACACACACACACACATATATATATATATATATATATATATATTTATATTATTATTTATAAGTATTTATTTTACACTACATAATACACATAGCTATTTATATTTTCATTTAATAAAACATTTTTAGTTGTACTTTAATACTATTTAACTTTGAATTGATTTGTTGTGTTATTACTTCGTCTTTTTTTCTTAAATTAATCATGTTTTTAAGAAAAAATTGAAAAATGAGACTACACGTACGAAAAAAAAATCTCCAATAATATTTTGCCCCCCCTCCTCCAATACAAAATCCTGACTTCGACCAATCTGTAATTTTTATTAGAAATCAATAGAATAGGATGTATACAGTATACATTTCCTTTTTTTTTTTTTTTTTTTTCTGTTTTTCCTCCATTCGTTCCAAATGGTGGTAATCTGCCAGAGTTTTTGATCCATGTCTTAGAGAGAGTTATGTTCTTGCTTTTTAATGGAAGAATAAGATAAATTCATTCTTGTGATAAAAATGTTTTTTTGATAATTTTTTCTATGAATAAAGCATGAAGCAAGAATTTGCAGATAAAAGAGTTGAAGGGAAGAAGATAGTTGAGAGGAGGAAGGTTAGAGAGAAAATAAGAGAGAAAAGAGTTTGCTAATTTTTTTTGTTATATTTTCATTTCACGTGCCTCAATAACTAATATAACATTTGTTACACTAGATGGCAAAAAAGAATAACAGAATGTAGAAAGTGCGACATCATAAACGTGATTAGAAAATGACTAAAAGAAATTACGTGAGAGACTCCTTCACTAGCCGCAACCTCTTCGGATGATGATACGTGATCGAGCTCGATAATTCCCTTTTTCAGGGTCATGAGAGAGAGTAATTGAAATTGTTACTAATACCTATACATAGGCCTCAATTTTGCTTTCTTCTTAAACAAGCTAGCTACAGACGCTTCCGCTAAATAAATCTCCTAGACCTGGCAAACGTAAACTTGAAAAGCCTCCACACTAAGACACAATAAAATGAAAATTCAGAAAATTTGACTGGTCCTTTTGGTCAAATAAAAATTTACCTTATCTCTAGGTCTGTTACCTTTGTGGCTCAAAAGTATTTCGTGCAACTATACAGCAAATTCGATTGCAATCAATACATGGTGAGACGGTGATTATGGAGTTGGATTACCGCTACCGACGCATGGTTAAATATGATTATAGGATAGTACCATAGAGTTTAGAAATGTTATTTTTTTTTAATTGTTGGTTGCAGCATGACAACCGTGATAAATAATTTTTCGTTAACCTAACTCTCTCTCTCCGTTTGTGTTCTACATGTAAATATTTCTGCAACAGTAGATTTCTGTTCGTGGGCATCAATCAACAAACATGTCTTAAGTGTTAACTTTGATTTAATCGGAGAGCTCATCGGTAGTTAGAAATAATTCTGCGACAATACTACAATAGTTACCAGATCATGGATATTCATATTATGATGTCTTCTTAAGTCTGATTTATTCGTTTGATAATCAATAATATATATTAAAAAGAAAAACCCCGTTTGGAGGTGCGGGGAATCGAACCCCGTGCCTCTCGCATGCGAAGCGACCGTTCTACCATATGAGCTACACCCCCTTGTTGCAATTATTATCTTGTGGGTTTATTAGTTCATTTATATAGACCAAGATATGTGTATAGTAGAGATTGATTGTTCCTGCCAAAATATAACTTGTACATTACATTTTTGTTTCTTTCAAAAGTTAATTTTAACTTTAAATGTTGGTAAATCTGACTGCAACACAACTACACAAGAGCTTCTAATTAAGATGCATGTGTTATATATATCATTTGTTAAACGTGTCATTTCATGTGTGCAAAGTCACAATACCATAAAGTGAACTTTAAATCACAGTTAAAGAAGAAAAGACTTTCACCTGCAAGCTTGAGAGTCCTAATGAAGAAGAAGAAGGAAGCGAGGGACTCATTTTTTGCAGGACTAAGGAAAGCCGAGGACGACAAGACAACACCATCCGAGAACTATACCTTACAATCACACATGGGTAATTCTCAAGGTACGAAACCAAAATATACGACGGTGAATAACGGTGAAATTCCCTCTTTGAATGTGGTCGAAGAGGCAGAGGCTATGTGGGAGTTCGGGAAAAAAGTTGGGATTAGGGAAAATAGAGAAGACAGCAAAGTGATAAAGACATTAGTGGATATGGAGTCGAGGCGGTGGAAAAAGACAAGAACAGGGATACTGAGAATCTCTTATGAAGATGGATACTGTTAACATTCGCGGATTGGGAGGAAGCCACAAAAAACAGGAGGTGAGAGATTTGGTGTGCAAGTTTAATTTGGATTTTATTTGTCTCCAAGAGACAAAAAATTGAGGATTTTAATCGAAAAAATTGCTAACGGGTGTGGGGATCAAAAGACTGTGAATGGATGGCGAATCCTCAGATGGTAGTGCTGGTGGTATTATTTCAATTTGGAGAAGGGGTTCGTTCAAGTTGCAATATTCGTGTTAAGGTGAAGGATTTGTCCTCACTAAAGGCTTCTGGGAGCGTGATAATACATAATTGGTAGTTGTTAATGTTTATTCGTCTTGTCTCTTGGCGGATAAAAGAAGGCTTTGGAACACACTCATTGAGTTGAAGACTCAAATTGGGGGAGAACTATGGTGCTATGTGGGAGATTTTAACGCGGTGCTAGATATCGATGAAAGAAAAGGGAGACATGGAACAGTTGAGAGCCAAGAGATAGAAGAATTTCAAGGTTTTGTCAATGACATGAATCTTGTTGATCTTTCACTTGCAGGTTCTAAATTTACATGGAGTAGTAGCGATGGGTTGGCGATGAGTCGACTTGACCGTTTCCTCTTCACGCAAGGTTGGTGTGATAAATGGCCGAATATGATCCAAAAAGGGCTCCCACGGTCCTTATCAGATCACAGACCGGTGTTGGTGGAAGATAGACGAATCAATTAGGGCCCAAAACCTTTTAGGGTCTTGGACTGTTGAAAAAATCATTAAGATTTTGATAACATGGTGTTGGAGCACTGGACTAACATGAAGGTTGAGGGAAGTGCATCTTATTCACTTAAGGAAAAGCTCAAATCTCTTAAGCTTAAACTTAAGGAATGGAATATGTCGGTCTTTAGGAACCTAGACCAAAATATTTGCACGTTGAGAAGTAAGTTGGAAGTCTTTGATTCGAAAGGAGACCAGGGAATCCTTTCCGAGACTGAAATTATTCAAAGAAAAGAGGTGGTTGGAGCTCTTTGGTAAGCGGTGAAATCTAAAGAAAATTTCAATGCTCAGAAAGCAAGATTACATTAGCTTAAAGAAGGGGATCGCAACACGAAGTTCTTCAATAATGTATTAATGGAAGGAGGAGGAGAAATGGCATTCATGGCCTTCTTGTCAATGAAAAATGGATTGAGGAACCGGATGAGGTTAAAGAAGAGGTTTTCAACTTCTTCAAACAAAGATTTACGAAAAGATAATGGGACATACCATATTTGGGAGACTTAGAATTCCAACGTATTAACGAGGAGGACAACTCTTCTCTCACGATGGAGTTTATGGAGGATGAAATTAAAAAGGCGGTGTGGAGTTGTGAAGGAAGCAAGAGTCCGGGTCCGGATGGGTTCAACTTCAATTTTATTCGACATTTTTGGGAGACTCTTAAGGAAGATATTTGTGCTTTCATCAAAGAATTTAAGAGATTTGGGCATATCGTTAGAGAAGCTAACCCCTTCTTTTGTGGTGCTTATTCCTAAAGTGGATAATCCGCTCTCTTTTAATGAATTTAGACCAATTTCCTTGATTATGTATAAAATTCTTGCAAAGGCTCTCGCGGTGAGGCTAAGGAAGGTTATGTGAAAAATCATTCCGGAAGAACAAATGGCGTTTGTGGAAAAAAGACAAATTCATGATTGTGTTCTTATCGCCAATGAAGTTATTGATGAGGTTAGAAGGAAAAGGGGGAAATGTGTGATTTTCAAAGTCGACTTTGAGAAAGCGTACGACTTTGTGAATTGGGACATTTTGAACAATACGATGTCTTTAACGGGTTTTTGTGAAAAATGGAGAGCTTGGATTTTGGAGTGCCTTTGCACCATCGGTTTCAATTTTGGTTAACGGGAGTCCTACGAAAGAATTCCGACCCAATCGAGGACTTCACCAAAGGGATTCTGTATCCCCTTTTCTCTTTCTCTTTGTGGCGGAAAGGTTAAACAAACTCATCAAGAAAGCTAAGGAACAAGGACTTCTCTCCGGAGTTAGAATCGGTCGGGACCGCATCGAAGTTTCTCACAATCAATTTGCCGACAATATCATTTTCTTTGTGGAGGACGATAACCAAAATGTTCGGGCACTCAAGAGTATTCTTTGATTGTTTGAATTGATGTTCGAATTAAAAGTTAATTTTTCCAAAAGTAAGCTTATGGGCATCGGGTTGGATGATGAAAGAATGGGAGAATTGGCAAATATGCTCAATTGTCAAGTAGGAAGAGTCCCATTCAAGCACTTAGGCGTTCCCGTTGGAGCAAATCCAAGATACTATTTGACTTGGAAACCCACTCTCAAAGAGTCTAATGCTAGACTTAAAGGATGGGACTCGAAGGGCATCTCTATTGGTGGAAGGACGATTCTTCTAAACTTGGTACTTGCGGCATTACCGACTTATATTTTGGCTTTCCTCAAAATGCTAAAAGGAGTTAACCGAAACTTGGTCAAATTGCAAAGAAACTTCTTTTGGGGTGCAACGGAGAATGAGAGGAAAATCTCATGGGTTAAATGGGAGAATGTTTGTAAGAAAAAGGAGTATGGGGGACTATAAACATTAGAAACCTTGAAGCTTTCAACATGGCACTCCTCGGAAAGTGGAGATGGAGGTTCATTATGGAGGAAGAGGCTTTGTGGAGAAGAATAATCAAGTCTAAGTATGGTGGTTTTGATGAGAATATGCGTCGAGGAAACAATCATTATCCAAGTAAACTTGAATCAATTTGGTGGAAAGACTTGAAGAAGATATTCTCCACCTCTAGGTGCGGCGATTAGTTCTCTAAGAAGTTGAAACGAAGTGTTGAGGATGGAAGAAACACTAGCTTTTGGCGTGATACGTGGAAGGGGGATCAACCCTTTTGTGAGAATTTTAGACGATTGTTTTTGATTAGTAAAAAAAAATATCTCGGTTATGGAAGCCGGGGAATGGCAAGATGGAGAACGGAGATGGATTTGGTCATGGAGGAGGGCTCTCTTTCAATGGGAAGAAGATCTTCTTGAGGAGCTAAAGCAACTTTTAGGAGATTTTAATCATTTCCATGGGATGAGAGATAAATGGATTTGAGGTGGGAACAATGGCCCGAAGTACTCGGTTAAAGTGGCGTACGAACTCCTCACAATAGAAGAAAATTCGATGGAGACATCGAAATTCTTTAAAGCTTTGTGGAAAGCGTGTTGCCCTCTCAAAGTCAAGATTCTTTGTTGGAAGATAACGTTGAATAAATTCCCTTCTAAGATCATCTTGTTTCGTAGAGGTGTCTTGGATGAGAATGCCAACTTGAGTTGTGCGATTTGCAACGGTTCTATAGAAGAAGTTAACCATCTCTTCTTCCATTGCGATATTGCCTATAATGTTTGATGAAAGTCTTCAAGTGGTTTGGTATTTTCTCGGCGCTCAATGAAGGAGTGGAGAATAACTTTTGGCACTTTCGAGAGGCTTTTACAAGGAAAAAGGGCAAGAAAGAGTGGGAAGCAATATGGTTCTTCACTATGTCGACGATTTAGAACTTGAGAAATAATATGTTTTTTTGGTAAAGAAAGGTGGGGAGTCGAGAAAGCTATGGAAATTATTAAGGTCAAAACTTGGTGTTGGATTAAGGCGAATAGAAGAGATTTTTGTTATTCGTTTTCGGATTGGTATTCTTGTCCTAGTGTATGCTTAGAGAATTGTTGATGAGTTGTTGTTGTTGTTGTTGTTGTTTTTTTTTTCTTTTTCCTGTAATCTTTCTTGTTGGGAGTATGCCTTATGCTCTCATTTTTCATCAATAAATTCGATTAGTTACCAAAAAAAAAAAAAAAACACAGTTGTTTCGATGAGTATAAGAATAACGAACGTACGCCCAGAGTCGCCTATTTATACATTATATATGATATATGTGCACTGTCGGGATCTACACTTGGGCTAGGGGGGCTACTGCCCCCCCCCCCCCCCCCCCCCCCACCCCCCATTTTTTTGACAATTTTTTTAACATATATATATATATATATATATATCTCATACAGTCATACATGAGCAAGCAACTAATAATACGCTTATTAGTTTAGGAGAAGCTAATGATATGTATGAACACGCAGTAACAAGGTTTAGTATATTCTATTATTTGATTATGGCAAAAC
This sequence comes from Linaria vulgaris, assembly GCA_948329865.1. Classification (NCBI taxonomy): domain Eukaryota; kingdom Viridiplantae; phylum Streptophyta; class Magnoliopsida; order Lamiales; family Plantaginaceae; genus Linaria; species Linaria vulgaris. The sequence goes on from OX415253.1 coordinate 45,030,159, forward strand.
TATCCATGAGTATCCAATTAACAAATGGCCCCATGAGTTACTTTAATTTGTAAAAAAGCTTTTTATGATTTAAAAAAATTAACAAAAAAAAAAAACCCCTTATGGGTGGCTCAGTTGGTTAAAGAGGAGAGTTTCCCTCTTCTTGGTCTCAGGTTCGAATCCTAGTGGGAGCGAATTAAAAAGTTTGATTCTATGCCTTCTGAGTCTGAGTCTGTCACACATGGTTAGCCTAGTGTGGTTTATCCGGTTGACGAGGTTTGCAGGTTATTTCGTCGACCTGAGGGTTTACCCAGTGCGCACCCGAAGGGTAGCGGCTGAGGGTTCCCACGTCATCTAAAAAAAAAAATTAACAAAAAAGACTTCCTGTTACATTTGTTTAAACTCAAAAAGTAACTAAATTTGTTGTTTATTGTAATTAGTTGATATATCATAAATTAATGCTGTCAAAATCAATTTTTTTTCATTTGTTGGAAAGTTTACCTATTTGTAAAAATATACATATTTATGATGTAGATGAGCTTATAATACTTTCCTACACTTTAAACACATTCCAAAAGAAATATGACATAGTTTATAGTATTTATTGGAATAAATATATGTTTTATAAAATAGTAATTAATCAAAATCATAGGTTATCGATACAGTCCTCGTAAAAAAATATTATATCTAGCGTTTTCGCAGTGGGACTAAAAATTGAAAGGAAATACAAATCTTCTACACTTCATTTTTTTCAAAAGCGCCAAAAATTGACTCAAAGCATTGATTTCTTTCTTCAAGTATCCGTTTCGTTTTTTTTTTTAACTTAGTTGTTTTTATTATATTGTCTATTGTCTTTCAAAATTCTTTTTAGTCCTCCAACATATAATTCCTGGATACGCCACTGTATATGCGGTACGTATAAACTGTCTATCAATAATTCATATGGCAACTAATTAATTGTCATATATTAGTGCCAAGAAAACGAATTTGATCAACTTTATCTTGAATTTGTATTCACGTCGTTTGGAAATAATTTGGGGATTTTATTTATACATACTACTGCCCCTCTCTATAAGACCTTTTGAGGAGAATGAGAGGAATCTAAATTATAATAAACTTTTTTATACAAAATTTCGAATGTAGGAAAGAATATAATGTATGAATCTTTATATTAAATAGTTATGGCATAAATTTGTTGAATTTCACATTTGTACATATTGCTTTGGGATTGTTCTAATCATTTCAACACAGCGATGTCGTTATTAAAGTTAAAGAACCAAATTTGGAATATATAATTCATGTTCCAAAATATAACGAGGTATAAATCATATGCAATGTTTTTTTTAAGAAAAGATGTGTTATTCCATATAAAACGGCCTGGACGCTAACCATATGAACGGCGAGCGGCTAAAAAAAGAAAAAACAGGCTAAGTCAATACATAAGATGTAAAAACTGAAGACTACTACAAAACTAAACAAAATAGAACTCGACAAACTCAAAAGCCATCCGCGTCCTTCACAACATTCCGTGCTAACTCATGAGCCACCGCATTTGTCCTCCACAACATTCCATGCTAATTCATGAGCCACCACATTTGAATCCCGTCCAATCCATTGAATTCCAAATCACGGGTTGGTGTGAAAGTATTCGTGGATATCACTTAAAATATTTGTAAGAGTTGCGTCACTATTCGTCCCACCAGTAATATCATGAATGATATTCAAGCAATCCCCCTAAAAAAGTACCTCCGTCTATCCCTTCTCACTCACCCAGCGGGCCGTCTCTAACGCCGCAAGTGCCTCAACTCCCGACGGCTCAATGTATGTTATGTGACGCCGTTGTCGCCAAGTAATAAACACCCCGTTCTTATCGTGCGCCACCATACCTAATCCAATCGCGCCCGCCGAGTCAAATTTAGCCCCATCAAAATTGACCTTAATAATATCCCCCGTTGGCGGTGTCCATCCTACACTCTCTCTTCGTGCAATCTTTCTCACATTATGCGCCCACCAATTATTGTTATACACTTGCGCAAACATTGCTAGTTCATCCGGCCTATGTTTTCTTTCCCTCGCAAGAGTTCTGTTGCGATTTCCCCAAAAAGTTCAACAAATAGTAATAATTAGACCAATTGTTTGTGCCGACTCCGTTCTCCAAATCCGCAAGATCCATTCACTCAGATTTTCAGTTCCATGCATCCAATGATATAAAGGAACGTTCGCAAGGGCCCATGTTTTCTGCGCGAGAGGGCATTCAAAAAACAATGAAGAATCGTCTCCTCCCCTTGCCCACACGAAATGCATGCTAAGTTCGCACAAATCCGTTGTCGCACCAATTTTGATCGTGTCGGAATAGCATCCATGCAACACCTCCACAAAAAAAAAAGCTTGATTTTATTCGCACATTAAACCTTCAAAATTTTGACCATGCCATGTGCAGTTCCGAGATCGACCCTAAAGCCCGTTTTTTATTGTGTATTTTGTGCGACAGTGTGACATAATACGCACTACGGACCTTGAAGAAGCCTTTCTTTTCATAATGCCACACCATTCGATCACGGTTCGTTAACGCACCAAGCGGAATTGATAAGATAACGCGAGCATCTTCCTCCCAAAACAGGTCACGCACCAACTCAATGTTCCACCATCCCGTGTTTAGATCAACTAGCTCGTGAACCATCATTAATGGATCCACCATATTCACCGGCGTAATCGGCCAAAACGTTTGCGGTCTTGGTAGCCATGCGCCATGCCATATAGAGATTGATTCCCCGTTTCCCACACTCCAACAAATCCCATTCTTCAACACCTCAATCGACTCCCATATGCAACGTCATGAAAACGAAGGTGTCACGCCAAGTTGTGCATCAAGAAAATCGCATCCATGAAAGTAGTTTGTTTTATATATGCGGCCCACCAAACTAGTTGGATTTTAAAAAATACGCCATGCTTGTTTGGCGAGTAAAGCTAAATTAAATGCCTTCAAGTCACTAAAACCAAGTCCCCCATCCACTTTCCTCCTACACAACTTCTCCCACGCCACCCAATGAATTTTATATTGCGACCCACTGTCCCACTGCCTTCACCAAGATTTCTTAATCAGTGAGTCAGGAAGGCGAAAATAACTCATAACAAATGTCGGAATAAATTGCAACACTCCCTTCACCAAGATTTCTTTTTCGGCCCCGGATAAGATGTTCCCATTATAACCATGCACCATTTTCCAAATTCTTTCCCGTATATAATCAAAGGACTCCTTTTTGGACTTACCAACAATCGAGGGGAGTCCTAAATACTTGTCATGCCCTTCCGCTATCGTGACCCCCAAAAAATTCCCAATCATCCCACGCACGCACTCGGCCGTATTTTTGCTAAAGACCATGACAGATTTTTCAAAATTAACTTGCTGACCTGATGCTGCTTCGAATCGGCCCAAAATACCCCGAATACACCTCGTGGATTCCTCATTTGCATCACAAAATAAAAGTGTGTCGTTCGTGAACAGGAGGTGCGACACCGAGGGGGCATGACGGCTGATTTTGACACCTTGTAGTTCCTCTTTTTCTTCGGCCTTAGTGATAGCTTAGAAGATTTTTAGTTGAGGTTAAATAGAAATTACATCTCTTTCACATTTAACGAATTTAAATTATTACGCGACTATTTTAAATTTCACACACTTATTAACATACAAGTTACAATCTAATTAATTGCCGATTATTTCTTAAGCGTTTTTTATTTGAATTTGGGATGAATCCCTCTTCTTGAATAAACCATATACTTCCTTAATTACACAGTCTCTCGGAGCAATGCAATATAAACAGTCGTATCAACAGAGTTCAATATAACTTGCAAACTTATCAACAAGTGCCCTTTAACACATATAATATAGTGATGCATTAACTATGTTATATATGTATAAATTCATAAACGTTTTTTTCAACTCAAATCCCCAAGTATACTGAAGTTTTGTATAACAAAAAAGAGTATCGTTTACTTTTTCTTTGTTTGTTGGTACCTGGTACTAAGAAAAGACTTAACCACAAATTCACCAGTCACATTATGGAACCTCCAATCATCCAATGATCCCAAAGGACGGCTTACAGAAATATATCAATTGGATTCAGTATCCATTTTGGATTATAGAGTTATGTTACATGTCACACCCACCCCTCATGGTTCTTAAGATTCAAAACGTATCATCATTATAAATTATTCGAGTTTGGACCACAGTCTGTAACCCTCCAGACCTTAACACTCTTGTCCAAACTCCCACTATAAACAATCCATCCTTTACTATTTTTCTCATCCTCCTCCACTGTCAAACACTTCACCGGTCCACTATGCCCCGTCAGCACGTCCACGCACGCGTGCGCTCCCCCACCATCCCTCCTCTCCTCCACACACATATGCTATTATCTGCCGATCCACTCATCACCAAATTCCCCGCCGTCACCATGCACAACACTCCCATCTTATGTCCCCTCAAAACCCCGCCATACGACATAAAATTCTTCTCGCGCTCCCAAAAACTCACCAATCCATCCGAACACCCCGCGTACACCGCCCCCGCCTCTGACACCACCAACAACGTCACCGCGTTGTCCTGCTTCAACAACGTCTCAACCAAAACATGCTTCGTGTAATCCCCAGCCATCTCCCTTCGCCACGCCTTCACCGAACCATCAGCCGAGCCGGTAAAAACCAAACCATCAAACGCCACGACAACCGAATTCACTGCGTCGTCGTGTGCGTGAACCACGGATTCCAAACACTTGGACTCCGAAATCCTCCAAACCTTCAACGTCCGGTCCCACGAACCAGAGTACAACAAGCCGTAATCCTTGTCCACGCTCATGCACGAGACAGCGTCGCAATGCTTAATCCACGGAACGTTGCGGTTTCTCCTCACCTTCACGTAGTTTTTCCGGTTCACGGACTTCATCAATAAATCCTTAGTCGTAGGCAAGTTCCCGACTCGCTTGTACGCGTTCTTCTCATCATCGTCCCCATCGGATGAAAGGCTCCAAACCCGGATTTTCCCATCTTGATGACCCGTGAAGATCTTCTCCCCGAAAACGACGATCGTCTTTACTAATCCGCTTCCCGACTTGAACCCGGAGAAATCTTTCAAGTCTTTCCATACGCGTATATTAATTCTTGCTGTCGGAGCCCGTGTAGAGCAAGTTCCCGCAAGCCACGAGGGAGTAAATATGGCCTTCTTCCCGGAAAAGCGAACCTATCAACCCGAACTTGGAGTTGTTGTTCTTCATGTTTGTTATAATGTCATCGCCGTCCGTGTAACTGTGATCGTGAGAGGAAGACGATTGGCGGGTCCAGGGCGAGTTTACGTAGGGTGAGGATAGGGAATCACAGGGCGAAGAGTCGCCGGAGCTCGAACCGGAGTTATTCCGGTTAAAGCGGCGTAATGGGCTATTGATGTTGTTATAGTTAGTGCCTTAGTGGTGTCATTATCGGAGGAGAGGAGGGCGGCTAATTTCCGGCGCCGGAGAATGTTATTTTCCGGGGCTTCGTCGATTTTGTTTATTGCCATCATGTTATATATGTGTATATGATAAAATGATTTAAGTGACTATGAGTTGTTTTTTTTTTTCTTTTCTTTTTTTCTTTTTGAAACTGAGGTAATGTTAGAGAGAATTAATGGTTTTATTGTACGTAATGTGGGGAGTGAGATTTTGGAATATTTATTTTGAAGGGAGAAGATTGATTTAGTTAGAGTTGAAGAGTATGAAATGGTGGAAATTAATTAAGGTGTATATATAAATGAGAGGGGGTGACTAAATGGGTGGCTTGTAGGTGAACTAAGATTGTGATTTGTGAGTTGAAAGACACGTGATGCCAGATATGATGCGTGAAGATCATGAAATAGAATTGTTAATTATATACAAATGAGCCAAATGGAAGTGGAAGGAAGGGCATTATTGTTTTGTTTGGGGTCAAGGGAAGATAAAGTAAATCATAGTGAGAAATATAAAAAATGCCTATTATCTTTTGTTCACTTTATTTTTTGCCCGTTATTTTTTTATGACGCCGAAAATGTCCGCTATCTTTGTCAAAAATGCCTGATTCACTGTTTCGCTGCCACTCATAAAATCGTGTCCTACGTGGCAAAATCGTATCTAACGTGGCAATTTTTATTATTACACCTAGAATCTTAAAAAAAAAAACTTAAAAAAAACTTTGAAAAAAAAATAAAAATAAAAAAGGGTCGTCTCTTCCTACCCCCCCCCCCCCCCCACCCAAATCCCGCCAGCGATCAGCTCTGTACAGTACGAAAAGTACGGCGATCCTCTGAGAGTAATGAATTCAAGTATGAAAAGCATCAAGTTCCTCTACAGTTACGGCGGCAAAATTGTCCCTCGCTCTACAAACGGCGAGCTCCGTTACGTCGGCGGTTACACTCGTGTCCTCTGCGACGATCGTGCCATTACGTTTGCAGGTAATTTCACCGATTCCGATTTCTGTTCGCTCTAACTCGTTAATTTCCCCGAAAATAAATTGTTCGAGTATTGATTATTTCCTCCTGTACAGGTGCGCCAGCGGGATTTGGGTGGGGGGGGGGAATGGGTTGGAAGAGACGACCTTTTTTTTTTTTTTTATATTTTTAAAGTTTGTTTTAAAGTTCTTTAATTGTTAATTTTTAAGTTTTTTATTTTTAAATTTTTTTAAAAGATTCCAGGTATAATAAAAAAAATTTGCCACGTTAGATGCAATTTTGCCACGTAGGACATGATTTTACGAGTTGGCAGCGAAACAGTGAATTGAGCATTTTTGACAAAGATAGCGGGCATTTTCGGTGGCTTAAAAAAAGATAACGGGCAAAAAGTAAAGTGGACAAAAGATAATGGGCATTTTTGACATTTCTGCCTAAATCATATTAGAGTACATTACACTAGCTAATGTTGTTATGGTAAGCTTATTTATACAGCAAATTATGTTTTACAAGTTGATATTCATAATTCTCATTATGTTTCAAAAAAATGGCTAATGAAGTTTGCATAGTTAATATAATATACATTAGATCGTTGGGCGGGAGAGACGGAAAGGGCATATATATTCGCTTTTTCTTTTTTATCGACAAAAAGTTTTATTAAATAAGAAAAAGAAAAAGACCCGAGCTAGATATGTTACAAAAAGAGCCTCAATCACCCAAACTAATAAACAACCCGAACCAAAAAGAATGCCCACAACAAACACTCATGCCTAACAATCGCGAAAGCCAAACCACGCCATACATAACACACAACTCCTACACAGCAAAATTCAAAACAATTATACCAAGTGACCAACAAAAAACAACCCTTACCCAGCAAATACAACCAAAAAAACCATGAAATTGATGAGGACGTACTTCATTATCAATCTAGGATGCACGGATACTCAAAAAAAGTGCTCGGTCAGCTTCGGATACGTATCGGACACGGATACGCGTCGGATACGCGCGGGATACGTATCCGATACTCCAAATGGAGTATCCTAAACTAAAATTAATTAAAAAATATGGATACGAGTATCGGATACTCTCTTGAGGAGTATCCGATACGTATGGGATACTCTCTTGGAGAGTATCCGATAAGTATCGGGGCCAAATTTTTTTTTTTTTTTGATTAGCAAAATAAGGTTTTATTCAAGAGAAAAGAAGACACTCATGAAATGAGTTGGACCAAATGACATGAGAATATGCAAACCCTTTAAACTTAGCATTAAACTATACCCAAACTCTAATTTTGTTATTTGTTATGTTTTAAAAATATGCTAATCTAGTATTGTTATTTGTTATCGGATACTCTCTTGAAAAATATGCTAATCTAGTATTGTTGTTTGTTATGTTTTAAATTCTTAAACTTTTGTTGTTGACCATGTTTAATGTATTTAACATTTAGCCATTAGTATTTTGAGTTTTTGAGCTTATATGAATTGCCTATGGCTATTAGGAATCTTTTATATATGTTTATATTTTTTTATTGTGTTGAAATTAATTTTGCAAGTGATTACATATGATATAATATATCATTTGACTTTTTTTAGTTATATATTTATATAATTATTATTTATTAATATTAAATATTTGAAGTATCCTACACGTATCGTATCTTGTAATTTTAAAAAAATCGTATCCACGTATCTGTATCCTATGGATACGGATTCTCGTATCCGTATCCGTGCAACCTTGTTATCAATGCTCCAGCCTCCATGTCAGTTAAATAAAACAAAATTTTCCTGTTCTGGATCAATTGTATTAATCATTTATCAATAACGGACCAATCCACAGTCACTACTTTAATTTGTCTTGCTAGTTGCTACAATTCTATTTCATGATAAACTCCATTTGCGCATCATCATATATTACATAATGATGATTAATAGATAAATAAATAAATTAATGGATACATTTCTTTATGTTAAATCGAAAACTTAAAATATTGATTGGCAAGTTTATGCAATTAACTGGTTATTGGTAAACTGAATTGTATTTGGCATGCGTCACCACTTCATTTAATTTCTTAAATCCATTGTATCCTATGGTAAAATTAAACTGGGCCCACATAGAGCCGCCACGTGACAAGATCTCTTCTACGGAAGCCCGTCAACATCTATTTTATAATGGGACACGATGTTACCACTTGGAAAATAGTAGCGAATGAGACAGAGGCACGAGTTATATCCTTAACCGAATCAGCATGGTACAGTTGGAAAATGTCAACAAATCATAACTAACAAAATGCAAGAAACTCTAACATTAATGAAACGTGGATGTTACGCCGAAATCTAAGAATGCACTCATCGTATAATCTTTTCTAGATTTTCCTTTTTTTTTTGGGTTTAAGGGGTCGTTTGTTTATTTACCAGAAAAATAAAGAAAAGCCACTTTGTATAAAATAATTAAATCGACAACACATAGTTACTTCTCGAGAATCCTGATATTTTCCCCAATCATTCCTTTTCCCGATGACGTGTCTATTTGTTTTCACTGAGAGTTGGATATTGAACTTTAAAGTAAAAGTTAAAGAGGTAACAAATACACGTGTGTATCCGTGTCAACAAACGGCATGAAAGGTGTATAATTAAAGTTTCAATTTTAGAGTAGGTTTTCGGTTAGCTAAATATTTGAAACGTTTCGTAATATTTCGAAAACTTTTCGGCATGTTTCGAGAAATTCGTACAAATTGTGGATATAGCTAACATGAAAACTACATGTATTTTTTATTTCGATAGAGTAAAAAACGAATACATTTTGGTACTTTTCGAAGAAATTCACGAAAATTTTGATCCATAATTTCGACCTATATATCACACAAAAGATTTCATTAAGCTAGATTATGGGCATTCCTAGGACGGCATGCCTATTTTTCATGTAATTTCTTAATAAAGAATATACTATTCATTTCTCAAATCCAGAAGAGGAAGTGATATTTCGATATGATGAAAAGGAAACTGATTTAAATTATTGAAACTAGATATTTCTAGTAAAAAGAGAAATGATCGGTAAGCTAAGGGCTCGTCTGGTTGCCCCTTCTCTATCTATCAGGTTTAACCCATATAGAATCTTGGGTCCACGTATTGGGCTGAATTGTATAAGTCCTGTTGGTTGTTTGGTTGGTGATTTTACAAACTTACTATATTTTAAATTTGTTGTTTGGTTACTCTTACAAAGGTGGTTAATCCATATAAAGAATTTGAAGTTACATGTATGCCCTTTTTTTACTATTACAAGTAAGTTCAAATTTTTAACCTCACATGCATTTTATATATTTGAAAATACTTTCCTTTGGTCTGAGTGTATAACAAACTGGCATCCTTCGTAATTAGTGGTTTATTCAATATTATGGTGTATTTAAGAATTCAAATAATTAGTGTTGATTTTATATGCATGTTTTATACAGAATGCATGGTTTTGGTTTAGTTACCATAACATCAATTCTTGATTAATTAGTGTCGTTTATTTCTTCCTGTTTTATACATAATGCATGGTTTTAATTTAAATGACTCATTTGCTAATAACTGGTTTGGCCGAATGTAAATTGTTAGAGAAATAATATTTTGAACATAACTAAAAATAAAACAGCTGCTACAATAGTTGGTGGAAAATATGCGCCATTTGAAGATACATTTATTATGATTTTGAAGTTAGTGGTGAATATGATTGCCACCATTGACAAAAAACAAACACGAGCAAAACTAGAGTGGTGCACTGCCATATTTGAGATTTTTTTCGTAATGCAATATTAAGCATCTTCAATTTCTTGATCTTAGCTTGGTACTTTGCCTTTAATCATACGTTTTCGTCGTCCTCCAGTTGAGAGTCGTCTTCTTTCTTCTTCAAAGTCTCGATTTTCTTTAGTAGACCTGGAATAATGTTTTTTGACCTGTGGCACATTGGGGGATCAAACCATTATTTAAGTCTACAATCCTCCATCTACAAGACATGTTAATCGTAATGTTAGATGCAGCTATTAGCATGAACAAATAGTAAGCATTACAATTTCCGTACTAACTCCGTAGCGTGGACAACGATGATATCGGCGTCCGGGGTCCTCCTTTTCCCAAAAGGTTTTAAACTCCATTGGTAGACCACATAAGCATAGCTTTACTGGAATATTTTGTCCATAATGCCACACATATTTACCAGTTTTTGTTGATCCACGCTGAGACATTTTGGGCAATGTTTCTGTCGAAGTATGATGAGCTAGGAGAATTTGGTGTTGGTGTTAAATTTGTGGTACAATTCATAAAGATATAAGCAATATTCACTGGACTTGTCTATCCAAATACCTGGTTATTTAAATAGAATTGCTTTGGATTGGCAGTATTTGAATTATATCAATATTAAATTCAATTGGAATTAATAAACTTTAATTTCTCTGCTGTTTTCGCAAGTTGTGAGGTATATGGCAGATTTTGTTGTATCAATATATCCATATATTGCATAAAATCCACTAGTTTGTCTGGATTGTGCATTATTGAGTTGTGTATTGTCTCTTCATATCTCAAGATTTCTTCCCTATAAGATATGCTGGTGTTTAGTATCTCACTTTACAGAAAAAAAAGACAATACATTGCAGAGATATGATTTGATTTGTAGTTTGGCCACATGCAAGGATAAGAAAAATTTCATAGAGACGTCCCCTCCTAGATTAAAAGATTCTATCATTTATTGAGATGGTATTGTTTGGTCCAACTTGTCAAGCTAGTACTTTTGGTCCAACATGTCATGCAATTCTTCTTCCAAGCAATGAACATTATTCCCAAAAATATACTACCCGGCCCACGTTAGCTTTCAGATGTTCTGCCTATATAAAAAGGTAAGAGGTACATGTTTGAAAAACCATGCATTAGTTAGCAAATCGTGCTTGAAAACACATACTACCGAATATAATAGTTGAGCTCTTGGTTTAAAACGTAAACGGTATTTGCATGGGTAAAAGAGACCAGTTCGCACTAGACGACTTGTTTTACGATGAGTTTTGGTCTGAATACGTCGAATTGTGCTTCGTCAATAATAAGTTGGCACAAGAAGCTACGAATGTAGGTACTCCGCTAACCGAAACACATATGTGTTGTATCCGAGAAGCGCGTAAAGAGGTTAACGATGTATGGGTCACTACATTTACCGACGACTATTGCCTTGCACGTTTCAATAATCTGCTGCAGCGATACATTACCATGAAGGAGTTGATTTTAGTCCCAGAAATGAGTTTTGACGCGAGCCAAAATGTTTTTTCCGCTGACAAGAGGGTATGGGAATCTGTTTGCATGGTAAGCATCTTTTTAAAGTTTAGATGAACACCTTACCTCGCTCGTTCTATAAATTTTCCAAAAAAATATTTTAACATTTATGTTTGTTTTATTTTTTCCATTTATTAGGACAAACAACTAGCTGTGGCTTATCGCTATAAGGGCGATCCATGTTGGGAGTATTTAAAACTCATATTTGGCGATCCTAATACTGCTATCTATCGGGCAACAGCGCATGTTAATGTTATCAATATCTCGTCCGACAACTCCAATTCATATGGCCAAAATAACAGTTACAATTTTTCTGATTTAAGCACCATGTTTATCAAACGTAATTATTAATCATGAATAAGCCTAACTAACTATGATTTATGAAAAATGAATTTCGTATCACAGGCAAAACTGGAGGCATCGAAACAACGGACGCGTGTAATGCAGTGACTTCTACTCCCATCTCAGATGCACCGCCTGGTTTCTCTTACAAAAACAAGAACGATATCTCGTGCCCAAATTCTAATGTTGATGACATGCGCAGCTCGGAGGCGTCATGTTCATGGGCGGAGGAATCAAAAGAAATATAGTTCCGAAGTTTTTGGTGATGCAACAGAGACCATGCAGGAGTTAACTTTTGAATAAATGAATCACTTGCTTCGGGTTATGTAGTTTTTCAAGCTTTTGATGTGAGTTTAACAAATAAGTTGTGTTCTTGTACCTGTTGTATTTTCCCGTTTCTATGTAATATGTTTGATTCGTAGCTTCTATTACAAATAATTATAATAGTGCGCGTCACCACTTTATTGTTAACATTGTCGACATTTCCGATATACCCTCATTTGTCCGTAAAATATTGTCCTTTTAATTGTCCTGAAAATACTTCGATGTTTCTATGTGCGATAATTAAACACAAATTAGTTATATGCGCGCGAATTAAACGTCGGTACACGACAACGATCTTTTATACAAACTAAAACTTAAAATATTAGTAGCCATGTCGCGTTATACAATCTACCTCTATGAAATGAGGCTTATATCATATTGTTAATGACACAAATGACCAGTAGGTTGAGTCCGGTTTTTGCTGTTGTGGAACGACTATCATGGAGTTTTAGCGTATCAAAATGGATTGTTCAGCCAATACTAATAAGAACGATTTACAAGAAATTGGAGCGATACAACTCCGTATCGCATGACGATAGTCGATGGCGAGTTCAAATGAGCTTCCTATTGTGTTATGTACAAATGATTGTTTCTTTTATCATTATAATCAAACATAAAACTGCTGCATGGAATGAGGTAATATTGTAATTGAGGTTTTCAGTTTTTGACAAATATTTAATTTCACTATCATAAAGATGGCGAATCCTTTTTAATTTGACATACTTGGCAGTCTCAGAGATATGTTGTGCTGTTCAAGTCATTCTCACATATATATACGTATATATATATATATATATAAATTTGGTCTTATAATTAAACAAGTCCAAGTTGTTCATTTGATAAATGCATGTACAGATAGGTTGTTACATGGAATTGAATTCTGCGTTTATTAACTCTCAACCACACGACCTACCCATAAATATCGACAACTATATTTATGTCATCCTTTAAACGCTTATAAATAGCTCCCACAATATGGACACTTATTCAAACGTTATATTGTAGTGTGATACATGTTTCAATACTTTACATATTTGCACTTGAAACGAAAAAAATTAGCATGGCACTCCCTGACCTTGGGGATGAAATCGGAATCAGGTTTATTAATGGACCGTGGGGTTCAGCATTATGGAGTCATGAAATAGAAGCAGCATTTCGCCAAGAACTAATGGTGGCTCGCAAGTTCGTTCCCCTACATTGTCATTTTGTCAGTGTATTGCCTGCGGGCATATATTGTTTAAGTTTCTAAAATATGTTAACGTACTGCAGATATAAATAAGCATTATTTGTCTGCCACAGATTGACAAATTTTTTCCTTTTTTTTAAATAGATATTTTATTTGTACTCTTCTTGGGTAACATTCCAAGCTTAACTGAAACAACGGGCACTTTACGCGGCCCTAAATCTGATTTGGTACATGATATATATATATATATATATCATGTACCAAATCAGATTTATTTGGTACATGATATATATATATATATATATATCATGTACCAAATCAGATTTAGGGCCGCGTAAAGTGCCCGTTGTTTCAGTTATTCTTTATTTTGTCCATATCACCCGAAAGATTTTCTTTAGCATTTGTTAACTCAGTATTCCTCTATACGCTCACTTTAATCTTTTGCTTTACTCTAAGTTCGGAAGTTTATATATATCATCTATATTTTATTTCTGCAAACTAAAATGTCATCTTAATGTACGTCATTTTTCTTTAAAGTTATCTTTTTAATATTACTATGCACTCAACAAATCATGTATGTCTGATCTCCAGATCTCCACCAATTCATTGCTCAATATTACTCGTGTAGTATAATACATTCCGTAACACTTTTCTTACTTTCTAGGATTTGAATATGAAAAGTGAAGTCTCTCACTAACCAGCTCATGCACCATACCATAAAAAAGAGAGAAAATAAATATCTTCCCAAAAGAGTTGCTACGTACGTGTTTCATCGCATTCACAAATTATTTTGGTCTTATTTCGTCACGGTAATAGAACACAGTAAACAGTACAATGAGAATATAAATAACCAAAATAATATTAATCCAGTTAAATTAACCGGACTAACTTCATCCAAAACACCTACTATCTATTACAGATCTTACACTGATTCAAATATACAAATAACTCTAACTATTCAACGCCTCGAATAGTAGTTGTTCGATGTGCGCCTCGAATGGTGCTGGTTCGATACTGAGTCAATTCGATATGGTCTCGATGATACACAGGAACGTATCGAATAAAGGAACGTATTGAACACGGGAGCGTATCGAACAACGCAATTCGATGTGGTCAGGTTAGGATTCAAGTTCGATATGCCTCTGAATGCTGAAAACCAGGTATTTATAATAGTCTCGCTATGCGGGACCCATAAAAGCTGAATAAAGCGCATCGAATCGTAACGATTCGATGCGCGTCTCGAATGAGAACTATTCGATGCGTTAAGTGTATCGAATTGGGCCAATTCCATACGGTTATGGGCCGGCCCAATTCACAATGCTGGGACAATCCTAAAATACCCCCATCACATAGTCCCCCCAGTTTGGGAGGCGTTTTCAAATGAGAACGGTTCCCAAACTTCTAATCACGCTTAGTATTGTATTATTATTATTATTATTATTATTATTATTATTATTATTATTATTATTATTATTATTATTATTATTATTATCATTTTTTTTAACATCGAACTTTAACAAGTTTGATACCATGCATCGAATTCGATGCGTATTATCAATAGGCATCGAATTGGTAGTATTCGATACGACGCATCGAATTCGATGCGCCTCATCGAATTCGATGCGCCTCTGACAACTGTTGGCCCATGGGCCTATATATAAGGGTCCACCTGCCTGACACTTTTTGTTGCTTTCCGCAGAAGAGTTTTTGTTTGTGTCCGAACCGCATCAAACAGAGGTTGTTCGACACGGTACGTATCGAATTGTAGGAATTCGACACGCTGCAGATTTAATTTAACACATAAAATTTTATATTAGGTTAACATGGCCCGTACTAAATCTCGAAATCGGAGTACAATTGTATTGTCTCCCGAAAATATTTATGATACTCAACGAAGAGTTGAGCAAAATGAGCCTTCGGAGGCGGGCCCATCCGCTGCCAACCTTGCCCCGAAAAATAATCCGGAAAACATTGCTGCACAAGATCCTGCGAAGACAACCCCTAGAAATCTTTCCGACAATTGGGGTGCAGGACACACGAGTGATGTTAGTGCTGATAATACTACCATAAGGCTTGGTGGTATTAGTGCAGGCACTCGGGTGCCAATCGTGAGCGATTTTGAACGTCAAGAAAACTTTGCTACGAGGAGATTGGTGCTGACTCCAACCGATACCGGTGGACGCATAAAAGTTGGGACTAATCGTCAAATTCAGATAATGGAGGATATCGATGCAGAAGACGAGAAAATTGCTGCCAACCTGGCGAGGTTTAATGCAGCTCATCACAATTTCAGGGAACAACGAAATGTAGGAGTAGCGAGTTCTTCCCGCTCAGCTGATGAGAACTGATATGCGTCCGCTAAGCGAAAATTGGAGGAGGAAGAATCCGCTCTCGAAGCTCAGGACATACCACCACCTCCGCCTAGACGGCGTCGACCTTCAGGGAATCTGAGACCTGCTCCGCCAGGAAGCCTCAGTAACTATGATTTCTCAATGATGAAAATTCAGAGTCATTGAGCGCCACATTGCGCGGATACCGATTGAGAGAGGAGCAGGCTGGAGAGATAATGCAAAGTTTATGGCCTCAGCTGGATCGCCAAATCGTAATAAGCCGATTGGGGTATCAGGGTTTAGCTCGCTTCAGGCGCCTATTTTTTGATGCTGCCATCTTAGCAGTATACCGGCTATGCAGAGATTATAGTGGTTTAGCTGAGGTGCAAAATCAACACAATGCTGTTGTCGACAATCTATGCACTACTATCAATAACGGAAAATACAGTCGCCAAAATGCGCTGAAACGCGCTAGGGAAGCAGAATTAAAAGCATCTAAGGCCACCCGCGATAAACATGATGCCGAAGTGAAGGCCAAGAAAGCAGAAGAGGATGCAAAAGCTCTGTGTGCTGAAATTGATGCGCTGAAAAAGAATAACGAATCCTTGAAACGCGTGAATCGTTCTCTTGAGGCTTCGAATACGGATGCTGAAAATGCCATTTCCAATTTGCGTCGTCGAATTCAGTATTTTGAATATGAAGATTACAGATGTGCCATCGTTGGAAAATTTACGCAGAGCAACGCATATAAATTCCTGGAATTACTACGCGGTGCTGCTAATGTGAAGTACGGAATGGAAGTCGGTGTTGGTCAAGCTGGACATCTTGGGTACCTTGGATAAGGTTTTCGCAGTGACATGCTTGACATAAGTCGTAACGCAAAAATGCAGATTCCCGAGGCTAACAGTGACGATGACAATGACGACTTACATACTCCTCGGCCCGGTGATCCATTTTATGCCGTGTGGCGGGACCGTAAAAAACCAAATGAGTCCCGTTCAAGCCCCTTAAAATCTAAATCACCTCGAGCCTCCAAGGGAAAAGAGAAAAGCACTCCTAGCACTACTCTGGGCGATTCGGAAAATATTAAAAGGGCCATTCACGATGTTTTTGGTCCGAGTGATAATGATCCAGAATTGCCTCCAAGAACTTCTAGGTCTACAATTTTTCTCCGAAGTCCTCCGAAGACAACGGGTTTCGAAAATATTCACCCTATAATCTCGGATAAAAGAAAAAGGGTGACAAGTGCATCTAGGACTTATGGTCCTTCAATAGTCTTACCAGGCAGAGTGCATCCTACTCAAGGTGACAGGGTTCCTGTGCTGACCAGTAATGTTGCTGAACCATCAGTTAATGCACAAAGTATGATTTCTCCTAGTAGGTATCAACTACAAGATTCTGCTGATAGAGAAGAAATTGTCTTGCCCGATAATTGGGCACAAACTGATGAATTGATTCTGACAGAGGATCAAATTCAGGGCAATTGCGCCAATTTTGCACGTTCAATGGGGGTGGTTCTTCGTGAGGAGTCCCCCCATTCATCGGATGAGTAGCGATACTTAGGCTACGTTATTTTGTGAATATTAGGTCCCGTATTTTGCATAGAGTCTTGTAACTTTTTCGCGGTTGCTTTTTGAATGAGAATGACTCAACCGTTTGATATTATTACCTTGCAGTGCTCATTTATTCGCTCAATGTTTCTTTATAATGCATTCCAAATTCGATATTTCATCAGTTTGCTTGTTGTTGAGTGAATATCTTTTTGATGTTCGATAATAATTTTAGTTGTGATTTTTCATAACTAATATTGTGATTTCGATTGCAACGAGAATACGAGCATTTTGAGCTGTGAATATTATTGTTAAGGTATTACTGCTTTACATGAGATAACACATCATTTGGGGTGTCCCTGCATACGGGGTTTGGGTTACTTTGTTTCTTCTTATTTCTCTGTCATGTTCTTCCTTCCGGCATGCGGGGGTGGACCACTTCGAGCCTTCTTACCCCTCCGTCATGTTCTTCCTTCTGGCATGCGGGGGTGGACCACTTCGGGCCTTCTTACCCCTCCGTCATGTTCTTTCCTGTGTCATTCAATGAATAAAAATTTGCAATTAATAATTCTCAAAATACCAATATAAAGTAAGGTGTCTAAAACATATATCTGATTAAATTCCTTCAATTTATGCGTAATAACGCCTGAGATGTTGCACATTCCATGAGCGTTTTTGTTGAACTCCTCTTAGAGTCTCCAAATAATAATATCCTCGTGAACTTGCTCGTGTGACTCTAAAAGGCCCTTCCCATTTTGGTTCAAGCTTTCCGATATGTTGTTTAGCTGCAATGCTTCTCATAACCAAATCTCCTACTTCAAAATTCCTGAATTGAACTCTCTTATCATAACTTTTGGCCATTGCTGCCTTATAAGCGGCGGTACGTTGATAAGCATCCTCCTTTGTGGATCCTATCATATCCAAATCCATCTGTCGCAATCTGGCTCATTGCTCTGGATCATAATTAGTGATCCTGCGCGTCGGCATACCTATCTCTGCAGGTAATACATCTTCAGTGGCATAAACAAGAACAAATGGGGTTTCCCCTGTGGATGTCCTCAGAGTCGTTCTATATGCCCACAATATTCCTTGAAGCTCTTCTGGCCATGTTTTCCCTGTAGCCCTGACTCTCCTTTCGAGATAATCCTTCAAGGTTTTTTTAGTGGATTCCGTTTGGCCATTAGACTGTGGGTGATATACTGAAGTGAGATTGTGTGATATCTTTAATTCCCCAAACCACGACTTAATCTGCTTCCCCGTAAATTGTGTGCCATTGTCACATACAGTGGACCTTGGTATGCCGAAGCGGCATATGATGTGCTTCTAAATAAACTCGATATTATTCTCTATGATCGACGTTATAGCTTCTGCCTCGACCCACTTAGTATAATATTCAACTGCTACTATCAAGTATCGTTTTTGCCCTTTGGCGGGTGGAAATGGACCCACAATATCAATTCCCCACTAATCAAACGGGCATGCCACGTCGATGGGTTGCAGTTGACGTGTCGGTCTGTGAATGAGACGAGCATGGTATTGGCAACTGTCACATTTTCTCGAATAAGCTGTTGCATCTTTAAGTAGAGTTGGCCAATAATATCCTTGACGCAATATTCGTTGAGCTAATGCTCGTCCCCTAGAATGATTTCCACAACAACCTGCATGGATCTCTTCCATGACATACTCAGCTTGTGTAGGAGTCAAACATCTTAACAATGGTCCTTCGAAAGATCTTTTATATAACTCTCCATTGCTGACAGTAAATCCGTAAGCCTTGTAACGCATTCTGCGTTGTGCATTAGAATCCGCTGGTAAAATGCCTTGTTGAAGATAGATCATGATTTCATCCTCCCATGACGGGTCTTCTTGTATCGCCATTATAAACTCAACCCGGACCTCCGTGGTAATATATTTTGATCTCCAAATCAAAGTTTTATAAGCGACCATAAGTGTGATTCGCTTCTCTGCCAAAATCTCTGAAGAACTTGCAAATTTGGAAAGCGCATATGCTTTTGCATTGTCGTCCCTAGGAATTTGAGTTATATCAAAAAATTTGAAGTTTTTCGCCAACTCTTTAACCTTAGCGGCATACAGCTTCATAGTTTCCTCACGTGTCTCATATCTTCCCGAGAAGTGATTTGCCACCAATAGCGAATCGGTGAACACGTCTAGATGTTCAATGTTGAGTCCGAGAGCCATTTTGACCCCAGCAATTATTGCTTCGTATTAAGCTTCGTTATTCGTTACCATGTAATTCAGGCTAATAGCAAATTCAAATTCCCTTCGTTCTGGGGATAAAAAATGTATCCCAATTCCCCCTCCATGAGTTGTGGCAGATCCATCAGTGTGTAATATCCATGTCGATGTTGCCCTACTGGTTCCCACTTGGTTTGATATAGAAAATATACAGCATGCAGTCTCAACTACACTATTTCCCAAAGTTTCGGCCATGAAATCTGCTAGAGCTTGCGCTTTGATTGCGACTCGCGGCTTAAACTCCAACCCAAACTCACTGACAATTGCCCATTTCACCAATCTACCCGAGGTTTCTGGCTTTGCCAGCACTTGCTTCAATGGTTTGTCAGTTACCACGGTAATTGGGTGGGACTGAAAATACGGTTTCAACTTTCAAGCTGTAATAACAATCGCTAATGTAAACAATTCTATCTCCAAGTAATTTCTCTCCGCCCCCTGCAGTACTCTGCTCACATAATGTATTGGTAACTGTTGAGCTCCTTTTTGCTTGAGCAGTACTGTACTGATTGCATTTGCAGATACTGCCAGATAGAGATACAACATTTCATTCTCCTCCGGTTTTGCTAACAACGGCGGACTTACCAAATACTTCTTCATTTGCCTAAAAGCCTCTTCGCATTCCGGCATCCAAATAAAATCTTTGTTTCGCTTCATCACTTTAAAGAAATTGAGGTTCTTTTCTGCAAATGTTGATATAAATCTTCCCAAGGCCGTCAGACGGCCCACCAAACATTGCACGTCCCTCACTGTCCTTGGTGAAGGTAAATCCAATACTGCTTTTTATTTTATCAGGATTGGCCTTAATTCCTCTCTCATTCACCACATATCCTAGAAATTTTCCAGCCGTTACTCCAAAAGTGCATTTTTTAGGATTTAGTTTCATTCCATATGTCCTCATTATGGCAAATGCCTCATCCAGATGTTGCACATGTTCATCGGCTTTTAGGCTCTTTACAAGCATATCGTCAATATACACTTCCATCGATTTTCCGATTTGATGGTAAAACATTTTAGCCACCAACCTCTAAAATGTGGCTCCCGCATTCTTCAATCCGAACGGCATTACTCTATAACAGTACACTCTGGTATCTGTTACAAATGTTGTCTTGCTCTGATCTTGCACTGCCATGAAGATTTGATGAAAACCACTCTTTGCATCCATCATGCTCAGTAATGCACATCCTGCTGTAGAATCCACTAGTAGATCTATCCGCGGCAAAGGAAAAAGGATCTCTCGGACAATGCTTGTTTAAATCAGTATAATCCACACACATTCTCCATGTAGCTTCTTTTTTCAAGACCAACACAATATTGTTCAACCATTCTGAGAACCTTATAGCATAAATATGCCGAGCTGCTAAGAGTTCTTGTACCTCTTTCTCAGTTGTTTCATTATTTTTCTTGCTAAAATTTCGCTTCTTCTGTCGTATTGGTTTCGCACTCTTGTCTACATTCAGATGATGTACTATGATTCTTGAGTCTATCCCGAGAAGATCAAAATCGGACCATGCAAATATATCTGAATTACGGCAGAGACAGTCTACCAACGCAGCCTCTATAATCCAGTCCATTTCTGCTCCAATCTTGATTACTTTCTCAGAACTTTCTTTGAAAAGCTGAACGATTTTGACTTCCCCTAAAGGTTCATCTTACATTCTTGCCATTGCTTCAATAACTGACTTTCTATTTTATCTCGCCCTTGTTCTCTAGGCTCAATCCGCTCTTGACTCAGATTTGTCTTTGTTTTGATCTTCTTCTCCGTTTGCCGTTTCTCAACCACATTCATGCGCCTTTTATTCGTCATCCTAGCTGCCCTATCTAAAACAGCGTTAACGGTGTTCCCACAGACGGCGCCAATATTTTGGTCTTATTTCGTCACGGTAATAGAACACAGTAAACAGTACAATGAGAATATAAATAACCAAAATAATATTAATCCAGTTAAATTAATCGGACTAACTTCATCCGAAACACCTACTATCTATTACAGATCTTACACTGATTCAAATATACAAATAACTCTAACTATTCAACGCGTCGAATAGTAGTTGTTCGATGTGCGCCTCGAATGGTGCTGGTTCGATACTGAGTCAATTTGTTATGGTCTCGTTGATACACAAGAGCGTATCGAATAAAGGAACGTATCGAACACGGGAGCGTATCGAAAGCGCAATTCGATGTGGTCAGGTTAGGATTCAAGTTCGATCTGCCTCTGAATGCTGAAAACCAGGTATTTATAATAGTCTCGTTCTGCGGGACCCATAAAAGCTGAATAAAGCGCATAGAATCGTAACGATTCGATGCGCGTCTTGAATGGGAACTATTCGATGCGTTAAGTGTATCGAATTGGGCCAATTCGATACGGTTATGGGCCGGCCCAATTCACAATGCTGGGCCAATCCTAAAATACCCCCATCACATATATTTCAATTACAATAAATACATACAAAAATACAACTTTGAGGATTCGCTACCGTACTGTAAATCAACTAAATTATCGTGTTAATTACAAAAACCTTTAAAGAAAATGTTGATCGATAATTGGCTTTTGAGCGATCATATATATCATATTTAAAGAAGCTAACGTGGCGGCCAATTATATAATATGAGTCAAGTTCGAGGAAGATACGAATCAATAGAAGCACAGATAGCGGTTAAAGCTAGTTATATATTAGTCTTAGTGGGAAGAACCAGTACAAATATAATACGCGTCGACTATTGAATGTGGATATTCGATACGCGGATGAATAGTGTATGGTCATTAATGAAGTTTATCTTCATTAGCGGAACCCAAATGCATATAGAACTCGGGATGTTGGGACTGCACCTGTGATTTAGTTGGAGAATATTTGGAATTGAGACCAAAAATAATAAGTGCAAAGTGCAAAGTGTGTGAATTGTAATTGCTTATTGAGAAGCATTTTATTTGTGAAACAAAAATTCAATATTTGTGAATATTTTGAATTTTGAAGACACACTTATTGTGCTTGAATGTGGTCAAAAATCATTTGAATGCATTCAAATGGTTATGAATGACAAGAGTAATCACCCCCTTTAATGTCTTGTGGTTGTTACATTTTTTCTCACCTATAAAAGGTGGCCTCTACTCTTGGGAAAAATCATCCAACAAGCATACAAAACAAAAACATTCTTTTTGCATACATAGCATACATTTTTCTAAGTTCTGCAAGTATTACGAAGTTCGATAGAGGAATTGATGTTAGCTTCAAGACTTTTCCACCGCGACGGACGTTGTACCTTGTGAGGTCGTTGCCATCGAGGGTTCGAAACTGAACCGACAAATTGATCTTAAGGGGAGGAGGTTAAATTCCAACTCGTCCAATTCACTCCAAAGAAGTTTCTGACTCACCTAATCCACTCCAAGGATTTTATCATCATTTGCTGAGAGGTAGTTTAATTATTTTGTTGCGTTTCAATTCATATCCATGCATGTTATATGAAAGTGTTGCTTCTATGAATTGTTGATACGTGTTTTGGAGATTATTCTATTGTTTATTACGCTTATGTGCACGCACGTAAACCTACAAGCTTAAGATCAAATTTTTTTATATTTAAGTATTTCGTGTGTTGCACGTTGAAGGTGATTTTAATTTCCAGAATCTGTTTAGTCTAATTTTGGTTTTGAAAATCGGTTAATCTGCTTCTGTTAGTTTCAGAATTTAAATTGTGTTGCTTAATTGTTAGAAAATGTGTTTGTATGATTCTGTGTACTGTTGCTCATATTTAAACATTTCTTGATTTCCAAAGCCCGTTAAGGGGTTGTGTTCAATATCTTCAAATCTGATTCCTTGAAATCAAAACTCGTGTGGATATTAATTTGTTGAGTTACTTTTTTCAAAGGTTTTCAAAATTGTTTCCAGTAGCCTTAAGTTTTAACGAATTGAAAACAGGAAGTTCCAAAAAATTGTCAAAACTGTGATTCGATCACAGTACCTCTTGCTAATTGAAGGAAACTTTACCATTAGGCTGTTACATTTCTTGAAGATTAATTGCGCTGTAGCATATATGTTTATGTTATAAAGCTGCTGAATTAAAATCTGTTCAAAAATGTTACATGCTGGATTCGAACCTGTATCTTCAGCCTCATTTACTCTAATCCCTACCGTTAGACCAACATTTAATTTCGTTTAATGCATGCGTAAATGTGTACTTGACTTATAGTGCTGCAGTTAATTATTTAGTATTAAATCTTTAACTCCCATGCTATATTATATTGTTGATGCATGCTTATGTGATTAAATTAAGTTGAGAAACCAAACCGTACATGTGATAGTACTTTAATTTGGGAAAAAAATAGTTGATTATATGCTTATGATATTGCACGTGAACCACTGAGAGTAAAGAAAAAAAAAATTCCAAGTATTGAGACTTGTGAATTGAAAGGAAATTAAAAGTGAGAATATCTATACAGACGGTTCTGTCGCAGAAAGGTGGAGTGTAAGCGGACTTGTCCCTCCACTGGTCTGGGAACCTAATATTCTGTCGCAGAAAGGTTGACTTTAAAGAGGTTTCGTCCCTCCACTGGCCTGAGAATATCTGTGTAAATATTTGAGTTGAGAATTCTCAGCGATACTAATCGAAATAATTGTGAGAATTATTTGTTTAGTTATGGCGGCTGAAATTTCAAATAATAACTCGAATGAATGGTGGGTAGACATTGGGGCTACTCGACACATCTGCACCAATAGGTGGAGGTTTAAGACCTATAAACCAGTAGAGAATGAGCAGTGTTATAAGAGAAACTTTGTTGTCTCGAAGGTTGAGGGCGAAGGGACGGTTGTGGTGAAGATGACCTCGGGGAAAGAGTTGACCCTGAAAGAGGTACTTCATGTTCCAGAGATTCACAAGAATCTAATATCTGGTATAGTACTGAACAAGAAAGGTTCACACTTGTCTTTGAGTCAGACAAGGTCATCCTGTCTAAGGGTGGAACCTTTGTGGGCAAGGGTTATTTGTCGGACAATCTGTTTAAGATGTCTGTAACGACAATAGCGCCTAAGACTAAGATTAAGACTAGAAATGAGGCTATCACGTCCGTTGATGTAGTAACTGTGAGAGATTACTCGTGTGCCACTTTATGGCATGGTAGATTAGGTCACGTGAATCTTAAATCTTTACAAAGATTAAGTTCACTAAACTTAATACCAAAATTTAACATCAACCATAAGCACAAGTGTGAGACTTGTGTCGAAGGGAAAATGGCAAAGTCCTCGTTCCACTCGATAGAACGAAGCACTAAACCACTGAGTTTGATCCATACTGATGTATGTGATCTTAACTGCGTACAATCTAGAGGCGGTAAAAGTTATTTTATAACGTTTATCGATGGTTGTACAAGATATTGCTATGTATACTTAATGAGAAGTAAAGACGAAGCAATAGACATGTTCATTCACTATAAGAATGGAGTTGAGAACCAACTCGGAAAGAAGATCAAGAATCTTCGAAGTGACCGAGGAGGCGAATATGAGTCGCCATTTGCACAACTTTGTGCAGAAAGTGGGATCATTCATCAAACTACAACGCCATATTCTCCCGAGCAAAATGGTATTGCAGAAAGGAAGAATAGAACGTTGAAGGAGATGATGAATGCGATGCTCATAAGTTCTGGTCTACCTCAGAACATGTGGGGGGAAGCTTTGCTCTCCGCCAACCATGTGCTAAATCGCCTACCGCACAAAAGGTTGGATAAAACGCCTTATGAATTGCGGAAAGGACGCGCGCCTTGCTGCAAGTTCTTAAGGGTTTGGGGCTGGCTAGCAAAGGTCCCAATTCCGCCTCCTAAAAGGACTAGGATAGGACCTAAGACAGTTGACTGTGTATTCATTGGATATGCGCAAGATAGTAGAGCATTTTGATTTCTGGTACACAAGTCAGATAACTCTGAGATGAGTGTGAATACTATCATTGAGGCTCGAGACGCTTCATTCTTCGAGGAGATATTTCCCCACGAAACTCGATTCATTGAGGAAACGAAAAGAAATGTGGGGGTGAGAGAATCTCAAGAAGATGAAGAAGAACAAAGTCCGAGAAGAAGTAAAAGAGCTAGACAAGAGAAATCTTTTGGCTCAGATTTTCTAACATACATGTTAGAAAATGATCCCGCTACTTTCAAGGAAGCAATGTCCTCTCCGGACTCGATTCTTTGGAAAGAAGCGGTAAACAATGAGATAGATTCTGTCTTACAAAACCACACGTGGGAGCTAGTGGATCTTCCTCCGGGAAATAAACCACTAGGACACAAGTGGGTCTTCACGAAGAAGATGAAAACTGATGGTACCGTTGACAAGTACAAGGCGAGACTTGTAGTCAAGGAGTATAGACAAACATAAGGTGTTGATTATTTCGACACTTATGCTCATGTTTCCAGTAAAACGTCAATTCGTTTAATCATTGCTCTCACGACTTTGTTTAATCTTGAGATCCATCAAATGGATGTGAAAACGGCGTTCTTAAATGGAGACTAAAAAGAGGAGATTTACATGGAACAACCCAAAGGGTTCGTGGTTCCATGTAAAGAGAAAAAGGTGTGCAAACTTGTCAAATCCTTATATGGGTTAAAACAAGCACCTAAACAATGACACGAAAGATTTGATAGCGTTATGCTTTCAAATGGATTTCGTATAAATCAGTGTGACAAATGTGTTTACGTGAAAGGAGAGGAAAAAGACTATGTTATAGTCTGTCTCTACGTAGATGACATGATCATTGTCGGTAATAATAATAACATTAATATTACCAAGAAGATGTTGTCACGCAACTTTGACATGAAAGACTTAGGTCTTGCAGATGTCATACTTGGGATGAAAATCACCAAGACACCAGATGGCTACGCACTGTCCCAGGGTCATTACGTCAAGAAAATTCTTGACAAGTTTGACAAGGGAAGCGATGCTATTGCAAGAACACCAATAGAAGTGGTGTGTAATTTGCACAAAAACTATGGAGATAGTGTGCGTTAGTTAGAATATTCAAGGATCATAGGCAGTCTCATGTACCTCATGAACTGTACTAGACCTGATATTGCAAACTCGGTGAATAGACTGAGTAGGTATACAATCAATCCTAGTACTGAGCACTGGAAAGCGATAGTTAGAGTAGTTAGATATCTAAGATACACTGCTAACTATGGATTGCATTATACCAGACATCCAACGGTCACATAAGGCTTTTCGGATGCTAACTGGATCGCAGACTCCAAGAATATAAGATCTATGAGAGGATACATATTCATAATTGGAGGTGCGTCGATTTCTTGAAAATCATGCAAGCAGACGTGCATTGCAAGATCTACTATGGAATCTGAGTTCATAGCGTTGGATCTTGCAACTGACGAGGCTGACTGGCTTCAGAATTTTCTTCAAGATATTCCGATGTGGCCAAAGCCAGTGGCTCATATTAGCGTGCACTGTGATAGTCAGACAGCTATAGGAAGAGCACAAAGTAATGTGTACAATGGGAAGTCTCGACACATACGTCGAAGACATAAGAGTGTACGACAGTTGTTGAAAACTGGCGTAATTTCCTTAGACTTTGTGATGTCTAAAGAAAATATTGCAAACCCATTGACTAAAGGTCTAGCGAGAGAGCAAGTAGAAATTTCATCGAGGGGAATGGGATTGAAGCCCACGAAAATGACCTCCAACCACGATGGCAACCCTATCTGAATTGTAAACCCCAATTTGCAGGTTCAAAGGGACAACCGAATTGTGAGAGGTGAGGTCGAACAAAGCACTCGAGAAATTGAGTTCCCAACCCATTTCTATGATGAAAGAGTGATAGACATGTACAGTGAAGGAGAACTTGAGGTTCTAATGATCCTTATGACTTGTTATAACAAGTGGGGTATGACAGGATATCCTTAATGAGAGATCACCTATGTCGAATGTGAAGGGGCCGCTTCGTTGAGATGAGTTAAAGGGCTAAATCTCTAGAGCGTTCGATGAATTTTGCCAAGGCAGTCCAGGGCCGAAATGGACAACAACGAAAGGACGAAAAGTAATACTAGAATGAGTTGTGTGACTATCATTGTCTTGGTATACACAAAACGCCGAACAGTTCAAGGCATCACGTCCACTGGTTGGCAAGTATATCCGATGGTATTTCATTAAGGAAGGTTCAAGGCCCAAAACCACCTATCCTGATGCAACAAGTTCTGGCAGAACTCAGAAATTGCATTTAGCATTGCTAGGCTCACGTGCATTTTAACCAATTACATTCATGTGGGGGATTGTTGGAGAATACTGAGAATTGAGACCAAAAATAATAAGTGCAAAGTGCAAAGTGTGTGAATTGTAATTGCTTATTGAGAAGCATTTTATTTGTGAAATAAAAATTCAATATTTGTGAATATTTTGAATTTTGAAGACACATTTATTGTGCTTAAATGTGGTCAAAAATCATTTGAATGCATTCAAATGGTTATGAATGACAAGAGTAATCACCCCCTTTAATGTCTTGTGGTTGTTAAATTTTTTATCACCTATAAAAGGAGGCCTCCACTCTTGGGAAAAATCATCCAACAAGCATACAAAACAAAAACATTCTTTTTGCATACATAGCATACATTTTTCTAAGTTCTGCAAGTATTACAAAGTTCGATAGAGGAATTGATCTTAGCTTCAAGACTTTTCCACCGCGACAGACGTTGTACCTTGGGAGGTCGTTGCCATCGAGGGTTCGAAGCTGAACCGGCAAATTGATCTTAAGGGGAGGAGGTTAAACTTCCAACTCGTCCAATTCACTCCAAAGAAGTTTCTGACTCGCCTAATCTACTCCAATGATTTTATCATCATTTGTTGAGAGGTAGTTTAATTATTTTGTTGCGTTTCAATTCATATCCATGCATGTTATATGAAAGTGTTGCTTCTATGAATTGTTGATACGTGTTTTGGAGATTATTCTATTGTTTATTACGCTTATGTGCACGCACGTAAACCAACAATTTTTGCATAGGTTGTACCATATCGAATGTGGACATTCGATATCGGAACCTATATCGGCTGCCATCCCCGATATAAGAACGCTGGGTCGACTTTTGTTGGGCTTGACCCATATAACTAGGCGACCTGGCCTACGGAAATTACCCATATCATGTAGTCTCCCAGTTTAGGAGTTATTATTGTAAACAATAACTCGTAAACTAAATCAAATTTGAATTATCAGTACCTCTTGTACCCCTAGTTCAAATGTGGGAGCTCGGATACAAGAATTTTCTTTTAGAACAATGGTGGACCCGCAATATAATTTATCGTAGCACCGAGGTCCACATTTGAATTATGAGCGAAGGTCCTCTGGGCAGAAGGTTGTATTACTGAACAATATTTCAAAATTACTTCGAAAGTGATTTCTATATCGAATATTTTCGATATTGATGTTCTGATGTCGAATCTCGATTTCGATATCATTTGCCATAAATGCGGAGTCCAAAGGCCTGATCTCTATAAATAGGCAATAAGAGGAGAGAGAAAAGTCATTTGTCTTTTAGAAAACGCGTACTTATTTCGGCAAAGGTATGTCGAATATATTCGACATAGCTCTCGATATTGACAGGGGCAGAGCCAGGATTTGAAACAAGGGGGGTGAGATTGCGATAATTTTTTTTTTCAACTTAGTTAAAGCTATAGAAAAACTGTGTATATGATATGTTACTAACATTCACTGTAAAACATAATTGTACAAGTAAATGAATCGAAACAATCCATTTGTTCAAAGTTAATATCTGAATATCATCAAGATAACACGGCATAAATTAAAATAATAAACTGTTAACATCTGAATAAATATAAAGTGATAAAAATAAACATAACAAACTTCAAAAGTAATACTCAATAACCAAAAAAAAAAAGATACTTTAAATTGTGATTTAAGTTTTTTAATTAAATTAAACTCATCTATGATCGAATCAACGTCAAAACTCTAAGCAATTTATTTTTCAATATGCATAATGAGACTATTAGCTAAGAAACCATCTTCCATTTTATTCTGCAATCTCGTATAAACAAATGGCAATGAATTAGTCTAATGCAACACAACTTTTTTGTTACTATAAGACTAAAAATCATATGATTTTTGAACTACAAAACAATTATGCCTATTTGTATAAATAACTTTGTATATAATAAAAACTCGAATAACAATTTAACACAATATCATACTTAAACTATGAATCACAATATATTACACAGAAAAATATAAAAAATAAATGATTGTCTTACAAAAGGAGAGAGGCTGGTCGCTGGAGCATAATCTTTTTTCCTAAAAAAAATAAATAAATAGAGAGGAGCCGTGTCTTTTGTGGTAACAATTGCAAAAGTCTATTTCATTTTTCTTTTCTTTTTGTTTATAGTCAAATTAGATTTAGGGCCCTACCTCTTTTTATAACAATGGTCAATGGGCTGTTGTGTTTTTCTTTTTTTTTTGTGCCCATTTCTTTTGGGCCACAACTTACTATTTTTTTAGAATAATAAAAGAAGGCCCATATTAGTTTTGAGAAGGGGACAAATTAACACAATGATTCATTTTCAACATAATATTTTCTTAATACTAGTATTAAAAAAATGGATAATTCTATCAAACCCCCAAACTATGGTACCTTTTACCACACGAGATCAGAACTTTCATTTTAGCTCCCGTGCCCCCTAAACTTTAGTCGTTTGTGCGAATTGCCCCGTTTTTCAGTTTTTGGCAATTTTTCCGCCAAAAATCGTTGAAAAAAATATTTAAAGTTTGACTAAAACCTTCGTCTCGTTGAGACGGTTCCGATGGTGGTGACGGTGTCACAAAATTCAAAGTCAATACACGGGAAATTTAATTTAAGTGTATTGGACTTAAATTAGAATTCCCATATTATAACTTTGAATTTTGCATCATCGTCACCACCATTGGAACCGTCTCATCGAGATGAAGGTTTTAGTCAAACTTTAAATAATTTTTTCAACGATTTTTTGTGGAAAAATTGCCAAAAACTGAAAAATGGGGCAATTCGCACAAACTAATAAAGTTTAGGGGGCACGGGAGCTAAAATGAAAGTTCTGACCTCGTGCAGTAAAAGGTACCATAGTTTGGGGGGTTTGATAGAATTATCCCTAAAAACAAATTGCAAAATGTTGGGGGGTGCAACTGCCGCCACGCACCCCCTGGCTCCGCTATTGGATATATACATTCGATATAGTATTTCGATCTGAGTCCCGATATTGATTTTATCTCGAGAATTTCGAGGTTCGATACACCTTGTATATCGGATCTATTATGATATCTATGGTGGTCGCTTTTGATATTGCCAAACATATATCGAAAATCTGTATTCTTTAGCTTACTTTATGACTATTAACCGGTTTAATTAATTTGTTTACCTTTGAGTTTTATTTGTGAGATTTTTGCGACTTGAATTTGTCAATCCTCAAAAGTTTTTCAATTTTGTTGACGTAAATAGTATGTGAGACAGCCATGTCTCGAACAAGAGATGCTGACATGTCGCATGACAATGCTGGCTTTGTTCCTGGTCTGGGACCTGATAGTGATGGTGATCATCATCAACAATATACTTTAGGCGCTGCGTCCCCTGCACTCTCGGTTGAGATGTCAGATTTGCGCTCATTGGTAGATGATTATGAAGGCGATGGGGATGAAGATGACATGGATGACGTTGAGGGCGGGGAGGAGGAGATTGAAACTAAGGAGGAGAGGGAAAATGAGTTTGGTCTGATAGATGTGCCAGAGGTGAAGAAGTACAAAACCGCTATTAAGTATGAAGATATGGTATTGCGTCCCCCATCATCCTAATTATTATCAGGCCGAGTACCATATTGACGGGTACAAGATAAGATTCCTCGACTCTAGCGAGCGGATGCACACAACCCCTTAAGGGGTGGATCACGGTGAACACAAAACATTTTGTCAATGGGTTGTGTTTTCCTATTGATCCTTTGATCGTTGCCATTTTGAAGAGTATCGGTGTAACGCCCCAAAAATTAGGAAAAAAATAAATTTTTACTTTAATCTTTGAACTTTTGAAAATTTCTAGTTTTGACCCTAAATATTTTTTTTTTGCATTTTGGTCCCTAAACTTGAAAGTTAGTCTTTTATTATTTTTATAGGTCTTTAATCCTAAAATATATATTTCAATTTCATATCTCAACCAAGATGATCGAATCATCTAGAAAAATTACATAAATAAATATGTATGTACCAAAGAAATCTAATTAAACCTATTTGAATTTTAATTATAAATAATTGAGGGACTTGATATGCAATTAACTAATTGATAAAGTAAGCCATGATATCTTTTTGATGAGGTAAGCCATGACATCCTTAAGAGCATGATAAAAGATTTTTTGCGATTTATTATAAAATAATTAAAGTAGGACCTTAATTAAAAGTATTTTAACATAATTTTTGCCAATAAATATTAGGCTTTCTTCCAACAATTTTCACACCTAAAATTATTTCGGTTTTTCCTTCTTTATTCCTATGAATCTCTAAGTTAGTGAGTCTACTTTCAGGGAAAATTCATCCCAAGTTCTTATTTCATCATTTTCTACCCGAAAATATTCCAAAACTTTTATTGATCAGAAATTATCCATTCTGCCATGCACCTTAGAAAAATCATAACTAATTGTAGAAAATTCCCTTTTGATCAAAACCAACAGCTAAATACTCCTTATGATGTCCTCTAACTTTCATATGAAGAAATATTTTTCAAATAAAGTGATTTAGAAGGTCGAAATTTCTAAACCGTAGACTGCTGTCTGAAAATCCGAAGATAGGTTCTTTGTTTTTAAAAATTATTTAGCATAGCAAACCTTTGTGTTTTCACGAAATCTTGGATTTCCACATCTCCCATGATGCTAGAAACTATAAAGCATAAAACAATTTGAAAACCAAGTTCATTTGGATGTCCGATCAAAGGTAAAACCAAAACCGCGGTGATTTTTCAGTTTATTTGGCACAACCTTTGTTTTCTTAATTTATAAGTTTAATCGCCATCATAATTCAATGTATTTATCACACACATAAATTTAACCTGATGCAATATTAGTCAAAATTAGATTATTATGATTTATAATCATGAATGACAGTTTTATGATCTTATTTATAACATTTAAATGGTAGATTTATCATGTTCAACATACTATTTTCATAAGTTTTACAAGATTATTCTTCCCACTTCCTGACCTAACCATCAAATAAGATTATTTACCATCCCTTATCATTTATTTTGATAAACCTCTCATGTTTATATTTTTATATTTAAGTTATAAAACAAGTATATGCATTTTTAAACTTACTATGTAAAATAAAGTAATAAATGACTAAGTTATACCTTTTAAGGTGTTATTTCGTATGATACGTATTTGGTATGTGGTTATTAAAAGTTTGGAATTGGTTAAAGACTAAACAGATGAGTTTACATAGAGTTAGTTAAGTAATATGTTTTTCTTTAAATTCATCATCTAAGATTTTCATGTTTTGTGTAATGACATAAATTAAGCTTATGTGTTATTACTAAGACTTACATTACAACTAGCATTCTTAACCAGAACGTTCTCAATTTCACCAACATCAGAACTGAAGAAAAAATACTAATATTTGTTGTAGAAAATTATAAATTCATTTGATTAATATTATTTAAATTTGTTAAAGGTTTGCCGAACTAATCAACGACATCAAGGTTCCCCGTACGAGTAAATGCGAGGTTCTATTTCTGATTGGTTCTAGCCCCGTTTGGCATCCGACCCTGAGGAACTAGAACAGAAAAGCCACTACTCCATTACCAAACCTCGAACAACCTATATTTCATCATATTTCTCTTTTTGCATCTCATCACATAACATTATTCTCTTACTCGCCCTTAAATCATATCCAATCATTTATTAATTATATTAATTAATAATCATGGTAATTCTCTGATATAATCTCATATTTTGGTTCTTAAACTGTGCAAAGAGCAACGAACTGTGTTCGGGACATGTAGCTCAAAGAGCAACGGATATTATCGGGTTTACTAGCTTATTTGTTTATCTGTTATACCCATTGAGACGCCTTTGGGTAGTTGAGCCCAGGGATTGAGTCGACTTACTGCCGGGTAGTAAGGACTGTTGGTTTAAGTAATTTCACTTGACACCCATCTATCTAGGCGCCGCTTGCAGTCAGTAGTTGACTGTAACCCGCGTGCTGGATCGACATGTACTCGAGCATGTCTCTTAATTGTTTGTGAGATCACTCATCGTCAAAAGGTATAAGGTAGAATATTAGTAGTCATAAGGCTGAGTTTGTTTATTGTTAAGCACAAGTTCATTAACTATTCTATGAAAACTCCAGTACCATTGCTACATCAAATTGTCTAGTTGAACTATTTATACCGGTAAGATCACTCCCAAAATGTATCCAGTAGGTCACATTTAATTCTTGCATTACCAGTTCTTTTATATGAATCTCACTAAGTCATTAAAGACTTAATCCTCGTTTCTTCTGTCCATTCCTCAGGATATAATCAACATGACAGCATAGACCAAGTGAATAATTGTTCAAGCGTGCATTTTAGAATATTCGTGTTTTGTCACTAGGGCATAACCATTAAAATTGTCACATTATTTGTAATACCAAGACTTTCGCTGTATATATCAAAATATAATTTATAAAATGTGTATGGTTTTGATCCTAAACAAGTGAGACCCCTTCCTATGAGTTGCACTTTAGTCTGGATTGAGTAAAGTGGCTGGCCACCACTGAACCAACTCGGATCGGAGCATTGCTCGTATGGCGCGGTCGTCACAATATGGTATCAAAGCTATTGGTTAAAATATTTTGACAAACATTAATCACTCAAAGATGTTTCACTAAAATATTCATATAGATTAAAACATATATTCTTACATGAAACACTGATCAACATAAAAGAGTTACAATCGGAGTGTCGTATCTACGTCTAAAGCACGCTTCTTACCATGACTATTGTCACTATTTGTTTGTCATTGAATTTGTGACGAAATAGGATCTACTTTTGGTACATATGTTTTAAGTTTGTCAATTAATTCATTTGCAGTACGTGCATAGATGAAAATTTCATGAGCCGCCGGCTTCATAAACTCCTGCTCCACGCAATGATCTAGAAAAGACAACAATCCATCATAGAAACCATTGACATTGTAGAGCAATATAGGTTTTTGATGCATGTTTAGCTGTGCCCATGAAGCTATGCAGAAAATTTCTTCCAGTGTTCCTAACCCCCATGTAATGCAATAAAAGCATCAGAATTATACAACATTTTAGCTATTCTTTCATACATGCTAGGTACTATAACTTCCTCCCATAAGATTGAACCATTGGAATTCATGTCAGCTAAGGCTTTTGGTATGATCCCTAACACACTACCTTTATTTGAAAATGCACTTATTGCAACACACCCCATTAATCCTAAACTTCCTCCCCCATACATCAACTTAATCTTT
This sequence comes from Linaria vulgaris, assembly GCA_948329865.1. Lineage (NCBI taxonomy): Eukaryota > Viridiplantae > Streptophyta > Magnoliopsida > Lamiales > Plantaginaceae > Linaria > Linaria vulgaris. Next base: position 45,065,344 of record OX415253.1, read on the forward strand.
CTCGCAGCCAATATGTTTCCCAAACTACTTGCTACCTCCAGAAACTCTCGAACTTTTCCTGTACTAGACCCACAAAAGACACAATGTATTTTATTTGTCGAGTTGAAGATTTTTTTCATCTCAATATTTTTTTCTCTGATTATGTGGTATGTGTCAATGTGTGATCTTCGATATCATAAAATCGCTATTTATAAGAAAACATAGTAGGCGTACCGAGGAAGCTTTTGAAACAATAATAATACAATACCTTGAAAAATAATAATTAATTAAATAGCTGCTCCAACAATCTATCTTTTATTAATATCTTTCCCTACAGTTCATCCTTGATGATATAGCATTTACCAATCTAAGAAAACGCATTCATATCGTTGTACCCCGTCATCTGTTATTTGTGCCTATTAATATATATATATATATATGTGTGTGTGTGTGTGTGTGTGTGTGTGTGTGTGTGCATATATAGATAAGACTCTCTAAGTTTTATTTGTATTGAAAAACTAAATATATGCATAATTCTTAAAATACGTGCATGCACTTATAAGGAAAAATTATGCCACCTTATTTTCCTCATGTGTTTTGTCTAAGTATCCAAATTTATTCATTTGAATACAAAATTTCCAAAATAATGATAACATCAATAGTAATAATAAATCACAAAAACTTCTATGTTATGTTACAATTTAAATTACTCGTGTTCCTTGTGATAGTTATTTTTTTAATTAGCATGATTTATCGACAAAAAAAATAATTTGGATTAAAAATTTTAGTACTCAAAATTTTAAGAATATTAAAGATTTTTCTAATTTCTCTATATTATGCTCGTTAGTTAAAATATTTATTTTAAGATTTCAAAAACACAAACATATTTTACACAAACAAGTCACATACTTCTAAACATTAATTTTCGTCCCAATCATCATACCTCAAAAAAAAAAAAAACTCCCAACAGTTATAAACGGCTATAATAGCCATGTCTCCTTTTATAAATACATTATTTTTATACTACAAAATACACACTCATCTTCATCTAACTTCTCTCTACCAAAAATGGATCATTTGGTTCAAGTAATTCTTGTTGTAATTTTTGTTTTTTTATTTTTATTTTTCTTCTAAATGATGAAGAAACATCATTTGAACTTGCTATTGTATTTTTAGGATTCGCAATACCTTTCCTATTTCTTGCTCTTGGTAGGAGTTTACTATTATTATGTAAGTTCAATTGAAATATTGCATCTTGGATAATAAGACATTTATTTGAGTAGTCTTCTTTTAGTTATATAGTTGTTATAATGTGTGAAACGTCAAAAACTTGAATTGCATAATTATATTAAGCTAATCAATTTTTTTTTTACTAAACTCTCGCATATTATTAGACAAAAATCATAAGAGTTTAATTTTCTTCTTCGAGAAAATGAGTTTACGACTTTCTATGGTGTTAAGTGTTAGTCCTTAAGGATAAAATTAATCAAAATATCGGTTAGAAATACTTTATCTTGAAAATTATTCAGGTTAGAATCTGGGGACCAAATTCCTTTAAGGAGGGGGATTGTAACGCCCTAAAAATTAGGAAAAAAAAATAAATTTATACTTTAATCCTTGAATTTTAAAAAAATTATAGTTTTGACCCTAAATGTTTAAAAAAAATTGCATTTTAGTCCATACACTTAAAAGTTAGTCTTTTATTATTTTTATAGGTCTCTAATCCTAAAACATATATCTCAATTTAAAATCTTAACCAAGATGATCGAATTATCTAGAAAAATTACATAAATAAATATGTATGTAACACAGAAATCTAATTATACCTATTTGAATTTTAATTATAAATAATTGATGGACTTGATATGCAATTAACCAATTGATGAAGTAAGCCATGACATCTATTTAATATGGTAAGCAATGACATCCTTAAGAGCATGATTAAAAGTTTTTTTGTGATTTATTATAAAATAATCAAAGTGGGACCTTAATTAAAAGTATTTTAACATTATTTTTGCCAATAAATAGTAGGTTTTTTTCCAACAATTTTCACACCCAAAATCTTTTCGGTTTTTCTTTCTTTATTCCTATGAATCTCTAAGTTAGTGAGTCTACTTTCAGGAAGCATTCATCCTAAGTTCTTATTTCATCATTTTCTACCCGAAAATACCCCAAACCTTTTATTGCGCGAAAATTATCCATTCGGCCCTGCACCTTAGAAAAATCATAACTAATTGTAGAAAAATCCCTTTTTATCAAGGCTAACGACTGAATACTCCTTATGATGTCCTCTAACTTTCATATGAAGAAATATTTTTCAAATAAAGTGATTTAGAAGGTCGAAATTCCTAAACCGTAGACTGCTGTCTGAAAATCCAAAGATAGGTTCTATGTTTTCAAAATTATTTAGCATAGCAAACCTTTGTGTTTTCACGAAATCTTGGATCCCCACATCTCCTATGATGCTAGAAACTATAAAGCATAAAAAGATTTGAAAACCAAGTTCATTTGGATGTCTGATCAAAGGTAAAAGAAAAACTGCGGTGATTTTTCAGTTTATTTGGCACAACCTTTGCTTTCTTAATTTATAAGTTTAATCGTCATCATAATTCAATGCATTTATTACACACATAAATTTAACATGATTGATATGGGCATTTCCTGCATAAGGGGCCTGGCTCAAACCAGGCCCATCTTTGATCATATCGGAGACCACCTTCGATCTCATATCGGTAATAATCACCGATATGTTACTATGGTCCCCGGATCCCGATGTCTATAAATACGCGGTACACGGATCCCAAAGTAAGCAATAATTATCCCTCAGCTACCACGCATCCCATCGAAATACATCCCCGATCTCACTCTTGATATCGCATTCGATATTGGGATTACCTTGTGTTCCTCTAATACGTCATACCACCACACTACCGATATCACATCGAGGGGCATCCTCGATATCATGTCGAAGACAATCACCGACATACTTCTGATCTAGTCACCGATATACCATTGCCCTCCAAGCATTGAGGCATTAGTTCGAGGTGTTCCGGACCAAGTCTACACGAGAGACATAGTGTAGGCCTGATTTGAGATAGACTCGTTGTATTGTTAGATCATTCACTTGTAACCGACACACGCATATATATATAATACGATCTATTGCCAAATCAGTGGCGCCGTCTGTGGGAACACCAGTTCACGGACGAGGACGCCATGATGCAAGGAAGGAGGACTCGATCCGAGTTTAACAGAGTTGTGACTAGAAACACGAGGATTGAGGACACACCACCTCCTAAACAGCCTATTGACCAATAACAGACAATGACCCAAGCTGAGATGGAGCTTCCTCCAGCACATAATGAACCGCGACGTAGGCGCAGGACTAGGAGACCACCGCGAGGCATGAGTTCTGGTCCAACCACTGCCATACCAAATAAGGCGGAACCTGATACTGAGGGCCCGACCACTGAAAACCCGGCGGCGGATGTCCCGATGACCGAGGTGCCAAACGCGGATCTTCCCAGATCACATGAGACGATGGCTGCAGGTCAGAGCACCATTCCCCCTGCCGCCATAACCCCGGAGATGCTAGCAAAGATCAACGCTTCTGTAAAAGCGGCGCTTGACACTACATTGGAGACTTTGCTTCCACGACTGGCGGAACAAAGGACAAGGGACATTCGGGCAAGGCCCCATGAATCCCGAACGGGTGAGAGAAGGACCAGGCAGGGATATGATGAATATGAGGATACGGGGGACTCATTCAGAGAGATATGGCCCGCTGATTACGACAGGTCGGAGAGACGGGACCCTAGGACCCTGGACCGAGAGATAGCAAGAAGGATGGAACGGCTTGACCGCGAGAGGGCGGAAATAATTAGGAGAATGGAATGCGGTCGCGACCACGCTGAGATTGCACATTCAAAAAATGAGGATGCAGAAGTACTGCAGGTAATATCGAGGAGTATGGAACAACTAGACCGCGAGAGGGCGGAGTTGACGAGGAAGGTGACTCAGAGTCATTGGAAGGGTCGCAGCAGGACCCCGTTTTCGGATGAGATAGAGGTTGAGGTATTGGAAAGAGGGAACAAGATCCCAGTGATCAAGCCATACGACGGAAGAAGTGATCCTACAGATCATCTCCATCAGGTCGATAGCATTTTGAATCTGCACAACTACTCAAGAAACATAAAGGCGAAGATCCTATCCACCACTTTAACGGGCGCTGCACTGGATTGGTTCGCTAGGCTGGAGGCCATATCCATAACGAACTACGAGCAACTAAGGGAAAAGTTTGAGAATCAGTTCTCTAGCCAAAAGAGAATGAAGACCAACCTGTTACACCTCGGCGCGGTGCAACAGAGGGAAAGCGAAAACCTTTGGGAATATATGAAGAGGTTCAATGATGAACTGTTGAAGGTGGATGAGCCGCATGGCGGGCAGGTCATGATGATGTTGTTCAAGGGTACGACCCATCACAGGTTCGTCGGCGAGCTAATCAAATTGACTGAGCCCACCATAGCACATATCAACATGCTTGCGAACCAAATGTTTTACGAGGACGAGATGATGGCGACGCCTCAAGGTTTGTTTTCCAGCAGGAACGCGGACAGAGATTGCAACAGGGAAAGGCCCCCAATGACGTACACCCCGTTAAATAGAGGCATTCTGGAGGTGATGATCGTGGCAAAAAGAAATAGATGGCTGACGGAACCCAAATCGTTGAATGAGACTTCCGGGATGAAGTCGTCGGGCAAATACTGCGCGTACCACCGTCAACTTAGACACATGACGGAGGATTGTACGCACCTGAGGAATGAAATTGAAAGATTGATTAAAGAAGGGAAATTGGTCGAGTTTGTCAGAAGCGCCAAGGAAGATTCTACAGGGGCAGAACATTCTTTATCCCCTAGAAGAGATTACTCACCCAGGAGAGGAAAGCAGAAGATGATTGAGGCACCCGAGGAGCGTGGTAGGACCATAGTGAATGCCCCGAGCAGAGGCGTTATAAACATGATCAACGGAGGAGGCTTGAGAGCTAACACGGCTCACAACCGAGAAACCATAACACGAAGACTCCAGGGTGGAGCCTACATTGGGTACACCAATGCGATCATGCCGGAAGCGTACTTGGAGCAGGAGATCTCTTTCACTAGGAGAGACTTGGAACAACTTAGTCCATTGGCCTTGACCGCAGGTAAACTAGATTGGCCATTGGTTATTACAATTAATGTGGATGAATATCAGGTGCATAAAGTGCTGGTGGATAGTGGAAGATCTGCAAAACTGATATTCTCAAAAGCCTACGAGCCGATGAGGATAGCCCCGAACAGGCTAAAGCCGATATCCACCCCATTGACCGGATTCGGCGGAGCAGAGGTAGTTCCACTCGGATAAGTTATATTGCCCATAATGGTTGGCACATGCCCACGCACTCGGGTGACGCCGATAAAATACACAATTGTCGACATCCCGTTTCTCTACCACGCCATCATTGGCCGACCGACACTCAACCAGATCAGGGCAGTGGTCTCCACTTATTACCATAAGATTAAATTCCCGACACCTCAGAGAGTGGGCGAAATTCTAGGTGACCAGATACAAGGATGAATGTGCTATGTGGACTCGCTGAAGCACCCTAGAATCAGAAGAAGACAAGAAATACAAGTCACACACCAAGAATACATTCCGCGCACGGAGTGATCACCATGAGGTATCACGGTTTTAGAGCATTCTTTGAATCTCATGAGGTATCACGGTGTGTAATATTTCAAATTTCCAGCAGCCCGTGTCGTATATGACATCACAAACGCGGGTTTCCGATCCTTTGGTGCAATATTCACGACTCTGTCACATAAACGCGATTCCCCTAACCAATTATAGAACCAAAAAGATGTATTTCTCATGTTCCCAACTTTCTACCGTAGGAAAGGCTTCATCAGAACCATGCATCGCATTACTCCTTTCTACGCCGCACTCGCATAACTCTTTGGATTGTGGTTTAAAATTGACTCCCCCTTTAAGTACTTCACACTAATCATACTTCTCCAAACCATATCCTCATTTTTTAGCACCTTCCATGCTATCTTCGCCAACATCACCTCATTGCTAGTACAACACGTTCTAAGTCCCAACTCTCAATCCCTCTTCTTTCTCCGGCTTCGTCACTTTATCCCACTCGATAAGGTGTATCTCTTTTTTCCTCAATATTAGTTGACCATAGAAAATCTCTATTCAACTTTTCGAGCTTATCACAAACACTTTCAGGGAGCCATGTCGATCCCATCTGATAAATTGGCATCACCGATGAAATAGATTGTATTAGGGTCACCCGGCCTCCAAGTGACAAGAATTGCTTCTTCCACCCCCTGAATCTCTCCATAACTCTATCCACCAACTCGACAAATTTTTCCTTATCCATTTGGCCATGTGCAAGGCTGACATTCAAATATCTTCCGAGGTTCCCTGTCTGCGTGCGGTCGTGGCCTTCCCCAACAATAAGAGATCATCCGCAGAAAAAAATTTGGGAAAGTCGAGGCCTTGCTCGGCATGGACCCACTGCCTTCCACACCGTTCTTCTATCAAATAAGAGAGGCGTTCGCCACATAACACGATTAAATAAGGGGATAAGGGATCCCCTTGGCGTAGCCTGCATGAGTGTCTAAACCCTTTTAACGGGGTACCATTCCATAGAATCTCAATCGCTGTGTGTGTTACACAAAACATAATGAGTTCGGTGAGAGCCTCGGGGAAATCGAAACTTCTCAAGGTATCCTCAAGAAAAGTCCAACTCACTTTATCGTACGCTTTCTCGAGGTCCAATTTCATGATCATATCTCCTGTTTTATTCTTTTTCTTAGCTTGTAATGAGTGTAGTACCTCCTCAAGAAGGAAGATATTATCCTGAGTGCTCCGACCCTTAATGAAATTGGATTGAGTAGGTGCGATGATCTTCGACATTATCTCTGTCAACCTCATCGTTATGCTCTTTGTTATGAATTTATAAATAATGTTTCATAAGGAGATAGGTCAGAATTGAGATATAGTTACCGGGTTTAGACTCTTAGGGATAAGACATAGAAAAGCTTCGCAAATCCGCTTATCAAAGCTTATTCTCATGAAGACTTCCTTTGCAAATTTCAATAGTGGTTCTTTGATCGAGTCCCAATTGCTCTGATAGAAAATTACTTGTAAGCCATTAGGGCCCAGAGGTTTGAGGGGGTAAAGCGCAAATACCACCTCTTTCAATTCATCTTCGGAGATCTTACGACAAATGTGGTGTTTCTCGTCCTCGTTCCAAGCCGCTTGGGATATCAAAGCCGAGAGCTTGGTCCTTCTCCATGCCCCTCTGACTCATACCCCCCGATGTGAACAACTTCTTGAAAAAATCCTTTGCATGGCTTTGTAGCTTCTGATTATCGTTCTCCCAGATGTCGTCCACTTTCAACATTAGATTTTTTTCTTTCGAGTCTAGTGGTTGTGGAACGGTGGAAAAACTTGATGTTACCATCCCCCGCTCGAGCCCACTTGATCATCAACTTTTGCAAATAGAAAATTTCTTCTAATAAAAGGACTTCATTATACTCTTTGATCAATATCGTCTCGAGCTCTGATACGGGCCTAGATATATAATAGATATTATTTATGTATTTTTATTAGATAATATTGTGTATGTATTTTAATTGTTTGAAAAATTCGTGGTACCTCCTCAATTGCTTCAAGCGATTCTTCATTGTAACAATATTTTGCAAGAATATGGATTGTAACAATATTTTGCATTCTTCATTCCAAAGCCACCCGGCCTCAAACATAAACAGCCGTCTCCCCCCGTATAAGGGTGTTCCTTGACAATGCTTTATGATTGAATGGTGGTTGGAGTGAATCCTCGGTAGATGAACCACTGTATTGTCCAGGAATAAGTCGATCCAACTTTGATTCGCAAGGGCTATGTCTAAGCGACCTTTGATGTTCGTGCCGTCGTTGCGTTTGTTGGTCCAAGCAAACACGGGGTCGTGGTACGCTAGGTCTATAAGTCCGCACCTATCTGTATAATTTTGGAAAAATTGGAGGCGACGAATAGGTGGTATACGACCTCCTTGCCTCTCATTCGCTAGACCCACCTCATTAAAGTCTTCGGTAACGAGCCAAGGGATATCTCAACCCGCCGCTGTTTTTACCAAACTATCAAACGCTCTCACCTTATTCACCTTACGCGGTTGAGCGTATTTTCACGTGACCCGTAACTCAAGTCATTATTAAATAATTTCATCCACCCTTTAACTAGTTTATCAACCACCATTTTCACCTATATTACTCCGGGGTTTATAAAGAATACCCTCACTGCCTCAATTGTTGCTACTTTGAGTCTACCAACAATTTTAAAGCGAAGCTTAGGCGAAGAAATTGGTGACAATCATTTTACCGAAAACGACGCGCTCTTGCAAATTCTGCACCAACTCAAATTTGATACTACCTCCATCCACAAGGCGAAAGGTGCGTTGTTCTTAAGGCCTTATTTTAGTTTCGTATTTGTCAGGAATTGTATTTTATCCTTTGTTTTTATATTGTATCCTTCGATATATTAAACTCAACAACCTTCTCTTTTACTTGATCGTCTTTGTTCTAAAAAACACCAATTATGGGATTTGGAATTCAAAAATTACAAGTACGTAATCAAATTACATTATAGTTGGATCCATCTGTTGAGATAAGTAGAATGGAGACTAGTAATAATCTGAAACGCCAACTTGAGCAATGGAAGGCCTAAATATCTTGATTCAATAATATTAATTCCTCACCTGTTTTCTAGGAAGGGAGATCAATCAAAAGTTTCTATATCTTAAGAGATTTGATATATTTGTTACCTAATATGCGGGAGGAAAGTTATATTCATATCTTTTCTAAAAGTAATCTTTTGTTTTTCCCCACAAATTCTTGAGTTCCCACATAGCTAGAAAACCACAACTTTCTCTCCCCCCCCCCCCCCCCCCCCCCCTAATTTTCTTGTGAACCAAATTGAGCCTAAGATGAGCGTTTTGGAGCAATTCATCTCATCTACTGTAATTCCAAATGATTTAAAGCCAAGAACATGGATTTATAGGTTCAAACTTTCACACGGTTAAAAGGAATGTGCTTTCTGTAAAATAAAATAGAATAAAAATGTAATGAATATTTAAGATTCTAAAATATCTAAATATACATAAAAAAAACAAGTGGCCTTTGCAAACTATTTTTAAAAGTAAAATTTTATGATTTGACTTAAAACACTTAAATACAACTTAAAATTAAAAGATCAAGGTGTTTAGTACACCAACTAAAACTAAATGCAACCGATTTTCATGTCCGAGGGCGATTATCGTGAAATTCTGAAATTTAAGAATTGTGGCAGACTTTATGGGCTCGTTTGGATGTATTTTTGATAATTTGGTTTGGTTCATTTTGGTTTGGGTTTTTGAAAAATATTTTGAAAAACGTGTATAGTTGTTGAAATTTAATTTAGATGTAATTTGAGTGTTTGGGTGTTGGAAGAAAAGTAAGTATAGAAACATCACATCAATATGATTGGTTATGATTGGTATGTATAAAAGTAATATTTTAATTAGTGATGATTTTGTTAATTAAAATGTTGTAGATATTATTTATTTAAAAAAATAATGACTTGTTATACAAGTGAGAATCAGTGAAGAGCTCTCATATAATTTTGTAAAAATAAAAATAGTGTACGTACTTAAAAATCACGATGCATTGTCTATGTAATTGTTCTGAACTAAAAATATAATTTATTATTCTGTATGAATAAAATATTTTATCACTTACTAAATTAAAAACAAAACGCTACAGAAAGCATATAATTGATTTATGTGTTGAAAAACTCCAGAAATATAAAAAAAAACAATGAAAAGCACTTTCAATTAAGGTTGTTAATGTGTTTAATAAAGTTAACAAAAAAATAAAGAATTTCATTGAGGTTCATAATGTATTCATATGTTTTATCTGTATTTGTATACACGTGACCTAAACACTTCATAATTATTGCACTTAAATCAACAAATAACAAAATATTTTATAAAAATACATGTATCACACAGGTGCGTAAGTCGCGACATAATTAACAATAACACACTTAAAGTACCACATATAGTACATAATTGGTGCGTGAAATGTTGGATAGGTCTTGAACAACATATAATATGCATTTATTACATGGAATATTTACTAAGATCTCGGTGATCTGCCTGTGCTACTCTCTCCCTTGCCAAAAGTAGTTTCTGTGCTTCGATCACGTCGGCGTCGCAACTCTGTAGAGCGTAGCCAAGGGTTGACACGTGAAACTCTTGAACCTCTATCAGAAGTATCAGGATGATCATTGCGATTAACCACATTTTGTTGTGTGATTCCTCGAAACTGATCAGGTTGTTGTCCCCAGTTGCTGCCAATAGAGGAATTGTTATCACTTACTATTGGATATGAAGAACTACCAAATGATTGAATGTCCTCATGTTGTGACTTGTCGAATATGTATTTCAATTCACTCCAACGAGGGTCTCCTAAATGAAAATACCTCACTGCCTCTGGAATGTTCTGTACCAAGTAATGTGCAACTTAAAGATTAGGTTGAAAGTGATAAGAGTAAAGTATTTAATATTCTAAATAAGATATTATATTTTCTAATACAAGTTATATACGTACCTGAAGAATGTAATGGTGCGATCGTTCAGAAATCTCAATGCGATTATTTTCTGGGTCATGTTGAACCCCAGGATAATGTAACAACTGAGAGAATAAATTATACCTTTGGGACAACTTCTCCATCTTTTTTCTTAAAAATTTTGGAGTAATGTTGCGATGAAAGTGTAGGGATATGTTCCGTGCAATTAGTTCTAAACAAGAATCTATTATCGACTCGTCAATAAATGGTCTAATTGACCTGTGACTGATCAAACTATCGATAAACATATTTTCTTCATCATCTCCCCATTTGATACGTTCCCACAATTCCTCAAGTGTTGCGTTTCGGCGACTCATTTCTATTGCAAATAAAAAAAGTTCAAAATATAAAACATACAACTTCTGAATAATACCAAACAAGAAGATATTTATTCTATGCACAATATAACGTCTAACGTCTTACAAAATATATTCTTATTACAAACATTTTATGCCTTAAACATATATGCTTATTACAACATCAACAAATTTAAGCAAACCAATTAGTTCTACTTTAGAAGCATGTAATTATTCTATGCTAATTACGATTAGCCCATATTGCTTCTGTTAGTGAATCCCTAAATGCATACATGCGATTAATCTCTTGTTGTGTCGGAGCACATGGCGCTTCATTGAAATCTTCATTATTGTCTTCATCATCTTCAACTACGGGTTGGGCATTTGCCAAATTAAAAAAATAATCATCTTGGTCGTGTTTGCGAACCCAATTATGAAGTGCACAACACGCGACCACTATATCAGCTTGTGTATTAACGCTAAATCGTGGCATTCGTTCAGTCAACATGGGGAACCTGGCATTTAAAACTCCAAAAACCCTTTCGATCACATTTCACAACTTTGCATGTCGTTTATTGAATAATTCAATTGGACCTGTAGCATCATGCAACTCCCACTCGGGAATATGGTAGCGATGATTCTTGTATGGCGCTAGATAACCTGGAAAGTTGGTGTAGCCCGAATCGACAAGATAATATTTTCCTAAAATCGAGAATTCTTGATTTCATTAAAGATAGAGTAATAGTACTATGACGAATAAAACAATACCAAAAGCTTACCATGTGGGGGATTAGGAAAGGTATGATCTGTCTCGATTGCATTCAGTAGTACCCTACAATCATGCGCAGAACCTTCAAATCCAGGATACACGTACGTGAACATCATGTCAAAATTGCATATGCACATGACATTATGCGTAATCTTTCTTTTTCTATTACCCCACGCAAGTTGGTCGTTCTTTGGTATACAAGCATTAATGTGGGTGCCATCAATAGCGCCAACGCACCCCTACATGGCTTTTAATGTTAGAATATATTAATAATGCTTAGGTAACTAAGAAAACTTGACTATAGTGACAAAGATTGACTCAATCTTCAAAACGTGTGTTTGATTTGATACCTGGAAATAAGGATAAAACAGGAGGTTATTCAGAATGCAATCTGGTACTCTATTGAAGTCGAGCGGGGTGATGACTATTTTTGCAAATTGAATTAAGGCATTTAGCACTCTATGAAAGTGCCTGGATATTTTTGTTAGAATATCCTATGACACATATTACCCTAACATGCTCAGCCCAAGCCGCATCAGGAGCATCGACTGTGTATCTAGTGGGATGCCATCCCCACCCTGTTTGAAGTGTAAGAAGATCAAACATCCTTCTCCATTGTCTCTTTATCCTCCCACATTTTCCCTTAAGCTAAACCACTGTGTATGGTCGAGGATGTGGGATTGGAGCCTCAATTTGCATATGGTTGACTATGTCTTTCCATACATCTATATGGAAGTTTTGCCCAATAAGCCGACCTATTAATAATTCATCATGCATTATGTCGATAAAGGTTTCGACATTTTCAACAGGCCAGCTTGCTATGTCAGACCTATTACGGGATTGTCCATCCCCACGAGCAAACGACCCTGACCTTGAACCATCAACATTAGTCATCTACGTACCTGAGAATATGTTAGTCTTCTCATTATCAAACCATGTACACTCATTTACGTACCCAGCACATTATCTCAAACCTATGACATCTGAACAGTAAGATATTATGCTAGCGACATACGATTCGCGGGTCCTAAATATCATATCAACTACTTGTACGTACTCATTTTCGAACATTTTAAGCACTTTCATTAATAACATATTCTTAAAACAATCTAAGGTTGAACTTTGAAGCCCTTAATTATAATATTTTTAGCTTTAATTTATTGGTTTGTGGTTCACTGGTTTTCTACAAAATGGAGAAGCCCTTCACGGAAATTAAAGGATATGCATTTGAGTTTTTACTTTTCTTTGTCTAGCTTTAACTTTTAATTAAATATAACTAAATACATGATACATAATACCAAAAAAAAAAAAGATGAAGTAGACCCTAAAATTCAATGATTCATTTGCTAAAATAAGAAGTATTTTTTTCATGTTAAAATAGTTTGCTAGAATTAAAGAGATTTTAGGAGTAAAATGTGGGCTACCGTCCAGATAAGTTTTCTTAATTTTCTGTAAAATATTATATTTACCGTAATATAACATAATAATTTGAATATTTCCAGATTGTCCTTTGTATTATTGTGCCAGATTCTCATTATATATGTGTAGCAAAATTTCGTCCATATCTTTTCTTGTTTTGCAAGCTTTCTGGGTCATACAATTTCTTCTCCCTTATTTTATGTTTTTAGCTTTTAAGTAAATGGTTATAATGGGTACCAGAATATTATTTCATAGCCACTGATTAAGCAACATGATTATGAAAGTAAATCTCCATTCTTTTATAGATAAACCAATCCAGCGATTACCATCATCAAACATAAAAAAAATCAATTAAAAGAGGAATCAGTGTTTTGTTGTTGGAGAATTTAATTAATTTGGTGTTGAGATCAAAATATTAATTAAATTATATTGGAATTGAGTCCAATATAAAGTGTGGCATAATATAATTATTTATATTAATAGCCAAGTGTTAGAGGGTGTGAATGGTAATTTGCCTTTTGAGGGGCATAAGTGGAACTTGTTCCACATTGAAAATATTCACCCCAAAGTCTCTATATAATCCCTATGTAGGTGTTTTGGCTAATACATAGTTTTTCACTCAACAAAAGGATGTCTTCACCGCAGAAGAAAAAAATCATCCTTCACATTAAAAATTCTTTTGTGTATAAAAATCATAGCATAATCATTTGGAGTTCTGCAAGTATCGCTAGTGTTCGATTGAGGGGATAGTATTGCGCTTCACTTGCTATCTCGGGGAAAGGACGTTGTACTTTGGGAGGTCAGTGCCGCATGAGGGCTTGAAGCGGTAGCCGCATCATAGCATAATCGTTTGAGGTTTTTCTATCACTTTTCTTTATAGTTTATTTTTTTATGTTTGTTAGAAATACATGTTCATATGGTTTTTTATTTGTGTTATTAAAATTTGGAAATTCTTGTTATGGCTATACACCGGGCCGGGGTCCAACAATCTTAAGATCACTACTACGTTTTTTATTATATGTTCTTGGTGTTGATAAAATAATTTCCAGATCCATATTTATCTTCCAGAGGGGTTTTAAACATTTTTCCGAATTCCGAGAATGTTTTGAAGGTATACAATTTTGTTGTGGGTCTTTTGGCAATTGAATAATTAGTTGTAAATTTTTTATTAATGCGTTACTTTGGTAGTTTGGCAGATTGATTCTTTATAAAAGATATATGCTGTGTATTAATTTGTAGATTGTAATTGCTCATGCTATAAACATATCATATTATTATTTGATGTTGTTATGTGAAGCTTCAAATTTTTCTTAGCATAATTTTCAGAAATATATTTCATGAGGTATGTAGCTGTACGTGTGATTTTCTTTCATTAAGATCTGTTTAGAAATTGATTAATCTTTTGAGCTAATTGTTTGAGCGATCAAGTGTACATTTTTTTTCATTAATTCGCTGAGGTTTTGAGGGAGAGCAGCTGAACGTTTCTTTACCAATTAATTTTCTGAGGTATGTTTCCCTTAACATCACGTGTTTTTCCTTTTACTTAGTTGACTGATTCAATGGTTGTTGATTGAGGTAACGACGCATGATTATCTTCAAGTAAATGTGCATGAATCATGATTAATGTTATGAGTTAATATTTTAACTGCTTTTGTGAATAAGCGTTATCCATGTGCTCTTTATTCCTTATTATTAGAATTAATTTCATTAATCACATATGTAACGGCTTACTGTAATTTAGCTGCTGAATGTGGTCATTAACTTGTTATAATTGCTGAAATCCAAAATTATGTAACTGTTATCTTTGAGAAAATGTTGGGCGCGTGTCCATGATTTTAGAAAGGAATTATCCTATGATTAATAAATAACGGTTATATGGTTTATTTGGAATGGACTAAACCTCTCTGCATCATTTTTTATTTTCTAATATGTGGATGAGAAAACCTGCATAATTATGGAGCTTCACCAATTCTGTTGTATGCGGTTATTAACATACATGTGCACTCATTTAAATATGTAGTAAATTATATTAAGTGTTATCAAGGTATGCTATTACTTGGAGCGAAAGCCATGTGAGTATTTAGACTTGTTTATGCTAAATGGCTCGAACAAGTTTTTGTGAGAAATTAAACTACTTGTAAAATTATGCATGTAATTAGTCTGATTTTCAATTAGCAATTTGTTGATACATGCATGTTGTGGTAATTGCACATGAAATCCCTAAATAACTGTGACTATGGGATAAAAGCTTTAAGCTTTGTTTGTGAATCGTGACATATATAGTCTAATTTTGAGATTAGATATTTGAAGATCATATGCTATAGTTAATTTCACGTGAACCCCTTAGTGAAAATAATTGCAATTGAAATATGTGAATATATATAAAATTGCAAGTGTGCCCTATGAAGACTTTAAATAATTCTAAGTGCGAGACTTGTGAATTATTTAGAGATATGGGTGGTGAGAGCTCTAACAACAATGCCGCGAGCATTGAGACCTGCCCAATAGCGGGCGACGTTGAGGTTGTCACGCTAAATTAAAGTGCTAACGGTATTGAGACCGTAGTACCGGTTTTGAAAACCACTATGCCATATTCTCAACTAGAGAAACCTAAAAGAATTTCGAAATAATTCTAAGTACTGAGACTTGTGAATTATTCGAAAGAAATTCAAAATGAGAATAATTCTAAGTATTGAGACTTGTGAATTATTTGAGAGAAAAAAAAGTTTAATTCTAAGTATTGAGACTTGTGAATTATTCAAAGAGAAATCAAAGTGAGAATAATTATTAGTATTGAGACATGTGAATTATTCGAAGATATTCTAAGTGAGAATATTTATACAGACGGTTCTGTCGCAGAAAGGTGGAGTGTAAGCGGACTTGTCCCTCCACTGGCCTGGGAACCTAATATTCTGTCGTAGAAAGGAGGACTTTAAAGAGGCTTTGTCCCTCCACTGGCCTGGGAATATCTGTATAAATAGTTCAGTTAAGAATTCTCAGCGATACTAATAAAATTAATTGTGTGAATTATTTAATTAGTTATGGCGGCTGAAAAATTAAAACAACAACCCGAACGAATGGTAGGTAGACATTGGGGCTACTCGACCACATATGCGCGAACAAGTGGATGTTCACAACCTATCAACTTGTGGAGAACAAGCAGTGTTTCTTGGGAAACTCAGCAATCTCAAAAGTTGAAGGCGTGGGAACGATTGTGCTAAAGAGGACCTCGGGGAAAGGGATGATCCTAAACGAGGCGCTTCATGTTTCATAGATTCACACGAATATACTATGTGGTACAATGTTGAACTAGAAAGGGTTTACACTTGTATTTGAGTCAGACAAGGTTATCCTGTCTAAGGGTAGAACCTTTGGAGGAAAGGGATTTTGGTCTAAGATTTTTTTTAAGATGTATGTTATGACCATGTCACCTAAGAATGAGGCTAGTACTGAGGCTAGTGCTCAAGTTTGATGTAGTAAAAAGTCTCGTGTGAGGAGACTAGTTTTACGAATAAATGTAATCGAAGTTGCATGTGAGGCAAATATTATAATTCATTTCGATTACTTGTGACGTCTTTATGACATGGAAATATAATACAAGTGCGAGACTTGTATATTGTGTGTGTATATATATGTGTATATATATAGTTGTTGAAAATACAAGTGTAAGACTTGTATAATATATATATATTTATATTTGTAGGAAATAACACAAGTGCGAGACTTGTATGTTATTACATATATACATATATAAATATTTGTTGAAAATAAAAACAAGTGCGAGACTTATATTTTATATATATACATTTGTTTGAAATATTTGGAATTGAGTCCAAATATAAGTGTGTAAATTAAATTGCTTAGTGAGAAGCAAGTGGAATTTAATACTATTTATTTTACTAAATAGATTAAATATTCATATTTATTTGAAATAAGACGTTATGTACGCAAATCAAATAAATTCTATTTTCTTTGAGGCTCGAGACATTTCTTTCATGGAGGAAAGAAAAGAAATGTGGGGGCGAGAGGAAAGAAAATGTTGGTTCAGATTTTCTAAATTCTAGTTAGAAAATAATCATACTAATTTCTTTGGACTTTAAGAAGTCAAAGATAATAGTGTAGGCGATTGACGAAAGGTCTAGCGAGAGACTAAGTAGCAAATTCATCGAGGGAAATGGGAATTTTTGAGCCCACCAAAAGACAACACCCCATGATGGCAACCCTACCTGAATTGTAAACCCCAATTTGCAGGTTCAAAGGGACAACCGAATTGTGGGGGAGAGTCGAACAAAGCACTCGGGAAATTGAGTTCCCAACCTATTTCTAGGATGAAAGAGTGATGGACCTGTACAGGTTAAGGAGAACTTGAGGTTCTAATGATCCTTATGTCTTGTGAACACAAGCGGGGTATTGTAGGATACCCTTAATGAGAGATCACCTATATCGAATGTGAAGGGGCCGCTTCTATGAGATGATACGAAAGGGCTAAATCTCTAAAGCATTCGATGAAATTTTCCAAGGCAGTCCAGGGCCGAAACGGACAACAACGAGAACCAATACGGTACTGGAATGAGTTGTGTGAGTATCATTGTCTTGGTATACACAAAACGCCGAACAGTTCAAGGCATCACGTCCACTGGTTGGCAAGTATATCCGATGGTATGTCACTAAGGAAGGTTCAAGGCCCAAAACCACCTATCCTGAGGCAACAAGTTCCGGCAGAACTCTGAAATTGCATTTAACATTGTTAGGCTCACGTGCATTTTAGCCAATTACATTCATGTAGGGGATTGTTGGAGAATTTAATTAATTTGGTGTTGAGACCAAAATATTAATTAAATTATATTGGAATTGAGTCCAATATAAAGTGTGGCATAATATAATTATTTATATTAATAGCCAAGTGTTAGAGGGTGTGAATGGTAATTTGCCTTTTGAGGGGCATAAGTGGAACTTGTTCCACATTGAAAATATTCACCCCAAAGTCTCTATATAATCCCTATGTAGGTGTTTTGGCTAATACATAGTTTTTCACTCAACAAAAGGATGTCTTCACCGCAGAAGAAAAAAATCATCCTTCACATTAAAAATTCTTTTGTGCATAAAAATCATAGCATAATCATTTGGAGTTCTGCAAGTATCGCTAGTGTTCGATTGAGGGGATAGTATTGCGTTTCACTTGCTATCTCGGGGAAAGGACGTTGTACCTTGGGAGGTCAGTGCCGCATGAGGGCTTGAAGCGGTAGCCGCGGCATAGTGATCTTAAGGGGAAGAGGCTTGCTTCAGACTCGTCCACTATAAACGATGATTTAATCGTTTGAGGTTTTTCTATCACTTTTTTTTTATAGTTTATTTTTATGTTCTTGCATAGTTTATTTTATGTTCTTGCATGATATATTTCCTTATGAATGTTTATTCTTTTTGTGTTGTATATCTTTTTGTGTTGTATATGTAAAACATATTTATTTTTTTATGTTTGTTAGAAATACATGTTCATATGGTTTTTTATTTGTGTTATTAAAATCTGGAAATTCTTGTTATGGCTATACACCGGGGTCCAACATTTGTAACCAAATATTATTATTGCTTTTAGGTAATTAAGAAAACTATTCTTTGTTTTATATGACATTTTTGGGTATGTGTAAATACACGGTAATTTAGATTACCATGAAAACCTATTAAATACTATCATATTATTATTGAAAAATATTCTATCAGGCACCTTTTCTTGGGAAAAGAAACCAGCAAATGCCAAATAATTATTGATATAACTAAGTCTATAGAAATGAGAAAAAATCCAAATTGTTATAAGCATCTTTGTATAAAGTATAGTGAGTTTTTTTTGTCTCATTATTTTCAGGTAGATATATATTGTGATGGCATGTTTTATACACTATATAAAATTATTATTTTTAGTTAAAACATAATTCAAGTCTCCACCGAATACTTTATCAATATTTTAACTTGTGTCATGACGAGTGGGATATGCAACCTTGGGGGATAAATGATTGATAATCTTTCCCCCCCTCTTTTTCGGAAAATTAACTGTACTGGATAATGAAGGATTGAATCTAATTATGACCGTTATCACAATTTTGTTTTTCAAGTGGAGCCCAAAAAAAGAGTAACGTAAGGATACTTACATAGCCAATTTAATTTGGATAGGAAAATGCTTTGCTTAAAGATCTGCATAAATCATAATCCGTGATCTAATCTAAAAGTTTAATGAAATGATTTGATCTAATTTAGAAGTTTAATTATACAATATCTAGTATTTTTATACCAAATTTAATTATTTATAGTAACACGTTGATTTTAACATGATTTAATATTATTGAGGTAAGTATTATCAACAACAATTTGCAATCCAGAAAAAATTAAAAAACGTGACAGGAAATTATGAAATAAAAGCAAGAAAAAAGAAAAGAAAAGAAAATTCATGTTTAGCCTGCCTTACATTTAACATAATAGGTTCGAAATGATTAGCACTCATTCTTAGCAATATAGTATTTTTTTTATTTATAGGATCACGTTGGTAACATAATTGATTAACAAAATCTTTGTCAATCACATATTTTTTTTGTATGTGCAAATATATTCATAATTATGTAATTGAAGTAGTTGCTATAATTAAGGGAGATTGACTAACAAACATATATTACAATATTAAATGAAAGAGGAACTAATTAGTTACCAGGATTTCCTCTTCTTTCTGAATATGCTCACCTGTAAAAAGAAAAAAAAAATTAGAACTCAGTGAAAATAAGAAAATATGGCTGAGAAGGAATTTCTTTTATACAAACCTGCGTATCTATTTTTTAGAGTATGTTGTTTAATGAGAGACTGACATTATTATATAGAGAAACTTCAATTATGAACTAATAATTAAGTAAACTGTTTAACACCTAATTATACTAATTAAATATTAGATTGTAATAATGCAATAAGACGTGATTGGAAAAAAACAAAAGTAAAAGTCATATATGGCTGCTACCAAATAATCGGTACATAAAACAATGAAAAAATAAAAGAATTGAATAGACATGAGACAATTGACATATGAGATACATTGAAATATTGAGCCAAATGTATTTGGATGTCCAAATTGCGAAAATGGATCCAACTGAATTTGAAACTTTGAAAGGGCCAAAGGGTGGGCCAAAAGGGTTCCAAACAGGCCCTATATCTCATATAATATTGGGAAAAGGATTTTACGTACTACTTCAATTTGTTTTTCCATTTTATATATAATTAATGTCGATAGACTTAACTTCTCGCTGGTCACTTTATATATAGCGAAAAAAAGGTACGCAAAAGCCAAAAAGCATTAAGTATGGTTTGCTTAAAAAAATAAAATGTGTATAGACCATAATTATAACACAGGGTGGAAAAATACAAAAGAAGACCTGGCTACTTATCTAGAGCGATTGAATTCTAGGTAATTAATTTTGCCCTCAAGCCCACAATATTGCTATATAAGTAGCTGAAAGACACTGGCCAACCATTGAAATATTGGGAACTCTAAATCGATCGAGTAGTTCTAGTGTGATCAAAAGGTATGTCTCTTTTCTCTCTGAAACACACACAAATAATATTGTTGAAATCCATGATTTTATATGATAGTAACATGACCGTCTCTTTTTAATAAGGACTTTCCAGGAAAAATATGATGTATATTTGGAGGGATAAATTATTAAGTGCTCGTAGAGTATCAAAATTTCTTGTTAGGAATGCAGAAAAACTTATATGACACGTGAGGGAACGTGTTGAAATCCACTTATTTACTTACAAAATTGAGGGTCTAAGCATTAAATGATAACCTCCCTTGTATTTTAATTAATTAGGCCTTTTAAAAGATGATTGAGGAGCATAATTTTACACACACACACGACAAAAATCTTTCACTTTCTACACAATTTATATTTGTTTTGCTTACATAATTTTTTCAACAACAGGTTTTTAAATCATCAAGTTCGTTCCGGTCCAACGTCTTAGACCAAGCTTCAACCATGGCATGTACACTTGACAGGCTCATCAAATTGAGAAAATCTATGGAATAAGATGATGTCCAAAATCTAAAATAAATTGCACGTTGTTTAAAAAAAAAACTGGTGTATATATATATATATTATATTATTGTTTTGCCATATAGAATTAATGATATTCATTCCTTATGACGAAAAGATGAAGATCATATACACACATAAACCGCACTCTTAATTAATGAAGAACAATGAGAGTTGCGCAAAACTAGCACGAACCATGCATAAGAAACCTACTTTAATTAAATTAAGTGCGGAATTGTTGATTCTATGCACGTTAATTAATTGATATAGCATTCTTATTGAAAACGTTACTCATCAGAGTATTAGGTTGTATTTGTTGTGATAAACTAATTAAAATGGATTGTTTCAGGTCTCCCCTTGCAATTTATAGTATCATCACTCAAAAACTTAACTCATTTATGTCTCATGTTGTCATTATACAGGCTGGAGAAAACATGCTGAACAATGAGGAATTAGCTCATTTTCACGGAGTGTTTGAGAACAACCAGAATTTAATAGAGATTGATTGTGGTTGCACAGTTCCTAAGTATGGTGACACACCAGGAAGACTTAGGATTTATGCTGATGGAAGAATTGAAGTGAATTAATTGCTTGTGCACTGAAAATTGTTCAGCAGGTTAACTATATCATTTCACTAACTCATATTATTATTATCTCCAACAAGCATAATATTTTCATGTTAAGTTCATACATCACAATTTAAGAAGTAAAATTAGTCCTTAATAAAAGATGAATTTATTAATACATAATAACACTGAAGAATATATAAGTCTATATATATATATATATATAAATAAATGTTGGCAAGTATATGCATGAACTACTGTCATATATACACAAACCAACTACATTACGGCCTACGGTCGGGTTATATTATTGTTGGATACACTGACTAAACAAATATATGTATCCGTATTATTTTTTCATTTGTATTTTATCTATCATCGTATTACTGCTTAACAATAATTGGTTATATACAATTTTTTTCCTATGCATACGTTTTGAAGGTCTCATTAATGAGAATTGCTCATATTCTTGTAGTGAACTTGTCTCCAATTGACTTTGCGAAACATGTTGGTCAGGCCAATGCACATAACAAATGGAAGAGTCAAATATGGGTGTTTAAGAATGATGGAACAAAAGTTGCTTTGAGGAGGACTTGTTTGTTGAGATACCACGTGGACAATGTTCAAAGGCCTCTGCGTGAAGTAACGCATCGAGATGAGTTCATCAAGTGTTCTAGGTGCGGTGAAGAACGTAGACTTTCTCTTAGAAGCAGCGAAGCTTGTGAGATATATCACAATGCTCTCCTTATTCAGAATTGGGAATGTTCGGACATGCCAAATTACACATAAGTGTGTGTCATCAAATTAATCTTTAATACTATGGCATATTATTCATTTTATAACTCTTGATGGCTATATTTTTTTTTTATCGAGAAAAGAGAATTTTATATAAAAAAGGAGAGCACAAGAGATACTCTCCAAAACGATACATCAAATATTACAGAACAGAGGTGACATAGACCATTCCGGAAAAGAGTAGGAAAAACCTGACATTTTTGATTTTATCCATCCCCAACTTTTAAGTTTTACACTATCAATGATATCCCGTATAGAAGGAGGTTTGTCTTTGAAGCACAAGTTATTTCTTGAAATCCAAACTTCACATAACACGAAGGCCCATATGCAGTTCATATCCGGCAATTTTGGGTACCTCGGGAGGATGCCGTCACATGCTTGCTCGAACAACCCTTTTACATTCCCAGCCAAGGCAGATTCTAAACACAACCAATTAAGGACACCATACCAAACCTGAGATGTAAAAGAGCACGTACAGAAGAGATGGTTTACATCCTCTGTTTCCAAGTTGCAAAAGGGACAATTGGTGCAACTGTTGCTCGCAAGAATCCCCCTCCTAAGCAAGTTAGTCTTTGTTGGGATTCTATCAAGAAGTACCCTCCAAACGAAAGCTTTAACTTTCAAAGGTGCTTCGATATCTCACAATTTTTTAAAAGTAGGATCCAATGAAGTGTTGCTTTGCGAACAAAGAATACGATAAGCAGATTTTACCGAGAATTCCCCTTTTCTTTCACTTTTCCATATCCACTGATCCATTTTACCGCGAACCGGAACAGAAAGACCAATAAACGAGCGAAGTTCATCAAGCATTGCTGATTCCCAGCAGAACAGATCACGCCTCCATTGCCATCGCCAAACCCAACCATTTTCAGTCCACTCGCCTTTATTTGCAATAGAGCAGTCCCTGTCCGTGGCAACACAAAAAAGACGCCCAAACTTGGAGAATAATGGTTCGTTCCCCAGCCACCTTTCTTTCCAAAAAGAAGTATCCGTCCCGTCGCCAATCTTTCTCACCATTTCATCGTTAAACCACTGATCATTAGAGCTTCCTTTATCTAAAAGGAGGAGGTCTTTCCACCAAGTCGAGACAAGGTTATGTTTGTACCTGTCAAAATTAAGATCGGTGGGACTCTTAATAATACCATATCTTGCAATGAGAATTTTCCTCCATAATGAGTCACCCCCTCGTAAGACACGCCACTTCTATTTAGATAAAAGTGCTAAATTAAAACAGTTCAAATCTTTTATGTTTAGGCCTCCTGAATCTTTTTGAAGGCAGAGTTGGTCCCAACGGACCCAAGGAATTTTCGCCACTTCACTATTACCACCCCACAAGAATCGCCGTTGGATGCTAACAATATCTCTTAGAATTTTCTTCGGAGCTCTGTAGAAGGAGAAAAAGTACAATGGTAAGCCAACAATTACAGAATTAAGGAGAACAATCCTTCCTCCAAAGGAGACGTTGAGAACACTCTTGATGGCTATATATTTGTTAATGGGTGACGACGGATCATACGTTTAAATGCTAGCAATAAATATTAATTAATAAGAATGAAAAGCTTGAGGTTTTATAATTTGTTAGACCTAAATTGTCAAATTATCTGTTACCTTCTATACCATATTTTATTTTTATTTTGAACTAGTCAAAGAAAAAAATACATCTATGGACATCAAATTGGTAACTCAAAAGAAATTACGAGGCAAATGGACCAGCCGCTTTTCACTGTTATTGCCGGTTCACAACAATTACGTCACTTACTCACCTTGCCCGCCAATCTTAATCCCGTCCACCCACCCGCCACACTCACCCCCATTCTACCTCTACGGCTCGACCCTACACCGTGCTCCTTCTTTACCTCTAACCTACATAGTTCAAATCATTTAGATTAATATTCGTTGAAGGTCAGACGTATAAGATTTTGTGCCTGTTTAATAAAGGTATATTGCCCATATATGATTCTTTTAGTTGTAATAACTAAATGATGATTCCCAGATAAACTCATGTTTTGGAATAAACGTTGAGAAGTCTTGATATAAATGATGGATGCTTCCAATTTCCTCGTCAAATAACAAACTTATGAGATTTAATACCTTTTTATGTCATTAAACTTGATAATGTACGATATAAGTGGATAAGGTTAAAACCTTACTTTATTAAAATCTAATACAAGTAATAGAAATTGATTATAGAAATTGATTATAGTACTTTAATACTAAAATTGTCTTTTGTTTATACTTTTCAGATTGACTTGCGATGACGAGGAAGAACGAGAAAGTCGGAAAGTGTGTAGAGGCTGCCCAAGATCGGCGAAATGCACGGGTTGTGAGAATTGTGTGTGCTTTTGTTGCGATATGTGTCGTTTTGTCAATTGTAATTGTATAACATGTGTTGACTTTATTCAGAACAACTGATATTTTTTTTGATAGATAATGAATAAAGAAAGTTCGTTAGACCATGTCTCATAAGTACAAACTAAAAATAAAAGTCGGTGGGTGCTCCCACAAAATTTCTAAACTACTAGTATCTAAATTAAATTTTCAAAGCTTGTCCGTCACTTTGTTCATCTCCCTTGGTATCCATTGGACGTGAACTTCCCACGGAAGACGCAAGAGCGCTTGGCAATCATTGAACAAGTCCGCAAGAGGGGTCCTTTCCTCTCTTGAATCCGTGAGACCCTTATAAGCAACCATCGAGTCTGTCTCCAATATTACTCGATGATACCTCCTTTCTCAAGCTAATGTGAGACCATTTTTAATCGCCTCAAGATCAGCCTTATCCTCCGTTGGAGACATAAGTGCGACCTTAAATCCCCAATCCCAATGGCCATCCGCCTTTCGGAGAACGCTGGCCCCATATCCTCGGTTCTCTTCCCCAATTACTCCCCCATCCGTGTTGAGCTTAACCCATCATTCTCTGGGTTTCTCCCACTCCCTCCTCGCCACACTTTGCCCTTTTTTATTTCGGCCCCTCTGTAAGTCGTCACTAACAATCTTAATTTGGAACACACACTCCTTGTTTGTGTCCATGAAATTCTTGAAAACTTTCTTGTTCCTATTCTTCCCAATCACCCAAAGTCCCGCCGCAAACACAAATGTCCAATCCTCCTTGCTAGCTTTAGTGTTCGACATCTTGCTCAACAAAACCTCTTTTAATCACCGCTCATCCAGAATCCTCCCAAATTTACCAAACTCCTCCGTTTCCTAATCCCTTTCGCCATGGAGCAATGTCGCAACATATGGACAACATTCTCCTTGGCTTGCAAGCAAAGGGGGCAAAGATCCGACGTGGGAATCCCCGTGATCCATCGTATGACATTAGTCGCTAGTCGTTCTTGTACCGCGAGCCAAAGGAAGTGCCACAACTTATTGCTAAGGTCAAGTCGCCATATCCACCCCGTGTCCACTTGTGCGGGTCGATCTTCAATACGACCCTCGGTGAAAGCCTTATACGCGGATTGGCATGAAAATTCACCATTCGAACTCGCACCCCAAATAATTCTATCTGCCCCTTCATTCAACACAACTCGAAACCTCAAGATTCCAGTCCTTACCTTTTCCGGAATTAATGAACGGAGCTGCACAAGCGACCAATTTCCTTCATCATCAAGAAGGTCGCATAAGGTAATTTTTGCATCATTAGGATCAATAAGGCAACCCTCGTCACACAATCGCTTCTCTCTGAGCCAATTATCATACCAAAACCGAATTGTGCGCCCGTTTCCTATATTCCAATGAAGAAAAGGCTCCATTAGAGCCACGCACCATAGTAGCACTTTCAAAGTAGCGTTGTCCATCGGTTTAGTAATGTAGTCCATGATGCGTTCCTTGTTGAGATATTTCACTGCAACAAGCTCACTCCATACCGTGGGTTCCCACCGCATAATCCTCAAACTAATTTTGAGAGCAAAGCTTCGTTACACGTTCACGCCTCCCTTATCCCAAGCCCCCCTTCTTCGGCTTTGTGACACGAGACCAACCCACGAGGTGAAGTTTTCTCTTTGTGACATTCGAGGACCACAAAAAATTCCGATTAAGGCGATAAAGTGGGTCGCAAACATTTTCCGGAAGCCAAGAAGCTTGCATATTATACACCGGAAGTGCGGATGACACGGATTGGATGAGCGTTGCACGTCCCGCAATAGTAAGCGTCCGACTCTTCCATCCCATGAAGTGCGCCATAATTCGATCCAGTGTAGCGGTGAAGTCTGCCCTCGTGATGTGGCCATGAATGAGGGACACTCCGAGATAACACCCTAAATTGTGCGTTTGCCTGAATCCAAGAATATCACTCAAACACCCCTTGAATCCAACCCCGCCTTGCTTAGAGAAGGACACTTTTGATTTTTGGTTGCTTAATTTCAGCCCAGAGGCCGTACATAACTTGTCAAGCACCCCTCAAATAGCCTTAGTCGTACTCTTTGTCGCTCTTCCCATGAGAACAATGTCATCTAGCCAGTTCCTTCTTCATCTCTTCTTCAGCGACTAATGCCTTCCATGCTTCGCCACGTGCAATACATTTCTGAGTCTCAGCAGCACGAGCCCGACTGTTAGCACGATCACGACTAATCTTGCGACGCGCAATCATCGCGCGCAGTTCCTTCACCAAAGCATCATGACGGGTTTGCACCTCTCCAAGCAGCATGTAATCTCTGCATAGTTCGTGGAACGTGTGCCCAAACTGCCAAGGAAACGAATAATCATTAGTAAATAATAGGAGGGATGAACATTAGTAACAACCAACAGACAACAGGGCAAGCTCCTTACTGTATATAGCAACATCATACATATGCGCGGTGCTAATTCCACCCCCAGATCTCGGCACAGCTCAGAAGGATCAAAATTTCCATAAATAGTTTCCAAGCCTCAGATAGCATCCTCTTCACGAATATTATTATTCCCAATCCGCATAATTAACCGTTCGGAAAGGGGATCACGTAGAAAAGAATAATATTCCCTCAATGGCGCTCTCATTTCAGATGGATCTTCAGTATCAGTATTACCAGGGGATGCCGCAGTATGCCTTGGGGCCGAAGTAGACGAGCTCGGAGCGGCCGGCACAGGAGGAACCTCATCAATACTTTCTTCATCGCGATCGAGCTCCTCACTCCCGGCACCGGGCGACACCGCAAAATGATGCGGATCAGAATGAGAACTTTCCCCAAGCCCCCTTTGCGACGCCTCAAAGCGAGCCCGAGCTCGAGGGTGCCAATAATTAGCTGGTGCGCCTTCTGGCGGTAGAGTCACTTTGACCCGTGGAGGGTTAGCAGCCATACGTTGATGGGAAGCATGATCCACAGTCATAGCGTTAATCCTATCCTCTTCTAACCGAATACCTTCCGCTATGGCAACGCGATCTCCAACAATAACACTGCCACCATAAATATTTGACTGCATTACGAGATACTTATCAGGGAACCGAGAGTTCCGTTCATGAAGACGGACTCGGGATAAGCTTAGATTGGCGGAAATTCCGGAGACTTGCACCAAACCGTCATCTAATGACGCGTCCCTCGCAGAAGTTTCAGAATCAAAGGATTCGTCGTCTGACACGACGAAAGCATTTCGCCTAGTCGGGCCAGCTTCATAATACTGCGGCGATATAACGAGTTTCTTCTTCGGAGATTTCTTACCACGAACTATCCTTAGGCAAAACAATTAAGGCGGTTTATTGCAAAAACGCGCAGAATATCGAAACAATATCGAAATATATATCGAAATCTATATCGAAGAGGATATCGGGGACAATTACCAATATCAAATTCAACGTGGTCCAGACAGTGACAACATGGGGAAACAAAATATGGGAAGGATGACACAGCAGGGACCGACTTTTATAAACAAACAAAAGCTGGAGCCCGCAACATTAAAAGTGCCATATCGAGGATTACATCGAAATTCATATTCGATGTGACTATAGACATGAGTTCACCATACCAGCAAGAAACGGCACTACGCGTGACACATGGCTCGAAATTCTTATATTCGTATGTGCAAGATATCATCTTTTTTAAACAACAACTCAAAGTTCAAACGAGGACCTCATGCAATGCGGTAACCGCACTGGGGAACCGCACACAACTAGTTCCAAGTGCACTTCCCACATTTTCGATTTCCGTCCTTCGAACTGGGGGGACGTGGGGTACAGATAACCCGAAAATTCAAAACTAAATTTGCGAATTCTTATCCCTAGGATAATAATCCCCAAATTGGGGGACTACATGATATGGAGGTTTCTAGCATTTGGGCTATTATGGGCCACGGTCTATGATCAAGCATATCGGGGATCAAACCCGATATGACATCGAATGTAGGATTCGATATAGGCCAGTCGCGCCTATAAATATCTCGCCCCGCACGCTGAGAAAGGCAATTAATTCTTCACCTCGGTCATTCCGCATCACATCGAGTAGAGATATTCGACATTCTACCCGACTTAGACCTTCGATATAGTCTTGCCCACGTCAGCACTCATCCTCCTATAATGACCTCATCACCAGCGTCATATCGAGACTCATCATCAACGTCATATCGGGACTCATCACCGACGTCGTATCGAGACTCATCACCAACGTCATATCGAGACTCATCCCCGACGTCACATCGAGACTCATCCCCGACCTCGAGTAACAGGTTTCGGACCAAGTCTACGCGAGATACCTAGTGTAGGCCTGATTTGAGATAGATTCATTGTATTGCTAGACTATTCACTTGTAACCGACACTCATATATATATATAAAACGATCTATCGCCAAATCAGATGCTTTGAAGAAGGTGATGAGCTTGGGAAATACTCATCATTATCATACTTTTACACTTGTTTAATTGATTATTCTTGATAGTTTTGTGGTATTTTTTATGTTTGTTTTCATGTTTAGTAGGTTGAAATATGATTTGTCAATCAAGAACCGAAACTTCAAACATTCACCAACACCTGTGTAGATTGAGTTATGTTTGGTTCTTTATATCACTGGAAAGACACAGATGTCTAGTTTCCAACTCAACAAGCGGTTTGTGATTCCGACATCTGGAGAGAAAGTTATGACCAAAACGGTGAAGTTGCTCAAAGCTGAAATGTACATACGCAACTCGCGCGCTCGATGACCGTCGGATGAAAATGGCTAATCAATGGTCTATATTCAGCCTTGCAATCTTCCAAATGGAAGACTCTAGAGTGTCATGACTTTTGTGATCAATAATTCATCAATTAGATGACTTTTGTGATCAATTAGATGACTTTTGTGACAACTTTGGACCATTTGATCAAAACAAGATGAACGGTCGAGATGTTGTCTTATGCTTTTGCTTCAACTATAAATAGACCTCACATTTTCCATATTTCAACACACCAATCTTTTTCATTCTCTCTTCACTTAGTAGTCTTTCTATAGTTGTAGTATTCTTTAGTAGTTTGTAAATTTGGAGGAGTAATTCGGAATTTGTACGGGGGAGTCCACCGGAGGCTTTACGGATATAAAAATCTGTAACGATCTCTAAACTCTCTTTACTTTTCTCTCTTTACTTTATGATGTTATATTTATCTTATAGTCTTGTTCTATATTCCATTATGTGCTAAATTTACCTTGCTGGGATAGTGATGTAGCCTAATTACGATGATCTAACCATTAATTAAAACGTATTGTTACAATGTCAAAATGGTTGGTGTATCTATTTGTGAATATATTGCTTCTAAAATTCTGGCCAACTTTTCGATGAACTAAGGATCGAATTGAAACCGAGAGGAGACTTTCGTGAAATAGCTTTGAAGTAAATACCGTGAATTCTCAATAGAATAGAAATATATGTATCATTTTCACGTGGTTGATAAAATCACCACCGAACATACATATGCACATCTTCGTAACTAGACTCATTTTCTAGTTGTAAAGTTGTAGAATTTATGTATAACTTGAGAAAGAGTACATAAAGTATAAATGGTGATAACCAACAACAATTTTGAACGTGAAACTCGTAATAATATGCTTAATTAAAAGTTAGATCAGACTAATGACTGTGAAATCATGATTCCCAACTCTTCTCTCATTGTCTACTCTTATTTATTGAAATACCCTTGTTATTCTATTGTCTCAAAGCCCCACTTTGTTAAATGTTTTTACTGTAGTTAGTAAATTGTTAATCTTTTCGCATGAACAATCTGAAATCAGATTTCTCAAATAAAACTAGAGTTAGTTAATTTTGGTAATTAATTATTTATTCCTCGTGGGATCGACAACCCTATCTATCACTTTATTACTTGTTACGATTTCGTGCACTTGCGAATTTAATCACGACAGAAGGAATTTCTGAGTGGTTGCAGGCCCATCATATGCTTGGGATTTCTGAGTGGTCTTGCAATGAAGAATATACCTTGGGATGCTGCAAGAGCTGGTAGAGTATGTGATTTCAACAAGATCATGGCTATGCTGCAAAAGAGGAATGTGAAAGCATACGATTGGTTAGCAAGCAAGCCTCCAACTCAGTGGTCTAGAGCATTCTTTAGAACACATTGAAAAAGTGATCTTTTGTTGAATAACAGGTCTGAGAGCTTCAATGCCTCAATTGTAAAAGCCAGAGGGATGCCAATCATTGACATGTTGGAATCTATTAGGAGAACCCTGATGAAGAGAACATGTATCAGGAAGATTGCGATAAATGATAGCCACAAAGCTATTACTCCTAAGGTGTGGGATATTCTTGATAAGATTAGAGCAAAGTCTGGAGGTTATATGGCGCACTGGAATGGACATTTCGAGTTTGAGGTTGAGGCACGTTACAGTGATATTTTTGTTGTGCACTTGGAGAATAAGGCATGTTCATGTATGAAGTGGGATTTGACAGGTATCCCATGTGTTCATGCCTGTGTTGCAATGAGACACATGAATTGGAAGCCAGAAGAGCACATACATGCTTATTACTCAAAGGAGACCTATCTAAGGACTTACAATAACTACATGTCTCATATGTAAGGAAAGAGTGCATAGCCTGTGCCTCAAACACAGAGGAACATAATAGAACCAACTCCTGTCCAAACTATGCCTGGTAGGCCCAAAAAGAATGATAGGAAAATATCTCCCGAAGAACTGAGAGAGATTCAGTTGAGGAATGAACTTAGTGGCAAACTAGGAAGGGATGGACTTAAGATGCATTGTGGTTATTGCCAAGCTGAAGGTCATAATGCTAGGAGTTTTCAGCAAGGACGAATAACCCTCTTGGAAGTACATGGGTTCCCAAGCAAAGGGTCAATGGTAGGGGAAGAATTAAGAAAGGGAGTGGGAAGGGAATACCCAAAAAGGTAAACAAAGCATCTGCTGGTGCTAGTACATCTGCTGAAGTTCCTTCAAATGCAAATGTTCCTTCAGAGACAGGTGTTAGTGCACAAATTGAGGTGATTACTAGTCTTATTTCCTATTACTATCTATTCAAAATGTGAAGCCAAAGTTGCCAAATTGAACTAGTACTTTATGTTGGTAGGTTGCTGGAACACAAGAGTCTGTTGTTAATACTGGTGTTGCTGATGATCAATGGCAATGTGAGCCTTCTCAAAGAGCAAATAAAAAGAAAATACAGGTAATTAAGATAGACTTAATAATTCAATCTTACTTGTCTAATTATTCTGTGATCCATTTATTGATTTGTGTACATTTTGAAATGTAGGCACAGACTCAAGGGGCTCCTCAAAAAAAGAAGCGTGAAGCAACTAATTTGCCTCCAAGGCCATCTACAAGACAATCTCAGAAAACAGCCTCTACTTGTGAAGCCTCTCACTTAGAAGTTAGACCTCAAGTAAGGCGACCTACAAGGAGTAATCCAGCACCAGTAGCTCCTATACCAATTTCTGTGGCTGGGATACAGACTAGGCCACTCACTAGAAGCCAAACACTTGAAAGGTTTACTAGTTTATTAATTGAAAAACCCACAGGTAAGTCAAAGAAGCAGCTTTTATTCTCAGAGGTACCAACATCCAGTAGTAATGTTACTCTCACTCCTCCAGGCAGAAATAGGTTCAAACCTCCTACTAAAAATAAAAAAATTGGATTTCCAAAAAGAGCTGTTAAGATGCTGTCTGTTAGTACTGCCGAAGATGGTACTAACTAATTGTTATGTATGATGTACATTAATGAGTTGTATTGTCATCCATGTTATGTTGTTGTTCATGGTATTGAATGGCTATTGAATGCAATATGTTAGACAAAATACTATCTAAACAATATATATAATTACACTCGACTGCATATACTTTGATTTTTTTTACACTCACATGTCTAATGTTTGCCCACTTTTACAGTTTACGGTCCAACGTTTGAAAAAATTTCCACTTTGATATCCAAACTTTTAAATACCTTACATGCGACGATATAAACTTTGTCAATTATTCCATCATCAATTCTGAACTCTACCATTAATTATTTGTTTCCTTTTTTTTTTGATAAGAATCCTATATCAACGCAACAGATCACGTACCATCATATTTGTTTCCTTGTTAATGTTTAACAACAACTGAAGATATGTCAGCCAACTTTGAAAATCATTTTTTTCCTTAATTGGTATTTATGTGGTTGCTCAACTACCAATTTGTCTCGAGAAAATCATCAAGTTAAACCTGATTAGACATCGACTCAATTATAATTGTTGGATCAAACGTGCACTGGTGAAAGACATTTATTCAGCAGACGCAAACCCTAATATTTAAATACCAAGCATTAAACCAAAACAGACACATGCAATCAAACCCTTAAACTCTTCACTACTCTCTTCTCTAAAATAAAACTCTTCACTACTCTCCTCTCTTCACACTCATAATCTAATCTCCATGGAAATCTTTTATCAGTCAACCCTAAACAACTCCTACAACGAGGTAATCCAATACCTCCCCAAAATCTTCCTCAACTTTGCTGACTTTTCCGTCGTTGAAGAATTGGTTCTTATGGAAAAACTCCGTCGCCGCGTCCAGTTTGAAATTAGATATAGTGAGGCTAGTATGCAGCGAGTTTACGAGGAACTTGCTGATGTATTCATGGAGAGGAGGGGAGTTGTAGTTACTCCGGTGGAGATTCTGGACCGAGTTCTATGGGAAACCATGGGTAACCTACAACTGGAGGACAGGGAGTGCGAAGACAAACTCTGTCTATGACCGTCTCTTCAAAAATGTAAGACCATCTACCAACTTCGTATATTTTGATCATTTTTATGATATTTCACGTTTTTTTATATGTATTGCACCCCTTATGCAGCCTTCCAATATGGAGCAGAGATTTGCAGCAGAGGGGTTACTGTACTACAATATGTTGGACTATTGCTTCCGCATCAAGAAGCTTCCCATCCCACCCTTTTAGGATCGTTACCAGATACAAAGTAGAATATGGCATGATTCCCTAAGGGTTTATTTGTAATCCCTGTTGACCCCACCCCCCCAACCCTTTTCTGTCAAGGGTTTATTTTGTTTTTTGTGGGGATTTTTGAACAACTTCTGTTATGTTTTTTCTCGCAGTTTTTTTAATGAATGGAAGTAGTTTAATTCTGTTTTTAGTCTATTTCCACTTCATTACTTATTATGTGCATCTATTCAACTCAACACATGCATAACGTTACAAATCTTTTATTCAACACTCTCTGTTTCAACACACTTTATTCTCGATTTCAGAAAACAAAAGCCTACTTAAACAAGTTAGAGTACAATACATAAAATAGGAAAAAACAAAGGACTATCAATAATTTTCTATTTTTGAACTCTAAATTAGTAGCACGCTTTTCAAGCTTCTTCATCTTCTTCATCAACTTCTTATTCTTCAACTCCAAATCAATGTTCTTCTGATGCATCTTAGGTTCAATTTTTTCCTGTTGAAATTCCTTCAATTTCGCTTCAGCCTTTTCAATTCTTCTCCTCAACATCGGGATAACCTCTCTTCCATGATGACAAAGTGGTTCATCAACCCAGAACCACAACCCACAACCTTTGGATCCCTTGTAACATTTCGTAAATTGACGACCCGAATTTTTATCGGTTAAGGAGAGGTGGGTAACCGCTGGAAACCTGCACTTGCAAGGAAAATCCTCCGTAACAGTAGTCTCTAGCATTACTCGATTATGGGAGTGGCGTTAATTTGGTGAATTTATTGGTAATTTTCGGATTTTAATTTTTTAGGGTTCGTGGGAAAACTCAATTTGGGGCTGAATTTAGGTTTTAATTGGATTTAAAAGATTTTGTATGAGTTAGCCGTTGAAAATAGTAAAGTACTGAAAATACCCCTCTTAATGACGTCAGCGATGCGTCATTTTGTCGCAAAGTGACGTTTTTGGGCGAAAATAGGGCAAATTTAAAGGTTAGACCATAAACTGTGACCGGAATAAAACGTTGGACCACAAAGTGTAAAAAATGAAACGTTGGATAGGAAACTGTAAAAGCGGGCAAATGTTGGATAGGTAACTGAAATTTTTCCTTTTAATTATAAATAATTGAGGGACTTGATATGCAATTAACCAATTGATGAAGTAAGCCATGACATCGTTTTGATGAGGTAAGCCATGACATCCTTAAGATCATGATTAAATTCAGATTTTTTGTGATTTATTATAAAATAATCAAAGTGAGACCTTAATTAAAAGTGTTTTAACATTATTTTTTTGCCTATAAATAGTAGGCTTTCTTCCAACAATTTTCACACCAAATATTATTTAGGTTTTTCCGTCTTTCTTACTATGAATCTCTAAGTTAGTGAGTCTACTTTCAGAGAAAATTCATCCCAAGTTCTTATTTCATCATTTTCTACCCCAAAATACCCCAAAACTTTGAGTCTACTTTCAGAGAAAATTCATCCCAAGTTCTTATTTCATCATTTTCTACCCCAAAATACCCCAAAACTTTTATTGTGCATAAATTATCCATTCGGCCCTGCACCTTAGAAAAATCATAACTAATTGTATAAAAATCCTTTTTGATCAATGCCAACGGCTGAATACCCCTCATGATGTCCTCTAACTTTCATATGAAGATTTATTTTTCAAATAATGTGATTTAGAAGGTGAAAATTCCTAAACCGTGCTGCTGTCTGAAAATCCGAAAATAGGTTCTAAGTTCTCAAGAATTATTTAGAATATCAAACCTTTGGATTTTCCTTCCTATTCGAGTACACATGTTCCTAGCGATGTTAGGGATCATTTGCCATAAAAATATTTGGAAACAAAGTTCATTTGGATATCTGATCAAAGGGTTGACGAACTAATCAACGTCATCAAGGTTCCCCGTACGAGTTAAGGTGAGGTTCTATTTATGATTTATTCTAGTCCCGTTTGGCATCCAGCCCTGAAAAGCTTGGATAGAAAAGCCACTACTCCGTTACCAAACCTCGAATAACCTATATTTCATCATAATCCTGTTTGGCATCTCATATGATAACATGATTTTCTTACTCATCAATAAATCATATCCAATCATTTATTATTTATCATATCTATTCATAATCATGATAATTCTCCAATATTATAATCTCATCAGCTAGTTCTTGGATTGTACAAAGAGCAACGAACTATGTTCGGGACATGTAGCTCAATGAGCAACATATATTATCTAGTTTACTAGCTTATTTGTTTATTTGTTATACCCATTGGGATGCCTTTGGGAAGTTGGGCCCCGGGATTGAGTCGAGTTACTGTCGGGCAGTAAGGACTGACAATTTAAGTAATTTCGCTTGATACCCATCTATCTAGGCGCCTCTTGCAGTCAGGAGTTGGCTGTAACCCGCGTGCTGGATTGACATGTACTCGAGCATGTCTCTTGATTGTTTGCGAGGCCGCTCCTCGCCGGGAGTATAAGATAGAATAGTAGAAGTATTAAGGCTCGATTTGTTTATTGTTAAGCACAAGTTCATTATCTATTCTGTGAAAACTCTAGTACTATTGCTACATCAAAATTATCTAGTTGAAATGTTTCTACTGGTAAGATCACTCCCGAAATGTATCTAGTAGGTCATCGTTAATTCTTGCATTGCCAGTTCTTTTATATGAATCTCACTAAGTCAGTAAAGACTTATTCCTCGTTTCTTTTGTCCATTCCTCAGGATAAAATCAACATGGCAGCATGGACCAAGTGAATAATTGTTCAACGTGCACTTTGGAATATTCGTGTTTTGTCACTGGTGTATAACCATTAAAATAGTCACATGATTTGTAATACCAAGACTTCTGTTGTATATATATCAAAATATTCTTTATAAAACGTGTATGGTTTTGATCCTGAACAAGTGAGACCCCTTCCTATGAGTTGCGCTTTAGTCTGGATTAGGTAAAGTGGCTGGCCACCAGTGAACCAACTCTGATCGGAGCATGGCTTGTGGGGCGCGGTCGTCACAGTATGGTATCAGAGCCATTGGTTAAAATATTTGGACAAACATTAATCACTCAAAGAAGTTTCACTAAAATATTCATATAGATTAAAACATATATTCTTACATCAAACACTGATCAACATAAAAGAGTTACAATCGGAGTGTACTATCTACATCTAAATCACGTTTCTTACCACGATTATTGTCACTACTTGTCTGTCATTGAATTTGTGACAAAATAGGATCTACTTTTGGTAGATATGCTTTAAGTTTGTCAATCAATTCATTTGCAGTATGTGCAGAGATGAAAATTTCACGAGCCGTCGGCTTCACAAACTCCTGGTTCTACGCAATGATCTAGAAAAGACAACAATCCATCATAGAAACCATTAACAGTATAGAGCCATATAGGTTTTTGATGCATGTTTTACTGTGCCCATGAAGCTATGCAGAAAATTTCTTCCAGTGTTCCTAACCCCCAGGTAATGAAATAAAAAAACCAGAATTATACAACATATTTGATATTCTTTCATGCACGCTAGGTACTATAACCTCCTACCATAAGATTGGACCATCATAATTCATGTCAGCTAAGGCTTTTGGTATGATCCCGAACACACTACCTTTATTTGAAAATGCACTAGTCGCAACACACCTCATTAACCCTAAATTTCCTCCCCCATACACCAACTTAATCTTTCTCGCAGCCAATATGTTTCTCAAACTACTTGCTACCTCCAGAAACTATCGATCTTTTCCTGTACTAGACCCACAAAAGACACAAATAGATTTTATTTCTCGAGTTGTAGATTTTCCCATCTCATTTTTTTTCCTCTGATAATGCGGTATGTGTCAATGTGGATCTTCGATATCATAAAACCGCTATTTATAAGAAAACATAGTAGGTGTACCGAGGGAACTTTTGAAACAATAATAATTAACTAAATAGCGTCTCCAACAATCCATCTTTTATGAATAGCTTCCCCTACAATCCATCTTTGATGATATGACATTTACCAATCTAAGAAAACGCATTCATATCGTTGTACCCCATCATCTATTATTTGTGCCTATTAAAAATAATATATATATATATATATATATATATATATATGTGTGTGTGTGTGTGTGTGTGTGTGTATAGATAAGACCGTCTAAGTTTTATTTGTACTGAAAAACTAAATATTTGCATAATTCTTAAAATACGTGCATGCACTTATAAGGAAAAGTTATGTTACCTTATTTTCCTCATGTGTTTTGTCAAAATATCCAAATTTATTCATCTGAATACAAAATTTTCAAAATAATAATAATATCAACAATAATAATAAATCACAAAAACTTATATGTTATGTTATAATTAAATTACTCGTGTTCTTTGTGGTAGTTATTTTTTAAAATAAATAAAATACTAATTAGCATGATTTATCGACAAAAAAAAATTGGATTAAAAATTTTGGTGCTCAAAATTTTAAGAATATTAAAGATTTTTCTAATTACTCTATATTATGCTCGTTAGTTAAAACTTTTTTTTAACTAACATATCTTTCACAAACAAGTCACATACTTCTAATCTTAATTTTCGTCCCAATCATCATACCATTAAAAAATAAAAAAAAATCCTCCCAACAGTTATAAACGGCTATAATGGCCATATGTCCTTCTATAAATACATCATTTTAATACTACAAAACACACACTCATCTTCATCTAACTTCTCTCTACCAAAAATGGATCATATGGTTCAAGTAATTCTTGTTGCAATTTCTGTTATTTTTATTTTTATTTTTCTTCTAAATGATGAAGAAACATCATTTGAATTTACTATTGTATTTTTAAGATTCGCAATACCTTTTCTATTTCTTGCATTTGGTATGAGTTTACTACTATTATGTAAGTTCAATTGAAATATTGCATCTTGGATAATATGACATTTATTTGACTAATCTTCTTTTAACTATATAGTTATTATAATGTGTGAAACGTCAAAAACCTGAATTGCATAATTATATTAAGCTAATAAAAAAAACTACTAAACTCTCTATTATTATTAGACAAGAATCATAAGAGTTTAATTTTCTTCTTCCAACGACGATGCAGATGCAACTTGGACCAAAATGGCTTGTTGTATCAAGAAGGTATCTGAAGACCTCTTAGGAGAATCTCGAGGTAGTAGCCTGACATGTAAAGACACGTCATGGTGGAATGAAGAAGTGAAGGCGGCAATCAAGGCCAAACGGAATTGCTACAGGGATTTGAAGAAGAAATATGATGGAGCAAGCTTTGAAAAGTATAAGCTAGCCAAGAAAGAAGCAAAGAAAGCTGTTCGACTAGCGCGATAGGCTGTGTACAAGGAAATTTATGAGAAGAGGGATAGCAAGGAGGCCAAGAAGGATATATACAAACTTGCTTGCATTAGAGAGAGGAAGACTAGAGACCTAGGTGCAGTGAAATGCATCAAAGATCAAGGTCAGTCTTTCTTAGCGCCTGAGGATCATGTCAAAGCACGGTGGAGGGAGTACTTCGAGGGTTTGTTCAATGGAGGCCCCACCCAAGCAGTGGGTGACATCTCGCAGTCTCCTCAGGATCTGAACCGCAATTTTATGCGCCGTATTAGAAGGTCGGAAGTCAAAGATGCTTTGAAGAGGATGAAGACTCGAAAAGCTGTTGGCCAAGATGGTATCCCTATCGAGGCTTGGAGAAGCATGGATGAGATAGGGGTGACCTGGTTGACGGACCTCGTTAACAAAATATGGCAAACAAATAAAATACCATAAGAGTGGAGGAATAGTACGATAATACCTCTATATAAGAACAAGGGTAATGTCCAAAACTATTCTAACTATCGTGAGATAAAGCTTATGTCTCATACCATGAAGCTATGGGAGAGGGTGATCGAATACCGATTGAGACAAATTGTTCATACATCTGAGAACCAATTTGGATTTATGCCTGGAAGGTCGACCATAGAGGCCATCCATTTGATTCGTCAGCTCATTGAACACTTTCAAGAAAAGAGTAGAGATGTGCATATGGTCTTTATCGACTTAGAAAAGGCATATGACAAAGTACATCGAGAGATATTATGGTGGACCTTGGTGAAGAAGGGGGTACCCATTAAAAATATCAACATTATAAAAGATATGTATGAGAATGTGGTGACAAGTGTCCAAACTTGTGGCGGTTTAACAGACGCCTTCCCAATTACAATTGGCTTACATCAGGGGTCAGCTTTGAGACCATTTTTGTTTGCCATTGTAATTGGGGAAATCACCAGAACCATCCAAGATCGAGTCTCATCGTGTATGTTGTTTGTAGACGATATTGTCCTCATCGATGAGACGAGAATGGGAGTTAACGCTAAATTAGAACGATGAAGAAAAACATTAGAAGAACAAGGATTTCGACTAAGTCCAAAAAAAATAGAGTACCTCGAATGCAAGTTTAGCAAACAACGAAGAAACAACGATGGCACGGTTCAGTTGGATGGCCAAGAGATACCGAGAAGTGCGCATTTTCGGTATTTAGGCTCCATACTGCAGATGGATGGAGAGTTAGACGGAGATGTCAACCACCGCATCCAAGCTGGATGGACAAATTCGAAGAGTGCAACAGGGATCCTGTGCGATCGTAACTTTCCTCTAAAGCTTAAAGGAAAGTTTTATCGTACGGCTATTAGACCTGCTTTGCATTATGGCTCCGAGTGGTGGGATACTAAGCAAAGCCATACACAGAAAAGGAACGTTACATAGATGTGCATACTTCGGTGGATGTGTGGTAACACAAAGACAGATAAGGTGCGCAATGAAGATATTCGACATAAATTGGGTGTGGCAGCCATCGACGAAAAAATGCGAGAAAATCGTTTAAGATGGTTTGGGCATGTTAAACGCATACCCATAGATGCACCGGTACGACGAGTTGAAAATCTCAACTTAGGACAGACGGCTAGAGCTCGTGGGAGACCGAAAAAGACATGGATGGAGGTCATACAGAACGACATGAAGCTAAAAGATCTAAATAATGTCATGCTCGTCAACCAAAACCTATGGAGGCAGAAGATTCATGTTCACGACTCGACGTGATTCATTCATGGTTCATATAGCCTACCCTAATTTAATTGAGATTACAGGCTTGGTTGCTGTTGTTGTTGTTGAGAAAATTGGTTTACGACTTCCTCTGGTGTTAAGTGTTAGTCCTTAAGGATAAAAGTAATCGAAATAGCAGTTAGAAATACTTCTGTTTTGGAATACGTTAGTCTTGTTCGAAAAAAAAGAAAAGAAAATAATATGGACTTTTAAGTATCAATTACAAAGATATATTCACTTTGGAATATAGATTGACTATCCGATCTAGTTAATGGATATGACTTTGTTAAATTTAAATAGTGGATACCAAACTGACAATTTGAAGGTGAAAGGTAAATTTGAGACATATGGAATGGATTAGAACCTTAAGTGAATAATTATCTAGGTGATTTTGAGGTTATTAGATATTCACACGTTGAGAGTGGATTAATAATCTTTTAGAAGAGACATTATAAATTTGAGTTAGAGGCGAGTCAAGTTATGAATATGTTCATTGTCAAGTATTAATTCAATTAAAGATATGAGGATTCTTGAAGCAATGGTTAGAGAGAAAATCGATAATTTAGGGTGGAATTTCCAATAAGTTTGAGAAGACGAAAATATATATGGAATAAGTTTATTGGTTTTCATAGGTTCTAATAATTTGAGATTACATAAATTAGAAAGGCCAGAAAGTTTTTATGCTACAAGTTTATCAGGACGGATCACTAATTAAAAGAAATCCAATGAAAAAAAAGAGAGGTGAAATCGTAATACTTTATCTTCAAAACAATTCAGGTAAGAATCTGGGGACCAGATTCCTTTATGGATGTGGGATTGTAACGCCCCAAATGTTAGGAATAAAATAAATTTATACTTTAGTCCTTGAACTTTTGAAAATTTCCAATTTTAACCCTAAATGTTTTGAAAAATTTGCATTTGAGCCCCTGAACTTAAAAATTAGTCTTTTATTATATTTACAGGTCTCTAATCTTAAAACATATATTTCAATTTCAAATATTAGCCAAGTTGATTGAATTACCTAGAAAAATTACATAAGTAAATATGTATGTAACAAAGAAATCAAATTATAGCTATTTGAATTTTAATTATAAATAATTGAGGGACTTGATATGCAATTATCCAATTGATAAAGTAAGCTATGACATCTTTTTGATGAGGTAATCCATGACATCCTTAAAAGCATGATTAAATTCAGATTTTTATGATTTATTATAAAATAATCAAAGTGAGACTTTAATTTTTTGCCTATAAATAGTAGGATTTCTTCCAACAATTTTCACACCCAAAATTATTTCGGTTTTTCCTTCTTTCTTCCTATAAATCTCTAAGTTAGTGAGTCTACTTTCAGTAAAAATTCATCCAAAGTTGTTATTTCATCATTTTCTACCCCAAAATACCCCAACACTTTTATTGCGCATAAATTATCGATTCGGCCCTGCACCTTAGAAAAATCATAACTAATTGTACAAAAATCCTTTTTGATCAAGGCCAATAACCAAATACTCCTCGTGATGTCCTCTAACTTTCATATGAAGAAATATTTTTCAAATAATGTGATTTAGAAGGTCAAAATTCCTAAACCGTGCTGCTGTCTGAAAGTCCGAAAAGGGGTTCTATGTTTTTAAGAATTATTTAGCATATCAAACCTTTGGATTTTCCTTCCCATTCAGGTACACATGTTACTAGTGATGTTAGGGATCAGTTGCCACAAAAATATTTAGAAACAAAGTTCATTTGGATATCCGATCAAAGGGTTGACGAACTAATCAACACCATCAAGATTTCCCATATGAGTTAAGGTGAGGTTCCATTTCTGATTTGTTCTAGCCCCGTTTGACATCCAACCCTGAGGAACTTGGATGAAAAAGCCACTACTCCGTTATCAAACCTCGAACAACCTATATTTCATCATAATCATGTTTGGCATCTCATCTCATAAAATGATTTTCTTACTCATCGTTATATCATCTCCAATCATTTATTATTTATCATATCTATTCATAATCATGATAATTCTCCAATATTATAATCTCATCTGCTGGTTATTGAATTGTGCAAAGAGCAACGAACTATGTTCGGGACATGTAGCTCAAGGAGCAACGGATATTATCCGTTTTACTACCTTATGTGTTTATTTGTTATACCCATTGGGACGCCTTTGGGAAGTTAGGCCCAGGGATTGAATCGAGTTACTGCCGGGCAGTAAGAACTGACAGTTTAAGTAATTTCGCTTGATACCCATCTATCTAGGCGCCGCTTGCAGTCAGGAATTGGCTGCAACCCACGTACTGGATCGACATGTACTCGAGCATGTCTCTTGATTGTTTGCGAGGTCGCTCCTCGTTGGGAGGTATAAGGTAGAATAGTAGAAGTCATAAGGGTGGATTAGTTTATTGCTAAGCACAAGTTCATTAACTATTCTATGAAAACTCGAGTACCATTGTTACATCAAATTGTCTAGTTGAACTGTTT
This sequence comes from Linaria vulgaris, assembly GCA_948329865.1. Taxonomy (NCBI): domain Eukaryota; kingdom Viridiplantae; phylum Streptophyta; class Magnoliopsida; order Lamiales; family Plantaginaceae; genus Linaria; species Linaria vulgaris. The sequence continues at coordinate 45,108,827 of OX415253.1, forward strand.
CTACCGGTAAGATCACTCCCGAAATATATCCACTAAGTCACAGTTAATTCTTGCATTACCAGTTCTTTTATATGAATCTCACTAAGTCAGTAAAATGAACATGACAGCGTGGACCAAGTGAATAATTGTCCAAGCGTGCATTTTGGAATATTTGTGGTTTGTCACTAGTGCATAACCATTAAAATAGTCACATGATTTGTAATACCAAGACTTCCGCTGTGTATATATATATATATATCAAAATATAATTTATAAAACGTGTATGGTTTTGATCCTGCACAAGTGAGACCCCTTTCTATGAGTTGCGCTTTAGTTTGGATTGGGTAAAATGGCTGGCCACCACTGAACCAACTTGGATCGGAGCTTGACTCGTGGGGCGCGGTCGTCACAAGAAGCGAATTACTCCAAGATATATAATCCTTTCCATATAAGTATTCACCAACAACCAAAGTGCTAGTGAAATAATGACTTCCTAAAAAAACAAAGAAGAAGAATCTTTACAAGGATTTTTAGTAGGAATTGAAGAAGAAGAAGAAGATGATGCAGGCGACACCATTATAAATATCAGTATTTTTAAAGGCATGGGGCGCAAACGAGGCGTTATTCATAGCTAGAGGCGAGGCGTCAGACTCAAAGCGTGAGGTGTAAGCCCAATTTATGTTGCATTTAAATTTATTTTAAGCAAAATATGACAAAACGAGTATATATTAATAGAAAGAAATATGAAATAAAAACAGAATAAACTTATAGCCTTCAGAATATTTAAATTATATATGAGTTAAAAGTTAAAGCCAAATTACTCATATGCAAAACCCAAAAATATTACTGAACTCCTCACAAGTCTCAAAGAGCATTTATAAATGCTTTCATAAAAGAACCATACGAGAAGAAATACCGTAATACGTAGGCTCCTTGAAAATTAAGCAAGAGAGGTGATCATATCCATATCATACTTTAATATGATCACGTTATGGAATAAACCTTAAAATGAAGAAAGAAAAAAATTGAATAAGAAAAGTAGAAAACTCAGGTCACATATGACTTATCAGATTCTTTCACAAATCACAATTACAAACCCTTGTTTTTTTTTTCTTTACTTTGTCCTAAAGCATTTAGAGTATGTCAATTTTATGTTTTTTATTCACTTATGGACTGAATAATCATGAAAAATGAGAGAAATGCAGCCAAATTTGCTGGGCGTTTGCAATCCTCTGGGGCGCTCGTCGAGGGCCTTTTGGGCTTCGGGTGCACGCCCTAATACAGAGCCTAGGGGCGTTTTAAGGCCAAATTTGCCTCAGGAAAGCCCCGAGAGGCGCCTTTCACAACAGAGGTGAATATGAATCTAAAAAAATATGGTTAACATAATTGAATCGAATGAAGAATCAAAAGAAATGTATGTGATCGCAAATCAGAATGATGATCAAGCACAACGAAATTGCAGAGAAAACGTGATTCATTTTCATACAGAGAAGAATGAATTGAGATCGCTAATGATGCGGGGTGCTTTCGTCCTGTTAACTAGGCACTCCACGTCAGACTAACTCAAGCTCCATGCTGGTGCTGAGTTAGCTTTGAGTTCGAGAAACCTGCACCGTGAAACACCATACTTGAAGTAAGGGTTTGTTGATTTTGGACTGAACTTGGGTTGTGCCAAGCTGCCTACGTATCCCATATAGGGAATCAAGCCGAACGTAGTTCATTGTTTCTATGGATGTCGATCTGTGCTCGATGGTGCATTGCACAAGAGCTTGGTGGGTCAATGGACCATGTGTGATCGTCGGACCGTGCTGGTCGGATAGGATGTCAATCCGTGCTGGATTGTTGGATGAGATGTCGTCGAACCATGTTGGTCGGATAGGATGCCAATCCTTGCTGGATTGTGCATCATGTCGAGAGAGAGAAAGCTCTAACTTAGAGAGAGAAAGTAGAATCTCAATTGTGTGTGTTTTTGCCTTTAAGGGATGGGGTATTTATAGATACCTCATGGGCCACTGGATGGGCTTGAGTGTCGATGGGCTAGGCCTAGATCCATCGGATAGGCTTAGGTGCTGATGGGCTTGGTCCAAATTCATTAGATAGGCTTGAGTGATGATGGGCTTGACCCAATTCTATTTAATTTGTATTGTGGGATTGGCCCAACCTTAGTTGGTTTGTACAGTGGGCTTGGCCCAACGTTATAGAGTTTGTATTGTACCTTAGTAGACGGTAACGCGAAAAGGCGACAAGCTTGTGTGACACGTGATCAAATGAGAGAATGCCAAGTGTAGATTCCAAAATATGGTACATCATAAGTCCCCCACTTCGCAATGTGTTATCTCATGGATAAGACAGCGGGAAGTAGATTAAGCAATCCTTGGTTCATATTTTGCTCTACTTATTATATCTTTCTTGTCTTTGTCTCTTAATGTCATTATTGGTTTTCGCATGCATGGCTTAAATAGATGGCATACTCAATAGCCTCTTCACCAAGCTTATTTTGGCGCTAGCTTGACATTGACGCGATAAAAGTCGTGGAGGGTGCTACTTCTGCTGGAAAAGATGATGTTATCGATGATGGTCAGACTTCTTAATAGTTGAAGGTGGCTATGTTGACCTAACTTTCTAGTGTTTGCCTTTTGTTTTACTCTTATACTTCGGGTACACTTGATTTGTCTTTTCAATAACTTTCTAGTGTATTTCTTTTGTTTTACTCTTACTCTTGTTTGGTGCTTTGCTTTGGTAGGCGTATGTTCTTCTGGATCTCTGCTTTTGTTACCGAAGTGTTCTTGTTTCTTTCTTTTATTCCTTGTTTTTGTTCTTCAATTTGTATAAGTTTGTTTTCTTCCTTACATGATTTTGCTTTCTTCCTTCCATGCTTTTATTTTCTTCCTTCCTTGTTTTTTCTTTCTTCCTTCCTTTTTTTCATTCATTGATCTTGCTTTTTTCCTTTATTGATCTTGCTTTCTGCATCCCTTGATCTTACTTTTTTCCTTTCTTGATTTTGTTCTTCCATTTGTATAAGGCTTCATGTAGGCTCTTTCGCTTGTTTAATGTGGTAAAGATATTGCAGTTCGCTTACTTTATGGATTTTCACCCAATAGGCTATTCACCTAGCTTAATTTGATAGGGGCTTAATAGCTTGCCTACTTTATGGGATAGTCGTCCAATAAGCTCTTCACCTAGTTTTTTTTTGTAGGGCTTAGGATAATGACCTACTTTATGGGATATTCGCCCAATAGGCTCTTCACATAGTCTATTTTGGTAGGGCTTACGATAATGGCCAACTTTATGGGATATTCACCCAATAGGCTCTTCACCTAGTTTATTTTGGTAGGGCTTACGATAATGGCCTACTTTATGGGATATTCGCCCAATAGGCTCTGCACAATTTATTTTGGCAGGGCTTACGATAGTGGCCTACTTTATGGGATATTCACCCAATAGGCTCTTCACATAGTTTATTTTGGTAGGGCTTACGATAGTGGCCTACTTTATGGGATATTCACCCAATAGGCTCTTCACCTAGTTTATTTTGGTAAGGCTTACAATAATGGCCTACTTTAGGGATATTCGCCCAATAGGCTCTTCACAGTTTATTTTGGTAGGGCTTACGATAGTGGCCTACTTTATGGGATATTCACCCAATAGGCTTTTCACCTAGTTTATTTTGGTAGGGCTTATGATAGTGTCCTACTTTATGGGATATTCACCCAATAGGCTCTTCACCTAGTTTATTTTGGTAAGGCTTACAATAGTGGCCTACTTTATGGGATGTTCGTCCAATAGGCTCTTCACATAGTTTATTGGACTTACTATGCACCTACTTTATATTTTACTTGGGAAACGTAGGCAACTTTCGTGGCTACACCACTTTGTGTTAGTTGTTTCGGCCATATGTGGAGTCCCCCAGTTCCATACCGCAGTTGAGCTGACAATGATGAAAATGCACGAAAACCTGGTGTGTGCCAATTCTTATTGAGGCATCGTTGACGCGGAAGTCACTTCATGAAGCGCTCTTAGTAGTTTGCTGCAAAGGTACTAATTTGTAGTTTGATTCTTCATTAAGCTCCTATTGTGGTTTGATGAGAGATATTTGTTCGTAATTTGATGTAGTTGATCCAAAATTTTCATTCATCGAGGTAGTTGATCTGTCCACAAGCTGAAATCACGTTGTATTGGTTTTTCTTGAGTTGAGACCCGCGTCTTCAGCAAGAGCACATGCGACATCCTTCACTTATTTGTTTCAGACTGTTAACGGTATCTTCGTCGTGCCTGCTAGCTGTGAAGAAGAGCGTAACGGATTGTTCGAAACGCCGATCCCGACCCGATGAGATTGTTGGGTTTTATTGATTTGCGGCTGGACTCGGATATTTTACGAGATGCCTACGTATCCCCCAATTGGGAGTCAGGCCACTCGTAGTTCTTGTTTTTGGCGTTGGATATTTGGTGTTTGTCGCTTTTATCGATTGAATTGGTTTTGTATTTGTTGGAGGGGTTGCCCTTGTGAAATTATAAGAGAGAGAGAGGTCCGAGGGGATGGAGAGAATGAGTTCTCCTCTTGTAGAGAACATAAGTTGTTTTTTTCTTCTACTGCTCTTGTCCCCTTTTATAGAAGTACAGTCTTCCTCTCCAAGTTTGGGATCTTATTATTTTAATATTAGTTATTTTCTGTTATTATCTGTTATTGTTATTTATTTGTTTAACCAGCACAGTAAGCAACCTTATCTATTCAGGTTGTGTTAGCACCAACGTGTTGTGGTCTGTGCGATACGGGTATTTTGTGAATACGAGTTATTTTACCAGAACGGATATAAAATCGTACATGTAATAATATATCGAGTCGTGAGACATTTTATAAATACGAGCATAATCCGGGTAGTATTTTAGCAATAAATCCGGTCGATAGCTGTGTGTCGTGATTTACGATATACGAATAGTATAATTTTTAACGAAGTAAACCGGTATTTAAACCGTGGCATAATGCGATGTAGTTTATTAATATAAATCATATAATAATATACTATATAAAGCATATAATAATATACCATATAAGGCATATACCACGTAATTTTGGTAATCGAATTATTGTGTATTTTAAGCACGTGGATTTTTACCCTGTTAACAAGTACCCTCTGGGGTCGCATTTAATTTTTACTCTACGTGTCCTCTATGGGGTTGAGTTCAATCTTCATTGTGCACATTCTCTTAGAGTAGCATTCAATCATCAACAATGTGTACCCTATTTGGGGTCACATTCGATCTTCAACAGTGCATACCATTTGGAGGTCACATTCTTGAGAATCTTGGCTTTTGGTGAAGCTAAGTCGTTAGTAATTAAGATTTAGAAATCTAACTCTTCACGAGCTTTCTTCATGAGCTTTGGAGAAAGACAAGTCATCTTCAACTTCTCGAAGATATGTCTTTAGTTCTTGAGCTTTAGAAAAGCTAAGACTTCTTAGCTTTGGAAAGATAAGCCTTCACTTCTTGAGCGTGACAGATTAATCTTGCCATCCACTTAGTTATATTGATTTGATCATGCATTTGAGCGTTTGCATGAGAACGTTTGACTATGTTGGCCAAATGACTAGGGTCAAAATTCTGGGATTTTGATTAGTGGTTTGTGTGATGCAGCCGCCATCTTAGTAGTTGATCATGGTACATCAACATGGTGAACCGCACTAGAATACTTTGGAGATCATAAGTCCCCCAACTTTGTTGTGTGCTATCGTACGGATAAGACAACGGGAAGTAATATTAGTAGTTCCGGGTTTTATGTACCATTTTGCAATTTTACAGAATATGGATCTATTAACACATTTTGTATTGGACTCTTAAATAATATCCATCTCATGAAGGATCATTTTTCAATTTTTCTATACATTAAAGTTCTTTGTGCAATTCTTCAATTCTCAAGGACCAATATGCAGTATTACATATGCAATTGTCCACTGCTGGAATATACTTTCAATCAGGGGCGAACCCAGATTTTTTTTTTACCCCGGGCTGCTTAAAACACGAGTCAAATACAAACATGTCTTAAAATAACATGAAAAAAACACATCAGAATAAAGTCAAATAATCAATATGGTAATAATAAATAATAAGATTATTTAGTTCAAGAAATGAATATTATAATAGTTAAGAATATTATGGGCTATGAACTTATGATACAAGTATAATTTTTTTGAGATAAATTCAGTGTGTGTAATTCTTTATTATGTGATTATTTTATTAGTGATAAGCCATGTCCTAAAACATGAGAAGTTTTAATTTATTCTCTATTATCATTTTTTGTAATGTTCTGGTCACTAAGTGTATTTTTAAACTAAGTTTTTTTTTTTTTTATCTATTTTGTTATTTTTTCAACTGAAATTTTACCATATATCAGAATTTCACATAGCTCAAATCTTCTTAAAAGCCTCCAAAAGCTGGCTAAATTGCACCAATTGAAGCTCTAAAAGGTGACCTAAAAATTGAAGAAACTAACCGAAGTGTGATAAAACATATACATTGTTTTTTGAACAGCATGCAATAAAACATATACATTTGAAACCGAAGTGTTTAGCTATAAAAAACCTAAAAACTTAAAGTGTTTAGAACAAAAAAACCTAAGAAAAGAAAAATAAGTTTTCGAATAAACCCAAAGTAAGAAAATGCATATTGTAGAAACTTCCTTACTTGAAAAATAGAATTAAGGATTTACGGATTCTCTCTTCTTGTTGTAGAAAATTTGCTGCTTGTTTTATGTTTTATTCCTTGTTACTTTCTTTTACTTGATGTTGGTTTTCTTCTATCTTTTTAATGCAGTCCAAGTGCCCAATTCACTGTTTATTTCTTTCCATTAAAAAAAAAAATGTTCAAATTATACGATTCAACCCTAAAGCAGCAAATCAATTAAATGGGATTTCAATATTGGGCTTCTTTCCGGTGGGCCTGATTTTATTTGCTGTTTAGTTTCTTTTCTCTATGTTTGGACTAGTAACTTTAGCCTATGTTAGATGGACTAAAAATAATCCTCTCAGGGCTGAAATATATACATATATAGTTGCAAGCCCAAGGCTGACCTCGGGCTGAAGCCCAGGTTAGCCTTGGGCTTGGGTCCGCCCCTGCTTTCAATTGCCCGTGACTTTTGTTGCTGAATTGTATGGGATTAAGTTGAATTCATGCTGTGGGCCCACACTTCAAAAGTAATATATTTTATCATTGTATGTTGTGACTTTGAGTCAACATAAGTGGTTCATGTAAACTCACCACATGGGATTATTTCCCATTATCTCTTCCAGGGAATTTCACGGAACAGAGTCCAGTATGAACTCTGCTTTCTCATCAAATTGAAACAGGAATTGTAGATGACTCTCTTGCTGTTAATATATAATATCCAAATCTTCACAAGAAACGTCTGTGGCTGAAATCCCTCTCACTCTCTTCCTCTGTTTCGAAAATTTCTTCAAAAATTGTAACTTATCCCGCTCAGCTTTTAAAACTTCTTCTCTTTATCTTAAAATTCTTCACGGATTCTGCTTCCAAAATCATCTTTAAATACAAGTCTTTTCCTATTCTCTATTCATCAATTTGTTCGTCGCCGGAGAGTTCGTTAGCACCAGAGAGTTCGAAGGAGCGGAGCTGTTCGGACGGTGCTGCATGGGGAGTTCGACGAGAAAGGGTCGTTGAAAAGAGTTTGTGAGTTCGTGCAGCTTTGTTCGAGCGGGTTGAGGAGTCCGTGTGGCGAGAAGTTCGTTGGATGAAGTGTTCGTGTGAGGATCTGATTGGGCAAGAAGAAGTCATTGGCGTCGAGTCATCAGATGAAATTGGTACCTTCAAGGAGCAGCTTGTGCATACAGAGAGTTTGTGGTGTTCGTTCAGCAATCGAGCATTTCGAGGTTATGAGTTCGCATGTGCTTGGAATTGTGGTTGTCGTAGTTGGGTGTTCGGTGGCTGATGGGTGTGATTTAAGATTGGTCTAATACTTTGGGGAAAAAATCACTTTTGGTCCTTTATTGTGGCAGAGTTACCGTTTTGGTCCCTTATTGTGGTTTTGTCCACATTCGGTCCCATATTGTGGCTTTCTGTTCCACATTTAGTCCTCCGGCAACTATTTCCGGCCGAAAACAAAATTCCGGACAAAATTTGGGGATTTTGACCCCGCACGTGTGGTCCCACACGTGTGATGCTTTGACTTTTTTTTTTATTTTAAAATAAATCTGATATTACACTTAAACCCCAAAAAAAAATGTAAAAATTGTGTCAAAGCATTTTTTTACACAGTTTTTTTGTAAAAAAAAAAACTTTTAAAAACGTTTTTTTTTTTAAATTCGACACTGTTTTTTTGTAAAAACAAAATCTTTTAAATTTTATTTTTTTACACAGTTTTTTTGTAAAAAAAAAACTTTTAAAAAGGTTTTTTTTTTATTTCGACACTTTTTTTTGTAAAAAATAATTATTTTAAATTTTATTTTTACAGTTTTTTTAAAAAATAAATTCGACACTGTTTTTTGTAAAAAAAAAACTTAAAAATTTTTTTTTTATTTTTGACACAGTTTCTTTGTAAAAAGAAATCTTGCTTTTTTTTTTTACAAATTCCGACACTGTTTTTTTTTTTACAAAAAAACAGTGTCGAAATTTTTTTTAAAAATGTTTTTTAAAGTTTTTTTTACGAAAAAACTGTGTCAAAAATAAAAAAAAACAAATTTTTTTTTTTACAAAAAACAGTGTCGATTTTTTTTAAAAAAACGTTTTTAAAATAATTTTTTTTACAAAAAAAACTGTGTAAAAAAAAATTTAAAACAACTTTTTTTACAAACAAAAGTGTCGAAATTAAAAAAAAAACGTTTTTAAAAGTATTTTTTTTACAAAAAAACTGTGTAAAAAAATAAAATTTAAAAGCTTTTTTTTACAAAAAAACAATGTCGAATTTTTAAAAAAAAAACGTTTTTAAAAGATTTTTTTTTTACAAAAAAATCTTTGTAAAAAAAATGCTTTGATACAGTTTTTAAATTTTTTTTTTTTTTGGGTTTAAGTGTAATATCAGATTTATTTTAAAATTAAAAAAAAACAAAAGTCAAAGCATCACACGTGCGGGGTCAAAATCCCCAAATTTTGACCGGAAATTTTTTTTTGGCCGGAAATTGTTGTCGGAGGACTAAATGTGGAACAGAAAGGCACAATATGGGACCAAATGTGGACAAAACCACAATAAGGGACCAAAACTGTAACTCTGCCACAATAAAGGACCAAAAATGATTTTTTCCCAATACTTTGTTACTGGGTCGGCCCATAAGCGCATCGAATCGAGAAGATTCGATACGCGCATCGAATCGACAGGATTCGATGTGCAATTCTATATTGGTCTGTGCGACCCACGGGACGTTAGCTATAAAAAGCTCGTCCCCTCGTAATCCGGGAACGTTTTGAGAAGACAACCACTTCAGCACAATCAGCATCGAATCACTATTCATTCGAGACGCATTGGATCGAACAATCCTCATTCGACACGTGATCGAACAGTGTTTGTTTCGTTCGATACGGCAAAGTACGCATCGAATTCGACACCCTTAAGCACGCATCGAATTCGACACCACCAAGTACAACTTTGAATCAGTGATAGTTATTCTGCATCGAACAAAGGCATTCGACACGTCAGCATCGAACACAGAGGATTCGATACGTTATATTAATCTTGTAATTAGTTTATTCTACCTAGTAAGCTTGTAATAAGTGTTTCGGACCAAGCTAGTCCGATAATAAAGTTGAATAGCATTATTTTGGTTATTTATATCTCATTTTGTATTGTTATACCGTGTTCTATTACCGTGATGAAATAAGGCCAAACTATTGGCGCCGTCTGTGGGAGCACTAGATTTTATTAGTTTATTAGGCATCATGTCTAGAGTTACCCGGTCACACAGTAAAGCTTTGGAGGGAACTATGGGAGAAGCATAACTAAATACTCATGAACAGATGACGCAGGATAATGCGGGACCATCAACAGTACCCGCGGCAATACCAACACCAGCAAGAAGGGAAAATCAAGGACCTCAAGGTGTGGAGATACCGAGCATTGAAGCATGTGCAACTGGAGCGACAACAACGAGTGCTTCGATTCCAGATAATATAAAGAATGAACTCATGGCGATGGTAAAAGTCGCGTTGGCCGAAGTACTTACTCCAGCACCGCCCGTATTGATACCATCTCCTATTGCACATCAGGAAGCATTAAGGGAACAAGGTTCAGTTGCCCGAATATTGAAGGGAAAGGAGAAATAAAAATCTCGGCAAGATGATAGAAGAAGTAGACATGCATCGGAGGGAATGAAAAGTAAGGGAAAATCCACCCGAGATGATCAAGGAAAGAAGTTAGTCTCGGTCGAAGTACAATCAAGAAGACATCTTGAGAGGAGAGAAAGAGAAAATGAGGAAGATCGCGTTACTGAACGGAGAAGAAGAGAAGATAGGAGACGATCAGAGAGTCATGATTCCAGAAGGGAACATAATGAGGAAGAAGACCAAAGAAAAGAATTACGAAGGAGGAAAGATAGAGATGACAGAAGACATCCAGACGGTCATGATTCACGAAGCGTGATAAAATGACCAGAGATATAGAAAGGTAGGAGAAAGGAAAAGCAACAGTTGAGGCTCAAATGGTACCAGAGAACAACACTTATAACCGTAGTCCATTTTGTCAAGAGATAGAATCGAAAATTTTGGAACAAGGGGTAAAGATCCCGGAACTGAAAACTTACGATGGTAAGTTTGATCCCCGATATCATCTTTTTCAATTGGATAGGAAACCGTGTCTTTACGGTTTTAAAGACAATATCCAAGCACGGATATTTGCAACAACTCTGGGAAGGGTGGCTATGGATTGGTTTAATCGGATTTCTCCTGGACTGATCAAAAGCTACAGCCAATTGAGGAAGATGTTCGAAGATCAATTCTCTAGTCAATCTAGATTGGTTTTGGACCACTCACATCTTTATACATTGAAACAGGAAACTAATGAAAGTCTGAAGGACTTTATGAAACGTTTTAATACGGAGCTATTAAGGATTGATAGCCCATCAGGAGAGATGATTGTGAGCATACTTTTTCGAGCAACCACCAATACAATGTTCAGTGGGGACCTACTCAGACGTAAGCCCACCACCATCGAAGAGATCAATAAAATAGCACAAGAGGTGGTTCATTTTGAAGAAATGATGGCGACTAAAGTACATGTTGGTGCCGCTGTGAAAGATAGAGGAAGAGGCAGAGAAGATCAAAACCGTAACAGCAACAACAACAGGAACAAGAATTACAAAAGGGAGAGTTCACCTAGACGGTACACGCCGTTAAATGCTCACATCATGACAGTCTTTGGGGCAGTAAAGAGGAAAGGTTGGTTAAAGAACCCTAACCAATTAGGGAATCCAAGGCAACGATGTATTCAAGTCAATTCTGCAAGTATCACAATCAGAAGGGTCATGATACTGAAGAATATATAAATTTGAAGGATGAAATTGAACGATTGGTAAAGGATGGTGTTAGCCCAAAAAAATAAAAAAATATATATAACACCTTTTACCTCCCACGACAGATATCTCACAAAGTACAACTACCGCGCGAGATGTCAGGAACTTTAAATAGATTCCCGAAACATCCCACAGGTATACACTGCTCCCGTACCTATCGTGTTATTTGGATATACGGCTATCCCCACCTCCTTTCAAGGAGCTCTCGGAGCCATATGCCCACCTCCTTTCAAGGAGCCCTCGAAGCAATATCCTCACCTCCTTTCATGGAGCCCTCGGAGCAATATCCTTACCTCCTTTCCAGGAGCCCTCAGAGCAATATTCCTGCCTCCTTTCAAGGAACCCTCGTTCCTCCCCCACTATAAAAGAAGCTCTCGGAACACACGTACCATCTTTATCCCGATAGATGGATAAGAATCTCATCAAGATGCCATGCCAGCTTCTTCAAAATATCTGCCAAAACCTCTAGAAGCCACGATAGTTGTTTGTCTTTAATAAAGAAAAAATGATACCCGTACAAAATTGACACCTGTAAAATTCTTACTTGTATCCAACGAAACCTCCTTCTATAAAAGGAGAAGAAAATTAAGAAAATAAGATATACTGTTTTCCAAGAAAAAAGCATTACAGCAGAAATCTCTTCAAACTCAGGCAAGAGCGGTTATTCCCATCTCCAAAATACCTTCAAAATAATCATACCGTTAACAACATGGCGTGTAGGAAATTTCGGTCGGCCCCTCTCCGAAGGGATACCTACCACTCAGTCAGAGAAAGGCGAACTCCTTTCGAGGACGCTGGGGGTAGGATACCCCGAGGCATAGATGGAACAGACGTCCCTTACTCCCGATAATACCAGATGCCCCTCGTTTCCCCCTCTGGTGATCATTCTCTATGGAGCATGGTCACCAACCTGAGAAGGGCAATGAGGAACCTGCAAAGGAATCTAGCCCCGGGTAAGGAAGTTGTGTACCATGGGTCCCCCTTCGTTCTGAAATAGCCCGCGCTCTAGTTCCACCCGGGATGCGCCCCAGCAACCTCCCCCTATACATGGGAGAAAAGGACGGGTGAGATCCCCAAGATCACATCCATCAGTATATTGCCACCATCAGTATATTGCCACCATGTTATGTGCCGAGTATTTCGTACCACCCTGGCGGGTAGAGCTCAATCTTGGTTTTCCCAGTTGATGCATGGCACGATCTCCTGTTTTGACCAATTGGCATGCTTGTTCGTACGCCAGTTCGCTTGCAACCGAAGATACCCAAAATCCGCTAGCCACTTGTTCACAATAAAACAAGGTAAAGATGAGCCTCTTTGAGAATATATGAAACGATTCTCGGATGAAGCCTTGGACATACCAAATACTCATCCAACCATTATAGCGGATATCTTGGCTCAAGGACTTAGGGTTGGGGATTTTTTCCGATACCTTATGGGTAATCAAGTTAAAGATATGAATGAACTTATGCACAAAGCAGAAACCTATATCATCATGGAGGAAGCAGAAAACTCCAAAATCCAAGCAGAACGCCATGATCTAGAACATGAAAAGGCAACCCCCGATAAAGCCAAGGAAGGAAAGACACCTCCGAAGAGGAGGGAAGATGGAGGGCCAGTAAAGCGACATCTCCAACCTGCGCCCCTACCTCCTCTAACTATCACCCCTGCAGAAGTTCTCAATGTTATGATAGGTAGTAATGATCTCCAATGGCCCCACCCCATCAGGAGACCCCATGACAAAAAAGATTCCGGTATATTTTGTAAATACCATAAAGCATGGGGGCACGATACCAACGCTTGTACCACCCTGAAAAGTGAAATACACCGACTCCTCAGCGTCGGGTATTTGGGGAATTACTTACAAGAAAATAATCAAGAAACCCCCACATGTAATGTTTGGAAGAGAATTCGATCCGAAGGAATTACTGAAGAGAGAGGGTCCGATACCAAGAATCGAGAGGACACACCTCGCCAAAGGTTGCCACCCCCCCTCCCGAATCGTATGAAGATAATCCTTCCTCGGGCCAAACGATTAATATGATAGAGGGAGGAGACATTTCTATATCCCCGCCGAGAAAAAAGAAGAAGTATTTGAAGGAAGTAAGGCGGGTAGAGCAAGGACCGCCTGTGTGCTCCGTACAGGGAGCCCAGTTACCTACCATCACCTTTGGACCAGAAGACTTGAAAGGTATCGTTTATCCTCACGAGGATCCTTTGGTCATAAAAGCCATGATATTCGGCATTGAGGTCCAACGTATCTTAATTGATACGGGCAGTTCCGTTGATGTTCTCTTCTTCTCAACTTACTTAAATATGAGATTAAGGAAAGACCGGCTGGAATCGGCTGAAGTACCACTTGTTGGATTCTCCGGTGACACTTGTCGTACCCTAGGAACTGTCATTCAACAAAATTTTGTGTAGTAGAGGCTTCCTCCAGAACGTATAATGCGATATGTGGGAGATCTTCAATACCGACCTTTGAAGCCATTCTCTCTACCCCACACCTTAAAGTCAAATTCCCCACCCCATCGGGCATCGGGGAAGTTCGGGGTAGCCAAGTCCGAGCTCGAGAATGCCGCATGAATGTTATCCCATCTGAAAACGAAGAATGGATCCCCCAGTCGGCCAAAAAGCAAAGAATAGAGGAATTGAAAGTGCAGCCTATAGAAGAGCTAAAGATGATTGAAATAGTGGAAGGAGCCCCCACAAAGACTGTTAAGATAGGGACGAGCATGAATCCAGGAGTGGAAGAAGAGGTGACCCTTATACTTAAGGAGTTCAAACATCTCTTTGCATGGGAAGATGGGCCTCATGGAAGGATAAGTAATCAAGTATGCCAACACTTCCTCAATGTCAAGACTGGAGCCAAACCCATACAGCAAAAGAAAGGAATATGGGGCCGGATAGGAATAAAATTATGCGGTCCGAGACCCAACGACTACTCAACTTGCATCAGATTTGGGAAGTACATTATCCCGAGTGGTTAGCCAACGTGGTCCTTGTACCCAAGACAGGAGGAATATGGCGTATGTGTGTTGATTTTACCAGCTTGAACGAAGCTTGCCCAAAAGATTGTTATCCCCTACCCAGCATAGATCAACTGGTAGACTCTACAGCTGGATGTGCATTATTATCCACAATGGACGGGGATCAGGGATACAACCAGATACCCATGGCCGCTATAGACCAAGACAAGACTAGCTTCATTACTGAGGCAGGCACCTTTTGCTATCTGGTGATGTCATTTGGACTAAAGAACGTCGGGGCCACCTATCAGAGGCTAGTAAACTTAATGTTCGCTGGCCTAATCGGTAAGACGATGGAAGTATATGTGGATGATGTGATGAGCCCTCGGGCTGCAGATCACCCGGAGGATCTCCGTAAGGCGTTAGCCATTATGGACCAATTTGGAATGAAAATCAACCCTCGGAAGTGTTCATTTGGAATAAAAGGGGGTAAATTCTTAGGATTTATGGTTACGAAAAAAGGAATAGAAATGAATCCCGAACAAGCCCAGGCCCTCCTAGATATGCCTACTCCTAAAACGATTAAAGATGTCCAAAGCCTCACATGAAGAATGGCATCTCTAAACATATTCATCTCCAAATCAGCTGATAAAGGGCTACCTTTCTTCAAAATCCTAAGAAACATTAAATATTTCAAATGGACTGAAGGATGCGAAGGGGATCTAGGGGAGTTAAAAGATTACCTAACTCGCCCTTCGTTATTAATGAAACCCACCCCCCAAGAAGATTTGTTTGTATACCTATCCATCGGGGAAGAAGCCGTAAGTGCGGTGTTAGTCAAGGAACATAATAGGGAACATCACCCGATATATTATGTTAGTAAAACATTGCAAGGGGCCGAAGGACGATACACCCAAACCGAGAAGTTAGTACTGGCTTTCATCACTACCGCGCGAAAGTTACGCCCGTACTTCCTCGGCCACCCCGTAACAGTGTTGACCAAGTATCCTTTGCGAACCATCCTTAACAAACCAGAAACCTCTGGCCGACTTATCAAATGGGTCGTTTAACTCACAGAGTATGACATCGCCTATGCCCCCCATCCCGCCATTAAAGCCTAGGTGTTGCCAGGCTTTGTGGTAGAAATGGCAAGTATGAAGATTACTCGAAACCTCCCTATATGGCACCTATTTGTAGATGGATCCGCCACGGCCACTCATGGTGGGGCAGGAATAGTCCTATCTAGCACGGAAGTAGAAGACGAAACCCTATACTTCGCTGTTAGACTTGACTACCCACTATCTAACAATGAAGCCGAATACGAAGCCCTATTGATAGGACTGAGATTAGCCCGAGATGGTGAGATTAGAAGAATAGTGATGCATAGTGATTCTCAACTTATCGTGCAACAAACAAAAGGTGCATACGAGGCCCGAGAAGAAAGGATGCGAGAATACGTACAAGCTGTACAACACAGAAGCGCATGGTTTGAAACCTACGAGATAGTACAAATTCCCCGCTCCGATAACCAAGAAGCGGATGCTTTATCAAAAATAGCCTCCCAAACTGCTACCATCCATACCTGTCATATCACGCTTCTTCACGCAACAACTTCAGAAAAGATGGAAGTAAGGGAGGTGAATGCGACACAACAACCCTCATGGGATGATTGGATGGAGCCTATACTATCTTACCTCAGACATCCAGAGGAGTATGCGGCTCATACTAATAAAACGGAACGACAGCTAATGGCACGAAGGACTGCCATATACTTTCTCCACGAAGGTATATTGTTTCGATGATCTTACTCCCACGCCCATGCCAGATGCCTAGGTCATGCGGAAGCCGAGCAAGTTATTCGAGAAACGCATGAAAGAACCTGTGGTAGTCACACGGGAGGAGAAAGTATGACGGGACGTATACTTTGCCAAGACTACTACTAGCCCACAATAGAGAGAGATTGCCAAGAACACGCCAAACGCTGCAAGCCATGTCAAACATTCGCTCGCCAGGTATGTCAACCTGCGATACCGTGGGTGTCCGGACCCCCTTCATGTCCCTTCGCCAAATGGGGAATTGACATTGTCGGGCCCTTAATCCCCACTGCGGGCCAAAAGAAGTTTTTGTTAGTAGCTGTGGACTATTTCACCAAGTGGGTGGAGGCGGAACCCCTAGCCAAGATTGCCATGGGGGCTGTCATTAACTTCATATGAAGATACATTATATGCCGTTTCGGCATCCCCCGACACTTGGTTAGCGATAATGGTCTTCAATTTACGAGCCAAGAGCTAGAGAAATGGTGAAGCCATTGGAAGATAAAACACCGTTTTACCTCCGTGGGATATCCCCAAGCTAACGGCCTAGTCGAAAGAACCAACCAAACTCTGCTAAAAAATCTAAAAGCGAGATTGGGTTGGCACAAGGCTTGATGGGTAGAAGAGATCCCCAGAATTCTATGGGCCTATCGGACAACTCAAAGAACCGCCACGGGAGAAACCCCCTATAGCCTAACCTATGGGAGTGAAGCGGTTATACCTCCGGAGGTAGAGGTAGAAAGTTGGCGAGTCCGAGAATATGAGGAAGTAAACAACAGCTCCAATCTAGTCCTAGCCCTGGATCTTCTGGAAGAAAGAAGGACCCGTGCTGCAGTTCGCATGGAACAATATAAAGCACGTATGGCCCGGCACTACAACGCCCGTGTCCGACCCCGACTCTTCGAAGTCGGAGATCTCGTACTAAAAAGAGCAGAAGCTTCCAAAAACGTGGGGAAACTTCAGTCTAAATGGGAAGGGCCTTTTAAAATAGCCAAAATTGTTGGAGGCGCCACGTATCTCCTGGAAAACCATGAAGGGGAAATACTCCATAATTCCTGGAACGCGTATAACTTGATAAAGTACTATGCTTGATATCACGATAGTTTGGTATGAAACCAGCCTCCCCTTGTATATAAATAAAGATGTATGCGAATAAAGCATTGTTTACAATAGATGGCTCTCGTTTTATTATCTGAACAAGGATAGCGTCGCCGTTACAAGAAGAACAGTCCTCTAAGGACTATCGGCAAACCTACTCCCGAGGGCCATTTGTTACAAAAAAAAAAAAAAACACACGCAACAAACGTAAAACAAAGAAAGCTTAACCTGCCTATCACCAACATGCCTATATAACAATTTATACATTATTAATAACATCTCTGAACACACTGCAATGCTTAAGGGTCCTCACGTGGCCGTTTTCCTTCTCTAATCAATCGACGACGTTGTTCCTCCGAAAGATCAATAGGTTCTGCCAGATCTACAGAAGGAACAGGTATATCTTCCGACATTGGCACTGCTTCAGAAGTAGGAGGTTCAGGCATTATATTGAGACGTGGGATCACTAGAGTGGCCGGAAACCCCGGCAAAGATCTCACGGCTTCCTCGCATAGCCTATACCCGATGCGCACCATGTCCCGAAACTGCTCTCGGAGTACATCTCGATGGGCTAGAGCATTGGATATATCCATAAGCGCTTGGGTTCGAGCCAACATTAGAGCTACCTCCTACTTTCACATCATTTCCAGCAGTTTCCGAGCAGCAACATCCTTCTCTTCCAAGACCAAGGACAATCGCTCCTCTAAGATATGCAACTGCCCTCGAAGATCTTCCACCCTCTGTTCTAAACACACCACCCGTGCTCGCTCCAAAGACAAGCGCCTTTCCATATCCCAGAACTTCTCTGTCAAATCTTTCACCACCCCACGATGGCTTTCCTACACCCCCTCCCTATCTCCTCGGAGATGCTCTACTTTTTGCCTGGTAAGCAAAAGTTTCCTTTCAAGGTCATCCCGATGGTGATAAATCAACTGTGCCTCAGAAGCTATTTGGTCTCTCCGAGAGCCCACAGCGTTGATCACCATAAAAAGCTGAAATAGTCCATCCTAAGAGAATCCAAGTCATCAGCGAAACAATAGATCGTACCCGAAAGTAAAAAGGAAAAAAATGTTACCTCACACAGATCCTTACTAGCCAAATCCTGCAGAGAAGAGAGTGGGAGAGCGTTCAACTGAGTGCAGTCCAAATTATTCAACAATCCACTCAGGAAAGTCCGGCAAAAAAGTACATCGGGATTAATCCCAGGAAACCGCTCGGCTACTCGCGAACCCTCCCCCTGTTCCACCTCAGCGGTAGGAGGTGGTTTATCGGGAGAAGAGGGCCCACCCTCCTCTATTGCATTAACAGAATCCCTATGAAAATCAGGAGAATAACTCCTCTGATCACCGCTACCCCCGATAGTCTGAAAACCCAACCTCAAGGAAAGCAACCGGCTTGCGGTAACTCCTGACTCCCCAACTCCAGGAAATCTTCGGGAAGAATTCCCCACTAGTCGTAACGAAAAACGGCCCAAGTCCCCCTCTAAAGGGGATAGATCCTCGGAGCCGCTACTCTCGAGAGCTCCTCTTGACCTCCCTATGGCAAAACGTCCATTTCGGACCCTATAAAGAAATTCAACTCATATTAGATTAGAACCATCCCACACTATAACATATCTTAAAAAAAAATTAGCACACAAAGAAGAACGTTACGGAAAAAGAAATTGGTATGGAGAGGACAAGAGGAGAGCTCTCGGGCCGCTGATACCTCTTGTAAACCGACAAGAGAAAGAGCATCGGACAACTCCAACAGGCCACATATATCATAACTACTATTGAATAGCGAAGACTCTCCCAATATCCCTGATTCACGAGTAACCACTTCCTCAGAAGGAACCACGTATCCCAATCCCCAATGAACAGGCACTCCCAGGCGCAAGCTGCCATCCCACGGGGTTTTAGATAAAAGAAACGACTCTTCCAATCATCTCAGGGGGTGACCTGTTGAACCTCTCGGGGTGGAAGGAACTGTTCGTCTAGTGAACCTCTCAGGGTTCAACAGTTCGTCGTAAAAGAACGGCGTTGATCACGGTACACCAAGCTAAACAAGGGTAAATCTCCAGGACAAGGACGCAATAGAAAGACACTCCCCACCCGATAAGGAGTTAGAGGCAAATCCAAAAGCCCACAACAAATAACATACCCTACTAGATAACGATAGGAGTTAGGTGTAAGTTGGCTGGGACAAATTTGCCAATAATGAAAAAGCGCCCGTAAGAACGGATGAAAGAACAAACGCAATCCACAACGTATTTTATCCGAATACACCGTCATGTACCCAACGGGAGGGTCATACGCCCGTTGGTCAGCCCTAGGTAACGCTACGTCATATCCGCCTAAGTCCAAGTTGTACTCCACAAACAGTGCTGCCACCGAGTCTGCGAATTCTGTGCTTTCTATAGATCCAATATGACCTCCCCATATCAGCATTCGAGGATTCACTGTGATCGTATGAAAAACCGATAGCAGATCTATCGGGAGATAAGCATCCCTGCTCATGAACACATCCCTTATGTTATGCGACAACAACATGTCTGCTCGAAGTTGCACCGAGGGAGGAACTGTTGAACCTCTCGGGGTGGAAGGGGAATATCCCCTCCCACGACGAGGACCAAGCATAGAAGTCTCACTTGGTATTCGTCGCACCATATGTATAGAAGGGGGCCTACGAGAAGGGGTAAGACCACCTTGAGAACATGTAGAATGGGGAAGTGTCATGGCCAGCCTATCTAAGTTTACTAAACTTGTTTTTTCAAAGAACAAGACACTTAAAGACAAAAATTGCCTTTTTCAAATAACAAGTGTTCTTTAGGAACGAAAAATCTCCAAGAACCTGATGAAAATGACAGTTCATGAGAAAGCAATTTATAGCAAGTATAAGGAGCCCACCACCAACAGCAGGACCACCCGGATTTGGCGGTTCTCACAACCAATAAAAGAAGAGGCACGAAGCTACATGTGTCACCATCTCTCAAAGTCAACCGAAGACATACTCCCACCTACCCCATGCAAATGGGAGAAAAAGGCACGCATTTGCTATCATTAAAGACATCCGGATAAAATTAAAAGTTTTTAGAGGAACTCTGATTCCCAGGTATGACAAAGCACAACTACTCTGTTTATAACAAGTCAATCTTAGCAAAACATAAAAAAGACAAAACACGAGAAAGACAAAAATAAAAACCCATGTAAGAAACAAATCCCTTAAAAAGGTACATTCCATTTAAATTAAGTAAATTACAAAGACGAGTTTCATTAAAATAAAAACAAAATACAATTATGCTAAAAGAAAAGGGGTCTCTAAGACGGGGGAGGAAGAGCACTCGTGGACGCATGAGCGGGCACATTGGCAGAAGGAGGAGTCAGAGCACTTGTAGAAGGCGGAGCACCAGAAGGACCAGCCTGTGCCCCCGTACTGGGAGGGGGATGAGCTGTAGGCAGCGGGACCACGACAATCAAGGGAACCCGGGTTGGGGAAGAAGAAGAAGGGGGGAACTGAGAACTGTTCTTCAGAAAGAGAGAATATGCTTGTTCCAATGTGGGCCTCTGCATCTCCAAAATATTTATCTGGCGCGGATCAACATCGGGAGCTATCTTCCTGCGCACCTGCCCGAAGCATTGAAGGAATCCCCACATCACATGTCCAACCACGTATCCATGATTCTAGCGGACGTATTGCTCCTTAACTTGGACAATGGCATCCTCATGGGCTTGCTTAACAGCAGCAGTCAGCCTCTGCTGCATCTCCTCAGGGGAGATGCCCCTCGAAACTGGAGCCTTTGATAACTCTCAGTAAGAGCATCCACCCGACCAAGTGCTTGGGACAGACTATGCTCCAACTCTTTCTGCTTTACTCCCCAGGCAATTTTTTCTTCCTCAAGGGAGACAACATTTTCTTTCAACACCAACCCCGAGGCCTCCGTCTCCGTCTCCGATACGGATGATTGGAGACGCTTATTTTCCGCCCTTACTTCCTGAAGCTGCTTCGTGATCTTAGACCACGCCACTTCATACTTCTCCATTTTCTCCCTAAGACTCTTATTTTGTTCCTCTGTCTTCCGAGACTTTTCTTCAGCCGCGGTCGCCAACTTTTGCAACTTCTCAACCTCAAGTAACAGAAGAGGAAGCATTTTAGGCGCCTAAAAAGCAAAACAGAAGAATAAAGACCCCAACACTGGACCCTAAACGAATAAAGATAAGTAAAAGGTAAGTCTTACCAGCATAGCCAAACAATTCGTGCAAGCCTGGAAAAATTGCCACCCATCCGATGGAAGAGAGTTGGCAGCAGACAAGAATCGAGTGACTGTATCAAGAGCCACCTTAGCCTCTTCCGGGCTAGGCTCTGGCCCCGAGGCTGAAATACTAGAAGACGAAGGGCCCCCCAACGGTACCCCCCCCCCCCAATAAGGGCACCTGAGAAATCACGAGACTGTCCGATTGTATGGCGACAAACGAACTCGGAGGAGGATGATTGGTAAAAGAGGGAGCTGCGGCCATCAGCTCATCTAATAAGAGCATCGGCTCATCGGAAGCTAGAGGAACATAAGGATCCGAGGGAAAGGATCCTCCTTCAAAATTAAAAAGGTTACCCCCTGCGAATTAAAAACCTCCCCAAGTAAGTAATTTATTCCCTAAGAAAGAAAGACCAAGGGGGGAATAATTAATTTTAAGAAACTTACCCAAATCGAGAGTGCTTTTCGGCAGAGATACTCCCTCGTTCTCAGCCAGGAGGGCTTTTCCTTTATCTATCAAAGACATTTTTTTATAAATAAAGGTACAAAGTATCTCAATACCATTTAAACTAAGAAAAGATACATACGTTTAGGAGGAGTTGCCAGTAATAAATCCATTGAATCCCCCGATATCTCATAGGGGGAAGACACGTCGACAACACCTAAAGGGGGCAATGGCATCCCCCATATCCCTATATCATCTTCCGCTCCTCCTAACGAGAATGCCCCCACGAGGACCGCATCCGCAGAAGTTACATCCAAACCCGTTTCTTCCAGGGTATCGGATGTCCTACTAGATGACCGGGATATAGCAGTTGAAGCCGTCAAACGAGTCCTTGCTCGCTCAGCATTGCCCTCCGCGGCCACTGGAACTTCACCCTCCCCTGACATCAGTCCACCTTCCTGAGCCCCCGCCTCCTCGTGAACACCCGAACCACTGACACCTTCCACCATATATGGCCGTAAAGCATCCATTGTAAAACAACCCAAGTCAAACGAATAATAATAAAAATAATAATAAAAATAATAATAATAATAAAAAAAAGAATATATATATAAGAACTTGCGAAAGGCGTAGAAATATTTCTCGGGCACAGCCAAATGAGTCTCGAGTCGATCTATCGGAGCAATATATCGCAAGTCCGCAGTCCGATAGAGGGCATCAAAACTCCCCGACTCTACCAAAGACTTTGCAGCAAATACGGGGGAAAACACCAAAGTATCGTCTAACACCCTTTCCGGAAACTTGGGCTCCCTCCAAGTGTAGGGCATGTCCCACTCCCCATCGGTCGGGCGGATATATATAAATTTGTTCTTCCAAGTGCTGTGAGAGCTAACGTTGCCCTCGGAGATACGGTCATCCTTGTTCTGATGACTAAAACAATAGAAAGGAGCCCCCCCCCCCCCCCCCCCCCCCCGGAGACACCTTTAACTCAAAAATGGAAAAGAAACTATCCCTCGTACACTCTATTCTCCTCACCAAAAAACAAATAAAGCTAAAGTCGTGAAGGAATTGGGGGTGAGTTGACTAGGGCATACATCACAGTACTTAAAAAATTCGCAGTAAAAAGGCGGGAAAAATGAACGTAATCCCGCCTTTACCTGAGAATAATACACGGTCAAATGTTTTGCCAGAAGAGAATTACCCCTCTGATCTACTGACGGAACCTCCACCGACACATTCTAGCCTGAAGCACCATATTCAAGGTACAAGTTCTGAATCTCCTCCTGCGAAGTGGTGCTAACTGTCGCTTCAACTTTCTGGGTAGCTCGGGGAGCGCCACCCTTATCAGCATTTTTCTTAGATCTTTTCGCCTTCTTCGCACTGCCACTACCACCAGCCCCCATCACAGCCGCCGCACTTATCTTTCGAGAAGTCAGAGAAACGGCCCCCGTTACCGCCGGGAGATCAGTAACGGCAGAGAAAGCAACCGCTCCAGTACCAGAAGCGGCAAACACCAAATTGGCTGCAGAATTGGACACCATTAGATCTGAATTAGAAAATTATTAAAAAAGAGAAGTTTTCTTTTTGCAAGAAGAGAAGATAAGCGGGAGAAATTTTCGCCTAAAGAAAAATTGCAAGTGAGGATAAAAATTAAGGGAGGAAGATATTTATAAACCCTAGGCCCAATAAAATATTAATTACCCATTAAACTCCTTTTCACACCCCACGATTGGAAATCGTGTATAGTGGGCTATAGAACAGTCACGCCTCCTCATTTATGGAAAATGTAACGGTCCGAATACTTCGGCACTTGCACCATTTCAGAACGTGGTATTAATTATAATTAAATGACCCAACATTAAATTTAATTGTAAATGTCGTGGCATTAATTATAACCAAAAGACCCAACATTTAATACCCAATAAATATGAACGAGCTATCGAAATTATACCCCCGAGGAAACATGAATTCCTCTGGCCTCTCTTAAAAAGAGGAGACCATCAGAATTGGGGGGGGGGGGGGGCTAGAACTTTAAATAGATTCCCAAAACATCACACAGGTTTACGCTGCTCTCGTACCTATCGTGTCATTTGGATATACGGGCTATCCCCACCTCCTTTCAAGGAGCTCTCGGAGCCATATGCCCACCTCCTTTCAAGGAGCCCTCGGAGCAATATCCTCACCTCCTTTCATGGAGCCCTCGGAGCAATATCCTTACCTCTTTTCCAGGAGCCCTCGGAGCAATATTCCTGCCTCCTTTCAAGGAACCCTCGTTCCTCCCCCATTATAAAAAAAGCTCTCGGAACACACGTACCATCTTTATCCCGATAGATGGATAAGAATCTCATCAAGAAGCCACGTCATCTCCTTCAAAATATCTGCCAAAACCTCTAGAAGCCACGACAGCTGTGTGTCTTTATCAAAGAAAAAATGATACCCGTACAAAATTGACACCTGTAAAATTCTTACTTGTATCCAACGAAACCTCCTTCTATAAAAGGAGAAGAAAAATAAGAAAATAAGATATACTGTTTTCCAGGAAAAAACCATTACAGCAGAAATCTCTTCAAACTCAGGCAAGAGCGATTATTCCCATCTCTAGAATACCTTCAAAATAATCATACTGTTAACATATGGTAAACTCGTGGAATATGTCAAGAAGGTGCAGGAACAAGAAAACAATTTCAACCGGAAGAGAACTCCATCCCCCATAAAGGATAAGCAAAGGGTAGTCGATGAACTGCAACTTTTCCAGTATCCTCAGATTGAAGAAAAGAATGATCAATATGATATCAGGAGGACCGGGGGGAGCGGATTCCACTAACGGACGAAGAAAGATCAAAAGAATGGTTGAGTCAAATAATTTTGTCAATATGTCCAGTATACGGAGAATTGAAGAAATACCGCATGAGGAAATCACTTTCTCCACAGCAGATTTAAGGAAGCTGAGTGCACAAGCTATACAGATGTCCAATTTAAATTGCCCTTTGGTAATAACGGTGGATATAGCTAATTATCGAGTCACCAAGATGCTAGTGGACCACGAAAGCTCTGTAAACGTGTTATTCAGTTCTACGTTGGTGAAAATGGGATTGAATAATTAGACACTAGAACCAGTGAGGATATCTCTTCACGGATTTGGAGGTCCAGAGATAGTCCCACTAGGAATGCTTAAGCTCCCAACGTCATTGGGTACAGCGCCACAAAGAAAGACAATTCTGGAGAACTACGTGATCGTTGACATGCATTTCGCATACAATGGAATCATAGGAAGACCAGCGTTAAATGCTTTCCGAGCTTTACCATCGACTTATCATCAAATGGTGAAATTTTCTACCTCAAGCGGTACATGTGAAGTCATAGCAGATCATATTGAAGGGTGGAAGTTCTATGTAACTTCGCTCCGGACATGGCCACAACAGGAAGAAGATGCAGCAAGGGCTTTGGTTCCTAGGCAAATGGAGCATATTGATTAAAAGATTCCACTTCAATTTACAAGAATCCTTAGCATTTTGAATATTTTGAACAATTTATATTCGTTCTCTCTGCTATGATATGTATGAGGGACAAATATGTATGCACTTAAAACAGGAACGCCAAAACATGAATCTGGAGGACAACACAAAAAGTCAGGGCAACTAAGCAATGACTCAAGCTCCGATATGTTCACATTATCTGATTTAGTTTATCCAAGAAGATTACATCTGATTAATTGATTTCTATGAATTCTACCTAATCTGCATAATAAAATGTATGCAGGACAGAAAATCTCTAAGGCAACCCGAAGAACGGAAACTCTGCCCAAAGTGGCACGAGATACCGAAAAAAGCCAGAGGCAACAAAAGGGAAGGAAACTCTGTCCGAAGTGGCACGAGACACCGAAAATCCCTAAGACAACCAAAAGAATGGAAACTCTGCCCAAAGTGGTACGAGATACCGTAAAAAGCCAGAGGCAACAAAAGGGACGGAAACTCTGTCCGAAGTGGCACGAGATACCAAAAATCCCTAAGGCAACGAAAGGAACGGAGACTCTGTCCGAAGTGGCACGAGATACCGAGAATCCCTAGTGCGACCAGAAGAACAGAGACTATGCTCATCATGGCACGAAACACCGCAATTCCCAAAGAATATTAAAGAGGGACAAATGATTCTCTCCGGAATGGTAACTGTTACCACGATTGCTTGGAACAATAGGCAAGGAACAGACACTACTTATAACACTGTAAGTGCTCGTTAAAACCCACAATTTGAGAAAACATGAACGAAACTCTCAAGAAACGAGTATCAACAACTAAGCTATGTTCAAAAAGGCAAGCAAAACCTTTTTCTAAATGGAATAATAATAAATAGGACGATTATAATTGTGTAAGGAAAAACCTTATTCAACTCTTCACCGCAAATTGAACAATAAAGAACCAACAAGTTTTCAAAATAAAGTAAAAAACCAATACAGGAAATTGAAATAAAAGACAACAGTCATGAGCATAGATAATGAAGCAGTTCAAAAAGAGAATTCATAAACATTATATCGCAGAAAATCAAATTGTTCAAATGCATAAGAGCGACGCCGCGCCACGAATAAAACAAAATTAAAATTACAAATTGTTCATAAGCATAAAAAACCTAAAAAGGCATTAGGGGTGCTGGTTCAATTTTCTTCCTCATCCTCAGAAGAGGGATATGGATCAGGCATGGGAGGCGGTGTTGAGAGCTCTTGGAGGATAAGATTATCACTCTTGAACAGCGAGGTGAACTCATCAGGTTCGGCATGTCAAAAGTTGTACGGGGCGGGAGAGGTTCTCAATTGGGCCCTAGAGACAGGCTCAACCAGTCTGGTTTAAAACCACCGCGCACGTACTGCGTCGCATAAAATTGACGCACAGTCAACACTTCAGCATTGCGAGCTTCGAGATCGCCTCGGCGAGTGCAAATTTCTCGAAAAGTGTTGCTTCGAAGAAATTCTTTGGCTATATCCACTTTCTGTTGAGCAGAAACCTACAGGGATATGAAAATATTAATATGACAAAATGTAAGAGGAATGCAGAACGCCAAGAGTGGGAATATATTACCTCGCCTAGACCCCGCAAATATCCGTTGAGGTCGGCGTTATAGGCTTCTTCTCTAGCAATCGCCACTTTCTTCTCTAGCAATCGCCATCCTCCTCTCTTCAGCAGAGACAGAGAGAGGAACAGCAAGACCAACAAGAGCGACTTCAGATGGTTGATAGCTTCGGCCTCTGAGATTTCGAACCCACCGGCCCGAGCAAGAGGGCCTTGGCTAGGCCCACTTACTGCGCTTGGCCCGGTCGCATGCACTGGGGCATTGAAAGCACTTGGCCTGCTTGTTCGGCCGGCCGGTGGAGCATCCCCTACGGTTTGTGACCGAGTTTGAGGCATTTTTCTCTTTTTGCTCTGGACGGCGACTTCAATATTGTCGCATGGACCAGCTGTCAGGCTCTCAGAAGCTTCAACACCGCCTTGAACATTGTCACGGTTTCCCCCCAATATATCCTCGAACGGATCAACTGCTGAATCAGCAGCCACAATAGTAGAGGGACCGGCAATGTTTTTCTTGCCCTTATTCTTTCTCTTTTGCGGAGGAGGAATATTGGTAGCCGTGTTGGTCTGAGAACTCGCCTGATCAGCAGCAAAGACTCGATTCATTCTCGCATGGCGATCCATAAAATACTTGACTGCAAGAAAATTATATCATTAGAATACTTAACAGGTATAAATCAAAAATATCAAGAAAGTTGCGCAATTATACCAAGGGTCATCCTCCCGTTATACTTTACTGGGGACAAACCAGCTAACGAGAGTACTCGATTTTCAACTAGTTTTTTAACATCAAATTGATGTTCTCGAACTAAAGTCGGGATAAACTCGCAATCCCATGAAGTTATTGACACGCTGCCAGGTGTCATTACCCTTGACCCAGTGTACCAATCCCGGCGGTACATCCTAAACTCGCCTTCATAACTCTCTTCGATATAAAAATATCGTCTTTTCCAATCTTTCCCGTATCCGGTCTCCCCACCATTCAGAAACTTGCGATTCGTTTGAGCTTTGATATGATAAAATCCCTCTTTACGCCTCGTAATCTCGAACAGCGCATAAAACTCATTGGGACTTTGTGGTTGGCGCAACGCCTTCATAACAATGATAAAGCCAATCAAATTCCCATAAGAGTTTGGCGTAAGTTGAGCGGGCACGAGATCTATCATCCTCAGAAGCCATCTTAGCTCAAAAGAGATTGGAAAGCGAAGACCGTTGAGGAGTTGACCAACAAACACAGTCATATGCCCGGGCGGTGGGGTATGCATCCGATCATTTGGCCCGGGGAGGACAATTTTATATCTATCAGGTATATCAAACTTTTTGCGGAGCCCCTTACGACTATGTTGGAGGCGGGAAACATATTGATCATAGGCCATCCCTGGGACCTCAATATGATCATCGAACTCCCTATTAATATAATCTATGTCTTCTTCACCCTCGCTGGGAGCACGATTATCCTGATAAGATGACACGGGCGAGCTATCACTTTCAAATTCAGGCGTTGGTTGTTCAGTGTTTGCATCGGGATTGTTACCCGCGAGTGAATCAATTGTTTCTATATCTATTAAATCAAATTCATTTACTTCAACTGGACTCAAACGCGCGAGAGCATTAGAAGGTTCCCCCTTATTAATGGAACTGGAGCTCGAGCTAGTACTCAACTCACTCCCAGAAGTTGACTCACTGCTCACCTTCTTTGACGAGAGCGAACTGAAATAAATTAAAAATGGAGGCTGACTAAGGAAGAGCTTTCGCTTGATTAATATATCCTACGCAGAACAAAGAAACAAGTTAAAAATGCTCGTACAAACATTAAAATATCGGTACGTAACAGCTAAGAATTTGTATAACACCGCATCGAACAAACACGATTCGATGCTGATCGCATCGAATCTGTATTATTCGATGCGGATCGCATCGAATGGCGTCAATTCGATGCGTCTTACCTGAGAAGCTGAGTGCGTGAGGAGCAGAATGAGCTCCTCACGGCAGACTTGCCTTTATATAGGGATTGAAAGGCCCATTAGGCCCAATTCAGTTAACGCATCGAACGTACATCGTTCGATGCGATCTATCTGGCGCATCGAACAACTGTTGTTCGATGCGTTTAGTTAATGCTCATAGAACTATTATGAACCGTTCCGGAATGACATATGATTAGGAATATCCCAAACCAGTAAAAAAAATTGATAATATGTATAAAGTTTTATTAAAATGGTACGGCGCAGACTGTTCAGAGCAATTCCAAAAGTATCATTTAAGTTTGGAAGACGATCTCCACATTGACATTGTCTCCCAAAATGGGGGGACTATATGATGGGTGTAATTTAAGATTGGCCCAATACTTTGTTACTGGGCCGGCCCATAAGCGTATCAAATCGACAAGATTCGATGCGCATTTCTATATTGGTCTGTGGGACCCATGGGATGTTAGCTATAAATAGCTCGTCCCCTTGTAATTCGGGCACGTTTTGAGAAGACAACCACTTCAGCACAGTCAGCATCGAATCACTATTTATTCAAGACGCATCGGATCGAACAGTCCTCATTCGACACGTGATCAAACAGTGTTTGTTTCGTTCAATACGGCAAAGTACGCATCGAATTCGACACCCTTAAGCACGCATAGAATTCGATACCATCAAGTACAACTTCGAATCAGTGATAGTTATTCCGCATTGAACAAAAGCATTTGACACGTCAACACCGAACACAGAGGATTCGATACGTTATATTAATCTTGTAATTAGTTTATTCTACCTAGTAAGCTTGTAATAAGTGTTCCGGACCAAGCTAGTCCGATAATAAAGTTAAATAGCATTATTTTGGTTATTTATATCTCATTTTGTATTGTTTTATCGTGTTCTATTACCGTGACGAAATAAGGATAGTGGCAGAGGAGATCGCATTGTGACTGTTGTTCTTCGGCGCGAGGGAGAACGTTGCAAAGTTGTTTGCCGTTGAATTTCTTCCTCTGTCGTAATAGATCGTGAGAGATAACGTGTATCTTTTCTGGAAAAAAAAAACTTCTTGTGTTTTCTTTTGTGTTATCTGCTCTTACCTCTTTTACTAATTTATTATATGATAGATATAATATATATGTCTATAAAAATATGTTTGTATTATGGAGTTTGCTACTCTCCTCACGCAATCTGAAGACCTTCTTCAGATAATTTGATTGTGAAACTCCTCTGCTGAATTGATGATTTTTTTACGTATTTAGATGATATTTTTTGGCATAGGTGGAGCAACCAACGAGATAATTTTCTTGGTTTCGAAAGGTTGATTTTTCGCTGGTTTTACTCCATGACGTACACCTAAAGAGTGATGATCGTCGCTTGGAAAAATGAAGAGGACCAAGTGAGAGTCAAGGGACTCGTGGTGGCATAGCTCTCAATCAAGATTCAAGATGTCGAACACGCGATGATGCTAGCATGGCATCTCGCGTCTCTTTGACCGGGAAGGATTATGGTTCCAACCATAACGCACTCTCAAGGGCCAATGATCGTTGCTTGCATGAAAGAAGAGAACTAAATGAGAGTCCAGGGACTCGTGGCGGCTTGGCTCCCAATCAAGACTTCAGGCATCGAACACGCGATGATGCTAGCATGGCTTCTAGAGTCACTTTGATGGAGAAGGATGATGGTTCCAACCATGACGCACGCCCAAGGACTGATGATCGTCGCTCGCATGAAAGAAGAGAATAGAGAGTCTATGGACTTGTGGCAGTGTGGCTCCCAATCAAGACTTCAAGCCTCGAACACGCGATGATGCTACCCTGGCATCTGCGTCACTTTGATAGAGAATGATGACGGTTCCAACCATGATGCATTGTCAAGGGTCGAGGATCCTCGCTCGCATGAAAAAAGAGGACCAAACGAGAGTCCAGGGACTCGTGGTGGCATGGCTCATAATCGAGGCTTCAAGCATCAAAGACGTGATGATGCTAGCATGGCATCTAGCGGCGCTTTGATGGAAAAGGATGATGGTTCAAACCATGACGCACTCAAGGGCTAGTGATCAATCCTCGCATGAAAGAAGAGGACCAAAGAAGAGTCCAAGGACTCGTGGCGACCTAGCTCCCAATCAAGACTTCACGCATCGAACACGCGATGATTATAGCATGGCATCTAGCGTCACTTTGATGGAGAAGGATGATGGTTCCACCATGACACACGCCCAAGGGTCAATGATCGTCGCTCGCATGAAAGAAGAGGGCCAAATGAGAGTCAAGAGACTCATGGTGGCCTTGCTCTCAATCAAGACTTCATGCATTGAACACGTGATGATGCTAGCATGGATTCTAGCATTTCTTGAGTTGCTCATCCATTGGTGGGGCAAGTAAGAGGCTTGTGAGGAGAATCTATATGGACGACCTTGCTCACGAGAAAACATATGGTTTGTGATGATGACAACCATATTATCATATGACCACCATCAAAAGCGTCTTATGAACTTCATAGCCTTGAGCTCGGGAGGCCTCACTTAACTTGTTGGGTGCTAAGCTCACTGATTCAATTCCTCGGGATTCAATAAAGAAAGTGTGGCCATCTTAGAATTGCGAGATTGTGATACAAAAATCCTTAGTGGCCAACATATGGTGTGGTTGAATGTGAATGTGCTCCATCGTGTCTAAGAGAACGACGATGGAACGAATATGCTCTAGATTGGTTGCGGGAACAGTTTTGTGCTTATCCCTCATATTCTTGCTATAGGTGGCAAAATATTTGCAACTGGGATAAAAGGTATTTCACTTCGAATGGTGGGTTGCAGAGTTTGAATGAGTTGAGCCTGTTGCGGTTTTGTAGTTGTTCGAACTGCGGTTTCTTGATCAGTCGCGGTTGTAGTTTGATTATCGGGCTCTGCTGCATCACCACAGCTTCATCATGTTGCTGCAACTCTCTTAGAAGCTCTCCTCAAAGATGCCTCTTGATGCTAAATAGTCGTATTGGTGCTGGAGCTCTCATTTGCTCTTGAAGACCTTGACATGGTGGCAAACACGTGTGTTTCTTCTACAGTGCACTATGTGGTTTCCCACATATGGCGCCACTGATGCGGGGTGCTTTCGTCCTGTTAACTAGGCACTCCACGTCAGACTAACTCAAGCTCCGTGCTGGTGCTGAGTTAGCTTTGAGGTCGAGAAACCTGCACCGTGAAACACCATACTTGAAGTAAGGGTTTGTTGATTTTGGACTGAACTTGGGTTGTGCCAAGTTGCCTACGTATCCCATATAGGGAATCAAGCCGAACGTAGTTCATTGTTTCTATAGATGTCGATCCGTGCTGGATGGTGCATCGCATAAGAGCTTGGTGGGTCAATGGACCATGTGGGATAAGATGTCGTCGGACCGTGCTGGTCGGATAGGATGTCAATCTGTGCTGGATTGTCAGATGGGATGTCGTCGAACCATGCTGGTCGGATAGGATGCCAATCCGTGCTGGATTGTGCATCATGTCTAGAGAGAGAAAGTTCTAACTTAGAGAGAGAAAGTATAATCTCAATTGTGTGTATTTTTGCCTTTAAGGGATATGGTATTTATAGATACCTCATGGGCCACTAGATGGGCTTGAGTGTCGATGGGCTAGGCCTAGCTCCATTGGATAGGCTTAGGTGTTGATGGGCTTGGTCCAAATTCATTAGATAGGCTTGAGTGATGATGGGCTTGACCCAATTCTATTTAATTTGTATTGTGGGATTGGCCCAACCTTAATTAGTTTGTACAGTGGGCTTGGCCCAACGTTAATGAGTTTGTATTGTACCTTAGTAGACGATAACGCGAAAAGGCGACAAGCTTGTATGACACGTGATCAAATGAGAGAATGCCAAGTGTAGATTCTAAAATATGGTACATCAGCTAACACAACTCATTAAAGAGAAACACGAGCGAACTCGCAAATTACAGTAAAATCAGGTTTATTCTTAGGTATCCAGCGAATGGTACTTGGATTCTAGTTAAATATAATATTACACATAAATAAAAGAGAAAAAATCACATACACCCCCATCATATTGCCCCAAAATCACTCACCCCCCTATCCTATTCTAATCTCATTACATTGCCCCCCAAGACGAAATTAACCCATTAATCTCTCCAAATTACGCACGTACGGCTCGTGTGCCACACTAATAAGGGGCAATTTCGTCAATTCAAACACCCCAACACAATACAATCGAGAATGACTTTCAATTCACTCAAATCAACACTTACTATGTTTTTCCCCAAATTCGGAAAATCGTAAATCCCAAAATTCAATAACTCGTCTCTTGCACATGGGTGGGTCAATCCACACCCAATACTCACACGACCCATTTTGTTGTAAAAACAAACATTACACACTTAATTGGAGTAATTTAAAATAAGATTACACGAAAAAAGAGAGAAATTGAAATTGATGCTTTACCCGATTATTGGATCATGTAACAAACCTTCTTACGGGATTAAGATTAGCCCATGATGTCTTTTGAGCTACCTGACGCTCGCAACGACAAATGTGGGAGTTAGAATTCATCAATTTCGTCGATTTTATGAACCCTACATTGAATTTTGGATTTTTTTAAAAATATATGAGAGTCGTAATGTATTGGGGTGTTTGAATGGACGAAATTGCCCCTTATTAGTGTGGCACATGAGCCGCACGTGTGCAATTTGGAGAGATTAATGGGTTAATTTTGTCTTGGGGGGCAATGTAATGAGATTAAAATAGGATAAGGGGGTAAGTGATAAAAAAATAGGATAAAGTGGTAAGTGATTTTGGGGCAATAGGATGGTGGTGTATGTGATTTTTTTCCAAAACTAGTGCAGCATGACAATGCATGAGGACTAGAAAGGTAAAATTCCTTACTCTGTCGGTACAGGAATTTAGCGCCATTAATAATATAATTAACTCCCAACAGAATTCATTTCATGCCCACATGACATCGCCGATATCGATTTCCCCCAAAATCTATAAGTTTTTTAATTCATTTAAATTTTGAACCATCGTGCAATCAAGTTAGTTATCATAATTAATAACCCAAAATGATAAATGTCATTCGATCACTCAGTCAGTTAACCCTCTCAATCAATCCAAGTCAAGACGTAGTCTTCAATTTGAATGAATTGGCCGGTACAAATACAAAATTACTACTAATAATAACAAGTAAAATCTCCCAACTATAACTTTTCAAACAGAAAACCTATTGCACCGACGGTTATGTCAGACAGAACTGTAGTAGGAATTTGTTTTTTAAGGAATCCGTGTTGCTGTGTTCGTGCATCATAGCCTATCAGTCGAACCTTTTGAATTCTCAGATCAGTTTCTTCTTCTCCTGTTTGGGAAGAAATTAAATGGGTAGCAGCAGCGGGGAGAAACAGAAAGTGAAGTTTCATGACTTAATATTGGAGGAAGCTAAGAAGCGGATTGTTCTTCTCGTAGTATGCGTTGTCGGACTCTCATATCTCATGTCCTGTAAGGATCATAAATTAAATACAAGTTATTTATTTTCCTCCGCATTAAGGATTATTTATTTTCCCCTGATGATATATTTTTAATGCACAAAAAAATTAGAATTTCTATTCTTGGACCAACTTATCTCCTGCTCTTATTTTTAGCTTTTGTAAACATGTATCGTATCGAGAGAATTTTATATCGCCGTAGATTGTAATTTTGTACTGTCATTTCTTTTTCTTTTTTTTCTTTTTTTTTGAGATGAGTGTTGTGTTGGTCAAGCGAAGCTTTAGCGTGTTGTAATTACGTCTAACCACTATTATTTTTGTCTGTTAAGAAGGAAATGACAAAATAGGAGCGCTAGTAAAATAACCTGGTGAATTTAGTTTGCAATGTAATGTGTGAACGACTAAGAGCAAACGAATTCTTACATATCTATTGCTCTGCTGTAGTAGTTGTTACTTCAAAGAGCTCATTGTCCAAATTGTATGTTCGGGGGGTTGATTTTCTTATGGTCAATTTCACTTCGAGTATCTCTCTTTTTTATCGGGCTTAACTACTTCTTGTTTCTTTTCTCAGCGAGCTTTTTAACTCCTTTTTTCTCTTACAGTAACAAGTTCTTCAGTTTTGTTCAACTTGCCCGCTGCTCTATTCTTATTCATCCTACTCCGGTACAAGTTTCTGGATTTTGATAAGCAGAGGAAGGCTGCAACTTACAAAGGTAGAAGGGCAGCTGCAAACAGTTCTTCCAAGAGAAAACCTTTTGAGGCTACCAGGGTCCCGACTGAAAGGTCTGACTGGAAGCATAAGGTAAATTCGCCTGACGTCGAGGGTGCAATTGACCAGTTTTCTAGACATATCGTCTCAGAATGGGTGACAGATCTGTGGTACTCTCGCATAACACCTGATAGGCAAGGTCCAGAAGAGCTTGTGCTGATTATCAATGGCGTATTTGGAGAAATTTCAAGTCGCGTGAGAAATCTTAATCTGATAGATCTTTTAACAAGGTTTCATTTTTCAGACTTTCTCGCTCAAGTTGTATTCTTTAATGCCATAGGCTCTGAATGGTACTTTAGAGGAGTATATGTTTCTTTGAGATCGTGCAGGGATGTTATCAACCTCTTATGCTGTCATCTGGAGTTCTTTCGTGCATGCAACACCAAGATTGAGATGCTCCAATCAAGAATCTTAACTGTTGAAGAGCAAGACAATGAACTAAAATGTCTTCTGGCTGCTGAAAACAAATTGCATCCCGTTTTGTTTTCAGCTGAAGCGGAGCATAAGGTTGGTTCTGGTTGCATTCATTTTTCTTGCCATTCTTTTTATTCTCGGAAAAGTAATTTCTTGGTTCTAATAGAATTAACAAACTTTTCATTTTGGTAATTCTTGATTATAAAAGGTTCTCCAGCATGTTGTGGATGGCCTCATTTTGTTTACAATTAAGAAAGAAGATCTGCAGTGCTCCTTATTTCGCTATATTACGAGGGAAATCCTTGCTTGTGCTGTATTGCGACCTGTATTGAATCTTGCTAACCCAAGGTATCATTGGTTGTGTGCTTTATTAAAATGTTTGTTTCACGTTCTTTATGCTCTATGCTATTTGGTCTCAGGTTCATTAATGAGAGAATTGAATCTCTAGTTATTTCTGCCAACAAGACTGATAAAGGATCTAAAGCATCAAACACAGCAACACACTCTGAAATGAACGGCTCCCCCAGCAACATCATAATGCGCTATCTTCCCATAGCTTTTGTTTGTTACCATGCGTAACAAAAAAGAACCTGACCACATTGTGTCTCCCATGGTTTTGCTAACTGGCAAGCTTATAGTGTTTCCCCATTTTCATTCATTGTACAGTGGGTGCCACCAAATATAGGCATGCCGTTACTGGATCTGGTTGATGTAATTTTACAGCTTAAAGATGGTGGATGGATCAGGTACTATTTTTGTCCAATCTTAATAATTAATTGAGATAAGAATTGTTTGTGCAAATCTAAATCTTAACTGGCTCCCTTGGCTTGTATGAATTTTGAGTGTTCAACAGGAGAAAAGCTTTCTGGGTAGTGAAGCAAATTTTACAATTGGGAATGGGTGATGCCCTCAACGATTGGTTGATCGAGAAAACCCAGTTTCTGCGTCAGGGCTCAGTTGTCACTTCTGGAATCAGGCGGTTGGAGCAAGTATAATTCTTAACTCCTTTCTGCTATCTCGATTCACTTTTGATATTCCCACCAACTTGCACGTATAATCGAGTTTATGTATTTGAACTAGTAAGAGCCACAATCAAATAGTGAAATACGTTTGATCGATATTACATTGCCTATGCTTGTCCTGCTATTGCTTCTTAAGTGAAAGAAATTTTGATCGTCATTTTAGTACTGTGGTCCATGTAGATTCTATGGCCTGACCAAATATTCATAACAAAGCATCCGGGGCAACAGCAATCCTCACCCTCTAGCCCATCCCATGATTCTCGTGGGACTCCATATTCTTCACGTAAAGTAAATGATGTCCAGCTAGAGGAAACGCAGCAGGAGGAAGCCGAACGGAGAGCCAAATTTATTTATGAACTGATGATTGGTAATGCTGAATTCTGGAACCGAAGTTCCTCCTTAACCTGACGATGTTGATGATTTCAAATGTCTCCTGCAGATACCGCACCAGCTTCTGTGGTAGGCCTTGTTGGACACAACGAATACGAACGATGTGCAAAGGATCTCTACTACTTCTTTCAGGTGATCTTCTTAAATAAACAATCTTGTTGACCATAGTTGAATTAGCTCTGATTAATGCCTATACTTGCTTGCAATTATTTAAAATTATGTATTAGAAATAGATATACTAACTACAACAGAGTAAATGTTAAGAAAAAGCTGAATTTTGTAAAAGTGATCTAGTAGATTTTACATGCATCAAAATCTTGGCACAGCAGATCACCTCGAAATGTAACATAATCCATGTTCCTTGATTCTATTAGCAAAATTCTTGTCTCGTGTTTTGTCAAACTAATATGGGAAAATGTTGATACAATTATGGTAGAATCTTCAAGTCATGCACATTGGGAGATCAAACTGATAGTACTATATGTAACTTTTATGAAAAAACCCAGCCATTTTGACCCATCCAGTAGACCCTTAACGGCCTTTTACCTCCTTTGTGGTTTCATGAAGCTACTAATTACATGTATCCGTTAAAACATGCACAAATGAGCTTCACCAAAATCAGCGTCTATTTTGTGCAGTCTTTTTTTTTCTTCTCTTAATCGTGTCCTATAACATGCGGTGACAAAACATACTTACTATGTTACTTCATCACTAACAGATTACCATTGTTTTATATGTACAGTCATCTCTTTGTATGAAGCTGTTGGCTTTTGATCTCCTTGAGTTGCTGCTCTTATCGGTGTTTCCAGAACTGGAATACATTTTCAAGCAGTTGGACGAGGAGAAAGAAAATTTTGGCTCATTCAAATTTAATCAAGAGAGATGATGAATTCAGAGATTTTTGTTATTCACGGGTTTCTTAGACATGTCAGGTTGGTAATGTACATGATCAATTTTTCAGTTTTCAAGGAGAAACAAAACGCGGTACTACTGTATAGTGATTGGTTGAGTGAATTACTTTTAAACAATAAGAACTTAGATACCACAATTCTTGTGAAATATTCGATGCTTGGGATGGAATGTTAATTCTTGTCTGGCATTGCTTATATTTTGGTCTTATTTCGTCCGGGTTGTACACCTGTTACTGTTACAATGGGTCTGATAGATGCCAAAATAATGCTAATCGAACATAAATGAGAATAGCTGGTCCGGAACACCTAACACAAGCTGACTAGGCAATACAAATAGAAATACAATAAGTTTAATGTAGATCGAATTCCCGAGGTTCGATCGATTGAATGTCGAATCGTTCCTGTTCGAGAATGGCGTGCGTCGAATCGGGTAAGTGTCAAATCCGGTAGCTTCGATACAGAGTATGTCGAATTGATCTATATAGAATCTGGAAGCTTCGATATAGCGATGGTTGAACTTGTTGTGTATTGAATTGTATGGAGATTGAATCGGATGAGTGTCGAATCGATTGAGTATCGAATCAAAGAATTCGATCGATGTGAATGTGTACCGAGTATCTAATGCCCTTAAAGACGTTGGGAAACGGGGTATTTATAGAACTCGTCCTGTGGCTCCCGCCTATTGGTTGAATTGGGTAGATCAAATAGTCCTGATTCGATCTAGCATCGGTCGAACGGCCACCATTTGATGTTGAATATGTTGGGCCTAATCTGATTGGGCTAGCCTAAAATGCTATTCTGGGTCTTTTTAAAATATTTCCATCATATAGTCCCCGAGTTTGGGAGTCAGTGTTGGTACAATAATGGGTCCCAAACTTTAACATTGTTACGTTTTATCTGATTTTTCGTATCATACTTTATGTCCGTTCTGCGGACTTGATTGTCTGGCTTGGCAAAACGTATTCGAAAATACTCCCCCATTTGGTAACCGTAATTTCATATTCGGGTGGCAAAACTTACCAATCATTAAGATGGGGTTTTTTTTTTAGTATCGAATTCAGTCGGTCGATCTATCCCGGAAATATAGATCGAATCCAGTGAATTCAACATTGCAATATCGAATTTGATGAATTCGATCCATCAATATCGAATTCAGTGGTAAGGTAGTGGGTGGCTATATAATGGCCCACTTTCGACCTCATTTTCATTTTTCTTTCCGCGGAGAGCCTTTTTGTCCGCTTTTTAGCATTTGTCGAATTGTCCGAAATCGATCTACTAACATCGAACGATCTGAATTCGATCTAGCAGTTAGGGTCGAATCTTGGCGATTCAACATTGCCTCGAAATCGAAACTTTTCTTTTAAGCTGATAACTTGCTAATGGCGCAGTAGGTCAGCCGTTTCCCCCGAGAACATGTACGCTTCTGAGGCAAATGCCAACATAGCTAGTTCTTCGAATGTGGGCTCGTCAGTGGATAATACTGCCCCTGTCGAAGAGTCTATATGATTTGCCGCAAGAAGTCGACCTGATGTGAGGCATCTCGGGAGCCTATCTGATAACTGGGGTGTTGGACACACCGTTTCGACATTGTCAGATCGCTCTACTGTCAGACTAGGAGGAGTAAGCGCGTGCACTCGAGTTCCCTTAGTGAGCAATTTCGAGAGGCATGAGGTGGGTTAAGGTTGGGACGAGTTCCCAAATCAGAATGATGGAAGAGGTTGATGCTGTTAACGACAGGATCGCTGCTAACCTAGCACGATTCGACGCTGATAATCCGAATTTTAGGCGTGGGCCCAGGTTATCTGTCGAGGGCCCTCTAGGCTAGGAGGCAAAAATTGGTAAGCCGCTGCTAAGAGGAGTGCTGAGGGGACACAGGTTATCGCCGAGGCCAGAGAGATCCCACTACCTTCACGGATACGACCTCGACCATCTGGGAATCCTAGACTAGTGCCGCTTGGTAGCATTGCTGATTACGAATTCTTGAATGACAAGAATTCATAATCACTGAATATTAAGTTGATAGGATATTGATTGAGGGAAGAGCAGTCAATTGAGATCCTTAAACGAATGTGGCCTCAACTCGACTGCGGTGCAGTAGTGAATAGATTGGGTTATCTTAGCTTGGCGCGCTTTGGGCATTTATTCTTTGCTGCTACCGAAATCGTAATGTACCGACTATGTCGGAATTATAGTGGTCTGATTGAAGTCCAGGATAAGCATAATGTCGTGGTCGACAAATTGAACTCGAGTGTGCATAGTATTGATAACAGTCGTCGCGTTGGAATCAAACGTGCTCGGAATGCTGCCAAGGTAAGTGCTAAAGCTATTCAGGACGCCCTTGAAGCTGACGTTAATGCTCAAAAAGCCGAGGATAGCATGGTGGCACTTCACGCCAAAATTGCTGCTCTAAAAAGGAAAATGACTCCTTGAAACGGGAGAATGATTCTCTCAAGGCACTGAACGAGGAGGCCGATACTGCGATCGCTAGGTTGGGTCACAAGGTGCGACACTTGGAATCAGAGGAGCTAGGTCTTTCATGAAGAGCGGTGTTTATCGTTGGCTCGAATTGCGACAAGGTGTTGTCGATGTGAAATATGGTATGGAACTCGTAGTTGATCAAGCTGACTATCTTGGGTTCATGAAAAAAGGTTTCCGCAAAGATATGCTTGATGTTAGCCGTGGTCCTGGAATGGAGACTCCCACGGTAGGTGACGAAGATGTGGAGGAGTTTTCTGCCCCGAGGGTTGGTAACCCTTTCTTTCGGCTATGGGAGGAAAGGCGCGGTAATTATGTGCCTATTGCAGCTATGTCTGTTCCTGTGCTGCCAACAAGATAAGAAGATGTAGATATTGGCATTGTGGACGCAACTCCAGTTTATCCCATCGAGTGATGGACGCCATTCATGATGCTTTTGGCAACAGTGACGAGGAAATGAATCTGTCTCATGTGATAGAAAATGAATCTCAGGTAGAGAAAACGTCGGAGCTTGTTGCTAAAATTAGCGGAATTTATGCTCCTCGTGTTCCTCCAGATGATATGCCACAGAAGGAACAGGGTCCTCTATCCGTGACCATGAGTGGGAATTTTAATCCAAAGTCCCCAACTGAAGTAATTCCACATTGTGGCGTCGATGCGAGTTCATCGCATGCTGAGGTCA
The DNA here is from genome assembly GCA_948329865.1 of Linaria vulgaris. NCBI lineage: Eukaryota > Viridiplantae > Streptophyta > Magnoliopsida > Lamiales > Plantaginaceae > Linaria > Linaria vulgaris. The sequence goes on from OX415253.1 coordinate 45,150,023, forward strand.
CCGGTCATGCTCTTGATGAGCGTAATCTAATCTCTCCCAGCACTTTCCAGCTTGGGCGGCATTTTGGTGGTTTATCATAACAGGATGATGTTAGATTACCGGAAGGATGGGAGCAATCAGATGAACTCGTGCTGACCAAGGATCAAATTCAGAAAATTGTGCCAACTATGTCTGGTCCTTTGGTCTTATTTTGCGTTTGGAGTCCCCCAGTCATGGGGAGAGTAGTGTACACCTGAACATATATTTTTGATGACATTAGGCCAAAAAAAAAATTCATTTCTGATCATGTCACTTATGTAACGGCGTTCTTAGGAAGCCCATTTTGTGGCTAAATATCATAGTTTTCTTTGACTTATACTTTAATGTATAGTTTCGTCGAATCTTTCGAACATAACTCTGTCTCATTTGTTTGATTGAATCGATAGTAGTTATTTCGTCAAATTGGTTTTGTCCCACTTTCGTCAACAGTCTTTCTGTGTTTATCACACAAGATATCGCGTTTCGATTTCAAACCTTTGAATTGAATGTGCGCCCAACAAGCCGCGTCTTGCGCTACGGGTAAGGTTAGGCAGACGGGTCGCATTTGGACTCTTGAGCCAAATGTGCATCTGGTATGCCACTTTTCGTGATCCATGCGGAGGAAGATGTCGATCTTGCGTTCGACCTCTTGAGGCCGAACAAGCATCCAACATGATACTTTTCGCGCTCTATACGGTGTGAGGCGTTTTATCGGCGTTCGACCACTTGGGGTTGAACGTGCATCTAGCATGACGCTTTTCGTTGTCTATTTGGAGTAGGTCATTTGATTGGCGTTCGACCACTTGGGGCCGAACGTGCATTCGACATGACGCTTTTTGCTGTCTATGCGAAGTAGGTCTTTTGATTGGCGTTCGACCACTTGGTGTCGAACATGCATCCGACATGACATTTTTCGCGGTCTATGCGGAGTAGATAGTTTGATTGACGTTCGACCACTTGGGGTCGAACGTGCATCTGGCATGATGCTTTTTGCGGTCTATGCGGAGTAGGGCCCTTGGCTGTTGACCTCTTGGGGCCGACTTTCCAAACTGGTTGTGGTGTTTGATTGGTCCTCGTGTTTTTTCATAGATACGGCGGCGTCATTCCATAGTGACTCCACATGCAGTGTTAGACGAGAGAAATAGAGTTTTTTAATTTAATTTGAAATGGGGCTGAGCTCAGTTTCTTACTGAGGTGTCTGCGTTTACTGGCTGTTGTGCGGGACTCAAGCCTCCGTAATTCATACAGTTTGATAACATTCGGTATGTTATTCATTGAAATGCCTATGCATAATATCGTCTCAAATGTTGCACGTTCTGTGGGTGCTTTAGCTTGCGGCCTTGCATAGTTTCAAGGTAATAGTAGCCTCGTAAACTAGCTTGTATAACCTTATATGGTCCTTCCCATTTTGGTTCTAACTTTCCGATATGCTATTTTGCTGCAATGCTCTTCAAAACCAGGTCTCCCATTTCGAAGTTTCTGAGTTGGACTATTTTGTCGTAGCTTTTGGCCATTGTTACTTTAAAGGCCACATTTCATTGGTAAGCATCTTCTCTTATAGTACCTATCATATCCAGATCCATCTGGCACCATCGGGTTGACTGCTCGGGGTCGTAGTCATGTATTCTGCGCGTAGGCATTCCTATCTCGATCGGCAGAATCGGCTCTGTCCTATATACAAGAACGAAAGGCGTTTCTCTTATCGATGTATTGGGGGTTGTTCTATAAGCCCTTAGTATTCCCTGAAGCTCTTATGTCCAGCTTTTCCCGATGTCTCTCAATCTTCTCTCAAGGTAATCTTTCAGTGTCTTATTTGTTGATTCCAGATGTCCGTTCGACTGAGGGTGGTAACAGATGTCATATTGTGGGAGATCCACAATTCTACGAACGAGGATTTGATTTCCTTACCAATGAACTATCAGCCATTGTTGCATACCATATACATTGGTATTCCGAAGCGGCATATGATATTCTTCCATATGAATTAGATCATGTTTTTCTCTGTTATAGCGGATATGGCATCAGCTTCGACCTACTTGGTATAGTATTCCACGGCCACAACCAAGAATCTATTTTGCCCATTGGCCACTGGTAGTAGTCCGACTATGTCGATTCCCCACTAGTCAAAAGGACATACTACATCGAGAGGTTGTAGTGGTTGTGCCAGCCTGTGAATGAGACGAGTGTGGTACTGACAACTATCACAACGCCGCGAGTAAGCTGTGGCATCCTTCAACAAAGTCGACCAATAGTAACCTTGACGCAGAATTCGGTGGGCCAGCGCTTGTCCCCCGGAATGATTTCCACAACAATCCGCATGGATTTCCTTCATAACGAAATCAGCCAGGGGTGGAGTCAGACAACGGAGCAATAGACCTTCAAACGACTGTTTCTACAGTTCTCCTTTGTGAATTGTGAACCTGTAAGCCTTATAGCGCATCCTGCGCCGGGCGTTCGGGTTCATTAGTAATATTCCGTCCATCAAATAAGTAATGATCTCGTCCTTCCATGATGGATCCTCTTCGATTGACATTATGTATTCGACCCTTTCCCTAGTGTTATTATATTCGATATCTCGATCAACAGCTTGTTAGTTGCCAACAAAGTAACTCGCTTCTTAACTAGGATCTCTGAAGAGCTGGTGAACTTAGACGATGCGTCAGCCTTTCTGTTTTCGTCCCATGGAACCTGAGAGATATTGAAAAATTTGAAGCGTTCAGCCATCATTTTAACCTTTGCCGCGTATAATTTCGTCGTCTCCTCTCTTATCTCGTATTTACCCGAGAAATGGTTTGCCACTAGTAAAGAATCGATGAAAACATCCAAATGCTCTATATTGAGTGTTAATGCCAGATTTATCCCTGCAATCACTGCTTCATACTCAGCTTCGTTGTTGGTTACCATATAGTTCAAGCTGATGGCAAATTCAAACTCCTGTCGATCAGGAGATAATAAATGGATTCCCACTCCTCCCCCATGGCTCGTGGTGGAGCCATCAGTGTGCAGAATCCATGTGGTGGTTGCCCTACTAGTTCCGGCTTGATCTGCTATCGAGTAGATGTAATGCGTTGATCCCGCCACACTATTGCCCAAAGTTTCCACCATGAAATCTGCCAAAGCTTGCGCTTTGATTGAGGTTCGGGGCCTGAACTCTAAACCAAACTCACTAAGTTCAATTGCCTGTTTGACCAATCTGTCGGAAGTCTCAGGTCTCGCCAGCACTTACTTCAACGACTTGTCCAATAATTGTGATCGGGTGAGACTGAAAATATGGCCTTAGCTTTCACGTCGTGGCTACAATTACTAGAGTAAATAACTTTATCTCCAAATAACTCTTTTTCGTGCCTTGCAAAACTTTGCTCACATAGTGGATTGGTAATTGTTGAGCTCCTTTTTCTTTCACTAAAACTGTACTGATGGCGTGTGGAGACTCGGTCAAGTACAAATACATCTCATTTTCTTCTGGCTTGTCCAAAAGCAGTGGACTCACCAAATATCTCTTCATCTACTGGAAAGCCTCTTAAATATCTCTTCACTCTGGTACCCAGCTAAAATTCTTTCTTTTTCTCATAACCTTGAAAAATAACAGGTTCTTTTCTGCCGAAGTCGATACAAATCTTGCTAACACTGTTAGACGGCCAACCAAACACTACACGTCCCTTACCGTTCTTGGTGAGGACAAATCTAGTATTGCCCTGATTTTATTCGGGTTGGCCTCTATTCCTCTTTCATTCACCACATGTCCCATAAATTGCCCCGCAGTTACTCCAAATGTGCATTTTTTCGGTTTCAGCTTCATCCCATAAGTTCTCATGATTGCAAATGCTTCATTCAGATGACGTACATGCTCTTCCGCCTTAAGACTTTTGACAAGCATATCGTCAATGTATACTTCCATGGACTTCCCAATATGATGATAAAACATCTTCGTGACGAGTCTTTGGAAGGTTGCTCCAGCGTTCTTCATGTTGAATGGCATTACCCTATAAAACTATACTCATGTGTCTGTTACGAAAACCGTTTTATTCTGATCATTTACAGCCATGAAGATCTGATGAAAACCGCTCTCGGAGTCCATCATACTCAGTAGTGCGCACCCATCAGTCGAGTCAACCAACAAATCTATCATGGGCAATGGAAACATATCTCTTGGACAATGCTTGTTCAAGTCAGTGTAATCTACACTCATCCTCCAGGTCACCTCCTTCTTTAAAACTAATACGACATCGCTCAGCCACTCTGAGAATTTCAACGAGTAAATATGTTGCACCGCTAATAACTCATGCACTTCTTTTTCGGCTGTTCGTTCTTTTCTTTGCTAAAGTTTTGTTTCTTCTGTCTCACCGGTTTCGCATTCTTATCAACATTTAACCGGTGCACTATGATTCTTGGATTTATTCCATGCAAATCAGAATCAGTCCAAGTGAAGATGTCTGAGTTACGCCTGAGACGTTCCACTAATGCAGCCTCTACCTCCGATTACATAGTTACTCCAATCTTTATGATTTTGTCTGCACGTTCCCTAAATAGTTGGACTATCTTGAACTCCCCGAGTGGCTCCATTTTGCATTCTTCCCACTGCTTCACTAGCTGATATTCTACTTTTTCTCAACCTTGTTCTTGCGGTTCGAGTATCTTTTCATTCCCATCTCTAGTCGTTCGGGTTTTGTTTCTTGCTTTGACTATTCCATCTGACGGAATACGCCGTCTCTTCTTCACCCTAGCTACTTATATCTAAACACATTTAATTGGTGTTCCCACAGACGGCGCCAATATTTTGGTCTTATTTTGTCCGGGTTACAATACACTTGTTACTGTTACAATGGGCCTGATGGATGCCAAAATAATGCTAATCGAATATAAATCGGACTAGCTTGGTCCGGAACACCTAATACAATTTGACTAGGTAACACATATATAAATACAATAAGTTTAATGTAGACCGAATCCCCGAGGTTCGATCGATTGAATGTCGAATCGTTCATGTTCGAGAATGGTGTGCGTCGAATTGGGTAAATCGAATAGGCCTGATGCGATCTAGCATCGGTCGAATCGGGTAGCTTCGATACAGAGTATGTCGAATTGGTCTATATCGAATCTGGAAGCTTCAACATAGTCATAGTTGAACTTGTTGTGTGTCGAATTGTATGGAGATCGAATTGGATGAGTGTCGAATTGATTGAGTATCGAATCAAGTGAATTCGATCGATGTGAATGTGTACCGAGTATATAATTCCCTTAAAGACGTTGGGAAATGGGGTATTGATAGACCCGTCCCGTGGGTCCCGCCTACTAGTCGAATTGGGTAAATCTAATAGGCCTGATTCGATCTAGCATCGATCGAACGACCACCATTCGATATTGAATCTGTTGGGCCCAATTTGACTAGGCCGGCCCGGAAGGGCCACTTATTTATTTTGTGCACATGCAAATGACAGTGCAACTTGTGCTGCATAAAAACACTCATCAATTTCGTTGTGTCTGACTCTCTTTTCATGTCGAATTGTCTTACTAGGGTACTTGACCCTCTCCGAGGGATACCACTCTGATAATTACTTTCTCATCATACCAAATTTTGGATACGTGGCGTGATAGGATGCAACGACTCACAACATTTGTTACTCATTGTTCAAAATCTCGCGCCTATTTCACTTAAACCATCATTTAACTATTTTATGTTAAGTAAAAAGAACAATAAGGCAGCCCGGTTCACGAACGCATTCCCGCAATGCGAGAGTTTGGGGAATGGTCCTAAACCACAAGGGTGTATAAGGGGCAAGCATTTCCCTGTCCTAATTTGACAAGAGGTCGCTTCCAGCAGGTTGAACCCGTGTTCTCTCAGTCACACAATAACACATTTACGGGTGCGTCAAAAACACCTTTACGGGTGCGTCAAAGCTCCCCTCCAAGTAAAGAAATATATGTTTAATAAATAAAATTTTGCTTTGGTACAAGAGTTGCCCCTTTGATATTAGTGTCTTTTTTTAAATGTAAAAGGAAAATACTTTCTTCTCGCCAGTAATAACTAATTTCAAACTAATTTCAGTTTTAAAGTAAGGTAGGCCACTTATGTCATGGTACACGCAATTGCCTCTATAATTCGGCACAATTAATAGTTAACAAACCACATGTAGATGTTATAAATTTCTGGTGACTTAAAACTGTAATCAGAATTATATATTACATATTCAACGCTATATTATAATACTTCAGAATGATTTTCAAGTAACATTAAAAATCATAATCACAAAAACTAAAAGCTTTTAATTTTGACACATGATAGTTTCAATCGGGATGCTGTCCCCGTCCTAATTTGGTCAGAAAGGCTATGAAATATTGAGTGGGGGGTCCTAATACAATGTTAATGAATCATAAAAAAGTCTATATACACATATTTGATGATTTGGACCAGAATGTATGTGCTACTTTCTAACTTAAGTGCAATGGAAGCAGAAAATTTACATACATAGAGAAAGATTCACGTGATATCATGCATGATGCATGGTCAGCATGGATAGGGTGCAAAATCAAAGTTGTTATATTCAACTAAAAAAAATATACGACGCATAAGGACCACTACAATTATCGGCATGGAATCCTTTTAAAATACTATTTTTAAATCATTTCAAGTGCAAAGTTGTTTTCATTAAGCCAACGCATCCTTTTCAAATGGCAATTAACTTTTGAATGAGTTAAATTACTTGTAACTAATTAATTACTCAAAACGTCCTAGCATTTGTTTCCACCAGAAGTGTAATCCGCCAAGCTAAGGTCGGGTATATCATATCAAAGAAATGATTAATTGTGTCAATGATTAGATTTTGAATAGAAACAGCTTGCCAGATCTCCTTCAACTTTAATTTGCCAAACAACAAAACATTTCCCTTCGACCTTCTTCTTATGAATTCACAATGTTACAAGTTACAACCCTATTATCCACACAACAACATACAACAATCACATTATAAGAACCAAACTTTAATAACATTATTACATAAAATGGTGCATTTTCTCTCATCAATCAATGAAATAAAAATCATATAGTTGCTTTTGTTAACGACTTAAACACCACAGATGAACCAAGCATAACCTTCCGAACCTCCATCTCAAACGTATCATACTTCATAAAAAACTCAATCAACATCAATCTACTCATCATCACAACCATATTCTTCCCCGCACACTGTTTATTCTCCACCGTCGGATCATCCGTCTCCCTCCCATTCGACCAATAAACGCGCTCCAGAAATTTCTCACCCTCACCCACAAATCTATCCCCGATAAACTCATCAGCCCTATCAAACACCTTACAATCCTTAGTAGCAAACATTTGATGCCCAAACAAAATCTCACCCTTTTTAACCAAAAAACACGAATCATGACTCTCAATTTCAAGATCCTCCTTCACTTTGCCGTACTGAAAAGCGACAGGTGGCTCAATACGCAAAGCCTCGCACACTACTGATTTTGTCAGAGTCATTTTACTCAAAGCCGTTAAAGTGACCCCACCTGATTCCTTAACAACGGTCCTGATTTCGTCGCGCAACCGACGGTGCAGATCTTCCCCTGCGGTGCCAACCCACTTGATCAATGTCGGGAAGAGAATTTTCATTCCACCGTAAGCGTTGAAAGCTGCCATGAACACCAAATTGTGACAAGCTTCGTCTCTTTCGATACCGTGATTCTCGATCTCGTCTAGAATCGAACCCGCGTGGTCGTGAAAAGCGTCGTAAAGCTTGTAATAATCGGATTTAACTAGAAAAAACGGTAACGGAAACGTGTGTAGCAACAAATCTTCTATAACATTCGGCACGTATTTTAGCCCCAGAGAAAATAACGGAGCTAACTGCAATGCAAGCCACTTCTCAATAACCTTCGGACCCGTATCTCCGATTTTAGCCTCTAACGGAGTTTTTTTGTCGCAAAACAAACGGAAAACAAAATCAAACGACATCGTGTCGTTCAATTTGTTGAAATCCGCACTCCCATTGGCGGAAACCTGATTCTCCAAATCTGAAAGCAAACCAAGCATACCCTGTCGGAAAATTGGAATGAACTCGTCGTGTTTCTTAGCTAAGAAACTAAGAAAACACGCTTTAAGAAGGGCATGAAGGTTCCGTCTAGAATGTTCCTTTTTTCGACCTTCGAACAGTTGAACAAGGTCTCTTAGCTCACGGCGTCGAGTAAACAGATGACGCGGGAATCTTTGGATATGAATGGGCCCGGTGGCATGTTGCATCGAAAGACTGTTGAATTGTATTTTTGGATTCGGGATTTGAAGAACTCGATTTCGCCTTGATTGTAGTGGTAGTCGAGGCAATCTTTTATGGCGCCGAAGAATGGGACGCCGTAGTCGCCGGGGATTGTTCGGAGTGGAAGCTTGGACATGGTTGGCTAGGGAGTGATGGTAATGGAGTACTTTTTCTTGTTTTTTTTTGTTGGAAGAAATGTGAGTTTGTTTGTTAACTCTTAACTCCATGTGAGGTGTTGTTATATATAGTAGTAATAATAATGATGGTATTGGATTGCAGTTGGAAGGTGTGTGTGTGGCGGCATATGTATTTTTTTTTAAAATAGTTGTTCTGCCACGGTTATATATATCTAGGGGTTCTGGTCCGTGTTAAACCGAATCGTTGGTGCATTTTTTTTTGAAGGAGAATGCGGTTTTAGTTCTTCTTAAAGAAAAATCATGCACCGAACCATTTGAGATGGTTCAGTTCGGTTTACACCGTCACATCTTTGATTTAACCAAGCCGGTTTTGTTTTTACTTTTTTATTTTTCTCTTTACCACAAAATGTGAAAAAGATACGTAATAAAAAATTTAAATAATTTTGATATATAAGTATAACACATAGAATAAAAAAAATCTAACAAACAACTAATTACTTAATATAGAAAGATCGTTCAGTAAGTATACGAACCATCATCATCCATAAATAATTCAAAAATATAAAATTTTAACCATTATAATTTATCAACATCGCACAATAACAAACTACAATTATATTCAATATAATGAACAATTTGAGAACATATGCTTAAATGCATCACAATAAGACACAAAATAAAAGCTTTTATGGTTTTGGAAAATAGAATACCTAGAATAAAAAGAAAAAAAAAGAATATTTAATTCGGTTCCGAATTGGTGCGGTTATCATGAACAATAAATCGAAACTACACCATTTGTATTATCGATCTTTCATTTGAACCAAAAACCAAACTATTCTTTCGGTTCGGTTTATTAATCAAACCAAAGGTCACTACAAGAAAATGGGGGCTTTTGCAACCGTCGCCTTGCAACCTCCGGGCGTTCGCCCCGTTTTCTCGACAGCCTTGCGATCGTCGGGCGGTCGCTACCATTTTTAGCGACCGCCCAACGGTCTCAACAAAGAGTACTAAGGCAACAGCGTTACTCTAATATCCGCGTCGTTGTCACGACCGTTGGGCGGTCGCAACTTCGGCTCATCTACGACCACATGGTTATCGCGCCCTCTTCATTTCTCACCACACCCAACTCCCCCCCCCCCCCCAATCCCCTGCGACCGCCCCCTCCCTCTTGCAACTGCTCGACAATCGCGATTTCATAAAATTGTAATTTTTTTGTTTTTTTATTTTTATATCTTGTATTTAATGTTTATATGATATTTTTATATGTTAAATTGTTAGTTTAGCTTATTAATGTAAATTTAAAGTTTATATGTCTTACATTTAGTGTTTTGATAATATTTTTAAATGTTAAACTGTTAGTTTAATTGGTTTATTTAATGCAAAATTGTTAGTTTATTGGTTTTTGATGTCTTATATTTTATCTTTACATAACTTAGAACTAATGATCTTTAGAAATCTCTTAAAATTTGAAATGACGATACCTATAGAGAATTTTTATAACTTAGAAATGATGTTATTTTTAAGAATCTCTGCAAGTCGTATATTTCATTTAGGTTGTTAAACATGGACTTTGCCTTTAGGAAATCTCTATAACTTTGTGATGATTATATTTTAGGAAATCTCTATAACATAGCAATGATCTAACTTAGATATTTTTACTTAGTTCGTAGTATACGTATAGTCGACATGTTAGACGATCCTACACGCCGACCACATCCGACTGGCAGAGCCCCTCCCCACCCCCCTTTGAAAGGGGGTCGTGGTTGTGGTGGTAGAGGTAGTCTCGGACCCCAGCGCATAAATTTTTGTCATTCGGGTACGCCAGTCGACACCGCTAGTGAGCCCTCTGACGATTCTCACCATCGCGATCGAATTGAGCCACCCGTTTAGGCTCAGGCTCAGGCCCGTGGGTTGCAGAATGGATATACAGAGACTACTTCGCTATAGCGATGTATTTCATTTAGACACGATGATCATTCTGCTGCAGCATCGTCGCGCCAGACACCCCGTACATTGTCTGGATCTAAGCCTAGTGCTCGTAGACTACCATCAGATGAGTCCACCAGAGTTTGACCGAATAGCAGCCAGACCGAGTCTTCAGGAGCAGGACCATCCACAGGCACGCAGAAGCGTCCGAGTAGGGAACCCTCTAGAGGTGCTTCGGTACCCCAGGATCTGGACGATCGTGAGATCATTACATTGACTCCTCGGGGACTCTTTCAGCGCGGGTCCGCAGTTTTGACGATGATCGCATAGCTCATTAGGCAATTTATAAAGGAGTTTTATCCCACTTATGGGAAGATTCCCGAGAACACTAGAGAGTCGATGTGGAAGAAATTTACGTTGAGAAGTTATTATATAAGTATTTTACTTAATTTAGTGTATTATATATTATAAAACAAAATATGAATAATCTTAAAAACTTAATTATTTTGTAGCGTACATATTTGTCTGTCAGGGAGATTGGGGTAAGGTACATGAAGCATACAAGATTAAGGCCAGAAAGAGGTATAAGGAGTTGATACACAATACGAAGAAGAATTTCTATGACAGGGGTTGATACACAAATGACGTTGGAAGACATGGATGAACGACAAGGTGAAGACGGAGGCGCTAGCTCTTTGGGAGTCTGAGAAGCATAAGTTGGTGTCGAAGAGGACGCGAAAGAACAAGAGATGAGGGGAGGACCCATAGCAGATGCCAAACGCACCCTCTACTTTTGCCGGTGGATCCATCGACTATGAGGAGATTAGACGTCGGATGGTATGCCTTATAAAAATTTGTCTTATACACGTAAGTAAAACTTGTCTTATATGTGTAATTAAGTTTAACGTAGTTTTTATTGTAATGTGCAAGCGAGGGCGGATCCCGAGTGTACCACCCCTATACGACACGATGAGGCGTGTCGTTTCTGCCACATGCATAAGGTTAAGGGGAAGAATCCTGGAGATCCATCGAGGCGCAACTGGCTGCATGACTCATATAGGATTATTTATGTAAGTACTTTCAATTACATCCTTATTATTTATCCCGCGAATTTAATTAACTTCATTATTATTATCTAAATACTGAGTTATACAAATATTAACAGAGGGAGTACCAGCAGTTGATGAGCGAGAGGTATCCGATACTGGCTGATTATCCCGAGATAGATCCTGAGTTGTGGGCTAGACGAGGGTGAATGGAGGAGTGAAGAAGGAGAAAGCGAGGGGCTTGCCGAGTGAGGCAGCCCCAGAGGCATTTGACATCCAGTTTAGGCAGCAGCCAAACCTGACGCAAGGCTACATCGAGGAGTTGGAAGCGTGAAACGAGGAGTTAAGGACGAGTACTGATCACAAAGTTCACATCCTACTACAGTATATCCAGAACTTGACCCAACACATTACTACGGCGATCGGTACTCCGCCTCCATCGATTCCTACTCAGGCGTTCATGGGCTTGGCACGGAGATCTGGAGCTACTTACACGTTTTCGAGGCCTCCACGACCGCCCCATGCGACCCGAGATCCATTTGCTCCTAGCTCTTCGACAACGCATCTTTATGCGCCAGAGTACAATTCAGACGATGAGAACGAGCGTGTGGATGAGGATGTCGTGGACGTAGAGGAGGACTTTCATGGAGTTGACGGTGATGGTGACCTAGGTGGTGGCGGTGATGATGCCCCTTGCGATGTTGTGAGTACCTATAGGTTGAGTGATGATGAAGATGTCGGTTTGGAGGGATGATATTTAGTATTAGAAGTTGGTTTTAAATTGTACTTAATTTGAATTATTAGTGAAATTTTTATTTAATTTTCATGTTGAACTATTAGTGTAATTTTGGGAAAAAATTGAAACTAGTCATTTATTGTGTCATAGTAACAGTTTTAGCCATTTATTGTGTCCTCGTTTTTTTTTTTGGGTCCTGAATTGTATTTACAATTCCGATTTTGGTCTTCTTATGGAATTTTCAGCCAGAATTATCATGTGGGGTTACGTGCTGGCGAAAATTCGAATTTTTTTAATTCCCACGTGCGACACGTGGGAAATTCGATTTTGATTTTTGATTTTTTTGTATGACCCATACTACTCGGTCAAATCTTTTAATTTTTCATTTTTTTAATTTCTGATGCTTCATTTAACACCCTTAACTCGGTCGATTAGACTTTGATTTCACGCAAACGCGCGCCCATTATGGAAATAACATACAAGCTTAACTCAATTTGGAGATTTGGGGGTGGGTTTAACCTCGATTTAGAGATTAGGGGGTTAGGGTTATTATCAATTTGGGGGTTATGGTTTGGGGAATTTTGGGAGAAATGCTATGTGATGTGTGTGAGTGTGTGTAAACCGAATGAGTTTGTTGATTTGGGGGAAATTGTGGGTCGGGTAATGTTGTTAATTGAAGTAGCCCAATAAATAAATTAAAAATGACCGGGTTGACGGGGTCATTTAAAAAAAAGACTTGGGCGGTTGGGTAAAAAAAAATCAAAATCGACGTTCCCACGTGGGAATTCAAAAAATTTGAATTTGGTCGGCACGTGACCCCACATGACACTTTCGGCTGAAAATTCAGCCAGAGGACCAAAATCGAAATAAAAAACACAAAAAGGACCAAAAAAGAATGAGGACGCAATAAAGAGCTAAAAATGTAATTAGGACACAATAAAGGACGAGTTTCGATTTTTTTTCGTGTAATTTTCATTTAATTTGTATGTTGAACTATTAGTGTAAATAGAACTATTAGTGTAATTTTTATGTTGAACTACTGGTGTAACTAGTTAATTTTCATGCATGTTGATGATGTAATTATTATTAAATTGTGTTTTTTTACGTCAATTGCGTACCTTTACTATTGTTTGTTTCAATTGCACGTGGCAATGTTGGATGAATAAAAAAATACGTCCCAAAAATAATAATATTTAACTGTTACAAATCTAATAAACTAACGATTACACTATATTCTCTCGCTACACATATGAATCAAAATCCATCGCGCCACTCACCTCTTCTTCGATATCAACTCCATCTTCCTCGTCTGAACTAAGACCTTCGATCACCTCAAGCTCACCAGCCCCCAATTGGATATCCATATTAAATGAGTCAGGTCTACAAATAGATTCAACCCTTTAGATTTGTTCTCTTGTAACACTTGATTCGGCATCCCCACTTCATCCTCATTTAAATCACTCAATAATGCCATATCGATTATGTGTCTGGTCGAAATAGTTGACACAGACAACCATCCTTTCCGACCTAGTTGACATGTCGTAAGGTCTGGGTACGGAGGGTAGTATGCCTGGAGGGCTTGATTCGCAAATATGAATGGCTCGTTGCTGAGGGAACGTCAGGTGTTAATAACAACAACTTTGTACGACTCGTGAACCTCTGTCCCTCATTGATCAATATCATACCACCTACATTTGAATATCACAATGCATAGCGGTCTTCTTCCTCCCCAATATTCCACTTCTATGATGTCTTTCAAAGTCCTGTAGAAGTTAGTGGCGTCGGATCCTCCCATCTCTCCCTTCACGTAAACCCCACTACAATCACTCTTCTTTGGGTCCAAATACATGTGTGTGTGGAACCTGAACTCGTTCACAATATATCCATCGTACTTCATCATTGAATTGGTGGGACCAGCGATCAGCGGTTCTACTCGCACGTCTTTCTTGTAATGCCCACTAGAATATGTCTGCTTGAACCATGCCATGTACTCTGCGTTCCTCTTTGTTTATACCTCTATGGGACTGAGGCCACCGCACTCCTCCTCAACTAATAACATGTGAGATATAAACTTACAAAGTTAGTACTCAACAATACATCCAAGTTCTTGTGCATTAATAACGTAAATGTTACGTATAATGTTGACTTACTCGACCCATCCGTCCAGCTATAGACAATCGAGGAGCGTATAAAGTTCAATTTGCTCCCATTCATTGAACGTTGATTGCCTCTTCGTGTTCGATGGCCCTACGGGCGCCCATTTCTTGTGAAATATGGAAAGCTCATCATTCTACTCCGTGCTATCTAAGGTCTCGTTTCTGTTGAGGTGGTTATATCTGGTGTGAGCAGAGATATCCAAATATTGAGAAAACAAATTGGCTAGCTCTAAAAGTAGGTATGAATTGGCTATTCATCCTTCGACCCTCACTTTATTCAATATTGATTTCTTAATATCGTACATACGCCTGATAAAAAAAATCCTCACTTAGAGATAGAATTAATAAATTAAAAATCATATTGAGATCGGCCATTAACAATTATACCTCTCGAATGAATATATCCATCTATAGTGGACCGGACCTCCAATTATAGCCTCGTACAGGTGTATGACCAAATGCTCCATAGAATCAAAAAAAGAAGGAGAACATATCCTCTCCATCTTGCACATTGTAACAACAATAGATTCATCAAGTCACTGTATATCGGTGGCTGAAACCTCTGAAGCGCACATGGCGAAGAACAAACTAATCTCCACTAACGTGTCCCAAATGTCGGAAGGCAAGAGGTTGCAAAAGACAATCAAAAACAATCTCTACATGAAGACGTGACAATCATGGCTCTTCATACCGAACAACTTTTCTTGCTACTTTTGCACACATTGTCAAAAGTTAGAGGAGTATCCGTCAGGAAACTTGAGATCGGCCGGTATATATGCTATGACACTGCAAAAATAACTTTGCTTGACTTGTCGATGTAATTAAGGTTGCTCGTCCTTTTGTGTTTGTAGGGGTGCTAAAGGAATCCAAAGACGCCCTCATGTTATGGTTAAAAAGTGAAGGATTGTCAAATGTATGGCTTAAACGTTTCTTTTATAGAGATCCTAGGTTATTGACATCCATTAAATTATGTTCTTGGGGTTGCCTTATATATGGATCTCAAATGTAGTGTTTTTCCTGATGAAACTTCATTTCAAATAATCATTTGCCCCTATTTATTTTGAAGTTAAAGTTTTCTGTGATTCAAACCTTATTAACATCTAGAATTTGTCTTTCTAAGAGTGGCATTGTCAAGTATGGTCTCATTCTTTTAAGGGATGATTACATTAAATGATATCATCTCTCAGTGATCTAGTGGCACCTTCCACAATGTCTATACTAGAATATAATATAAAAAAAACCGAGAAATTTTAAGAAAAATTGTAGATTCGTCAACAAAAGGTAGATTTGGTCAAAAGAAGTCACGTGTCGAGCAAAATCTCAATCCATAATTTATGACGGGGAGAGGGAGGGAGGGGGTTGTTGACGAATCTACCTTTTTTCTTAAAATTTAAGGTTAACATAGACATAAATAAATAAGGAGACCCGTATCGAACATCACACGACTCGCACTTGACGTCTTTTGACTGAATTTAAAATTAATTTGGCTGAAGGACCAAAATTGAGCGCAATGTATACATAAAGGACTAAAATTGAGCAGTGCATATATAAAGGACTAAATCAGCAGAGTGGTATATATAAAGGACCAAAACCCCGTAAAATTTGATATAATTTCAATTTTAAAAAAAATAAAAAAAAATTTGTTGACTCAGACGTCACGTGCGCGGCACGTTGACGTGTTCCGGTCAAAATTCAAATTAAATTGGCCGGAGGACTAAATTCGAGCATGTGGTATATATAAAGGACTAAAATCGAGCAAGGTATACATAACGGACTAACATTGCAGAATGGTATACATAAAGGACTAAATTTGCCAAAAACCCGTTAATTTATGGACCAGCAAGACGCCACCTTGGATTTCCTGCTTGGAGAATTTGTTATACCGAGATTGTGTGAGTGATTACTAATTGGTGTTGTCCTTTATTATAGTTGCTAATTTTTTGCCACTCTTTGAAGACCTGCTTTTATTAAAAAATGGCAATATTTTTTGCTAGTAATTAAAGATGTTTTCATACAGAAAGAACTTGTTTACTTTGCTGCGCTCTGACAAAGTAGATAGATTTGTAGTTTATCGTAATCTATACAAGTACAATTAGTCTAAAAACTTATATGAAAAATAAATAAATCTTTCACCTCTTTAGCTTGTCTTGCATGGTTCTGTCAAAACAAATTTCACTGTATATTTGGACCTCACTGTGTGTCTATGTGTGTACCCGAGCATGTAAACTGTTATTACACTCGACACTGGTATCTGTACGGTACTTTTTTGGGGTTTATCTTTGTAGTACATACATTCTTCATAGCAGGCACTTGGGACCATTGAAGTCCACAAAATTTGGTGCCCTTACAAAAGCTATACATAGGTTCACTACGGTGCATCAAAACTATGGTATGTTTGGCTACTTTAATTCAACAAGCAATATGTTTGCATGAGTGAACGTCCCTTGGTAAATCTATTGTGCTAAAGAGTCCAGTAGGTCTACACCTAGTTTTCTTTGAAGCCGTTCAATTAAGTAAAAACATTGGCTTCGCGGTAAAAAAAATACTTGTTGAGAATGACATGGACTCACCAAATGTGGATACATAAAGCAGCTCCCAGAGCATTTGATCTGAGTAACGATGACTTTATTCGCTTCGTTTGTTTTAAATATGTTTTCGTTTTCAGGTACATAAATTGTTGCATTTCAAGTGCACTTGATTGTATATCATGTACCAGAATAGCATATGTTGCTCAGATCATTTGCCGCAAGACTCTGTATTATACACAAATTCTTTTAGTTATGGGTCTTTTGTCTAATTTATACCACGATAGGATTGAAATCAAGAGCATTGAAGCTCCTTCCCCTCACGGATGCTTGATGATAGACTGTTGTTTCGATCAAGCGTGAACCTTTTTTTCAACTTTATTGGGAGGGCTAGTTGTCTAGTTATTAAAATCTGTAAGGATTCATGTACATAATTTGTTGGGAGGTTGATAACAAAGAGATTTGACTTGCACTGTGGAATTCTTCCTAATGTAACTAAAACTTGTTTCATCTTAATAACTGTGTATAGAAGATCTACAACACTGCTTATTACATACTAAGAAATGTTTGAACGATGTTCAAACAACTTTGCATCATTAGTTTTTGTCGTAGGAGAGAGGAGTGTGAAATACGGACATGGTACTCCGATGGTAGTAATGTAAACTAAGTTGTATTCAGACATATCGCACTCGTCAAGATTGCAGCAAACCTATACTACAGCACTAGCATTTCAAGTAAAGAAACTTTTACAAACCAGATAGCAGCTGTGATTTAAAAAGAAAAAAGAAAAAGAAATAGAATCCCCAGAATACATCACAACAATTCATGTACTTGAAACTGTCACTCAATCACCGTTTATAAAATCCAATGGGTTCATGGTCATCGACAAACTTCTAAAATTCCAGAACTATCTTTAGGTTTTCTGGTTCTAGGATACAGGGATCCAGACAAGATTATCTGCAGGAAAATAATGACAAACAGGCGAAGCACCAGGCGTCGTCTTAAGAACACCAAATGCAACATGATCAGGATCCCACTGTGACGTGTCCATGTGACACATGGCAGTCGCCGCCACCCTGCCGCCGTCCTCTGCCACCAGTGAAACCTTGTAAAGCATGTTGTCACGTACTTGACCATGACAGTAAAATACCTGTTCGGGGACCAAAAAAGAAATACTTAGAACAAGGGAAATTCTAATAATTTTAAGAGTAAATATACTTCCTTTTTATTCTCTTATTTTTATTCATTGACTGATTGACAGTACTATATTCCATCTGTTTATACCAACTTTATGGAATAGATGCAAGGCTTCTATACTTTTTTAGATAAATCATTAACCTTCAACCGTGTTATCGTTTTATTTGATTTACACGATCATTTTATGTAGTCAAAGAAGAACATGTAAGGAAATTGCGTTAACTTTAACAATACCGCGTAAGGGTAAGGCAGAGGATGACAAGCAACTATCTTCGACGTAGGAATTTCCACCGGAGTTTCAGATATCGTGTAGTTCTGAAGAGGGGATGCCAACTGAGTGAGGTAACTTGTAGTCAGGACTTTGAAACGCGAATCCAAACCGAATACTCCACGGACCGAATCAAGCATGAGCTCCAAAGAAGTCGCACAGAACTTCGTTTCGCCTTTGATTGGAGGAGATTCACAGTGATTGAGTGTGGCTTTTATGGCTAAGGCCTGTTTAGATTCCTCAGGGAATGAGAAAAACTTGAGAATGTTTGGTAGTTTTGATGAGATGAAAGGAATCGAATCAGATTCGTGTTTGGAAAGTAGACGAGGAGAGGTTGAAGGGTCTTTTGTGGGGAAGTAAACTTGCATTTTATCACCAACTTTGAGATCTTTGTGATGGAAGAAGATTTTCAGTGCAGGATCTATGTTGGAAAAGGATGAACTTTTGTCCAAATTATGGACAGGCTCTTCATCCTGATTCGTGTGGAACCGAAGATGGTTGTCCTTATGATCATCATTCATCAGGCGGGCTTCAGTTATTTGGAGACACTGCAAATGGCATAAAAAAGAGTACACATGTAAGAACTTTTCCAGAAAATGTATAATGAAAGTTATGGAAAAAATAAGTTGTGCTGATAACTTATATAGTTGATAACATATATACCTGAATCAGAAGTAGAGAACATAGAATGAAGATCAGATAACTGAATCCAATATCCATTTCTTCTTCTCTTGAGTATCTTTGTCAATAGTTTTTTTTTTCCTCCTGAATTTGTTGTAACAGATCAGTAAGATTAGATATTGAGCCTTTCTCCTGCTAAATTCCAGACACAGTCTTTAACTCTAAATTTGGTTGCTTAGGCCAATTAACTAATCCTTTTTTTATATGTATTTATTGTCTTTTAGTCAAAAGCTATCATCTAATGTGACATGACAACACAATGTGACATGACAACACAGTGAACAGACGATAAATTTTGAAGAAAAAAAAGGTATATGAATAGTTTAAATGACAAGGTGTTGACTTTGTGATCATACAAGAATATTTAACTATGAGAAAACTATTCAGTTACCAGTAAGTTGCCCATGTGCTTGTTCTTTCTTTCTTTCTTTATTTAAAAGAAAATGACAGATCAATTGACAAAGAGTTGACATTAAGAAAATTGTTTATGTAATGCAAAACACACACACATATATATTTATTTATTTATTTTAAATTTTTATCCCATTTTCACAGGTTGATGCATGTGGAACAACTAACTGGCATATATTGCTAGAAGATTATTTAAAGTTCCTAGAAATTCACAGATTCTGTTTTCCTGATTAATCAGTAGTTTCACATGTTTTATTTTATTTTATAAATAGTACTTTAACTACGTAATTGCCACTAAAAAGTGGGACAGTGCACATTTAAAAGTTGGTAATCACCAAACAAACATCTTTCATATGTCATATTGCCAGGTCAACTTTAAGGGTAGAACCAATTTCGTAATCCTAATACCATCAACGTTAATATAATTATTGTAATAAGCACTATTCATGACAGATGGGTGACAATTCCGACTTTTATTATCTCATATATAAATCATAAAAATTACGCTCAAGAATATAGAAGACAACTTGAAACTTTCCAACTTGATGGTGATGTCGAAAGCTGAAATATATGTTTGACTAGAATAATTCGATTTAGTAGCTGCATACATATCGCTAGGCTCTTTTAAGATTTGAAATTATACCAAGCTTTTAAAGACATGTTTTGGATGTCACACACACACATGCATTTTAAAATGATAAAGAAAACTATTTTGTTTGGTAAATTTTTTCCATTCAAACTCATTTGCTATTCAAGATACCTAGATATCTTTAAGTTTATCTTTATGCAAAAATTTCTTGAAATAATTGATGATTTTAAGTTGCTCTCAACAACTACAATCATATTTTGAATCCTCGTATAAAATAAATCGAAACCAAAATAAGTAAAAAACGGAACAGCTAGCCAACATGCAGTTTTAATCTTTTATATGTGTAACATGCATGCTTATCAGATCAACACAATAGCACATTATCTTCCACTTTCATTTATTAAATTTTGATCCAAACAAAGCCTTAACATCTATAATGATTGTATGTAAAGAATATTTTTTTGGCATAGTGGATTAAGAGGGTTGACAAATGTGGATGGGACAAAAGGATATGAGTGCTAAAGATAGGATAACACGAGAGTTCAAACTATATTACATGTGCTTATCTTCATCTTTATGTCAGCTCACTTTAACAGTTTGGTACAAGAGCAGAAAAAAAGTACCTTCCAGAGCCAAAATTAGTATCGAAAAATAAGTTTTCTTTTTCCTTTTTTTTAAACTAAAGAAATCTTCTTGTTTAGCTAGCATGAAACATGATTAATGACCCGCACTTATCCTTTTGTGCAGCCCAGCTAAAGTTTTAACGCGCTATTTTCATTAAACAAAACAACAGATTTATTGATAAGAAAAACTAAACTAAACAAACACTCAGACACACAAAGTCACAAACACAGAATGTGTGCAGTTATAAACTACGTTGTAATGCAAATATGAAAGGCTATCAATTGTAAGTGCAGCGCTACATGACGATGGGGACGAAGTGCCGATATGATACACTAGTCATTTGTGTAAATACATAGTTGAAATAA
Organism: Linaria vulgaris; assembly: GCA_948329865.1. Taxonomy (NCBI): domain Eukaryota; kingdom Viridiplantae; phylum Streptophyta; class Magnoliopsida; order Lamiales; family Plantaginaceae; genus Linaria; species Linaria vulgaris. Next base: position 45,170,954 of record OX415253.1, read on the forward strand.
GGTTATGCGTGCCCTATAGTTTAGGAATACATATAACCTTAACCCTTTATAATGAAGTATTATTTAATGTGTTGGAGGCAGAGCACTAATGAATAGTATTATTAACATGAGAAGAAAACAATTATATGGAGAAAAATGTCAGGGAGGCAGAGAAGAAGAAATCATGTTATTATCATAAACATAAAATTTTCAGTAATGAAGAAGTACTTAATTTCTTGGAGTAAATAGCTTTTAGGTTGTACCAATATAAATACGAGAATACTAGTGCATGCCCAGTTAGCTAGCTAGAATACAAAAGAAAACAAACCTATAATTGATTTCTAAAGTCTTTTACTTATGTGCAACATAGAAATTATAAATATCTTAAGAGTTTAGGAATATGAAATTAGCACTGAGTAAATTTTTGAAAAGTAAATGTGCATCGTGTTTATCCTTCATATTATACAAAAAATCATTATGGTAAAGTTATGATGACTACTTTATATTATTTTTAAACTTGCTATTTATCAATGCACTTTCTAATGCAACCAAATAAACATAGGCAAACTATACTCTTTTTTCCTTTCTAATGCATTATAGTCCAATAAACTTACTTTATAGTAGCATAAAGGCATAAAGACATAAAAACTAAAAAAAAAGTAAAAGTAAAAGCAGAAGAATGAAATGTACTAGCCACTTCAAAGAACAGCAAGAAACTACTTTTGGTTGCAAGGAAAATTGAGCTTTTCCAAACCATAAGCATATTTAACTTCAAAAAAACTGTCAGCAGAAGATGAAATGTACTAGCCACTTCAAAGAACAGCAAGAAACTACTTTTGGTTGCAAGGAAAATTGAGCTTTTCCAAACCATAAGCATATTTAACTTCAAAAAAACTGTCAGCAGAAGATGAAATGTACTAGCCACTTCAAAGAACAGCAAGAAACTACTTTTGGTTGCAAGGAAAATTGAGCCTTTCCAAACCATAAGCATATTTAACTTCAAAAAAACTGTCAGCTGTACTTAATGGATAGTATTGCGTTTGATAGAGAGTATGAAAAAAAAAAAAAAAGATTCCTTAGTATAGTCCATTCTAAGTTGGTATGGTAAAAGACAGCAGCTTATGAAGAAACGAACTACTTTGCAGCTTTCTGAATCAATATATATGTACTAGTAACTCCAAACGACTACTTAAATAATATACTTTCAGCTATCAAATAAATGAGTCCTCTGTTCTCGGTATCATTGAAAATGGTGCATGTCAAATCTTGAGGAGCAAGCATCTGCAATTAAAATCTTTGAATTTCAACAACAAACTCGCTATATCCCTCTGGCATTCACACCAATTACCTATGGCTCTGGTCTAGTGCTATTGGCGTTTAAAACCATAACAACCATTGGAATTCATAATTTTCGTCACGATATACATCAAGCATCACCATTAATGATTCATTAGCTACGTAGGTATTTTATGTTTCAATGATGCCTGCCCATGTCTCTACCTATCATTTTCCACTTGAGTTTAAGGAACTGCAAACTTGGCAAAATGGTGCATAGATGGCATCAGTAAACAAGTTGCGTACTCATAAAATGAGATCAAAAATACGTACAAAAAGTTGGGGTAAAAGCTGTAGCAGTAAAAGATCCAAATTCATTAACTTAATTACAACACAACAGACTTCATTGTCCGATCCAATACCAATGCGCATCTAAGTCACTGATTAAGCCTAATCTAAATTCCATTAACTTAATTACATTACGAGTAGAGGCTCAATTCATTAGATTTGAAGCACGGATTGATTATGCCTAATCTAAATTCATTAACTGAAGCACGTAGCCAACAGAAATTAGTAAATCAGTAAATGGATTTAGCGGCTCAATTTGTCACTTATCAAACTTGCAGGCGATGGAGTCTTGTATCAAAAAAGAGATTCCAAGTTCTGAAGTTCGAGATAGTACCTGGCTGTGCGGTGACGTAGCGTCGCGTCGAGCGTGGTGGAGGGGGCTGGTGGTTTCGCGGTGAGGTGGCGCGGCGTCGAGCGTGGTGGAGCTTGGCGTCGAGCGTGGTGGCGTGGCGTCGAGCGCGATTGAGCGTGGTACTATGGCTTCGTGATGGTGACGTCGAGCGCGGTGAAAGAAGCGGCGGCGGCGGTGGCGTGAGAGAGGTTGGGTGGATTGACCTAGGCGCAGCTGCTGTGAGGAGTTGTTCTCTGGTCTGGTACTTGTGACCTAGAAAATGACTAAATGAGGGAGGAGGATTATTTTTTGGCAGAAATGTCAAAAATGCTCGTTTCTTTTGCCAACTTTACTTTTTGCCCTTTATCTTTTTTAGCTAATAAAAATGTCCGATATCTTTGCCAAAAATGCCCGTTTTACTGTTCATTGTCATTTGTCCGCCAACTCATCCAATAGCGTCCTACGTGGCTACCATGTCATCTTTTTTTTCATTTTTATATTTTTATATAATTAACTATATTATAAAATAAAATACATATATTAAAAAACAAAATATTATAAATTTTAAAAAAACAGAAAAAAAGTAAATCCACCCCCCCCCCCCAATTTATATTTTTGTGTTATATATAATTCTAAATTTTAAAAAAATAATTTTAATAACTTATAAATTAAAAAAAACATATCTTAAAAAACAAAATATTAAAAAAACTTTTTTAAAAATAGGCAAATGAAAAAAAAAGAAAAAGAAAATAGGTGGAGCCGGGTCACTACCCCCCCCCCCCCCCCCCCCCCAAAATCCCACCGCCGCACCGCCGCCGCTGCACTGCCGCCGTTCAGGTCCGAATCCGGCCTCATCGACGTCCCCTTCCCCGAATCCATAGATAATCCGAAGTCGACGCCGAAATCCGAATCGAATCGAGGTCGGAGCTGTTCGTAAATCGGAATCGAAGCTGTTCATCACCGAAAGCTGTTCGTCACCGTAAATCGGAATCGAAGCTGGAGGTCGCCGTCTGTAAATCGGAATCGAATCGGAGCTGTTCGTCACCGGAATCCGAAGTCGACGCCGATTGGAGGTCGCCGTCTGTAAATCGGAATCGAATCGGAGCTGTTCGTCGGAGAAGTTGTTCCGATGGATTTGGGGGGGGGGGGGCGACGCCGGAGAAGACGATTCGTAGTTGCGCGATTCGTGGTTGCGATTCGGGGGTGCGGCGGGTGACTTTGGGGGGCGCCGGAGAAGACGACCGGCGGGATTTTGGGGGGGGGGGGGGGGGGGCGCCGGAGAAGATGACCCTATTTTTAAGTTTTTTTATTTTCAAGCTTTTATTTTTAAGTTTTTTATTTTCAAGTTTTTTTTAAAGTTTTTTAATTGTTAATTTTTAAGTTTTTTTATTTTTAAATTTTTTATTTTTAATATTACAAGTGTAATAAAAAAAATTGCCACGTAAAACACGATTTTGCCACGTAGGACACGATTTCGTGAGTTGGCGGACACAGTAAAACGGGCATTTTTGGCAAAGATATCGGGCATTTTTAGTAGCTAAAAAAGATAAATGGCAAAAAGTAAAGTTGACAAAAGATAACGGGCATTTTTGACATTTCTGCCTTTTTTTTTTAGTTTTAATACTTATGGGGCGGGCGGGCAAGGTAACCCGCGACCCGCCCGCCCAGAGGCGGGTTACCACATTTAAAACCTGCCAGCTTTATTTTTTTTTTGTAAATTGCGGGTTTGCGGGTGATGCGGGTCGGGTGGCGGGCGGGCGAGCGAGTCGCGGTTTTATGTACACCCCTAAAAAAGATCATGGAGCTGTACAAATTACAATAAACATTCATATCAGTTTTTTCAGCTTCTAGGATGCAATAAAACAATTAGTTGCCTAATTCCTTTCACAATATTTTCATAGTGTTTTCAGGACCAACAACACAAATCCACTGAGAATACTGGTTACAGGTTTGATCAGTTGAACCAACCACTGCTGAATCAAAGATGTATTTGTAAGTTTTCAATCCTTGACAAATATATTGCACATATATCCTCACAGCTATGTAATATGTCTGAATTCATCCCCAAGAACATGGTGTGACTAAAGTGGAAAGATGATACATCTAAAAAGGCTAATACAAAAGAAGTAGATCTCCCTCGTTCAAAGAAGATCACGTTTAACCACCGTCATTCCAAGACACTCACAATATTCAAATCCCAAAGAGCGACGACGACCCAACGTAGCTCCATTTTCAACAACAGCAAGCTACTAAAAGGAGTTCTAACGACACAAGCATATTGTTCCATCAAAATAAGACAAGTAGAGTAACAAAATTCTCCTTTCTTTTACCAAATTCATCCTCATTCATTCTAGACCTATAATGCACCGACATAGTGACACCGAGTCCTAAAGTAAATTTCTATTACTTGGTATATTTGACGCAGACACGGGACACGGACACGGACACGCAACACACCACTATAGGAATGGTTTTCCGGGGCATCATAGTTCCACCATAATCAACTTTAATCCTAATTTATAAGAATTAAGATACACATAATTTCTTCAATTTTCATAACTACATATTACAAAGACAAACAAGTAAAAAATAAACCAAATGAAATTACCTCCTCAGTGTGTTGACCCGAAAGAGAATTCGGAGCTACTCAGAAAAGACCCGAATAGTGGTTGCGGAGCTATGGCAACAGGAGGATTAGGAGGATATGCAGCAAAAGCTTTTTGTTTTTCAGCTTCAAGTTTCTGACTTAATTCAACAGTACTGGAATATTATTACTACTATAATATTTAGGGTTTAGCAACACACACATATATTTTATTTTTATTTTTTTGTGAAGTGGGATCAAAACTGAAAGAGTTCAGAAAAAAAAAGGATCGTTCAAACAAATCTGGCAAATGAATTAGACATTGAGTAATATGTCATTGGAAAGTCACATGTGTCTATGTTAAAACGCAATAAACGGAATGCAATTCGGTGGTCCAAAGAGAAAGTTATGCTAAAAATGATAAAGTTGCGCAGATCTGGCAAACAATCGAATTTTGCATGTTCGATACTAAAAAACGATCGAAGTACTAAGCCCAAAATTTCCTTTAAGCTCATCTAATAATTCCTATATATACCCCCTCACTCCTCATAAGTAGGGGGACGGACGGAGAAGCTTTATGGTCGAACCCAAGTGAGTTCGACAGTTATGATCAAACCAAGAGAACTCAAAAGAAGAAAACCAGCCTCATATGGCCACTCTAAACCCAATAGCATTTTAACCGATGATCGTTTGTGCATCGTGTGCAACCAAAAGAAGCTTGAGAACCTTCTCAATAGCTCGAATCAAATCTATCAATTATTTGTCATTTTCATTGTCACTATAGAAGGCCTCCTCCATGATGACCTCTTCTTGAGTTGAGGTGCTTACACGGTATCGAAGTCATCTACCTCTTAAGGTACATGAATAATCATCCTCGATATTACGCCTACCAAACCTATTTATAAAGGAACCAGAGACGTACCCAACCACACAACACAAATGTCGTAGCAGGGACAGAACAATCAAAAATATCAAAAACTATTACACAACTGAGATCATGATACTCAAAACATTCACGATAAATGATAATTATTTGCGAACCACATGGCGACGCTACGTCCACTCCTTCCTCAGATAGCTCTGCCCTTATGTATCTTGACTTCTAAGGACAAAGGTACCAAAATCATCTTCTTGAGTTCACTTTCAAAATGAAACTTGGCATCAAGGAGATACAACACATGGAACTTGAATTCCATTATAGTAAACTCCTAAAAAAAAATGAAATTATGGCACGGAATGTCGCACAAACATGAAAAGAATTGCAGCTCATAAGCAAGGGGAGCAACCCATTTACACTATCCAATTGTGGAACTATGGCGGAGCGAGTCTCAATGGTCAACGCGATGATCAATGTCAAAAGATGGACATCCACTCCTACACGGACATATGCAAACCTAAAATCTCTCTTAGGGCTAACGTTCCGCAAACAAAAATATCAAGAAATGGACATACATTCTAGAAAAAACTATGCCAACATCGACCACCTAGGCCGAAATGCTTCTCGAAGCGCTAGTATTTACTTACTATTGGAAAATGAAACTCCCCTCCAAAGCGCGGTGCAGGTGAGTCCATGGTAACTAAAGGGAGCGCGGTCTTGCTACCTAGTCCATGTGCAAAGAGATTCAATCCAATAGATAACATGATTCACAACCCTTACGATAAAGGAAAAATTTTGGCCCATTTTGGGCCAAGTTACAGCAACAACAATGAAAATCGCGTCGAAACAAATATCTCACTAGAATTTACAAAAGACTCCATTAAATCGGGCAACAATTAGCCATACGACAAACGTCAAACTTCCTAACAGATTAAAAGAAATATGCTCGTGTTCTAATGACTCAAGAAAAACGACGCGCATCAGCACTAGTATGACAAATTTTGTGGAACAAAAGCATATCCAATGTCTCTGCGACAACATAGATCTCTTGGCTTGTATGGGTCAAGACCTAATGATGGATGTCACACACACACATGCATTTTAAAATGGCTTTTATGGCTAAGGCCTGTTTAGATTCCTTAGGGAATGAGAAAAACTTGAGAATGTTTGGTAGTTTTGATGAGATGAAAGGAATCGAATCGGATTCGTGTTTGGAAAGTAGACGAGGAGAGGTTGAAGGGTCTTTTGTTGGGAAGTAAACTTGCATTTTATTACCAATTTTGAGATCTTTGTGATGGAAGAAGATTTTCAGTGCAGGATCCATGTTGGAAAAGGATGAACTTTTGTCCGAATTATGGACAGGCTCCTCGTCCTGATTCGTGCGGAACCGAAGATGGTTGTCCTTATGATCATCATTCATCAGGCGGGCTTCAGTTATTTGGAGACACTGCAAATGGCATAAAAAAGAGTACACATGTAAGAACTTTGCCAGAAAATGTGTAATGAAAGTTTGATAAATACTTTTGGAAAAAATAAGTTGTGCTGAAAACTTATGTAGTTGATAACATATATACATGAATCAATAGTAGTGAATATAGAATGAAGATCAGAGAACTGAATCCAAAATCCATTTCTTCTTCTCTTGAGTATCTCTGTCAATAGTTTTTTTTTCCCTCCTGAATTTGTTATAACAGATCAGTAAGATTAGATATTGAGCCTTTCTCCTGCTAAATTCCAGACAGTCTTTGAGTCTATATTTGGTTGCTTAGGCCAATTAACTAATCTTTTGGTGTATATGTATTTATTGTCTTTTGGTCAAAAGCTATCATCTAATGTGAACATGACAACACAGTGAACAAACGATAAATTCTGAAACGAAAAAAAAAGGTATATGAATAGTTTAAGTGACAAAGTGTTGACTTTGTGATCATACAAGAATATTTAACTATGAGAAACTATTCAGTTACCAGTAAGTTGCCCCTGTGCTTGTTCTTTCTTTCTTTATTTATTTAAAAGAAAATGACAAATCAATTGACAAAGAGTTGACATTAAGAAAATTGTTTATGTAATGCAAAACACACACATATATTTATTTATTTATTTTAATTATTTCTACCATTTCCACAGGTTGATGCATGTGGAACAACTAACTGGCATATTGCTAGAAGATTATTTAAAGTTACTAGAAATTCACAGATTCTGTTTTCCTGATTAATCAGTAGTTTCACATGTTTTATTTTATTTTATAAACAGTACTTTCACTACGTAATTGCCACTACAGTGCACATTTAAAAGTTGGTAATCACCAAACAAACACCTTTAAGATGTCATACTGCCAAGTCAATTTTTGGGGGTAGAATCCGTAATCCTAATACCATCAACGTTAATATACTTATTGTAATAAGCACTATTCATGACAGATGGGTGACAATTCTGACTTTTATTATCTCATATATAAATCATAAAAATTACACTCAAGAATATAGAAGACAACTTGATGGTGATGTCCAAAGCTGAAATATATGTTTGACTAGAATAATTCGATTTTGTAGCTCCATGATATATTTGAAAGATGCATACATATCGCTAGGCTCTTTTAAGATTTGAAATGATACCAAGCTTTTAAAGACATGTTTGGATATCACACTCACACACACATTTTAAAATGATAAAGAAAACTATTTTGTTTGGTTAAGTTTTTCCGTTCAAACTCATTTGCTATTCAAGATACCTAGATATGTTTAAGTTTATCTTTATGCAAAAATTTCTTGAAATAATTGATGATTTTAAGTTGCTCCCAACAACTACAATCATATTTTGAATCGTCGTATGAAATAAATCGAAACCAAAATAAGTAAAAAACGGAACAGCTAGCCAACATGCAGTTTTAATCTTTTATAGGTGTAACATGCATGCTTATCAGATCAACACAATAACACATTATCTTCCACTTTCATTTATTAAATTTTGATCCAAACAAAGCCTAACATCTTATTATGATGATTGTATGTAAAGAATATTTTTTTGGCATAGTGGATCAAGAGGGTTGACAAATGTGGATGGGACAAAAGGATATGAGTGCTAAATATAGGATAACATGAGAGTTCAAACTATATTACATGTGCTTATCTTCATCTTTATGTCAGCTCACTTGAACAGTTTGGTACAAAAGCAGAAAAAAAAAGTATCTTCCAGAGCCAAAATTAGTATCAAAAAATAAGTCTTCTTTTTCCTTTTTTTTATAAACTAAATAAATCTTCTTGTTTAGCTTGCATGAAACATTATTGACGATGACCCGCACCTATCCTTTTGTGCAGCCCAGCTAAAGTTTTAACGCGCTATTTTCATTAAACAAAACAACAGATTTATTGATAAGAAAAACTAAACTAAACAAACACTCAGACACACAAAGTCACATACACAGAATGTGTGCAGTTATAAACTACGTTGTAATGCAAATATGAAAGGCTATCAATTGCAAGTGCAACACTATATGACGATGGGGACGAAGTGCCGATACGATACGACGATAGGATACACTAGTGATTTGTGTAAATACATAGTTGAAATAAGGTGATGAAAAGTTATGCGTGCCCTATAGTTTAGGAATACATATAACCTTAACCCTTTATAATGAAGTATTATTTAATATGTTGGAGGCAGAGCAACTACTGAATAGTATTATTAACATGAGAAGAAACCAATTATATGGATAAAAATGTCAGGGAGCAGAAAAGAAGAAATCCTGTTATTATCATAAACATAAAATTTTCAGTAATGAAGAAGTACTTAATTTCTTTGAGTAAATAGCTTTTAGGTTGTACCAATATAAATACGAGAATACTAGTGCATGCCCGGTTAGCTAGCTAGAATACAAAAGAAAACAAACCTATAATTGATTTCTAAAGTCTTTCACTTATGTGCAACATAGAAATTATGAATATCTTAAGAGTGTAGGAATATGAAATTAGCACTGAGTAAATTTTTGAAAAGTATATGTGTATCGTGTTTAACCTTCATATTATACAAAAAATCATTATGGTAAAGTTATGATGGCTACTTTATATTATTTTTAAACTTGCTATTTATCAATGCACTTTCTAATGCAACCAAATAAACATAGGCAAACTATACTGTTTTTTCCTGTCATCTGATCGATCGTTAGATTGATAGTTATAGCTGCAAGAACCTTTTAAAACTCTTAAGCATAAAAAATGTCATTTATTGAGCATTACTTAAAATTTTCATCCAAAATCATAAGTACCAATAAATGCTTAAAAACTAAATTTTAATAAAATACAACTAGTAATTCAAACACTAAATGAATTTACAAGCTAATAAAATATTAAATATAAAGCTTTACTAACATCAAAAAATTAAATTAACCAGAGTTTATAATGTCACATATTCTAAAATGACATTTTTAGAATACACTCTCTCTTTGTTAAGCATACAAAGACCAGCACAACTACTTTGCTTGTTTATGTAGATGATATAGTAATTGTAGGAAATAATGATGATGAGATCAACAATCTGAAATTATATCTCAAAGAATATTTTAAACTGAAAGATCTTGGACCTCTCAAGTTCTTCTTAGGAATAGAAGTGGCAAGAAATAAACATGGAATGTGCATAAATCAGAGGTAGTATGCATTGGGTATTATTGCAGATTGTGGCATGATAGATGCCAAGAGTTCAGAATTTCCAATTGATCAGAATTTGAAGTTATCACATGAAGGGGGAGAACTTCTTGAAAATCCTACAATCTACAGAAGGCTCATAGGAAAATTGTTATATTTAACTGTAACAAGACCAGACTTGTCTTACACTGTTAACACACTGAGCCAATTTCTATCTAAGCCATGAGATGTGCACATGCAGGCAGCACTAAGAGTTGTCAGATTTCTTAAAGTTTCACCAGGTCAAGGTTTATTTTTCTCTAGCAGCAACAATATCCATTTGAAGGCTTGATGTGATGCTGATTGGGCCTCCTGTGTAGATACCAGAAGATCATTTACTGGATATTGTATATTCTTAGGTGATGTTTTGATTTCCTGGAAATCAAAGAAACAACATACTATCTCCAGATCTTCTGCAGAAGCAGAATATAGATCAATGGCAGCAACTGTTTGTGAACTGACATGGCTAAAGACCTTGTTGAATGATCTTGGTGACAAGCACCCTCAGCCAACTCTCTTATTCTGTGATAACAAAGCAGCTATTCATATTGCTTCTAATCCAGTTTATCATGAACGCACAAAGCATATAGAAATTGATTGCCATCTTGTGAGGGAAAAGCTGCAACAAGGTCTTTTTAAAATGTTCCATGTATCTTTAGAAGGCCAACTGGCTGATATACTTACTAAAGGTTTAGGAACAAAGAAATTTAAAGATTTTGTCTTCAAAATGGGAATACACAACATCCATTCCCATCTTGAGGGGGAGTATGAAAACTCTCCTTTTCATCAGCTGAAGATATGTGCTGATTCATCCATTCAGCAAGAGAAAAAAAGCTGATACATCACATATATCAACTCTATGAAGAGTGCTAATACAGCACATGAAACAACTTTATTAAAAGTGCTGATACAGCACATGTATCAGCACTATAAAGAACACATGCTGATACACATGTATCAGCATTATGACATGAATGTGCTGTAATAACACTTAGATTTAGATTATGAGCTGTAATATTCCTTCTTTATCATTAGAATAAGTCTTCCTATATAACAGAAACACTTGTACTGATTGAATGCAAAGTTAATACAAATTATTTTCAGCTTTCTTTTTTTTATCCTTCATTATGTTCTATAAATCTTCTTTCTTTTCATTATGTTCTGTAATTATCAGCTATACCATTTCTAAAAATATGCTCTTGGCACACTAGGTTTGTTTGTTTTGCATATTCCCTCTATTCCATTACATGTATTGTCCTATTTAAACAATATTTATAAAGATTGGAAGTTGGTGAAATAACAGGATATGGGGGTTCAGAACCTGATCTCATGTTAATTTATGGACCAGCAAGCCGCCACCTTGGATTTCCTGCTTGGAGAATTCGTTATACTGAGATTGTGCGAGTGATTACTAATTGGTGTTGTCCTTTATTATAGTTGCTAATTTTTTGCCACTCTTTGAAGACCTGCTTTTATTAAAAAATGGCAATATTTTTTGCTAGTAATTAAAGATGTTTTCATACAGAAAGAACTTGTTTACTTTGCTGCGCTTTGACAAAGTAGATAGATTTGTAGTTTATCGTAATCTATAAAAGTACAATTAGTCTAAAAACTTATATGAAAAATAAATAAATCTTTCACCTCTTTAGCTTGTCTTGCATGGTTCTGTCAAAACAAATTTCACTGTATATTTGGACCTCAGTGTGTGTCTATGTGTGTACCCGAGCATGTAAACTGTTATTACACTCGACACTGGTATCTGTACGGTACTTTTTTGGGGTTTAACTTTGTAGTACATACATTCTTTATAACAAGCACTTGGGACCATTGAAGTCCACAAAATTTGGTGCCCTTACAAAAGCTATACATAGGTTCACTATGGTGCATCAAAACTATGGTATGTTTGGCTACTTTAATTCAACAAGCAATATGTTTGCATGAGTGAACGTCCCCTGGTAAATCTATTGTGCTAAAGAGTCCAGTAGGTCTACACCTAGTTTTCTTTGAAGGCGTTCAATTAAGTAAAGACATTGGCTTCGCGGTAAAAAGAAATACTTGTTGAGAATGACATGGACACACCAAATGTGGATACATAAAGCAGTTCCCAGAGCATTTGATCTGAGTAACGATGACTTTATTCGCTTCGTTTGTTTTAAATATGTTTTCGTTTTCAGGTACATAAATTGTTGCATTTCAAGTGCACTTGATTGTATATCATGTACCAGAATAGCATATGTTGCTCAAATCATTTGCCGCAAGACTCTGTATCATACACAGATTCTTTTAGTTATGGGTCTTTTGTCTAATTCATACGAACAAATTTATACCACGATAGGATTGAAATCGAGAGCATTGAAGCTCCTTCTCCTCACGGATGCTTGATGATAGACTGCTGTTTCGATCAAGCGTGAACCTTTTTTTCAACTTTATTGGGAGAGCTAGTTGTCTAGTTATTAAAATCTGTAAGGATCCATGTACATAATTTGTTGGGAGGTTGTTAACAAAGAGATTTGACGTGCACTGTGGAATTCTTCCAAATGTAACTGAAACTTGTTTCCTCTTAATAACTGTGTATAGATGATCTACAACACTACTTATTACATACTAAGAAATGTTTGAACGATGTTCAAACAACTTTGCATCATTAGTTTCTATGGTAGGAGAGAGGAGTGTGAAATACGGACATGGTACTCCGATGGTAGTAATGTAAACTAAGCCGTATTCAGACATATCGCACTCGTCAAGATTGCAGCAAACCTATACTACATCACTAGCATTTCAAGTAAAGAAACTTTTACAAACCAGATAGCAGCTGTGATTTAAAAAGAAAAAAGAAAAAGAAATAGAATCCCCAGAATACATCACAACAATTCATGTACTTGAAACTGTCACTCAATCACCATTTATAAAATCCAATGGGTCCATGGTCATCGACAAACTTCTAAAATTCCAGAACTATCTTTAGGTTTTCTGTATCTAGGATACAGGGATCCAGACAAGATTATCTACAGGAAAATAATGACAAACAGGCGAAGCACCAGGCATCGTCTTAAGAACACCAAATGCAACATGATCAGGATCCCACTGTGACGTGTCCATGTGACACATGGCGGCAGCCGCCACCCTGCCACCGTCCTCTGCCACCAGTGAAACCTTGTAAAGCATGTTGTCACTTACTTGACCATGACAGTAAAATACCTATTTGGAGACCAAAAAAGAAATACTTAGAACAAGGGAAATTCTAATAATTTTAAGAGTAAATATACTTCCTTTTTATTCTCTTATTTTTATTCATTGACTGATTGACAGTACTATATTCCATCTGTTTATACCAACTTTATGGAATAGATGCAAGGCTTCTATACTTTTTTAGATAAATCATTAACCTTCAACCGTGTTACCGTTTTATTTGATTTACACGATCATTTTATGTAGTCAAAGAAGAACATGTAAGGAAACTGCGTTAACTTTAACAATGCCGCGTAAGGGTAAGGTAGAGGATGACAAGCAACTATCTTCGACGCAGGAATTTCCACCGGAGTTTCGGATATCGTGTAGTTCTGAAGAGGGGATGCCAACTGAGTGAGGTAACTTGTAGTCAGGACTTTGAAACGCAAATCCAAACCAAATACTCCATGGACCGAATCAAGCATGAGCTCCAAAGAAGTCGCACAGAACTTCGTTTCGCCTTTGATTGGAGGAGATTCACAGTGATTGAGTGTGGCTTTTATGGCTAAGGCCTGTTTAGATTCCTCAGGGAATGAGAAAAACTTGAGAATGTTTGGTAGTTTTGATGAGATGAAAGGAATCGAATCAGATTCGTGTTTGGAAAGTAAACGAGGAGAGGTTGAAGGGTCTTTTGTGGGGAAGTAAACTTGCATTTTATCACCAACTTTGAGATCTTTGTGATGGAAGAAGATTTTCAGTGCAGGATCTATGTTGGAAAAGGACGAACTTTTGTCCGAATTATGGGCAGGCTCCTCGTCCTGATTCGTGTGGAACCGAAGATGGTTGTCCTTATGATCATCATTCATCAGGAAGGCTTCAATTATTTGGAGACACTGCAAATGACATCAAAAAGAGTACACATGTAAGAACTTTTCCAGAAAATGTATAATGAAAGTTATGGAAAAAATAAGTTGTGCTGATAACTTATATAGTTGATAACATATATACCTGAATCAGAAGTAGAGAACATTGAATGAAGATCAGAGAACTGAATCCAATATCCATTTCTTCTTATCTTGAGTATCTCTGTCAATAGTTTTTTTTTTCTCCTAAATTTGTTGTAACAGATCAGTAAGATTAGATATTGAGCCTTTCTTCTGCAAAATTCCAGACACAATCTTTGACTCTAAATTTGGTTGCTTAGGCCAATTAACTAATCCTTTTTTTATATGTATTTATTGTCTTTTGGTCAAAAGCTATCATCTAATGTGACATGACAACACAGTGAACAGACGATAAATTCTGAAGAAAAAAAAAGGTATATGAATAGTTTAAGTGACAAGGTGTTGACTTTGTGATACAAGAATATTTAACTATGAGAAAACTATTCAGTTACCAGTAAGTTGCCCATGTGCTTGTTCTTTTTTTCTTTATTTATTTAAAAGAAAATGACAGATCAATTGACAAAGAGTTGACATTAAGAAAATTGTTTATGTAATGCAAAACACACACACACATATATATATATATATATATTTATTTTAATTTTTTTCCCATTTCCACAGGTTGATGCATGTGGAACAACTAATTGACATATACTGCTAGAAGATTATTTAAAGTTACTAGAAATTCACAGATTCTGTTTTCCTGATTAATCAGTAGTTTCACATGTTTTATTTTATTTTATAAATAGTACTTTCACTACGTAATTGCCACAAAAAAGTGGGACAATGCACATTTAAAAGTTGGTAATCACCAAACAAACATCTTTCAGATGTCATATTGCCAGGTCAACTTTAGGGGTAGAACCAATTCCGTAATCCTAATACCATCAACGTTAATATAATTATTGTAATAAGCACTATTCATGACAGATGGGTGACAATTCTGACTTTTATTATCTCATATATGAATCGTAAAAATTACGCTCAAGAATATAGAAGACAACTTGAAACTTTCCAACTTGATGGTGATGTCCAAAGCTGAAATATATGTTTGACTAGAATAATTCGATTTTGTAGCTCCATGATATATTTGAAAGATGCATACATATCGCTAGGATCTTTTAAGATTTGAAATTATACCAAGCTTTTAAAGACATGTTTGGATGTCACACACACACATGCATTTTCAAATGATAAAGAAAACTATTTTGTTTGGTTAATTTTTTCCGTTCAAACTCAATTGCTATTCATGATACCTAGATATCTTTAAGTTTATCTTTATGCAAAAATTTCTTTTCTAAGGCAATCATGAAATAATTGATGATTTTAAGTTGCTCTCAACAACTACAATCATATTTTGAATCCTCGTATAAAATAAATCGAAACCAAAATAAGTAAAAAACGGAACAGCTAGCCAACATGCACTTTTAATCTTTTATATGTGTAACATGCATGCTTATCAGATCAACACAATAGCACATTATCTTCCACTTTCATTTATTAAATTTTGATCCAAACAAAGCCTTAACTTCTATGATGATTGTATGTAAAGAATATTTTTTTGGCATAGTGGATTAAGAGGGTTGACAAATGTGGATGGGACAAAAGGATATGAGTGCTAAAGATAGGATAACATGAGAGTTCAAACTATATTACATGTGCTTATCTTCATCTTTATGTCAGCTCACTTTAACAGTTTGGTACAAGAGCAGAAAAAAAGTACCTTCCAGAGCCAAAATTAGTATCGAAAAATAAGTTTTCTTTTTCCTTTTATTATAAAATAAAGAAATCTTGTTGTTTAGCTAGCATGAAACATGATTAATGACCCGCACTTATCCTTTTGTGCAGCCCAGCTAAAGTTTTAACGAGCTATTTTCATTAAACAAAACAACATATTTATTGATAAGAAAAACTAACTAAACAAACACTCAGACACACAAAGTCACAAACACAGAATGTGTGCAGTTATAAACTACGTTGTAATGCAAATATGAAAGGCTATCAATTGCAAGTGCATCACTACATGACGATGGGGACGAAGTGCCGATACGATACGGCGATATGATACACTAGTCATTTGTGTAAATACATAGTTGAAATAAGGTTATGCGTGCCCTATAGTTTAGGAATACATATAACCTTAACCCTTTATAATGAAGTATTATTTAATGTGTTGGAGGCAGAGCACTAATGAATAGTATTATTAACATGAGAAGAAACCAATTATATGGATAAAAATGTCAGGGAGGCAGAGAAGAAGAAATCCTGTTATTATCATAAACATAAAATTTTCAGTAATGAAGAAGTACTTAATTTCTTTGAGTAAATAGCTTTTAGGTTGTACCAATATAAATACGAGAATATTAGTGCATGCCCATTTAGCTAGCTAGAATACAAAAGAAAACAAACCTATAATTGACTTCTATAGTCTTTCACTTATGTGCAACATAAAAATTATAAATATCTTAAGAGTTTAGGAATATGAAATTAGCACTGAGTAAATTTTTGAAAAGTATATGTGCATCGTGTTTATCCTTCATATTATACAAAAAATCATTATGGTAAAGTTATGATGACTACTTTATATTATTTTTAAACTTGCTATTTATCAATGCACTTTCTAATGCAACCAAATAAACATAGGCAAACTATACTCTTTTTTCCTGTCATCTGATCGATCGTTAGATTGAGAGTTATAGCTGCAAGAACCTTTTAAAACTCTTAAGCATAAAAAAATGTCATTTATGGAGCATTACTTAAAATTTTCATCCAAAATCATAAGTACCAATAAATGCTTAAAAACTAAATTTTAATAAAATACAACTAGTAATTCAAACACTAAATGAATTTACAAGCTAATAAAATATTAAATATAAACCTTTACTAACATCAAAAAATTAAATTAACCAGAGTTTATAATGTC
Source organism: Linaria vulgaris (assembly GCA_948329865.1). Taxonomy (NCBI): domain Eukaryota; kingdom Viridiplantae; phylum Streptophyta; class Magnoliopsida; order Lamiales; family Plantaginaceae; genus Linaria; species Linaria vulgaris. Next base: position 45,188,062 of record OX415253.1, read on the forward strand.
ACATATTCTAAAATGATATTTTTAGAATACACTCTCTCTTTGTTAAGCATACAAAGACCAGCACAACTACTTTGCTTGTTTATGTAGATGATATAGTAATTGTAGGAAATAATGATGATGAGATCAAGAATCTGAAATTATATCTCAAAGAATATTTTAAATTGAAAGATCTTGGACCTCTCAAGTTCTTCTTAGGAATAGAAGTGGCAAGAAATAAACATGGAATGAGCATAAATCAGAGGTAGTATGCCTTGGATATTATTGCAGATTGTGGCATGACAGATGCCAAGAGTTCAGAATTTCCAATTGATCAGAATTTGAAGTTATCATAGGACGGGGGAGAACTTCTTGAAAATCCTACAATCTACAGAAGGCTCATAGGAAAATTGTTATATTTAACTGTAACAAGACCAGACTTGTCTTGCACTGTTAACACACTGAGCCAATTTCTATCTAAGCCAGGAGATGTGCACATGCAGGCAGCACTAAGAGTTGTCAGATTTCTTAAAGTTTCACCAGGTCAAGGTTTATTTTTCTCTAGCAGCAACAATATCCATTTGAAGGCTTGATGTGATGCTGATTGGGCCTCCTGTGTAGATACCAGAAGATCATTTACTGGATATTGTATATTCTTAGGTGATGTTTTGATTTCCTGGAAATCAAAGAAACAACATACTATCTCCAAATCTTCTGTAGAAGCAAAATATAGATCAATGGCAGCAACTGTTTGTGAACTGACATGGCTAAAGACCTTGTTGAATGATCTTGGTGACAAGCACCCTCAGCCAGCTCTCTTATTCTGTGATAACAAAGCAGATATTCATATTGCTTCTAATCCAGTTTATCATGAACGCACAAAGCATATAGAAATTGATTGCCATCTTGTGAGGGAAAAGCTGCAACAAGGTCTTTTTAGAATGTTCCATGTATCTTCAGAAGGCCAACTGGCTGATATACTTACTAAAGGTTTAGGAACAAAGAAATTTAAAGATTTTGTCTTCAAAATGGGAATACACAACATCCATTCCCATCTTGAGGGGGAGTATGAAAACTCTCCTTTTCATCAGCTGAAGATATGTGCTGATTCATCCATTCAGCAAGAGAAAGGAAGCTGATACATCACATATATCAACTCTATGAAGAGTGCTAATACAGCACATGAAACAACTTTATTAAAAGTGCTGATACAGCACATGTATCAGCACTATAAAGAACACATGCTGATACACATGTATCAGCATTATGACATGAATGTGCTGTAATAACACTTAGATTTAGATTATGAGCTGTAATATTCCTTCTTTATCATTAGAATAAGTCTTCCTATATAAGAGAAACACTTGTACTGATTGAATGCAAAGTTAATACAAATTATTTTCAGCTTTCTTTTTTTTATCCTTCATTATGTTCTATAAATCTTCCTTCTTTTCATTATGTTCTGTAATTATCAGCTATACCATTTCTAAAAATATGCTCTTGGCACACTAGGTTTGTTTGTTTTGCATATTCCCTCTATTCCATTACGTGTATTGTCCTATTTAAACAATATTTATAAAGATTGGAAGTTGGTGAAATAACAGGATATGGGGGTTCAGAACCTGATCTCATGTTAATTTATGGACCAGCAAGCCGCCACCTTGGATTTCCTGCTTGGAGAATTCGTTATACCGAGATTGTGCGAGTGATTACTAATTGGTGTTGTCCTTTATTATAGTTGCTAATTTTTTGCCACTCATTGAAGACCTGCTTTTATTAAAAAATGGCAATAGTTTTTGCTAGTAATTAAAGATGTTTTCATACAGAAAGAACTTGTTTACTTTGCTGCGCTCTGACAAAGTAGATAGATTTGTAGTTTATCGTAATCTATACAAGTACAATTAGTCTAAAAACTTATATGAAAAATAAATAAATCTTTCACCTCTTTAGCTTGTCTTGCATGGTTCTGTCAAAACAAATTTCACTGTATATTTGGACCTCAGTGTGTGTCTATGTGTGTACCCGAGCATGTAAACTGTTATTACACTCGACACTGGTATTTGTACGGTACTTTTTTGGGGTTTAACTTTGTAGTACATACATTCTTTATAACAGGCACTTGGGACCATTGAAGTCCACAAAATTTGGTGCCCTTACAAAAGCTATACATAGGTTCACTATGGTGCATCAAAACTATGGTATGTTTGGCTACTTTAATTCAACAAGCAATATGTTTGCATGAGTGAACGTCCCCTGGTAAATCTATTGTGCTAAAGAGTCCAGTAGGTCTACACCTAGTTTTCTTTGAAGCCGTTCAATTAAGTAAAGACATTGGCTTCGCGGTAAAAAAAAATACTTGTTGAGAATGACATGGACTCACCAAATGTGGATACATAAAGCAGTTCCCAGAGCATTTGATCTGAGTAACGATGACTTTATTCGCTTCGTTTGTTTTAAATATGTTTTCGTTTTCAGGTACATAAATTATTGCATTTCAAGTGCACTTGATTGTATATCATGTACCAGAATAGCATATGTTGCTCAGATCATTTGCCGCAAGACTCTGTATTATACACAGATTCTTTTAGTTATGGGTCTTTTGTCTAATTCATACGAACAAATTTATACCACGATAGGATTGAAATCGAGAGCATTGAAGCTCCTTCTCCTCACGGATGCTTGATGATAGACTGCTGTTTCGATCAAGCGTGAACCTTTTTTTCAACTTTATTGGGAGAGCTAGTTGTCTAGTTATTAAAATCTGTAAGGATCCATGTACATAATTTGTTGGGAGGTTGTTAACAAAGAGATTTGACGTGCACTGTGGAATTCTTCCAAATGTAACTGAAACTTGTTTCCTCTTAATAACTGTGTATAGATGATCTACAACACTACTTATTACATACTAAGAAATGTTTGAACGATGTTCAAACAACTTTGCATCATTAGTTTCTATGGTAGGAGAGAGGAGTGTGAAATACGGACATGGTACTCCGATGGTAGTAATGTAAACTAAGCCGTATTCAGACATATCGCACTCGTCAAGATTGCAGCAAACCTATACTACATCACTAGCATTTCAAGTAAAGAAACTTTTACAAACCAGATAGCAGCTGTGATTTAAAAAGAAAAAAGAAAAAGAAATAGAATCCCCAGAATACATCACAACAATTCATGTACTTGAAACTGTCACTCAATCACCATTTATAAAATCCAATGGGTCCATGGTCATCGACAAACTTCTAAAATTCCAGAACTATCTTTAGGTTTTCTGTATCTAGGATACAGGGATCCAGACAAGATTATCTACAGGAAAATAATGACAAACAGGCGAAGCACCAGGCATCGTCTTAAGAACACCAAATGCAACATGATCAGGATCCCACTGTGACGTGTCCATGTGACACATGGCGGCAGCCGCCACCCTGCCACCGTCCTCTGCCACCAGTGAAACCTTGTAAAGCATGTTGTCATACCTGTTCGGAGACCAAAAAAGAAATACTTAGAACAAGGGAAATTCTAATAATTTTAAGAGTAAATATACTTCCTTTTTATTCTCTTATTTTTAATCATTGACTGATTGACAGTACTATATTCCATCTGTTTATACCAACTTTATGGAATAGATGCAAGGCTTCTATACTTTTTAGATAAATCATTAACCTTCAACCGTGTTACCGTTTTATTTTATTTACACGATCATTTTATGTAGTCAAAGAAGAACATGTAAGGAAACTGTGTTAACTTTAACAATGCCGCGTAAGGGTAAGGCAGAGGATGACAAGCAACTATCTTCGACGCAGGAATTTCCACTGGAGTTTCGGATATCTTGTAGTTCTGAAGAGGGGATGCCAACTGAGTGAGGTAACTTGTAGTCAGGACTTTGAAACGCAAATCCAAACCGAATACTCCACGGACCGAATCAAGCATGAGCTCCAAAGAAGTCGCAAAGAACTTCGTTTCGCCTTTGATTGGAGGAGATTCACAGTGATTGAGTGTGGCTTTTATGGCTAAGGCCTGTTTAGATTCCTCAGGGAATGAGAAAAACTTGAGAATGTTTGGTAGTTTTGATGAGATGAAAGGAATCGAATCAGATTCGTGTTTGGAAAGTAGACGAGGAGAGGTTGAAGGGTCTTTTGTGGGGAAGTAAACTTGCATTTTATCACCAACTTTGAGATCTTTGTGATGGAAGAAGATTTTCAGTGCAGGATCTATGTTGGAAAAGGATGAACTTTTGTCCGAATTATGGGCAGGCTCCTCGTCCTGATTCGTGTGGAACCGAAGATGGTTGTCCTTATGATCATCATTCATCAGGAAGGCTTCAATTATTTGGAGACACTGCAAATGACATCAAAAAGAGTACACATGTAAGAACTTTTCCAGAAAATGTATAATGAAAGTTATGGAAAAAATAAGTTGTGCTGATAACTTATATAGTTGATAACATATATACCTGAATCAGAAGTAGAGAACATTGAATGAAGATCAGAGAACTGAATCCAATATCCATTTCTTCTTCTCTTGAGTATCTCTGTCAATAGTTTTTTTTTTCTCCTGAATTTGTTGTAACAGATCAGTAAGATTAGATATTGAGCCTTTCTTCTGCAAAATTCCAGACACAGTCTTTGACTCTAAATTTGGTTGCTTAGGCCAATTAACTAATCCTTTTTTTATATGTATTTATTGTCTTTTGGTCAAAAGCTATCATCTAATGTGACATGACAACACAGTGAACAGACGATAAATTCTGAAGAAAAAAAAAGGTATATGAATAGTTTAAGTGACAAGGTGTTGACTTTGTGATACAAGAATATTTAACTATGAGAAAACTATTCAGTTACCAGTAAGTTGCCCATGTGCTTGTTCTTTTTTTTTTTATTTATTTAAAAGAAAATGACAGATCAATTGACAAAGAGTTGACATTAAGAAAATTGTTTATGTAATGCAAAACACACACATATATATATATATATATTTATTTATTTTAATTTTTTTCCCATTTCCACAGGTTGATGCATGTGGAACAACTAACTGACATATACTGCTAGAAGATTATTTAAAGTTACTAGAAATTCACAGATTCTGTTTTCCTGATTAATCAGTAGTTTCACATGTTTTATTTTATTTTATAAATAGTACTTTCACTACGTAATTGCCACTAAAAAGTGGGACAGTGCACATTTAAAAGTTGGTAATCACCAAACAAACATCTTTCAGATGTCATATTGCCAGGTCAACTTTAGGGGTAGAACCAATTCCGTAATCCTAATACCATCAACGTTAATATAATTATTGTAATAAGCACTATTCATGACAGATGGGTGACAATTCTGACTTTTATTATCTCATATATGAATCGTAAAAATTACGCTCAAGAATATAGAAGACAACTTGAAACTTTCCAACTTGATGGTGATGTCCAAAGCTGAAATATATGTTTGACTAGAATAATTCGATTTTGTAGCTCCATGATATATTTGAAAGATGCATACATATCGCTAGGCTCTTTTAAGATTTGAAATTATACCAAGCTTTTAAAGACATGTTTGGATGTCACACACACGCATGCATTTTCAAATGATAAAGAAAACTATTTTGTTTGGTTATTTTTTTCCGTTCAAACTCAATTGCTATTCATGATACCTAGATATCTTTAAGTTTATCTTTATGCAAAAAATTCTTTTCTAAGGCAATCATGAAATAATTGATGATTTTAAGTTGCTCTCAACAACTACAATCATATTTTGAATCCTCGTATAAAATAAATCGAAACCAAAATAAGTAAAAAACGGAACAGCTAGCCAACATGCACTTTTAATCTTTTATATGTGTAACATGCATGCTTATCAGATCAACACAATAGCACATTATCTTCCACTTTCATTTATTAAATTTTGATCCAAACAAAGCCTTAACTTCTATGATGATTGTATGTAAAGAATATTTTTTTGGCATAGTGGATTAAGAGGGTTGACAAATGTGGATGGGACAAAAGGATATGAGTGCTAAAGATAGGATAACATGAGAGTTCAAACTATATTACATGTGCTTATCTTCATCTTTATGTCAGCTCACTTTAACAGTTTGGTACAAGAGCAGAAAAAAAGTACCTTCCAGAGCCAAAATTAGTATCGAAAAATAAGTTTTCTTTTTCCTTTTTTTATAAACTAAAGAAATCTTCTTGTTTAGCTAGCATGAAACATGATTAATGACCCGCACTTATCCTTTTGTGCAGCCCAACTAAAGTTTTAACGAGCTATTTTCATTAAACAAAACAACATATTTATTGATAAGAAAAACTAACTAAACAAACACTCAGACACACAAAGTCACAAACACAGAATGTGTGCAGTTATAAACTACGTTGTAATGCAAATATGAAAGGCTATCAATTGCAAGTGCAGCACTACATGACGATGGGGACGAAGTGCCGATACGATACGGCGATATGATACACTAGTCATTTGTGTAAATACATAGTTGAGATAAGGTTATGCGTGCCCTATAGTTTAGGAATACATATAACCTTAACCCTTTATAATGAAGTATTATTTAATGTGTTGGAGGCAGAGCACTAATGAATAGTATTATTAACATGAGAAGAAAACAATTGTATGGATAAAAATGTCAGGGAGGCAGAGAAGAAGAAATCCTGTTATTATCATAAACATAAAATTTTCAGTAATGAAGAAGTACTTAATTTCTTTGAGTAAATAGCTTTTAGGTTGTACCAATATAAATACGAGAATACTAGTGCATGCCCGGTTAGCTAGCTAGAATACAAAAGAAAACAAACATATAATTGATTTCTAAAGTCTTTCACTTATGTGCAACATAAAAATTATAAATATCTTAAGAGTTTAGGAATATGAAATTAGCACTGAGTAAATTTTTGAAAAGTATATGTGCATCGTGTTTATCCTTCATATTATACAAAAAATCATTATGGTAAAGTTATGATAACTACTTTATATTATTTTTAAACTTGCTATTTATCAATGCACTTTCTAATGCAACCAAATAAACATAGGCAAACTATACTCTTTTTTCCTGTCATCTGATCGATCGTTAGATTGAGAGTTATAGCTGCAAGAACCTTTTAAAACTCTTAAGCATAAAAAAATGTCATTTATTGAGCATTACTTAAAATTTTCATCCAAAATCATAAGTACCAATAAATGCTTAAAAACTAAATTTTAATAAAATACAACTAGTAATTCAAACACTAAATGAATTTACAAGCTAATAAAATATTAAATATAAACCTAACATCAAAAAATTAAAATCAACCAGAGTTTATAATGTCACATATTCTAAAATGGAATTGATATATCCTCATAACAAGATTTCTAAATTCAGAGTAATACTTGCATTATTCTCTATTAACTCTTATGAAATCATGATTAAATCACACTATAGTTTATTCCTTTATTTAGTTAAATTTAGAACCATAAATCTTCTTTTTATACTATATGATGAAGATTCACTTTCCTTTTATTTAGTTTTTTCATCCGTATGATTTCAGGTCATTGTCTTTCCTTATGATTTATTGATATATTTGGGTGCCCCTAGTTATATTATACATTGTTTCATGGCAATTACGATATTATTATAACAAAATAATATAGTTTTTTTAGGCTAATAAAATAAGTATCCAAACAATTATTATTTTCAAATCCCTCATATAATTATCCACTAAAATTAAATATTCAAATAAAAGGAAGAAAAAACTCAATAACACAGTGTCTTATTTTGAATTTATACTAACTTTTAGATATCATGCAGGTTACACACATATTTTCAAATAAATAGTCATTAACAGGATTTAATATGTTCATTTTCATCTAAGTCGCATTCTCTTGGATGACAACTTGTCTATACTGTCAACGGAGAAATCAGTACGTGACCTTTTTTATTATTTATTATTATTTAAATTCTTATATGCTACTTTTTTTATAATATTGACGGGACCTGAAGCCATTTCAAAGTTTTTTGTAATTTCTTCTTCTGTAGTATAGATTTCGTATGATCTTATACTATTTTTATATTATATAAAGATCAACAGTTTTGAGAGATGTTGTTTAAGAAAAGGTAAAAACTTAATGATGTAATGCATGGAGACTGGAGAGCGAAGGATTTACCTTGAAAAGGGAAATGAATTAGCTTGAATTAATGAATTTGCTAGAAATATTAATTAACTAATATTTATTATTAGAAGGTGGGACAAAAAAGTGGGATAGAGGATTTTGCACCCAGAAAGAAAAAACAACAAAAAAAATATAAAGGCTCTGTTCGGCCAACACTATTACAGTTTTTTCAGAAATTTGGAACTGATATTATTATTGACACTGTATGTAATTAAGGGTTTGTTAATTTTAATATATAATTAGGGGAGGGTATCTAGTCCTGAATATCTGAATATATTTAATTGGTTAAAACTTCTAAAGCGTGTTTTGTTGAGTGAAAAGGCATTATACTTAAATAAATTAAGGTTTTTGAAGAGGTTTCTGGATTCTTCCGACAGCTTCAAGTAATGATTATCTACATGTGTAAAAGTAGGGAGAGAATAATCTTTATGTTAAAGGACCCCAATAATTATATGTAATAGGGTAAAATCTGAAGAAAAAAAAGAGAGAGCTGGTTCTTGAAAATTTGATTTGAAAATAATTTAAAAGAGCTATCTCTTACTATTTTATCCATCTCTTATGTTTTTACATAAGCTCCATCTCCTGCCTGTTGAGTATTATCACGTATGTACAAGATTATTTTAAGATTAAGATTATATTTGAGGTTGGAATTGCATTCAATCCTAGCTACTCATTGAGGCCGATGCTGAAGCAATAAAGTATGTAGAATCTAATACCAAAAATCACCCAAGTTATTTCTAACTAGTCATAAAATGTTATTTAATTTGTCTAAAGCCACTGGGTTGCTCGATAATAATTACATTGGCCGCACCCTAATTTTGGGCTTGACTAAAAGCTAATGAACCATTGTATACTCTCTAAAATCTTCGAAATTGATACATAAAATGAAAGGAAGCAAAAACAGAAGGGAACTAGTTAATGCCATTCTATAAGAACAAGTATTTAGATCATATGGAGTACAATGAAAGGCAGGATCGTCGGAAAAAGCCACAAACTTGGCGTAAGAAGATTTTTTTCTCATTGACCAAATAATGCGAGGGGGTTATCTGCAATTATAATAACACAACGTTTTTCGGTACTTAGAATTTAGAATCATCAAATAACACATGGGTTATGCGTAGTCTTTGATATTATTCCAATAAAGTAATAAGATTTTCTTTTTTTTAGAATGCCTGTCTTGGATCAAATTTGATTTAAGCTAGCTTTCATTGTCATTTAGGTTCATGAAATTACATTTTTTAGAGTTTAGACATATAAACAGTTCATATGGCAATTGAGAACACAATAATAGTACCTGAAAATTGCTCAGAAAGATTGTGCTCCGAGGCTCGATGATTGTACCTCAACTTTAAAACCTGATTCATCAGTTTCAAATTCCGAAATTCAACAATAATTAGTGCACGATCGTTCAAGAAACATTATATAGAAAGTGTGGGTTTTATATATACGTGGAAAACTGGAATAAACACACTGTACGTTTCAAGCATAAGTATTGTTTGATTAATAACAAGGAGAAAAAATGGTTTACCTGAAAAAAAGAGGAATGTTAAAAATCAAATAATATAAAGTTGCTGTTTCTTCTTTACAAGTTCAGAGTGGGTGGAATTTGAATTTTTTATCAACTTTTAAGGTCCGCAAATATAGTAGTAAAAGATGCAGATTTGGAAATATGACAAACGGCTGTCACAAATAAAGCAATGATAATGGAGCGTTATTTCTTCATAAATTTGAGTTAATTACTTTGATTCTCACTGGTGTAAATATGGAATTACATTGGATTTTCTGCATTGTAATACAAGAATTTGTTGCCCTTGAAAGCTGTAATACTTACTTTACTTTAACTGGTTTGTTACTGAAATATGCATAAAAACGATGAAAACAGCTGCATTAAACTGCTGAAAGTTGTTGCCTAAGGTTTCCAAATGGTAATAAATCCATATTTCCTTTATTCCACGTGTGAATTATGTCAACTTAAAACTATGTGATGATATAGGATATGGGTTATAAGGAGTTTCAATTGCCATAGTGACACTTGTTACAAATATATCTTCCAAATATAATAAGTGGTAGAATAATTTAATTTTAAACGGTTTTACAGCGTTAAAACAAGCAGATTATATACCAAATGATAGTTCATATGCATATACGATACATTTCTTCATAGATATTTGCTAGAATCATTTTTCTATTCAGCCTATCATATATACACATAGCTATAACTTGGTACTACTTAATATCCTTTCACCTATCTCGGGAATTTCAATTTGTAATCGCTCATCTGTGGTGTGCTTGTGGAAAAAGTTGGTGCAGAATCAACTATTGTCTTGAGCGATTCAAGTTATATTGAGAAGACCATTTGTGACTAAAAAACATATTGAGCATACCATATTATTTGAATCGAACATATTTTCCAAAAATCTACAGATTGGATAATTCAAATATTTCTAGAGTTTTAGCCACATGATTACAATACTTCTCTGGTAGTGACTTAACCAACTTTGATTGTAGTTGTCCAGTCATAGAACCAACCGAGTCGTGCAAAATGCACAAACTAAATTATATCAATTAAAACTAAAAAGATTACTATGCTTCTTTTTTTCATGAAAATAACAACTCTCAAACAAACTCAATAGGCTTTCCATGCTTCCTGCCAATATTTATCTGTTTATGAACCTTCACTATAAGGGTGATATATCGTTATTGAGCAGCAAGTTGAACCCATGCAAATTCTTCTTTGTAACCCCCATGTCCCCCGCAAGACGCCTCACATGTATAAACAACAATAGTAGCAAAATCAAGAGATTCTGCACCATCTTTCACATGGAAGAAATACAGTAGCTGGGGCAAAACCTGAAACCAACATAGCCATCACACAATCATGATTTATGGACACAGAATCTAAATTTGTCAAAGTTCACATAATCATCATTTTGAGCTCCAATTATCGATAATGGCGCACCTGGAATTCGAAACTACGTGCAGCACCACAATAGTTGCACTCAGGAATATCCGGTTTTGAGGGCCGACCACTGGACACGGGCCACAATGGTTTAGCTTGAGCTAATCTAGAGTACCTGTTTATTCAAAGAAAGAAGATTTTAGTAGACTAAGAAGTTGGAAATGCCAGCTAAAAGTAGAGACTATATCATGATAGATTCCATTTGATCACCTCAAAACTTGATCTGGGGCTGGGGAGACTCTCGCTTGGAATGATGCCCAACTCCTAGTGTCACCATTCCCCCCTAACCGACATTTAAAACAAAGATATAAATCACCTTTCGCTCTAAAAATAATTCAGAATCCTCAGAGAAGGAGCTTGCCTTAAAATATGTCTGCAGTTTTTCATACGATTCATCCGTTCGGCTATTAGAGATCATTGCGTTGGAAGAACCATTGCCATCAAGTATCTCTGCCTCATCAAGTTCACATTCATCCTCATTTGTTATCTCGTACTCTAGCCAGAGGGAGTTGCTGGCAGCTGTTTGCAGTAAAAATACATTCATGTTTTACATCTAAAAGACTAATTTTTATTTAAAGGATAGCAAAGGGACAATTTAATGGAAACTCCAACACTCAAAGCATATGTATTAATCCACAACCAAGGGCACAAAATCACACCCACGCCACCAACGCGAGAAGTTGAATCCTACTGAGATGAGTGGAAGGTGTTGATCACTGATTTCTATCTGTCTGGAAACCTCAGTTTCAAACTTACTTAGTGTAACATTGAGGGTGCTAGAATATGCAGACTTTCTAGTAAACCACGGAATTAAACGTCTTTATATCAATATATGTCATGCAAGCATATGAGCGACAGCAAATCAATCAATATGATGGCAATTTCTTAATATTGCACTAATACGATTTGAGTAGAGTTACAACCTGATTCAGATGCTATACTGGATAACTCCAACTGCCGACAATAAATTTTGTGGCTTGATTTACTGGATCGCCAATGCGCAGTCTGTAATAGTAAACATGTATTTACATAAAATAAAAGCTACAGCTGCAAAGCTAATACGTAAAAAGTACTTCAATCAGTAGCACCACACCTGGTGTTTGCTAGAACAATAACGCGCTTTTCTGCAGCTACCACAAATTTTGTCCCCTTTCCACGTGCCACACCAATTACAGAGTGCAGCTGTGACACAAGCATCATGATACAAAATAAAAATGAGATACCAGATTAGCTTCTTACGAAAAAAAAAAGATCATCACGAAGCATCACACAATAGAAGATCAGAAAACAAAACATCGTAGCGAACACAAGCTTAAATTTTAAAAGGACAAACAATTAGTCATATATCATACTCTTCCCCACTTCTCAAACTCTTTAGCCTAGCAACATGTAATCTTGTAATTCCATATAAAACCATCCCAAATTTATACGTCCTTCCCCTTCACATGGACAGGGTAGCATTGGGAGTTCATGCGTCAGGGCCTAATGGCCAAAAAATGCCTATGCATATTGCTCATAGCACAGAACTAACTCAATGGTCGGCCAGACACAATAATTTGAACGCGGTAATGGTACAGTCACCTCCATCTGTCAAAAGTGGTTCAGTACCATCATCAGCTGGTGCCTCAATGGAGTAAAAAGAATTCACTCGAGGCAATTGACACCGGAAAACCTTGACACTTCAAGACCACCTTCGGATTAGAAACAGAAGTCCATAACAATCATTATTCAATTAAGAACCAGAATCGAAAAAGCGATACCTTCTGGATGGCGTCTCAGGGCCCCGCTTCCATTGCTCATGCTGATCACGATTAAGACAGGCCATTGAAGGACATATGAAAACAAACAATGCACGGTGAAACGTCGATTCCTCAGATAATGAAGAATAAACCTGCAATATAACCACAAGAAAATTATTGCCGCTTACTTTAAGAAGCTGCCAGTTGAGAAATATCAAATTGTATTCCCAAAACTCATACCTGAAGGAGAAACTGCAAAGGTTCCCCACAAAAATCGCAAAGACTTGACTTTCCTGAAGGTAGATTTACGGGGTCCAGCCATGCCTAAATCACAGAATTATCACAAGAAAAAATAGTTCCTTCAGTATTACGTATATAACTTGTATATGAAGAAAACCTGAATCATGAGAGTATCCATTGAGGTTCAACAAAATTACCGGAGTGCCACCAGCTTTGCTGGGAAAATATTGGCGAAGCAGGGCCCATTGGTTAAACGGTTTCTCCACAAAGCCCAACATCATTGGTACCCTTTCTTCGTCGTCCTCATCTTCATCACTGACGCCATCTTCAACTTCATTAATTGGAGCTTGGTCTTCATCCTCCTCTTCTTCAAGTGATGATATGTGCAGAGATTTCATCTTCTCTTCGTTAGCGTCCATCTCCATTCCCTCACTAATTTCACCAAAAGTTATAGTGAGAATAAACAGACAGCCAGCAGTTAAAAATTCCTCCGGCAAAAAGATTTGGGGGCTAGGGTTTTGGTTCTGACTCGGAAAATGGGTTGCAGAAACTTACAAGGTAACCATCGATGCGTACTGAAGTGGGGTTGTATCTGGGCAGTTTTGGTAACAAAAAAACCACTCGACCCGATTCTAGCGGCTGACCAAATTTAGGGTCTTCACTCTTCACTAGTGAGTTTGGGTTGCAAGGAAAATTGAGCCTTTCCAAACCATAAGCATATTTAACTTCAAAAAAACTGTCAGCTGTACTTAATGGATAGTATTGCGTTTGATAGAGAGTATGAAAAAAAAAAAAAAAAAAAAAAATTCCTTAGTATAGTCCATTCTAAGTTGGTATGGTAAAAGACAGCAGCTTATGAAGAAACGAACTACTTTGCAGCTTTCTGAATCAATATATATGTACTAGTAACTCCAAACGACTTCTTAAATAATATACTTTCAGCTATCAAATAAATGAGTCCTCTGTTCTCGGTATCATTGAAAATGGTGCATGTCAAATCTTGAGGAGCAAGCATTTGCAATTAAAATCTTTGAATTTCAACAACAAACTCGCTATATCCCTCTGGCATTCACACCAATTACCTATGGCTCTGGTCTAGTGCTATTGGCGTTTAAAACCATAACAACCATTGGAATTCATAATTTTCGTCACGATATACATCAAGCATCACCATTAATGATTCATTAGCTACGTAGGTATTTTATGTTTCAATGATGCCTGCCCATGTCTCTACCTATCATTTTCCACTTGAGTTTAAGGAACTGCAAACTTGGCAAAATGGTGCATAGATGGCATCAGTAAACAAGTTGCGTACTCATAAAATGAGATCAAAAATACGTACAAAAAGATCATGGAGCTGTACAAATTACTAAACATTCATATCAGTTTTTTCAGCTTCTAGGATGCAATAAAACAATTAGTTGCCTAATTCCTTTCACAATATTTTCATAGTGTTTTCAGGCCCAACAACACAAATCCACTGAGAATACTGGTTACATGTTTGATCAGTTGAACCAACCACTGCTGAATCAAAGATGTATTTGTAAGTTTTCAATCTTTGACAAATATATTGCACATGTATCCTCACAGCTATGTAATATGTCTGAATTCATCTCGAAGAACATGGTGTGACTAAAGTAGAAAGATGATACATCTAAAAAGGCTAATACAAAAGAAGTAGATCTCCCCCGTTCAAGAAGATCACGTTTAACCGTCATTCCTAAGACACTCACAATATTCAAATCCCAAAGAACGATGACGACCCAACGCAGCTCCATTTTATTTTCAACAACAGCAAGCTACTAAAAGGAGTTCTAACGACACAAGCTTATTGTTCCATCAAAATATGACAAGTAGAGTAACAAAAAGTCTCCTTTCTTTTACCAAATTCATCCTCATTCATTCTAGACCTATAATGCACCGACATAGTGACACCGAGTCCTAAAATAAATTTCTATTACTTGGTCAGTTGGTTGGTATATTCGACGCAGGCACGAGACACGGACACGGACACGGACACGGACACGGACACGCAACACACCACGATAGGAATGGTTTTCCGGGGCATCATAGTTCCACCATAATCAACTTTAATCCTAATTTATAAGATACATAATTTCTTCAATTTTCATAACTACATATTACAAATACAAACAAGTAAAAAATAAACCAAATGAAATTACCTCCTCAGTGTGTTGACCCGAAAGCGAATTCGGAGCTACTCAGAAAAGACCCGAATAGTGGTTGCGGAGCTACGGCAACAGGAGAATTATGAGGATATGCGATGATGCGGGGTGATTTCGTCTGCTGACTAAGCACTCCACGTCAGACTAACCCAAGCTCCGTACTGGTGTTGGGTTAGCTTTGAGTTCGAGAAACCTGCACTGAAAAACACGAAAAGTATATACCTGAGTGAACTTGGGGTTTGTTGATTTCGGACTGAACTTGGACTGGGCCAAGCTGCCTACGTATCTCGTATAGGGAATCAAGCCGAACGTAGTTCATTGTTTCTTTGTGACAGCCATTGTTGCGCGTCAAGCTAATGGGCCGTGTTGAACGGGTATGCCTTGTGTTGGGCTTAAAGCTTGTTGGACCGTGTTGAACGGGTATGCCTTGTGTTGGGCTTGAAGCTTGTTGCACCATGTTGAACGGGTATGCCTTGTGCTGGGCTTGAAGCTTGTTGGACCGATGAACCATATCGCAATATAAGACGTCGTCGGACCGAGCGGATCGGACGAAATCCGATCTCTCAAACTCTAGAGAGAGAAAGCTCTGACTTAGAGAGAGAAAATAGAATATGAATTGTGTGTGTTTTGCCTTCAGGAGAGGGGGTATTTATAGATATCTCACGGGCCTAAGATGGGCTTGGTCCACCTTAGAGACCTGGCCCAAGTTCAAGCGTGCAACCTTGCGACCTTGTTAGCATGCAATTGTGCTACCTTGCTAGTATGCACTTGTGCTATTATGAATTCAACCTTGTTGCGGCGTGCAACCTCGCTAGCCTGTAATCGTGTTACCTTGCTACATTGCTAACATACACCCATGTTACCTTGCTACCATGATAGCGTGCAACCGTGTAACCTTGTCAGTATTCAAGTGTTCAATCACTTAGAACCTTTTCGGTGGCAGAAACTTCTAATGCCATGCGTTGGAGATTTGTAAGCTTGCCATGTGTCATTACCAAATTATGGCACAACAGTAAGTCCCCCAGTTTGTAATGGGTTCTATGTATGTGAGCGCATTGCCAACTTTATAAGTGTTCATAATTTGTTGCAGTTTTGTTGCTGAATAACATCCAAATGCAGTTCCAGTCCCACTAGTCGGCCATCCTCGTTCTGAGTGTAGGGCTAATTGGTTGGCCTAGTTCATGAGATATTTACCAGTGTGTTCGGCAAAAAATTTATTTCTACAGGGCTTACGTTGGTGGCCTACTTTATGGGATACTCGCGCAATAGGCTCTTCACCTAGTTTATTTTGGTAGGGCTTACGTTGTTTGCCTACTTTATGGGATATTCGCCCAATAGGCTCTTCACCTAGTTTACTTTGGTAGGGCTTACGTTGTTGTCCTACTTTATGGGATATTCGCCCAATAGGCTCTTCACCTAATTT
Source organism: Linaria vulgaris (assembly GCA_948329865.1). Taxonomy (NCBI): domain Eukaryota; kingdom Viridiplantae; phylum Streptophyta; class Magnoliopsida; order Lamiales; family Plantaginaceae; genus Linaria; species Linaria vulgaris. The sequence goes on from OX415253.1 coordinate 45,204,732, forward strand.
ATTTCGGTAGGGCTTATGTTGTTGGCCTACTTTATGGGATATTCGCCCAATAGGCTCTTCACCTAGTTTACTTCGGTAGGGCTTACGTTGTTGGCCTACTTTATGGGATATTCGCCCAATAGGCTCTTCACCTAGTTTATTTCGGTAGGGCTTATGTTGTTGGCCTACTTTATGGGATATTCGCCCAATAGGCTCTTCACCTAGTTTATTTCGGTAGGGCTTATGTTGTTGGCCTACTTTATGGGATATTCACCCAATAGGCTCTTCACCTAGTTTATTTCGGGCTTTGCTTTGTGCCATGTTTCTTCCTCTCACAACGTCTCTTGTTGTGATCCTTAACACGATTGGCGTTTGTGTTATCGTTGTCACTTGCATATCTGCAACAATTTGATTTAGCTGTTTCATTCATGTGGGAAGTCCCTCAGTTCCATATCGCACTTGAGCTAACAATGATGTAAGTGCCGGACATTGCCATCGCTACAGCCTCAGGGAGATTTTCATCTGCCATTCCACTGTAAGGGTTGGAAGGTCAATGTTATGCCTTGTGCAGTGAATGCGATTTTGCTCTATCACGTTGTGTAGAGTGACGAGGTAGTGATACTCCTCTTAATTGTTGCGAGTTCGCGTGTTCTGAATTAAGCTCTTTTCCTTGAATAGTTGATCATCTTGCATCACTTTTATTAGTTGGTGTGATAGGAGGCGTTGAGTGCCTTGGAAGGCATTTGGTGTTATGAGAGGCGTTCAATGTTACGAGGCAATCACAACCCTAAATGGTGTTTAGTGCCTTAAGAGGTGTTTAGTGCCTTGAGACGTTCTTTTGGTGTAGTCGCTTCGTGAAGCGATGTTGACGTGTAAGTCGCTGAATGTAGCACTATTTTGGAGTAAATCTTAACGAAGTATTGTTGAGAATAAGTCGCTTAATAAAGCGTTATTGATGTAGTTGGTCCAACTTTTTCATTAGTGGAGGTAGTTGATCCACCGACGTGTAGCAACCATGCCAAATTGGTTTTGCTAGAGCTGAGGCCATCGTCTACTATAAGAGAATAGGCGGCATTCTTCAGTTCTTTGCTTCACATACCCTCTTGGGTCGCATTAATTTCTTACACAACGTGCCTTCTACGAGATTGAGTTCAATCTTCATTGTGCACATTCTCTTCGATTTGCATTCAATATTCAATGGTGCATATCCTATTTGGTGTCGTATTTTCAGTCTTCAATAGTGCATTCCCGCCTAGGGGGTCACAATTAATTTTATATGATGCATGTCCTCTATAAGGTCACATTCAATCTTCATCGGTGTGAACTCTTTTGGGTCATTGTAGCTTAAGAGGCGTTAGGTCCTTTACTAGTTGAACTTTGGAAAGCTAGCTCTTCATTATTTTCCGAAGGCTAAGTCTTTATGAGCTTTGAAAAAGCTAGGTCTGCGGCGAGTGAAGTTAGGAAAAGTTAATTCTTCTTGAGCTTTGGAAAAGCTAATTCTTCAATGCTCTAAGCTTTTGGAATGCTAAGCCTTCTATACTTGGGCTTTAGGAATGACTAAGTCTTCTTGAACTTTAAAAAAGTTTAGTCTTTAGTACTTGAGCTTTCTTCATCACTTTATCGATGAGCGTTGAAACTTGAGGTTAGCTCACTTGTATTCAGATTAGATCTTGCATCTTGGGTTCGTATTAAGGTGTTGGACCGTGCTGACCGAACTTCTAGGGGCCACATTCAATCTTCATGTAGCTATTCTTGAGCACTGTAACTTTAACTTGACATATTTTGACGCAGTCTGCGCAATCTCAGAAAAACATCCATAACTTCTTCTACAAAATTCCAAATGACCTCTAGTTTGTTGCATTACTTTCTGGAACTGTCTCAATAGGAGCAGTTTTTTGAAATAACTTGAACATCGTACTTTAACTTGACATATTTTGAAGCAGTCTGCGCAATCTCAGAAAAACATCCATAAATCCTTCTAGAGAATTCCAAATGACCTCTAGCTTGTTGCGTTGAAAAGAAGAAACATAGAGCTTTCCATCCGTATATGGAACTCCTTCTGGAATTGTCTCAATAGGAGCAGTTGTTTGAAAGAACTTGAGCATTGTACTTTAACTTGACAGATTTTGAAGTAGTCTGCGCAATCTCAGAAAAACATCCATAACTCCTTATAGAAATTTCCAAATGAACTCTAGCTTGTTGCGTTGAAAAGAAGACACATAGAGCTTTCCATCTGTATATGGCACACCTTCTGGAATTGTCTCAATAGGAGCAGTTTTTTGAAAGAACTTGAGCATTGTACTTTAACTTGACAGATTTTGAAGTAGTCTGTGCAATCTCAGAAAAACATCCATAACTCCTTATTGAGAATTCCAAATGACCTCTAGCTTGTTGCGTTGAAAAGAAGACACATAAATCTTTCCATCTGTATATGGCACGCCTTCTGAAACATTACCAATCAAAGCAGTTTTACGAAACAAGTTGAGCCTTCTGCGGGCCCAATGCTAAAAATTTGATTTTAGTCCACTTATTTCTCAAAGCCTTTTTCCCATGATTCCGTCCCCCATCAATCGAGCTTCCAAAAAAATAAGAATTTTTTAGCATTCAAGATTCTAACTCTTCATGAGCTTGGAGAAACCTAAGTCTTCTTGAGTTGCGAAAAAACTCGATCTTTAGTGCTTGAGCTTTATAAAAGCTAAGTCTTTTATCCTTGAGTGCCTAGTGTTGAGTGGATTATAGCTCAGCATAAACAATCCTTACACGTCAGAAGAGAAAGTATTATGAAATAGTTAAAGTAGCTCCCCCGCTATTGACAAAATATTGAATAAAACAATATAATGTGCATCTTCTAGTCCTTTAATTTGTTTCAAACAATGAGGCTTGGGACTGAAGCTTATGTTTCTGGATCTTGTCTCTTGCGTGTGTCATTTATTGAGCGGATCCTCGTTGATCATCTTTAAAGGCGGAAGCTTTGAGAGTGTAGTATGTAACCATCTTCGAAGCCTTTAATTTGCTCGAAAGAACGAGTAAGAGGACTTGAGCATTCAAAGCATTTCTAATGAGTGGCCAATATTCAATTCTTGAAATAATTGAAGCTTCTTGTATTCAATAAAACATTTTTGGGGGTCTCTACGCAATTTATTGGAGACTTCTTGCAATTCTTCATTCTTCAGGTATCAATCCATGAATAACAATTAATGACATATTATTGATATCAAATATGTCAATAGCATCTTTTCACAAAGAATGGCCCACGGTGACCTTCTAAATTTGATAGCAAATGTCATTGATTCTTCAAAATTATTGCGGATGTAAGGGGATGTAATTAACAAGATACTGTTACATTTCCTGTTAACTTGAGCTCACGACTCGCCTTCTTTATTGCCCGTCCATTTTAAAACGGATATATATATATAGATATATCTTTTTTTACTTAAATAATTATCAGCTAACCTGTTTTTATAAATTGCAGGGCGCTCTTTTATTATTTCCAACATCATGACGACAGTGAAGACTGTGTACGGCTTCATGTCAAACTGCAACAAGGAGGTAGTTTCGAACGGTGCACGGTAAAATCAAAATCTTACTTTCTTTTTCTTATTGATTGTTTTTTAAATAGAACAAGTATCGACCCTTCCTTCCTCAACAAAATTTTCACGCTGCTCTATCATTATTGTTAACCCTAAAAAATAAAATAGAGGAGATCACTCCTACTCGAGAAAAATAATATGTGGACAATACTATTGTCACGAGTATGTCTGATGGGATGTACCTATAAAGAAAACCCCTCGGAGGATATATGGACAATACTATTGTCACGAGTACGTCCGATGAGATGTACCTATAAAGAAAACCCCTCGGAGGATTGCCCTACCTCTCGGTCACTGACCCGAAAAGGTTTATAAAAGCATCCGAGGAGAAACGCAAGCGTCCCTTGGAAAGTCAAACGGTGAATGAAAAACAGATATCAACACGGCATCGGAAAAAGAGCAAACCCCGATGGACCCGTATGACTCCGATATCCACCAAATGCGCCAAGAGGGACCAAGAGGGACCCCGAGTCCTATGAACTTACAAGAAAACTTCCTTGCTGAACACTCCTCGGAAAAGACAACACTCGGACTTATCCGAGAACACAATTTTGGAAGAAGTCAGTACAAGAACACCCAGCGGATACATTCCGAGCACTCTGGTGAAGAAATCTCACTTTCAGTAAAGCAAAAACAGCCCTCGGACACAAAATCACAGTCCTCGGAAGTCACACCAAGTCCTCGGAGATCACATTTCCACCCTCAGAGATCACTTCTGACTGTTGAAGAAAATACCCGAATCAAGAAGGAGAAACAAAAGCCCTCGGAAGAATAGCTCTATCAGAAACAGTCTACATCAATACCCGAATCAAGAAGGAGAAACAAAAGCCCTCGGAAGAATAACTCTATCAGAAACAGTCTACATCAGAAGCCCTCGGAGATATCCGAAGACACAAAAGCTAATCCAGTCAGCACTTAGTAGATAAACGATAAACCTTATCTTAATTTTTACACCTGTATCAAGGTAACAACAACACCTGTCCTTATCAAAACACATGCACAATGACACCTACCCCCACCAAAGTCTATATAAAGGGAGGTGATCAGTAGAAGAAAAAGAAAAAGGGGAGGGAAGAAGCTGAAGCAACTAAGCCTATTTGTTACAATTTATCACTCAAGTACGTAAGATAAAAAGAGGAGGAAATGTTCAGTGAATAAAGGAAGGGAATATTCTTGCAATTAATCTCATTATGTCCATCTCGCGTTGCCTTTGAATCACGGACAGGATGTTTCGACCCAAATAAATATCTTCCGTTAAATAGGGAATAATTCCAAACCTGTTAACAAAGTGGCACCGTCTGTGGGAACGTCACAACATCTGTCTTCGAGAGAATTCAGGCACACGTCAACTAGGATGGATGGTCTTTTCGAAAATGACAACCTTCCTGTCCCGAACAACGACTCAGAAGAAACTTTGTCCAATTATGAACCAGGTACAAGAGATTTTATTAGTATTCCCCGATCTGTTTATGAAAGACTTATATATGCTGAAAGAACACCCTGGAGGGATGATCCCCCCGGACGCACGTCCCCTGTTCTATCCGAGAACGAAGATTTCCCCTCGGAAGAAGATGTACCTCCGAGGACGTGGAACCCAAATTGGAATCCTTGGCGACAGACACCCCGACAAAGTCCTCGAAGACATGTATGTCATGAAAGGACTCCCGTGAGGGGTCAGGAAGAAATTTCTCGCCCCTTAGAGTATCGAGGAGGAGTTGAACATTCCCTATGGGGAATGATGGATAATTTACGAAAAGAGTTAGGTGATTTCAAGAAAGCCATGGCTCCCGAGGAAGATCCTACATTCAAAACCTCTCCTTTCATCCCCGAAATTGCTTCAGCTTCTATCCCCTCGGGGATGCGACCTGTTAATATCTCGCTATATACCGGAGAAGCTGATGGAAGGGACCCACAAGATCACGTCCATCAATACTTGGCAGGAATGGACCTCTCTTCCGCTCCTGATCAGGTGTTATGCCGCGTATTCCCTGTTACCCTTGGAGGGCGGGCTCAAGCCTGGTTTACTCATCTTCCACCTTGTTCCATCACGAGCTTTGACCGACTAGCTCATTTGTTTGTACGACAATTCGCCTGCAACCGAAGGTACCCTAAATCTGCTACGCATCTTTTTACTATTAAACAGAAGAAGGATGAACCCTTGCGAGAATATATAAAGCGCTTCACGGATGAAGCACTCGATGTTCCAAATGTTAGCCCGACCATTATGGCGGACATATTAACTCAGGGACTCCGAGCGGGGGATTTCTTTAGATACCTTATGGGAAATCGTATCACGGATATGAATGAGTTAATGCAAAAGGCGGAAGTACATATTTTGATGGAAGAAGCCGAGGGAACAAAGAAGCAGATGGAGCAGGAGGATAGTGAACACTTAGAGCGTGCTGAGAAAGAAGCAAAGGTCAAAGAAAAGAGTAAGGAAGGAAAACCTCCTCAACGCAAAGATGAAGGGGGAGTGGTTAAGAAATTCCTCCGACCCGTGCACTTACCTCCGATGACTGTTACTCCACCAGAAGTGCTCAACATAATGAGGGGTAGCAACGAGTTGCACTGGCCCAGACCGACTAAATTTCCTAACCGAGACAAGGATACTGGGAAGTATTGTAAGTACCATAAAACTTACGGGCACACTACGGAAGAATGTACTACCCTTCGTTTAGAGGTGCTTCACCTATTGGAGATAGGGTACTTGAAGAACTACCTTAAGGAAAATAACCCTGAAGAGCCCAAGGCAAATGTTTGGAAGAGATCACGAAGGGAAGAGGAAGAGCAAGAAAGGGAAGAAAGGACGCCTAGCCGGAAGTCACGAGAGGGGACCACTAGACGTCTCCGACCCCGAGAGAGAAGTAAAGACCGCCGGCGAAATTCGCGAGAGAAAACGACAGGGTATCAGAGTTTGCCTCCTCCACCTAACTCTTACAAAGACAACCCCCCAACAGGGAGAACCATCAATATGATAGAAGGGGGTGAAATCTCCATGGCGCCTCAGGGTAAAAAGAAGAAATATTTGAAAGAAGCCCGACGAGCAGAACAAGGAATGTCTGTCTGTTCCATTCAAGGGTCACAGCTGCCTAGTATCACTTTCGGACCCGAGGACCTTACTGACGTAATATACCCTCACGAAGATCCCTTGGTTATATCTGCCGTCATCTACGGGTATGAAATCCAACGCATTCTCATAGATACGGGCAGCTCTGTGGATGTACTCTTCCTACCGACCTATCTCGCTATGAGATTGAAACAAGAAACGTTGGAAACCGCGGAGGTCCCCTTAGTAGGATTCTCCGGGGAAGCATGCCAAACCCTCAGAACTATTACTCTCCCAATGTCATGGGGGAAAGGAGCCCTTCGAAGAACGGAATCTATTAAGTTTTGGGTAGTGGAGGCCTCTTCGCGAACGTATAATGTCATCTGCGGAAGACCGTCTATTCGGGCCTTTGAGGCTATTCCTTCTACTTTGCATCTTAAAGTGAAATTCCCCACCGCCTCGGGAATCGGAGAAGTCCGAGGAAGTCAGTCAAAAGCTAGAGAATGCTGCATGAATGCTATTCCCTCAGAAGAGGACGGACCTTCACTCGGAAATAACAAAAAGTGTAGAACCGAGGAAACACGAGTCCAACCTGTGGAAGAATTAAAAATGGTGGAATTAGTAGAAGGAAGCCCCGAGAAAGTAATCAAAATGGGCACCCATATGACTCCAATCATAGAAGGCCAATTGATTTCTCTTCTCAAACAATTTCATCACCTCTTTGCATGGGAAGGGGGGCCGCCCGGACGAATCAGCAACAAGGTATGTCAACATTTCCTTAATGTGAAGCCTGGAGCTAAACCTGTCCAACAGAAAAAGAGGAAAATGGGCCCCGAGCGCAACAAGATCATCCGCTCGGAAATACAACGCCTTCTCCAATTAAAGCAAATACGAGAAGTTATTTACCCCGAGTGGTTGGCTAATGTCGTGCTAGTTCCCAAGCACGGAGGAAGATGGCGAATGTGTGTTGACTTTACTAACCTCAATGAAGCATGCCCCAAGGATTGCTATCCTTTACCGAGCATAGATCAGCTAGTTGATTCTACCGCAGGATGTGCGCTACTATCAACTTTAGATGGAGATCAAGGGTACAACCAAATCCCGATGGCGGCTAGTGATCAAGATAAGACCAGCTTTATCACGGATGCAGGCACCTTTTGTTATCTAGTCATGCCCTTTGGATTAAAGAATGCTGGAGCTACCTATCAACGGTTAGTAAGCCTTATGTTTTCAGGACTTATTGGGAAATCAGTAGAGGTTTATGTAGATGATACTGTAGTTAAAAGTAACACTGCTGAAGAACATCCCGAGGACCTACGAAAAGCGTTGGTCATTATGAACAACTTTGGCATGAAGGTCAACCCTCGGAAGTGTTCTTTTGGTATCCGAGGAGGAAAATTTTTGGGATTCATGGTTACGGAGAAGGGAATTGAAGTAAATCCCGAAAAAGTAGAAGCTATCATGGGGTTACCCACCCCGAGGACGGTAAAAGATGTCCAAAAGCTGACTGGAAGAATGGCCTCGTTGAGTCGGTTTGTCTCCAAGTCCGCAGAAAAAGGGCTTCCCTTCTTCAAGATACTTCGGAATATCAAGGAATTTCAGTGGACCCCCCAATGCGAGGAAGCTCTCGAAGAATTGAAAAGGTACATGTTGAAACCACCTTTGCTGGTAAAACCTATACCCCAAGAAGAGTTGTTCCTGTATTTATCGGTCGGAGAAGAAGCTATTAGTGCTGTCTTAGTTAAAGAACAAGACGGAGAACATCACCCGGTATATTATGTCAGCAAAACCCTCCTCGGAGCCGAAACCCGATATACCCTAACTGAGAAACTCGTTCTAGCATTGGTTACTACGGCTCGTAAGCTACGCCCCTACTTTTTATCCCACCCAATTACCGTGCTTACTAAGCATCCCCTGAGAGCAATTCTTAATAAGCCGGAATCATCAGGGAGAATGATAAAATGGGCTGTAGAGCTTACTGAGTACGATATTTCCTACGCTCCGAGACCGTCAATCAAAGCGCAAGTTTTGGCGGACTTTGTAACAGAACTCACGGGCGTTGGATCCGAGGAAAAGGAGCCACGATGGCACGTATATGTAGATGGATCCTCGGTGAGTACCCACGGGGGGGCTGGAATAGTTTTGGTAAATCAAGAAGGAGAGGAGGAAAGACTCCATTTTGCAGTTAGAATAGATTATCCCCTCTCTAACAATGAGGCCGAGTATGAAGCTCTCCTTATTGGTATGAGGTTAGCTAGAGAAGGGGGAATGAAAAGAGTACTCCTTCATAGTGATTCCCAACTGATTGTTCAGCAAGTTAAGGGGTCATATGAGGCCAAAGAAGAAAGAATGCAAGAGTACCTCCGAGTTGTTCGCCAGAGGTCCGAATGGTTTGAAGAATATGATATAGTTCAAATTCCTCGAAAAGAAAATCAAGAGGCGGACGCTTTGTCCAAGATGGCTACACAAACAGCTGCAATACATACTCGGAAGATTACTCTACTACATGTCAATGAATCTGAAAAGGGTGAAGGCCGAGAAGTGAACACAGTTTCAGATCCTTCATCTAGCTGGGTGACTCCTATCAAAGCCTATTTGCAGAATCCCGAGGGATACTCCTCGGACAAGAATATTCAGCGAATGATGTTCAGAAAAACCCTCCGATACTTCCTCAAAGACGGGATACTCTTCCGAAGGACATATTCATGTCCCCACGCTCGATGCCTTAATGAAGAAGAGGCCCAGCTAGCCTTAGCAGAAACTCACGAGGGGGTATGTGGGAGCCATACTAGTGGCGAAAGCATGGTGGGACGCTTGATCCGACAGGGCTACTATTGGCCCACGATGGCCAAAGATAGCAAAAGCTATGCCGAAAGATGCAAACCATGCCAGGCTTACGCCCCTCGGACCCATCTACCCGCAGCCCCTTGGGAACCCTCTTTGAACCCCTGCCCATTCTCTAAGTGGGGTATTGACATACTTGGACCCCTCGTCCCTGATGCCGGTCAAAAGAAATTTCTGCTAGTAGCCGTTGACTACTTCACCAAATGGGTGGAAGCGGAACCCCTAGCTAGGGTAACCGCGGGGGCCGTTATCAATTTTCTCTGGAGAAATATTATTTGTCGCTTTGGTGTCCCTCGGAGCCTGGTAAGTGATAACGGTTTGCAGTTTACTGATCAAGGATTGCAAAAGTGGTGTGATCATTGGGAGATAAAACATCGCTTTGCCTCGGTGGGATACCCTCAAGCAAATGGCCAAGTAGAAAGAACCAACAGAACCCTCCTGAAGAACATGAAGGCCCGGCTTGATTGGCATAAAGCTAAGTGGGTTGAGGAGATACCCGGGATATTGTGGGCCTATCGGACCACGCAGAGTGTTGCTACGGGCGAAACCCCTTTTAGTCTATCCTACGGATGTGAGGCTGTGTTGCCCTCGGAGGTCTCCCTAGAAAGCTGGCGAGTCAAAGAATATGAAGAAGTAGCCAATGGCTCAAATCTAGCCCTTGCCCTTGACCTCCTCGAGGAAAAAAGGACCCGAGTAGCCCTCCGAATGGAAGAGTACAAGGCTCAGATGTCACGATATTATAATACCAAGGTAAGACTCCGAACCTTTCAAGTTGGAGATTTAGTGATGAAACGAGTAGGGGCCTCCAAGAATGTGGGTAAACTAGATCCACGATGGGAAGGACCCTACAAGATAGTGGAAATCGTGGGACCGGCGACTTATCGGCTTGCTAACTCCGAGGGGGCAATACTTCGCAACACGTGGAACGCAAGTAACCTTAGAAAATATTATGCTTAATGTAATAGTTATATATGAATAAAAAGAGTGTTCATATACGAGGGGATATAGTACAAAAGAAAATAGAATTGTCCAACAAAATGATGGCTCTATATACGAGACATCAGGACAATCCGATAACACTAAGAACCCTCTGTATTATGAACTAAACTCATTTACAAGCTAAGTCCCTCCCATGGGACGTTTCCCCTCTCGAATAAGTCTTCGGCGCTGCTCCTCGGAAAGAGAGACTGGATCATCCAAGAACACAGTTCCGACTGCAAAATCTCTAATAAGTGAAGGAGAAAACTCCTCGGAGACCTGACGAATGTTGAGTTCAGGAAGGAGCAAGCCCGAGGGGAACTCTGGCAAAGCTTGAACGGCATCTTGGCACAACTTATAGCCTATATACACTAAGTCACGCATCTCTCCCCGAAGGGATTCACGAAGACTGGATGGACCCACCACCTCCAACACAGCTTGGACTTGGGCCATGACCACCTCTATCGCATGAGAACGAGTTATCCCTAGCAGTTGCTGACTCAAGGCGTCTCTTTCCAGCGTAGCCTGTGTTAACTGCTCCTCCGAGGACCGCATTTGGCCACGTAACTCCTCAATTCTCCGGTCTAAGCTCAAGACACGTGCTTTTTCAAGCACTAATTGGCGTTCCAATTCCCACGCCTTATCCTTGTCGGATTGCAACGCACGGGTATGAGTCTCCTGAGCTGACTCGCGAACTTCTTTCAAACGAGCTACCTCCCCTTGAGCCTCCCAGAGACCTCGCTCTAACTCGTCCCGATGACGGTATACTAAACCCAGATCTGAGGAAGAGCTCCCGTAAGACCCGAGGGCGTCCAACACCATATAAATCTGCTCAAAAAACGAATGGCATCAGATCAGAAGACAGGTTAGTATTAAATAAAATGAATAGATACCTCACACAGGTCTTTGCAGGCTAAATCTTGGAGAACGGGTACCGAAAGGGTTTTTATCATTTCACAATCTGTTACGTTCAATAACCCACTAAGAAAGTTTCGGCAAAATCCCACTGCTGATTCGAGAGGAGAAACATCCTGATTACCCCCGGGGGGAAGAGTTCTCCCGAGGGAAGGGTGCTCCTCGGGCGGTGGTGCAGGAATACGACCAGGGATATCTTGCTGGGGCTGCATATCCTCTGCACTAGAAGAGTGAAGATACTCCTCTAATACATTTACTACGGTAGAATTGTGAGGAATGGGCTCTGATACTATGGGACTCATGTGACAATCCGTTTGAGAAAGAGTTGCTATCAGATCCGACGATCCAGAAGGAGTTATATAACTGACTGGGGGGGCTGCAACGGGTTCCTCCTCCTCCGAGGAAATTTCAACCATTGCCTCACTTATGAGGGGAGGAGAATCACCAACCTTCGTGACCCCGGGAATACCATGCAATGCCCTCCCCAGGAAAACGTCATTAGAAGACCCGAGAGAAAAAGCTCCCATCTCCGCTCCTACAAAAGATGTCAGTAGGAAAATGATCCGAGGACACCAATATAGTTTATAAACTAGAGAATGATTAGCAGAACTTACGAAAGTGAAAATTACTGTGAAGAGGATGAGAAACAGGGATGCATCCTTCCACCCCCTCTTGTAAACCTGCCAAAATTAAGGCCTCGGGGAAATCCAACAGCCCAGATATATCATAAGAACCAGAGAAAAGTCCCGAGTGAAGCAATATCTCCCTCACTTGTCCTCGTGTTTCGGTGTTGGGTGCGATATATCCCAGACCCCATCGGATGGGTACACCCCACGATCTGGCTGACTGGCCTCTCGGACGGATAAAGAAAAATCTCCGCCTCCAATCCCCTCTACTAGAGTGGGAACTGGATACACGAGTGAAGATATTTTCCTTGTCCCGATAGGTCAAGCTAAAAAAGGGAGTCCCCTCTGAGCAAGGTTGAAGGGTAAATATTGTCCCCACCCGATAAGGGGACATTGGAAGGTTTAAAAGCTCACTACGAAGGACATATCCCACCAAATGACTATAGGAACTTGGTGTTAACTGACTCGGACACACCTGCCAATACCGAAAAAGTATCTGGAAAAAGGGATGAAAAAAGGTCCGTAAACCACAACGCATTTGTTCGGTATAAACGGTCATGTAACCCGAGGGGGGTGCGTAAGCCCTCTGGCCCGCAGAAGGTACTAGTATGTCATAATTCTCAAAATCAAGGTTATAGCCGCTGAAAAGAGATCTTACCGAGTTCTCACTCTCAATACTTGTGGTGGATCCTACACGTCCTCTACCTATTAATCGAGACAGGTTAAGAGGAATCAGATCAAACTCCGAAGACTCATCCGCCAAAGAGTATGGCTCCCTACCCATGAATATTTCTCTGATATGATTGATCCTACGTGAATTTATAGATGGGAGTCTACGAATTACCCCAAGAGAGGAACTAGCGCCAAGTGTCACCTGGTTTTCGGATAAATTGCCCCTCGGAGGAACTCTGGATGATTCAGAAGGACTCCGAGCGGTATCCCGAGAAGAACCACAAGATGAAGTCGAACCACTTCTTCTATAATAAGGAGGCAACATCTTATCTGGTAAGTACTATCTTCGTACTTGCAATTATGAGTAAACTCGAAAGAAAATCAAAGACTAATAAAAATTAGGAGATAAGTGCATAATTGATAAAGATCCTACGTGCATATATACTCTTTAAATTAGAGTTAAAAGGAGAAGTTTAAACTCTTAGTACGTTAACTAAGGGACACGTGTTGGAAAACTTTTTGATTAAGGAGGACACGTATCCTATTTAACCATGCAAAGTAACACCTCCTACTTAGAAATTTTACTTAGTCAGCATCCATATAAGGATTATCATTATCCATTTTAATTAAACAGTGGAAATAAAATAGGAAGATTGCACAAAATATTTATTGATTTAAACCAAAGAGCCCTCGGAAGGGGTAATAAGTACCAAGGAATGTTTATTTGAAAATTAAAAGTAAAAATTACAAAAAACTAGACTAAGCTCCGGTGGAAGGAGGGAGAGAAGAAGTTGTCTCTTCTGCGGAAGTACCCAATGGAGCAAGACGAGAGATTGGAGAAAATACTCCCCTAGAACCGCTAGCCCTTGGACTCGGACTCGTGGCGGAGCGCATTGGAGATGGTGTCGGAGAATCCCGAGAGGATAGCAAACCCCCAAACCTCCCCACAAAATAATGGCAGTCATCGGGAGTTGGCTTCTTTAATTTCCGAAGATCGAAAGACTTGGAGAAGTTAACATCCGACCTTATCAAAAATTTCGCCACCTTCGCACACTCCAAATAACCCCACAGAAGATGGCCCATCAAGAGCTCATGAGAAGGCTCCTCGGATGCTCCTGATTGCTGCCGTGAGATCTCTCGCTGGGCAAATTGAACAGCTGCATCCACCTTAGCTTGCACGTCCTCGGGAGATAGAAAACTTGCTAACTTCCCCTCGGCTGATTCTGCCCTATCAGTAACTTGGCCCAGTGTCTCCTGGAGAACTCTCTCTCTCTCATTCCCGTCCGCCACCGCCTTCTCGAGAGCCGCAATACGAGCAGTAAAGACCCCCTCGGAATCTTTCCATTCCTTCTCCCTCTTCATATAAGCGGACTCGGCAGCACTTAAATTACCCTGCAAATTCGCCCTTGCCTTCTCTGACTCTTTAAGAGCAAAGTCGTAATCAGAAATCTTGGTATGAAGAATATCCTCCCTAATCTGACTCTCCTTATCCCGAGCCACGAGAGGCGCCAGTTGCGCTCGGAGTACTTCTAACTCTTCTTTGTCTTTCCGACCGTGCTCTTCAACGGCAGTAACTGCCTCTCGAGTCTTTCCAATCTACAGAAGAGTCAACAATAAAAGATTTAACAGAGATGTATTGTGTAATTTCAGAAGACTAAGGCAGAGAAGCTTACCATAAGCCCCAACCAGTTAAGACTGGTGTATAAAAATTGATACCCCTCGGCGGGTGCTGAACTGGAGGAGGCGAAAAATCGGAGGATATCTTGATAAGCCTCCCCCACTGAACGAGATGAAAATTCCCCCCGGATCCGATGGGAGGAATAGGCTCCTGAAATGTATGACCCCTCGGAGACAAAGTCACCGGGACATGTCCCCTCGGAGGAGTCGTATCCTTTACCGGAGTCGTCACTTCTGAATTTGTAAATATGGCCCGTGAACCACCTACTGTTGTGGAGGGGCTGGTCTTTCCTAATAGTGATTGCAGAATTCCTTCCTTCAAATCTCGGTCCTCTGAAGAAGGATCAAACTCCCCTTGGGTGTCTTCGGAGTCCCCTCGTAAACCTTTTTGCTCGGGAATGTTAAATTGGGCCAGAAAATCCTCCTCTGCAACAGATACGAACTGTCAGTGATTGAAAGGATGAAACTAGAAAAAATTATGGAAAAAAGGCAAATGACGGATACTCACCATATAATGAAGACTCTTCTACCATCGGAGCTTTCCCTTTATCCATAGCCCCTACATCAAAAGAAAAGGTGTCAACACATCAGCAAATATTGCAGATAAAGATACGCACATCTCATTAAAAACTCGGGAAACTTACCCCGAGGAGCGGATTCAGGAACTGTCGGAAGCTTAGGAGAGTGATCCTCGGAAGACAGGTCTATTACTTCAGTATCCATCCGAGCAGATTCATCCTCCGCACCACTCGGAAAGATACCCCCCTCGGAACCTCTCGGAGAAATTCCTATATTAGATTCGGAAGCAGGTAAATTCCCTGACTCCGATTTGGAAACGGGCACTAAAGCCAAATCCCAAGGTGCTACTTGACGCAGGGGAACAGCGCTCCTAACGATCCCCATCGCATCCATGCATAGAAGAGAATGGTCTTCGTGGAATCCACCCTTCTCTGAATCCATATGCATACTCTCGGGAGCATTAACCTCCTCCTCCTCGTGATCTCCCTCCTCTGGAATCTCCGAGACACCACTAGGAGTAGGCTCCCTCGGACTCGACTGCAGATAGTAGTTCGCCATGACATCCCCTGCATCATCCCATCAATAACGTGTATAAGCACAATTTACCACTGTGCTCGGAAAGAGAATAAAAGGATAAAAGAGCGAATAAAGAGACTTACGAAAGAGACTCCTCGCAACGGGAGACAGGGACAAGGGCCTCTCCACGGCGGCATCAGTGAAAACTACATGGTGAAGCCCAGAGGTCTCATATAACATAGTGAAGTCCTCTGATTCCATCAATTTGTGCTGAGAAATTATAGGAGATAGCACCGCCTCCTGATCCAGAGCATGCACGGGAGTAGTACCCTCTCGCCAATCAAAGGGCACATCCCACTCGCCGTTGACAGGGCCCACGAAGAAATACCTGTTCTTCCAGACGCTATGTGAGGTAATAGCAGCCCCCAAGATCCTCTTCGTAGAATCCCCCGAGTTATCCCGATGACGAACGTTATAGAAAGGATACCCCCCGGGTGATACCGCCACGTCAAAGATTGAAAGAAAGTGATCCACCGAACACTCTAGCCCATTCACGTGGCACCAAAATACATAAATACAGATAGCAGCAAATCCATTTGGTACCATCTGAGTTGGGCTGATATTACAAGTTTTAAAGAGCTCGCAGAAAAAAGGGGACATAAACGAGCGCCACCCATACTTCACTTGAGCGAAAAATACTGTCAACATACCCGGAGGAGGGTAGCATGCCCTCTCATCCTTCGTCGGGATTCGGAAGACCATATTCTTCTGAAGGACTCCGGTTGAGGTCAACAGATCTGCTACCTGCTTACGAGTAGCAATATTCCTCATCTTTTCCACCTTAGCAAAGGTCCGAAGAGGTGGTTCCTTTGATTTGGGAACCCTAGCTTTTTTCGAGGAAGTGGCGCCGCCCTCAGCAGCAGCAGCAATTTCTCCCTTCCGTTTGCGAGTAATAACTCCCACTGGAATACCTCTCACACTCGTAGAAGAATTAATCGGAGCAGTGACTTCCGAGGAGATAGCGGCGGCAATAGAGTCAGTGTTGGTGGAAGAAGCCATGGATACAATAAAAGAGAAATGTTTTTGAAAGAGAGAAGAGGAACGGGTAAGTCTGCTGGGAATTTGAATTGCAAAAAATAAAGAATAAAGATTAAGGAAAGAGATTTCTTTTTTTTTTTTGCTCTGAGAGGAAATTACCACAAAGACGGATTGAGTGAATGAAGAAAAAAGAAGCAACAGTGTCCTATTTATAACCGAAGGTGACAACGGTCAAGAATTTTGAAAACGTGGAACTTATTTAAAGCTCCACGTAACTGCCACTTGATTGTGCCACGCCGTCCCTATTCTGACCGTTGCCAACGGTCAGATAGTTCAAATCTCCAAGCTGGTCAACAACAGTCCGCCACCTGCGCCTCGAGATCTCCGCGTGCTTAATAACGATACCCTAAGGGTATTCAGGTAAAATCCTTATAAATTTTAAATATATATGCGTATTGAATAAATATCAAAAAAGGAAAAAAATAAATATAGGGACACTAAGCAAAAAATAACCCCTCACCTCACTAAGGACGATGATTTAAAATTCCGTTTGTCTCTACGAGGACAATCGAAATTTGGGGGGGCTAGTGTTAACCCTAAAAAATAAAATAGAGGAGATCACTCCTACTCGGGAAAAATAATATGTGGACAATACTATTGTCACGAGTATGTCTGATGGGATGTACCTATAAAGAAAACCCCTCGGAGGATATATGGACAATACTATTGTCACGAGTACGTCCGATGAGATGTACCTATAAAGAAAACCCCTCGGAGGATTGCCCTACCTCTCGGTCACTGACCCGAAAAGGTTTATAAAAGCATCCGAGGAGAAACGCAAGCGTCCCTTGGAAAGTCAAACGGTGAATGAAAAACAGATATCAACACGGCATCGGAAAAAGAGCAAACCCCGATGGACCCGTATGACTCCGATATCCACCAAATGCGCCAAGAGGGACCAAGAGGGACCCCGAGTCCTATGAACTTACAAGAAAACTTCCTTGCTGAACACTCCTCGGAAAAGACAACACTCGGACTTATCCGAGAACACAATTTTGGAAGAAGTCAGTACAAGAACACCCAGCGGATACATTCCGAGCACTCTGGTGAAGAAATCTCACTTTCAGTAAAGCAAAAACAGCCCTCGGACACAAAATCACAGTCCTCGGAAGTCACACCAAGTCCTCGGAGATCACATTTCCACCCTCAGAGATCACTTCTGACTGTTGAAGAAAATACCCGAATCAAGAAGGAGAAACAAAAGCCCTCGGAAGAATAGCTCTATCAGAAACAGTCTACATCAATACCCGAATCAAGAAGGAGAAACAAAAGCCCTCGGAAGAATAACTCTATCAGAAACAGTCTACATCAGAAGCCCTCGGAGATATCCGAAGACACAAAAGCTAATCCAGTCAGCACTTAGTAGATAAACGATAAACCTTATCTTAATTTTTACACCTGTATCAAGGTAACAACAACACCTGTCCTTATCAAAACACATGCACAATGACACCTACCCCCACCAAAGTCTATATAAAGGGAGGTGATCAGTAGAAGAAAAAGAAAAAGGGGAGGGAAGAAGCTGAAGCAACTAAGCCTATTTGTTACAATTTATCACTCAAGTACGTAAGATAAAAAGAGGAGGAAATGTTCAGTGAATAAAGGAAGGGAATATTCTTGCAATTAATCTCATTATGTCCATCTCGCGTTGCCTTTGAATCACGGACAGGACGTTTCGACCCAAATAAATATCTTCCGTTAAATAGGGAATAATTCCAAACCTGTTAACAATTATTTTTGGCATAATGGTGCATGTTCGGGATGCCGAATGTGCATGGCGTGCAACAAGGAGTTGGTCTCAAATGAACGTTCAGATTCATTGAATGCTCGCCGGTGCTAGGAGTTCGTGATTGCAAATTTTCTCGACGTGGCACTATGGGATCAGTTCCGGCGGAGGAGTTCATTAGCATCGTGTGCCTAGGAATTCATTTGCAGCAAGGAGTTTTGGGGAGGGCATCGATGTGGATCTGTTCGCTGGTAAGGCGGCATTGATCAGTTTGTGCACATCGACTAGTTCGGATGAAGGAGTGGAGAAGATCAGGCACGCGGAAAAGTTCGTTCGGAGTGGTGAGTTCGGGCGTAGAAGATCAGTTCGCGTGAGAAGAATTGTTGAAGAAAGTGCCATGTTATTGCTGAAGAAAATGTCGCAGATGGAAGACATGCCGCTGGTGAAGAAAGTGTTGCGTATTGCATTTAGATGCTCTACAACAAAAAGTTTCCTTGGCTAGCATAGCCTTGTTGTAGCTCGGCGTCAAAAGAGCTCGCACGTGTGAGAAACTTTTAAGTGGTTCTGTTCGTGCGTGAGAGATTAGCTTGGCGAAGAGTTTGTATGCAAACAACACCCTCGATCGCGAAAGCGAAGCACTTTTGCACAACTGGATTGCGAGGAAGCGTGGAGGAACGTGTGAGTTCCGATTTGGTCGTGGTTGGAGGTGCTGGAAAGATTACTTCGAGATCTTTTTGATGTTGATGCCAGATTTCCAATTGGAGCCGAAAATTCTATAAGAAAAATGTCGTTCAGCCGCTGCAGCAACGAAAGCTTGGTCATGGCGAGTGGCAAGGAGCAGCCATTTTCAAAATGCACGTACGACCGCGTCCTCTGTCGGATTGGAGTGTGGTTGGTGTGGTTGGAAAGCTGACATCATGACCTATCGAACAATGTTGATGGAAGTTCTAGAAGAGAGTTATACCTATACGAGAAATTCATTTCAGCTGCTGCACACTTCCTTGATGATAGTTCGACAATGAGCAATGATCTTCAAGTTGCCCGTAGCGAAGCATCCAGTACTGGAAATGAGCACGGCATGTGGCGTTAGAAAACTAACATCAAGAGGTTTCGATTGATTTGAACAATGTCTCGATTGAAGGCCGAACACTATGTGAAAGTTTCATCTCAGTTGTAGCAGTGACTATGGCGATGGCATGTGCCAATGCACATCGATCTTCAAAAAACCCGTAAAGGCGCTTTCGGAGTCAGTTAGGAGCATCGTTTAGACCGTTGGAAAGCACACACAAAGATATTTCAACCAGTGGTGGTGGCAATCCGAATGGTGACCTAGAACCACTGGAAATTTACACTACATCCGTTGCACCAATGGAAACTTGGTGATGGCGAGTGGCAATGAGCAACGATCTTCAAAATACCCGTACAACCGCGTCCGCTGGCGGATTAGAGCATGAATGGTGTCATTGGAAAGCTGACCTCAAGAACTTTCAACCGGCGTTTGTGGTGATCCTCTTGAACGTTGATAACAATATCAAAAAGACACTTAAGTTGTTGTAGTGAGAAAAGCTCGTCGATGGCGCAGTGATCTTCGAGATGAATGGGAAGGCGCTTCATAGCTCTAATCAATGCATGGTTGGCGGTGCAAGAAAGCGTACGTGCAATTTGGTTGGGACGCTAAGATGCAGCTACTCAAGCTTCCTTACATTGCTGTGTAGGGATCATTGTAGCAACTCTCTTAGTAACTCTAGCCGAAGATTCTTCTCACTGCTGAGTAATCGTTGTCGCGTTGGCCCTCTGAGTTGTTGTTGTAGACTTTGCCATGGTAATTTATAAGAGTGTTTCTTCTACAGTGCACTTAGTGGTTTCCCACAGACGGCGCCACTGATGCGGGGTGATTTCGTCTGCTGACTAAGCACTCCACGTCAGACTAACCCAAGCTCCGTACTGTTGTTGGGTTAGCTTTGAGTTCGAGAAACCTGCACTGAAAAAACACGAAAAGTATATACCTGAGTGAACTTGGGGTTTGTTGATTTCGGACTGAACTTGGACTGGGCCAAGCTGCTTACGTATCCTGTATAGGGAATCAAGTCGAACGTAGTTCATTGTTTCTCTGTGACAACCATTGTTGCGCGTCAAGCTAATGGGCCGTGTTGAACGGGTATGCCTTGTGTTAGGCTTAAAGCCCGTTGGACCGTGTTGAACGGGTATGCCTTGTGTTGGGCTTGAAGCTTGTTGGACCGTGTTGAACGGGTATGCCTTGTGCTGGGCTTGAAGCTTGTTGGACCGATGAACCATATCGCATATAAGACGTCGTCGGACCGAGCGGATCGGATGAAATCCGATCTCTCAAACTCTAGAGAGAGAAAGCTCTGACTTAGAGAGAGAAAGTAGAATATGAATTGTGTGTGTTTTGCCTTCAGGAGAGTGGGTATTTATAGATATCTCACGGGCCTAAGATGGGCTTGGTCCACCTTAGAGACCTGGCCCAAGTTCAAGCGTGCAACCTTGCGACCTTGTTAGCATGCAATTGTGCTACCTTGCTAGTATGCACTTGTGCTATTATGAATTCAACCTTGTTGCGGCGTGCAACCTCGCTAGCCTGTAATCGTGTTACCTTGCTACATTGCTAACATACACCCATGTTACCTTGCTACCATGATAGCGTGCAACCGTGTAACCTTGTCAGTATTCAAGTGTTCAATCACTTAGAACCTTTTCGGTGGCAGAAACTTCTAATGCCATGCGTTGGAGATTTGTAAGCTTGCCATGTGTCATTACCAAATTATGGCACAACATGCGGCAAAAGCTTTTTGTTTTTCAGCTTCAAGTTTCTGACTTAATTCAATAGTACTGGAATATTATTACTACTATAATATTTAGGGTTTAGCAACACACACATATATTTTATTTTTATTTTTTTGTGAAGAGTTTAGAAAAAAAAAGGACCGTTCAAACAGATTTGGCAAATGAATTAGACATTGAGTAATATGTCATTGGAAAGTCACATGTGTCTATGTTAAAACGCAATAAACGGAATGCAATTCGGTGGTCCAAAGAGAAAGTTATGCTAAAAATGATAAAGTTGCGCAGATCTGGCAAACAATCGAATTTTGCATGTTCGATACTAAAAAACGATCGAAGTACTTGAGTTCGATCGAACTGCCTCAGTTCGATACTAAGCCCAAAATTTCCTTTAAGCTCCTCTAATAACTCTTATATATACCCCCTCACTCCTCATAAGTAGGGGGACGGACGGAGAAGCTTTATGGTCGAACCCAAGTGAGTTCAACAGTTATGATCAAACCAAGAGAACTCAAAAGAAGAAAATCAGCCTCATATGGCCACTCTAAACCCAATAGCATATTAACCGATGATCGTTTGTGCATCGTGTGCAACCAAAAGAAGCTTGAGAACCTTCTCAATAGCTCGAATCAAATCTATCAATTATTTGTCATTTTCATTGTCACTATAGAAGGCCTCCTCCATGATGACCTCTTCTTGAGTTGAGGTGCTTACACGGTACCGAAGTCATCTACCTCTTAAGGTACATGAATAATCATCCTCGATATTACGCCTACTAAACCTATTTATAAAGGAACCAGAGACGTACCCAACCACACAACACAAATGTCGTAGCAGGGACAGAACAATCAAAAATATCAAAAACTATTACACAACTGAGATCATAATACTCAAAACATTCGCGATAAATGATAATTATTTGCGAACCACATGGCGACGCAACGCCCACTCCTTCCTCAGATAGCTCTGCCCTTATGTATCTTGACTTCTAAGGACAAAGGTACCAAAATCATCTTCTTGAGTTCACTTTCAAAATGAAACTTGGCATCAAGGAGATACAACACATGGAACTTGAATTCCATTATAGTAAACTCCTAAAAAAAATATGAAATTGTGGAACGGAATGTCGCACAAACATGAAAAGAATTGCAGCTCATAAGCAAGGGGAGCAACCCATTTACACTATTCAATTGTGGAACTATGGCGGAGCGAGTCCCAATGGTCAACGCGGTGATCAATGTCAAAAGATGGACATCCACTCCTACACGGACATATGCAAACCTAACATCTCTCTTAGGGCTAACGTCCCGCAAACAAAAATATCAAGAAATGGACATACATTCTAGAAAAAACGATACCAACATCGACCACCTAGGCCGAAATGCTTCTCGAAGCGCTAGTATTTACTTACTATTGGAAAATGAAACTCCCCTCCAAAGCGCGGTGCAGGTGAGTCCATGGTAACTAAAGGGAGCGCGGTCTTGCTACCTAGTCCATGTGAAAAGAGATTCAATCCAATAGATAACATGATTCACAACCCTTACGATAAAGGAAAAATTTTGGCCCATTTTGGGCCAAGTTAAACTTCCTAACAGATTAAAAGAAATATTCTTGTGTTCTAATGACTCAAGAAAAACGACGCGCATCAGCACTAGTATGACAAATTTTGTGGAACAAAAGCGTATCCAATGTCTCTGCGACAACATAGATCTCTTGGCTTGTATGGGTCAAGACCTAATGATGGATGTCACACACACACATGCATTTTAAAATGGCTTTTATGGCTAAGGCCTGTTTAGATTCCTTAGGGAATGAGAAAAACTTGAGAATGTTTGGTAGTTTGATGAGATGAAAGGAATCGAATCGGATTCGTGTTTGGAAAGTAGACGAGGAGAGGTTGAAGGGTCTTTTGTTGGGAAGTAAAATTTCATTTTATTACCAATTTTGAGATCTTTGTGATGGAAGAAGATTTTCAGTGCAGGATCCATGTTGGAAAAGGATGAACTTTTGTCCGAATTATGGACAGGCTCCTCGTCCTGATTCGTGCGGAACCGAAGATGGTTGTCCTTATGATCATCATTCATCAGGCGGGCTTCAGTTATTTGGAGACACTGCAAATGGCATAAAAAAGAGTACACATGTAAGAACTTTGCCAGAAAATGTGCAATGAAAGTTTGATAAATACTTTTGGAAAAAATAAGTTGTGCTGATAATTTATATAGTTGATAACATATATACATGAATCAGTAGTAGTGAATATAGAATGAAGATCAGAGAACTGAATCCAAAATCCATTTCTTTTTCTCTTGAGTATCTCTGTCAATAGTTTTTTTTCCCTCCTGAATTTGTTATAACAGATCAGTAAGATTAGATATTGAGCCTTTCTCCTGCTAAATTCCAGACAGTCTTTGACTCTAAATTTGGTTGCTTAGGCCAATTAACTAATCTTTTGTTGTATATGTATTTATTGTCTTTTGGTCAAAAGCTATCATCTAATGTGAACATGAC
Organism: Linaria vulgaris; assembly: GCA_948329865.1. NCBI lineage: Eukaryota > Viridiplantae > Streptophyta > Magnoliopsida > Lamiales > Plantaginaceae > Linaria > Linaria vulgaris. The sequence continues at coordinate 45,228,228 of OX415253.1, forward strand.
AACACAATGAACAGACGATAAACTCTGAAGAGAAAAAAAAAGGTATATGAATAGTTTAAGTGACAAAGTGTTGACTTTGTGATCATACAAGAATATTTAACTATGAGAAAACTATTCAGTTACCAGTAAGTTGCCCATGTGCTTGTTCTTTCTTTCTTTCTTTATTTAAAAAAAAAATGACAGCTCAATTGACAAAGTGTTGACATTAAGAAAATTGTTTATGTAATGCAAAACACACACATATATTTATTTATTTATTTTAATTCTTTCTACCATTTCCACAGGTTGATGCATGTGGAACAACTAACTGGCATATTGCTAGCAGATTATTTAAAGTTACTAGAAATTCACAGATTCTGTTTTCCTGATTAATCAGTAGTTTTACATGTTTATTTTATTTTATAAACAGTACTTTCACTACGTAATTGCCACTAAAAAGTGGGACAGTGCACATTTAAAAGTTGGTAATCACCAAACAAACACCTTTCAGATGTCATATTGCCAGGTCAACTTTAGGGGTAGAATCCATAATCTTAATACCATCAACGTTAATATAATTATTTTAATAAGCACTATTCATGACAGATGGGTGACAATTCTGACTTTTATTATCTCATATATAAATCATAAAAATTACACTCAAGAATATTGAAGACAACTTGAAACTTTCCAACTTGATAGTGATGTCCAAAGCTGAAATATATGTTTGACTAGAATAATTCGATTTTGTAGCTCCACGATATATTTGAAAGATGCATACATATCGCTAGGCTCTTTTAAGATTTGAAATGATACCAAGCTTTGAAAGACATATTTGAATGTCACACTCACACGCACATTTTAAAATGATAAAGAAAACTATTTTGTTTGGTTAAGTTTTTCCGTTCAAACTCATTTGCTATTCAAGATACCTAGATATCTTTAAGTTTATCTTTATGCAAATTTTTTTTGAAATAATTGATGATTTTAAGTTGCTCTCAACAACTACAATCATATTTTGAATCGTCGTATGAAATAAATCGAAACCAAAATAAGTAAAAAACGGAACAACTAGCCAACATGCAGTTTTAATCTTTTATAGGTGTAACATGCATGCTTATCAGATCAACACAATAGCACATTCTCTTCCACTTTCATTTATTAAATTTTGATCCAAACAAAGCCTAACATCTTATTATGATGATTGTATCTAAAGAATATTTTTTTGGCATAGTGGATCAAGAGGGTTGACAAATGTGGATGGGACAAAAGGATATGAGTGTTAAAGATAGGATAACATGAGAGTTCAAACTATATTACATGTGCTTATCTTCCTCTTTATGTCAGCTCACTTGAACAGTTTGGTACAAGAGCAGAAAAAAAGTATCTTCCAGAGCCAAAATTAGTATCAAAAAATAAGTCTTCTTTTTCCTTTTTTTATAAACTAAATAAATCTTTTTGTTTAGCTAGCATGAAACATGATTGATGATGACCCTCAACTATCCTTTTGTGCAGCCCAGCTAAAGTTTTAACGCGCTATTTTCATTAAACAAAACAACAGATTTATTGATAAGAAAAACTAAACTAAACAAACACTCAGACACACAAAGTCACAAACACAGAATGTGTGCAGTTATAAACTACGTTGTAATACAAATATGAAAGGCTATCAATTGCAAGTGCAGCACTACATGACGATGGGGACGAAGTGCCGATACGATACGGCGATATGATACACTAGTCATTTGTGTAAATACATAGTTGAAATAAGGTGATGAAAAGTTATGCGTGCCTTATAGTTTAGGAATACATATAACCTTAACCCTTTATAATGAAGTATTATTTAATGTGTTGGAGGCAGAGCAACTACTGAATAGTATTATTAACATGAGAAGAAAACAATTATATGGATAAAAATGTCAGGGAGCAGAAAAGAAGAAATCCTGTTATTATCATAAACATAAAATTTTCAGTAATGAAGAAGTACTTAATTTCTTTGAGTAAATAACTTTTAGGTTGTACCAATATAAATACGAGAATACTAGTGCATGCCCGGTTAGCTAGCTAGAATACGAAAGAAAACAAACCTATAATTGATTTCTAAAGTCTTTCACTTATGTGCAACATAGAAATTATAAATATTTTAAGAGTTTAGGAATATGAAATTAGCACTGAGTAATTTTTTGAAGAGTATATGTGCATCGTGTTTATCCTTCATATTATACAAAAAATCATTATGGTAAAGTTATGATGGCTACTTTATATTATTTTTAAACTTGCTATTTATCAATGCACTTTCTAATGCAACCAAATAAACATAGGCAAACTATATTGTTTTTTCTTGTCATCTGATCGATCGTTAGATTGATAGTTATAGCTGCAAGAACCTTTTAAAACTCTTGAGCATAAAAAATGTCATTTATTGAGCATTACTTAAAATTTTCATCCAAAATCATAAGTACCAATAAATGCTTAAAAACTAAATTTTAATAAAATACAACTAGTAATTCAAACACTAAATGAATTTACAAGCTAATAAAATATTAAATATAAACCTTTACTAACATCAAAAAATTAAATTAACCAGAGTTTATAATGTCACATATTCTAAAATAACATTTTTAGAATACACTCTCTATTTGTTAAGCATACAAAGACCAGCAGAACTATTTTGCTTGTTTATGTAGATGATATAGTAATTGTAGGAAATAATGATGATGAGATCAACAATCTGAAATTATATCTCAAAGAATATTTTAAACTGAAAGATCTTGGACCTCTCAAGTTCTTCTTAGGAATAGAAGTGGCAAGAAATAAACATGGAATGTGCATAAATCAGAGGTAGTATGCCTTGGATATTATTGCAAATTGTGGCATGACAGATGCCAAAAGTTTAGAATTTCCAATTGATTAGAATTTGAAGTTATCACATGAAGGGGGAGAACTTCTTGAAGATCCTACAATCTACAGAAGGCTCATAGGAAAATTGTTATATTTAACTATAACAAGACCAGACTTGTCTTACACTGTTAACACACTGAGCCAATTTCTATCTAAGCCAGGAGAAGTGCACATGCAGGCAACACTAAGAGTTGTCAGATTTCTTAAAGTTTCACCAGGTCAAGGTTTATTTTTCTTTAGCAGCAACAATATCCATTTGAAGGCTTGTTGTGATGCTGATTGGGCCTCATGTGTAGATACCAGAAGATCAGTTACTGGATATTGTATATTCTTAGGTGATGTTTTGAGTTCCTGGAAATCAAAGAAACAACATACTATCTCCAGATCTTCTGCAGAAGCAGAATATAGATCAATGGCAGCAACTGTTTGTGAACTGACATGGCTAAAGACCTTGTTGAATGATCTTGGTGACAAGCACCCTCAGCCAGCTCTCTTATTATGTGATAACAAAGCAGCTATTCATATTGCTTCTAATCCAGTTTATCATGAACGCACAAAGCATATAGAAATTGATTGCCATCTTGTGAGGGAAAAGCTGCAACAAGGTCTTTTTAAAATGTTCCATGTATCTTCAGAAGGCCAACTGGCTGATATACTTACTAAAGGTTTAGGAACAAAGAAATTTAAAGATCTTGTCTTCAAAATAGGAATACACAACATCCATTCCCATCTTGAGGGTGAGTATGAAAACTCTCCTTCTCATCAGCTGAAGATATGTGCTGATTTATCCATTCAGCAAGAGAAAGGAAGCTGATACATCACATATATCAGCTCTATGAAGAGTGCTAATACAGCACATGAAACAGCTTTATTAAAAGTGCTGATACAGCACATGTATCAGCACTATAAAGAACACATGCTGATACACATGTATCAGCATTATAACATGAAATAATAACACTTATATTATGAGCTGTAATATTCCTTCTTTATGATTAGAATAAGTCTTCTTATATAACAGAAACACTTGTACTGATTGAATGCAAAGTTAATACAAATTATTTCTAGCTTTCGTTTTTTTATCCTTCATTATGTTCTATAAATCTTCTTTCTTTTCATTATGTTCTGTAATTATCAGCTATACCATTTCTAAAAAGATGCTCTTGGCACACTAGGTTTGTTTGTTTTGCATATTCCCTCTATTCCATTACGTGTATTGTCCTATTTAAACAATATTTATAAAGATTGAAAGTTGGTGAAATAACAGGATATGGGGGTTCAGAACCTGATCTCATGTTAATTTATGGGTTTTTGGCAAGTTTAGTCCTTTATGTATACCCTTCTGCAATGTTAGTCTGTTATGTATATCTTGCTCGATTTTAGTCCTTTATATATACCACATGCTCGAATTTAGTCCTCCGGCCAATTTAATTTGAATTTTGACCGGAACACGTCAACGTGCCGCGCACGTGACGTCTGAGTCAACAATTTGTTTTTTTTTTAAATTGAAATTATATCAGATTTTACGGGGTTTTGGTCCTTTATATATACCATTCTGCAGATTTAGTCCTTTATATATACACTGCTCAATTTTAGTCCTTTATGTATACGTTGCGCTCAATTTTGGTCCTTCAGCTAAATTAATTTTAAATTCAGTCAAAAGACGTCAAGTGCGAGTCGTGTGATGTTCGATACGGGTCTCATTATTTATTTATGTCTATGTTAACCTTAAATTTTAAGAAAAAGGTAGATTCGTCAACAACCCCCTCCCTCCCTCTCCCCGTCATAAATTATGGATTGAGATTTTGCTCGACACGTGACTTCTTTTGACAAAATCTACCTTTTGTTGACGAATCTACATTTTTTTAAGAAATGTCTATGTTAACCTTAAATTTTAAGAAAAAATGTAGATTCGTCAACAAAATGTAGATTTGGTCAAAAGAAGTCACGTGTCAAGCAAAATCTCAATCCATAATTTATGACGGGGAGAGGGAGGGAGGGGGTTGTTGACGAATCTACCTTTTTTTCTTAAAATTTAAGGTTAACATAGACATAAATAAATAATGAGACCCGTATCGAACATCACACGACTCGCACTTGACGTCTTTTGACTGAATTTAAAATTAATTTGGCTGAAGGACCAAAATTGAGCGCAATGTATACATAAAAGACTAAAATTGAGCAGTGCATATATAAATGACTAAATCTGCAGAGTAGTATATATAAAGGACCAAAACCTCGTAAAATTTGATATAATTTCAATTTTAAAAAAAAATAAAAAAAATTGTTGACTCATACGTCACTTGCGCGGCACGTTGACGTGTTCCGGTCAAAATTCAAATTAAATTGGCCGGAGGACTAAATTCGAGCATGTGGTATATATAAAGGACTAAAATCGAGCAAGGTATACATAACGGACTAACATTGCAGAAGAGTATACATAAATGACTAAATTTGCCAAAAACCCGTTAATTTATGGACCAGCAAGACGCCACCTTGGATTTCCTGCTTGGAGAATTCGTTATACCGAGATTGTGTGAGTGATTACTAATTGGTGTTGTCCTTTATTATAGTTGCTAATTTTTTGCCACTCTTTGAAGATCTGCTTTTATTAAAAAATGGCAATATTTTTTGCTAGTAATTAAAGATGTTTTCATACAGAAAGAACTTGTTTACTTTTTTGCGCTCTGACAAAGTAGATATATTTGTAGTTTATCGTAATCTATACAAGTACAATTAGTCTAAAAACTTATATGAAAAATAAATAAATCTTTCACCTCTTTAGCTTGTCTTGCTTGGTTCTGTCAAAACAAATTTCACTGTATATTTGGACCTCACTGTGTGTCTATGTGTGTACCCGAGCATGTAAACTGTTATTACACTCGACACTAGTATCTGTACGGTACTTTTTTGGGGTTTAACTTTGTAGTACATACATTCTTTATAATAGGCACTTGGGACCATTGAAGTCCACAAAATTTGGTGCCCTTACAAAAGCTATACATAGGTTCACTATGGTGCATCAAAACTATGGTATGTTTGGCTACTTTAATTCAACAAGCAATCTGTCTGCATGAGTGAACGTCCCCTTGTAAATCTATTGTGCTAAAGAGTCCAGTAGGTCTACACCTAGTTTTCTTTGAAACCGTTCAATTAAGTAAAGACATTGGCTTCGCGGTAAAAAAAAAAATTTACTTGTTGAGAATGACATGGACTCACCAAATGTGGATACATAAAGCAGTTCCTAGAGCATTTGATCTGAGTAACGATGACTTTATTCGCTTCGTTTGTTTTAAATATGTTTTCGTTTTCAGGTACATAAATTGCTGAATTTCAAGTGCACTTGATTGTATATCATATACCAGAATAGCATATGTTGCTCAGATCATTTGCCGCAAGACTATGTATTATACACAAATTCTTTTAGTTATGGGTCTTTTGTCTAATTCATACGAACATATTTATACCACGATAGGATTGAAATCGAGAGCATTGAAGCTCCTTCCCCTCACGGATGCTTGATGATAGACTGTTGTTTCGATCAAGCGTGAACCTTTTTTTCAACTTTATTGGGAGAGCTAGTTGTCTAGTTATTAAAATATGTAAGGATTCATGTACATAATTTGTTGGTAGGTTGTTAACAAAGAGATTTGACTTGCACTGTGGAATTCTTCCTAATGTAACTGAAACTTGTTTCCTCTTAATAACTGTGTATATAGATGATCTACAACACTGCTTATTACATACTAAGAAATGTTTGAACGATGTTCAAACAACTTTGCATCATTAGTTTCTGTCGTAGGAGAGAGGAGTGTGAAATACAGACATGGTACTCCGATGGTAGTAATGTAAACTAAGTCGTATTCAGACATATCGCACTCGTCAAGATTGCAGCAAACCTATACTACAGCACTAGCATTTCAAGTAAAGAAACTTTTACAAACCAAATAGCAGCTGTGATTTAAAAAGAAAAAAGAAAAAGAAATAAAATCCCCAGAATACATCACAACAATTTATGTACTTGAAACTGTCACTCAATCACCATTTATAAAATCCAATGGGTTCATGGTCATCGACAAACTTCTAAAATTCCAGAACTATCTTTAGGTTTTCTGATTCTAGGATACAGGGATCCAGACAAGATTATCTGCAGGAAAATAATGACAAACAGGCGAAGCACCAGGCGTCGTCTTAAGAACATCAAATGCAACATGATCAGGATCCCACTTTGACGTGTCCATGTGACACATGGCAGCAGCCGCCACCCTGCCGCCGTCCTCTGCCACCAGTGAAACCTTGTAAAGCATGTTGTCACTTACTGGACCATGACAGTAAAATACCTGTTCGGAGACCAAAAAAGAAATACTTAGAACAAGGGAAATTCTAATAATTTTAAGAGTAAATATACTTCCTTTTTATTCTCTTATTTTTATTCATTGACTGATTGACAATACTATATTCCATCTGTTTATACCAACTTTATGGAATAGATGCAAGGCTTCTATACTTTTTAGATAAATCATTAACCTTCAACCGTGTTACCGTTTTATTTGATTTACACGATCATTTTATGTAGTCAAAGAAGAACATGTAAGGAAACTGCATTAACTTTAACAATACCGCGTAAGGGTAAGGCAGAGGATGACAAGCAACTATCTTCGACGCAGGAATTTCCACCGGAGTTTCGGATATCGTGTAGTTCTGAAGAGGGGATGCCAACTGAGTGAGGTAACTTGTAGTCAGGAGTTTGAAACGCAAATCCAAACCAAATACTCCACGGACCGAATCAAGCATGAGCTCCAAAGAAGTCGCACAGAACTTCGTTTCGCCTTTGATTGGAGGAGATTCACAGTGATTGAGTGTGGCTTTTATGGCTAAGGCTTGTTTAGATTCCTCAGGGAATGAGAAATACTTGAGAATGTTTGGTAGTTTTGATGAGATGAAAGGAATCGAGTCAGATTCGTGTTTGGAAAGTAGACGATGAGAGGTTGAAGGGTCTTTTGTGGGGAAGTAAACTTGCATTTTATCACCAACTTTGAGATCTTTGTGATGGAAGAAGATTTTCAGTGCAGGATCTAAGTTGGAAAAGGATGAACTTTTGTCCGAATTATGGACATGCACCTCGTCCTGATTCGTGTGGAACCGAAGATGGTTGTCCTTATGATCATCATTCATTAGGCGGGCTTCAATTATTTGGAGACACTGCAAATGGCATCAAAAAGAGTACACATGTAAGAACTTTTCCAGAAAATGTATAATGAAAGTTATGAAAAAAATAAGTTGTGGTGATAACTTATATAGTTGATAACATATATACCTGAATCAGAAGTAGAGAACATAGAATGAAGATCAGAGAACTGAATCCAATATCCATTTCTTCTTCTCTTGAGTATCTCTGTCAATAGTTTTTTTTTTCCTCCTGAATTTGTTGTAACAGATCAGTAAGATTAGATATTGCCTTTCTCCTGCTAAATTCCAGACACAGTCTTTAACTCTAAATTTGGTTGCTTAGGCCAATTAACTAATCCTTTTTTTGTATATGTATTTATTGTCTTTTGGTCAAAAGCTATCATCTAATGTGACATGACAACACAGTGAACAGACGATAAATTCTGAAGAAAAAAAAGGTATATGAATAGTTTAAGTGACAAGGTGTTGACTTTGTGATCATACAAGAATATTTAACTATGAGAAAACTATTCAGTTACCAGTAAGTGGCCCCTGTGCTTGTTCTTTCTTTCTTTATTTAAAAGAAAATGACAGATCAATTGACAAAGAGTTGACATTAAGAAAATTATTTATGTAATGCAAAACACACAGACACATATATATATTTATTTATTTATTTTAATTTTTTTCTCATTTCCACATGTTGATGCATGTGGAACAACTAACTTGCATATATTGCTAGAAGATTATTTAAAGTTACTAGAAATTCACAAATTCTATTTTCCTGATTAATCAGTAGTTTCACATGCTTTATTTTATTTTATAAACAGTACTTTCACTACGTAATTGCCACTAAAAAGTGGGACAGTGCACATTTAAATGTTGGTAATCACCAAACAAACATCTTTCAGATGTCATATTGCCAGGTCAACTTTAGGGGTAGAACCAATTCCGTAATCCTAATACCATCAACGTTAATATAATTATTGTAATAAGCACTATTCATGACAGATGAGTGACAATTCTGACTTTTATTATCTCATATATGAATCATAAAAATTACGCTCAAGAATATAGAAGACAACTTGAAACTTTCCAACTTGATGGTGATGTCCAAAGCTGAAATATATGTTTGACTAGAATAATTCGATTTTGTAGCTGCATACATATCGCTAGGCTCATTTAAGATTTGAAATTATACCAAGCTTTTAAAGACATGTTTGGATGTCACACACACATGCAATTTAAAATGATAAAGAAAACTATGTTGTTTGGTTAATTTTTTCCGTTCTAACTCATTTGCTATTCAAGATACCTAGATATCTTTAAGTTTATCTTTATGCAAAAATTTCTTGAAATAATTAATGATTTTAAGTTGCTCTCAACAAATACAATCATATTTTGAATCCTCGTATAAAATAAATCGAAACCAAAATAAGTAAAAAATGGAACAGCTATCCAAGATGCAGTTTTAATCTTTTATATGTGTAACATGCATGCTTATCAGATCAACACAATAGCACATTATCTTCCACTTTCATTTATTAAATTTTGATCCAAACAAAGCCTTAACATCTATGATGATTGTATGTATAGAATATTTTTTTGGCATAGTGGATTAAGAGGGTTGACAAATGTGGATGGGACAAAAGGATATGAGTGCTAAAGATAGGATAACATGAGAGTTCAAACTATATTACATGTGCTTATCTTCCTCTTTATGTCAGCTCACTTGAACAGTTGGTACAAGAGCAGAAAAAAAAGTATCTTCCAGAGCCAAAATTAGTATAAAAAAATAAGTCTTCTTTTTCCTTTTTTTATAAACTAAATAAATCTTCTTGTTTAGCTAGCATGAAACATGATTGATGATGACCCGCACCTATCCTTTTGTGCAGCCCAACTATTTTCATTAAACAAAACAACAGATTTATTGATAAGAAAAACTAAATTAAACAAACACTCAGACACACAAAGTCACAAACACATAATGTGTGCAGTTATAAACTACGTTGTAATGCAAATATGAAAGGCTATCAATTGCAAGTGCAGCACTACATGACGATGGGGACGAAGTGCCGATACGATACGGCGATATGATACACTAGTCATTTGTGTAAATACATAGTTGAAATAAGGTGATGAAAAGTTATGCGTGCCCTATAGTTTAGGAATACATATAACCTTAACCCTTTATAATGAAGTATTATTTAATGTGTTGTAGGAAGAGCAACTACTGAATAGTATTATTAACATGAGAAGAAAACAATTATATGGATAAAAATGTCACGGAGGCAGAGAAGAAGAAATCCTGTTATTATCATAAACATAAAATTTTCAGTAATGAAGAAGTACTTAATTTCTTTGAGTAAATAGCTTTTAGGTTGTACCAATATAAATAAGGGTGAGTTGGGCCGGGAGTCCGCGGGATCGGGACCCCGGCCCACGGATTTTGACGGGGTCGGGAGGAAGGGACTGCCCCCCGCCCCGATCCGCGGTGGCAGGACTCCCGCATTGGCGGGAGTCCCGCGGGATTTCGGGATCCCGAAAATTCCAGTGGGTAAAATGCCCAATGGAATCAGCCCAACAGCTTTCATTTCAATACTTGAAAGCCCATTAAAGTTAACCCTTTTATACACTCACCCTCATCACCACTCTCCGTCGTCGCCTCCCTCCCTCCCTCCACATTCACGCACACACAGGGCAAAAATGGGTCGTGTGATTCGAGCGCAACGTAAGGGAGCGGGGTCCGTATTCAGGTTCCACGCCCACCACCGCAAGGGTCCCGCCAGGTTCCGCACTTTGGACTTCGGCGAGCGTAACGACTACTTAAAGGGTGTGGTGGGCGAGATCATCCACGCGTCACTTTCCGTCGGATTGGGTGGTGATGAGGTTTTCGAGGTGTTGGAGGGCGATTTGGTGGGTGTCGCGATCGGCGAGCTTGGAGAGGGAGGAGAGGATTTGGTGCTTTAATTCGGTGATGGCGAAATGTGGCAGTGGTGGTGGGTGTGTGGTTGGAGAAGATTTGTCAAAGGCGAAATGTATCACACGCCATATTTCCTCTGCTCTGCGGCTCTTTCTTTTTTTATCCTTATCTTCTCCTTCATCTTCCCAACTAATGCTTTGCTGCCAAAGTCGGGACCTCGGGTCAGATCGGATTTCGACCCAAGGTCCCGACCCCGACCCACGGGAACTGCTGCGGGAGTAAATCCCGCAGCTACGGGGCGGGTTATTGATCGGATTTTTCCCGGGCGGGAAAAATCCGGTCGGGTCGGGTCGGAGTCCCGGAATCCGACCCGGCCTGCATACCCCTAAATATAAATACGAGAATACTAGTGCATGCCCAGTTAGCTAGCTAGAAAACAAAAGAAAACAAACCTATAATTGATTTCTAAAGTCTTTCATTTATGTGCAACATAGAAATTATAAATATCTTAAGAGTTTAGGAATATGAAATTAGCACTTAGTAAATTTTTGAAAAGTATATGTGCATCGTGTTTATTCTTCATATTATACAAAAAATCATTATGGTAAAGTTATGATGACTACTTTATATTATTTTTAAACTTGCTATTTATCAATGCACTTTCTAATGCAACCAAATAAACATAGGCAAACTATACTCTTTTTTCCTTTCTAATGCATTATAGTCCAATAAACTTACTTTACAGTAGCATAAAGGCATAAAGACATAAAAACTAAAAAAAAAGTAAAAGTAAAAGCAGAAGATGAAATGTACTAGCCACTTCAAAGAACAGCAAGAAACTACTTTTGGTTGCAAGGAAAATTGAGCTTTTCCAAACCATAAGCATATTTAACTTCAAAAAAACTGTCAGCAGAAGATGAAATGTACTAGCCACTTCAAAGAACAGCAAGAAACTACTTTTGGTTGCAAGGAAAATTGAGCCTTTCCAAACCATAAGCATATTTAACTTCAAAAAAACTGTCAGCAGAAGATGAAATGTACTAGCCACTTCAAAGAACAGCAAGAAACTACTTTTGGTTGCAAGGAAAATTGAGCCTTTCCAAACCATAAGCATATTTAACTTCAAAAAAACTGTCAGCTGTACTTAATGGATAGTATTGCGTTTGATAGAGAGTATGAAAAAAAAAAAAAAAAAAAAAAATTCCTTAGTATAGTCCATTCTAAGTTGGTATGGTAAAAGACAGCAGCTTATGAAGAAACGAACTACTTTGCAGCTTTCTGAATCAATATATATGTACTAGTAACTCCAAACGACTACTTAAATAATATACTTTCAGCTATCAAATAAATGAGTCCTCTGTTCTCGGTATCATTGAAAATGGTGCATGTCAAATCTTGAGGAGCAAGCATTTGCAATTAAAATCTTTGAATTTCAACAACAAACTCGCTATATCCCTCTGGCATTCACACCAATTACCTATGGCTCTGGTCTAGTGCTATTGGCGTTTAAAACCATAACAACCATTGGAATTCATAATTTTCGTCACGATATACATCAAGCATCACCATTAATGATTCATTAGCTACGTAGGTATTTTATGTTTCAATGATGCCTGCCCATGTCTCTACCTATCATTTTCCACTTGAGTTTAAGGAACTGCAAACTTGGCAAAATGGTGCATAGATGGCATCAGTAAACAAGTTGCGTACTCATAAAATGAGATCAAAAATACGTACAAAAAGATCATGGAGCTGTACAAATTACTAAACATTCATATCAGTTTTTTCAGCTTCTAGGATGCAATAAAACAATTAGTTGCCTAATTCCTTTCACAATATTTTCATAGTGTTTTCAGGCCCAACAACACAAATCCACTGAGAATACTGGTTACATGTTTGATCAGTTGAACCAACCACTGCTGAATCAAAGATGTATTTGTAAGTTTTCAATCTTTGACAAATATATTGCACATGTATCCTCACAGCTATGTAATATGTCTGAATTCATCCCCAAGAACATGGTGTGACTAAAGTGGAAAGATGATACATCTAAAAAGGCTAATACAAAAGAAGTAGATCTCCCTCGTTCAAGAAGATCACGTTTAACCACCGTCATTCCTAAGACACTCACAATATTCAAATCCCAAAGAGCGACGACGACCCAACGTAGCTCCATTTTCAACAATAGCAAGCTACTAAAAGGAGTTCTAACGACACAAGCATATTGTTCCATCAAAATAAGACAAGTAGAGTAACAAAAGTCTCCTTTCTTTTACCAAATTCATCCCCATTCATTCTAGACCTATAATGCACCGACATAGTGACACCGAGTCCTAAAATAAATTTCTATTACTTGGTATATTCGACGCAGACACCGAACACGGACACGGACACGCAACACACCACGATAGGAATGGTTTTCCGGGGCATTATAGTTCCACCATAATCAACTTTAATCCTAATTTATAAGAATTAAGATACACATAATTTCTTCAATTTTCATAACTACATATTACAAAGACAAACAAGTAAAAAATAAACCAAATGAAATTACCTCCTCAGTGGGTTGACCCGAAAGCGAATTCGGAGCTACTCAGAAAAGACCCGAATAGTGGTTGCGAAGCTACGGCAACAGGAGGATTAGGAGGATATGCGGCAAAAGCTTTTTGTTTTTCAGCTTCAAGTTTCTGACTTAATTCAACAGTACTGGAATATTATTACTACTATAATATTTAGGGTTTAGCAACACACACATATTTTTTTTTTATTTTTTTGTGAAGTGGGATCAAAACTGAAAGAGTTTAGAAAAAAAGGACCGTTCAAACAGATCTGGCAAATGAATTAGACATTGAGTAATATGTCATTGGAAAGTCACACGTGTCTATGTTAAAACGCAATAAACGGAATGCAATTCGGTGGTCCAAAGAGAAAGTTATGCTAAAAATGATAAAGTTGCGCAGATCTCGCAAACAATCGAATTTTGCATGTTCGATACTAAAAAACGATCGAAGTACCTGAGTTCGATCAAACTGCCTCAGTTCGATACTAAGCCCAAAATTTCCTTTAAGCTCCTCTAATAATTCCTATATATACCCCCTCACTCCTCATAAGTAGGGGGACGGACGGAGAAGCTTTATGGTCGAACCCATGTGAGTTCGACAGTTATGATCAAACCAAGAGAACTCAAAAGAAGAAAATCAGCCTCATATGGCCACTCTAAACCCAATAGCATTTTAACCGATGATCGTTTGTGCATCGTGTGCAACCAAAAGAAGCTTGAAAACCTTCTCAATAGCTCGAATCAAATCTATCAACTATTTGTCATTTTCATTGTCACTATAGAAGGCCTCCTCCATGATGAGCTCTTCTTGAGTTGAGGTGCTTACACGGTATCGAAGTCATCTACCTCTTGAGGTACATGAATAATCATCCTCGATATTACGCCTACCAAACCTATTTATAAAGGAGCAAGAGACGTACCCAACCTCACAACACAAATGTCGTAGCAGGGACAGAACAATCAAAAATATCAAAAACTATTACACAACTGAGATCATGATACTCAAAACATTCACGATAAATGATAATTATTTGCGAACCACATGGCGACGCAATGCCCACTCCTTCCTCAGATAGCTCTGCCCTTATGTATCTTGACTTCTAAGGACAAAGGTACCAAAATCATCTTCTTGAGTTCACTTTCAAAATGAAACTTGGCATCAAGGAGATACAACACATGGAACTTGAATTCCATTATAGTAAACTCCTAAAAAAAATGAAATTGTGGCACGGAATGTCTCACAAACATGAAAAGAATTGCAGCTCATAAGCAACGGGAGCAACCCATTTACACTATCCAATTGTGGAACTATGGCGGAGCGAGTCCCAATGGTCAACGCGGTGATCAATGTCAAAAGATGGACATCCACTCCTACATTGACATATGAAAACCTAAAATCTCTCTTAGGGCTAACGTCCCGCAAACAAAAATATCAAGAAATGGACATACATTCTAGAAAAAACTATACCAACATCGACCACCTAGGCCGAAATGCTTCTCGAAGCGCTAGTATTTACTTACTATTGGAAAATGAAACTCCCCTCCAAAGCGCGGTGCGGGTGAGTCCATGGTAACTAAAGGGAGCGCGATCTTGCTACCTAGTCCATGTGCAAAGAGATTCAATCCAATAGATAACATGATTCACAACCCTTGCGATAAAGGAAAAATTTTGGCCCATTTTGGGCCAAGTTACAGCAACAACAATGAAAATCGCGTCGAGACAAATATCTCACTAGAATTTACAAAAGACTCCATTAAATCGGGCAACAATTAGCCATACGACAAACGTCAAACTTCCTAACAGATTAAAAGAAATATGTTTGTGTTCTAATGACTCAAGAAAAAATACGTGCATCAGCACTAGTATGACAAATTTTGTAGAACAAAGCGTATCCAATGTCTCTGCGACAACATAGATCTCTTGGCTTGTATGGGTCAAAACCTAATGATGGATGTCACACACACACATGCATTTTAAAATGGCTTTTATGGCTAAGGTCTGTTAGATTCCTCAGGGAATGAGAAAAACTTGAGAATGTTTGGTAGTTTTGATGAGATGAAAGGAATCGAATCGGATTCGTGTTTGGAAAGTAGACGAGGAGAGGTTGAAGGGTCTTTTGTTGGGAAGTAAACTTGCATTTTATTACCAACTTTGAGATCTTTGTGATGGAAGATGATTTTCAGTGCAGGATCCATGTTGGAAAAGGATGAACTTTTGTCCGAATTATGGACAGGCTCCTCGTCCTGATTCGTGCGGAACCGAAGATGGTTGTCCTTATGATCATCATTCATCAGGCGGGCTTCAGTTATTTGGAGACACTGCAAATGGCATAAAAAAGAGTACACATGTAAGAACTTTGCCAGAAAATGTGTAATGAAAGTTTGATAAATACTTTTGGAAAAAATAAGTTGTGCTGATAACTTATATAGTTGATAACATATATACATGAATCAGTAGTAGTGAATATAGAATGAAGAACAGAGAACTGAATCCAAAATCCATTTCTTCTTCTCTTGAGTATCTCTGTTAATAGTTTTTTTTTTCCTCTTGAATTTGTTATAACAGATCAGTAAGATTAGATATTGAGCCTTTCTCCTGCTAAATTCCAGACAGTCTTTGACTCTAAATTTGGTTGCTTAGGCCAATTAACTAATCTTTTGTTTCATATGTATTTATTGTCTTTTGGTCAAAAGCTATCATCTAATGTGAACATGACAACACAGTGAACATACGATAAATTCTGAAGAGAAAAAAAAAGGTATATGAATAGTTTAAGTGACAAAGTGTTGACTTTGTGATCATACAAGAATATTTAACTATGAGAAAACTATTCAGTTACCAGTAAGTTGCCCCTGTGCTTGTTCTTTCTTTCTTTATTTATTTAAAAGAAAATGACAGATCAATTGACAAAGAGTTGACATTAAGAAAATTGTTTATGTAATGAAAAACACACACATATATTTATTTATTTATTTTAATTTTTTCTACCATTTCCACAGGTTGATGCACGTGGAACAACTAACTGGCATATTGCTAGAAGATTATTTAAAGTTACTAGAAATTCACAGATTATGTTTTCCTGATTAATCAGTAGTTTCACATGTTTTATTTTATTTTATAAACAGTACTTTCACTACGTAATTGCCACTAAAAAGTGGGACAGTTCACATTTAAAAGTTGGTAATCACCAAACAAACACCTTTCAGATGTCATACTGTTAGGTCAATTTTTGGGGGTAGAATCCGTAATCCTAATACCATCAACGTTAATATACTTATTGTAATAAGCACTATTCATGACAGATGGGTGACAATTCTGACTTTTATTATCTCATATATAAATCATAAAAATTACACTCAAGAATATAGAAGACAACTTGATACTTTCCAACTTGATGGTGATGTCCAAAGCTGAAATATATGTTTGACTAGAGTAATTCGATTTTGTAGCTCCATGATATATTTGAAAGATGCATACATATCGCTAGGCTCTTTTAAGATTTGAAATGATTCCAAGCTTTTAAATACATGTTTGGATATCACACTCACACACACATTTTAAAATGATAAAGAAAACTATTTTGTTTGGTTAAGTTTTTCCGTTCAAACTCATTTGCTATTCAAGATACCTAGATATGTTTAAGTTTATCTTTATGCAAAAATTTCTTGAAATAATTGATGATTTTAAGTTGCTCCCAACAACTACAATCATATTTTGAATCGTCGTATGAAATAAATCGAAACCAAAATAAGTAAAAAACGGAACAGCTAGCCAACATGTAGTTTTAATCTTTTATAGGTGTAACATGCATGCTTATCAGATCAACACAATAACACATTATCTTCCACTTTCATTTATTAAATTTTGATCCAAACAAAGCCTAACATCTTATTATGATGATTGTATGTAAAGAATATGTTTTTGGCATAGTGGATCATGAGGGTTGACAAATGTGGATGGGACAAAAGGATATGAGTGCTAAAGATAGGATAACATGAGAGTTCAAACTATATTACATGTGATTATCTTCATCTTTATGTCAGCTCACTTGAACAGTTTGGTACAAAAACAGAAAAAAAAAGTATCTTCCAGAGCCAAAATTAGTATCAAAAAATAAGTCTTCTTTTTCCTTTTTTTTATAAACTAAATAAATCTTCTTGTTTAGCTAGCATGAAACATGATTGATGATGACCCGCACCTATCCTTTTGCGCAGCCCAGCTAAAGTTTTAACGGGCTATTTTCATTAAACAAAACAACAGATTTATTGATAAGAAAAACTAAACTAAACAAACACTCAGACACACAAAGTCACAAACACATAATGTGTGCAGTTATAAACTACGTTGTAATGCAAATATGAAAGGCTATCAATTGCAAGTGCATCACTACATGACGATGGGGACGAAGTGCCGATACGATACGGCGATATGATACACTAGTCATTTGTGTAAATACATAGTTGAAATAAGGTGATGAAAAGTATGCGTGCCCTATAGTTTAGGAATACATATAACCTTAACCCTTTATAATGAAGTATTATTTAATGTGTTGGAGGCAGAACAACTACTGAATAGTATTATTAACATGAGAAGAAACCAATTATATGGATAAAAATGTCAGGGAGCAGAAAAGAAGAAATCATGTTATTATCATAAACATAAAAGTTTCAGTAATGAAGAAGTACTTAATTTCTTTGAGTAAATAGCTTTTAGGTTGTACCAATATAAATACGAGAATACTAGTGCAAGCCCGGTTAGCTAGCTAGAATACAAAAGAAAACAAACCTATAATTGATTTCTAAAGTCATTCACTTATGTGCAACATAGAAATTATAAATATCTTAAGAGTGTAGGAATATGAAATTAGCACTGAGTAAATTTTGAAAAGTATATGTGTATCGTGTTTATCCTTCATATTATACAAAAAATCATTATGGTAAAGTTATGATGGCTACTTTATATTATTTTTAAACTTGCTATTTATCAATGCACTTTCTAATGCAACCAAATAAACATAGGCAAACTATACTCTTTTTTCTTGTCATGTGATCGATCGTTAGATTGATAGTTATAGCTGCAAGAACCTTTTAAAACTCTTAAGCATAAAAAAATGTCATTTATTGAGCATTACTTAAATTTTTCATCTAAAATCATAAGTACCAATAAATGCTTAAAAACTAAATTTTAATAAAATACAACTAGTAATTCAAACACTAAATGAATTTACAAGCTAATAAAATATTAAATATAAAGCTTTACTAACATCAAAAAATTAAATTAACCAGAGTTTATAATGTCACATATTCTAAAATGACATTTTTAGAATACACTCTCTCTTTGTTAAGCATACAAAGACCAGCACAACTACTTTGCTTGTTTATGTAGATGATATAGTAATTGTAGGAAATAATGATGATGAGATCAACAATCTGAAATTATGTCTCAAAGAATATTTTAAACTGAAAGATCTTGGACCTCTCAAGTTCTTCTTAGGAATAGAAGTGGCAAGAAATAAACATGGAATGTGCATAAATTAGAGGTAGTATGCCTTGGATATTATTGCAGATTGTGGCATGACAAATGCCAAGAGTTCAGAATTTCCAAGAGAACAATACTCACTTTCTATTGATGCATTGAAGCACGTAAAACTATTGAAGAGAACAATACTCACTTTCTGGATTTAATGGATGTTTTTTCTTTGATTCTCTTGTACTTTTGTGGGGTGCTTGACATCAAATTATTGGTTTGGAATTTTGCAATGACCAGCTCACTCTAGTAGCTTCTTCAACAACATTCTTCTTCACTTTACCAGTAACATGAGATTGTGGAGCAGTATACGGCATACTACATTGCAACTTTCTCCAAACTTCCAGTGAATTACTTATGAACACACAATTTGGACAATGTGAACTGAATACTATGTACATGCATTTTTTTATTATTATTTTCAGGTTTTCCTTTAGCCTCAACTTGTGAAGAATGTCTGTTCACCACACCATCAATATCAACAACTGCCAGTGTTTTAAAATTCGGCCCGGTGAGCGACCCGGTGAGGCTACCGGGTAGTGGGTCAACAGGTCGGACCGGTCGAACCACTGGTTGGACCTGTTTGTTGACTAAAGTCAATATTTAATAAAATATATAAAAAATATTCAAGTGTATAACAAAAATCATAACAAAATACTAAATTCCTCATACTACAAAATCTCTAAATTAATATATCATGCTAATATATTATCATAACTAATCACTAAATAAGCAAACAAAATATTAAACAATTTCAAATTCAAAACTCAAATTCACTGTACCAAAACAACAAAGTAACAAACAAAAATACAAAAATAGTCCACAATTTAAAAACTTAGATGTGAATTTAAAAATGTTTCGAAACGTTTCAAGATATTTTGGTAATAGTACCAAAAAAATTAGATGTGAATTAATTTGTTTTAAAGTAGATACTTTTTTTACCAAACATAATAATTACTTGAATTCTTATCTATAAATGATCAAGTAATTGATATAATTCAATAACAATTGATAAAACTTTCACAAACTCAATTCAAAAAACATAAAGATAAAAATTGTGCATTAAAATTTAATTTAATTTAAAGCAGATTCTATTAAATAGGTAAGACTTAATATATAAGTAATATTATATATATATATATAAATATATATTTTTTATCATTATATATATAAGTTATGCAATAAGCTGGACCCACACAAACAAGTACACAATTATATTATATATTATAGATCATGCTTGATAAAAGCTGGCTGAGTGGCTCATGCTTGATAAAGGCTGGAAATCAGCCGGGAAATCTGGTCCGCAAAAAAGAAAAAAAAAAAGAATTCCGCCCGGTTCTTGAGCGGAACCGGGCAAACCGGTCAAACAATTTACAATGGAGCCCATAAGTAAATAATATAAACTTTTAGGGCAAAACCAAAAGAATTTTAAAACAAAAGGAATGTTCAACAATTTAAAGTCGGACCCATAATTAAATAACATAAAATTTTTGGGGCAAATTTGAGAGAAATAAAAAACTAAATAGACTGTTCGACAATATACAACAAGGCCCATAAGTAGGCAATGCAAAACTTTTGGGATTTAAAAGAATTAAAAACTATTCTACAATTTACAGTGGGCTCCCACAACATTAAGTATGCATCAATTTATATTATACGGGTCCCAATTGTTTAATACGTGGGCCCATAAGGTATTTATTACTACAAAACAAAACATAATATAGTAATTAGTTAAACTTACAAGGGAAAATTGGAATAACGAAAGATGGATGACCAAAATCTTTACCATTCTTATTATACACTGGTTAATTAGCTCGTGCGTATTTTATTGTATTCAATAATTTAATTGTCATTTTTAAAAGTGTTGTAATTTTAACGATAGCCAATTTGAGTATTTATTTAACAAATTTTAATATAGCTTTTGAATTTAATTTTCAAATGTATAAGTATTGTACCGATTAATTTTATCTTGAACCAAGCCTGCAATCCAAATAAATTGGGGTAGGCTATATGAACCATGAAAGAGCCACGTCGAGTCGTGCATATGAATCTCTATTTCCATTCGTATCGGTTGAGAATTAATTCTTCACGTAGGTCTTTGAGTTTCATGTCGTTCCGTATGACCTTCATTCATGTTTTCTTCAGTCTCTCACGAGCTCTAGCCGTATGCCCTAAGTCAAGATCTTCAATGCTTGTTACCGGTACATCTATATGTTTGCGTTTAACAAGCGGGCTCCACAAGTGCCTAATGTAAAAATTTCAAGGCAAAAATGAAAGTATTAAAAATAAAAGGACTATTCCAAAATTTATCACGAACCCCCATGTTAGTGTGTGTCAAAAAAATTTATATTAAGCGAGTCTCAATTGTTTAATACGCGCGGACAAACGAGTTATTTATTAATGCAAAAGAAAAAGAATATAGTAGCTAACTTTTGGGGCAAAACTAAAAGAGTTTAGAAACAAAAAGGACCGTTCAAAAATTTACAGTGAGGCCCATAAAATAAATAACATAAAACTTTTGTAGTGAATCAAAAAAGTAAAAAAAAAAACGAATCGTTCGACACTTTACAATTGGCCCATGAGTGCGCAACGTAAAATCTTTGAGGCAAGATCGAAAGAATTAAATATTTAAAATACTATGTTGCAATTTACAGAGGACCTCAACGCTAATAAGTGTTAAGAGATTTATATTTCATGGGTCCCAATCGATTAGTACGCACGGGCCCACAAAGTATTTATTACCGTAAAACAAAACAAAATATAATAATTAGTTGAACTTACAAGGACAAAAATCGAAACAACAAAAGATTAAGGCCCGTAATTTTTTTCGTTCTTATTATATAGTGTACTAGTAATGGTCCCATGCTCCCCACGAGCGTATTCTATTCTAATTGATAATTTAATTGCAATTTTTAAAAATGTTGTTGTAATTATAAATCTAACCAATTTGAAGATCTATTTAAGAAATAATAATATAACTTTAAATTTTAGCTTTGTAAAATATGTATGGTGACGAATAATGTTATTATGATTTATTTAATTTTAGACAACTACGAAAAAATACACGACAATAAAAGCCTAAAGTATTTTTCAGGAACCCATTTTTGGATTGATAAAACATTCATATATGTTAAAGGCCCATTAAATTTGAATTTAAGTCACACATATTTCTTTTCTTAGAAGGGCATTACCTAGTGCTTTTTGCCAAATAATCACATTCCATACGTTTAGATATCTTGATAAATTACTCAATTGTTAACAATAAATAGGCAGGCACCTTTTCTAATATTAGAAAGTAGAGCATTACCTCTTGGTGGTGTAGTTTCAAAGCTTTAGACATATATTAGTTAGTCAGAAACTATCTCATTAGTTCACATGCGGAAAAGCTTTCAAACACAAATACATATAAAATCTCCACATAATAACTAAAAAAAATTAACTTTTGGTTTTTAATTAAATCATATAACACATGTTTAGTGGGACTCACTTATAGAAAATATTATGAAACCGAAGCAGAGAAATGATATGTGTAAGATTATGAATTCCTTGTGTTATTCAATGAATAATGATCAATATATATACAAAGGAGTTCCTCTCTAATTAGGTAACTAGTTCCTCTCCAATAAGGTGACTATCTATCACTAAAGATCAGTGTTTAAAAAAACGAGGCCCAGGGCTCGCCGTGAGTGCGCCTCGGGACCAAATACACTAAAAACGCCCCAAGGCTTAGCTTTGGGGCATAAACTTCACAGGACTTACACTCCGAGCACTAAAGGCGCGTTTTTTACGCCCCGAAAGAAAAACATACGCCTTGAGAACTCGATGAGAAAAAGAAAAATCTTGTTAATGCCAAAACATCACTTCAATGAAGATGATATTGAAATGATGCCCTTCATGATGTTTTAGCTGGAGATGACACAGACTATGAAGAAGATGGATTGGATGCCGTCAATGATAATGAGCTTGATGATCTAAACGAGGAGACTTTTGAAAATAATTAAAATTTGATATTGAAATTAATTTTCTCATATTAAAGTAAGTTTTGGAAACTCTTCATCTAGTCGTAATTTTTGAGCGGCTAGTTTGAATAAGCAATAGTTTTTTAGCAAATAAAAACATGCACTTGTTTCTTCTTGTTGGATGCTCTTTACTCAAGCATAGAAATTCATATATCAATGGATTATTTGATGTGATTGTGGAAGTGTTGAGTGACATAATATTTTTTATTAGTTATTATCACGAGATATATGATTTTAAGTATTAAATTTTAAAATTCATGGGGCTTACGCCCCGCGCCCCAGGGCTTACACCCTCACCTTTAGGAACATAAAACGCCTCGCCCAACGCCGCCGCCTTTTAAAACACTGCTAAAGATATATGTCAATCACAATAATTACCAAATATACAAATTCTATATTTCTATATTCTAATACACCCCCACAGTCGTAATGGAGGAGGACGAACATTGAGACTGGACCGAAAATCGTCAAAAAGAACTCATGGAAGACCCTTCGTAAAGATATCGGCAATCTGATAACGTGAAGGGACATGGCGAACACGTACGAGGTCACGAGCCACTTTTTCCCGAACAAAATGAATATCCATCTCAATGTGTTTGGTGCGTTGGTGTTGAACATGATTACTCGAGAGATATATGGCACAAATATTGTCGCAGTAGACTAATGTTGCCGAAGAGATAGGACAATGAAGTTCCAAAAGTAAGTTCCTAATCCAACACGATTCGGACACCACATTAGCTACGCCCCGATACTCCGCTTTGGCACTAGAACGGGACATGGTCGGTTGGTGCTTGGCGGACTAGGAAACCAAGTTGTCCCCAATAAAAACACAATATACGGACGTCAAACGACGTGTGTCAGGACACCCGCCCCAATCAACATCGGAATAGGATGTAAGTCCCATAACAGAAAAGAGAGAGATATGGAGACCAAGATCGATAGTGCCCTGAACATATAGTAAGATGCGTTTAAGGCCAGCATATGAGCATCACGAGGGTCATGCATGAAGAGGCAAATCTGCTGAACAACATATGAGAGATCTGGTCGTGTGAAGGTGAGACACTGAAGAGCTCCAGTGAGACTGCGATAATGAGTGGGGTCCGAATATGGTGCATTGTCGGGCATGGCGCCAAGTTTAAACTTCGTGTTAACCGAGGTGTGACTTGGTTTGTACGAGTCCATACCGGCAGGGTGAAGAATGTCCTCGGCATACTTTTGCTGAGATAAGAAGAGTCCATCAGTGCATCGTTTGACGGCAATGCCCAAAAAGAAACTTAAGGACCCCAGATCCTTCATGAAAAATTCCAGACCAAGTTGAGAGATAATGGACTGACGGAGAGAAAGGAAAGAGGCCGTGAGAAGTATATCATCCACATAGATTAGGATATAGGCAATGTCAGAGCCACGATGAAGAATAAATAGAGATTGATCCGATGCACTGTGCGAGAAACCGATGGTAGCAACGAAGTCAGCAAAATGCTGATACCAAGCCCGAGGTACCTGTTTGAGGCCATAGAGAGATCGCTTCAATAACAACGCAAAATTTGGTCTCGATGGGTCACGAAACCCGGGGGGTTGGTGCATGACTTTGAAACCGCAATGCTAAGAATCGACCAAATAGTGGCGAGTTTAACAGTTGGACTAGAAGTCTCATCATAATCAACGCCAACTTGTAGAGACCTGCCATCACCTACAAGACGCGCCTTATGCCTCTCAAAAGAACCATCACAGTTAAACTTGTGACGAAAAATTCACATAGACCGAATAATATTAACATTAGTAGGACATGGCACCAACTCCACCGTCTTATTTTTAATAAGTGCATCAAACTCATCAGTCATAGCCAACTACTAATTAGGGTCAGATAACGCCACTGTGGGATTTCGAGAAAGAGGAAAGTGGGAAGTGTTTGTGTGGAGAGTGAAGAGGCGGTTTGGCTTGAAGATGCCTTCCTTGCTGCAGGTCGTCATAGGATGATAGGGGGCGGTGTCGCGTAAGGTGGCGCACGAGGGAGAGACAGACTGTTGCGCGGGACAAGCGACGCGGGTGAGGGCCCGGGCAAAGTCGTGGTAGGGTTTTTGGGCGACACGGTCGTGTGAGCGTGAGACGCGGGCAAGGCCACTGGGGTCTGCACGAGACCCACGATCCGTAAGGGGCCCGGGTTGGACGGATAGAGATTAGAGACGAGTAATATGTATCAATCATCATTGAGGAAATAGTAAAAGTCGGGCCTGAAGGCTGTTAACTTTGAGAATGGAAAGGAGTGTTCATCGAAGAGGACGACAAATGGTTATTTTATTGGTGGAGAGGTCAAAGCGTTGATAACCCCGATGATTGGATGGATAACCAAGGAAGACACAAGGAGTGGACCGCGGTTGTAGTTTATGTATTTGAGTGAAAGGGATGAGAGGATAGCAAAGACACCAAAAAAATCAAAGGTGGGCGTAAGATGGAGTTTTGTGGTAGAGGAGTTGGAGAGGAGTCGTACAACGAAGAGTTTTGGAAGGAATTATGTTGTAGAGATGTGTCACGACTTGTAAGGTGTGAGGGCCAAAAAACGGCGGACCGGAAGCGTGAGAGAGAGAGGTACGGATGATGTTGTTGATCGTACGAACAGTGCGTTTGGATTTCCCATTTTGAGAAGACGTGTAAGGACAATAAAATCTTTGACGCATGCCATGTTTATTGCAAAAACTAGAGAATAAGGTGTTCTTATATTCCGTTCCATTGTCACATTGTAAAGTTTTGATATCACGTTCAAATTGTTTGTTAACGTATGCACGAAAAGATAAGAAAATAGAAAAACTTTGTTTTTATGAGATAAAGGAAACGTCCATAAGAACCCCGTAAAGTCATCCAAAAATAAAACACAGTAACGATGCCCTGAAAAGCTCAAAACATGAGATGTCCAAACATCAATATATATTAATTCAAACGGTAAACGAGTAATAGAACTAGAATCATAAAATGGTAGTTTAATGTGTTTCCAAAGGACATGAATGACAAAACAAACTAGAAAGGCATTTAGTACAAGTAATTTGAGAACTACGCCTAAGAAAATCAAAAACTAGAACGTGCATGCCATAGGTCGTCTGAGAGGGAGAGAAAAGTGGAAGGTGATGCGTTTGAGTTGGAGACGGCGGGTGGAAGAAGATGGTAGAGATCACCCGAGCTATTGCATCTTATAATGTTGGTGCCCGTACGAAAATCCTTCACAGAGAAACCAAAAGGATCAAACTCAACTGATGCAGAATTGTCAGTGGTGAATTTACAAACACATATCAAGTTTTTTATGAGGTTAGGAGCGTGTAGTACGTGATTAAGGCGAAGCGAGAGGGTAGAGGGGAGAGAAAGCGGAGTGACCTAAGCCCCTAATTGTGATAGAATGACCATTACCAACAATTATATCACGTTTGGTGCGCAAATTAATGTAAGACGTGAGGTTACCTTGGTTAGAGGTCGTGTGAGACGAAGCACCCGTGTCCATATACCAATTGTCCATCGGTTGGTGAATGGAGAGTGTGTGCATGGCGGAGTCAATGTCCGTGGGGGCATAAGGGACGACCTCAGTGTGAAACGTGTGTTAAGGAGACGGCCCAATGATACCTTGTCCGCGAGAGGCTGGCGACAACTGACGTGGTTGCGTGTTAGGGTACGGTGCATGAGGTGCGTCCCACGAATGTTGATGGTAACTAGGGCATGCTGGATAGGGCCACAACCCATGCTGATAAGGGGGAGTGGCGACCGTCGCAACCCCTCTAACCCGAGTCACGACCTCGACTGCAGTCGCGCCCAAGTCCGTGTGGAGCACCCTGTGGGGGGATCGTAAGCTTGAATGGTTCAAGGAGAGGCGGCCTATTGGATGAATTGAGTGACGGGAGCAGAGTCCGTCTGTCGGGCGGCTCGCTTGGCAAGGCTTGTCTCTTCTAAAGACATCATGGATCAGGCTTTCGAGGGGAAGTGAACCACTTTGCTGAATTAGGGTGGCGATGCCACTGTATGCATCCGTGAGACTCGTGACCAATTGTAGGACCAACCGATGGTTTGAGACAAAAGCACCAACGTTGGCCAATTGGTCAGCGATCATCTTCAATTTTTGACAATAAGCACCGAGATTCGAAAAATCGTCCAGAGTGGTGGAGGAGAACCGATTTTCAAGATTACAGCACAAGAATTCTTATTGTCTTGGAAAGTATCCACGAGTTGTTTCCAAGCCGCCATGGCAGTGGAGTCGGGAATGATGATCGTGTGGAGTAGATCATTCGATATGGTGCCATAGATCCATTGTAGCACGATATCATCCAATATATCCCACATCTCAGTGTCGGATGGGGGCGACCGCACCGTTGGAAGGAATGATGTGGTCGGGAACTTGATATGCTCGTGCATGGATCTTGAACAACTTAGACCAAGAAGAGTATTGCTCGATTCAACGTCCAACATAATCGAGATGAAGTTTTTGATATTTGTTACGGTGAGGGTGGGGGAAATTTAGGGTTGACGGCCGCGTGAGGCGACATGCAATCTTGCCATCGAAGGAGGTGGACGACTTGGGAGTAGGGGTATCATTACGGTTAGTCATGATTTAGGAGAGAAAGAAAAGAAGGTTTGATATCACATAAGATTATAAATTTCTTGTGTTATTCAATGAATAATGGTTAGTATATATATATATACACACACAAATGAGTTCCTCTCTAATTAGGTAACTAGTTCTTCTCTAATAAGGTAACTATCTATCACTAAAGATATATGTCAATCAAAATAATTACCAAATATACAAATTCGATATTTCTATATTCTAATAATATGCATACATTATGCGGGCCCTAATTATTAATCTATTATATATTATGTAGGTCTCAATGATTATTGTATGCTCGTCCCCAACTTATTAATTATTAACCGAACATTAGGGGCAAAATTAAAAAAATAAAAGACTAAAAAGATTACTCAACAATTTACAATGGGACCCATAAGTAATAAAACTTTTAGGGCAAAATTGGAAGAATTAAAAACTAAAATAATTGTTCGACAGTTTACACCGGGCCCATAAATAAATTACACAAAACTTTTAGGATATAACCGGAAGAATTAAAACCTAAAAGGATTTTCTGACAATTTACAACAGCGCACATAAGTAAAGGGTTGTTTTGCAATTTACAACAGCCTCACGTTATTAAGTGTGAATTAATTTTATATTATGTCGGTCCTAATTGTTTAATATGCACGGGCCCACAAGTTATATTTATTACTGTAAAATAAATTTTTTATAGTAATTAATTGAATTTATAAGAACAAAATTAGAACACAATGATGACTTTTGTACTTTACTCTTTTTTATACTGGACGTCATCGTGCTTAGAAAAATCTAATATGTAGAAGAGTGCAAGTACAATATAAGAGATGTTATTTATTGATTGGGTCCACACATGACTTCTAACCTTATACGAAAAAGTTCATACTAGTATACTAATATGTAGGAAAAGCCAGATGCACTATAGAAAATTAGAAATCATTTATTGGTATACTCCACAAATGAAATTATATATATTAGTGCGGGGTGCACCTTACACACGTGTTATTAATTATATGATTGCATTTTGATATCGTGCAATATTCAAATTGTTTTCAACACATGGCACTATGTTTTTGTTTTTGATAAATAATTAAATAAACAATATGGCAACATGAGTACATATGCATTCAACCATACACAAAGCGATCTTTCTTTTAATTTAAAATTAAACCTACCCTTCTGCATTATTTTCTCTCTTGACTATAGCCTTCGCATTTTCCTCAAATTGGGCAGCATGAGCACTACCACTATGGTATATTATGACATTTGATTTTGTGTCGAAATTCTTTAGGAACTTAGGTTTTGAATCAAGTTGAAAGAGGCCTTTGATGGCTTCAGGCATCACTTCACTTTTCATGACTTTGTTCCAATACTCTTCTGCCGAGTGCCTTCTTGCATTGCTCTGGAAGCAGATCTGAATAAAAATGCATTACAAATTACAATTTTGTTAATTTAAGAAAAGAAGGCTCGATTAAAATAAAATGATTTGCTCTTTTACTGTTTACAAAAGTGGTTAAAAAGAAAAGACACATAAAAGTGAGGAAAGCCGAGAATGGTATCATTTCTCTTAAGACCTTTCTTTATCTTTCTTTTTTTGGATGAGAAGAGTTTTGTGTACAAATATGCACTATAAATACTCGGCTGCCCACGTGACAGATGAGCGTTATAAGTTCAATTTCCTAAGAAAGAAACAATGTTGAAATTACCCAACACCAATACGTTGTATACACAGAATATTGCTGTAATTAAACATAAATCACAGATAAATCAAATATAATTACTGTAATCATAGTTCGTCAATTATTTGACAAAAAAAAAACATGTGCAAAGAATGTTTTTGTTGGGGGGCAAAGAATGTTATTTTTTTTTCCTTTTTAGGGAATAAACGTTGTTGTTAGTGCAATCATTACACTTCCTAAATTACAGAATGTGAGATCTTCTCCATAAATACAAAATCTTTTTTCTATTTTAGCTGCATTTATTCCATAAAATAATCCAAATGTAAGAAACATGCTTAGTATTTTTAAGGCATAAATGTCAAAAATGCCATGTAATTCTTGTTATTTTTGGTTTCTGTCTTATAATTTGTTGGTCCGTAAAATAGCTATAACTTTTGAAAATGAGTTAAAAATGCCCTGCCAGGCTCGGCCAAGCTTTGTACCAACGTGAACGCCAAATGTACAAAAATTCTTCTTAGTTGGATAAGAAAGGTCGCCACGCTAGATATTGCCATCTTTAAAAAATACATAAACTACCCTCTTTGTTATTTCTCATATAACAAGTCTATCCTAATAGATTTAAATTACAAACTATTTGATTAGAAATTATAATTTTGAAAAGAAGTACTTCTAATTAAAAGTTGAGTAAAATATAAAACACAATAAACAAATTGTCGACTTCTTCATCAGCCCGCCACCAAGCAGCGACGAATCGCCATGGCCGCTCATCTACAGGCCTTCACACATAAATCGTACCGTTAGAAGAGGCTTTTGCAGCACGTCATCATCTTTCTCAATCAATCCAATTACCAAGAACAAATTCACAAATCCGAGTTGGAATCAAATTGTTGCAGGTAGGCATGGCAATGGGTAGGGTTTTACCTTATCCTTACCAAACCCTGCCAAACCCTGCCAAGACCCTACTGGATAGGGTCCTTGCCCTGCTCTGACCAAGACCCATTGAAGACCTTGTTCTGAGGGACCCAGACCCTGCCTTGTTAAATGGGTAAGAGTCTTACTAAATCCGTACAAATTTTGCTAGCATCAATTTTATTTTTTTTCCGATTGCAAATCTCGTAACATTCACAAAAAAAAAAAAAAATTGAGAAAAAATACATCGTTTAAGGTGATTTTAAATGAGATTTTTAGAATAAGAGTCTAGATATGTACCCTGAGTTGAGTTTCAAAAGTTACATGGTAGAGTCTGAGTCTCGGTCTTGACCATTGTCCTAAATCAGGGTAAGGGTCTAGATCCTGAGCTCATTTTCAGGGTAAGTATAGGATAAAACCCTACTCATTGGCATGCCTAGTTGCAGGGACACAAGCTAAACATCACATCTATCCACAATTAAGGATCATAATTTCTGGTTCCTTTCTTTTTATATATGAAATGGCAGTCCTATTCTACCACGTTCGAATCATAATTTTGAGCGTTTTGCCGTGTATTATGAGTCGGAATCAAGTTACAGATACGTAGTTTTGTGATTTATTTATTTATCTGAATTTGAGAAATGTGAGTGAAATATATGGAGATATAGACCCGTTTGAATATATTTTCAATGATTTGGTTTGGCTCACTTTCGATTGGGTGTTTGATTTTTTTTTTAAATGTGTCAGAAATTTGAAACTCGTTGGATATAATGTAGTTTCACTATTTGAGTATTGGAAGAAAAGTAGGTAGTAGACATCAAATCAATGTGATAGATATGTGTAAAATAATATTTTAATTCTTGATGATTGTTTTCTGATTTATAAAATATAAATTCTATTATTCCATGATGGTATTACATTATTGTTTGAAAAAATATTATCTTTAGCTTGCGTCTTATATGGCATTGGAGTGAATTAATGAATATATTAATACGCATACCTATATATATTTTATTAAATTATATAAATGAACATTTCAAGTGACAATATACGATAAATAAATAAAAATAATACATGTAGTTGTTGTATAATTAATACGTACTTAAAAAACATCAAGTGTTAGAGAACCGGCTACATGTTTGTTATGTACATTTAACTATGTTTTTAAATGATATATGGGGAACAAACATTCGAAAGACAGAGCAATATTTTTTATTCACTATTATATCTCTATGAATTAATATAAAGTTATATATCTGTTAATAATAGACATATTTTGTTAGGAACTCGACATAAGATGTTCCACATATTTTATGAGATGTACCTTTTGTTGTTAATATAAAGGCAAGGACGAATTATTATTTCTACCCCCAATTGTTTTTTGAAACCTAAATGCCGATGTTGGTTCGGGCCTCGTATTTTCGCCCACTATTTTTTAACTTTTCTATCAAAAATCAAAATCGTTTATTTGGGCTAAAATGCCTACGTGGCGGTATAGTCAACAATTTGTGCTGCCTAGTCCATAAGTCGCATGACCAAGTCTTCTTTTTCAGCCAAAAAAATATTTTTTTTACAAAAGTCCTTGTAGTTTTAAATATTGTACTTGCACCCCGTAATAAATTACACTTTGCACCAAAAAAAAAATACAATTAAATAAAAAAAATCATCATCTCCATCACCCCCTTCCTGTAACTATCCCCCCCCCCCCCCCAACGTCATCTTCATCACCGAATCTATCACCACCACCAATGGCGCCGCACACCACCACCACCGAATCAATCACCACTGAAAGTGCAAGGTATTCTGGAATCAATGTTATGCAATGTTGGGACAACATTGATGATAACATTGAAACCAGAGAACCTGCGAGCAATCTGTGCTTTAACTGCTTAATTCGAGTTTTGCCTTTATTCACTTATTAATCAAGTTCTACGGTTTTAGTTGTTTATGATTATGTCCATGAACACATTATAATAATAAGGAAGAGCTTTGGAAGATTTCTTACTTGAAGTTTCCTTAATTCAAGTTGAGAAGAAAAGTCAACAACACACGGTTTCAAGAAAGGAAACAAATTGGAGTTCTACTGCAACTAGGATTCTTTACAAGATTTACTCTGAATTGAAGAAGTTGTATTACCTTAGAACTCTAATAAAGGGAACAATTATTCAAGAAAGAGACCGAGTTCACAAGGAAGTTCAATTCAACAAGGAAACAACAAGAGTTACCAAAACTGCGAACAACACACATTGGAGTGAAAGTTTCAAGAAACCTATATATAGGTGTGAAGTTTATCAATACAATAGTGCTAAATAATTCAAGAGATTAATTCTTCATTGTATTGTTTTGTCTAGCTTTTACGAAGTTTTTGTATCAACTAATTAAGTCTAGTTCTTAGATTTAAGTAGTTTGTGCTTGTCTACTTCGTTGAGTCCGATCAACAAAGAGCGTGAGTGAATTGTTATGAGGAACGTCTTGTTAAAATCATTTTCGTTTATTTTGCCTAAGGCTAAAAAGTTTTTAATAATATTGAAAACTTCTAAAAATTTATCTTCTTGCATTTTTAATTCCGCTGCACATTATACTCTATCAAGAAGACTGTTTAAGATCAAGTTAAGGCAACGCCAGCTTAACTTGAGCTTTAAAAGTTGTATCAATCCCGATCCAATAATTTGAATTGGTATCAGAGTCAAACACCGACTACACAGGTGGTTTGGAGGTGATACAACACAATAGATAGTGTCAATCCTAATACCAACATGATTTCAGTTTTGGATGGCTCCAATTATGCATACTGGAAGATCCGTATCAGATCTTACGTCAAAGTCATTGATATTCGAGATTGGCAATCTGTGATCAATGGATACTCTCTTCCAACATTACCAAGAGATGGTGAAGGAACCAGAAGCAGAATGGACAGCAGCAGGGGTAAGTCTCTATAACTCTAATGAAAAAGCTCTTGGTGCTATTTTTAGTTGGGTTAATCATCACATGTTCAAGTTAATTCAGAATTGTACATAAACCAAACATGTTTGGGATATACTTGAATTACATTGTGAGGGAGATTCTGCTGTTAAAGATTCTAAACATAGACAACTGCTTCAGCAATTTGAAAAACTTGAGATGGGTGAGGATGAAAGTGTTGATAGTTATTTTGGGAAAATTCTTAATATTGCTAACCAATGTGAAAATCTAGGATTTGCCATGACTAATCAAGAGATGGTTTATAAAGCAATGAGAACACTGTCATCTAAATTTGCTCTTAAGAAAATTGCAATGAGTGAATCTAGGAACATTGCTAATCTACAATTTTAAGTCTTGATGAATACTCTTAGAGAATTTGATATGGAGTTAGCTTCACAACCTAGCAAACATAGGGTTGTTGCTTTAAGAGGATCAAGTCTTAATAATGAAAGTGACGATGAGCGTGAATTAATTTCTTCAAACTATGGTAAAATTACTAAGAAATTCAATAAGCTGAACTTTAAAGAAAAATATAAAGAAAAGAATCTTAGTAATAGTTCTCCTGGTTATAAGAAATTACCTCCTAAGTTTGTCAAGTACATGGCTTCTAAACCTACTCCTCTAGAGGCTGATAAGTTAAACGATGTTCAATGTTATGAATGTAAATGGTATGGTCACATGTCTAATGAATGTGCTAACACTCTTCGAAAAAGAGGAAATTTTCATTGGGTTTGTGTAGATGACTTTAATGAAGATGACTTTAGTTCTGGAGAAGCTGAAGAACAATCAGAAAAGATTCACACTGCTGCGCTGCTCACTCAAATTGACTGGACACCAATGACTCCCAGAACTGCTTCGGATCTCAATGTTACCCCAACATTCAGGATCCAACATCAGAACATGAGATTTTCTTTGCAAATTGGGATGAATATAATTCTAATATTGAACCTAATCTTGTGTCTAACAATGATGAATCTAACTTTGATTGTTTTCATGGCTCAGTGGATCTAGATAAAGAATATTTCTTTGAAGGTGAAATGTCACATGAGGAAATCATTGAAGATCTAAAGTCTACCTACCACAAACCGCTGCTTGAGAATCACAAACTCATCAAGAGCAACAAAACTTGAAGGAAGAAAATGGATGTATGGAGGAGATGCTAAAACTATATTAGAAAGACCTTGACAAAACTGAGGCTGAACTAAAAGTGGTTAAGGTTTGCCAAATGGAACTCAGGTACAACTAAACTTAATGAAGTGTTGAGTATGGGAAATCAAGGTACAATTGGTTTGGGCTATGTTGAGAAACCTTCCTCTGAAGATGTTAATTCTGCCTATTTAAAAGCTGGTTTTATCAAGGAAAGTAAAAGCTTGAGTTGTGAAATTCCTGCCAACCGTGTGAAGAAGCCTACGTTTACCTGTCAATATTATTTTCATCCTGGTAACATTTAGCCTTACTGTAAGAAATATAAAGTTGTGATTGAAAAGAAAACAGTAATTAAGAGCAGTACTAATGTTAGGAAAACTTCTGATCTGAATGTTATCCCAACATTAGGTAACAAAGCTGAAGGACAAAAAAGTAGAACTTGGATTGAAAAGTTAAAAACTCCTAAGATTAAAATTGTTTGCAATGTTGTCTTTTCTGCTGTTTACTCTAACCTAACAGGTAAGTGGTATTTTGACAGTGGATGCTCAAGGCACATGACTGGAAACATTGAAAATCTGAAAGATGTGCTCCCTTTGATTGTTGGAACTGTCACCTATGGAGGAGGAACCAAAGGGAAAATCATTGGAAAATGAGTACTAGATATTGAAGGATTTCCACCTCTCAATGATGTGTTTTTGGTTGATGGATTGAAAGCAAACTTAATTAGCATTAGTCAACTTTGTGATGATAACTTGCTAGTTACTTTTGATAAAAGTTCATGTGGTGTGTTTAATAGTGACAATGTTTGTGTCATGACAGGTACAAGATCAAAGGATAACCGTTATCTTGCTCAAGATGAATCAGAATGCTACCATGCTAAGGTAGAGGAATCTGTCATGTGGCACGAGAAGTTAGGACATGTGCACTACATAAATCTGGAGAAACTACAGAAGTTAGAAGTTGTAAGAGGTCTACCTAAGTTGACTAGTACAGGTAAAATTGTTTGCGGAGACTTCCTGAAAGGTAAACAAACCAAAGTTGTTCATACACCGCTCCAGGTACAGAGTACTACCCCTAGAACTAATAAGTGTTTTGAACTCCTACATATGGATCTCAATTGTCCTATTGAGGTTAGTAGCCTGAATGGTAAGAAGTATGCTTTTGTCATTGTTGATGATTATTCAAGATATACATGGATTAAATTTTTGAAAGAAAAATCAGAAGCATTCAACACATTCAAGATTTTACATGTTAGCATTAAAAATCTTTGTGACACTTCTGTAGGAAGAATTAGGTCTGATCATGGAAAATAGTTTGAGAATGTAAGATTTGCTAATTTTTGTGAAACTAAAGGTATTTTCCATGAGTTCTCTGCACCTAAGACACCTCAGCAGAATGGGGTTGCTGAAAGGAAGAATAGAACACTTCAAGAGATGGTTATAGTGATGTTAAATTCTAAAAACTTATCTAAGAAACTCTGGGTTGAAGCTTTGAATATTGCATGTCATATTAGTAATAGAGTTTATCTTAGACCTGGTACTACTATGGCACCTTATGAAATATTGAAGGGTTCAAAACCAAATGTTGCATATTTTCATGAGTTTGGAATTGACTGCTATTTGCTAAAAGATAAAGATTATTTGAGCAAGTTTGATCCTAAAATTGAAAAATGTATATTTGTTGGTTATTCTCCTAATAGTGTTGCTTTCAGAGTCTACAAACCAAGATTGCATACTATCCAAGAATCAGTTAATGTCATTTTTGATGATTTAACCGTTTCTGCAGGTACTGAGGAAGACAATGTTTATGATGTTGCTCCAACATTGGACCCAACATTGAACACAAAAGCTGGAGAAGCTAAATTGGAGACATGAACAAATGTTGACTTAACTCCAGACACACCTAATGTTAGGCTAACATCTGCACTGTCAGATTCATAAGATGAAATAGTTTCTGAATCGAGAAGAGATCCTCCTGCTAGGATACAGAGAGATCATCCAACCACTCAAGTAATTGGTCAAATTACTGAAAGGGTGAGGACACGCAACAAAGAAAAGATTAATTATAGGGATATGGTAAGGTTGTGTGTTTGTATGTCTACCTCATGTACTGTTGAAAATGCTTCTTGTTTTGTGTCCTCCATTGATACTAAGAATGTGAATGAAGCTCTTAAGGATAGTTACCGGATTAATGCCATGCAAGAGAAACTCTTACAATTCACCAAAAATAGAGTTTGGAATCTTGTACCTAGACCTTCACATGTGAATGTAATAGGGAGAAAATGGATTTTCAAAAATAAAACTGATGAGAATGGTGTAATTATGAGAAACAAAGCTAGGCTGGTTGCACAAGGTTATACTCAGGTAGAAGGTATAGATTTTGATGAGACTTTTGCTCTAGTAGCTAGGATAGAATCTATTAGATTACTTCTTGCTATTGCTTGTTGTCTTAAGATTATACTTTACCAAATGGATGTTAAAGGGGCCTTTCTTAATGGTTTGATAGACAAAGAGGTTTATGTTGAACAACCTAAAGGCTTTTCTGACCCTAAACATCCTAACTATGTGTACAAACTTGAGAAGGCTTTGTATGGCTTAAAACAGGCACCTAGAGCTTGGTGTGAGAGATTTTTGAAGTTTCTAATTCCTTGAAATTAAGGGGTGTTGGGGACAACGAAATGTTTGGAGTGACCTTTTATCTAGTATCAACAGCTTGATACTAAAAAAAAAAGATCTTTCCAAGGCTAGAGATTTCTTGTAAAAACACTAGCCCCACTACCACTCAATTTCTATATTAGGTCTAGGTTTCAATAGAGGAGATGGAGACAGAGCATTGTTTATCCTTAGAAAAAGCTCTGATGTTTGTATTGGTCAAATTTATGTGGATGATATTGTACTTGGTTCTAATAACAAGTCTACTTTGGACAAGTTTGTTGAGTCAATGACATGAACATTTGAGATGAGCATGATTGGAGAGCTGAACTACTTTCTAGGATTACAAGTGAAGCAGCTGGTGAATGGTATCTTTCTGAACTAGGAGAAGTATGCAAGGAATGTGATGAAGAGATTTGAGCTACATGAGTCTAATCCTTGCAAAACTTTTATGTCCTCTTCAGTGAAGATAACAAAAGATGGAATTGGCGGCAATGTTGACCCAACATTGTACAGATCCATGATTGGTAGTTTGCTGTATCTCTTTGCCTCTAGATGTGATATCATGTTCTCTGTATGTGTTTGTGCTAGGAATCAAGCTGATCCAAGGCAATCTCACTTGATTGTTGTGAAGAGAATTCTTAGATATATCTTTGGAACTTCACCTTTAGGCATTTGCTACTCTTATGACACTAACGCTAACCTTGTTGGTTTCAGTGACTCTGATTGGGTGTGGATGACAGGAAATCCACAAGTGGGGGTTGTTTTTATTTGGGGAACAATTTGGTTTCCTGGTATAGCAAGAAACATAACTGTGTTTTATTATCAACAGCTGAAACAGAATATGTAGCTGCTGGTAGTTGTGTTACCCAGCTTGTATGGCTCAAACATATGTTGTTAGATTATGGGTTAGTTAGTGACACACTCTTGATGTTCTGTGATAATATAAGTGTCATTAGTATCTCTAGGAATCTTGTACAACATTCTAGAACTAAGCATATAGACATAAGACATCATTTCTTGAGAGATATGGTAGAGGACAAGGTGATTAACATTGAGTATATTGGGACAACAAATCAGCTTGCTGATATGTTTACAAAACCTTTAAATAGTAAGAGATTCTTCAGTTTGAGAAAATCTATTGGCATGTGCAATATGTGAGGATGTTGGAGCACCAATGTTGACATAACACCACTGTCTAGCACTGGTTTATTGGTTGTGGTGTAGTATGTAATTCTGTTTTTTTGTTCTTGTTGTTTTTTATTTCTTTGTGAGTCTCACTAATCATTGTTTTCTCATCTTTGGTTTGTGTGGTGGAACTCTGTGATGAACAACTCTGTCTAGCTATCAATTTCACATTTTTGTTTTGAAAAAGTAATAAAACTCTTATGTTTGTCTGAGGTTGTGTTAACCTAACATATGGAGAAGCTGCAGTACACAAAGCTCACTACTTTGATGTCTATTCAGTTGTGTCTTATTCATATGAAAGGTGCACAGAACATGTGGAGAAGTTGGGATTCATGATGTTGACAGCTTCAGTGTAATTCAGTTGTGCTTATTTGCATGTTTCTGTATGTTTTGGCCAAGGGGCACATGATGGTGATCCTTTCTACTAGGGTGTTTGAGGTTTAGATTTCTTACACTTAGTAGCACTGATAACTTGGTGAACTCTCTTGAATGCGGGTTGGTAAACAAGTATGCATAAGGAATTGGGGTGTTGGGGTGCATGATAAATGAATTTCCAACATTCAAGGCCTTTGTACTTGACTGACTTGATGTTGATAATGTTGTTATTGCAGTGTGTGGAGTCTAGGCTGCCCTCATTTAGTAGTGACATTATCCTATTTTAAGCAACATTAAGTTTTTGTTCAGTTGAGTTATGAAATAATAAAGATTTTATGAGATGTGACATGTTGCTGGCTTTGAGGAGTTCTTCATAAGTGTTTACCATCTTTCTATTTGACATTACATTGTTGCATTCATGTTAGAACTACATTGTTTTCCTTCTTGTTGTTGAGATGTGTCAATTTGGGCTTAGGGGGAGTATAATTCATGTGTTAAGGCATACACTTTGGGTGACATACTGTAGGTGAACACACTTTTTCTGTGACTTTCTATGCTCTGGAAGTGAATTTTTCCTTGAATTCATAATTGTTTATCTCTGTGTGTTTCTTGTTATTTATGTTACTTACTCATGATTTTGATCTGAATATTATGTCAGTGGTACTCACTTGCTATATTGGTTAGTTTCAGATGTAATTTTGAATGTATCTCAAGCTCTCACATGAATTTGCCTTAGTGAAGCCCTATACCTCTACCTTCTGGTTTGAATGTTATTGCATGTTATCCCAACATTGTGCACAGTCTTAGGCCAACATTGAAAACAATAACTTATAAGTTTTCAAATTTTTGAAAACCGCTCTGGTTACTTGTTAGTTAAAATTGACACGTGTATGCGGGAAAACATTGTGGGGGTCTAGAGATTTATTTGCTTGATCTACTAGCTAGTATTGTGTTAGCAATTCCCTATGCATAATTCAACATAACACATGGTATCTCAACACCACTCTATCGATTTAGAGAAAAACGTGTATCAATCATACCAAGTAGCATAAGCAACAAATAATATCCAACAAAACAAAGTCTTCAATATAATTAATTAGAATATAGGTTCAAGGTGCATCCAATTGAGATAACCACATCCTCTCCCAGAGACTGATAGGTTTAGCTACTAATTATCATAGTATAAGAACAATAATTCATAATAAAGTTGAGCAACAAAGAAAAGAAAATATTAAACTATTGTTCTAGGTGAGATTTCGGTGTGTCTTCTCCCTTTGACTCTTCGTTGCCTTCCTATTGCTTAATTACTTGCTCTTTTGATAACCTTCTCCTCTCAACAGTGATTGCAATAATTTGAACGATGGAATTTAGCCATGAATGTGTATATGTGCCTCTATGCGTCTGTGCCTGCGTGTCTCTAGGTCTTGGTCATCCCTTCATATATATAATAAGGTATTGTTGCTCTAGTTTCACAAACAATCGCAACTTAAACTGCAGGATGAGGTGGTTTTTCCCTAGAGTCGCGCGACCTGGCATGTCTTTCTGCTATATCGTGCACTATCTGTCTCTCCTCTGTGATGTTCTGCAATGTTGTGCTGGTGGCGCGACTTTCTGTTCCTCTTGTGATGTAGCGCACCTAGTTGTGTCGTAGCGCTTCTTCCTCATGTCATAATTCTTGTGCAAAAATCCTTCCAATAAGCCTTGTTTTGCTCTAACTCGACTCAAACTATACAAACGACAATACAAGACTAAAACAAGTAAAATTACCACAAAGATTATGCAAAAGTATAAGAAATCTGGTACTTAAATTGCTATAATTTATCACTCATTAGTCATGTACCTCTTCATCAATAAATTGGGCCCCATATGCATCCACGACCACTACTGTCAACGAATTATCAACGTGCACATGGCTATCTACATTGTATTAGTGGGTGGTGGGCTGTATAAATATGATGTAGAGGTCGCGTTCACCTAATCTCCATGCGACACCCAAATCCAATATTGATACGTTAAGCCCGACTTATGAAGATGACTACGAACTACGTTTCAATCTAAGAACTTTAAATTGTTGCACTTCAGGCACAGACACCTAAAACGATTGTATAGATCTAAGTAGTCTCTTTGTTGTGATGCATATTCTATGAACGTCCGAACGCCAACAACATAATTGTATTTTCAAAGAACCATTGCTATCTAATCTATCCTACATCCAAAATCTATCGCCGTGAAAATCATTATTTATCTAAGTAATTAAAAAACAATTAATTAGAATTTATTCTACTAAATAATATTTAGTATAAAACGCCACATACATAGTATAACATAATAAAAATAAACCAACAAAAATATGTATTTACTTGTTGGCGCGCATAAAACCGATCTTCAAGTATGTTATGTGCACGTCTAGCCTTGTTGCGTCGTACGACAATATCTATAAATCAACAAAAACGAAAATAATCAAACTAGCGTTCATATCAAAAATAAATTATCGTAGAAAAGGAAAATAAATGTTGTTATCAAAATATTTTCACTAATGTGTGAGATTGAAATAAAATCTCAAAATGAATGAAGTAGGGTGTTGATAAGAGAAAAATGTCATTTACGACCACCTAGCGGTCGCAAACTGTAACGATAACTACAATTTGTGACCGCAAGGTTGTTGCTACTGTAACTTACTGTTACAGTTAGCGACCGCGAGGCGGTCGCAAACTATGTTGATATTACAGTTTGCGACGGGTCAAGCCCTCGCTAATAAAAGTTACCGTTAAGGTTAGCCACAACCCGACAATCGCTAACTTAAAAAAAAAGGTAATTTTTTTGAACGAATAATGATAACCCTAAATCCTAACAACAATGATCACTTGCCGATTGCAATTGAGGATCATGATGTCACTGATAATATTCATGTTAGTAAAATAAGTACTTCATATGATAATATAATATATATTGTTGTTTTAACTATCAAATTACAACAATAATAAGTACAAATTA
Source organism: Linaria vulgaris (assembly GCA_948329865.1). NCBI lineage: Eukaryota > Viridiplantae > Streptophyta > Magnoliopsida > Lamiales > Plantaginaceae > Linaria > Linaria vulgaris. Next base: position 45,269,788 of record OX415253.1, read on the forward strand.
GTAAAATAAATGCAAATAGTAGGTTTCGTTGCACATTCAAGCATCATCTATAGGGCTGGTTCATAATGACACTTCTACTTAATGACGATGTACGTAATGACTATATATGTATAGTTATATGAGATACACATTATATCCAAATAACATCTATACTTGCACTTTGTAACGAATATAAATCAACATATGAGGCGATTATAACAACTTCGTATGATCAGTCGTACACCATAAATTAGTTCAATCGTTAATTACTTGGGTAATTAACAATAAATTAGTATTTGATAACCCAAGTACTAATATACTAATTATATATTGCTTCATTTCATATGTATTAAGTAGCTTCTAAACTTAAAATCATAAATACATCGAAACAATATAAGAGAAACCAAAAAAAAAAAAGTAATGTAGCAACCGCCAATCGGTCGCTACTAATATCATACTCTAACAGTGACCGCTTAGCAATCGCAAGTATATTCATACAACAGTTGCAACGACGAATCGGTTGCTAATTCTGGGCTATGGCAATAGTGACCGCTAGGCCATCGCTAATTTCAAAGAACTTGGCAAAAATTTCAAATTGTCGAAAAATTTGAAAACTTTGCGACATCTAGCGCCTCGCTAAAGACCCTGAATTTGGCGAAATTCGGAGGAAAACTCAAAAATATTGAAAACTTTCACCCAAGAATCTATATATACTAAAAGAAATATTTTCTCAAAAAATACCCAACACTTCACTTTTTCAAGCCTTCAATTATTTTTCCAAATCTCAAGGTTTTTTACTTCTTCAAAAAAATTCTTCACATATTAAAAAATACCCAACATATTTAAATTTTCTTCATTTTCTTTTCTTCACATATTGAAAAACACCCAACGCATCTACTTTTTCCTCATCTATTTTCTTCACATATTCAAAAAAACTCAACACATTTACTTTTTCATCCTTTCCGTTTTTTTTCATATTCTAAAAAATTCCTTGTTTTTCAAACTTCTCTTCCTATCTTTGTTTGCTCAATAAACACCATAATTCTGGATTTGTCCTTCACAAAATAATAATATTCTGGTAATTTATGAAATTACTGAAATATTATAGTTTTTTTTGTTTTGTTCTGTTAAACACTATCAGCAACCGCCGAGCGGTCGCTGATAATAATCAACTTTAAATATTTGTAGCGACGGTCCCGCGATCGCTGAAATTTTAAAAATCATTAGCGACCGGCAGGCGGTCGCTAATAACATGCTTGGCAGTCAAATATTATTAGCGACCGCTTGGCAACCGCTATTAACATGAGACGACTTGGCGGTCGCTAATGACTTGCGCCTCAACAGCGACCACCATGCTATTGTAAAAAAGTTGTGTCAGCATCGCGGTAGCTATTGAGGCCAACTCATTAGCGACCGCCATGTAATCGATAATGAGTCGCATGTCAATAGCAACCGTCACGCGGTGTCGCCAAGAAACGTGGCGATGGCGTGGCGGTCGCAACATACTCAATTGCGACGGTCAGGCGGTCGCTGAATTTTAGCGACTGAGGCATTAGCGACCGCGGATTTGCGACGGGCTGGTGATCGCAAATGAGTCTTTAGCGACGGCCCTAGCGATCGCTGATACTGTTTTTTCTTGTAGTGTATTACATATCTATTTGTATCAAGCAAAAGTTAATTACAAATTTAGCAATTCACTTCTATGTTATTTGGCGAGTAATATCCTTTTTTTATTTTCATCAGCAAATACGCCGGCCTTATGGAGATTTTAGAATTAGCAACTGCTTAGTATTTATTTTAAGTTGCACTGTTAAGTAACCATTGTTATATATCCAAATTTTATTTTACGTGTGTTCAATTGAATATTTAGAGCACTTTTTAATGTTTTGAGATTTTTTTAATCATTTAAAAACATAATGAGAGAAAGTTGTACCAAAATTAGACACTTCCACAACGACATCATTTCCACTATAAAGTTGCACTTTTTTTCTTCAAGTAGTCATTGCATGCAATACGTGGCAGTTTATAATTCTCAACCCGACTGGGTACTCAACCCTGGTCTTTTCGACCTTTTTTTGGCTAATTTTGATTCTTGGTAACATTGATAAGCATAAGAGTGGAAAATAACTATTTACTTTCAGCTGAAATCACAAACTGAATCATTGTTACATTTGAAAAGTGAAGAGAGGAGCCTCATTTTCAAAGTAATATAAGTTAACCATTGCCTTTTCGGATTTCAAAGTAATATAAGTTAAATCTGGTAAAAAATTATTAAATTTGGATATGTTTTAATACTTTTTAATATTTATATTTTTCTCTCCAATCGTTTTATTACGGTCCACACTCCCACCATTTTCGATGAAATTTTGCAGAGCACGCATTCTTGCCATAAAAAAGATTCTTCTAAAAAATCATTAAATTTGTAGATAGTTTCATACTTTAGTATATTATATTTTTGCCACTAAATATTTATTTACCGTCTTTCGTTTCCCCGTTTTTGATAAAATTTTACAAAACACACATATTTAACATAAAAAAGGTCCTGGTAAAAATTTATTAAATTTTGGAGGTGTTTCAGAGGTATTTCTATAATTTTGTATATTTGTATTTTTCTCCTCAATGGTTCGTTTACCGTCTTTCATTGCTCTATTTTCAATGAACTTTTACAGAGCACACATCCGTATCATAAAACAGATTCTGGTAAAAAATCATTAAATTTGGAGGAGTTTTGAAGGTATTTTTAATTATTTATTTGAAGAGATCAACATTTGAGTTACACTAGCGAATAATTATAGGGTTTAACATTTATGGTTTAGGGGTTAAAGGTATAAATGTTTTTGAGCTTACTTTTTGCCAATCGTTTGTTTAAATTCTTTCGTAACTCTCTTTATAATGAAAATTTAGAAAACTTGCGTATTAATCATGAAAAAGATTCTGGTAAAAAATTATTAAATTTGGATATGTTTTAATACTTTTTAATATTTATATTTTTCTCTCCAATCGTTTTATTACGGTCCACACTCCCACCATGTTCGATGAAATTTTGCAAAGGACGCATTCTTGCCATAAAAAAGATTCTCGTAAAAAATCATTAAATTTGGAGGTAGTTTCATACTTTAGTATATTATATTTTTGCCCCTAAATATTTATTTACCGTCTTTCGTTTCCCCGTTTTTGATAAAATTTTACAAAACACACATATTTAACATAAAAAAGGTCCTGGTAAAAATTTATTAAATTTTGGAGGTGTTTCAGAGGTGTTTCTATAATTTTGTATATTTATATTTTTCTCTCCAATCGTTATATTACGGTCCACACTCCCACCATTTTCGATGAAATTTTGCAGAGCACGCATTCTTACCATAAAAAAGATTCTCGTAAAAATCATTAAATTTGGATGTAATTTCATACTTTAGCATATTATATTTACCCCCCCCCCCCCCCATTTATTTATTTACGAACATATATTTTCCCCCCATTTATTTTCTTTCCCATATATTATAATACTTCAGTAAAGAGAACAAACATCTTGCAAAAGAGAATTTGCTAGCTATTTGCTGACTGGACAGGTTTACAAGCAAAAATTCGCTAGCTAATAGCTGACTGTATATATTTGCAATCAAAAATTCGCTAGCAGAATCCACGTCATCGACCCGCACCTCTGAAACACCTCCAAATCATTAAATTTGGAGGTAGTTTCATACTTTAGTATATTATATTTTTGCCCCTAAATATTTATTTACCGTCTTTCGTTTCCCCGTTTTTGATAAAATTTTACAAAACACACATATTTAACATAAAAAAGGTCCTGGTAAAAATTTATTAAATTTGGAGGTGTTTCAGAGGTGTTTCTAGAATTTTGTATATTTGTATTTTTCTCCTCAATGGTTCATTTACCGTCTTTCGTTGCTCTGTTTTGCAATGAACTTTTACAGAGCACACATTCGTATCATAAAAAAGATTCTGGTAAAAAATAATTAAATTTGGAGGTGTTTTGAAGGTATTTTTAATTATTTATTTGAAGAGATCAACATTTGAGTTACACTAGAGAATAATTAGAGGGTTTAACATTTATGGTTTAGGGGTTAAAGGTGTAAGTATTTTTGAGCTTACTTCTTGCCAATCGTTTGTTTAAATTCTTTCGTAACTCTCTTTATAATGAAAATTTAGAAAACTTGCATATTAATCATGAAAAATATTATGGTAAAAAATTATTAAATTTGGATATGTTTTAATACTTTTTAATATTTATATTTTTCTCTCCAATCGTTTTATTACGGTCCACACTCCCACCATTTTCGATGAAATTTTGCAGAGCACGCATTCTTGCCATAAAAAAGATTCTCGTAAAAAATCATTAAATTTGGATGTAATTTCATACTTTAGCATATTATATTTACCCCCCCCCCCCCCACATTTATTTATTTACGAACATATATTTCCCCCCCCCCCCCCCCCCCATTTATAAAGAGAACAAACATCTTGCAAAAGAGAATTTGCTAGCTATTTGCTGACTGGACAGGTTTACAAGCAAGAATTCGCTAGCTGATAGCTGACTGGATATATTTGCAATCAAAATTCGCTAGCAGAATCCACGTCATTGATCCGCACCTAATCTCATGTTGTGTTTCTTTCTTGACCATGTCAGCGATCCGCGTGACATGGCAAGCAAAAAATCGCTAGCTAAATTTGTCAGTAGTACGAAATTTCGTCATTCTCCCCTATAAATACTACACTCCCACCATTTCATTATTTATCACATCTAAATTCTTCATCTATCTCCTCCTTCACTTTTTCTTTATTTTTTAAGTTTTGGTTCATCTTTTCTTACCCTTTATTTGTTTAAACTTTGATGTATCTTTTATTGCAGTTTATATTTTTTTCACTTTGATTCATCTTATGCTATATTTTATTTTTTAAACTTTGATTCATCTCATCTTTCTATATTTGTTTTTTACTTTAGTTCATCTTTTGCTATATATACTTTATAGTTATTGTTAATTGTTTGCCAATAATACTTTTGTTATGTTAAATGTATAATTGTTACTTTTGCTAATATATATGGTTTATACAATTATAATGTAATTAGGAATATAGTTAATATATAATATAAGTATTATTTATTAATATATATGGTTTATACAATTATAATGTAATTAGGAATATAATTGGGCGCAATTTTTTTTTTATTAATTTGTAACAATATCAGCTAGCGAAATTTCGCTAGCTGGTGTTATTCAAAATTTTCATTTACCGCGTTAATATTCGTATGAAGTTTCAATATTATACAATCTGGAACAATATCAGCTAGCGCATTTTCGCTAGCTGATTCCCTAGCAAGTGCCACGTAGGAAGGTTTTGTTACCTAGTTTTCGCTGGCTGATTTTGCGTAAGCACAACAGATAGGATAAAACTGCATACAAAATTTCGCTAGCTAAGTTCCACGTAAGATATGTTTCGTGCGGGAGTTCGCTTGCAAACATCCACGAGGACAAAGATCTTTCATCCAAAGTTTCGCTCGCTAATTCGCCAGCTAACTTTGTAGCTAAAATATCGCTCGCTGAATGTTAGCCTCGACACCAACTGCTTCGAAACGTGGCAATCGAATTTTCGCTAGCTAATTTCAGAATCAACTAGCGAATTTGGCCTTTGGCTATGGATTTCGAGCAAGCCAAATGGCTACATTCTTGTAGTGATAATTGCTTTTTGTATCCCTGCGAGGTATGATCAAATCAATATGCTTCTGATAATTGATCTATAGATGTAACATGCATAAGTACTACCCAACAACAAGAGAAAAAGCTATTTCAACGCCTTTTTTTATTTATTTATTTATTTATACATGCTACTTTATTTAATCCATTGGTGATGTGAATGAAAGTTTACATTTATCTGTAGAAGTTTTATTTGTGTTCCTTAACATGATTCATCACATGTAAGCCGCTATACTTGTTATTAAACTTCTCTTTTATATTTTCATGAACAACCATACGAACTTCAAGTAATATTGTGATATATACTATATTGAATGAACATATGACCAACCCTTATATATGGTATATTATGCAGTGGAGTCTATGATCCTAACCCTTATTATGGCTACAACAAATCCAATTAATTATTAGCATGATTTTCTTGTTTCTTGTGAATTTAAAATAAACCTCATGATCAAATAAACGTCTATGCATTTCTCACATTGGCCCAAAGTAATGAGACACTTGCTCGAAAAACTCTTTTATATAGTATTTTGAGTGCTTGATGACTTAGCTTGCAGGATATTAAGTTCTTAATACTCTAAAAGCTGAAAAACTCATTATCATGTTATTTACTTATTTATACAAATACTCGTTACTTTCTTAATGTTACAAAGTACCATGATCATTATTTTCAAAAAATTGGCATCAGGGCAATCATATTCGTATTCTTGTTGTGGATATACACAATACATAGCTGGAGAGCATTCACCAAGTTCTGAAAAGAGATGGGAACGCAAATCAAGTTTCCTAAACACTCATTACTCTGATTTAACAGACTGATTACTTAGGAAAGCGTGATCAAGTTTACTATCAAAAGATCCCATCAACGAGGAATTTTTTGATTCTTGTCAATCTAATCAGGATTATCGATCAAACAAAGTGTAATCATAATTGAAAGCATTTTTAATATGCTGATAAGCAAGTTAGTGTTTCATAATCATTATCGAATTCGAATGTGATGTTTCAACATTGAATACGGTCACCAATGATGTTAAATGGGAATTATATGCGATACCATTACGTATTTATATCTAATTATATATTATAGATGTGTTAGTCTAGTCCATACAAGTAATAATTTAGATATTGATAATTAATCGTGTGTTATTAATTATTATTCATCAAAAAAGAAAAAGAAAATCATGTGAATCTTAATTTCTTTATCGAGGACACGAGAATTCATTATCTAGTATCTTCCTCAATTTTTTATTTTTTTTTTATAACGCGAGAACTCTTGCCGCCACTCTTTGGGTGCTCACTAGGTAAACCCACAGGTCGACGAAATAGTTTGCAAACCTCGCCAACTGGATAAATCATACTAGGCTAACCATGTGTGACAGGCCATGTCCTAGAAGGCATAGATCGATTCGCTCCCACTGAGAATCGAACACGAGACCTAAGAGATGAAACGTCTCCTCTTTAACCAACTAGACCAACCCCAATGGGTTCTCATCTAGGTTAACTAGTGTACAAATCAATGTGTAAGTTTTCTACTACTTATCTTTTTTGATAGGCACAAAACATTTTTTTTTCTTAATCACCACAAATCACATCTAAGGGGTACAACTACAAGTTATTAATACAAACACGCCTGCAAAATCATCCAGCCAAGTACATCAAACACCGCTTAGGCGCCGTGTAATTTTCTAATACTTAACTAACTCTATTCGTGTTCAAATATTTTGGAAATACAAGACACTAAATAAACAACTATCTATCAATATATAGTGGCAAATGACCTTAGTCACTGTGAAGGCAATTTGTTGCATGCTTCTTTAGATCTCTTTGGAGGTTTGAACCAAACAACACGAATCAAAATTCCGTACAAATGAAAGGTATTATACTGTTAAAAGAATAAATTAGTGCAATTAGACAGTATTATTTAAATGTCCTTAATATATATGTATATATATTATATATACCGATTGGGACTAAACAAGTAAGAGAAATAAGATCGATATGACATATATAATGAGCAACACGTGTCTATAAATTCTAACTGTAATTTTCATTATGCGATCAAGATTACCCGCACAATAGAAAAGGATAAAAATGTTTTTGAGTCTTTATGTAATCATTTTTTTATCTCTATAACAATAATGAAAAGCAAAGTGTTTTCTCGGTTTCTTTCTTTTTTTCGAAATATGCAATTGGCTGGAGAAAAATTATAGTGTTAGCTGGCTTGTTCTATCCTTTAGACGACGCCTAAGTGCGAGAACTTACTACATTTGAAAATTACCAATAGGAGCATGAATTGTCTTAATGATAGTTGTGACGTAATTCATTCGTGTTGTTTGAACTGCCTCAAATATCGTCTCCAGGATTTTCTCCAAGGTGAAAATACGAAACAATACAAATAAAACATTGACAATTGCAACAACACAAGAATTTAACGTGTAAACTCTAAAACCGAGAAACTCACGGGGACCCGAATAAAATCCACTGCGTAATTTTTTTTTACAACTACATAATTTCCACTCAACACAACGATCCCCACCGAGCTTTATCACTCACAACACTCCATCAACTACACTAACAAGTATATAAATACCATCCTATAGTATTAAGAAGAATGAGCTTTGCTCTAAACTGAGATACATTTTCTTCATTGATTCAATCCTTATTTGGACGAAATATTAAAAATGCCAGCTAACTTTACAAAAAAAATTAAAATGCCCATTTTTTTGGGCCTTGCAAAAATGCTCTATATGTTTTAAAAAAACTTTAAAAAATGTCTGATGGCCTTATTCGGGCTAAATCTGCTTACGTGGCGGTATAGTGGTTGCCACGTCAATAAACTGCCCCGTCACGTCATTTTTTCAGTTTAAAAATATTTTTCAAACAAACCCTTCTAATTTTAAATACCGTGTTTGCACCCCAATATATATAGATATAATAAACATATATATATAAACATATATATAACTATTTTTGTAAAATAATAAATATGTATAAAAATAATAATAATAAACATATATATATATAAATAATAAGAAGAATAATAAACATATATATAAATATAATTAAAAAGGGTCATATATACATAAACATATATGTTACTATTTTGTAAAAATAATAAATATATATAATAATAATAATAGTGATATAAAAAAATACAAAAAAAATTCATCATCTTCATCAGGCCCCCCCGCGTCGGACCACCATCACCAGTCTACCACCACCTTCATCACCACCATTGGTGATGAAGATGAGCTAGCTGCCCCCATTGCGCCAATCGCGACCACTACCACCAGTCCACCACCTGCAACACCACCACCACCATCTTCATCACCACCACTGGCTCCCCCCCCCCCCTCCTCCGCCGGTCACCACCACCACCACCATCTTCACCACCACCAATGGCTGCCCCCCCCCCCCCCCCCGGCGGTCGCAACCACCACCAGTCCACCACCACCACTCAATGTTTGGGGGATTGTGGCCGATTACACTTCCTCTGGTGGTATTGTGGCCGACAATTGGGGGGGGGGGGTACGAACTAAACAATTTTTTTCTGGGGTTTTTGTTTCATTTTTTGTAACTTTATTATTTGTTGAAAATTAAGTTTATTAAACATTTTCAGATAAATTTATTTTTATTAATTTTTTATATATTTTATGATTTATATATATATATATATAATAAAATTAAATCAATTTTTGAATTAAGATTTAAGTTTTTATATATGTTTTTATTTTTACAAATAGTTATATATATAAATATGTTCACATATATATATATATATATGTTTGTTATTGTTTGTATATATGTGTGTTTTATTTTTATAAATGGTTATATATATTAAGGTGCAAAGTGCAATTTATTTTGGGTGCAAATACAAGATTTAAAATTAGAAGGGTTTCTTTAAAAAATATTTTTGGCTGAAAAATATGACGTGGCGGAGCACCTATTGACGTGGCAGCCACTGTATCGCCACGTAGGCAGTTTTAGCCCGAATAAGGGCATCGGGCATTTTTGAAAGTTTTTTTAAAACATACAGGGCATTTTTGCAAGGCCCGAAAAACAGGGGCATTTTAACTTTTTTTTAAAAGTTAGCGGGCATTTTTAATATTTCGTCCTCCTTATTTATAGAGAAAGAATCACAACTGAGGAAGGCATCGGGTGCCTTCCTTAACACTACTAAGAGGTGGTTGACAACGAATGGGGAAACTTCATTGAAGCTTTCGTGCCAACAATCTCTACTTTGATGATTGGTCAATTTGAAGATTGATTAAGTACTAATCAGATCTTCAAAATTAAAATACTTTGGCCTTGGACGACGTAAATCTACTCCGCCTCAAAAGATCATCATAACTTCTGCTATCACTGAAATACAGTCATACTTCTTTGAAGTACCATGCTCCACCATAAAGCATAACCACTTAGAATAAACCAATTGCAAGACTTTTTTTTGGCCGATTTCAAACATAACCCTGCTGCTGATAGTATGTGCAACTCCCCATTGGGCTCCTTCAAAAGTCGCCAACCCCTCAACATGAATATCATACACCTTGCATTAACGCCCAAAGCAATGGCAATCTCATGTCACCATAAGGTATCACCACTTATAAAATGTCACTCAAGTAATCAATGTTAGTTAGTTTTACCAGTGTTTGACTAAGAGTCTTTGGCCAAATGGACTCATCATCCCGGAAAATTTTATTTTCTCGTTCACTCCTAATAGATATTACTTGTTGCACTAGTAAATGTATATGCCGTGCTAGTAACACGACTACGTCTAGCGATAACTCCACCATTTGGATCCTTGTGTCACCCGACCAAATCACCGTCTCCCTGAATTGCCACAAGTCATAGTTAGTTTTCTCGAAAAATTACTCCACGTTAAACTTCACCATATTTGTACCCTTGCTTCCCAGCATTACACCAGTGACTTGCTGAAAATCCAAGTTGGTTAGAGTAGTAACACGTCGCTTAGTAACCAGTTTCCTTCGTATAAAGCGTCTGTATAGTACATATTCACACTACATCTCACCAGAGCTCCACCCTAATGAAAACTCCACCTCTAGCAGAACTCGGCCTTTGATACCCCTGTTGAGTATTTAAACCGCCTCAAATATTGCCTTCAGAATTTGCCCAGGGTGAAAATACAAAGAAACACGAATAAAACATAGACGATTGTAACAACACACGAATTTAATGTGGAAACTCCAAAATCAGAGAAAACTACGAGGACCCGAGTGAAATTCACTATGTAGAAAAATTGTACAACTACATAATTTTTACTCACCCCAACGATCCCCACCAAGCTTTACCACTCACAACACTCCCTCAACTACACTAACAATTATATATAAATGCTACATTGCAGTATCAAAAGAATGAGCTTTACTCTGAACTAGAATATATTTTCTTCATTGATTTAATCCTTATTCATAGAAAAAAAATCACAATTTATAACGGCGTGATCTTTTGAGTTTTTACTCTTGACACTCATATCCTTCATGTAAGTCTCCATTGTATCTCCAGTGACTCCTTCAAACATGACATTAACTAGCCTCTGGTATGTGGCCCCGGTGTTCTTGAACCCCGACTGCATGACTAGGTAGTAGAAAGTTCTGATGTCTGTGATGAAGATGGTTTTCTACTGGTCCTTGTTGGCAATGAGGATCTTATTATATCTGTGATATCTATAAGTAGTATAAAGTAAAGTGCACCCGGTGGTTGAGTCTACGAGTTGGTCGATGCTTGGGAGAGGATAATAGCGCTTTAGGCAGGCTTCGTGGAGGTCGATGAAATCCACGCACATGTGCTACCTTCCCATGGTGTTTGGGACAAGGACGATGTTTGCTAACCATTATGGTATCAAACTTCTCTAATTTTCTTGAGATCGAGAAATCACTGCACCTCAGATCGTATTATCTTGTTCCTCTCGGGACCCATGGTTAATTTCTTTTATTGTACTAGTTTGGCGGTCGGATAGACGTTCAACTCGTGTTGACACAGTTCTTGGCTTATCCTTCCGGGAGGGCCACCCTGCCAGGCGAATATATGTTGGAACTATTTCAAAGTGTTGGTGATGGCTTTCTCTAAGTTTTCATCAATGTTGGTTTCCACTCTCACGCCTTTCCTTTGTCATCTTCCACGAGTTCTATCATCTTGAGTTCTTCCACCAGCTGGATCCTTGCCTCCTCGATCTGGGGTTTCTTGGTCGTGAGCTCCATAGATGCATCTCTAGGTTCGTTTGGCAAGGCATTCGTGCGACACTCTTGGGCATGGTCTTGGTCACCCTTGATTTTCCTGATCTCCAAGGTTTTCGAGAACTTCACCTTTAGATGCAATAGAGAGGAAATATCTTCGAATGCCCAGAGCGACGATCGGCTGCAGATAGCGTTGTAAATTCTAAATGGGGCATTAACTACCCAGAATTTGATAGCCTCGGTACGCCTCATGGCGCCATCTCCCAGAACACGGTAGCATGAATGTTCCAAGCGTTTGGCAATATTCTTCGGAGAATCCTATGAGTGGGACTTGTAACAGCTCTATTTGTTCCTTCATCAATCCAAGGGCGAGATAGGCGGGAAAGAAGAGGACATCTACCGAACTTCCCGTATCTACCAAGATTCTTCTTATTTCTACACCTAGTATAGTGGCTTGGAGTACTAGAGGATCCTCATGGGGATAGGCGTTGCCTTGCAAGTCTATCGATCTGAGGGTGATCGTAGGTGAGGCCTGTGTTTGTGTAGCGTATACTTTTGGACTCCAGTCTACCCTCCAAGCCTCATTGATGTACTTTCTTGTTTTGTTGGCGGAGTAGATGGACATGACACCTCCCTCAATCATATTTATGGTCCTTCCAGTAGGCGGATTATCATGATATGTACGGGGGGCATATGGTGGCCTTGCCTCGTCGTGGTACTCAAAAGGGGTGTGATAATCGTCTTCTGATGTCTCTCATCGGGGTCTTTTACCTCCGTTCTAGTCTTCCTCCTCCTGGCCTCTTTTTCTGAAGATCTTTTAGCATAGCCTTGCCTATTGTCCGGTATTACACACTACTATAGGAATCCCAAACTTAGGAGTTGTCTGATCTCGTTCTTGAGATGGATGAATTCATTTGTGACATGCCCATAGGTTTTGTGGTACACATTGTACTTTCCTGAGCTTCTATTCTTATTAGGCTCCTTGGCGGGTTGGGGCCACAGGATCTCTCATTCTCTCCCATGATGTTCAGTACTTCTATAGGGGTTACCCTCATAGGGGGTAGTGATGTTGGCTTGGGATGCCTTTTCCCTTTCTTTTTTTTTCTACCCTGACTCTTGTCTTCCTTTTTAAACTTTGCCTTTTCCTTTCAAGGCGCAAAAGGCCTTGGTCGAGTAATACTTCTCCACGGCTTTATGAGTTTCCTCCATTTTCATGAAGGCCCGGCCCGTTGCATTAAATCTTCAAGATCCTTTACATGAGTTCTCATGAGGTAACTGAAGAAATCGCCAGTTTAGAGCCCGTTCACTGATATATCAGACAACATTTGAGGATGGGACATCTATGGCACCATCAGAGAACCTTCTCATGTAGTCTCAGAGAGGCTCGTCTTTGGCTTGCTTGATGTTGAACAGGTATCCCACGAATTTGGGCAAGTGACGACTGCACGCAACTCTCTCGCAAACATTTAGGTGAGCTGCTCGAAGTTGTTGATGGACCATGTGGGCAACTTGAAGAACCAGGCATGTGGTCGTCCCATGAGGATAGTACAGAATATCTGACACAAAGCATGGTCGGATGCGGACACCAAGTCCATGCTGGCCATGTACTAGTTAATGTGAATGTGAGGATTATGATTGTTCTTCTATCCAACATAGGTGGGCAGCCTGTGGAGGCAGCCTTTTCATCAGGATTCAAATTATGCCTGAGCTTGCGCAACTCCCTCTACATCTCTTTCATGATCAGTCGTACGGAGCCCTCATGGGTGCCAGGGTGACGTTGGTATGGCTCAGGTCGGGGACTATCTTCATGATTTTGTTGTCCTATAGTATTTTTTTCTTTTCTAGTTGTGACGTTCATGAATTCCTCCCCTCCGAAGGGCATCCTTGGTGGCGTCGGAGTATTGAGGTCTCGGCCTCGCTCCGTGACAGGGAGGCTCAGGTCCTCGAATTTCACTATAGCTGGCACTTTTTGATCTTACATCTTGAGATGGTGGGGCAGGGTCCGTCGAGACTCCAATGTGTTTCTCCCTTATGTCTCTTTCACCTTCACTGATGGTGGTGCCCCTTCAGATTTTCATACGTGGCCCTTGGGATGTGGACGTATTCCACCCCCGATTCCTCTTCACGGAGCGAGGGAACGTCAAGAGGATTGGAACGAGTCCCTGAATTCGGGGGGACTTTTGGGACCGGAACGTGATTTTCCATTTGTAGAAAGAAACTCAAACAACATATATTTCTCTTTTTTTTTATTAGTCTCTGAAGCTACCCCAGGGATTCTGCAAAGTTCCCACAAACAGCGCCATTTGATGATGCAATATCATTCGACACTCTAGGAGGGACATTTTGGGATAACGATCAAGAGAGTATTATTCGGACCGTTGATCAAGAGCCTGAGAGAGGGAGCATTATTTTATTAATATCTTGAGGGAGAGAGGGCTACAAGTGCGGGAGTATGATAGGGGAGGGAGATCTTGCCAAAAGACTTGGAATTGAAGTACAAAAGTGCTGAAAAACAAGTGTGCTTTTTCTGCTGAGCTTAGTGCTAAAGTGTTGCTAAAAAGTTGTTGTGGGGGTTCTAACAAGTTCCCTAGTTATAGGACTTTTTAGGTGGTCGATGGCAATCACGATCGATCTTCTATTGGGAGTTATTGTCTGGGTCGGATCAGCCAATGGGGGAAGATTACTTCTGCGCCAATGGGGATCTTTGACTATGGTGACCTATTGCGGGATTTCTTCTGCACCAGTAGGGATCGTCGATTGGAGGAGCCAATCGAAGGTGACTCTTCTGGCCAAACACGTAGCTTCTGTGATCTGGACCAATGGGGGTCATTTCTTTTAGGTCCAATAATTTGTCTTCTATGGGGGTGGCCAATCAGGTTCAATCTTCTCCTTATTTATAGCGGGTAGTTGGGAGTTGCTTCTTTCTGAGTTTATACACCGGCTGTCTCTCTCGTAGCCCCTCATTGACTAGTAAAGCTTCCATTCCCATTCCCGCTAAAAGTCAAGAAAACATATTTGTTCAAGTGTTAGTGACATATTTCTTTCAATGTTAATATGATAACTCCTTGGGGTAGGTCGGATGCTCTCGTAAATGTATCCGAGCGGGTCGTTTCGAGAGAGATTTGTGTAAGATTGTTTAGAGTCGCTTGGGTAGGACTTGTAAGGTGGTCTCTTAGAGAGACTCGTGTGAGGTTCATCTAGAGTCGCTCGGACAAGACTTATTACATAGATGGTTCCTAAAGTAAGACTCAGAGGAGAGGCACGGGTATGGGCGTGGTCTTAGGGGTCGGGACCCTGCTGAGGCGAGCGTAACGGCGTTATCCTTAAGAGAGAGGTAGATCTTGAAGAGTGGGTCTCAGGTTCTTACTCAGATACATCCCCCATGGAGGAGGACCAATCGAGTGTCACCGAGAGAAGAGACCCTTTGGACGCTGCTAGTTAGGAGAGGATTCGATGAGGCCTGAGGGGCGCGACCCAATGTCTTCGGGTTGGCGTGGTCGGTGGGCGTGTTTCAAAAGTTTACTCTCCGATCTTAGAATGCCTCACGTTGCTACTCGAATTCTCTCTTGTAGGAGGATTTAATTATATTTTTGGATATGCGTTATCAAATACAATTGTGGTTTAATTAAGAAAGCATTTATGCTCACCCATTTTCAAAACCCTTGACTATAAAGTGCAAGAGCATATTGAGATGTTGTAATAACAGTTTTGCACATAGTTTTCCTTTTATTCAAATATTGCAGCGTGTACCATTCTCTTGAGTTGTGTCCTTTTTAAGAAACAAATGAGAAGAGTCCCACGCAAAAGTTGTGATCATGACTCGGTACTTGCAAGAGCGTTTATAAGTTGCTTATGTGCTTTAACTCACTAGAAAATATTTATTTAGTGTTTGCAGTGGTTAGTTTTGCTTATCTTTCTCTTAAAATAAGTCGGCAAAAAAAAACATGAATCAAAAGTTAGTCATGAGGTGCTTCTATAAGCACCTTCTACTTCTCTATACCTTAAATGTCTCTAACATCCTATTTTAGCCTCACTTAACTGGAAATAAATTTCATGATTCTCGTCTTTCCTCATATACATGATCTCTATAATTTGGATTGTGAAAATTTTTAGAGTAGTAAATTAATAATGGAAAAACAATTAAAGCAAAAGTCAATAATTAAAAAAGAAAAGAAAATATTTTCTTACAAAATGTTTACTTAACAACATGTACGACATTATTATATTAACATCTTTTAGATAAAATTATTATTTCTAGAAGATAAATGCTTACACAAAGAAAATTGTTCATTTTAATGCAATAAACACACACACACATATATATATATATAGATTCAACTATATTAAAATTAAATTTATTTTTTATAATTACAACTATCCATCTCATGATTGTGTAAATGTGAGTAAAATATTCATATATATATTTTGTATATTTTAAATAAGGACAATCAAATCTTATTGCATAACTAATATTCAAATGATGTATTGCAAACACCATAAAATAAATTTTAATTAATTTAAGTTACTTTTAAAAACAGGTTTGCAAACATTCATTATTTTAAGTAAAACGTGATCTTAAGTAATTTTAAGTAAAAGTTATGAAGAACTAATTTTTATGAGCTCATGCATAAAGATGGGTATGACTAATAGAGAAGATTTTTGGGAGAAAAGAGAGGATATTTTCATGGCTCAACTAAATTAATGACTTCAAATAACTTTCGACGTGGCATTTAGCTAGAGGAAAAAAAAAACAATCTACTCCTTTTAAACCCTTTAAGTCCTTGTAAAAAAAATTGAAGTAAAGTTTCTGAATTAAAGAAGAAGTTAAGTTGTTTTTTAGTTTTTTTGCGAAGACTTACAAACTCCACATAAATACTAAGTATATGGCTGCTTCAAAAAAACTACTACGAAATATGCCTTTCACCTTATACTTTTTGTTGTGAGAGTCTTATAAACATAATAATTAAAGTATTTGTATATCACAAATTAATATCAATTCAAAAAAACTACTACTCTAGATTATCTTTCCATGCCCATAAATTAAAATATTTACAATAATATGAATTTAATAAAGTCATGTCTAATTATTATAAAAGGAGTCCTGTCTACATCAATAACAGTCTTGTTTCATTCTATTTTGTATGCAATGGAGATATTCTAACAGAAGCTCCAGAGACTGACTCAAGAAAAAGACCTCCTTTTGACCCCAAAATTTAATGGCATGGAATATTTTGAATATTTTAAAGTATTCAAGGTTTCAAACCCTTTTTTTTCGTCAACCACATTTCGCAATCATACAGCTCATACATAACATATGATATTTTTGCACACTGTATCAAACATTTTTGAAGGCAGTTTCAAGTCATTTTACAATTAATGACTAGCTAGCTATAGCTAGTGGTAGTGACACATTGAAGTTGTATGTCATCACCGTATCGATACTTTATGTTAATTATCAAAATATTCTTATATACTTGTTAATTACCTAGGCTTTTTGACTTAGTATCTATGTTATACTGTATATTACTGATAAACCATCAAAATAAAATAGGTACATATCTCTTCAAATTTCATCACATAATAATGTTGGGGTATTTATATTCCACCTCTCACATGCTTCCTGGTAATGAACAAGCCACATGAATGTGTTAGGTGCGATACTTGGCAAACACATTGTTCCACATATTACAAGACCCTTGACATAGAAGTTAGGATGCACGTACACTTCGAAAAACAAACGTATCTGTGTCATTTTGTGTCGTCGTCAGCGCATGTTCTACACCTTAGTAGACACATTTGTAGTAGAAATCTGTTTAAAAAAATTGTGGCAGTATATCCTTGTATCATAAACCTATAAATATATAATATACAATACACATTAATGTATATTCAGTTTTTAAACTCTGCAAAACTCATTTATTGAACCGAACTTTGGGTCATGAATAAGTACCGTCTCTCGTGCATATCTGTTTAATTGTGCTGATTAGCTAGGCCGTTTGACTTGGTATCTATGTTGTGCTATTACCACTATTTCATCAAGAACGGAAAAAAAGAAAAGAAGAAGGTTGTACATTATCTCTTCTTGGGATATTTATTAGATGTACTACCACTCAAATCCTCCATGGTAATGAACAAGCCACATGGGGATTGTTTACAACTTAAAAATAACATTGAATTAGAAACAACCTCAAGAGTTAAATACGTGTCCGTTATATCTGGACTAACTCGTGGGGATTTAGTTTGTAAATGCAAGGTGGTGGGTGGTGATTTGTTATGATGATTGAAACAAGAAGCTTGGTTGTACACTATGAATCCGCTTGGATCTATTTTTCCAATAAACTTATTTGCCGATTAAAAAAATAACAAAAACGAAACTGGGAACTCTTTTTGTAGACTTCATACTTGATAATAAAAATAGATATATTAGAAATGTTGTCCAAAAGTTATTCGTTTTTCATAAGTAAACCACATCTCTCAAATTCAATGATTTAAATTCAAGTGTGACAACGCTAAGCTAGTGTGTGCGCGACTTACCTCTTCAAACGATAGCTTTCATATATATATATATATATACATATATATATATATGTATGTATATATGTTAGGCATTTAAGAAAGGGATTATTCTACTAAACCCCCCAAACTATAGGTACTTTATACAAACAAGACCAGATTTTTTATTTTAGACCCACTGAGATCTAAACTTTGGTAGTCTGTGCGAATTGCCCCATTTTTCACATTTTTGTGATTTTTCGACCAAAAATCACCAAAAAATTATTTAAAATTTGACTAGAATCTCCCCCTCGTTGAGACGGTTCCGGTGGTGGTGACAGTGTTGCAAAATTCAAAGTTATAACACGAGAATTCTAATTTAAGTTCAATACACTTAAATTAAATTTCCCATGTAATAACTTTGAATTATGCAACATCATCACAACCATCGGAACCGTCTCAACGAGAGGAAGGTTTTAGTCAAACTTTAAATAATTTTTTCGATGATTTTTTGTCGGAAAATTGCCAAAAACTGGAAAATCGGGCAATTCACACAAACTACCAAAGTTTATACCTCACTGGGTCTAAAAATAAAGATCTGACCCTGAACTCATAGAGTGACCATAGTTCAGGAGGTTTGATGAAATAATCCCTTTAAGAAAATACAATATGTACGTAGCTCAATAACTTAACATTCTTTCTGAGACTAATCCATCGAGACCAACAATGTCAGCTTAATTAGTGATCCTCAGAAGTTCCCAGCTACTAGTGTATAAGTACGGTTTGTTTGGTGCAATAGTTGACAAACATGTCATTTACGTACTGTAAGGTCCTCGACTTATAATATACGTTACATAATAGCAATTAAGTCATGGGATTTTGTTTGGTGCAACAATTGGCAAACACGTTGTACTGCAAGGTCCTCGATTTATAATATATATATATATATATATATATATATATATTACAGTATTACACAATGGCCTCAATTGTAACTTTTAACAATCACAAGCTTTGTTTCAGTGAGAGCTATGCTTTTGGTCATGTATATAGTATCTAGAGTGAAAGTGCAAGTATTCTGTCAATGTTAGAGTAACATTGACTGACATAATCTGTTTTACTATCTTGCTGTGAATAACTTTATCTATTGTTTTGCCTTATTCACTCGACTAATCTAGTTCCACAATTGTGATTATCTTTGGTTATTATTCAGGAAACAAACTTGGCATAGCTTTATCAGTCAAAGTTTCCATAAAGAAAAGTTTCATTAATTAAAGCTAGCCGCTAACAAATAAGGAAGGAAGAGTTTGAGTGCTACTAGGAAACTTTCAAGTTGATTTCTGATTTGAAGAATGAGTCTTTCCTAAGTTAGTTCACTAACGAAAGAACTGTTATTCAAGAAGAACACCGAGAACAAGGAAGAGGAGTCCGACAAGGAAATTAGAAGTTACCAAACCGTGTGCAACACACCTTGAAGATCAAGTCAAGAACCTATATATAGGTGTGAAGTATATCAAGACAAACACGAGACAAGAGCTAATAATCCAAGAGATTTATTTACGAGTTATTGAGTGTTGTCTTGCTTTTGCAAAGTTTGTAAGTTGTTCAATTAGTTTTAGTTTAGAATTGAGAGAATAATTCTTGTCTGCTTTGTTGAGTTCGAGCAATTCAAGAGTGAGAGCTTGAGAGTTGTAAGAAACATATTTTCATAAACCCTCGTGGTATTTCGCCTATGGCTAGGAAGTTAATATTAATATATTCACTTCTTAAATTTTGTGCACTATAGGAACCTAGAGAAATTGCAGAAAGCTGATGTTGTAAGAGGTTTTGCCTAAACTATCCAGTCCAGGTAAGCTTGTATGTGGTGATTGTCTCAAAGGTAAGCAAACCAGAGATGTCCATGCTCCCCTACAGGTACAGAATGCTACTCCTAGAACTAGTAGGTGTTTTGAATTGCTACATATGGACTTAATGGGTCCAATTGAGGTAAGCAGCCTGAGTGGAAAGAAATATGCCTTTGTAATTGTAGATGATTTCTCTAGATATGCATGGATGAAGTTTCTTAGAGAGAAATCAAAAGCCTTTGATCAGTTTAAAATTATGTGTGCTAGTATCAAAACTTTATATGGTTCTATTGTGTTTAAGATTAGGTCTGATCATGGAAAGGAATTTGAGAATGCAAGTTTTGATAACTACTGTAATGCTAAAGGCATCTTCCACGAATACTCAGCTCCTGAAACACCTCAGCAGAATGGCATTGCTGAAAGAAAAAATAGAACTCTTCAAGAGCTGGCCAGAGTAATGTTGAATGCTAAAGATCTATCTCAAAGACTTTGGGCCGAAGCTCTAAATACTACCTGTCACATTAGTAATAGAGTGTATCTCAGACCTGAAACTAATATGACACCTTATGAAATATTGAAGGGTGTAAAACCAAACATTGCATATTTTCATGAGTTTGGATGTGACTATTATTTGCTAAATGGTAGGGACTACCTGAGTAAATTTGATCCCAAAAGTGAGAAGTGCATCTTTGTAGGCTACTCAGCTAACAATTCTTCCTTTAGAGTCTATAATCCTATATCAAAGACTGTCCAAGAGTCTGTGAATGTTGTGTTTGATGGTTTCACTTTTGAAACATGTACTAATGACATTTCAGTTTCTAATGTTGAACCAACATTGGAAACCGAGAAGGCTATACCAACACTGGAGCTTGAAGCTGGAACCACTGAGCAAGAGACAGAAACTGATGTTAGACTAACAGCAATCAGATCGGATGTTCGACTAACAACAGAAGAGTCTGACTCAGAAAGTGAAGTTGGCACTGAATCAAGAAGAGATCCCCCTGCTAGGATACAAAAAGATCATCCAGATTCTCATGTAATTGATGAGATCACTGAAAGGATAAGGACACGCAACAAAGAGAGACTGAATTATAGGGATATGGTTAAACTGTGTGTCTGTATCAACTTCACTTGTATTGTTGATTATGCCTCATGTTTTGTCTCTGCCATAGAACCTAAGAATGTGTCTGAAGCTCTATTAGATAACTTTTGGATTAATGCCATGCAGGATGAACTATTACAGTTTACTAAGAATAATGTCTGGATCTTGGTACCTAGGCCACCTGATGTAAATGTAACAGGGACTACATGGATCTTTAAAAACAAAAGTAATGAGGAAGGGGTAATTGTAAGGAACATAGCCAGACTTGTTGCTCAGGGGTATACCCTAGTTGAAGGTGTAGATTTTGATGAGACTTTTGCTCCAGTAGCTAGGATAGAATCTATTAGGTTACTTCTAGCCATTGCTTGTAGACTTAAGATGAAACTATACCAGATGGATGTAAAAGGTGCTTTTCAGAATGGGCTAATTGATAAGGAAGTGTATGTAGAACAGCCAAAGGGATTCACTGATCCTAAGTTCCCTGATCATGTGTACAAGCTGAAGAAAGCTTTGTATGGTCTTAAACAGGCGCCCAAAGCATGGTATGAAAGACGTATTAGTTTCTTTTAAGTCTTGGTTTTGTTAGAGGTGATGGTGACATGACACTGTTTGTTTTAAAGAAAAAATCTGATATCTGTATTTCTCAAATCTATGTTGATGATATAGTATTTGGTTCAACTGACAATTCTATTTTGGAAACGTTTGTTGAATCCATGACAGGAACATTTGAGATGAGTATGATAGGAGAATTAAATTTATTTCTTGGTCTTCAAATAAGACAAACAGGTACTGGCATATTCTTGAATCAGGAGAAGTATGCCAAGAATTTGGTGAAAAGGTTTGAACTTGCAGATTCAAAGCCGTATAAGACACCTATGTCTGCCTCAGTGAAGATCACCAGAGATAGGACTGGAACCAATGTTGATCCAACATTGTACAGATCAATGATAGGAAGTTTTCTTTACTTATCTGCTTCTAGGCCTGACATAATGTTTTCTGTTTGTGTATGTGTGAGGTATCATGCATGTCCAAAGTAGTCTCACTTAATTGTTGTGAAGAGAATCCTTAGATACATATCTGGAACTTTGTCTCTTGGCATCTGGTATTCATATGACACTAACACAAATCTTGTGGGTTTCAGTGACTCAGACTGGGCAGGTGATGCTGATGATAAGAAGTCCACAAGTGGAGGATGTTTTTATCTGTGAAACAATTTAGCCTCATGGTACTACAGAAAGCAAAATTGTGTGTCTCTATCCACTGCTGAATCAGAATACATAGCAGCAGGTAGTTGTGTCACCCAGCTTGTGTGGCTCAAACACATGTTGTTGGATTATGAGTTGGATAGTGATACTTTACTTATGTTCTGTGATAATCTTAATGCTATCAGTATCTCTAAGAATCATGTCCAACATTCTAGAACTAAGCACATAGACATAAGACATCATTATCTGAGAAATATGGTTGAGGACAAATTAATAGACATTGAGCACATTGAGACTAACAATCAGCTTGCTGATATGTTCACTAAGCCCTTAGATTCTGAAAGGTTCTTCATTTTGAGGAATTCTCTTGGCATGTGCACCGTGTAAGAATGTTAGTCCACCAGTATTGACATAACACCATTGTCTAGCACTGGTTATTGGTTGTGGTGTGTCTGTAATTCTTTTTATTTCCATGTATTGTATTTCTTCTTTCTTGCATATTTTATCTTGGTTTGTCTTCACTTGGGTTGTGTGGTTAACCTATGCTACTGACTGGATTGACTGGTGAACAGGTTTATATCCTATGTTTTGTAAAGTAAGAAACTCTGATGTTGGTCTAAGAATTTTAATCTAACATCAGGAGAAGCTGGGGTGCCCAAAGTTCACTACTTTGGTGTCATTTTGTTGTGACTTATCCACGTTAAGATTAAATAGAACATGAAGTGAAGTTGGGGTGCATCATGTTGAGAGCTTCAGTGTGATTCAGTTGTGCTTATTTTCATGTTTTGTTGTATTTTGCCAAGGAAATGCATGATGGTGATCCTTTCTACTGGGATGTTTGGAGTTTCGACTTCCTCACATTCAGTAGCACTGATCACTTGGTGTCTCACTTGTAAACAGGTTGGTCAACAAGTATGCATAAGGAGTTGGGGTGATGAAGTATATGATAAGTGTATTGTCCTCATTCAGTTCTTTTGTACTTGCCTAATCTGTAGCTGATAATTGAGTTGTTGGGGTGTGTGGGGTCATGTGATGCCCACATTCAGTAATGAAATTATCCTTGTTTAATCATTCTCAACTTTAGTTCTAAATGAGTTTCATGTTAAAAGAAATCAAAGGGATATGTCCAGGACTCAGTCAGTGCAGTTCTTAATACTTGGTTACCATCTCTCAGTGTAGATTTACCATGGTTGCATTCATTATTTCTTTTCGGCATTTTATTGTTGTGTCGGCTTGGGCTTAGGGGGAGTAGTAATCCAATTTCATGTGTTGAGGCACGCACCTTGGGTGACTATGCTACAGGTAAACACAATGGATTATGATCTGTCATATTAAGGGATTGAATGTCCTCTGGATATTTACATCTTCTATCTGTGTGTTTCTCCTTTCAGAAGTGTTACTTACTCATACGGATGATCTTAAACTGTGTTTTGTGTACTTATGTGTTTTGATGAAGTTTCAGATCTGCATTTAGTAATATCTCACGCTCTCACATGGAGCTGTTTGGATGAAAGCCCTGCACCTCCATCTTTCTGACCTCTTGTTAACTTGCCAATGTTAGACTAACATTGTAACGTTGTGACTTATACGTTTTTAAGGAAACTGCTCTGGTCACGTGTTAATCCAATAACGACACGTGGGCAAGGACTGTACGCGGGAACGTGTGTAAGTGGTAAGAATATTTTGGTAACATGTTACAAATCCACTAACACCACTCTTTTCAATCGATTACCTTATATAATTTGCCCTAATCTCTTCTAATTCTTCACGCATTCAGAATCAGATTTGTGCAATTAAAGTTCTCTGAGCTTAAGTTTTTTTCTCTCCAAAAATCACTCTAACAATGGCCTGCAAGTCTTTGATTAATGCTCTTCCGGATGCTTCTGAGCAGATTGAACAACCAAGGAGGTACAACACCAGCCATGCATCAACTGAGTCGCTCGTCGCCGCTGCTCCTAAAGAGAAAACCACCTACAAAAGGCACAAGGGAAAGAAATCAACAAAGGACAATGTTGGTTCAACATCGAAAGTCGCCAAGAACACCTCCACTCCCACCAACACAGAAAACGAGGTAACAATGGCTAACCCTACTCAAAATTTACCTGCTGAAGTTGAGATTGAGGGGGAGAATGTAGATTCTGTTGTGGATGTGGGTGAGTGTGAGGATGTTGAGGTTGTTGAGGTTGTTGCTAATGAGGATGTTGAGTTTGTTCCTGATGAGGATGGTGAGATTGTGGCTGAGGAGGATGTTGAGGTTTTTCCTGAGGAGAATGTTGCTGGGATGGATACTACTGAGGGTATCCCTACTGATAATGAAGACAATGTGAGTGAGAAGGAAGAAGAAGAGAGTCATACTATGGCTGCTCGAGCTAAGTCTGCCAGAAAGAGAAAAGCCAAACAAGTGGTGGTTGTTTTTGAGTCTGAGTCAAAAGCAGCTGCAGAAGCTGGAGAAGAAGAAGAAAGGGAGGAAGAAGAAAAGGAGGAAGAGGAACATGAGGAAGAGACTGAGAATGACGAGGAAGAACTTGTAGCTGAAAACCTTGCAGAGGCTGATGTTACTCCAACATCTGATGATGAGGAGTACTGTGATGTCATGGATGGGGAGTATCAAGAAAAGCCTTACTCTGACTACTATGTGTCTGCGGAAGTAGAAGAGCAATGGGAGGCTTATCAAGCTAGGGCGATTCACAAGGAAAGGGAAATAGATGAGGAGAGTTTCAAAGAAAATAGAATTTTTGAGCTACTGGAAGCTAGATGAGTGCTTGGGTCAGTGATGAATCATGTCTTTTATGCACCAGATATCATCAGAGACTTCTACATGAAGCTCTTTCAGCGGGTGTGCCACCAAGATTCTCCCAAGTATGGGAAGGCTTGGGTTAGGAAGGGTGTCTTCAACATTAGCCCCTCCACCATCAATGAAGCTTAGGGACTTCCTGATCCAGAAGAGTCTGAAGATCCAAGTATGGATGAGATCATTACAGATCTCATTGGTGGGCTTACCAGGAAATGGAATGACAGCTTTCCCACAACAAGGCTGACTTCTCTGAGTGCTGTATTGCACAAGATCTCTACCTACAACTGGATGCCATCTTCCAACACCACAGTAATAACTAATGAGACTTCAAGGCTGGTGTTTAAGCTGAAGAATGGTCTGAATGTCAATATAAGAGAAAAGGTACTGAGGTCAATGAAGGAGGTCACAACAAAGTCCAAGGGGATCATTCCATATCCCTCTCTGATTTCCAGCATATTGGTGAAGCAAGGGTTGAAAACCTCAAAGACAGTGGGGTGGGTCAAGAACAAGGCAAGATTGCCCATCACCAAGAGCTACTTTACACAGGTGAGGATCCAAGATCTTCCATAGAATCCTGAGGATGCAGCTGGACCAAACATGAAGAAGAAGAAGAAGAAGAAGAAGAAGAAGAAGAGGGCTCACAAGTTTGCTGCCTCTTTAGTGCCCATTGCTAGTGGTGACAGCTGCTTAGTGATTGCAGATGCATTTGTGGAAGAGACCCTCAAGTGGCTGGACAGAGTACAAGGACACCCAAAAGAAGATAGCTGGAAAGCAAGTAAGGCTGTAGGAGATTGGCGGTCTTAGGAAGAACTTAAGGGATCTTCCTTCCTCACAAAAATGGGGAGAGTAGATCAAATTTAAATTTCGGAGTCTTTAATTTTCTGTCTTTGGTAGCTTGCTCTGAACTGTTCTGTTTTGGCTGAACTATTTCTATTTTTCTTTATATTTCTTCATTTGATCAAGGAGTGTGTTCCTTGTTACAATTTTGGTCTGTAATTAAGTATCTCTACTTCTTGGTACTGAGTGCTTATGCTTATGATATCTTGAGCTTCTGTCAAGTACTAACTGTGTCTGCAGGTGTTAGCTGATAACTAATGTTAAGATAACATTGTACTAACACTGTCTCGCAGGAGTTAGCTGATATCTGATGTTAAGTTAACATTGGAAAATTCAATGTTAGAACAATTGACTGAAGTCAGTGTTAAGTTAACATTGATACAGGAAGATGTTATGACAACATTGGAGAATCAATGTTAGAGCAACATTGTGTTGGGCTCTTCTGATATTAAGGGGAGTTACTTGTTGTAGGTATTTCAAGGTTGAATAAGTTTGTTCTGAATATTTGATCTAACCACAAGTTCTAAGGATTTGTGAAGTAAGGCAAAAAAGGGGAGATTGAAAGTGCAAGTATTCTGACAATGTTAGAATAACATTGACTGGCAGAATCTATTTTACTATCTTGCTGTGAATAACTTTATCTATTGTTTTGACTTATTCACTCGACTAATCTAGTTCCACATTTGTGATTATCTTTGGTTATTATTCAAGAAACAAACTTGGCATAGCTTGATCACTCAAAGTTTCTATAAAGAAAAGTTTCCTTAATTAAAGCTAGTCGCTAACAAATAAGGAAGGAAGAGTTCGAGTGCAACTAGAAAACTTTCAAGTTGAGTTCTGATTTGAAGAAGGAGTCTTTCCTAAGTTAGTTCACTAACGAAGGAACTGTTATTCCAGAAGAACACCGAAAACAAGGAAGAGGAGTCCGATAAGGAGAAGACTTACCAAACCGTGTGCAACACACCTTGAAGATCAAGTCAAGAACCTATATATAGGTGTGAAGTACATCAAGACAAACACGAGACAAGAGCTAATAATCCAAGAGATTTATTTACGAGTTGTTGAGTGTTGTCTTGCTTTTGCAAAGTTTGTGAGTTGTTCAATTAGTTCTAGTTTAGAATTGAGAGAATAATTATTGTCTGCTTTGTTGAGTTCGAGCGATTCGAGAGTGAGAGCTTGAGAGTTGTAAGAAACATATTTTCATAAACCCTCGTGGTATTTTGCCAACGGCTAGGAAATTAATATTAATATATTCACTTCTTAAAGTTTGTGTTATTTAGTTTTCCGCTGCATTGTTAATATTGACGTTGTTAAACTAACATTGAGAAGTTAACAACGGTCTCGTATCAACCGATCCACAATTTCATAGAGAAATTGAGATTTTTTTTTGTTTTATATATGTTTTTATTTGGACAATTGTGTCATCAAAGTAAATTATCTTTTCTTTCTCACTTAATGTATTATGTATTTTCAAGAGTTATATAACAATTTGAATACTGATAAACGCTCCCTAATTTGAGGAAGCATTGCATATTGTCTCCTATCTTATGCAATTTTCCTGGTCTCATACATATATATAAAAAAATATCTATTATTACCACTCCAATTATATGTAGCAGAGAGCCTAGTCTCATATACATATATCTAAAAAATATCCATTATTACCACTCCAATTATATGTAGCAGAGAGAATCATGCATAGCGTGAGGAATGAGGATCATCAAAGATATTCTTAACGAGATCTAGAGGACACGAAAGGAAAAAATAAAAATAAAAGTGTTTATCATGAGTTCACAATATTATGGCCTAGTGTTGAGGCCTCACCCTATATCAACGCCGTGCAACCCCCCCCCCAACAATACTGCCCATATTTCTGTAACAAAAGAGGTCATTTAAAGTTTCAACCTTATCATCTCCTCTTTCGAACAGTTGCTTTCGTAGCAAAAAAAAAGATCACTCCTCACCATGCAAGATGCCCCCCCCCCCCACCCACCCACCCACCCGCCTCGACCATACCCCCTCGAATGTAGGAAATATGGATCACTAACTATATGAGCCAATTATTCATAAAAATTCTAGAATTGGGACCAAAAGCTAAGTACCATTAGTCAATTTTCAAGAATTGGCTCATGTCAGTGATATTTCAGCTTCATTATTTTTTGGTCGACAGAGACTAATGTACGATTAAATGGGGGTTCTTATAATTTAAGAGAGTATTAAAGATTTATATAATTTAAAAACCTCCTTGGGAATGTCTGAATGGCTCCGAAGGTACTACGCCCCTTTCACAGAAGTGTGGGTCCCATGCGAGCCCCATGAGTAAGGAGCCCACACCTCTGTGAGAGGGGAAGGTAGTGCCTCCGGGAACATATAAGACTGTAACTTTTTCTCTTATGAAAATGACCAAAAGCAATTATACCCTTATAAAACTTTAATATAAAAACACTAAATTTTGAAATGACTTTTACATTTTCCTTTTTCTTGTAATATATCTTAGTCAGAAAAATTACATTTTATCAATTTCTTATAAAAATATTAAGTTTAAATTAAGATACATGTCATTTTACTTTATTTCATCAAAGTAAAATCATGTATACATTTCAAAAAATAAAAAAGAGGTTAATTTTTCTAAGAACTATTATTTAAAAACTTACTGATTTTCTAGGTTTTAAAAAGTTGAAATTAATACTCACATTTAAAATTTAATTAACAAATATTTAGATTAATTACATGTGAAATTAAATGATTAGCGCTATTTTGATGAATATTTCTCTTAAGAAGTTTATTTGAGATTATTTAGAGACACAAAAATAATATTGTTCACATTTGTACCATTTTATCTAAACACCTTAAAATTAATGAAAATATCAAAAGCACGCAAGTTGTATTAACATCACATCTACATTACACCTACTCAAACTAATATTAACTACGACCAAAATTGAATTTTGGTAACGATATGAAATAACTTGATTCCACCATGTCTCCGAATCACATTTAAATGTAGATAACATGAACGCAAGGTGTTGAATGTCAAACTTATCCACCAAAGTAACCACTCATATATGTGTCAATTTCTAGTATAGTGTGTTTTTATAAGGTTTCAACAATCTTAGGTAGAGTGGTTGACTAGAAAATTATGTTACTTAATTGTCATATTTTATTTCTTTTCTTTATTTCTAGTTTTGAGCAGTAGGTGTTAACAGGGTAAAAACCTACGTGCTTAAAATATACCATAATTTGATTACTAAAATTATCGGATATATTATTATATGATTTGTACTCGTAATCATAAAATACCCGTATCAAACCACAATGACTCCGAGTCCCCCAAAAGTACAAGAACACCCCCTACACCCTCCAATGTCTAAAAGCTATCGGAGAGCTCATCCCGAGGGCCAAAGCGCAATAACAAGATACTATTAAAACCCAGAACCCCTCGGAGCGCACGTTATGAAGACTTGAATGTAAGAACATTGCCCTGTTTGAGCAAGAAAGCCTTGTCTAAGCACAAGAAACGATTGGAAGACATTCTACGAGGGCTTGGATACTAAAACTCCACTTCACGAAGGTCGAGCAAAGCCCTCGGAGACCAAGCCAAGCCCTCGGAAACCCTGCTCAACCTGCGGAACCCGAGACCAAGATAGAAACACCTATTGGAGTACACTTCAGAAGAAGGCATCCTAAAAATAGACCGTTATCGGAACTACCACAGCATCGGACGAGCATCCCCTCCCACTTATCCAACGTTTTCGATAGATACCACCCATCGGAGAGAATAAGTCAGAAGAATCGACCTATCGGAGCCCATTGGAGCTATCGGAAAGGATGTGATTTATCCTAGTCAGCGCCCCGTCAGCAGATATACCAAATAGATAAAATCTATCCCTTCACACATGTATAACGACACCTGTGAACACATGCACAGTGACACCTGCCCCTAAAAGACTTCTATAAAAGGTAGAGGTGAGAACCACCAGGGAAAGGGGGGGGGGGGGGGGGGGGGGGGGGGCGCTCCCAAGGGAACTCATGTTCTCTATAAAACTAAAAGAAAAAGGCTCCAGAGGAGAGGGCGAACTCCTTTCTTTCTGAAGGATTCACAAAGGACAACTCTTTCAACAAATACAAAATCAACACAATCAATAAAATCGACATACTCCAAATAATCAACACCGAGAACAAGAACTACGAGTGGCTTGATTCCCAATCGAGGGATACGTAGGCACCTCGGAAGGTATCCGAGTCCAGCCTCCGGTACCGGAAGCGACAGACTCCAAGTTAGTTGCAGACTAAGACGCCATTAGAACCGAATTGAAGAAATTTTGAGAAAAATCAGAAAGTTGTTTTTGCAGGAAGAAGATAAGCGGGAGAGATTTTTTGCTTAAAAATGCAAGTGAGAATATAATTGGAAAAGTAAAGTATTTATAAACCCTAGGCCCACTAAAGGCATTAATTGCCCACTAAACCTATTTACACCCCAGATTGGAAATCGTGCCTAGTGGGTTATAAACCGTCACGCCTCCTCGGTTATGGAAAGCGTAACGGTCCGAATACCTCGGCCCGCGCACCACGTCTGAACGTGTCATTAAATCACCATTAACTGCATTTAATCGCAGTTAATTAAATGCCACGACATTAATTATAATTAATGCCTCGATATTAATCCCACATGGGCACATTTTAAAGGCATCAGAAACCCCTCACCTCTTCAAAGGTAAGGCCAAGAACTTGGGAGATATGTGTTAAACAGACATAAACGTCAATGACGAATGTCTACGACACCCCAGGAGAGTTCTACGATACCATCCCAAGGTTTTCCGAGTCCTGGATGCGACTCAAATTCCTTTCGAGGATCTACGATGCCTTATGAGACGTTCACGGCGTAATACCTGACAAAAATCTACAAGATTCCTCGGTGCTCATCCCGAGGGCCAAAGCACAATAATAAGATACTATTAAAACCCAGAACCCCTCGGAGCGCACGTCATGAAGACCTGAATGTAAGAACATTGCCATGTTTGAGCAACAAAGCCTTGTTTAAGCACAAGAAACGATTGGAAGACATTCTACGAGGACTTGGATACTAAAACTCCACTTTACGAAGGTCGAGCAAAGCCCTTGGAGACCAAGCCAAGCCCTCGGAAACCCTGCCCAACCTGCGGAACCCGAGACCAAGATAGAAACAGCTATCGGAGTACACTTCAGAAGAAGGCATCCTAAAAATAGACCGCTATCGGAACTACCACATCATCGGACGAGCATCCCCTCCCACTTATCCAACGTTTTCGATAGATACCACCCATCAGAGAGAATAAGTTAGAAGAATCGACCTATCGGAGCCCATTGGAGCTATCGAAAAGGATGTGATTCATCCTAGTCAGCGCCCCGTCAGCAGATATACCAAACAGATAAAATCTATCCCTTCACACATGCATAACGACACATGTGAACACATGCACAGTGACACCTGCCCCTAAAAGACTTCTATAAAAGGTAGAGGTGAGAACCACCAGGGAAAAGGGGGAGGGGGGCTCCCAATGGAACTCATGTTCTCTATAAAACTAAAAGAAAAAGGCTCCAGATGAGAGGGCGAACTCCTTTGTTTCTGAAGGCTTCACAAAGGACAACTCTTTCAACAGATACAAAATCAACACAATCAATAAAATCGACATACTCCAAATAATCAACACCGAGAACAAGAACTACGAGTGGCTTGATTCCTAATCAGGGGATACGTAGGCACCTCGGAAGGTATCCGAGTCCAGCCGCAAATCAATAAAAACCAACATATCTCCTCGGGTCGGGATCGGAGTTCCAACCCAAAATATATTCGTTAAATAGGTAATAATATCCAACTTGTAATGCCCCGACTTTTTTAAATTAAATAACATAATTCGACTAGATAATCCATAAAAGGTTTAATAATTCCAAAGGCCTAAATGCGCCAAAATCCATGACAAAATCCAGTGACATGAAAGAAATGTCTATAAACATGAAAGTAAACTAGTTCTGAACATCAAAGTCTCAAAATAAAGAAAAGTATCTCTAACAGAAAAGGTAAAACTCTGCAGCTAAGCTCTATGCTTCCTTGGTCTCCTCTCTCCGCTGATCCCAATATTTGCCTACATCAAACTAGAAGGAAGGGCACGCAAGTGAGATAAAAATCTCAGTGGTGTTACGAGTGTGTGCAAGGTGTACAAGAAATAAGACAGTTAAAATGCAACAGGTTTGGCAGTCAAGCACATACTCATGTTCAGTCATATTAGGGAGCATTTACCGTTTACTAAGTCGTTGACTCGTTCCCACCTTATAACACCCACGTTCGTTACCTTGTCACTCCGTTCAAGGAGCGACCTTGAAAACGTTCACGCATGCCTAGGTACATGCTCGTTGATCCCCTCAAAAGCAACGAACTCCCGATGCTTATGAGGGAAAGGGGCAAGGTGTCACGAGATCCCACCGACAGCCCGCCGCTGCCCGGTAGTACCCCGTGCTGACCAAGTCGTGGATCCAATCAATACCAAAAATGTTCGATACTCAAAAATTATGACAGACACACAAGTAGCAAGTTGCACGAATACAATAACAAACAATCATGATAAATGAGTGAACACATTTGCTACGTAAGTATAAACACATGCAACGCTATCACTAAACATTTAGCACATACCTTTCAGCTTTTCGAAAATAATTTTAGAACGTGTATATATATATATATATATATATATATATATATATACACGCACCTGGAAAATATACCGAAGAGGATGACGAGTACATGGAATGCCTTAACTTTCACTTCCTAAAAATAATCAAAGGAAGTTCTAATAAAAATCTACGACTTCAAGTTGATCTAATCATCACCTTAAGTACACTTCACATAATACAATTATGCTTACTTACTAATTTAATGATATTTACTATTCTGATCACATAGGTAAATAATTATATATGATGCATAATTATTTTACAACTATACACATATGTATGCACATCATATTAATTCATCATTTACTTAATTATTCTTATGCTAAGAATGCGGACGGTGAAGTGTAACATTGATCAAGCTAATTAAGATCAATAGCTAATGTAGTTAAACATGTTAATATGGCTAATGATTATAATGATATGCAGCGGACTCCATCTTATATATAAACTCATACACTGATTCAATGGACACACGCTAGCCTATCATGATTCACCAAACTAATACTTATAATAAAGTATTCACTTTCCTTAAACAAAAGTAGATCAATTACGGCTACAAGGTAAAACTGATTTAGTAGATTTTTTCTTTTACATGTTGACAAGCGGATCCTTCGATCATCACTTCCAATTAACAAAATTAATGATCAATACTTATTCTAATATCCATACAAAACCTTTTAGATGTGAAATCTTGCAATTCAAATAAATAATACAAAATGGATTAATACCTGCAATGGATCACCACAGAAGAGATAGCTACGTAGAATTATTTGTTGCAAAATGAAAGAAAGGTTGCGCTATGTTTTTAATAACCCTAACTTCCCCGTTAACTTATGATTGTTAATAAGATAGGGTCACGTATCTGATAAGTCTGAAAAGATATACATGTTTCAATACCACGTTCCTTTAATATAAATAAATGGCATTTATTAAATAATCAGTTATATATTTATATTAATTATATATAAATGTATATATATTAATAATACAAATAAACATCATTATAATACTTTAATTATGTAAAGCTGATATATGGGTCATTATATATTAAAATTACACATTTAATAATAACTCAATTAATAATAACTAACATAAAAAGAAAAATTACCATGAAAAATTTGGGGGTGTTACAATCTACCCTCCTTAAAGGAATTTGGTCCCCAAATTCAAATATTATTTAAAGAACTCGTTAATAAGTCAACTCTGTATCACTTTACATTGACAACATACATTTATACGTTTTCGTTCTTGATAAAGCAAATATTTCAATTAAAGCAAGAAAAGCAAAGTGTTGTCTTGTAACATAGACCAACATACAAAAACAAACTAGATACAATCACACAATAGCAGATAAAAAGTTACGCAAGCAAAGAAAGGACATCGATCATGGTTTACCTATGCTACAAGTTTAAAGCAATTGACTCAACAATTATATCCTACAAGTTATATGCAAGAAGAATTGGAGAATGATTATATTAGACATAGCTTTAGCAACATCAAAGGGAATTCCTAGAACGAGCAATATAACATAAATAAAAATGACGTGAGGTGAAAACAAAAGTTTCGGATTAGTTGGTCTTCTTGATTAAAGCATAAGTGCCATGTGAGCAATTTTATTAAAGAAAATAATGTTTTAAAGATGGATGAAGAGTAATGACATTGAAGAGAATAAGATTCAAGGGTTTTGATCATTTTACTTATTATCACAATGAAAGAATATCGATTTCACTTACAAGATAAGAGCAAGAGCAAAGAAACCACAAGATTAAATTTGAAGTATGTGAGATTCTATAAAAACAATGAAGCAACAAATCAACGACAAACAAAAAGGTCAGGCCATTTCCTTTCATTAAGAAGAGAACAAGACAAAAAGAGATATTGGGACACCAAGAATCGGATAAGTCAATTCCATATCATATCATAACATGCTTTCATGTGTTTGCGGGTTTCTTCATTAAATAAGTTATTTAGATATAACATGTAGAGAACGAACAAGAACTCAAATTAGGCATAAAAGCACACAAGGACAAATAATAAGACAAGCAAGATGAAAAGCTAAGTATATTTTACGCCAGGTTTCAAATAGTTAAATTAAGATATATCTTATGTTGTGGTCTTGATTCTCAAAACACTCAAAAGTCAAAAGCCAGAACTTAATGTCAAAAGCGTAGTTTACGAGCACACAATGTTCATAAAATTATAAAAGTTATCTCAATCCCATAGTTGAAAATGAAAATGCTAAATCAAATAGGACTTTCAGCAGCATCAAGAGCATTATTAAAACATGCATTATCACATAGATAATCATATAAGACAAAAAAATGAGCTTGCCAAAGTCGTTGATCATTTAGGAAGAAACAAACCAAAAGTGCAGTATGGACTATCTTAGAAAGATGTAGCGGAAGCTAGTCATTTAAATATCTTATCTTAAAGATGGACCAGAGAAACAATAAGATCGAAGATTTTGATTATTTCGCTTGTAAGCACAAGAAAAATAAGAAATTCATCTATTTCAGTTAAATGATAAGAGCACATAAGCCACATGGTGGAATCTCAAGTAAGTAACATTTAATGGAAAAATCAAAAGGTAAACCAAAGATAAAACAAATGTCAAGCTTTTCTATTCTCTAAGAAGAGGATAACATGCATATGCATTTCGCCATAGCAATCCTAAACAAAAGCATGCCAAGTTTCACTATATAAAGTCTAAAGAAGTTGTCAATTATAAAATCACGCAGTTCATAATACTAAGCAACTCATCAGGTAACACGTAACGAATAAAGCGAGAAACTTAGCGCATTTAATTCATGAATTCAAATTGGGCAGATATTCAAAATCAACTAAAAAGTTCAAGTATCCAAAGATAATTTACTAAGGAGTAGTATGAATAAACTATAAGACAATTATCAAGCAAGTCAAGTAGTACAATTATAACGATATAAAAGATCAAGTAACTAAGTTCGTCAGATCATTTCTTAAACCGACTCTCTAAAGATGGGTTGGTACTTCACACTTTGGTTCGCAATGGATTATCAACGGTCGGCCGCCCGACGATAATACATTAACCCTTGGTACTTAGTACGCCCTACGACTTACGCGGAAGCTCTAATGGTAGGTCAGACAATTCTAACTAGGTCCGAAGATCCTATCCTGACAAAGCCTGGGTGGTTATTAACCCAAGCTCTGATACCAACTGTAATGCCCCGACTTTTTTAAATTAAATAACATAATTCGACTAGATAATCCATAAAAGGTTTAATAATTCCAAAGGCCTAAATGCGCCAAAATCCACGACAAAAGCCAGTGACATGAAAGAAATATCTATAAACATGAAAGTAAACTAGTTCTCAACATCAAAGTCTCAAAATAAAGAAAAGTATATCTAACAGAAAAGGTAAAACTCTGCAGCTAAGCTCTATGCTTCCTTGGTCTCCTCTCTCCACTGATCCCAATATTTGCCTACATCAAACTAGAAGGAAGGGCACGCAAGTGAGATAAAAATCTCAGTGGTGTTACGAATGTGTGCAAGGTGTACAAGAAATAAGACAGTTAAAATGCAACATGTTTGGCAGTCAAGCACATACTCACGTTCAGTCATATTAGGGAGCATTTACCGTTTACTAAGTCGTTGACTCGTTCTCACCTTATAACACCCACGTTCGTTACTTTGTCACTTCGTTCAAGGAGCGACCTCGAAAACGTTCACGCATGCCTAGGTACATGCTCGTTGATCCCCTCAAAAGCAACGAACTCCCGATGCTTATGAGGGAAAGGGGCAAGGCGTCACGAGATCCCACCGACAGCCCGCCGCTGCCCGGTAATACCACGTGCTGACCAAGCCGTGGATCCAATCAATACCAAAAACGTTCGATACTAAAAAATCATGACAGACACACAAGTAGCAAGTTGCACGAATACAATAACAAACGATCATGATAAATGAGTGAACACATTTGCTAAGTAAGTATAAACACATGCAACGCTATCGCTAAACATTTAGCACATACCTTCCAGCTTTTCGAAAATAATTTTAGTACGTATATATATATATATATATACACACGCACCTGGAAAATATACCGAAGAGGATGACGAGTACAGGGAATGCCTTAACTTTCACTTCCTAAAAATAATCAAAGGAAGTTCTAATAAAAATCTACGACTTCAAGTCACTACAACAGATTTGGCCTTTTCCGTCGGGCCCGGCGTTTTGGCCCGACGGAAAAGGCCCAATTATTACCGTCGGGCCCAATCGCGACGGTAATGGGTTATACCGTCGTCTTTGGGCCGACGGTACAAATGGGTTGGCTTTACCGTCGGCCCCAATCCGACGGTAAAGCCCATTCCCGTCGGGTTTGGGCCGACGGGAATGGCCCATTTAATAAAAAAATTAAAAAATAAAATAAAAAATGGGCTTGCTTTACCGTCGGCCCAAATCCGACGGTAAAGCCCATTACCGTCGAGTTTGGGCCGACGGTAATGGCCCATTTTATTAAAAAAAAAATTAAAAAAATTAAAAAAATGATTTTGGGCAGCCTTTTCCTTCTAAAATAAATAAATAAATAAAATAATAAAATTTAAAAATGATGTTGACGGATATTTTTAATAAATAAATAAGTAAATAGATAATAAAAAAAATGATGTCGGGCCCAATCAATTAGTTTTATTTATGTTTAAATCAATGTTATTTAATTTTAAATTAATGTTAGTTTTCGAGTTTAAATCAATGTTATTTTAAATTAAAAAGACAAACTCGGATATTAAACACGCAAAATCGTAATTCAAACACTCATACTCGAAAATTAAACACACATACTAGAAATTTAAACACTCATACTCGAAAATTAAACACACATACTCGAAATTTAAACACTCATACTCAAAAATTAAACACACATACTCGAAATTTAGACACTCATACTCGAAAATTACACATTAAAGCGACCCCGGCTATCATATCCAAGACGGACCACCGTATTCTCTATTCACGTCACTGTTCCAAGCTTGATTAGTGTAGTCTTCAGTCGGTAACTCCAAATTGTTTAGATCAATTACGGGTTCGACTTGATAACGCCTTGCAAAACTCAGAGAAGTGTCGCTAACTTTAGCACGTCGTTGGTCATTTAGACGTTCGGTCCAACTACTATTTTGCCACGAAGCATTTGGACGAGCCCCACTATAACGTCCAGGAGCACTTTGAGTATAACATTGATCGTGCCAAGAACTTGGTGGTTGATATTCATCTGACCATAACGGGAAAGTTTCCGGCTGCGGCTCGGTTTGACGTTGTTTCTGGCCCCACGAACCAGTAGGTGGAATGACTTGTTCCCACGATGAAGGTGCACCTTGATCTTGTTGTTGGTTCCACGACATAGGTGTACTCTGATTGTAAGAATCATAGCCTTGGCTCGACTGGTTGTAAGAATGAAAGCCTTGATTCCCCGGAGCGGTTTGGCCCTGTTGTGTTTGGTTTTGATTCCAAAACTGGCTGGGATTGTTGTTGGGGTAATTATTGGGAAGGTTGTTATATTGAGGATACCTGTTAAAATTACGTTGTGATTCCTCTCTTTCCCGCCTCCTCTCCTCCTCATCATGAAGGATTTTTTGCTCCAATGCCGCTATGCGATCCTCCTATTGAGTATGTTTTTCCTCGTACTGTGAATGAACCTTTTGCACGGCTTGCCTAGTTCTTCTCTCCTCGCCAGGGTTAGGCTTCTTTGCCGTCGTCCTCCCTGAATCTGACATCTTGTTGTGCTTAGGCTTGCCACGTTGCCTCCCATGTTCACCACCGAGATCTGCCTTTGCCGAGACCGCTTGGTTATCATAGAGTCCTTGCGTGTAACGAGCCTACAGTTTTTAAAGTAAATCAATAAACAATATACATATTTCCCAAAAATAATATACAACGTTTTAATAACTTACATGATAAGCTTGTGCGCTCGGTGGGTCCCATCTGATTATTTTTTCATCAGGAGTCCTCACTGTGTGGTCGATCACCCACTGTAGGTCGTAGCGGTAGGGGGTCTCGCTTTCGCGCTATAACAACATTAGTTTCAAAGCAATATTAATTAATGATAAAGGTAACATAATAAAGTATATTAATAACGAAAGCAAATCGTAACGTATCGTACCGACTGTAGACTCCTTTGTTGTGTGCTGACAGATCCACCGTGGTGTGTGGCTAACGAACCATTGCCGTCTGCACTCTTTGTTTTCAGGGCCTCTCAATTTTCTTTTGCCTTTTCCGCGATATATATCGTCCTATCCTGTTGCCAGTGATTAACGAAAAATTGTTCTTTACTTGCAGGTAACCAAGACTTCTTGTATCAGGCTGGCTTCTTGTCACGTTGCTTGTACGTCTTTTTTACATCATAGATGGAGTTTTTATAGATGCCTTGTGCCACCCGGTCGAATGCCTCACGAACCATTGGCTTTATTTCATCCGAGTATTGGAATACCCTCTTCAAATTATAATATCATATAAGTGTGAGGGAAAAAACAATAATATACACAAATATTAACATAAGCTAAATGGTTCAGAAATTTTACCCCAAAATGGTTCAGAAATTTTTGTTTCTGATCGTTGGATAAACGGGAGTAATAAATAGCTGGTTCTTCCACATGATGCCTTATTATGAAGCCGATTGTACGAGTAATCTCTTCTGCATTAGTATGATATCTTTTATCGTAGGATAAAGATGGATCGAAAACATAGTCTTCGGTAACGCCAATTAGGGGCCTCTTAGCCTCGTCATCAGTCGCAGCTCGGCCCTTTCCCCGTCCCCTAACAGCAACCGGTGTAGTAGAACCACTTGCTGAGCCACCAGAAACCGGGGAGCCTTCCGACGTCGAACCTCCCCCGTCGTTGTCATCTGGAACTTCGTCTAACAGGGCGAGCGGAAATGTCGGAGCTGCAGGAGTCATTGATCTCGGCGGGACCGAGACTTGGTTACGAACTCGGCCCGGAGGCGGGGCCCAGTTTCGGGTTGAAGTGGGCCCCTGTGGTAGTTCCGTCGGCAAAGGGGGCCGATTACGGGTAGGCCTCTGTTGCTGTGCAGCGGGGACAACCCCAATCTCCCTTGTTGGTTCCATAGTATCCTCTATCGGCTGCATAACCTCGTTATGATCTGAGGTTGCTACATCTTGATGAGATTTATGGCCCAAAATATTTGTGAGGGCCTTAATGTTTTTGAACAAGTTTGTATTCGAAATATATTTTGGAAGTTTTTTGGATTTGGATTTGACGAGTTTTTCTTTACCTTTGTCGGCAACATTACGATTATTTTTGTTATTCATAACGGAAATAAACGAATTTTGCCGACGGAAAAAAAAATTATCGAATATGAGATAGAGGAAAGGATTGTTATCGAGAGTGAGAGTCGAAGAGTTGGATATTGAAAATGAGAAGAGAAGCTCGATATTTATAGGCCTTAGGGAAGGGGGGTGCCACGTCAGCGATCCGTGTGAATTATCACACAGATCGCTGACGTGGCGAGATCTGATCCGTGTGATCAAATCACACGGATCAGATCTATACCGTCGGCTCTAAGCCGACGGTATAGATCTATACCGACGGCTCTAAGCCGTCGGTAATGATCTTTACCGACGGCTTTAAGCCGTCGGTAAAGATCTATAGCCGACAGTATAGATCCGATCCGTGTGATTTGATCACACGGATCAGATCACGCCACGTCGGCGATCCGTGTGATAATTCACACGGATCGCTGGCACCCCCCACCCCCTTTTTTTTGGTTTTTTTAATTTAACCCTACTCCTCCTAAATATCTATAAATACCCCTTATTCTACCCACTTAATTCATTCATTCTTCCCATTCTCCAAAAACTATCTACTTTCTCTCCCAAAAATTCTAAATAACTAACAAAAATTTATCCATATATATTCACTAACTTATAATTAGAGTTTATTATTTGTTTTATTATTTTATTTCTACTTATGTTTTATTCATTATCTAACTAATAATAACTATAAAAAACTTATATTATCAAGATTTTATTTTAAATACGAAATTTTATTTATTACAATTAATAATTTAAAAAAATTGCTCGAAAATGTGAATGTTATTATTTAAATCGATTTCTTTTAAATTAAATCGCCAAATAAACATAAAAAATTTATTTTAAATCGTTTCTTTACAAAAAATCGCCAAAAAATTATAAAATAATTATTTAAAATCGATTTATTTTAAATAAATCAGAAAAAAAATTATAAATCAATTATTTTAAAATGATTTCTTTTAAGTCAATTGTTTTAAATCATTTTTTTAAATTGTTTTTTATTTTTATTGTTTTTTATTTTTATTGTTTTTAATATTTTTAAACCCTTTTCCGTCGGCTTTAAGCCGACGGAAAAGCCCTATACCGTCGGCTTTATATCATTTTAAATCGTTTTTTTAAATCATTTTTTTAAAATTTTTTAAATTTTTTTAAATTTTTTTAATTTTTTTAATTTTTTTTAATATTTTTAAGCCGACGGAAAAGCCCTATACCGTCGGCTTTAAGCCGACGGAAAAGGGAACCTATACCGTCGGCTTTAAGTCGACGGAAAAGGGAACCTATACCGTCGGCTTTAAGCCGACGGAAAAAAACCCCTTTTCCGTCGGCTTAAAGCCGACGGTATAGGAAAAAGGCTTTTCCGTCGGCAATAAGCCGACGGAAAAGCCCTATTCTGTCGGTAAAAGTCCGACGGAAAAGCTCATTACTTACGAGCTTTTTTCCGTCGGCTTTTACCGACGGCTTTTGCCGACGGAAATGGTTATTTCCGTCGAAAAAAGAGCCTTTACCGACGGTTTTTGAGCCGTCGGTAAAGGCGATTTCTCTTGTAGTGAGTTTATCTAATCATCACCTTAAGTACACTTCACATAATACAATTATGCTTACTTACTAATTTAATGATATTTACTATTCTGATCACATAGGTAAATAATTCTATATGGTGCATAATTATTTTACAACTATACACATATGTATGCACATCATATTAATTCATCATTTACTTAATTATTCTTATGCTAAGAATGCGGACAGTGAAGTGTAACATTGATCAAGCTAATTAAGATCAATAGCTAATGTAGTTAAACATGTTAATATGGCTAATGATTATAATGATATGCAGCGGACTCCATCTTATATATAAACTCATACACTGATTCAATGGACACACGCTAGCCTATCATGATTCACCAAACTAATACTTATAATAAAGTATTCACTTTCCTTAAACAAAAGTAGATCAATTACGGCTACAAGGTAAAGCTGATTTAGTAGATTTCTTCTTTTACATGTTGACAAGCGGATCCTTCGATCATCACTTCCAATTAACAAAATTAGTGATCAATACTTATTCTAATATCCATACAAAAGCTTTTAGATGTGAAATCTTGCAATTCAAATAAATAATACAAAATGGATTAATACCTGCAATGGATCACCACAGAAGAGATAGCTACGTAGAATTATTTGTTGCAAAATGAAAGAAAGGCTGCGCTATGTTTTTAATAATCCTAACTTCCCCGTTAACTTATGATTGTTAATAAGATAGGGTCACGTATCTGATAAGTCTGAAAAGATATACACGTTTCAATACCACGTTCCTTTAATATAAATAAATGGCATTTATTAAATAATCAGTTATATATTTATCTATCTATTAATAATATAAGCAAAGCTATCACATGGTAGTTTGTGACACCAAGTCCAAAACTACCCATTTCCTAATTTTTTTAACTACCCGTAAAACAAAAAGAAAAAAGAAAAGAAAAGAAACATAAATTTGAAATTTGTAACCACCGTGTGTGTGTATGGGCGGATAAAAAGGAAAGATAAAACTAAATTTAAACTTTGAGTTATTTGATATTTAAAAATATAGATAACCGCCCTAAATAATCAAAATAAATAAATTGAGAGATTAACCACCCTGAACTGCCCTCCCAATCCCACGTTTTTTGCAAGACAG
Source organism: Linaria vulgaris (assembly GCA_948329865.1). NCBI lineage: Eukaryota > Viridiplantae > Streptophyta > Magnoliopsida > Lamiales > Plantaginaceae > Linaria > Linaria vulgaris. The sequence continues at coordinate 45,312,633 of OX415253.1, forward strand.
TTGTCATCGAAATAAAAATCCAAAACTCTTCGAAACATAACCATCCTAAACCACCAACAAAAAATTCTTCAAAACTGATCCTTCTTTATTTAATTTCGCAAAAAGTTATTCATGAGATTTTTAAATTCATGAATCATTTGTTGAGGTTCCTATATACACACGTTAAGTATGCAGGATCAACATAGCTTAATAATTCTCTTTTTATGTTATTGTAGTTTTGTATGCCTCACTATTTCATTTTGTGGAAAGTGAAGTAATACGTTTTTAGTGTTTAAACTTCCTATTGATTCAATGTTTATATATAGCGAAATTCAAAAACTTCTTGAGTTTTAATGAAATTTACATGCTGCTACATTATTTTGTGTAGTTCTTTGATTATATTATGCTATCATGTCCATTTTCTTAATAAATGATTTCAGGATTGCATAGGAGACGTTACATGTCAAAGATGACTTCGGAATCTGGCATTGCTAAGGTATCGACTGGGATGATTGATGAATACTTGAACAAAAAGCTAAGTTTTTAATTATTATTTGTTGGTTTTAATATATGAACCCTCTTCTCATGTCTTTGTAATTTTATATGTCTAGCTCACTATTTCAGAATTTTGTGGAAGCTTATAAACATGTTTAGCGATAAATCTTCCATCTATTCTATTCAACGTTAATATATTGAAATTCAGAATTTCCTAAATTCTACAAAGTTATATTCTGCTACATCATATATGTATGTTCTTGAACACAATATCATAATTTTTAGAATTTATCGAGTCATGTTCCTTTCAACTTCCGTACATACGTATACGTTTCATATGGAATTTTATTATATTAAGCTAAATCATATACTTTCCGTTACTATTTCAGGATGCGAAGGAGATATTATAAATTAAAGATGGCTTTGGAATCTGGCACGTGAGACTCATTAAAATTAAAGGTATCCAACATAATGTGATATTTGAGAAATGAAGTGTTCAAATTTATATGCCACACAATACACATATAAAAAGAAATAGTTATGGCGGTAATGCATGAAATATCTACATTAAGAATCATTTCCATATACCTATTTAACACCAAGAAGACCTCTGCATGATATTTATATATGTATAATTTTAGTTTTGTTGATTGTACAAAATCACTTATATCAAAATCGTACATTATAATTCTTTATATAAAAAAAAAACGTTGCACGCGGTCTCCGCGTGCACCCGGTTGCTAGTTAATAATATAAGCAAAGCCATCCCTTTGGTAGTTTGTGACACCAAGACCAAAACTTCCCACTCCCTTAAATTTTTCAACCTCCCGTTAAAAAAAAAAAAAAAAAGAGAGAGATAAGTGTTAAATTTGAATAATGAGCCACTCCTTATTTTTCTTTATCTGATAATTATTATCTGAAAAAAATTCTCAATTACTAACAACTCCCACGTAGAATTTGTACCCCACTTCCAACATTCTCTCAATTTAGTAATTTACAATTGAATAATTCAAATTTAAAATCTAACCACATGTAAACCACTCCATAATTAGAGCAAATAACCACACGGATTCATTTCCCATTTTGTTCTTTGTTCCTTATGCATATCTCCTCCCAAATTGAATTCCCAACTTATCTACAATTTTTTCTGATTATTTGCAACCGAATTTCATGTTTGTTATTATTTCATTGTTTTCTTATTAATTCATATTAGAGAATTATGACATTAATTAATTTAATTTTTATTTATTTTCAAATTAGTTTATATATAGATTCGAAAAATTGCATTCACTATCTTTTTTTCTTCTTAAACATCCAGGTCACATGATTTTAGCATTTTTGCATTTACTGAAGAATGGGTTACTTCTTCATTTTGGTACTGGTAAGTTTATTTTCCAACTTTTTTTCTATTTAGGTGATGAAAGTTACGACTGTTTGTTGAAGGGAAGAAGAAATGGTAAATAGCCTAAAAGTAAATCGACATTACTTCCCGTTCCCCTTTTAAATTGATAAGTAGTAAACTCCATCTCTTTTATATTGTTGGTAATAGTAAATATGAAATACGTTACCTTTTTTTCTATTTAGGTGATGAAAATTACGACTGTTTGTTGAAGGGAAGAAGAAATGGTAAATAGCCTAAAAGTAAATCGACATTACTTCCCGTTCCCCTTTTAAATTGATAAGTAGTAAACTCCATCTCTTTTATATTGTTGGTAATAGTAAATATGAAATACGTTACAACTTTCCGTAAAGCATAAGTTCAAATGGTACGTATTAATGAAAGTAGTGGAAAATTTTAAAGGTAAGATATTACAAATTTAATAAATGCAGTTATATATACTAACATATGTACTACTTTCTAACAAGTTCTATTTGAATTATTCTCAATGCATCTGATGCATAATAAAAGTTTTTCCTATTAGTTATTTTTCGATGCTTTATTTTTTTTTTACTAAAATGTTTAAAATATACCCATTGAACGTCTAATATTGCTTAAAAAAATAATTTAGGCAGTCACATGGTTGTTGATGTACTAAATATATAAAAGAAAAGTACGTTAAAATCAAAGCACTCTTTACACCCAAAAAAATTGTACGCGGTCCTCCGCGTGCACACGATTGCTAGTATTAATTATATATAAATGTATATATATTAATAATACAAATAAACATCATTATAATACTTTATTTATGTAAAGCTGATATATGGGTCATTATATATTAAAATTACACATTTAATAATAACTCAATTAATAATAACTAACATAAAAAGAAAAATTACCATGAAAATTTTGGGGGTGTTACACAACCCGTTAACAGTAGGATTATTTTATCTTTTTTTTTGCATATTTTTATTCTTTTTCCTTATTTAAGTTTTGAGCAACAATATAAGTAGAACTTTTATTATGTATTGAATTCGTTAGCCAGATTTTGGAATAGTTTTTCTATGGAGTTTTACATTTGATGACTCGAAAAAGTAATGTATCTTTCTTTAAGAGTTTAAACACGACTCAAAGGTGCTTTGTATCGTTCCGTAATTCGATAAATACATATTACTTCGTATTTCATTTGTAACAAACAACTTATTATAATTATGTAGTTTTTAATTCAGTAGTCGCATAACATGTGAGATCTAGTGTGTCAGGTAATTTTTTCTTTTCTTCACCAAAATTTGAAAACAAAACTTATCCTCTAAATATAAAATACTCAATTTAATGGTCGGCCACGCATTATTGACTACGTAGGCATAAAATGTGTTGGGCTCTCGACAACCTGGCTATTATTATTTAACAAAATAACTAATCACAATATCTATCATTCCTTTCATTTCATGACCCCATACCTGTTTGTCATGCCCAACCGCAACAATTGCATTTCGTCACCGCCGACGATAATATCTCGAATTTTGTTTAAAAAATAAACATATAATATAACAGATATGTGCCGCCGGACTTGGTGCATTTTGAACTATTGGATAGTCATTGACTCATTGTACCTATAAGCGTTTATCTCGTCAGCCCGCCTCCGCACTCTAATGTATATATATATATATATATATATATATATATATATAATATGTGGCCTCGGTCATAACTTGTTGTTTTGTTTCTTATATATATATCTATATATAATTATATTCTGTTAAAAAAAGTATAACATACACCTACGTTATTTATTTTTAAAATTGCAAAAATAAATAAATAAATTTTAAACATTTTTAAAATATGAGTAGTACGGCGCCACGTCACTGAAATTTTGCTTCTCAGACAAACCGTTATTGATGATGAAGTGCAAGGTCAGATGTGGAACACGTAATTGGATGCAATAAAGATACGTAGAGAATTATGTGACTCTGTATTGACCAACAAACATAACATGTTTTTATAACAGAGTAGATTCTTTAGCATATTTCTTAAAAATAATATCATCGTAATTATAATATTTAAGATATATAATGAAAAGGTACAATTAATGGTGACTATCTTTAGGGTAGGGAAAGTGAGAAAATGGGCCCAGATCCATGGGCTCAAAAAGGTGGGCTGACCCACTCTCCCAGTCATCATTGACCCACGACGTTGACTACTCGTACCAATTATTAGTCAAAATTCCGATTTTCTGATATTAATGACATTGACACTTCGTGTTTATAATAATGTAATAGAGAGATTAACATTATTTGTGATAGTAATTGTTAAAAAATCATATACATGTCTACATTACAAAATAAAATTATTTTGACAATTTCTTTCAAAACAAGCTACGTCAACGAAAACGAAAATGCATTAGTGATCCGTAAGGTAATTCACAGAATGATACTTTTGGAATCCAAGAGCAAAGGAAAGATCAAGGTTCGAATAAATTATTAAACATAGCCATAATTAGGTACAATGGTTTGTTTTCAAGAAATTAGATAAAGTTTCATTTTTTGAAAGTGAAGGATAAGTGGTGGTGGGACTTGAAACTAGAACCTTTGAATAAATTTAGAAGAGTCCTCTTGTGACGCGTCATTGTGTATCAATATCACAATTGCTTTCATCTAGCCAGTCCGTGTTCAATTATTGTGACATACTAATTGCAATTCATCAACTTTGAAAACTATAGAGAATTTTAGTTGGTGGCTGTACGTCACGTAACAATAAACGCGGTCAATGACATAAATTTGAAGATGATAGTTATAGATTTATGACAGACCTCTTAATTTACTTAGGCTAAAACTTTCGGCATACATAAAATGTCTATATGAATAGTTCATCAAATTACGTATTAACAGTTAATTAGGTTGAAATCTTTCAAACATCGAGCACAAACTTCTTCCCCTAAGCTAATAATAATATTTTTTCACTCACAAGTTTCGAATGTATTCCTCATTAATCACGTCGTTCTATCAGTAAATCAGATGTGCTCTTAATTATTGAAGAGACATAAATATGCTCTTTATTATATAAGATTTAAACCGCCATGTTACATGCTAATATACATATTATATATATATATATATATATATATAGATTTGATGTTGCATTTTCCATTGTTAAAGTTCCGCCACAATGCTGAGTGCTGACATATTTTTTTTGTTGAATACAGTTTTACTCATTAATTACGTGGTCACCACATCGCTACAACACAGGTAGTTTCCACTTTAAAAATCTGTGATTGCCACCATTTCAGTTGACTACACCAAGTCTAGCATGGAAAAAGATCAACACTACTAATAATAGAAATATATTACGCACGAAAAATAATTTTAAAAGGATAAAATAACTGAATTTTCAGGTCACACAATCATCTAGTTACATAATTTGGGTTAGCATATGGCTGTGTACTCCATAAACTTACAAAGTATACACAGTGATTGATTTTGGCTATGTTAATAGGAATACCGCGTTCTAAAGTAAAAACAAACATACTCGTCATAAATTAAGGGTAGGATGTTCTATAAATAGTGATGGGGTGTTTTAGGTGGCTCAAAAATGAATTGAGCTAAGCCGCTCCATCATCTGACCAAAAGAAAAGAATCGAACATATGTTGTTCGACCGTTCTCGGACGATCGAATGATAGCGCTAGATTATTATTGTCTTTTCGTGATACGTGGTCTGCGTCCCGATGTCTATAAATACCCTGGATCCCGCAATTCATGCCATATCATTAATTAATGTTAACCAACCCCACATCAATCGAACCAACCGTTCGACTGTTATTTCAATTCGAAAGTTATCACGTTCGGCCGATCAGCTCATATGTTCGATTGTTATCAGTCAGCATCCTAGTTCGAGGGTTTTCAGGGCTGAATCTAAAATTGTTGGACTGTCCTAGAATTCGACAGTTATTTCAGCGTAGAACCGGTCTCCTTTCGACCATTCCCAGTTCGCCTCTTCAAAGTTATTTTAGTCATTCTAGGCTCATTAATCGTGTAATAGGTGTTCCGGTCAGAGCTAGTCTATTCCTTGTAATAGATTAGCATAGTTTGGTATATTTCAGGTTCGCTTGTATCCTTTTTTCGATATATAGTAACCCAGACGGAAAATAAATTATTGGAGTCGTATATGGGAACACCACAGGCACGGTCGTGCAAGTAAGGATGTTTAGGGTAACTCGGTCACATAGTAGGGTAGTAGGGAGTTCGAACGTTGAAATGCACCGCCTAGCCGGAGCAACACCTGTAGCTAGGGCACGTGTGCCATCACCGCCTCTTGTTCATGTCGCGCAGTTAACCGACAGAAACCATTGGTTCCAGCGCTCGAGGATCAGCAACTGTCGAATCAAAACACAACAGCTGCACATACCAACCGCAGCTAATGGATAGCTAGGCTAAGAATTATCCACATGATTTTAGGGGGGCCCGTTAGGGCAGACTCGGTAAAGGGTCGCAAGAGGGTGATGAGGGACTATGATGCATAGGCGGTGCGTGGGTTTCACACAGCTCATGGAGCTTAGAGAAATGGCGTTGGAGCAAATCACATTCACCAAAGAGAATTCGATGAGCCTCACCCCCATAAGCCATACAAGCTCGTACGTTGTATTGTCCTATGGTGATAGTTGTTGATATCGTTAACTACAAGATAATGAAGGTGCTAATTGACAACACGAATTCTGCCAACATCATGTTCACATCAACTTGGCAGAAGATGGCACAAGAGACGACGAGATTGAAGCGGTGAGGACTCTATTGCACGGTTTTGGAGGATTGGAGGTGGTCCCACAAGGGAAAGTAGCACTGCTAGCTTCACTTGGCACGGCCTCACAATGAGGACCATCAATGTCGACTATCTGATCGTGGATGAACCTTTTCCCTTCAACGCCATGTTGCGCAGTCTACCACTCAATGTTTTCAGAGCCGTGGTGGCCACGTACAAAAAATTAAGTTCCCTACTTCTGTCGGCACGGGCGAGTTGATAGGCAATCATCACGAAGCATGCCTGTGCTATGTGGCATCTCCAAAGACCCCTTAAAGGCAGGATGAAACGGATCTAATTGCGTTGGCACCGACAGAGATGGAGATGCTTGATTGAAGTTATATTATCTACTCTTAAGTTGTTTTTCTTACAACATTGAAACAATATTTCTATTAGTTCTCTAAATTGCCCCATGTCTGAGGCTAGCATGTAAAACTTAATACAAGAACTCCGACGACTCGAGGCACCACTCAGAAAACGTAGATAACTCAGTATTGTGATGGGCTCGGGCTTATCCTTACTTAAATAGCTATCCTAGTTCATGCGCTATGTATTGTCGTTGTTTGCCAAAACAGAGCATAACTCAATAGATACAACAACATGGCTTTGCTGCGCAGCAGAAAGACATAAAATAACTAAAACAATAACAGAGAAACAAACGCAATCGAAAGCGGTAAATAACAATTAGCACGCAAGACACAATTTTTCACCCACTTCGACTATGTCTACCTTTGGGGGCGATCCAAGCCAAGATTTCAACTATAATGATGATGAGCGAGTTACAATTACAAATAAGATACAATTGCCTCATAGATTAAGAACAGTCTCTCACAATGTCTCTCAATCTCACAAGTATTTTCTTCTCTTATTTTTATCTCTCTATATATCTGGCGCACTTTTTACAAAGGCGTCTAAATTACATACTTATAGCTGTTAGGGCATCATAATTGAGATGGGTCAAAACTGTGGCGCGCGATCTGCGATAGCAATGCGCCATAACGCACGATCAAGACTACAGTGCGGCTCTTGTAGCGCCAATTTCTCCAATACGTAGTGCCACCGAGATGCGATCAGACTCCGATAGCGCCCCACAGAAAACGATCACCGTCGTAGCGCCAGTTCCTAGTTGCACGTCTGATATGCTCTTCGTTCTCACTGTTGTTAGAAATCAAGACTTTATTTTCAGTACACTGTCTTCATTGTTCAAGCTCCACAATCCTGAAAATCTCCCACTTGGAGACTGAACCACCCGATTGCTCCCACGAACCAAGACCTCCATCACATTCATCAATGCCATCATCATGAACCATCATCATAGAAATCCATCAACTCTAGATTCGCCAACCTCGAATTTCTTCAAATTCCAAGGCCAATTGAAGTCACGCAAAGCTTTAACTTCTCTAAGGTCACAACCTAAGTCAACATATCACCAGGATTTTTAGTACCTTGAATCTTCACAAGCTGCAAAATTTTCATTTCCAAGAGATATCATATGTAGTGAAACTTCAACTCAATATTCTTTATTCTCAAATAAAATGTCAGATTCTTCGCCAAGTAAAAACAATTTGACTAGCACTGTAGAGAATGTTACTACTCTGCCTTCTACTCAATTCACTCAGAAAACGTTGCAACCATACCATCTCCTTGTTGGCCTCTGTTACCGCTACGTACTCTGCTTCAGTAGTAGATAACGCCATAATTTTCTACAACTTTGAACCCCAAGAAATTGCAGCCACTCCCAAAGTAAACGCATACCCTGTGGAACTCTTTCTCCCATCAAGATCACATGCCACATAGATTTGTGCTTAATCCTCCAAAACACAATGCCATGTCTGTAGTATCCCTCAACTACCTCAAAATCCACTTCACTGCTTCCCAGTGTTGTTTCCCCGGATTGCTCTTGTATCTGTTCTCTTGTATCTGCTAACAAATCCCGCTACATGCTCAATGTCTGGCCTCGTACACACCATTGCATACATAATACTGCCCACTGTCGATGCATACGGAGTCCTCATCATTTCAGCATGCTCCCACTCACTACTAGGCGACTCTTTGTTAGATAATTTAAATTAACTACCCAAAGGAGTACTTACCTGTTTTGCACCGTCTATGTTGAATCTCTTAAAAACCTTTCAAATATATTCAGCCTGCGAAAGATACAGCTTCCCCGAAACCTTGTCTCGTGAAATACGCATGCCCAAGATCTGCTTTGCCTCGCTAGGATCTTTCATAGAAGATCGTTCAGACAATTGTTTCTTCAACGTGTTCACTTCTTGAACAAAAGCACCAACTATCAACATATCAACAACGTACAATAGCAATATAATGAAAGAATTGTTGAACCTCTTGAAATAGCAACAATGATCTGCATTGCACCTACTAAATTCAATATCATGCATGAAACCATCAAATTTCATTTACCACCGGCGTGGAGCTTGTTTAAGGTCGTACAAGTTGTTCTCTAGTTTGCAAACAAGCTCAGTGTTACCTTTAGCCAAGAAATCTTCTAGTTGCTTCATATAGATATCTTCTTCAAGGTCACCATGAAGAAACGTCATCCTGACATCCATTTTTTCTAGCAATAAATTCTCCACTGCAATTATACTCAGAACCATTCTAATAGTTGTCAGCTTCACCACCGGAGAGAATATATCTATGTAATCAACGCCTTCCTTTTGTTGAAAACCCTTCACAGTGAATCTTTCTTTATAACGCTTGCTTCCATCGGCTTCTTCTTTAATTCTGCACACCAATCTATTATGCGAGGCCTTCTTTCCTTTAGGAATCTCCATGAGAGTCTCCATGAGTTCCCATGCGTTATTCGCCTTCAAGGAATTCATCTCATCTTCCATGGCAAACTCCCACTTGCTCGAATCAACACTCTGCATTGCTTCTGCATGACTCTCCAGTTCACCGCTACCAACCAGCAAAAGATAGTGTGTAGCAGATCCATATCTCCCTGGAGCGTGATGTTGTCTACTTGACCTCCTCAACGTAGACACTGGTGTACAAGGTTCTTGCTCAACATTCTCATGATCGTGCAAGACCTTCTCTTCATCTGAATTTGGCACATCCAAATCCACAACATCCAGTTTATCATCCCAAACGTCATTATTGCCGGTAATTGGTGCACCCAATCTATCTTTGTACAAAACATGCTCATTAAAATCTGACATCTCGACTACGTATTACTTTTTGATTTTGATCATCCCAAAATCTATAACCATAATCATCACCACCATATCCAATAAACGTACACTTCACAGATTTAGCATCCAACTTACTTCTAGCAGCGGCATCAATATGAGCATATGACAAACAACCAAATACTCGCAAATATGAGAGGTTTACCTCCTTACCACTCCAAGCCTCCTCTAGAATACCATACTCTAGTGGAACAGACAGTCCTTGGATGATCATGAATGCTACATGGTCAATTGCATACGCCCAAAACCCCTTCAGTAATCTACTCTTTAATCTTATGCTTCTAGCCTTATCATTTAGTGCTATGTTCATACACTCTCCAACCCCATTTTGTTGAGGGGTCCCCTTAACCGTCTTCTCCATGTGAATGTCGTTCTCTGCACAATATTTTTTGAACTCCAAAAGTTCATACTCACCACCAATGTGATACCTCAAACAGTTCAGATTCAGACCAGTCTCGGTTTCTACTCGTGCTTTCCACTTCTTGAAGACATCAAAAGCTTCTAATTTATGCTTCAAGAAATACACCCATAACTTTCTCGTAGTGTCATCAAAGAAATTCGTGTAATACAATGCTCCACCAAGGGATGTTAATGGCGTCGATCCCCATAAGTCACTATGTACCAGCTCCAACTTCTGCTTCTTCAGAGTTCTACCACTTCTTGAGAAACTAACTCTCTTCTGTTTCCCGAACACAGTCCTCACAGAGACCCATGTGAATTGTTTTCAGACCCCGGCACCTTACCGTTCGAACACGGATGCTTCATTCCTTTCTCACTCATGTGGCCAAGTCGATAATGGCACAAGTCAGTGCATTGGTAATTACAATGCTATCCTGTTTGATCTCAGTCATATACAGAGTGACCTTCTTCAAACCTCGAGCCACTACCATAGCACCTTTGATTATTCTCCAAGCACCTGAACCAAAGTTAAGATCATAACAATCATCACCCAACTAACCTTACAGAGATCATATTTCTCTTAATGCCAGGAATGTGTCTCACATCACGCATTGTCCAAATGCTTCTGTTATTAGATTTTACATGAATATCTCCCTTCTCCATAGTATCCAAGGAGAAATTATTTCCTAGATAGACCTTTCCAAAATTTCCAGCAATATAATTCTCTATTAAACTTTTGTCAGGGCAAGCATGAAATGATGCTCTAGAATTTAAAACCCAAGACTCTATTGGATTATATATGGTCAAAATTAGTGCATCACTATTTTCTTCAGTGGTTGCATTCGCTGAGTTTTTATCCTTCTTCGGTGCTCACAAATTAGCTTTGTAACGACCCTTCTTTCCATAATTTCAACACTCATTGGAACTCTTCTCCTTCTTCGACTTTCTCAATTTCGATCTACCCCGATTCGAATTCGAGCTGCGTTGCTTTGATCTAGCCTCCGTAATTAGAATTTATCTTGAAGAATTATACGGCGAACTACCCGACTCCTTCCTGCGAATTTTCTCAGTGACAATCAGGTATCTCCCTTCGTCATACCTCAACCTGGTCTACCCGATTGATGCACTAATGGTCATGACCATTTTGCTCCAACACTATGCAAAGAGGACAACAAAATCAAGGCTTTGACTTTGTTGCCAGTAATTTCGATCAAGTTCAACCTTGCCACAATCAAGTTAAACTCATTAATATGATCCAACACCACTATGTTCTCTCTCATCTTCAAGTAGAACAAACGTCGCATCAGATGGACTTTGTTGGCTGCTGATGTTTTCTCGTACATGTCTGCAATAACCTTTAGTATCCCTTTCGTGGTTGTCTCGCCTCCTCTGTGGTGTGGAACGCCACGTTTGTCTCCAGAGTCAGTCAAACCACGCTTATCGCCTTCCTCTCAAGAACTTTATAGTCTGCATCTGATATCTCTGTCAGTTTATCTTTCAATGGTTTCCACAGATCTTTAGCATATAATAAATCCTCGACCCGCATCTGCTAGAACTTATAATCCGAGCCATCAAACTTCTTGATTTGCGTTTTACCTCCATCCATCATTAAACTCCTATAGAATTGTATTGTCCCTTGGTTTCCGATGCTCTTATTCCACGTGTTGCACAACAGAAAAGCACAAAACAACCACAACAAGAACAGAAAATACGCACAATCGAAAGTGATAAATAACAATAAGCACACAAGACACAATTTATTTACTAAGTTCAACTATGTCTACCTTTGGGGGCGATCCAAGCCAGGATTTCCACTATGATGATGATGAGTGACTTACCATTACAAATAAGAGGTAATTCTGCCTCACAGATTAAGAACAATGTCTCACAATGTCTCTCAATCTCACAAGTGTGTTCTTCTCTTATTTTTATCTCTCTATATATCTATCGCACTCTACAAAGGCATCCAAATTACATACTTATAGCTGCTAGGGCATCAAAATCAAGATGAGTCGAAATTGTGGCGCGCAATGCGCTATATCGCGCGATCAAGACCTCAATGCAACTCCTGTAGCGCTTGTTTCTAGACGAACTCCAGTAAGTAGAACCACCCAGGCGCGATCAGACTCTGATAGCGCCCCACAGATGCGATTACTGCTATAGCGCCACTCCCTGGTTGCACGTCTGATCTGCTTTTTGTTCTCACTATTGTTAGAACTCTAGTCTTGAAGTTCAGTACATTGTCTTCATTGTTCAGGCTCCACAATCCTAACAGGCTTTTGTAGCATATGGACCTAAAATGGTTAAAGAAATAGGCAAATTTTCCTCTTATTTAATTCGATGTCCTCGCTTATTTGATATTTATTATTGTTTGCCAAAATAGATGACACCTCTACAGGCAAAACAACGCGGTAATCACAGCCCATAGACCCAAAGAGGTCAAGTAGCAGAGATGGACATTTCACCCGACATGGGAAAATGCAAACCTAAAGTCTCTTAAAACGAGAAAGATGGACATTTGACCCAACACGGGCAAATGCAAAACTAAAGTCTCAAAAAACGACAAAGATGGACATTTGACCCAAAACGGGCAAATGCAAACCTAAAGTCTCAAAACACGACAGAAATGGACATTTAACCTGACACGGGCGAATGTAAATCTAAAGTCTCAAAAAAAGACAGAGATGGACATTTAACACGACACAGGCAAATGCAAACCTAAAGTCTCGAAAAACGACAGAGATGGACATTTGACCCGACATGGAAAAATGCAAACCTAATATAACTAGAAATAAATAGAGATGGATATTTGACCCGATGCGGTCAAATGTAAACCCAATCTCGAAACAGAGAAAAAAATGACATTTGACCCAACGCGGTCAAATGCAAGCCTAATATCTCAAAAACAAGGAGTAGAGAGGGACGTTTGACCAGACATGGTCAAACGCAACCTTAACGAATCTCATCACATAAAAGAAGAGAACATCTTACCCGATGGGGTTCATTAAAAACCTGGAAATACTCCAGAAAAAAAGGACGCGCGATTGACCTGATCAAATCACACGCCTACCCACATCCCCACAAGAAAAGCAAAGGGGACGATCGACCCGACAATATCAGGTGCAAACCTTATCGTGGCCACAAACTCTCACCACGACCCAAAAGGAGCAAACCTCACATAGGTGACACACAAGGGTGCAAGTACTAACTCAAACAATCTAAGATGCCATAAAACAATGCAATCAATCCAAGGGACAATACACGATATGCTAAATTTAAAGTTACCATTTCAACCCTGAAACGAGAACACTCCAACGCCCATAGAGCACAAGTTCAAAATAAAGAAGACATAAGAAAATAAGCGTTTAAGTCTCAAAAAGGGGCGACGCTATGCCCAAATTTTTTAAAAAAATTAAATAAAAATATTCATACTAGTAGATAATCAAAGGGAAAATCACAGGCCCTGGCGTCATCGTCTGCATCGTCACTCTTTTCTTGGGAATTGGGAAAAGGAGAAGGCAACGGAGGCGGCAGAGACATGCCGAGAGTTTACAAGTCTCTTTTCTCCAGCAAGTTGGAGAACTCATCAGGCGCGAGGGGTGCATTGTTATAGACCTCCTACAGCGGCTTCAAGTCCAGTCCCAATCCCAAGTTTAACCGTCTGCCATCAAATCCACCGTGCACATAATGCGCGTTACTGATCTGATAGACTGTCAGCACTTGCACTATTTTGGAGTCTTCGATCCCTCGATGTAGGTTGATCTCCTAGAATGTATTGCTTCGCATGAACTCCTCAGTGATGGTCAGCTGCTGCTCCGCGGTATGAGGCTACATTCATCGACCTATAGTCAGTAACGCCAAGATAACCCTAAAAGCAGAGTGCATAAGATGGATCATTTACGTACCTCATTGAGACCACATGAATATCCCTCTCCTTTTGCCAGCACCATCCTCTATTTATCCACTTCCAACTTCTCTTCGATCTCCCTGACACGTGTTTCAAGCGCAGTCTTCTCCTCTTTCAGCTTGATAACCTCCTCCTGGAACTTCTAGGCCTTGTTCTGAGCAACCAGGGCGACCTCACGATTAGCGGCCGCCTTAGTAGTAGCATCGAGGGCACAAATAAGCGTCTTATCTTTCTCATCTTGCAATGCTCTCAGTGCCTCAGTATTACTATCCTGATTCTCGGCCCTCAGTTGATCGATGCTAGTTTTTGTTCCTTATGAGCACTCTCCAAGCCTTGCGCCATGGCATCGATGATGCCACCTTGCTGAAAAAAGCAAACACATCGGCATAAGACTTAAATCTCCAACTAAGAATAGTTATGTATAAGTTCAGGTTAATGGTATCATTACCGAGCTGACCATCAGCAGCACAAGCCTTTCCAATTGGGTTCTCCCCTCAACAGACCTAGGACACCACGTGGTGAGAGCAAGGATTAGCATGTGTAAGGAATTAACCGCCTCTTCTTTAGATTGCGTGAACCCAATGAAGCGGATGTGCGATTCATTCGCAATAGCAGCTCTCGGGCTTTCCCCCTCGGGGCACCGCATCTTGACTTGGAGCACCACCTACCCAAACCCCAACAAGGACCTGCACCCCGAGTTGCCCAGTTGTGTTAGTCTGAGACCTGGTATGGGGAACTCTTTTCCTCTTTGCCCCCACGGCAACCCCAGTATCACTGTCTGCTCCGACATTATCAGTGGCACGTACATCAAAACCCCCAGAAGTATCCGCGTCCACGGGGATAAGGGAGTGCTCTCGTCCGCCGAGGTTCATGTCCTCAAATGGGTCAGCAGGTGCAGCACCTTGACTGGCTGTCTTAGCCTGTGACTGTGCCTGTGAGCTCTTCGCGCTGGCCTTGCCCTAGGGGCAATCGACATCGGCACCTCTGTTTGGGCCTCCTCAGCTTTTGTGGCCAAAACTTGGTTCATGCGAGCATGTCGACTCATGATAAAAGATTTTGCAAATACCAAAAAGATCATATTAATAACGAGAATTTGAAAAGCACTCGATTAGATATCTAACTTGACTAAAAGTCCTATAGAAATTGTTAAATCTCCAGTATATTGAACCGAAGACAATCGCCCAACGCTTAACGTTTCATCAGTAACCAACTTTGTTACATTGAACTTATGATTTGTCACTCTGATGGTGCTACCCCACCTCGGAGCCCCCACACCACGGGGAATTATAACCATTGGCTCCTCTACCCAGTCTCTCTTTAGAGACGAGTACTCACCTACCCAACTCTCCTCGATGTAAGAGTACCTCTTCTTCCAAATTTTTCGATAACCACTCCGCTCCCTGTACTGAAATTTAACCTTTTTTAAGACCTTTACGTGATAGAAGCACATTCCTTTATGTAACACCTTGAATAAAGACCAAAACTCATTGGGACCACAAGGAGCACCCAATCCTTTCATGACAAGTATAAACCCCCGACTATGCTGCAATCGCAAGACACAGTCGATATACGGCATATTCATCATTTCGACCTTGTTGTTAAACTTCTCTAACTCCCTCTCCTCGTTCTCGTATGACTTCCTATTAATGCCATTATCAACTAGCTAGTAAACGGGCTAGTAATCAGCTATTGGAAGGGCACAGTGGCATGTACAATGGTAAGTCTAGACATATTCGGTGTAGACATAATACCATAAGGCAGTTGATCTCTAATGGTGTCATTTCCATTAATTATATAAAATCAATGGAAAACCTATCGGATCCGTTGACTAAAGGCCTACCAAGAGATCAAACATATTGCCTATCGAGAGGAATGGGTTTAAAACCCAACACTAAAGAATCTTTATGATGGAACCCAACCATGTAGATTGGAGATCCCAAGATCTTGGTTCAATGGGAAAACGAAATTGTAAGGATTCAGAAACAGCACTTTGGAGTAAAACTCCAACTCATTCTCGTGTACGATGAATGTGCTACATGTAGAAAGGGTAAGGGTAAGTTTGACTTTTAATGATTCCTAAGATTAAAATAAGCAGAGTATGACAGGATATTCTTTGAAGGAGATCACCTATGTAAGTGTGGAGTTTGGCCACTTCATAAGAAAACAATTATGAACCCAAGAGCCGTCCAGGGCCAAAACGGACACAACCATGAGAACTAAAATTTGTTAGGGGAGTTACTGTGTGGATACAGTTGTCTTGGTTTACACCAACAGCTGAACGGTTCAAAACATCACGTTCACTGATCGACTAAGTAAATCTGAGGTATTTCACTAAGGAAGGTTCAAAGCAAAAAGCTACATATCCTGATGCAGTAAGCTTTCCACTTGAACTCTCTTGAATGTACACATTGAATTTTCATTCATGTGGGGGGATGGTGGAAAATTGGTGTTGCACCAATATTATATAATTTATTTCCATTAATTCCTATTTATAAAATTGAAATTTCGTTAGCTCAATGAAATCTACATTTTGTGTAGATGAATCTAGTATATTTAATTGTTCAAAACCAATTTGGGCTGAATGAAAAATTAAATGATAAAGTGAGCTAGTTGCGATAAAATATATTGATGGAAAAAAAAAGAAAATAAGTGAGAAGGTGAAAAGCCACCATCCCACATGGGAAAAAGAGAACTAACTTTTACACATTATTAGTTGCTTGTTTGTGATAGGGGTTTGGGCCCCAAATGGTACCACAAGTCTTTGAAGGGGAAAAGACTTAGATGGGCTATGCGTCAATTGAAGCCCACACGCACGCGCGTCGCCGCCGCCGTCTGTCTGGACTGGACCTGGACCCGGGTCAGGGCCGGGGTCGTTGGTCGTGGGTCACGGGTCATGGGCCGTGGGCCTGGGCTTGGGATTGAGATTGAGATTGAGCTTGGGCTTCCCTATCAATTACTTATTCTTTTTGACAAAGTTTAATTAAGTAGTTAATTAATTGTCTGAAAATTAATAAAGCAACAAATTAATTAATTAATTAAATCGTGATTAGGTGAAAGAATCTGGCTGATTTAGTGTGTTTAGTGGCTAAAAATATGGCGGGAAAGTCTAGTCAGCGAACAGTCACTTACGCACCCCGAGTTGCCCAGTTGTGTTAGTCTGAGACCTGGTATAGGGAACTCTTTTCCTCTTTGCCCCCACGGCAACCCCAGTATCATTGTCTGCTCCGACATTATCAGTGGCACGTACATCAAAACCCCCAGAAGTATCCGCGTCCACGGGGATAAGGGAGTGCTCTCGTCCGCCGAGGTTCATGTCCTCAAATGGGTCAGCAGGTGCAGCACCTTGACTGGCTGTCTTAGCCTGTGACTGTGCCTGTGAGCTCTTCGCGCTGACCTTTCCCTAGGGGCAATCGACATCGGCACCTCTGTTTGGGCCTCCTCAGCTTTTGTGGCCAAAACTTGGTTCATGCGAGCATGTCGACTCATGATAAAAGATTTTGCAAATACCAAAAAGACCATATTAATAACGAGAATTTGAAAAGCACTCGATTAGATATCTAACTTGACTAAAAGTCCTATAGAAATTGTTAAATCTCCAGTATATTGAACCGAAGACAATCGCCCAACGCTTAACGTTTCATCGGTAACCAACTTTGTTACATTGAACTTATGATTTGTCACTCTGATGGTGCTACCCCACCTCGGAGCCCCCACACCACGGGGAATTATAACCATTGGCTCCTCTACCCAGTCTCTCTTTAGAGACGAGTACTCACCTACCCAACTCTCCTCGATGTAAGAGTACCTCTTCTTCCAAATTTTTCGATAACCACTCCGCTCCCTGTACTGAAATTTAACCTTTTTTAAGACCTTTACGTGATAGAAGCACATTCCTTTATGTAACACCTTGAATAAAGACCAAAACTCATTGGGACCACAAGGAGCACCCAATCCTTTCATGACAAGTATAAACCCCCGACTATGCTGCAATCGCAAGACACAGTCGATATACGGCATATTCATCATTTCGACCTTGTTGTTAAACTTCTCTAACTCCCTCTCCTCGTTCTCGTATGACTTCCTATTAGTGCCATTATCAACTAGCTAGTAAACGGGCTCACCAAACAGCCCTTGTTGGGCGCTATCACCCTGACTATCTTCAAACATATTGTCTTCCCCCTTCCCACGCGGGACGAAGAGACCTCGCCGGCCTAATTCGACCGCGAATCTCTGACGCTTTGTTCTCTCACTGAGCTACTCAACTGGGCCCCCGAGTTATCACTCCATTCACTTCCAATGTCAACCGACATATTTGCATTCTGGTTTGACATTTTGCTTACAAACTGGAAATAAAATCAAAAACAGAGCTAACTATTCAAGTTCATCTCTACAATGCTAACAAAAAACAACAAAGAATTGTGAATTATAGCCTAAAATGCACAACCAAACTACCATTGGTATACGAAGTCGAGCGTACGCACTTGAAAAAAAGGAACATAACTGTAAGAAGTAGAAACACGGGTCAGAAAAAAGCACAAAACTTTTTTAAGTAAAACAGTCAAACAGAATCACGGTCGAACACAATAAGTATCGAACCAGAGATTCAACAATCAGGAAACTATTGAACATCTACTCGTTCGATACTGCTCAAATTTGCTCTCAGTTGGAACGCAGGTTGCAAATGAGTATTTTGTCTCAGTCGCACCCCTGTATATAGAGATCAGCCCACGATACAAGGCCTCAACTACCAGGCTCACATACGGAATAGTCAAACCAACAACGATTCCATACTCCTCCTAACAATCAAATCGCCTATGATTCGATACTAGGTATAAAAATAGAATCACCTAAGATTCAATACTCTCCAAAACAATCGAACACATGTTGATTAGATTCTCTCAAAAATGTTCGATTTGAATACGATATACATCAAACGGCTCAAAATCAATGTCGAACGATAGATCAAGCACAAAGCCATATATTTTTATTCGGCACTCATTCCTTCGGATTACGGCTCCCAAATGGGGGGCATTTTTTGAAGCCAGGTATTTTTGTTTGGCACTTGTTTCCTCAGATTGCGGCTCCCAAATGGGGGGCAAATTTTGAAGCCACATATTTTTATTTGGCACATGTTTCCTCGGATTACGGCTCCCAAATTGGCGGCATATTTTGAAGTGAGGTATTTTTTTTTGGCACTCGTTCCTTCGGATTACGGCTCGCAAATGGCGGCATATTCTGAAGCCAAATATTTTTATTTGCACCCGTTCCTTCGGATTATGGATCTCAAATGAGAGACATATTTTGAACAAAATTACTTTCCTATTTCAAGAACAGCAACAAACATTCTTAAATTTGACACCCGCTCTTGAATCAAGATCGACTCCCAAATTAAAGGGACTATATGGTGGGGGTATTTTAAGTGTCCAAAAACGAACTAGGCCTACCTAGCACATTATCGATCTAAAAGGAAAAGAATCGAACACATGTTGTTCGATAGTTCTCTGCCGATCGAACGATATCGTTTGATTATTATTCTTTTTGCAGAATGGGGCCTACGTCCCGAGGTCTATAAATACCTCAAATTCTGAGATTTACGCCAGATCATTAATTACGGTTTACCAACCCTACATCAATCGAACCAAACGTTCGACTGTTCTTTTAGTTCGAGAGGTATCCCGTTCGATCGGTCAACTTATTTATTCGATGGTTAGCAGTCAACATCCCAGTGCGAGGGTTTTCAAGATCGAATCGAGGACCATTCGATTGTCCTAGAATTAGACAACTATTTCATCGTCGAACCAATCTCTGTTCGACCATTCCCATTTCGATTCTTCAGGATTATTTTAGTTATTCTAGACTCTTTAACCGTGTAATAGGTGTTCCGAACAAAGCTAGTCCATTCCTTTTAATATACTAGCATAGTTTCGTATATTCCAGCCCCGCTTGTATCGTATTTTTCTATAACTTGTAACTCAGACAAAATAACACGAAATTAAACAGAAAGATGCAAGAAAACCCATTACAATGGTTTGTTCATGTGAAATAATGAATCATAGACACGTCAGTAAGGCAGAACGGGGACGACCGAAATGAATATGGATGAAAGTCATACGGTATGGAATTAATCTTAAAAGTTTACATGGTGACGAACCTCTTACTATATATCTAAAATGAATGGGGACAGTCATTCATGTGCAACTCGGCGTGATTCATAGTTTAGCACATACATTCAAATTACATCAAATAGTTGTGTTTGTGTTGGAAAATTGGTGTTGCACCAATATTATATAATTTATTTCGTTTAATTCTTATTTATAAAATTAGAATTTTGTTAGCTCAATGAAATCGACATTTTATGTAGATGAATCTAGTACATTTAATTGTTCAAAACCAATTTGGGATGAATGAGAAATTAAATGATAAAGTGAGCTAGTTGAGATAAATATATTGATGGAAGAAAATGAAATAAGTGGGAAGGTGAAAAGCCACCATCCCACATGGGAAAAAGAGAGCTAACTTTTACACCTTATTAGTTGCTTGTTTGTGATACGGGTTTGGGCCCCAAGGGGTACCACAAGTCTTTGAAGGGGAGAAGACTTAGATGGGCTATGCTTCAATTCAAGCCCACGTGCGCGAGCGCAAGCCGCCGCCGTCGTTCATCTGAACTGGACCCAGACCCAGGCCTGGGTTGGGGTCGGGGTCACGGGTCGTGGGCCTGGGCTTGTGCTTGGGATTGAGATTGAGATTGAGTTTGGGCTTCCCTATCAATTACTTATGTTTTTAGACAAAGTTAAATTAAGTAGTTAATTAATTGTCTAAAAATTAATAAAGCAACAAATTAAATAATTAATTAAATAGTGATTAGGTGTAAGAATCTGGCCGATTCAGTGTGTCCAGTGGATAAAAATCTAGCGGGAGTCTAGTCAGCGAACAGTCACTTATGTACCCAGTCAGCAGAAACAATGCCACCTTTCATCCGAATAGGTGTACAGTCAGCCGAAGTGGTGCAGATTCTGGCGGAAAAGCTGTGAAGTGGAAAGGATGTGTCCATTCAGTCACCTTCTAAGCCCACTTTCGACATCTATATAAGGCAGGCTCCTCCTCTTCCAAAATCATTCAATCACAAACATTCATTCTTTCTGCCTATTTTGTTTCGCGAGTTCAAAACAATCTTTTAGTTTGCCGTTTCTTAATATTCGAAATGCTGCCATATTAAGTAGATAGTCGTTGCATCTTGGGAAGCGATTGCCGATCAAACCGTAAGCACCGAGCGGGGCAAATATTGTTTTAAAGAGAAAGAGTCCAACTCTTGCCTCGACTTTAAATCTGGTTTGTTTTCTGTTTTACACCTGTTACGATCAATATATGTAAAACGACATTTTGCTTGTGTATTTCAAAAAAAATGTTACGATATCGCCTGTTCATGGTGGCGGTGAAAAGCCGAAAAAGTTTTTAGGCACTGATTTCAAAAGGTGGTAACAGAAGATGCTGTTCAACCTTACGACCTTGAACATGTCAAGGATGCTAACCGAAGAGGCTCCTGTGGTAACATAAGACGTGATTGATCCTTGTCCAAGGGTTGCCTTTGACGATTGAAGTCAAACTGACTTTCTGTGCAGGAACTACATCCTGAATGGATTAGACAACTCACTGTACAACGTTTATTCCACCATGAAGACGTCAAAGGAACTTTGGACGTCCCTTGACAAGAAGTACATAACAGAAGATGTTGGGTTGAAGAATTCATCGTCGGCAAATTTCAGGACTTCAAAATGACCGACTCGAAGACGGTGATGAGTCAAGTTCAAGAGTTGCAACTGATCCTACATGACCTAGATGAAGATAACATGAAACTCAGTGAATCCTTCCAAGTTGCTGCTATGATAGAGAAGTTGTCGCCGTCCTGGAAGGAGTTCAAGAACTATCTCAAGCACAAGCGCAAGGAGATGAATCTTGAAGACTTGATAGTCAGACTTCGGATTGAAGAAGATAATCGAATGTCTGAGGCCAAGCTAAAGCAGATGCAGATGGAGGCTAGAGCCAACGTGGTGGAACACAAGCCCAACTCTAAGAAGAGAAAGAATCAGGGCAATGGTGGAGGGCAACAAAAGAAGAAGAAGAAGTTCAAAGGGAAATGCCACAACAGTGGAAAGCCGAACCACATGGATAAAGACTGCCAACTCCCGAAGAAAGATAACCAGAACCCGAACTAGTCCAACCAGGTTGATGTGGTTCAAGAGAAGAGCGTTTCGGTCGACATGAGTGACCAGATGCTTACTGCAGTTGTCTTCGAGGCCAACATGGTGGACCATCCAAAGGAGTGGTTTGTCGACACCGGTGCCACCCGCTACATCTATTTCGACCGAGACATGTTCTCCACATACTACTCATTCAACAACCGGAAGTTGTACATGTAGAACTCTGCAACGTCTGACATCATCGGAAGTGGAAGAGTGGTGCTAAATATGACTTCGGGCAGAGAGATAACTTTGGTTGATGTAGTGCATGTTCCAGATATTCGAAAGAATTTAATATCTGGTTATGCACTTGATGCAAGTGGTCTTAGACTAGCGTTTGAGTCTGGTAAATTGGCGCTCACTAAGAATGTGCAATTTGTTGGTAAAGGTTACGCGGTCAACCGCATGTACAAGATTAATGTAATGACTGTAAAACGTGACCTTGAAAAGAATAATAAAACTATTACTTCTGCTTACTTGGTTGAGTGTTCAGATTTATGGCATGTTAGATTAGGACACGTTAACTTTAATTCTCTACGAAAACTAGTAAGCTTAGAGTTATTGCCTTCATTCAATATCGAATCTCAAAATAAATGTGAGGTTTGTTTAGAGGCTAAATTAACCAAATTACCATTTCCTTCTGTAGAAAGAAACACCGAACCTCTAGACTTAATTCACACCGATATATGTGACTTAAAATTTGTGCAAACTAGAGGTGGTAAAAAGTACTTCATTACTTTTATTGATGACTGCACAAGATATTGCATAGTCTACTTACTTAGAAGTAAAGATGAAGCTCTACAAGCTTTTAAAATCTACAAATTTGAGGTTGAAAATCAACTTGGCAAACAAATAAAAACTATCTGAAGTGATAGAGGTGGAGAATATGGAGCTCCATTTGACGAATTTTGTGCTTTTTCAGGCATCATTCATCAAACAACAGCTCCTTATTGACCAAATCAAATGGAATTATTGAACGCAAAAACCGTACTCTTAAGGAGATGATGAATGCCATGTTGATCAGTTCTGGTTTACCACAGAATTTGTGGGGGATGCAATCCTCTCAGCAAATCACATATTAAACAAGTTACCTCATAAAAGTAGAAATGAAACCCCTTTTGATTTATGGAAAGGTCAAAAGCCTTCCTACAAATACCTAAAAGTGTAGGGGTGTTTAGCAAAGGTGGAAGTACCTAAACCTAAACAAGTAAAGATAGGACCTAAGACCGTTGACTGTATTTTCATTGGATATGCGCACAACGGTAGTGCCTATCGCTTCTTAGTACATAAGTCTTAAATTCCTAATATTAATGAAAATATGATCATTGAATCAAGGAATGCAGTATTCTTTGAAAATATATATCCTTGCAAAGAAAGGAAAGAATCTTGTTCCCTTAAAAGAACATATGAAGCTGCAAAGGATAATCACCAGGAAGATGAAGAACCTAGACGCAGTAAAAGGGCTAAAACAGCTAATAGCTATGGTCCTGATTTTCTGACTTATATGTTAAAACACGAACCAAGGACAATTAGTGAAGCCTTGTCCTCTCTAGAAGCTCCCCTTTGGAAAGAAGCTATCAATTGCGAAATCGAGTCTATTTTGCATAACCACACGTGGGAGTTGGTTGATCTCCCAACGGGTAGCAAACCTTTGAGCTGCAAATGGATACTGAAGGGAAAGTATAAAGCAGATTGATCTATTGACAAGTACAAGGCCAAATTGGTGGCTAAAGGGTTTAGACATATATAAGGCCTTGATTTTTTCGACACATATTCACCTGTGACCAGGATCACATCTATTAGAGTGTTCATTGCTATTGCTGCATTGAAAGGTCTAGAAATACATCAAATGGATGTCAAGACAACATTTCTAAACGGTGAATTAGATGAAGAAATCTATATGGAGCAACCTGAAGGGGTTGTCGCTCCAGGAAAGGAGAAAAAGGTGTGCAGGCTCATTAAGTCACTGTATGGGCTTAAACAAGATCCAAAGTAGTGGCATGAAAAATTTGACAGAACGATGTTGTCAAATGATTTCAGAATTTATGAATGTGATAAATGTGTATACGTAAAAGGCACACCTAATGATTATGTGATCGTCTGTCTTCTATACATAGACGATATGTTAATCATGGGAAGTAATCATGACTTAGTCATGAATACCAAGAAAATGATGACCAAACATTTTGACATGAAAGACTTAGGGGTCACTGATGTCATATTAGGGATTAAAATCACTAAGACATCAGATGGGATCGTATTGTCTCAATCTCATTATATTGAGACTGCACTTAAGAAGTACAATGCATATGATGGTCCTCCGGCTAGGACGCCAGTAGACTTGAGTCTACACTTAGGCAAAAATCATGGAGAACATGTCTATCAAGTATAATATGCCAGGATAATAGGTTGTCTCATGTATATCATGAACTGCACTCGTCCTAATATTGCTTACTCAGTTAATAAATTGAGTAGATTTCGAGTAATCAAAACATAGATCATTGGAAGGCGTTAATTAGAATACTTAGGTATCTAAAATACACCTTAGATTATGGATTACAATACGGTAGATATCCAGCTATATTAGAAGGATATAGTGATGCAAACTGGATATCAGACTCTAATGACACTAAATCCACCAGCGGTTATGTCTTTACCATTGGAGGTGGAGCTGTGTGGTGGAAGTCCTCAAAACAAACATGTATAACTTGCTCCACGATGGAATCCGAGTTTATTGCCTTGGATAATGCTGGTGAAGAAGCAGAATAACTTTCTTGAGGACATTCCTTGTTGGAATAAGCCAGTGCCTGCTATTTTAATACACTGCGACAGCCAATCAGCTATTGGAAGGGCACAGTGGCATGTACAATGGTAAGTCTAGACATATTCGGTGTAGACATAATACCATAAGGCAGTTGATCTCTAATGGTGTCATTTCCATTAATTATATAAAATCAATGGAAAACCTATCGGATCCGTTGACTAAAGGCCTACCAAGAGATCAAACATATTGCCTATCGAGAGGAATGGGTTTAAAACCCAACACTAAAGAATCTTTATGATGGAACCCAACCATGTAGATTGGAGATCCCAAGATCTTGGTTCAATGGGAAAACGAAATTGTAAGGATTCAGAAACAACACTTTGGAGTAAAACTCCAACTCATTCTCGTGTACGATGAATGTGCTACCTGTAGAAAGGGTAAGGGTAAGTTTGACTTTTAATGATTCCTAAGCTTAAAATAAGCAGAGTATGACAGGCTATTCTTTGAAGGAGATCACCTATGTAAGTGTGGAGTTTGGCCACTTCATAAGAAAACAATTATGAACCCAAGAGCCGTCCAGGGCCAAAACGGACACAACCATGAGAACTAAAATTTGTTAGGGGAGTTACTGTGTGGATACAGTTGTCTTGGTTTACACCAACAGCTGAACGGTTCAAAACATCACGTTCACTGATCAACTAAGTAAATCTGAGGTATTTCACTAAGGAAGGTTCAAAGCAAAAAGCTACATATCCTGATGCAGTAAGCTTTCCACTTGAACTCTCTTGAATGTACACATTGAATTTTCATTCATGTGGGGGGATGGTGGAAAATTGGTGTTGCACCAATATTATATAATTTATTTCCATTAATTCCTATTTATAAAATTGAAATTTCGTTAGCTCAATGAAATCTACATTTTGTGTAGATGAATCTAGTATATTTAATTGTTCAAAACCAATTTGGGCTGAATGAAAAATTAAATGATAAAGTGAGCTAGTTGCGATAAAATATATTGATGGAAAAAAAAAAAGAAAATAAGTGGGAAGGTGAAAAGCCAACATCCCACATGGAAAAAAGAGAACTAACTTTTACACATTATTAGTTGCTTGTTTGTGATAGGGGTTTGGGCCCCAAATGGTACCACAAGTCTTTGAAGGGGAAAAGACTTAGATGGGCTATGCGTCAATTGAAGCCCACACGCACGCGCGTCGCCGCCGCCGTCTGTCTGGACTGGACCTGGACCCGGGTCAGGGTCGGGGTCGTTGGTCGTGGGTCACGGGTCATGGGCCGTGGGCCTGGGCTTGGGATTGAGATTGAGATTGAGCTTGGGCTTCCCTATCAATTACTTATTCTTTTTGACAAAGTTTAATTAAGTAGTTAATTAATTGTCTGAAAATTAATAAAGCAACAAATTAATTAATTAATTAAATCGTGATTAGGTGAAAGAATCTGGCTGATTTAGTGTGTTTAGTGGCTAAAAATATGGCGGGAAAGTCTAGTCAGCGAACAGTCACTTACGCACCCAGTCAGCAGAAACAATGCCACCTTTCATCCGAATAGGTGTACAGTCAGCGAAGTGGTGCAGATTCTGGCGGGAAAGTTGTGACGTGGAAAGGATGTGTCCGTCCAGTCACCCCCTAGGCCCACTTTCGACATCTATAAAAGGTAGGCTCCTCCTCTTCCAAAATTATTCAATCACAAACATTCATTCTTTCTATCTGTTTTGTTCCGAGAGTTCAAAACAATCTTTTAGTTCATCCGTTTCTTAATATTCGAAATACCGCCATATTGAGAAGATAGTCGTTGCATCTTGGGAAGCGATTGTCGATCAAACCGTAAGCACCGGGCGGGACAAATATCGTTTTAAAGAGAAAGAGTCCAACTCTTGCCTAGACTTTAAATCTGGTTTGTTTTCTATTTTACACCCGTTACGATCAATAGTTTGTAGTTATCTTAATTAGTAATTATAAAAATGATTAACTATTATAAAATACTTAGAAAAGCATAAAAAATAAAAGCATAACAATTATATCACTGCTACACCTTTCTATCAAATAAATGAATAAAAAAGTGCTACTCAACACTCTTTGTACAGTTAAAAAACATTGCCAAAATCGTTAGTATTTTGGTCTTATTTTGTTCGGGTAACAAAACACCGTAAAGCGTTACAAAGAAGTTATAAGTTGCCAAAATAATGCTAATCAATTATAAGTCGGACTAGCTTGATCCAGAACACCTAATACAAGCTTACTAGGCAAAACAAGTAAATTACAAAGTATTAATAGCGCATCGAATCTTAAGGATTCGATCTAGACAATGTCGAATCAGGTGTGTTCGACGCTGGATGAGCTTGAGTGGTTCAGTATCAAATCGAGGTCCTTTAATCTAATAGTGTATCGAATTCAAGTCCTTCGATCTAAGTATATGTGTGAATTTCGAGTATTGAATTGGCCTTCTTCGATGTAAGGTTGAATATCGAATGCAAAGACTCCGATCGAGTGGTGTATCGAATGCTGGGGATTCAATCTTGAGTAAGTTGGAGTGAGCTAGGTCACATAATTCGAGCACCCCCCCTCACGCACTAGCGCACGATTCGCGAACTCACGAATTGAGTGCGCGTGCGGCGCTCCAGTGCGAATTAGTATTTACTAATTCGCACATTAAGATATACTAATTCGCGAACTAAGAAATACTAATTCGCGAACTAAGACATTCTAATTCGCGATTTATACATTGATAGTGCTCGAATTAAACATTAATAAATCGCGAATTAAGTGTAAATGCGTAATTTGTGCACAAATTTTCCTTTTTTTTCCTTTTTTTCCTTTTTTTTTTTACTTTTGAAATTCACATGAACAAAAATCATATATAGTTAAGATTTGGAGGAATTTTTAAATCTACCCATTAAGTTTGCCATTTTTTTAAAACTACCCAAAAGAATTTCGGGCTTCAAAAATATCCCGTAACTATATGTATACCTTATCAAAAATACCCAATCTCTCTTATTCGGGCTATTTGGTCCACGTAGCGGCCACATCGCCGCCACCTAGAATTTTTAGGGAATTTTCATCAAAACGACAAATAAAATGGGCATTTTTAATAATTCGTTCATAATAGAATAATTCTACCTACAAAAATTTAACATATACTTTCAGAAAGCAGAATATTTTCAACAGACATAATTAGTTTAAAGCTATTTCGAATAAAACATCAAGCTTAAAAAGTATTAATTAGATTTGTTGCAAAAAATTAATTTCTGAAAATTTATATCGTTTGATCAAGATGAAGTTTTTTTCTGAATTATTAATTAAATAAAAATCTAGTTTAATTAATGGAATTCTTATTTTTTTAATTTTCTTTTATTATCACGTTTTTAAATAGTATAATATCAAAAAATTTAAGATATAAATATAAATAGTAGTTTAGTTTTTAAGATATAAATATAAAAAAGTAAGCCAAATAATAAATACTAGTAGTTTAGTTTTTAAGATATAATATATTTTGTTGATGCTTGCAAGTGAGTGAAATATAGCATGTCTCCATGTCACTCATTTTCTGAATGTAATAGCAAGTAATTTAGATGCAGTGATGAACAAACTGACATTTTGATGAATGAAAATATTTATCTTGTTTATGATTAGTATTGTTTTGATGGAAATAATCATTTTGTTACCTAATATTAAAAATTTTACTTAATATTATTAATATTTTAATATTTTTTTAATAGACGCATTAGAGGCGCATTAAGAAGTGAATTTTTGAAAATAGGCGAACTGGCGCACCCGCACACACACGCGCTCGCGTTTACGACTTATGTGACATAGGGAGTGAGTATTGAATGAGTGCTGAGAATTTCAGAGGACGGGGTATTTATAACCCCCGTCCCGCCGTACCCAAAGGCAGTTGGGGAAAGTTTATCGAATTGGGATGATTCGATCGGCTTCTTAGATCGAATTGGGTCCATTCGATGCTCGTCCAGTATCGAATTTATGATGTTCGATGCACTGTTTCAGTGGGCCTATGTCCTTTGGTTGGCCCAATATTCATATTGGGCCATTCCTAAAATACCCCCATCATATAGCCCCCCAAATTGGGAGACAGTGTCGATCAGAGAGCGGGTGCCAAACTTAGAAAATTTACCTCACTTGTCGCTTCATGTTTGCGATTCGGATAATGCTGAAAATCATGCCCCCGATTGGGAGGCGGTCTCGAACAGAGATCGGGTTCCAAGTTTTGAAGCCCTGAACTCTTTACGTTGAAAATCATGCCCCCGATTGGGATGCAGGGTTTGAAAGACGTGGATCCCAAGCATACCTTAAACCATGTTCCAACCTATCATTTTATGTGCGCTTGTTATGGCAGATAATCGATGTGTATCCTTTTTAATGTTTGTGATGCGATCGAATGAGCATTGGTCGATATTGGTATCTGCATCGAATGGCAACTGTTCGATGGATGTTTTGCTAATTTTTGCTCTTAGATCGAATCAGCGGCGTTCGATGTTGAAATGTATATCGAATTGGCCCGATTAGATGCTTGCTTTGATGGGCTTACTAGGCCTTTTCCAGGTCTATATAAAGGAGTAATATGGTTGAAGAGCTCATTTCTCCTTTCGTAGAACCTAGGCTCAAAAGTAAGTAGCATCAAATGGGCGATGTTCGATACAGCCCACATCGAATGATTGTGATTCGATGTTGTATGTATCAAACGTAGATCATTCTATCTAATGCGTTTGGAAGACATTGTGCTTGCTTTTTGCTGAATGTGTAGGTTTTGCCTCTCACTTCTTTTAACATTGCTCTTCCTTTTCAGGCAATTTGATTCGCAATCGTTTCTTGATTTCCCAGCTATAATCAAGGTAAATGATTATGCGCTTACTCTATGGATCGTTTTATTTTTGCATAGTGAATGGTTATTTAAACATATCGCATAGTTTTTGTAAGTGCCGAGAGTGACGTATTCGCGCATAGTCAACCTTTTTCCTTTTTCCTTTTATTTCAGTTTGTGTCGATCAAGATGGTGAATTCTGAATCGACTTTGGGATTGAGTCTAGTAGTGGCTCGACCTCCGTTTCAACCGAGTCTATTGTGGGCCCTACAACTGCTCCCGCGGGTTCGGATATAAGACGAGGAGATGATAATGAGCTAATTCATATTGATTATGTTGACTCGCCTAGGGATGATCATCCAGGTGGTAACGATGATCAGTCATCCTCGCAAGGTGGGATAATCGTTTTCTTCTCAGGATAATCGTGCCGCCAATGAAGCGGGCAAATAAATTGAACTTACCAATAGGGAGATTGATGATTATGTGGAGATCCCAGGGATGGCGTATAACACTTACGTGTCGTGGTTGTAACATAGTCGCCCTTATATTCGTGATAGGTACAACATACCGAATAGGTATAAGTTAGTCATTCATAGCCCGGACGATCGCATGGATACCCCGCCCACTGGTCACCTCACAGTGTTTGTAAGTCAACTGTCCAATGGGATGAGGTTCCTTATACCAGTTGAGGTTAAATAAATTATGCGGTCCATCAGGCCTGTACCGACTCAACTTACGCAGAATTCATTTGGGCATATCATTGGTTTTATCATCATAATGAAAGCCTTAGGTGAACCTCAAGGTCCCAACAAGTTCTAGGCCCTCTTTGAGGTTTGCAGGAGGGAAGTAGGTTTTTATCACATTAAGGTGTTAAGGAATCACAAGTTTCTGAGTGGCGGGGCCATTAGCTATGAAAAAGATTGGAAGAAACGTTACTTCTACATTGAGGAGAGATATGAGTGTGAATATGAAACGTGCCGCGATTAGTTTCATGAAGCGAGAGTTGTGATACCGCCAGGTGTACGTCCACCTTCATGGGACTGTACTTTTGTTTCAAACTTAGTTCGCGACCACCAATTTGACGTTAAAAAATTAGTAGAAAACCGTGTACTATCCTTAGCAGGATTGTCTCTTGTTCGATATAACGGGAGATTTACGCTTGGTATAGCTTCTTTGTCTTTAGTTGATTTTCTATTTTCGTTTATCATTATGATGATACTAAGAGTGTCTTATTTTTTCAGTCGAATTCATCACGGATCATCATGCCCGGATCAATCGAGCCCTAGCCGATGAGAATGAAGATTCATAGACTACCTTTGTTCCCCAGTCCCACTCCCAAGGAAGAGGAAGAACAAGGGCAAAAAGGTAGCAACTAATGCTCCAGCCTCGTCCCACGTCGAGGCTTCTGTTGATCCTTTCGAAGATGTGTTGGGACAAGGTCGGGCAGAAACTCCTCCTCCTATTGATCTTAGCCAAGCATGAGGTTTTGATGGTGTTGCCGCTGTCCAAGGCGATCATAGTGAGGCTGCTGCTCAAGCAGAGCGGAGAAGAGTCCATCAGACTTGTTCTCAAACCAAGGAAGTTATCCCCCATGCGGCGCGGACATCTGGTCAGGGTGCTACTAGCGGCTCTGCCCCTGTAGAGGGGCAAGTGTCAGGACGGGGCCAAGCCATGGTCCGCGTGCCCATGTTGGTGGATATGAGGTTTCTGAAGAGGAGTCGATTGAGGCCCTGAAAGTTCTTCTTCCAAATCTCTCAGTTCCTCATGCAATCTCTGTCGAGGAAAGGAAAATGGTGGAGTGGAATGCTCTCCATATATTAAATGCAGTAATATTATTTATTTTTCGAATGCATTTGTATGAGAATCATTGTGTGATCACGTAAGTCCTTGGTTTTTCTCTTTTAGGGTGGTGGATTTGTGGATATGTTAATGACCCTGGTCGAGGCTTACGAAGAAAGGATGAGCGGACAGCATCAGGTTGGAGCCGAATTCCGTGGTAATGACCCTGATGCTTTGAAGGCCGCTCTGGATGAGAATGAGAAAGCCCTGCAAAAGGTGAGGGAGTACGCTGCTAGAGCTGCCTGTGACAAAGAAGTGGTGAGACTTGCAAAGAAGACCGTTGATCAGCTTCAATTTCAAGTCACCAATCTTTCGTCCAACAAAGGTGAGCTGGCGAAACGAGTTGCCGAACTCGAGAAAGAACTGGCAACCGAGAAAGAAAGGTTTGAGCGGGCCGAGGAAACTGGATATGCTCGTGGCCTCGGTGAGGTAAAGTAACTTTACATGACTATAAGTCTATATTCTTTTATTCTTCCTTGTTAATCTCATTTTACATCGTGCAGGTTCCTTCCGCGCAACAAAGGGTGGAGATCGCCGAGGAGTTCCTTCGGAGCTATATCTTCTGAGAGATTAGTGCTCGGAGGGGTGCCCGGGAAGCCCAGAAGGCGCAGGTTCTCACTGTGCACCAGTTTTACAACACCAAATATGTCAGTGGGCGCTTCAACCCCGGTTGGCTCGATCTTTCGTTGGGGCCAAACAGAGATATTCTACCACCCGCCGTGAATGATCAGTCAGCCTCTTCGGATGCATTTACCATGATACTTGAGAGCGACAACCTCGTTTTTTGGGGAATCTCTCCACCACCTCATATGCCTCCAGATTATCCTTCCTCCGAGGACGAGGATGACGCTGAAGCCTAAGGGCTTCAGTTTTATTTTTGTTTTGTAATGAACAATTTCTAATCTATTTTTTGGCGCTGCGTCGTTTTTTAATGTTCTGAACAATTTGAATAATTGCATCATCGTCGCACATTATTCGTGGGATTTTTTTTATGGTTTCTTATCTTTTTGGCTCGTATCCATTGCCTTTTTCTTTCAATCGCTATGGTTGCTTTTTACTTTATTTTGACAACTCGAACGCCCTTTCATTTTATGGGGTGGTAAGTTTCCTTTTGGGTATATGATTAGTATTTTATTACTTCTAGCATAGCGGTTATTCCGTTTTCTATTTTTCCGAGATTCACGGTTATCACTTGCCACTTTGGACATAGTGTCCGTTTCTTTTTTCATTTTTCAGGATTTGCGGTATCACTTGCCACTTTGGGCAGAGTGTCCGTCGCTTTTCTCATTTTTTCGGATTTGCGGTATCACTTGCTTGGACAGAGTGTCCGTCCCATTTTCATTTTCGAGATTTGCGGTATCACTTGCCACTTTGGACAGAGTGTCTGTCCTTTTTTTTTGTTTTTGGGATATGCGGTATCACTTGCCACTTTGGACAGAGTGTCCGTCCCTTTTTTCATTTTTCGGGATTTGCGGTATCACTTGCCACTTTAGACATAGTGTCCGTCCCTTTTTTCATTTATTGAGATTTGCGGTATCACTTTCCACTTTGGACAGAGGGTCCGTCCCTTTTCTCATCTCTTTTGGATTTACCTATGGCATTTGTTTCTTGAGGCAGAGTGGTTGTCCCTTCTTTCGTCGGAGTAAACCTTTATGGGTCTTGCCTTGACAGTTGGGACAGATTGTTAACCTCTTCTATTTTTGAAGTGAACTTTCTTAGGTCCTGCATAAAATTGATATTATGCATGCCTCCGCATAATGAGATGTTTCACATTTGGCATTTATACAAAGATAATAATACGATTGATTTGTCAAAAGTGTTTCTCTTGGAAACGAATTCATATAAAGAGAATAAGATAAAGCTTGATTTCAAGTCCAACTCTCCTATGTTCTCCGAGGCAGCCCTTGGGGATCAAGTCTTCAGTGTCCCTGTTTTAAATTAGTATATGGTTGCCCCTCATGCTCGTCAGGGCAGAGGGGACGAATTAAAGTTGTTCAAAATATTCGGGAAATTATAGACTTGCAAAAATTAAATAGGATCACTTCAATCAATGTGCTCCATCTCCATGGGAGCCAGCGCTTACGCTGCTTCTTGCTCCACATGTGGTTGCGTTCGAAGCGACGCAACATAGCATTTCCAGCCCTTAATGTGGTATGCGATTACTTCACCGGTTTCGGTAGGAGTGGGGAATTTCACCATTTGGTGGTAAGTTAACGCCAATGCCATTGTATGAGAAAAGCATGTCGACAACAACATAGTTTGCCAGCAATGTTCTCCTTTGAGGCGTGGTTCCGAGTGAAGTAGGGAGCGAAATCATTCCGCGAGGCACTATCTCTGGGCCTCCGAATCCATGAAGCGAAGTTCTTACCGGTTCCAATGTCTCACCATTCAGCCCCATTTTCGCCAAAGTGGAGCCGAATAGCACATTAACTGAGCTGCCATGGTCCACCAACATTTTTGTCACGCCGAAGTTGGCTATGTTCGCCGTTATTACCAATGGGGAATCCAAATTTGTCGTTTGAATAGCTTGGGCGCTTAGCTTGCGCAGATCCATTGTTGAGAAGGTGATCTCTTCCTGCAGTATTTCCTCTATTCTTAATATGTTAGCGAAATTGACAAACTTGTCTGACTCAACGAGCCTTGAAATCTTTTTTTTGCCATTCTTGGAATCCTCCTCTACTGGGCCACCTCGTATCATGTTTATCATGCCTCCTTTGATGTTGCCATTCCCAATTTGAGGATATTTCAACATATGCGGATGGTTAACTATCTTTTGCTTGTCCTTTTTGGGCGACGGTGATCTTTCCCTATCGGCGTTGTCCTCTTGCTCTTTCATCTTTCTTACAAACTCCACGAGTTTTCCGTCCTTTACCAGTAGTTCGATCTCGTCCTTGAGATCTTTGCACCCTTCGGTTTCATGTCCCTTCTGATTATGGTATTTGCAAAAATGGGTCGAATACATTATCGCCTTTGAATCTTTCATCTGTCTGGGCTCTTTCAGCCACTCTTTCCTTTTTGCCGTCCGGAACACTGTTATGATGCTAGCATTCAGAGGCGTGTATCGCCTCGACGATGCATCTCGGTACATGTTGTTCATGTTTCTGTTGTTGTTGCAGTTTTGGTCCTCCCTTCCTCTTTCCTTCTCTTTTGTGGGCACGATAATGGCTAACTTGGTTGCCATCATTTCTTCACGGTGAACCACCCCCAGCGTTATCTTGTTTATCTCTTTGATAGTGTTGGGTATCCGCTTGAGTACATCCTCGGCGAAGACTGTATTGCTGGTTGTTCGGAAGAGTATACTCATTACCATCTCTCCACTTGGGCTGTCTATCCTAAGCAGCTCTGCAGTGGAACGCCTCATGAAATCCTTTAGCCTTTCATTGGTTTCCTGCTTCTTTGAGTATAGATGGGAATGATCTAGAACCAGCCTAGCCTGACTTGAGAATTGGTCCTCGAACATGTTCCTCAGTTGCTTGTAAGTTTTGATCGACCCTGGAGCAATTCGAGTAAACCAGTCCATCGCTACCTCGGCCAAGGTAGTGGGAAATATTCTGGCATGTACGTTCTCGTTGAAACCGTACAAGGTCAGCTTGCTGTACAAATGGAAAAGATGATCGTGGGGATCAGATTTTCCGTCGTAAGTTTTCAAATCGGGGATCTTCTCCCCGCGCCCTATGACCTCCGTCTATATTTCTTCAGAAGATGGAGAGCTCCGCAGAGCACTTCTCACTCGCTCCATTCGGCCTTCGACCATTGCTTTCTCTTTTTCAAGCCTTTTTAGCTTTCTTACTACCTCATCATGCTCCCTCTTGGGGTCGCGGCTTTCCCCGCATCTCCTCGCATTTTTATCTTCTTGTCTACTTGGTTCATCCTTCTGATTTTCCTCTATTTCTCTTCTTATTGCGCCATGGTGCCTCTGTGATTGCACCTCCACAGAATTTGGTTTGCCTCTGCGGTCGTCCCTATGTGATTTGTCGTTATTTTACACCTCCACCGAGTCAGGTCTCTCTCTTCTACCATCCTGATGTGACTTTTCCTTGTTTGCTTCTTCCGGACCTATGGCCGTGGAAGCCTGTCCCCTTACGTCCTCAGTGCATCCCACCGACGGTGGTGTTTGCATTGGTGGTGCGGGGGCCAAACACTCAGCCAATGCGGATTTCACCATGGCCATAATTTCATCTCTCAAATTGTTTGGGAGCGAAGCTGTGGTTATTGTCGCCCCAGTTGCTCCTGCATTCGCTGTTGGTATCTCCTCTCCTTGCGGTCCTGGTATCTCTCGCCTTGCAGGCGTGGGTACCTCAGCGGGTAGTGTTGATGGTCCCGTAACCTCGAGACAGTTGGGATAGCGGTTGCTCGCTCACCCTCTTCATTTGGGCTTTCTATTGCTCTACTCAGAGATCAGGTGGTAACTCTAGAAGTCATGCCTAATAAACTGAGAAATGTGGTGTTCCCAGAGACGGCGCCAATATTTTTGTCTTATTTCGTTCGGGTAATAAAATATCGTAAAGCGTTACAAAGGGGTTATAAGTTGTCAAAATAATGCTAATCAATTATACGTCGGACTAGCTTGGTTCGAAACACCTAATACAAGCTTACTAGGCAATACAAGTAAATTACAAAGTATTAATAGTGTATTGAATCTTGAGGATTCGATCTTGGTAGTGTCGAATCAGGTGTGTTTGACGTTGAATGAG
Organism: Linaria vulgaris; assembly: GCA_948329865.1. Lineage (NCBI taxonomy): Eukaryota > Viridiplantae > Streptophyta > Magnoliopsida > Lamiales > Plantaginaceae > Linaria > Linaria vulgaris. The sequence goes on from OX415253.1 coordinate 45,349,156, forward strand.
CTTGAGTGGTTCAGTATCGAATCGGGGTCCTTCGATCTAATAGTGTATCAAATTCAAGTCCTTCGATGTAAGTATATGTGTGGATTCTGAGTTCGAATTTGCCTTTTTCGATGTAAGGTTGAATATTGAATGCAAAGACTCCGATCGAGTGGTGTATCGAATGTTGGGGATTCGATCTTGAGTAAGTTGGAATGAGTATTAAATGCGTGCTGAGAATGTCAGAAGACGGGGTATTTATAACCCCCGTCCCGCGGGACCCAAAGGTAGTTGAAGAAAGTGCATCGAATTGGGATGATTCGATCAACTCCTTAGATCGGATCAAGTCCGTTCGATGTTCGTCTAGTATCGAATTTATGATGTTCGATGTACTGTTTCAGTGGGCCTTACTCCTTGGGTCGGCCCAATATTCATATTAGGCCATTCCTAAAATACCCCATCACTTAGTATACAAAAGGTTGTGATTCTAATATTTTGATTATACTTCATAAAAAAAAATTGAATTGCATACCCTTAAAAGTTGGTCGGCCCAAATTTTATAATTCTTATTATTATACTAGACTTCTAGGGGTGAATACACAATATCTGTGTACGTATTCTGTTTATAGAATTTTAACCGATCGATATATAAATATGTAGAATGCAATATTTTCCCTCATTAGTATGATAACTTCCCAAATCTGCTACCAATTTTGGAGACATCCCAAAGGAATCAAGAGCCCAGATTATCATTAATTCTAATTGTTAGTTCAAGGGCGCAATTGCATATGATACATATGCGTATGTTTTTGGTCCTTGCCCGGCCGGGTGCATTGAATCCAATGAATGTTCAAATAACTTATGATTCACATGTTAGACTTGGACTACAAAGGCACCACAAGTTGTTATTCACAACTACTTCATTAGATTCTTCCAAAAATATCATCGAACTCGAACTCTGACTAATGATATTGATAATTCACATGTCATACAACCCCTCAAGTCGTCTATATCCAAAAAGGTCTGGTAAGAATACACTTCATAACATAAGATGACATCCTCACGACCCTACCTCTCATAAGCGACATATATAACCAATATCAATCAAGATAACCAGTTGCATAACAATCTCCTAGAAATATTGTTCCTAGAATATATAATGGCTCTGGCCTCTCGGACAAGTACCCTGTTGAAGCTTTGAACTTTGTGCATGGCCAAATCGTCAATAGCTTGTCAAGAGAGACACTTGGCAAAAACCTCTAGTCCTATACGTACTACGACGACTCGGGCCTATAAAAAGCTTACTTTATAGCAGCAAAGAGAGTAAGAACACGTCAAATACTAATGACTCATCGCGTCCTTGGTAGTTTTTCTTCTACCATTATAATATACAAGATTATTTTGTTGTATAAGCTCGAGGTCAAGAATAGAGTTTTTTTTATTGTTAAATAGATTTTGCAGTGCGCCAATCGCATAGATTGTTATCATGTATGATGTTAAAAGAACATAAACAAGATTACGTATGTGGTACCACATGTGTATGGCACTAGTTGTTAGAGCATATAACGTGCCATAAAAAGTATTTAACAAATTTTTTTCATGTAAATGTAAAATGATATATTCATGTCACGTCAATAGTTGAATGGGTTATATTTGTCATCCCATTAGATTGCGCACACGAGAAAAATGTGTAACCTAACTATAATATATCTTGCTTGCATTTGTTGAACGATTGTATGATATTGTGTCAATAACATAAATGGTGATATTTAAGTTGATCAGATGTTAAGAGTATTTTTCTAATTAAATCGAAATAAGAAGGGTAACATGACTGTTTGTTTTCTATAATAACTAATAAATTTGTTAGTTTTTGACTTTAGGTGCTAATTATACTTGTTCATTTGACTTGATAGCTTTTAAAAGGATAAATTAGAACAGAAACAAAATGAAAAACAAAAAGAGTTGGAAAATTGTTGGAACGCAATTACCTAAATAGTGGAGAATTAAAGATGTACAAAACTATTACCTATAAAGGTATAAAGTTTATAAATTAGTTTTAATCCAATATATATTATAATAAAACTTGACAAAAGCGACTCGGGGCTGAAGAGCAACGGGGTTGGTTGGCGCGGCACCACGTACAAGCTTCCTCCAACATTAAATAAGAATTATATTTACGTTTGTAAATCAGTTTCAAATGAAAATTATGTGTATTTAATAAAATATAAGATATAATTATCCCATGTGACTAGATATGCAGTTGTTATGCCTTTTATTTTCAGAATTTGCAGGGTAAGAAAGATTCTGACACGCAGAGGTATCGTCATAGAAAAGTGAAAATACCTCAGAATTATTGACCTAAATTTAGACTTTTTTGACTGTAACGGCTGCTCTTCAAATCTTCTAGTCAAATGTCGTGAATTTTCCTATTATAATAAATTCTTTGGAAATTTAGATCCATTACTATAGTTATTACATGGAATATTGAAATTTAGATCGATTTCTTAAACCTCAATAGGCTGAAACATGTATCGAAACTGATTTATCTTCTTTTGAACTTATTTAGGACAAATTTACTTTTGTTGTTTAAAATAGTGTCTTTATTTTAGCATAAAGCATGGTATAGAGAAAATTTTCACAATGATCAACATAAATATTACACGGTCAGTTACAGGTTTGTAACTAAAAGCACCCGTTAAATTATCAATGTATAGTGTGTTTTGCAATGCGCCTCATAACGTTTAGAAAAGAGAAAACTCACCACTTACTTATTCGATATTGTTCGAATTCCCTTGGGTACTGTTGATTAGTTATTCATTTCAGATACATATCTCAATTTTTGTTTGATTACTTACTCATTTTAGATACGTATCTCAATTTTTGTTCGTTAAATTTGATCACAGTGAAGAGTTTGCATAGGCGAAAGAACAATATATATATATATATATATATATTATTTTTTTTAACTTTAGAGTACACATTGCGAGACAAATCATAAATTGATGGGCTTAACAGACCCTTACAAGAATATCCATTGAAGTTTGAAAATTTCACCATAACCTCCCTCAAATGAGCAACCAACTTAAAATGACTAATAAAACTAATAATTTGACAATTATAATCGCCGTCAAATGTATTTTAAAATTCAAAGACACTTGAAAAGACTTACGTGTTATCGTTTTCGTATATAAATTTTATTATTTAACCAAAATGTTTTTTTAAGAAAAAGAACTTTACAATATAGTTAAATGATCGAAAACTAAAGATACTATTTAATTTTTAATAATTCTTAAAAAGTTAAATTTACAGTGTTTAAGCTTGTGAAAATGAAAATGTCAACAGATTTTTTACCTAGAGGTTTTGTGCAAATATCATATAATATATGTTACATCCACGCCCCTTAAGATTTTTAATTGATATAAAAAGTCAAAAAGTCTTTATAATATTATATGAAATCAACAAATTAACGTTTGACTTTTCACATGAAGACACTATAATCTTTTGAACCTATGAGAATTGTTTTTAATTTTCAACGTGATTCGTCGATTTGTTTAGGGCGAGCGTTTCAATATGCCGTATTATATGAAAGTTATACAGAACGACAAGAAGCTTAGAAGCATATATAAAGAAGTTGTACTCAACTAAGACTAATGGAGAGAATTCATATGTTTGAACTTCACCTGAATCGTATAAGCTACCCACTTATATAAAGAATTACAGAATTGAATGTTATATATATATATATATATTATGTTTTTGTATATGAGAACTTGAAATATATATATATTATATGTTTTTGTATATGAGAACTTGAAATATATATATATATATATATATATATATATTATATGTTTTTGTATATGAGAACTTGAAGAGGTGTAGTTGTAATTATCCTTCAATCACATTCATTTTGCAACAAGAAACTTTTTTACTTAATAGTTCAAACCCATCATTTCCTCATTTAATTTCCCCACTCCAAAGTGTCTTTTTTGCTCACAAAATCTCTCCCACCTTCCACTCTCTTTCATCTCTCTCCACAAAACCACCTATAAATAGGCAAGCATCTCTTGCTGCCATGTCTTCATATACTACCTCACCTTCCCACAACTCCAGCTCATCTATCCTTCTACTAACAAAAAATACACCTCATAATATCATTCTCCAATCACTCTCTTGCACAATTCATCAAACACAAACACAAACACAAACACTAACACAAAAATGGTTGCCCTCTCACAACCACCAATGGAACAGTTCTCCATTAACAACACCACCACCACCACCGCATTCTTCCCTGGTGTCCCTTTAATCGATCTCTCTCAACCCGACTCGAAAACGAAGCTCGTTAACGCCTGCGAAGAGTTCGGATTCTTTAAGGTGGTCAATCATGGAATCCCAACTGAATTCATCCAAGAATTGGAATCAGAAGCTGTTAAGTTCTTTGCTCTTCCCTTGTCTGAAAAGGAGAAAACAGGAGACCCTGACCCTTTTGGATATGGAAGTAAGAAAATCGGACCCAATGGCGATGTCGGATGGGTCGAATACTTGCTCTTGAATACGAAGTCCGATTCGGATTATAAGAAATTCGCTTCCGTTTTCGGTGAAGCTGCCGAAAATTTCAGGTTAGCTTTTAACAAGTTTTATTAAACTGTCGTCTCGTTTAAAAGCTCAAACTCATTAATCCAATATGTGAATATCGTGAGGGTTCGAGTCTGGACAACGACGTGAACTCTGATACCACATTAAATTGTCCGTCTCGTTATAAAAATCAAGCTTGTTACTCCAACAAATGAATGTAGTGAGCCTAAACATTAAGCTGAACTTCGATACCATATTAAATTATGTGAACCTTTATTAATGATTAATATTTATTAGTTTATATTTAACTCCTAAACTTTGTAGCAATATATTGACACGCGGGTGATGTTGCAATTTTGAATCCAATATACTGAATTGTCCTATCATCTAAAAGTTTGCCTGAAAAATTTCTTGTTTATTGTGACAGGCGTATCGTGAACGATTACGTATCCGCAGTAAAAAGAATGGCGTGCGAGATTCTTGAAATGTTGGCTGATGAACTGAAAATCCAGCAAAGGAATGCTTTTAGTAAGCTTTTAATGGATGAACAGAGTGACTCTGTTTTCAGGCTGAATCACTACCCACCCTGCCCCGAATTTCAAGAATCCAGGAACTTAATCGGGTTTGGTGAGCATACCGACCCGCAAATTATATCCGTTTTGAGATCCAACAACACTTCGGGTCTTCAAATTTCACTGAAAGATGGGAGTTGGATACCTGTTCCACCTGATCAACATTCTTTTTTCATTAATGTTGGTGACTCACTGCAGGTAACATAACACTTTTTTTTTTGTTTTAAGTTTACCTAAGTATTAAATAATTTAGTTGCGATATTTTTTAGCAATAAGTTACATAGAGTTACATGCGTTTCAAAGACGTGTGTGGGTATATCAATTAATTAGCACGAGTCATATATAGTTATTCTTTTTCTTTGATGTGAAGTTTACTAGGTTTGACTACAATTATTTGGGTGGTCTTTGAACCCTACACACTACACAGCCTCCCCCTGTTAAATGCACGCGTTTTTTTTGTCAAAAGGAGAACTTTTAGCTTTTATTTTAGATTCTCTCTCCAATATCAATATAATTTTAGGATATGTAGAAGAAGAAGAAAAAATGGAATATTTCCTGTAAAGAGTTGTCTACATTCACTCACAATTCATGTATAGTATAAGGCACTCTTGACATGTCCTTTTTGTGTGATTATTTGGGTAAGTCACACATTAGTTGCTAATTGTGGATTATGATAAATTGTCATAATTACATTTACACCCTAAAATTTTATCTTATTACAGAAACATATCTTACTATTCGAATAATTGCACGAGTTTGAGTTTGCATAGTTACGTACACGCTCCCTCAAATTTGAGAAACATTATTGTTATTAGACCCTTATTTTTAAATGCTTTTATTTATTTTTTTAATTATCAGTTTAATTAATGATTTATTATTGTTTGCACAGGTTATGACAAATGGAAGGTTTAAAAGTGTGAGGCATAGGGTTGTGGCGAACAGCTCAAAACCAAGGCTTTCAATGATTTATTTTGGAGGACCACCATTAAGTGAAAAGATAGCTCCATTGCCTTCGCTAATGAAAGGATCAGAAGACAGCTTGTACAAGGAATTTACATGGTTTGAGTACAAAAAATCTGCCTACAAATCAAGGCTGGCTGATAATAGGTTGGGTCTGTTTGAGAAAATTGCAGCCTCATAATATTGAATTAATACTGTTTTCCTTATTTAAGTTATGTTAGGAAAAATTGAGTCATCAAAAAGAAAAAAAAAGGAGTTGTTCACATATAGGGTTTTAGTTTAGTTGACTTAAATTCCATAGGTGGTAAAGTTTGGTTTTGATTTTTGGTTGTTTTGGTTTTCCTTTTTATATATATACACATCATGTAACTTCTTGTTGATATCAATCAATTTTCTTTTTTCCGATTGGATATCTGAAAATTTAATCGAAATTGTTAGTTATAACAATTTTGTTATATGTCATTTAAAAACGTGTATTAGTAATAAAGGTAAGAAACTCTAACTCTCTTATCTTATACAATTTACTTTCTAACCGATTAAATATGTGTGAAGAAGATATTGCTCGACTTTATGAATAAAATATTTTCAAAGTAAAGCTTAACTTTTCCAGAATATTAAGCATATACATTGGAATTTATCTTATCTTGTCTTATTTAACATAAATTTCAATAAGACTCATCGTTCCTTTTCCATTTTTATTGTATGTTTCTTAATGTCTTTGCAATTATTAATTTTTAACCTATTCTTTTGAACTTTTGTTGAGATCAAGGTTAACTCGAGATGCTCTTAGTTACCCTTAATATTGAGACAGAAACAAATTTCTCCATAAAATGTTTTTGTCAAAAAATTGACCAATGAAATAATTCACATCGATTAGGACAGATTAGAGGACAAATTGCGACGTTTATGCGCAACATGTGAATGGGGTTTCAATGTATACTTAGCCTAAAACTAATTGTAAATAGGCTCACAACGAGCTCTAATAATTATCCAATAATTAATTGCTCATTAGAATTTTATAGTAAGGTCTTTTTCTCAGCAATTGTCGATTTTACGCTGCCGAGTTCTTGATAGCATTAAACAAATTTAAATACGCTGTCACACAAAATTTGCTGGATTTGGGTCGTTGAAGTGATAGGACATTGTTTAATTGTTTTAAATGAAATGCTAATCTATGTGATTTACTCAGGAAAAAATCACATTTCATACCCTAATTTGACACTTATCCAACTTTAGTATCATAAGTTAGCATTCATCAAATTTGGTACCCCAAGTTGGCACCTTGTTCGAATTTCAGTACCATAACTTTACTCCGCCCAAATCTCCGCCAAACTGTCCTACGTCTCTTCCTGTTAACCAAAAAATTGAGAATTTTGACTTGAAATATACACTTGGCTGCCAACATGGAAAAAAAAAGAATTTAATCCCTTATGAGGTGAAATTGATTTGTAGAATGAAAAAACTACACTTATAGTTATATCTAATTGACAAATAACCTACATATTATTTTTGTAGACAAAGAATCCTCTTAAATTTTTATTTAATTAGAATATTACACTCAAATTTTCTAAATTGTCTACAAGTTCTAAAAGCTAAATTTTTTTTTTCTTGATTCACTTTTAAACCATGAAGGTTTTAAATAACTCGTTACTTAAATTTGGAGAAATATTTTAGGGAAAAAAATAGATATAAGTTCATTAAAAAGTTTATGACAACATTCGTATAAGTTTTTATTAAAAACTGATTTTATATCCTTAAATCATATTACATAAACAAAACAAATAAAAGGGAAGAGAAATTAGTTTTAAATTGAAAAAAAAACACGTAACCTTACCCCCCCCCATCACGACGGCACCACCAATTCCTCCGCTGCCGGACTCCTCATCTCTTCATCTTCCTTCTCTCCTTCCGCTCCACTCTTCGCGCTGGACCTCCGCCTCATCATATCCCGAGTCGACAACCACTCCCTCCGCATCAAATCCACCCTCCTCTCTCACCAATTCGATTTCTGATCCTTATTCTCCCACTGCTCCGAAGTCAACTCCAAAGTCCTTGCCATCGATGTCTCTTAACTTCTCCGACGAGCCGATCGTCATGGAGGAGATGGAGAAGAGGGCGATTTTGGATGTTTGGGGGGGGGGGGGGGGGGGGTTGTTTAGAATGATTCATTTTGTTTTTAATTTTTTTTTCTAAATGAAGAATTTGTTTATCTTGTTTTTATCTTTAGTAAACTTTTAAGAATTATGTGTTTGAGGTAATATTTGTGCAATAATTATTCGTTTAATGAGGTAATTATTTGATAAACAAAACAAGTTAGCAAACTCTAACAAAATATAAAAATAATATTCTTAAAACATATTTAAACTTAGTTTTTATAAGTTACACAATTTGCATTATCAAAAAAATAAATTAGATCTAATTTTTAAGTATTATAATATAAAAATTTATAAGAGGGGAATTAATTTGGAGGGATATGTGACTTCACGGTCCACCTGCTATTTTTTTTTCCATGTTGGCAGCCAAGTGTATATTCCAAGTCAAGATTCCCAATTTTTTGGTTAACGGGAAGACACGTAGGACAGTTAGGCGGAGATTTGGGCGGAGTAAAGTTATGGTACTGAAATTCGAACAAGGTGCCAACTTGAGGTACCAAATTTGATAAATGCCAACTTATGGTACCAAAGTTGGATAAGTGCCAAGTTAGGGTATGAAATGTGATTTTTTCCCCTAATTTACTCCATCAGCACTTGTATCAATAGTATCAGTTCGAAACTTAATTAGAGCAGCATATTAGCTCAAACAAATGGGCCTTTACATAATTAAAATTTCTTAATTAATACCCCCAAATTTATTTCCACCGAACTGAATATCTATAGCGTGTAATATATGTTTGAAGTATTCACATTCTCAGAGATGCTAATTGCCAAATTTTAATGGCATCGCTAATGAAACCTTCCACATGAATATTTCAGAAACTTCTCAATGAATACTAATATCATCAACTAATTAGAATTTTTTGGTGCGCAATGAAGATATTCGGCATAAATTAGGTGTGGTGGCCATCGACGAGAAAATGCGAGAAAATCGTTTAAGATGGTTTGGGCATGTTAAACGCAGACTCATAGATGCACCGGTACGACGAGTTGAAGATCTCAACTTAGGACAGGCGACTAGAGTTCGTGGGAGACCGAAAAAGACGTGGATGGAGGTCATACGGAACGACGTGAAGCTAAAAGATCTAAATGAAGACATGCTCACCAATCGAAACCTATGGAGGCAGAAGATTCATGTTCACGACTCGACGTGATTTATGTTGGGGCGGTTGAGTTGATTATCCATAATGGAGCATTATGAAGCATTATTTGTTAGTGCAACATTAACAAAGTGGGAAGGTTAGTGCAACATTAACAAAATGGGACGGTTAGTGCAACAATAAAAAATAGTGAAGAATAAGGTTTCTCTTCCTATATATAGGAGGCTACTTTCAACATTTCAAATCATCCCATTCTACAATATTTTCTTTCTCTTATATGTATAATTAGTAATATAAAGAGTGGTGTAAAGTGTTGTAAGTGTGAGGTAAAAATAGAGAGTTTGTGCGACTTTACTACGGTAAAAGTTTGAGAGTTGTAATTCCTATTTTACACTTATAGTGAAATTCTTCTACCTTGCCCGTGGTTTTTCACCCTAAAGTAATTTGGGGTTTTCCACGTAAAATCTGTGAGTCGTTTATTTATCCTGTTTTCAATTATTGCCGTGTTTTTTGCTCTATCGAGAAGGGTCCACTTTACAACAAGTGGTATCAGAGCCACGGTTCATATCCGGGGTCTCGGTGATATATGTGGGTATCGTACTGAAATCATTTTTCAGTGACGGTGGTACGTGATAGAAGAAATAACGGCGAAATTCGAGATCGAGAAATTCAACGGGAGTAATTTCTCGTTGTGGAAACTGAAGATTAAAGCCATCTTGCGGAAAGATGGGTGTCTCGCGGCGATCGGCGACAGGCCGGTGGAAATCACAGATGATACGAAGTGGAACGAGATGGACGGCAACGCTATCACAAATATTCACCTGGCGTTAGGTGATGGTGTGTTGTCAAACGTTGAGGAGAAGAGGACAGCTAAGGAGATATGGGATCATCTCAACAAGTTGTATGAGGCGAAGTCCCTACACAACAAAATTTTCCTTAAAAGGAAATTGTACACACTGAGGATGGCGGAATCTACCCCGGTAACTGAGCACCTCAATGTTCTAAATACTCTATTTTCTCAATTGACGTCGTTGAGTCATAAAATAGAAGTGGTTGAACGTGCTGAAATTCTGCTGCAAAGTCTGCCCGATTCGTATGATCAGCTTGTCATCAACTTAACAAATAATGTCCTCACGGATTATTTGGTCTTCGACGAAATTGCAGCCGCTATTCTGGAAGAAGAGAGTCGACGAAAAAAAAAGACAGGGAGGCAGGTTCGCAACAAGCAGGTGCCTTGTCGGTGACAAGAGGGAGAACGACGGAGCGTGGTGCAAGTGGGAGTAAGAAATAGGGGAGATTCAAGTCAAAGACCAAGGGCAGTTGTTGGCATTGTGGCAAGAAAGGTCACTTGAAGAAGGATTGTTGGAATCTTAAGGATTCGAACAAAAAGAGTTCTGATCCTCAGGGGAACGTTGCTAGCACTTCAGATGATGGTGATGTACTATGTTGTGAAGTAGCAACAGCTATTCGAGGTATGCGTGGCTTCGATGATGTATGGCTTATTGATTCAGGAGCCAGTTTTCATATGACTCCCCGTAGGGAGTGGTTTCATGAGTATACACTGATCACTGGAGGATCTGTGTATAGCTGTAAAAATGAATCTTTAAAAGTTGTTGCCGTTGGTACGATCAAGCTAGAGATGCATGACGGGATTGTTCGGACCATTCGAGATGTCCGACACGTGGAGGGATTATGCAAGAATTTGTATTCTTATGGACAACTCGATGATCTTGGTTGTGATATTGGGTCGCGAAACAAGATCATGAAAGTTAAAAGGGGTGCGCTTGTACTGATGAAGGCGGACAAGATTGCCGGAAACTTATACATGGTACAGGGGAGAGCTCTGCAAGTGGGAGAAGCGTCAGTGGCTTCATCTGAGTCGATTGAGAAATCATCAATGATTTGGCATCAGCGGCTCGGACATATGTCGGAACAAGGCATGAAGGTTCTTGCAGAGAAGAAACTACTTCCGGGCCTCACAAAGGTATCTTTACCTTTTTGTGATCATTGTGTTGTTGGCAAGCAACATCGTATAAAGTTTCGTAGTTCAGATTCTAGAAGTAAAGTCATTCTAGAATTGATTCACTCTGACGTGTGGCAAGCACCAGTACTATCCATGGGAGGTGCAAAGTATTTTGTGTCTTTTATAGATGATTATTCCAGGAGATGTTGGGTGTGCATGATCAAGAGTAAGGCCGAGGTGTTCTCAATGTTCAAGACGTACAAAGCACTGGTGGAACTTGAATCTGGGAAAAAGATCAAGTGCCTTAGATCTGACAATGAAGGGGAATATACTGGCAAGGAGTTTGACGACTTCTGTAAAGATGTTGGGATTAAGAGGCAGTTTACTACGGCATACACTCCGCAGCAGAATGGGGTTGCAGAGCTGATGAACAGGACCTTGTTGGATAAAAAAAGAGCCATGATGCAGGCTGCAGGCTTAAAAAAGTCATTCTGGGCAGAAGCAATCAATATCGCCTGTTATGTGGTGAACCGATCTCCGTCAACAACACTGGAGCTGAAAACACCGATGGAGGTGTGGATAGGTAAACTAGTTGATTATTCTAATCTCCATGTATATTTGGGAGTCCCGCTTATGTTATGTTTAATACTCAAGAGAAAACGAAGCTGGACCCAAAATCCATGAAGTGTTTGTTCTTAGGGTATGCTAAAGGAGTGAAGGGGTATCGCTTATGGGACCCTACTGCCCACAAGATTGTTGTAAGCAGGGATGTTATCTTCACGGAAGATAAGAAAGGAAATGATAGCAGCACATGGGAAGATCCAGAAACTACGACAGTAGTAGTCGAGAAGGATGTTGAGCATGAGGGTCCTGCCGAACTAGAGCATGAACCTGAGGAGACAACAGAGTCTGGAGTCTCGGGGATACGTCGATCGACACGTGTTAGGAGACCACCAGGATGGCACTCAGACTATTCTATGGAGAACAATGTTGCATATTGTCTTTTAACTGAGGACGGGGAGCCATCAACTCTCCAAGAAGCAATGAGTAGTTCAGTCGCAGCTCAGTGGATGGCAGCAATGCAGGAGGAAATTGAAGCACTCCATAAGAATAAGACATGGGAACTTGTGTCTCTACCACAAGGGAGGAAACCCATTGGCAACAAATGGGTGTACAAAATCAAACGTAACAGTGATGACCAAGTGGAGAGGTATCGTGCGCGATTGGTGGTGAAAGGATATGCTTAGAAGGAGGGGATTGATTTCAACGAAATATTTTCTCCGGTGGTCCGAATGACAACTGTGCGGGTGGTTCTGGCGATGTGCGCTACATTTGATTTACATCTTGAACAATTAGATGTAAAAACGGCGTTTCTTCATGGTGATCTTGAAGAAGAAATTTACATGCTCCAACCAGAAGGATTTATTAAAGAAGAAACGAAGAACTTGGTTTGTAGGTTGACCAAATCTTTGTACGGTCTCAAATAGGCGCTGAGGTGTTGGTACAAAAGATTTGATTCATTCATAATGAGTCTTGGATACAACATGCTGAATGCAGATCCTTGTGCATATTTCAAGAGATCTGGTGATGACTTTGTTATTTTACTGTTGTATGTTGATGACATGTTGGTTTCAGGCCCCAACAATGCTCGTATTGAAGAATTGAAAGCTGAACTGGGTAGGGAATTTGAAATGAAGGACTTATGACCAGCAAACAAGATTCTAGGGATGCAAATCCACCGAGACAGAAATTGTAGGAAGATTTGGCTTTCTCAGAGGAACTATCTTTTGAAGATTTTGCGGCGGTTCAGTATGCAAGATTGTAAGCCAATATCTACCCCTCTTCCTGTTAATTTCAAGTTATCCTCAAGTATGTGTCCTAACAGTGAAGAAGAGAGAAGGGAGATGTCTCGAGTACCGTATGCATCAGCAGTGGGAAGCTTAATGTTTGCCATGATCTGTACTAGACCAGACATTGCACATGCAGTGGGAGTGGTTAGTCGATACATGGAGGATCCGGGAAGAGAGCATTGGAGTACAGTAAAGAGAGTTCTGAGATACATTCAGGGAACCTCAGATGTTGCATTATGTTATGGAGGATCGGGTTTTTCAGTCAGGGGCTATGTTGATTCTGACTATGCAGGTGATCTTGACAAAAGCAAGTCCACGACAAGATATGTGTTTACTCTTGCTGGAGGTGCAGTGAGTTGGGTTTCGAAGTTACAATCAGTTGTTGCGACATCAACAACGGAGGCTGAATACGTGGCAGCTATGCAGGCCAGCAAAGAGGCGATTTGGTTGAAAATGGTTCTGGAGGAACTCGGGCACAAACTAGAGAGTATTTCTCTATTCTGTGACAGTCAGAGTGCGTTGCATCTTGCAAGGAATCCAGCGTTTCATTCCAAGACAAAGCATATTCGGGTGCAGTATCACTTTGTTCGTGAGAAAGTCGAGGAGGGTACTGTGGATGTACAGAAGATTCACACTAAAGATAACATAGCTGATTTCATGACGAAGAGTGTTAATATTGACAAGTTTGTTCAGTGTCGGTCCTCGTGTGGTCTGGTGAAAACGTAAGCAACATGAAGGGCGAGGTAGAAAGAATGGTGTGAAGATCTGATTAGTCCCTAATCAAATCTTCAAGTGGGAGATTGTTGGGGCGGTTAAGTTGATTATCCATAATGGAGCATTATGAAGCATTATTTGTTAGTGCAACATTAACAAAGTGGGAAGGTTAGTGCAACATTAACAAAATGGGACGGTTAGTGCAACAATAAAAAATAGTGAAGAATAAGGTTTCTCTTCCTATATATAGGAGGCTACTTTCAACATTTCAAATCATCCCATTCTACAATATTTTCTCTCTCTTATATATATAATTAGTAATATAAAGAGTGGTGTAAAGTGTGGTGTAAAGTGTTGTAAGTGTGAGGTAAAAATAGAGAGTTTGTGCGACTTTACTACGGGAAAAGTCTGAGAGTTGTAATTCCTATTTTACACTCATAGTGAAATTCTTCTACCTTGCCCGTGGTTTTTCACCCTAAAGTAATTTGGGGTTTTCCACGTAAAATCTGTGAGTCGTTTATTTATCCGGTTTTCAATTATTGTCGTGTTTTTTGCTCTATCGAGAAGGGTCCACTTTACAACAATTTATTCATGGTTCATATAGCATACCTCAATTTAATTGGGATTACAAGCTTGGTTGTTGTTGTTGTTGGTTTAATACCCTTTCTACATAAATCTTTGACAAACTTTTCAACTAATACAAATTTAATCTAATCAGAATATTTGATCATTAGACCATGGTATTTGATTTAAGAAGCAAATGGATATGGCTTACTCATAGATAAAATATTAAACATCAAACTGTCATCACAAATCCGTTGTAGTCTAGGTGGTTAGGATACTTGGCTTTCATCCGAGAGACCCAGGTTCTCAAGTCCCGGTAACGGAATTTCTTTTTTATTTCCTTCTATCAGTCTATCTCTCCAGTAAACTCAGCATGTATTTTAATTTTGGTGATCCTTTCAACATACACGAGTTTTATTTAGATTTAATCTTTTATTGTCAATTCCAGATTGTTCTTATAAATGTTGAAACTAGGAAGACAGGTGGTCCAACTGATTCTCATATGACAATATTCACATCTTGTTTCTTATATAATTTTTTTCTTTTGGTGTAAATATCAGCTTCTAAAATTTCAGAAATAAATTTATGTGAATTTTATATGTCCATCTCTTAATTTGGAGATTAGTGATTATATTTTCAGTATCAGCATTATAAGGCTTTATCACAAGAAATTGGGATTGAGGTTAATATTCATGTTATATATAAAGTACATGCATGCTGGGATTTGTAATACTTTCTTAATTTGCAGAAAATCTTTTGTGTTTGCTGGCATTTACTGCACTTCCCTATTCATCTATAAAGTACATGCATGTCTAGTATTTGTATTTCACAAAGCCAACAATTGAATCAATTTGATTTCTTCCGGTTAGTCATATACCAACAGACACATTATTTATCTTTATAGAAACTTTTATATATAGTATAAAACAAAGTTTACTTTAGTTGTCGAAGATATCACGCCGCGTCTCTCGAACAATCCTCATGCGCGAATGAAAGCGTCTCCTTATCCAGATCATACACGAATCTCTTGTTCTCTTGCTGATACGCGCCTAGTATAATTACGTTGTTTCTTGAAGCAATCGTCGCCAAGCAAAGGAAGTCTTCATCAAACAAGTAAAGGTTCTCTGGTGGTACATCAAGATCAGCTTCTTGGAAAGGATATATCAATGATTCAGGAAAGCCGTTAAGGAGAGAGCAAAGTAGAGGAATTGTTGAAGAACTGTTGCTCACACAATTCTTTTGACACTAAACCTGGCAAAATACTTAATAAACCATTCTTGCATTTTCGAATAATTGTCTCCTCGTACGAGACTAATGGAAGCACCTGAATCGATGAGACAGCCCCTTGGAAATGATGTACCTTTTTTGTCGAGCTCCAACTTTTGTCCGCACATGCTGATATCCGTTAAGATCAACCTGTAATCCGCATCTGTAGTTGACTTCAAGAAAGGCGTGCTTTGGAATTTTTTTGATCATATAACGGCCTCATCGCCAAATCTGAGGTACTGTAATGTGGAGAATAAACCATTAAGGTAAAGGTGGCATAAGGAGCCTATATAGTAGATAATGTCTTCAGTATTAGCATATTGAAGCATATAAGATAAGTATATAACGATTATTGTGAATACACGAAGGTATATGGAAATGACAGAAATTATACTCCAATAACTTGAATGAAGAACAGAACACTTATTGTTCGCAACCTTCTTAATGTTTCTGAACTGAAAAATACAGTTTGATAAAATTCATCTACAACGATCGTACGGACTCGTTCTTCTGTGAGCCTAAGAGAAGCACCAGTGTCAAGAATGCAGCCTCCGTCAAAACTTTGGAAATGTTTCAGTAAGTACCAACTCAAATGTTTCTACATCGTGGGAGTTTAATGGCATCGTTTGGACATGTTTCTCGTTTATTATAACGGCTTCTTCGCCAAAAACTAAGGACAGCGCTTTTCACCCTTGATGACCTCGGAGGCGCAGGTGATATGAAAAAATGTGCCAAGTCCGTTTCCCTAATTGAAAAACCTTTGCCGCTGGAAATTTCCCACGCCACGTAGTTCAGTGAGTTTTGTTTGAGGTCCAACGAAGCAGTGATATATGTTCTACAACCAAATACAACATCATTCAAAATCTACTTGTTGACTCTTGATGTTGTCCTTAACAAGGAGTGTGTCTCCATTGAAACAAGCCCGTACTTTGATTGTTTTAGTCATTCTAGTCATACTTTACAACAAGAATATAGGATTGAGGTCAACATTCATGTAATATATAAAGTGCATGCTTGACTTTTTCTTACTGTTAGATTTCTTAATTTGCAGAAATCTTGTGTTTTTGCTGGTACTTATTGCACTTTCCTATTCATCTATAACTTAACCCACATCTTGCACAAAGCTCATGTCCAGTACTTCAAATTACATCAGTATGATCTTACACCTGATTAGCCATATACCAACGGATACATATTATTTATATTTAGAAAAACATATTATTCAAACACAGTTTACTTCAATTGTCGAAGACATCACGCTGCGTCTCTCGAACAATCCTCATTGGCGAAGGAAAGCGTCTCCTTATCCAGATCATACACAAATCTCTTGTTCTGTTGCTGATGCGCGCCTAGTATAGTTACGTTGTTTCTTGAAGCAATCGTCGCCAAGCAAAAGAAGCCCTCATCAAACAAGAACAGGTTCTCTGGCGGTACATCAAGATCAGCCCCTTGGAAATGATATGTCATGCTTGGAAATTTAGTAAAGCCGTTAAGGAGAGCAAAGCAGAGGAATTGTTGAGGAACTTCTCCTCCCACCACTCTTTTGACACTAAACCTGGCAAAATACTTAATAAACCATTCTTGCATTTCTGAATAAACATCTCCTCGTATGGGACTAACGGAAGCACCTGAATCAATAAGACAGCCCTGTGGAAATGCTGTACCTTTTTTGTCGAGCCCCGACTTTTGTCCGCCAAGGCTGATGTCTGTTAAGTACAGCCTATAGTGTGCGTCTGTGGTTGACTTCAGGAAAGGAGTGCTTTGAAACTTTTTTGCTCGTATAACGGCCTCATCGCCAAATCTGAGGTATGACAGTTTTTGAGAGCTTGTGAATGATGGAAAACAATACGAGAAACGTCCCTTGATCGTGTTTCCTAATTGTCGTGTGAAAGAAACTGGATTTTTATTCATGCCTAGTATCCCGGAGACTGCAGTTGTCGGGTCTAAAGGACCCTTGTTATAGAACCCACACCCAAATACTAGATCACGAGCCTGATACGTATTCTGGAAGGTGAAAGTCTCGGTTGAGGCCGTTCCTACCGAATACTGTCCGCTATAGTACAAGATGTGATAAAGGCACCCAATGGGAAGACAGTTGAATGTATTAGCGAGTTTGTGGTTTTTAGTTAGTGATTTATACGATTTGGACGTTTTAGAGTTGAATATAGGTTGGACTTGTTTAAAACATTTGATACAAGGCTTGCATTGCGTCCAAGTTAAGTGACTTCCCGTGTCAAAGATTAAGGTTGTTTTGACAACGGGTGTGCCTAGGCCTAGCTCGGCCGTGAAAAGGGGTTGGCTGTGCTTTAGTGGAATTCGGATGGAATTGTTTTGGACACCTTTAGTCGACAGATGGAAGTAAAGGGCTCGGGATTCAGAGATGTCGACGTGTTTTTTGAAACGTTCGAAATTAGAAAGATTTGCTTGGTATAAAGGAGAAAGTGGAGAGTCCATGTGAATGAGTTTCAAGCTGAAACCATTCGAGGCTGAAACGAGGCATGCGAGACGTGAGAAAGATGAGAGATAGCAGATGATGAAAATCATCAAGATTGTCTGAGTTTGAGCCATGGTTCTCAATATTGAAGAGATGGAGATACAAGAGATTAATCAGCTATATATAAAGACAAAGATATACAAACATCTTACTATCTGTTCTATACTTGTAGTTCTTTTATCTTTTTACGAGTAGTAGCTTCATGACTTCTTTGACTATTTACTCTAGCCCAACCAAGTATACTTTTCTGGAAAATAAAAGTAAATAAGAGATAAAGAGATGCAGCTTATCTTCATATTGATACACTGCTTCATGCTGCAAGTAAATTTAAGAAAATAGATGTATTACATTTTACCATTCTCTGTTATTGTTTATGCACCAATAAGTTTAATCTCATTAAAAGTTCGTAATTTCCATTTTCCATATTAGCTATGAGACGTGGTTTAAGAAACTATCAAGGGCTTTGACACTGACAAGGAACAACAAGAAATGAATAGGCTTCCCATTTTAAATGAAATGGAAAGTGCCATGGATAAATAGCAAAAACTATTCCTGTGTTATCTCTGATTGCCATGAAACCCATTTTGTTATTTTAATTGGTGAAAAAACCCTTGTGTTATTTGGTAGAAGCAAAAAGAAAGACCTCTTGACAAAATGTGTATCTCACGCGCTGAAAATGAGGTTGGTTGCTCTGTTTTTGCATGAATTGACGTTTATACCTCGAGCTTCTTATTATGATTTATTAAACAAATAAATGAAATACAACTAAAAAAAAAGAGGAATTGAATCGTTGCCAATTATCGCACGGAGATGTCGCAGTGTCGCATGGTTGCGGGGAGTTGTAATGAATTTGCTAAGCTATTTTTATATATTTGTGAATGCATAAGATAGAGAATAAGATAAAGCAGAAGAGGAGTAAAGTTTTGATTAATTTCTGATTGAAAATTCCATAAATGAGAAATAAGCTGTTATAGCGTGCAAACTCACACTACAGTCCAAAAGAGTCCAACCAATAGCCTAACCAACTAAGGGCAAAAATGTAAATAACATAAGATGCTAAAATTGTTTACTCTGAACACAATTACATAACTCGCGCCATTTAACTAAAGACCCACGTCGAGATTAAGACACGTGTCTCTTCTTCAACCATCTGATCCCGTAGCCAAAACGTTGTCGTTTCCCTTTTCCTCCAGTTGATTGAAATATGATGTCGATTTCACTTCCTCATTCTTCAAAGGTTGGTGCTTTAACCCTAACTCTTTCTTCTTTCTACTTTTCTTTCTTCGATTTCAATTCTTCAAAGGTTGGGGGATTCACGACCATATTAGTTAGTACATGGCATGCATGGATCTGGTGTCCGCTGTCGACTACGCCTTGTGCCGGATCTTTCGCACCACACTCATGGGGAGAGCACAAGACTGGTTTTCCCGATTGCCCACGGGATCCATATACACCTTTGAACAGCAGGATACATGTTCAAAATCAGGTAAGCAAAAGACAACTCTCTTTGAGATTTGATGAGAATATTCGTCGACGGGGTCCTAGACGTTCCCCATGTCGACCATCGAATGATATCGGACATACTGGTGAACGGCCTCTGAACCAGTGATTTCTCGAGCTATCTGATGAGGACCCTTGTAAAGGACCTCGAGGATCATTGCAAAGGGCCGAATCTTTCATGCAGATGGAAGAAACTCTCAAGGCCATGGAAGAGTCTGGCCCTTCTGGAGGGAAAGGCAAAGATAAGAAAGATGACAAAGGGGCGGGCAAGAAAGATGAAAAGGTGAAAATGCATCTTGAACCAACGCCGCTCCCTCCCATGACAACTACCCCGTCCGAGGTACTTAATATCATGGGGGAGGAAAAGAACTCCAATGGCCACGATTCGCCAGAGAACCCCTAAAATATCGAAACTCGGGACAAGTATGGTCGTCAGAGTCCATCTCGTGGCAACGATCTACAACTCCACCCGAACTGGGGGGATACACAAGCGCGCCACTAAGACTTGATGAACCGAGCCCCTTTTTTTCCTTATGCAGTTATCTCTCGTCATACCCACGCCTTAAAAGAACCACACACACATAAATTACCCTAGCGGTACGCCCTCTAAAACACTCGTACTCCAAGTCACACTTAAAAAATCATTGCCTCAACTTCATGAGGTCACTTTACCTAACGAGCCTCTTCTGACCATGTCCCCGTTGGCCTCAATAACGTAATCTATCCACTCGGACAGATCTCCCGGCATAAGCTCCTTACGAGTAAGCCCACACTTAGAATATATTTCACTAACGTTCTATCTTTCCTCTTGGCAGGAATGAAGGGAGCCACGGTGCCAACTAACACGAGAACCAATAAGAACTAGAAAAGGTTACAAAGAGGCACTCAATGCAAATTTATTTCCTAACCCCCGACTACTTACCATAAATAAGGAGAAGTATGAGCCTGATTGGTCACTCCCCACTGAACCCCAAAGATTGGGCCAAATGACCTTGAGCTTATTGGTTCAGAAAGCCAACCATTCATGCTAGTAGTAGAGACTCTCATTCCTTATCCCCCTAAACCGACGACCCGCACTCGTACAGAAGAAATTACACCATAGGTTTCCCTCGTCAGAAGGGACTATTGGTGTAGAAGATCCCTTCCGATTGACAGAACACACCCAGATAACTACCCCCAGCAGAGGAGACCTCCTCTCATGGGCGTCCTTGGTCAAGACAATTACTTCCAGCAGAAGGCTCACATCTATTGGTTGAAGACCCCCATGAAAGTCTTATAAATAGGGGCTTGTTAGCACTTCCATAACTCTCCCCTCACCAACTGAGTCCCCTTGTGTAATCTCTCTCTCTCTCTCTCTCTCTCTCTCTCTCTCTCTCTCTCTCTCTCTCTCTCTCTCTCTCTCTCTCTCTCTCTTAATCATTAACAAAGGCACCATTCGCAGCGTTCCGAACAAAATAAAAACGACCAATCCTCGGGTGCATCTCACTCGTGAGGCCGGACGATATTGCATCATCATTTACTTCATAAAGGGATAAGTGACAAATTTTAAAGTCTCAAGAACAAGTGGAAATGTGTCTTTAAATGGAGGCATTATTAGGTGCAGTCGGTGCATGATAATGTGGTACATTCAGTTGGTTACTACTACCAATACAAGGTGTGGATGAGTGCAATGAGTGGTTATTCCCTATAAAATAAGAAATACTTTGAATCTCAAGCCTTGCCTCCACTCCATCATCAATATAGTCGATGTACCTAATAATTTTTCGTTTAAATAAGGTGGAAGCTATTTTTTCCCCAAAAATATAATTAAGTAATTTTATTTATTAACATAACTGATAGAGACTGGGGAATTAATTCCCAAATTTCAGATTTTAGAGGGGCGAGGGAAAGAATAAGAAGAACAAGGAGAGACTTTAAAACAAGAGGAAGAGACACTTGCAATCGGCAAATCAATATCAATAATCATCCATAACAGTCTAATAATAAACTCTTAGGTGGTGTTTGCAAACTCTAGTAGAAAAGTAGAAGTTCAGAAGCTAGAAGCACCTCCACACCAGCTTTAAGATTGTGGGGTTTTTTAACTTAAAAAAAAGCTGTATAACCGAAAAAGCTTGATTTGCAAACACCCCAAAATTACTTATTCAAATAAAAAATTGATTATAGTTTTTTTTAAGAGTTTGCAAACACCACCTTAGCCTTATATTTATAAGCTAACTAACAAAATCCTACCAAAGTTAGAGTTCTTACTAAAAGTAAGAAGATGACTTAGAATCCTAAACTTAACAAACTATTAAATTATAAACTAATAATAATTAAATACTATAAAAGTAATGTTTAAATAATATGATATCTATAATTTCTCTCAAATAATTCTTGTTTCCGCAAACAAATTGCTCGTACAATTATTTCGCATAAAATATATAGACACAAAAATCCCCTTTTTTTTTTCATCATAAAAGCCCTAATTTTATTTGTACCCCCAAATCCAATTCACTCTCTTTTCCCTTTGCATCGACATAGCAGAGTAGAGCAGCGCAGATTCAAGGTTTCGAGTAGGCAAAATGGGAGAACGGAAGGTTCTGAACAAGTATTACCCGCCGGATTTCGATCCGGCGAAGATCCCGCGGCGGCGCCAACCGAAAAACCAGCAGATGAAAGTGCGCATGATGCTTCCGATGAGTATTCGATGCGGCACGTGCGGTAATTACATCTACAAAGGAACCAAGTTCAATTCACGCAAAGAGGATGTTGTTGGAGAGGTATTGCTTTTTTTATTTTTTATTTTTGGGGAATGTTAGAGTTTTAAGTTTTAATTGATCAACTATTTTGGCTTTAATTATTATTGTTAGGGATGCGATTTTTGTTGCTATGTTTTGGTAGCTTTTCGAGTTATAATCTGGTAGCAGAGTAGTAGTAGGAGCTGAATAAAGGCTAGATTTGCAGAATTTAGGAGGAAGTAGCGATGAGGGAGAATGGAGGATTCTGTGTGAAATTCATTCATAAAACGAAGCTGAATCGTTGATATAACAAAATAGTGGAATAACAGATAA
The DNA here is from genome assembly GCA_948329865.1 of Linaria vulgaris. Taxonomy (NCBI): domain Eukaryota; kingdom Viridiplantae; phylum Streptophyta; class Magnoliopsida; order Lamiales; family Plantaginaceae; genus Linaria; species Linaria vulgaris. Next base: position 45,371,896 of record OX415253.1, read on the forward strand.
CAAGAATCTAAAATATGATACGATTCTAGTGAAGTACGACTCTTTAAGGCTTCTCAGATTGTGACATTGCTCTCCCTTTCAATAGGCTTGTCGTCAAGACAATTTTCAAAGTAGTCATGAAAACTTCTGAATATTTTGTCTTCGTGGATGATCTTCAATATTACCGCAGAGACTTTTTCTCCCTAGATTCGAATCACAAAAGAGTCTTGACTCGGAGCTGCAAATTATGTTGCAGTTTGGTTTGTCCGTGGAGTACCCTGAATTGACTTGTTGTCTCCTGAATTTTGGTCGCCATCATAGGTGCCTGCTCTAGGAAACATAAATCCATCCACGTTTATTGTATCAATAATTTCAACAACCAACAAAACTTCATATTGCCTAGTAGTTGCATTGTTGCTGTGTATCAAATTGTAGCTTTGTAAACACCTGTTTACAGATGACACTTCCAGGTAACCTTGTGATTTTATTCAGTTATTATTTTTCATAATCTTATTCTGCAACTTTGATAAGGTTTCCTATTTAAGCATCACGCTTACTTATAGCCTTGCCGAGATGTGGCCCAATCTCCTCCCTGATCATTGGTGCACCAGTTGATATCACCATGTCATTCGAGTTAATTTGATATCATAGTAGAACAAGAAGTTAAATGAAGAAGAATTTTAGCTGCATTTGCAGAAATTGAGAAGACGTGATGAGAGAGAAGAGAGGGTTTTATGTAAAATTCATTCATATAACATAAATGAATTGTGCTAAACTAAATCAATCTAATGGCATAAGTTTTACCGACATTTGAGTGTTTGGTGATTAGCATAAAAACTACTGGAACAACAGAAAACAAGACTGTAAAGGAAAATATTCGAAAGTAAAGTGCGACTTTTAAAAACTCTTAGTTTAATTATTAGGAATTGTGTATAATATCAGATACATTCATTGGTCTTCCTGCAAACTTACATTCTTGAGACAGAATACATACTTTAGTTTGTTTCAATTTGTTAAATACAGATGTTCATGAATACCCATCTAATTAAGTGCATGTTTCATTCGTTTGCAGACCTATCTCGGAATTCAAATCTTCAGGTTCTATTTCAAGTGCACTAAATGTTCTGCTGAAATAACTTTCAAGACAGATCCTCAGAACTCAGATTATATTGTTGAATCCGGTGCTTCGAGGAATTACGAGCCTTGGCGTGCAGAAGATGAGGTTAGATTGTTATTTTCGTTTCTAGACTAATTATGCTGTATGGGAAGATTGAGCCCGAGAGGCTGTTGTTGAAGTTCTTGTTTAGGCTACTACAATGTATTTTACTAGTTCTGAATGTTACTGTTGTTTCATACTAATATTTTCTTTGTCATCAGCAAACGGATGAAGAAAAAAAGAGAAGGAATGCCGAAGAGATGGGTGATGCCATGAAGTCATTAGAGAATAGGACGTTGGACTCGAAAAGAGAAATGGATATTCTTGCAACTTTAGATGAAATGAAATCTATGAAGGTGATTTTTATTTGATTTACCTGATTACCTCACATATTTGGATTGTCATCAGTTAATGACTCCTTCTTTTATTCCTTTTGTTATTGCTAGAAGTGATCAACACTTGAGTCCACGCATATACGCTTACATTGACATGCAATTTGTTTCTTTGTTTCTGTTTTCTTATTTGCAGTCTAGACATGCTACAGTGAGTGTAGATGCAATGTTGGAGGCTCTGCAGCGCTCAAATGAGAATAAGGTAATATTCAATAAAAACTGCTTCACAATTTCAGAACGTTGCTGTAGCCATAGTTAATATTCCTTTTTTAATTGCTTAGATTTAAGTACCTAATGGTACCTGTCAGAAATTGCTTTTTATGATGTCGAATATGTTGTCTCAGCCTTTGTGGCCATCAAAGTTCATGTGGGAGATATTTTTTGTTACTTCCATAATTGCAATACACATTTTTCCATAATTTCGTGCTCAGGTCTACTTACTCTAATGTGCCTATTAATGTTTCAGGAGCGAAAATTGGAGGAAGAAGATGAAGCTCTTATAAAATCGTTGTTTTACGTAAGGATATAGTCCCCAACTTCCATGTTTACCTCTTCTGCTTCCTCTAGTTTATCCTTTTCTTAGTAATTTTTAAGATACATGCATCATGAAGTTCTCACTGTGGGTTTTTTTTTCCATGCTCTATAATTAACTCAGGGACAAAGGGAACCTTCTATTATAAGAAGGATTGATGACGATGAGTTTGATGATGATGATGAGGATGAGGATTTGGCTTTAGCTCATGGTTCAAAGGTAAAATTGTTTCTTTGGATGTCTGGTTTAGTAAAGTTCTTATAATTCAGGGTATCATCAAAAGTACCAATAATTTTCTACTAATGAGATGTCTTCACCGCGTGATTTACTGATACATTGGGTTCTAGTAGCTTGAGTTTTTCCAATAGCTCAAGTGTTTTTGGATAGTTGATCTATTTGTTTATTGTTTGATATTTCAAAAGTAAAGCTTGTGCCAATTCATGAGTATCAATTATTTTTGGGCTGCACTGCAGGCTAGGCTAATGATAGTGGACAAGTATTTTAATGTTCAAATACACACAAAAAACCAATATATTACTCAGACCAGCATCGTATGTCTTGTCCAAACAGTAATATTACAATCCATTTGTCAATAAACCTTCATATCTAATAGAAGATAAGAATAGCAGCATCCATAGTGATATCATTTAAGCAGTTTCTGAATGGTTGTTTAAGTAGTCAAAAGTATGCGTTTATTTGTTTTTTCACCTTTTATAGGTGTAGAGTAAGTGTACTTGTATTATTGTGTGCGTGTTTGTGAGAAGGAGAGGGTGAGATTGATCATTTTCATTAAGTTTAAGGTGTCGAGTGAGGGAGATGTCATACATTGCATTTGTTGCTATTATTGTCTCATTGTGTGCATATCTGAACCTGTTTTGGATTGCCACCAACTGTTTTAGAATTTTTGATGCAGAGGAGAAAGATTGAAGAACATCCTTCTCACCCGACAGATTCTTTGGCAGATGGCAAGGTTACTGACCGCTCCAACGATAGAGGTTTGTAGTATAATCAGTTTCATACTTATGATGCTTATTACTTACATGCAATATGTTTTTAATTGTACTTCTTCGTTGTGTTCTTTGGGACAGATAAATCCAAGACTGGTGATAAGAGCACATTTATTTTCAAGGCACCAACCATCAGACTTGTTCCTGTTGTCAAGAAACCGAAACCGACTGTAGACGTCAGTATGACCAATCAACATGTGGCAACAGAGGCTGAATCCTCGTCCGTGAAAGGCGCCAAGAGTAGCGGGTTAGTGTCTCTATGCGAGCAGTATGGCAGTGATGAAGATGAAGACGAGTGATTCGTTAATGACCTTCAACTTCTTTCTCCAATCACAAGTTATGCGCAACCGCCCGCCTTTGATTGTCTTCGCTACCAGAGAAATTAATGATGTACGTCATTGAATTACATCTATCATAAGGAAAGTAGCGATTAAAATTAAATATCTTCCCTTTTTGGGCAAAGTATGTTCTAAAATTACAATTGAGGGGCCCTCAATCTACATGGGATTGATATGCCTAATATCAAGGTTCTGGTAATGGAACGATCTGAGATGAAAATTAGTATTGAATATTAATGAAATGTGGCTTGGATGATTACTTAGTCGTCATGGGTTAAATATATATAAGATAGTGGTGATTAAACATGTAATGATTCAAAATTAGTCACGTGAACTTGTTTGTAGTTTAGACTTCGTTAAGTTACGTAAGACAGTAAGAGTGTGTCGCTGTATTAAAAAAAAAAGAAACAGCAATAAGATAATTAATTTGATTCGAGAATTGACCTCAAAAATGTAACATAGGTCGATAGGGATTTGGTGTATGAGCGACAACCATAAATCAAATGAACATTCAATGTGGTTTTTATTTTAAATTGTTGGGTCGATTTGGAAAAGCTTTTTGATGAACTCAGTTATTACGTTGTAAAACCTAATTACAGGAAAAACTGTAGTACTAAAAAACACGAACATCGGTTTCCTTGAATAAAATATGTAATATCACAATGTCATGAAATTTTCAGAAAGTCTAATACCCGTAACTGCAAATAATTACCAATTATCAGAAAGTCTAAAAACCTTAACTACATATATTTTTTTTTCCTTTTGGATGAGAAAATAACTACCAACATAAAACTCATAGACCATGTTCATCATGAGCACAACAAAGCAAAACAGAACACGAACGGTAAGCAACCCTTTCTTCCTCTCTAAATTCACCACAAAAAAACTGAGCAACTTTTGAAACCTTTTTTCTATTTCAATCCTTTATTTTTCCACAAATATCCAAACATTCTAGTACCAGAAGAACCTTTCCTCTTCCCACTTCCATAAATGTAGTCCGATTCATCGTCCATCAACCCAGGCAAACTCATATAATGTCGCACAACAATACAAATAATAGAAAATCATAAAAATTGATAAGCAAAAGACACTGAAATTTGTTTACACAATACATTTATAATTGACCACCGATAGACGCGTTAAAAAGCTATGATTTTTCACTATATGTTTTGTTGTAGGGTTACAATTATATGAAGTGGCTATCTCTGACTCTAAATACAAATTTTACATGGACTCTGTAAAATAGCCCCCAAAAATTATATGAGTTGGATCATTGATCATTGACTTAGATTTCCAGTACAAGGCTTCATTTATTGTATTTTCATGCTCCACAATCCAGCACGTGACCAGCATATGCATTACCACCCCAACTTTACCAAATGTGCTCCCCATGGATCCACACCGCTGTTTAGATATCTTTCTACTGTTCATCTCGACCTCATCACTTATACTTTTACTCTCAAATGAATTGGATGTTGAATACGTTGTCTCAACCTCTTTGGTTATCAAACTCCATATAGGAGATATATTTGGTTATTTCCATGATTGCAATACATATTTTTCCTTGATGTCGTGCTTAGGTCAACTAACTCTAATATACCTTGTTTGGTGTTCGTTCCTTTCTCGTTTCGGCTCAAAAACCCTCAACTCGGTTTCACGCTCCACTCAAGTGCACCACCAAGACCTCAAGGTCTACACCAACTAACTACTCCACACTATGTAACTTATCACACTACACTAAGTAGATCTCACACACAAAGTGTTTGGGGAAAATGGCGGAAGAAGAAAATCCACAAGGGTGAAGAGTACGCACAAAAGCTATCTTTTCTCTTTTCTCTCTCACTCCAATATTTCTCTCACTAAGATAGAAAATATGGTGGCTTGCACAAAGAAGCTTGTCTTGGAAGCTAACAGTTCACAAGACTAAATTAGGGCATAAAGGGAATTGGACTTTCATTTTGGGCCAACACAAATAAAACCAACATACCTAGGAACGACAACTGGAGGAAGAAGATGAAGCTCTTATAAAATCTTTGTGTTACATAAAGATCTAGTCCCAACTTTCATGTCTACATATGGTTCTTTTTTCTGCTTCTTGTAGTTTATCGTTTTCTAGTAATTTCTAAGATAAATATTTATCATTAACTTCCCATTTTGTTTTTTTCTCCACAAAATATAATTAACTCAGTGGGAGAAAGGGAACCTTCTACTATATGAAGAATTCGGGACGAGGGGGAGTGCTTTGTTATTTGTTTCACCAGACAATGAAGAAAGATTAGTTGGTGGTTTTGTTTTGTTTTTTTTTTATAACGTGGGAACTCTAGCTGCTACCCTTCGGGTGCACACTAGGTAAACCCACAGGTCGACGAAATAGCCTACAAACCTTGCCAACCGGATAAATCACACTAAGCTAATCATGTGTGACAGGCCATGTCCTAGAAGGCATAAAATCGATTCGCTCCCACTGGGAATCGAACACGAGACTTGTTGTGTATTTTAGTTGTGAACAATGTAGTATCCCACATTGGTAGGAGATAAGAGTTTTGAACACCTTATTTAGAATTTGACTCTTAAAGAGTTAATTCTAGTATTGGTACCTTGTGTTGGGCTATATATATATAAGTCTATGATAGGCACTTGGGGCCTTGGGGCAATAAAGTTCAAGACTTACACTTATAATAATTTATTTTCGGATTTTATTTTGTTTTAATTCGAAATAAATTAGTGAAGAGTTGCAACTCGTAGTATTTTATTTTTCAGATTCCGTTGTATTTGAAATCTGAATTAATTGGTGAAATGGTGTAAATCTATCCTGCGGGACACAACAATTATGAATAAATATGTCTGTTCATATATAACTTTTTGTGTTATATAAATATAATGTTACAGATTCGTTTTTATTTATTCAGCCATTTTCTGCATCTCATAAATATTCCTAAATTCCTTGTTGTATCCCGGGAAGCAGATTTTCTTATTATATAGTGATAATATTGCTCTTAGGAAAGTGTTTTAAGTTCACGCCCTCAAGAAAAATCTCATATATTCAGTTTAATATTCTTTTATGTTTTTTCTATTCCTAACAATCTAAAAGCAATATCTTCAATGGCAACAGAAAAGAAAGCATTTCAGTTTCATGAAAATGAATTCGTTAAACTAGATAGGTTTGATGGAACGAACTACCCCTACTGGCAGGATCGTATGACTTGGTTCCTAACGTCGCTGAATCTGTTCTACATATTGGACCCGAATATGAAGGATGTTGGAAAACCCAGTGTCGACGCCACCAATGCAGAAAAAGCTAAATTAGTCAATGATCAAGTGAAGCGTGATACGGATCAGATGCTATGTAGGGGCTACATTCTGAATTCTCTTACAAGTAAGTTATATGATATTTATAGAAACTATAAGACACCAAAAGAAGTTTGGCATGCACTTGAAACTAAATACAAAGACTTGAAGAAAGGTACTGATAAGTTCATTGCTTTAAAGTATTTTGAATTTAGTTTTTTTGATAACATGCCTATAATGGATCAAGTTCGAGAGTTAGAAGTACTTGTCTCTCAAATGAATGAATTGCAAATAAGCATTCCGGATGCACTACAAGTGGGGGCGATATTATCTAAACTTCCCTCAACTTGGAATGACTATAGAAGGAAGATTCTGCATTCGACAGAAACTTTTTCTATAGAGCAATTCATTACGCACATGCAGATTGAGTGTGAAAATCGTACTAGAGATGAATTACTCATAGGTTCAAAAGTGAACCATGTGTCTGCTATTCCAAATACTGGAAGTTCATTTACTAGTGGCACTCCGAATAATCTGCAACCAAAGGGCAAGAACTTCAAGAAGAAGAAGAACAACAAAGCCGACAACGTCAAGAAGAATCGCCACTGTCATCATTGTAGTTAGAAGGGACACTACATCAAAGAGTTCAGATACCGAAACAACATCACAATGAATAATAATGGTGGTGGACCTAATTCGAGTCAAAACAAAGCAAATGTTGTTGAAACAGAAAACAAAGAGTTTGTGGCAATGATCACAGAACTTCACATGGCATCCGTTGCCGTGACGAAAAATTGGTGACTGGATTCCGGTGCTACCATTCATGTTTGCAACAACAAGTCTCTATTCAAGACGTACAATGAATTGGAGGAACCCGAACAAGTGCTCATGGGGAATCATGTTGCTGTAGAAGTTAAGGGGAATGGAAGTGTGGATCTGAATTTTACTTCGGGAAATAAACTTACCCTTTTGAATGTCCTTCATGTAACCGATCTTAGGAAGAATTTAATTTTTGCAAATTTGTTGTGTAAGACTGGCTTTAAAATTGTTCTAGAAGTAGACAAAGTGATTGTAACCAAGCATGGAGTATTCGTTGGAAAAGGACACTCATGTGGTGGCATGTTTAAACTATCTATTAATGAAATAACTACTGTTGCTTATGTTGTTGAGCATTCTTCTAATTTATGGCATGCTAGACTAGGCCATTTAAGTTATAATTATTTGCAATATATGTCAAAAAATAATTATATTACAATTAATGATAAACATGATGGAAAATGCGAAATCTGTGTAGAAGCAAAAATGACAAAGAAACTCTTTTTAAAAGTAGAAAGAAGTTCTGAATTATTAGAACTTATACATTCTGATATATGTGAATTAAATGGTCAATTAACAAGAGGTGGAAAGAGATATTTTATCACACTTATTGACGATCATTCAAGATATACTTATGTATACTTAATGAGAACCAAGGATGAAGCATTTGATACATTTAAGGACTTCATGTCCATTGTCGAAAATCAAAAAGAAAAAAAGATCAAAATCTTAAGAAGTGACAGATGTGGTGAATATTTTTCAGATTCTTTTAATAAATTTTGTGAGAATCATGGAATTACTCATCAAAGAACTGCACCATTTAGTCCTCAACAAAATGGACTAGCAGAAAGAAAAAATAGATCCTCGGTAGAAATGATTAATTCCATGTTGACGAATGCAAAGTTGCCTTTCTCACTTTGGGGGTGAAACCTTGTTGACAGCATGTCATATTTATAACCGTGTTCCATTTAAGAAATTTAAGTGTTCACTTTATGAACTTGGGAACGGTAGAAAGCCTAACTTGAATTATTTTAAAGTGTGGGGGTGTGTTGCTTTTTATAAAGTTACTGATCCTCATAAGTCGAAGTTAGGACCACTGTTTTCAGACCCGGATCGGTCCGACCGGTCCGACCGATCTGGCCAGAAACCGATGGCTTCACCGATCCAGGTCTGGCCAAAAAACGGGTTGCTAGAGCAGTCCGGACGAACCAACGACTCAGACCGGTTCGGTCGGAGAACCGGTCGCCCAATTTGATCTGCGAACTGGTCAGACCCTCTTTCTTTTTGTTTTTCGCTTTTGGTCAATTGCAAACCAGCCTCCCTATTTTTTTTGCTAATTACAATACTGCCTCAAAAATTGGAAAAAATGAAGAAAAAAAATACAAAACTTTGAAAAACCATAACTTCGCGTAGGAACATCCGTTTTGGACGCATGTTTTTTGGTTTGGGGTATCTCGACGAGATCTATCCACCGCAAACAGGCTATGGCGGTTTGGACCAACAAATTTTCAAAAAAAATGTTGTTTCCATACTTAATTTGACTTTGAAGTTAAACGAGCATGCATTCGAGAATTTCATGCATAGTATTTCGTCCGATGCTAAGTTCATTTTCCAGATTTTAGTCACATATTATTGTTCTTGTATTGAATTTTGTGATACGGTTAGCCAACATTTGAAAATTCAAAACAATCTTTTAACTTGTATTAAATATAATGTTTATTGGATTGTTTAGTAAATTGTTGGATAGTTCAATGGTTTCCACTACATTCCAAGAACTTGTTTCGTTGGAGGTCACATGTTCAAGTCCTAGTATTGTGATAACCATATTCTTATTTTCGTTATAATATAACAAGATATTAGTCTTAAAATTTTTCTCACAATCTTATAATTTTTTTATACAATTTTTTTTGTATTATATTTTTTATTGCACGTTGACTAAAGTCAACAAACCAGTTCACCCACTGGTCCAACCGATCCGACCTGTTGACCCGCTACCCACTAGCCTCACCCAATTTTTGTTGGATATGCACATAATTCAAAAGCATATCGAATATTGGACTTAAGTTCAAATGTCATTGTTGAATCCATTCATGTTGAATTCTTTAAACATAAATTCATTCATGATTCTATTCCATCTCAAGATGGAAATGAAATACAAAATTGGGTTATATCAAATCGACTAACTGTAGGGGTCAGTGAGAAAAGAAAAGAAATCGATGAACCTATAGAACCAAGAAGAAGTCAAAGAATGAGAAAAGACATTCTTAGATTCTGATTTTATCTCACCAGATTCCATTGCCTTTCTTGTTGAAGGAGATAGAACCAAAGTTCTATACAAAATACCTATTGTGTTAAACTTAGAAAATGACCCAAGTACTTTTAATGGAGCAATGACTTCAAGAGATGCTCCTTTCTGGAAAGAAGCAATAAACGATGAAATGGACTCCATAATGTCCAACAGTACTTGGATCTTAGTTGATTTGCCTCCTGGTTCTAAACCAATTTGTAATAAATGGGTGTTTAAAAGAAAATACAGAACCGATGGTTCGGTACAAACCTTCAAAGCACGTTTAGTGGCTAAAGGTTTTCTCAAACAGAAGGCATAGATTATTTTGATACTTATGCACATGTGGCAAGGACAACATCCATTAGAACATTATTTGCTTTGGCATCGATTCACAAATTATGTGTGCATCAAATGGATGTTAAAACTGCATTCTTAAATGGTGATTTAAGCGAAGAGGTGTATATGAAGCAACCTGAAGGTTTTGTTCTTCCAGAGAATGAATCTAAAGTTTGTAAGCTAATCAAGTCTTTATATGTCTTGAAACAAGCTTCAAAACAGTGGCATAAGAAATTTGATGAAGTAATCTTATCAAACGGGTTCAGACACAATAATTCTGATAAGTGCATCTATTGTAAAGTAACAAATGAGTATGGAGTAATATTGTACCTTTACGTTGATGATATGCTAATTTTTAGTACAAATATCAAAGGCATTGAGGATACCAAAAGGTATTTGACTTCAAACTTTCAAATGAAAGACCTAGAGGAAGTAGATACTATTTTAGGTATTAAGGTAACTAAGCATGATAAAGGTTATACCTTGAACCAAGCTCACTACATTGAGAAAATGCGTGATAAGTTCAAGCACCTTGGTATAAAAGAAGCAAATACTCCATTTGACTCCAGTGTCAAACAATCTGAAAATAATGGAAGGATTATAGCACAATTAGATTATGCCAGTCCCATTGGTAGACTTATGTATGCAATGCATTGTACAAGTGTTAAGTTATAATTAGCTTAGACTTCAGGGACCAATGTGTAAATATTGAGTTTAGTTGTTAGAGTTAGTTCTCCACATTTATATAGATGCTCTTAGCTCCACTGTACATAATTAACATTCATAATAAAATTACGTAGCATAATTATGTTATCCTTTCTCTCTCTACTCTCTATTCTTCTCTCATGAGAATTAACAATGGTACAAAGTTTACTAACACTCAACGGCAAGCTATGTTTTATGACAAAGGCATCATACACCAGAGATCTTGCCCCTACACTCCACAACAAAATGGAGTTGTGAAGAGGAAACACAGACACCTGTTGCAGCTTGCTAGAGCTTTATTGTTTAAACCTAACCTTCTAGTACACTTCTGGGGGCATGCCATACTCATGGCAACCTACCTCATAAATAGAATACCCAGCAAACAACTGAAGTGGCTCACCCCTTATGAACTACTTCACCAGAAGGCTCCAGATCTATCCCACCTAAAGGTCTTTGGCTGTTTATGTTATTTTTCCAACACCAGTCCTCACAAGGACAAGTTAGAATCCAAAGGTTTCAAGGGTTGCTTTCTTGGATACTCACCTGGCCAAAAGGCATACAAAGTATATGGTTTCCATGATCATAAAGTCATCTGCAGCAGAGATGTAATTTTTTATGAGAACATGTTTCCTTTTGACTCTTATGATGGTGTCACTCATGTGTCACCTCTTCACATGGTGGGACACTCAGATTTCACTGTTGACTCCCCACTGATTTTTGATCCATATGCTGAAACTGGATCAGCTCCTACTTTTCCACCACCTTCTAATAACCAACCAAATATTCAATCAGTAACTCCTGATACCTCTACTCATACTCACCATACTACCACCATTAACTTGGCTCCTCCAAGTGAATCTATCCGTCTCAGGAGAAGGAACAGAACCATCATCAAACTTGCTCACTTAAAGAATTTTCTTCTGGTGTGTTCCACTGAACCACTGACATCTACTCTTCACTCTCCATTAATTCAATCTCACCACACACCCAATACATTTCCTTTCAATATAAGCCCATACATCTCTCCTTCTTACCTCGGCTTTCTAGCCAACATTTCTCTTCACACAGAGCCATCCTCATACAAGGATGCCTGCAACGATACACACTGGATAGAGGCTATGAACTCTGAGATATCTGCACCGGAGCATAATGATACTTGGTCACTGGTTGATTTACCTTCGGGGAAGCATCCTATTGGGTCTAAATGGGTATACAAATTAAAATAGAACCCTGGTGGAACCATTGACAGATACAAGGCAAGATTGGTTGCAAAAGGATACAACCAAATTTTTGGTTTGGACTATGTTGATAGTTTTTCAACTGTGGTTAAACTTGTAACTGTCAGGATTCTTCTAGTTGTTGATATTCAGTACAACTGGCATATTCACCAACTTGACATAAATAATGCCTTTCTGCATGGTTTTTTGGATGAGGACATATACTTGACTCCACCAGAGGGTTACACTAAGAGCTTGCCTGTGTAAATTAAAGAAGTCCCTGTATGGGCTCAAGCAGGCTTCTAGCAGTGGAATCTCGAATTCACTAAGTGTCTGATTGCTTTTGGCTTTACTCAATCCAAATTTGATGAATGTATGTTCACTAAGGGTACATGGCCTACAATTTTAGTACTACTTGTTTATGTTGATGATGTGCTCATCACAGGCCCTGATCTTACTCTTATCAAAGTTGTTAAACAACATCTTCACTCTGCCTTCACAATGAAGGATCTTGGCATTGCAAAATATTTCCTTGGTCTTGAACTTCTGAGGACTTCTCATGGTCTCTATATCAACCAGAGGAAGTACATCCTTGATATTGTTAAAGATGCTGGCCTGATTGGAGTAAAACCACACACAACTCCATGTCTTAAGGGCCTTAAACTTGTAGCTGATGGTGCTCCTTTACTATAACCTGATAAATACAGAAGATTGGTTGGGAGATTACTCTACCTCAACATGACTAGACCTGACATTTGCTACATTGTCAACCAACTTAGCCAGTTTCTCCAAACACTTACTCTACAACACTGGGAGGCAGCTTTCGATGTGCTGCTGTGCCTCAAAAACACAGCTTCTTTGGGTTTATTCTACTCAGCTTCCCCTCATCTCTCTTTATTCTCATACAGTGATGCTGATTGGGCTTCATACCTTGACACCAGAAAATCCATCACAGGGTACTGTATTTTCCTTGGGAACTCTTTAATCAGCTGGAAGTCTAAAAAGCAAACAAATGTATCAAGATCCTCCACTGAGGCAGAATACAGAAGTATGGCTCATACTTGTTGTGAGCTCAAGTGGATCTCATATATCTTGAAGGATTTTTCTATCCAGGTGCCTCTACCTATTCCTCTCAAATGTGATAACAACTCAGCCGTCCAAATCACAAGAAATTTTGTCTTCCATGAAAGAACAAAATACTTGGAGATTAACTGCCACATTGTAAGGGATTGTTTCAAGGATGGTTTTTTACTCCCACAACATTGCTCTGGATCAAGACAATTGGCTGATCTTTTCACAAAGCCACTAACAACTCCTCTTTTCAAAATTTGGCTATCCAAGTTGTCTTTGTCTGATCCTCACCAAATTACAATTTGAGGGGGGAATGTTAAGTTATAATTAGCTTAGACTTCAGGGACCAATGTGTAAACATTGAGTTTAGTTGTTAGAGTTAGTTCTCCGCATTTATATAGCTGCTCTTAGCTCCACTGTACAAAATTAACATTCATAATAAAATTACATAACAGAATTCTGTTATCCTTTCTCTCTCTGCTCTCTATTCTTCTCTCATGAGAATTAACAACAAGGCCTGACATAGTATATACTGTGTGTATGATGGCAAGGTTTACAAGTAAACCTAGCACAGATCATTGGAAAGCAGTTAATAGAGTATCTGAATACTTAAAGAAAACAAAATATTTAAGTCTTGTTTATAATGATTATCCCTCCGTGCTAGAAGGATATTCTGATGCAAGTTGGTTGACAAACAACAGTGAAAGTAAGTCCACGTCGGGATGGATTTTTACTTTAGGTGAAGGAGCTATTAGTTGGGCTTTCAAAAAGCAAACTTGCATTGCACATTCAACTATGGAATCCGACTTTATTGCTCTTGCAGCAGCAGGCAAAGAAGCAGAATGGTTGCAAGATCTCTTAGCAGATATTAGGTTGTGGCCACAACCTACGGCAACAACTTCTTTGTAATGTGATAATGAAGCGGCAATGTCTCGTGCATACACTCATATATATATATAAAATAGAAATTCTAGACATATGAGCATGAGATATTCATATATTCGTGAATTAGTATCAAATGGGGTGATCGTCGTAATATATGTTAAGTCCGGTGATAACTTAGCCGATCCCCTCACTAAATCGCTTACAAAAGAATTAGTGAGAAGTACGACTAAGGGAATGGGACTTAAAATGTTAAATTAAACACCAATGATGGGAACCCAACTTTAAATCAATAAACTTGTGACTCTAAAGTTCAATGGGTACAAACAAGTCATTGACATGTGCTTGAGAGCACTATAAATGAATAGTGCCAACAGTTGCGAATAAAAATAGGATGAGCAGTTGCTCTTAATGGATTTAGCTAAGTGTCTTTAGCAACTGAGACAAAAGCAGAAACTCTACCTATGTGAACATAGAAGTGGTGCCGCTTCGGTAAGGAAAATGTGTTTTTCCTTTATAAATGTTCATAGACATACGGGATTAGCACATGGCCATATATAATAATGCTAAGGTTGTTGAAGGAAATCTATGAGACACTAATATGATTGATATGTGTGTGATATTTTCGGTACTAACATTAGGAGTTGAGGTTCAATCTACGGACACCTATAACTTCGTTAGAACTTTAAAGTATTTACGCTAATTGAATGTCCAAATCAAAAGATACCTTCTCGTACGTATGTCATTCATTAGGCAGAAATAATTGTTCACAACTAGTGGAAGATTGTTGTGTATTTTAGTTGTGAACAATGTAGTATCCCACATTGGTAGGAGATAAGAGTTTTGAACACCTTATTTTGAATTGGACTCTTAAAGAGATAATTCTAGTATTGGTACCTTGTGTTGGGCTAGGTCTATTTGGGTTTGATATATATATATATATATATATATATATATATATATATGTGTGTGTGTGTGTGTGTGTGTGTGTATATATATATATTATAAGTCTATGATAGGCACTTGGCACTTGGGGCCTTGGAGCAATAATAAAGTTCAAGACTTATTGTTAACGGGTTTGGAATTATTCCCTATTTAACGGAAGATATTTATTTTGGGTTCGAACGCCCTGTCCGTGATTCAGAGGCAATGATAGATGGACCTAATAAGATTAATTGCAAGAATATTCCCTTCCTTTATTCACTGAACATTTCCTCCTCTCCTACGTATTTGAGTGTTAATTTGTAGTAAGTAAGCTAAGTTGTTTCCGCCTTTTCAGCTTGTCTTTCTTCTACTGATCACCTCCCTTTATATAGACTTTGGTAGGGGCAGGTGTCATTGTGCATGCGTTTTGGTAAGGACATATGTCGTTGTTATATTGATACAGGTGTGAAAATTAGGATAATGTTTATCTCTTATCTACTAGGCGCTGACTGGATTAGCTTTTGTGTCTTCTGATTTCTCCGAGGGCTTCTGATGTAGATTGTTTTGATAGAGCTATTCTTCCGAGGGCTTTTATCCCTCCTTCTTGATTCGGGTATTTTCTTCAACAATCAGGAGTGATTTCTACGGGTGTAAATGTGATCTCCGAGGGTTTGGTACAACTTCCGAGGGCTGTGATTTTGTGTCCGAGGGCTGCATTTGCTTGACTGAAAGTGAGATTTCTTCACCAGAGTTCTCAGACTGTATTCACGGGATGTTCTTGTATTTATTTCTTGATTTTCTCCAAAATTGGGTCCTCGGATGAGTCCGAGTGCCGTCTTTCCCGAGGAGTGTTCAGCAAGGAAGTTTTCTTGTAAGTTCATAGGACTCGGAGTCCATCTTGGTCCCTCTTGGCGCATTTGGTGGATATCGGAGTCATAAGGGTCCATCGGGGTTTGCTCTTTTTCCGATGCCGTATTGATATCTGCTTTTCATTCACCGTTTGACTTTCCAAGGGACGCTTATGTTCCTCCTCGGGTGCTCTTGTAAACCTTTTCGGGTCAGTGACCGAAAGGTAGGGCAATCCTCCGAGGGGTTTTCCTTATAGGTACATCTCATCGGAAGTACTCGTGACAATTGTATTGTCTACATATTGTTTTTTCCAAGTAGGAGTGATCTTCTTTATTTTATTTTTAAGGTTAACACTAGCACCCCCAAATTTCGATTGTCCTCGTAGAGACAAGCGGAATTTTAAATCATCGTCCTCAGTGAGGTGAGGGGTTATTTTTTGCTTAGTGTCCCTATATTTATTTTTTTCCTTTTTTGATATTTATCCAAGAGGTAAATACGTATATTTAGAGTTTTGCAAGCGATTTTACCTGAATACCCCTAGGGTATTGTCATTAAGCAGGCGAAGATCTCGGGAGAGCAGGTTGTGGACTGCCGTTTGACCAGCTTGGGGATTTGAAGTATCTTACCGTTGGCAACGGGCAGAATCTGGACGGCGTGGCATGAGCAGGCAACGGTTACGTGGAGTCACGAATAAATGCCACGTCTTTATGGGCATCTGACCATTGTAATTTTTGGTTATAAATAGGGTACTGTAGCTCTTCTTTTTCTTCATTCACACAAGTGTAATTCGCGATAATTCTCTCCCAGAGCTACAAATTTCTTCTCTTATTCTCTCGCAATTCTCAGTTTCAGTAAAAAAAAACTTTCCTCTTTTTATATCTATGGCTTCTTCTGCCGATGTGAATCCTGTCGCTGCTGTTACCTCCTCGGGAGTTACTGTTCCGATTGACACTTCTGCGAGTGTGAGGGGTATTCCGGTGGGAGTTGTTACTCGTAAACGCAAGGGAGAAATCGCTGCTGCTGCTGAGGGCGGCGCCACTTCCTCGAAAAAAGCTAGGGTTCCCAAATCAAAGGAACCACCTCTTCGGACTTTTGCTAAGGTGGAAAAGATGAGGAATATTGCTACTCGTAAGCAGGTAGCGGATCTGTTTACCTCAACCGGAGTCCTTCAGAAGAATATGGTCTTCCGAATCCCGACGAAGGATGAGAGGGCGTGCTATCCTCCTCCGGGTATGTTGACGGTATTTTTTGCTCAGGTGAAGTATGGGTGGCGCTCGTTTATGTCCCCCTTTTTCTGTGAGCTCTTTAAAACTTGTAATATCAGCCCAAGTCAAATGGTGTCGAATGGGTTTGCCGCCATTTGTATTTATGTCTTTTGGTGTCACGTGAATGGACTGGAGTGCTCGGTGACTCATTTCCTTTCCATTTTTGATGTGGCGGTGTCGCCCGGGGGATATCCTTTTTACAATGTTCGTCACCGGGACAACTCGGGTGACTCCACGAAGAGGATCTTGGGTGCTGCTATTTCCTCACATAGCGTATGGAAGAACAGATACTTCTTCGTGGGACCTGTTAATGGTGAATGGGATGTGCCTTTTGATTGGCGAGAGGGCACTACCCCCGTGCATGCCTTGGACCAGGATGCAGTTTTATCTCCGATAATTTCCCAGCATAAATTGATGGAGTCGGAGGATTTCACGATGTTATACGAGACCTCTGGGCTTCACCACGTAGTTTTCACTGATGACGCCGTGGAGAGGCCCTTGTCACTGTCTCCCGTTGCGAGGAGTAGTCTCTTTATTCGTTCTTTTATTATTTTATTCTTTTTCCGAGCACAGTGGTAAATTGTGCTTATACACGTTATTGATGGGATGATGCAGGGGATGTCATGGCGAACTACTATCTGCAGTCGAGTCCGAGGGAGCCTACTCCTAGTGGTGTCTCAGAGATACCAGAGGAGGGCGATCACGAGGAGGAAGAGGAGGTTAATGCTCCCGAGAGTAGGTATATGGGTTCAGAGAAGGGTGGATTTCACGAGGACCATTCTCTTCTATGCATGGATATGGCGGGGGTCGTGAGGAGCGCTGTTCCCTTGCGTCAAGTAGCACCTTGGGATTTGGCTTTGGTGCCTGTTTCTAAATCCGAGTCGGGGAGTTTACCTGTTTCTGAATCTAATATAGGAACTTCTCCGAGAGTTTCAGAGGAGGGGATCTTTCCGAGTGTTACCGAGGAAGAATCTGCTCGGAAGGTTACTGAAGTAATAGACTTATCTTCCGAGGGTCCTTCTCCTCAGCCTCCGATAGTTTCCGAATCCGCTCCTCGTGGTGAGTTTCTATGAAATTTTAATAAGATTTTCATACCTTACTTGTGACATTTGATGACGTGTTGACATTCTTCCTTTTGATGTAGTAGCTATGGATAAGGGAAAAGCTCCGATGGTAGAAGAACCTTCATTATACGGTGAGTATTCCTTATCTGTTCTCTTTGCATAATTTTTTCTAGTTTCATTCTTTCTCTCACTGTCAGTTTGTATCTTTTGTAGAAGAAGAGTTTCTGGCCCAATTCAACATTCCCGAGCAAGAAGATTTACGAGGGGACTCCGAAGACACCCAAGGGGAGTTTGATCCTTCTTCAGAGGACCGATATGTGAAGGAAGGGATTCTGCAATCATTGCTGGGAAAGACTAGCCCCTCCACCACAGTGGGTGGTTCACCGGCCATATTTACAAATTCAGAAGTGACGACTCCTGTAAAGGATACGACTCCTCTGAGGGGGCATGTTTCGGTGACTTTGTCTCCGAGGGGTCATACATTCCAGGAGCCTATTCCTCCTAGTGGATCCGGGGGGCAATTTTCATCTCGGTCAGTGGGGGAAGCTTATCAAGACATCCTCCGATTTTTCGCCTCCTCCAGTTCAACACCCGCCGAGGGGTATCAATTTTTGTACACCAGTCTTAACTGGGTGGGGCTCATGGTAAGCTTTTCTAAATTAAGCTTCTGAAATTACACAATACATCTCTGTTAAATTCCTTATTGTGGACTTTTCTCCAGATTGGAAAGACTCGGGAGGCGGTTACTGCCGTAGAAGAGCACGGCCGGAAAGACAAAGAAGAGTTAGAAGTACTCCGAGCACAATTGGCACCTCTCTTAGTCCGAGATAAAGAGAGTCAAACTAGGGAGGACCTTCTTCAAACCAGGATTTCCGACTACGAATTTGCTCTTAATGAATCAGAGAAGGCGAGGGCGAATTTGCAAGATAATTTAAGTGCTGCCGAGTCCGCTTATAAGAAGATGGAGAAGGAAAGGAAAGACTCCGAGGGGGTCTTTGCTGCTCGTATTGCAGCTCTCGAGAAGGCGGTGGCAGATGGGAATGAGAGAGAGAGGATTCTCCAGGAGACACTGGGCCAGGCTACTGATAGGGCAGAGTCAGCTGAGGGGAAGTTAGCAAATTTTCTCTCTCCCGAGGACGTGCAGGCTAAGGTGGATGCAGCTGTTCAATTTGCCCAGCGAGAGATTTCACGGCAGCAATCAGGAGTATCCGAGGCGCCTTCTCATGAGCTCTTAATGGGCCACCTTCTGTGGGGTTATTTGGAGTGTGCGAAGGTGGCGAAATCTTTGATAAGGTCGGATGTTAACTTCTCCAAGTCTTTCGATCTTCGCAAGTTAAAGAAGCCAACTCCCGACGACTGCCATTATTTTGTGGGGAGGTTTGGGGGTTTGCTATCCTCTCGGGATTCTCCGACACCGTCTCCGATGCGCTCTACCACAAGTCCGAGTCCGAGAGCTAGTGGTTCCGAGGGAGTATTTTCTCCAATTTCTCGTCTTGCTCCATTGGGTACTTCCATCGAGGAGACAACTTCTTCCCTCCCTCCTTCCACGGGGGCTTAATTTTATTCTTTGTAATTTTTTACTTTTAAAATAAACGTTCTTTGTACTTATTATCCCTTCCGAGGGCTCTCCGGCTTAAATAAATATTTTGTTCAATTTCCCCTTTTTCTACTTTTTGTTTGTATAGTTAAATTTCAATTAGCATGGATAATGATAATTCTCAAAAAGTTGCTGACTAAGTAGATTTCCTAAGTAGGAGGTGTTGCTTTGCATGTTTAAATAGGGTACGTGTCATTCTTAATCAATAAGTTTTTCAACACGTGTCCCTTAGTTAACATAATAAAAGTCTAAACTTCTCCTTTTAACTCTGATTTAAAGAGTATATATGCATGTAGGGTCTTTATCAATTATGCACTTATCTCCTAATCTTAATTAGTCTTTGATTTTCTTTCATAATTGCAAGTACGAAAATAATACTTACTTGATACGATGATGCCTCCTTATTATAGAAGATGTGGTTCAGCTTCGTCTTGTAGTTTTTCTCGGGATACCGCTCGGAGTCCTTCGGGATCATTAAGGGTTCCTCCGAGGGGCAATCCATCCGAGAATCAAACGACACTTGGTGCTAGTTCCTCTCTTGGAGTGGCTCGTAGGACTCCATCTACAAATTCACGTAGAGTCAATCATATCAGGGAGATATTCATGAGTAGGGAGCCATATCCTTTGGCGGATGAGTCTTCGGAGTTCGATTTGATTCCTCTTAATCCATCTCGATTAATAGGCAGAGGACGTGTAGGATCCACTACGAGTACAGAATGTGAGAACTCGGTAAGATCTCTTTTTAGCGGCTATAACCTTGATTTCGAAGATTATGACATACTAGTGCCTTCCTCGGGCCATAGGGCTTACGCACCCCCCTCAGGTTACATGACCGTTTATACCGAACAGATGCGTTGTGGTTTACGGACCTTTTTCCATCCCTTTTTCCAAATACTCTTTCGGTATTGGCAGGTGTGTCCGAGTCAGTTAACACCAAGTTCCTATAGTCATTTGGTGGGATATGTCCTTCGTAGTGAGCTTTTAAACCTTCCGATGTCCCCTTTATCGGGTGGGGACAATATTTACCCTTCAACCTTGCTCAGAGGGGACTCCCTTTTTTAGCTTGACCTATCGGGACAAGGAAAATATCTTCACTCGTGTATCCAGTTCCCACTCTAGTAGAGGGGATTGGAGGCGGAGATTTTTCTTTGTCCGTCCGAGAGGCTAGTCAGCCAGATCGTGGGGTGTACCCATCCGATGGGGTCTGGGGTATATCGCACCCAACACCGAAACACGAGGACAAGTGAGGGAGATATTGCTTCACTCGGGACTTTTCTCTGGTTCTTATGACATATCTGGGCTATTGGATTTCCCCGAGGCTCTGATTTTGGCAGGTTTACAAGAGGGGGTGGAAGGATGCACTCCTGCTTCTTGTCCTCTTCACAGTAATTTTCATTTTCGTAAGTTCTACTAATCATTCTCTAGCTTGTAAATTTTATAAGTGTCCTCGGACCGTTTTCCTACTGACATCTTTTGCAGGAGCGGAGATGGGAGCCTTCTCTCTCGGGTCTTCTACTGACGTTTTCTTGGGGAGGGCATTGCATGGTATTCCCGGGGGAACAAAGATTGATGATTCCTCTCCCCTCGTAAGTGAGGCAATGGTTGAAATTTCCTCGGAGGAGGAGGAACCCGTTGCAGCCCCCCCAGTCAGTTATATAATTCCTTCTGGATCGTCGGATCTGATAGCAACTCTTTCTCAAATGGATTATCACATGAGTCCCATAGTATCACAGCCCATTCCTCATAATTCTACCGTAGTAAATGTATTAGAGGAGTATCTTCACTCTTCTAGTACAGAGGATATGCAGCCCCGACAAGATATCCCTGGTCGTATTCCTGCACCACCGCCCGAGGAGCCCCCTTCCCTCGGGAGAACTCTTCCCCCCGGGAGTAATCAGGATGTTTCTCCTCTCGGATCAGCAGTGGGATTTTGCCGAAACTTTCTTAGTGGGTTATTGAACGTAACAGATTGTGAGCTGATAAAAACCCTTTCGGTACCCGTTCTCCAAGATTTAGCCTGCAAAGACCTGTGTGAGGTATCTATTCATTTTATTTAATACTAACCTGTCTTCTGGTCTGATGCCATTCGCTTTGTGTTTTGAGCAGATTTATATGGTGTTGGACGCCCTCGGGTCTTACGGGAGTTCTTCTTCAGATCCGGGTTTAGTATACCGTCGTCGGGATGAGTTAGAGCGAGGTCTCTTAGAAGCTCAAGTGGAGATAGCCCATTTGAAGGAAGTTCATGAGTCCTCTCAGGATACTCATATTCATATGTTACAATCCGAGAAGGATAAGGCGTGGGAATTAGAACGCCAATTAGTGCTTGAAAGAGCCCGCGTATCGAATTTAGGGAGGAGAATTGAGGAGTTACGTGGCCAAATGCGGTCCTCGGAGGAGCAACTAACGCAGGTTATCTTGGAGAGAGATGCCTTGAGTCAGCAGCTGCTAGGGATAACTCGTTCTCATGCGGTAGAAGTGGTTATGGCCCGAGTCCAAGCTGTGTTGGAGGTGGTGGGCCCATCCAGTCTTCGTGAATCTCTTCGAGGTGAGATGCGTGACTTGGTGCACATAGGCTATAAGTTGTGCCAAGATGCCATACAAGCTTTACCAGAGTTCCCCTCGGGCTTGCTCCTTCCTGAGCTTAACATTCGTCAAGTCTCCGAGGAGTTTACATAGGCTATAAGTTGTGCCAAGATGCCATACAAGCTTTACCAGAGTTCCCCTCGGGCTTGCTCCTTCCTGAGCTTAACATTCGTCAAGTCTCCGAGGAGTTTCCTCCTTCACCTATTAGAGATTTTGCAATCGGAACCGTGTTCTTTGATGACCCAGTCTCTCTTTCCGAGGAGCAACGCCGAAGACTTATCCGAGAGGGGAAACGTCCCATGGGAGGGACTTAGCTTGTAAATGAGTTTAGTTCATAATACAGAGGGTTTTTAGTGTTATCGGATTGTCCTGATGTCTCATGTATAGAGCCATCATTTTGTCGGACAATTCTACTTTCTTCTGTACTATATCCCCTCGTATATGAACACTCTTTTTATTCATGTATAACTATTACATTAAGCATAATACTTTCTAAGGTTGCTTGCGTTCCACGTGTTGCGAAGTATTGCTTCCTCGGAATTGGCAAGCCGATAAGTCGCAGGTCCTACAATTTCCACTATCTTGTAGGGTCCTTCCCATCGTGGATCTAGTTTACCCACATTCTTAGAGGCCCCTACTCGTTTCATCACTAAATCTCCAACTTGAAAGGTTCGGGGTTTTACCTTGGCATTGTAATATCGTGACATCCGAGCCTTGTACTCTTCCATTCGGAGGGCTACTCGGGTCCTTTTTTCCTCGAGGAGGTCAAGGGCAAGGGCTAGATTTGAGCCATTGGCCACTTCTTCATATTCTTTGACTCGCCAGCTTTCTAGGGAGACCTCCGAGGGCAAAACAGCTTCACACCCGTAGGATAGACTAAAAGGGGTTTCGCCCGTAGCAACACTCTGCGTGGTCCGATAGGCCCACAATATCCCGGGTATCTCCTCAACCCACTTAGCTTTATGCCAATCAAGTCGGGCCTTCATGTTCTTCAGGAGGGTTCTGTTGGTTCTTTCTACTTGGCCATTTGCTTGAGGGTATCCCACGGAGGCAAAGCGATGTTTTATCTCCCAATGATCGCACCATTTCTGTAATCCTTGGTCAGTAAACTGCAAACCGTTGTCACTTACCAGGCTCCGAGGGACACCAAAGCGACAAATAATATTTCTCCAGAGAAAATTGATAACGGCCCCCGCGGTTACCCTAGCCAGGGGTTCCGCTTCCACCCATTTGGTAAAGTAGTCAACGGCTACTAGCAGAAATTTCTTTTGACCGGCATTAGGGATTAGGGGTCCAAGTATATCAATACCCCACTTAGAGAATGGGCAGGGGTTCAGAGAGGGTTCCCAAGGGGCTGCGGGTAGATGGGTCCGAGGGGCGTAAGCTTGGCATGGTTTACATCTTTCGGCATGGCTTTTGCTATCTTTGGCTATCGTGGGCCAATAGTAGCCTTGTCGAATCAAGTGTCCGACCATGCTTTCGCCGCTGGTATGGCTTCCACATACTCCCTCGTGAGTTTCGGCTAAAGCTATTTGTGCCTCCTCTTCATTAAGGCATCGAGCATGGGGGCATGAGTATGTCCTTCGGAAGAGTATCCCGTCTTTGAGGAAGTATCGAAGGGTTTTTCTGAACATCATTCGCTGAATATTCTTGTCCGAGGAGTATCCCTCGGGATTCTGCAAATAGGCTTTGATAGGAGTCACCCAGCTAGATGAAGGATCTGAAACTGTGTTCACTTCTCGGCCTTCACCCTTTTCAGATTCATTGACATGCAGTAGAGTAATCTTCCGAGTATGTATTGCAGCTGTTTGTGTAGCCATCTTGGACAAAGCGTCCGCCTCTTGATTTTCTTTTCGAGGAATTTGAACTATGTCATACTCTTCAAACCATTCGGACCTTTGGCGAACAACTCGGAGGTACTCTTGCATTCTTTCTTCTTTGGCCTCATATGACCCCTTAACTTGCTGAACAATCAGTTGGGAATCACTATGGAGGAGTACTCTCTTCATTCCTCCTTCTCTTGCTAGCCTCATACCAATAAGGAGAGCTTCATACTCGGCTTCATTGTTAGAGAGAGGGTAATCTATTCTAACTGCAAAATGGAGCCTTTCCTCCTCTCCTTCTTGATTTACCAAGACTATTCCGGCCCCCCCATGGGTACTCACCGAGGATCCATCTACATATACGTGCCATCGTGGCTCCTTTTCCTCGGATCCAACGCCCGTGAGTTCTGTTACAAAGTCCGCCAGAACTTGCGCTTTGATTGACGGTCTCGGAGCATAGGAAATATCGTACTCAGTAAGCTCTACGGCCCATTTTATCAGTCTCCCTGATGATTCCGGCTTATTAAGAATTGCCCTCAGGGGATGCTTAGTAAGCACGGTAATTGGGTGGGATAAAAAGTAGGGACGTAACTTACGAGCCGTAGTAACCAATGCTAGAACGAGTTTCTCAGTTAGGGTATATCGGGTTTTGGCTCCGAGGAGGGTTTTGCTGACGTAATATACTGGGTGATGTTCTCCGTCCTGTTCTTTAACTAAGACAGCACTAACAGCCTCTTCTCCGACTGATAAGTACAGAAACAACTCTTCCTGGGGTATAGGTTTTACCAGCAAAGGTGGTTTCAACATGTACCTTTTCAATTCTTCGAGAGCTTCCTCGCATTGGGGGGTCCACTGAAATTCCTTGATATTCCGAAGTATCTTGAAGAAGGGAAGCCCTTTTTCTGCGGACTTGGAGACAAATCGACTCAACGAGGCCATTCTTCCCGTTAACTTTTGGACATCCTTTACCGTCCTCGGGGTAGGTAACCCCATGATAGCTTCTGCTTTTTCGGGGTTTACTTCAATTCCCTTCTCCGTAACCATAAATCCCAAAAATTTTCCTCCTCGGATACCAAAAGAACACTTCCGAGGGTTAACCTTCATGCCAAAGTTGTTCATAATGACCAACGCTTTCCGTAGGTCCTCGGGATGTTCTTCAGCAGTGTTACTTTTAACTACAGTATCATCTACATAAACCTCTACTGACTTCCCAATAAGTCCTGAAAACATAAGGCTTACTAACCGTTGATAGGTAGCTCCAGCATTCTTTAATCCAAAGGGCATGACTAGATAACAAAAGGTGCCTGCATCCGTGATAAAGCTGGTCTTATCTTGATCAATAGCCGCCATCGGGATTTGGTTGTACCCTTGATCTCCATCTAAAGTTGATAGTAGCGCACATCCTGCGGTAGAATCAACTAGCTGATCTATGCTCGGTAAAGGATAACAATCCTTGGGGCATGCTTCATTGAGGTTAGTAAAGTCAACACACATTCGCCACCTTCCTCCGTGCTTGGGAACTAGCACGACATTAGCCAACCACTCGGGGTAAATAACTTCTCGTATTTGCTTTAATTGGAGAAGGCGTTGTATTTCCGAGCGGATGATCTTGTTGCGCTCGGGGCCCATTTTCCTCTTTTTCTGTTGGACAGGTTTAGCTCCAGGCTTTACATTAAGGAAATGTTGACATACCTTGTTGCTGATTCGTCCGGGCGGCCCCCCTTCCCACGCAAAGAGGTGATGAAATTGTTTGAGAAGAGAAATCAATTGGCCTTCTAGGATTGGAGCCATATGGGTGCCCATTTTGATTACTTTCTCGGGGCTTCCTTCTACTAATTCCACCATTTTTAATTCTTCCACAGGTTGGACTCGTGTTTCCTCGGTTCTACACTTTTTGTTATTTCCGAGTGAAGGTCCGTCCTCTTCTGAGGGAATGGCATTCATGCAGCATTCTCTAACTTTTGACTGACTTCCTCGGACTTCTCCGATTCCCGAGGAGGTGGGGAATTTCACTTTAAGATGCAAAGTAGAAGGAATAGCCTCAAAGGCCCGAATAGATGGTCTTCCGCAGATGACATTATACGTTCGCGAAGAGGCCTCCACTACCCAAAACTTAATAGATTTCGTTCTTCGAAGGGCTCCTTTCCCCCATGACATTGGGAGAGTAATAGTTCCGAGGGTTTGGCATGCTTCCCCGGAGAATCCTACTAACGGGACCTCAGCGGTTTCCAACGTTTCTTGTTTCAATCTCATAGCGAGATAGGTCGGTAGGAAGAGTACATCCACAGAGCTGCCCGTATCTATGAGGATACGTTGGATTTCATACCCGTAGATGACGGCAGATATAACCAAGGGATCTTCGTGAGGGTATATTACATCTGTAAGGTCCTCGGGTCCGAAAGTGATACTAGGCAGCTGTGACCCTTGAATGGAGCAGACAGCTAATCCTTGCTCTGCTCGTCGGGCTTCTTTCAAATATTTTTTCTTTTTGCCCTGAGGCGCCATGGAGATTTCACCCCCTTCAATCATATTGATCGTTCTCCCTGTTGGGGGGTTGTCTTTGTAAGAGTTAGGTGGAGGAGGCAAACTCTGATACCCTGTCGTTTTCTCTCGCGAATTTCGCCGGCGGTCTTTACTTCTCTCTTGGGGTCGGAGACGTCTAGTGGTCCCCTCTCGTGACTTCCGGCTAGGCGTCCTTTCTTCCCTTTCTTGCTCTTCCTCTTCCCTTCGTGATCTCTTCCAAACATTTTCCTTGGGCTCTTCGAGGTTATTTTCCTTGAGGTAGTTCTTCAAATACCCTATATCTAACAGGCGGAGTACCTCTAAACGAAGGGTAGTACATTCTTCCGTAGTGTGCCCGTAAGTTTTATGGTACTTACAATATTTCCCCGTGTCCTTGTCTCGGTTAGGAAATTTAGTCGGTCTGGGCCAGTGCAACTCGTTGCTACCCCTCATTATGTTGAGCACTTCTGGTGGAGTAACAGTCATCGAAGGTAAGTGCACGGGTCGGAGGAATTTCTTAACCACTCCTCCTTCATCTTTGCGCTGAGGAGGTTTTCCTTCCTTACTTTTTTCTTTGACCTTTTCTTCTTTCTCGGCACGCTCTAAGTGTTCACTATCCTCCTGCTCCATCTGCTTCTTTGTCCCCTCGGCCTCTTCCATCAAAATGTGTACTTCCGCCTTTTGCATTAGCTCACTCATATCCGTGATACGATTTCCCATAAGGTATCTAAAGAAATCCCCCGCTCGGAGTCCCTGAGTTAATATGTCCGCCATAATGGTCGGGCTAACGTTTGGAACATCGAGTGCTTCATCCGTGAAGCGCTTTATATACTCTCGCAAGGATTCATCCTTCTTCTGTTTAATAGTAAAAAGATGTGTAGCTGATTTAGGGTACCTTCGGTTGCAGGCGAATTGTCGTACAAACAAATGAGCTAATCGGTCAAAGCTCGTGATGGAACAAAGTGGAAGATGAGTAAACCAGGCTTGGGCTCGCCCTCCAAGGGTAACAGGGAATACGCGACATAACACATGATCAGGAGCGGAAGAGAGGTCCATTCCTGCCAGGTATTAATGTACGTGATCTTGTGGGTCCCTTCCATCAGCTTCTCCGGTATATAGCGGGATATTAACAGGTCGCATCCCCGAGGGGATAGAAGCTGAAGCAATTTCGGGAATGAAAGGAGAGGTCTTGAATGTAGGATCTTCCTCGGGAGCCATGGTCTTCTTGAGATCACCTAATTCTTTTCGCAAATCATCCATCATTCCCCACAAGGAATGTTCCACCTCTCCTCGACACTCCGAGGGGTGAGAAATTTCTTCCCGACCACTCACGGGAGTTCTTTCATGACATATATACCTTCGAGGCCTTTGTCGGGGTGCCGGTTGCCAAGGATTCCAATTTGGGTTCCATGCCATCGGAGGTGCATCTCCTTCCGAGGGGAAACCACCGTTCCCGGAGAGCACGGGGGATGGGCGTCCAAGAGGTTCATCCCTCCGGGGTGTTCGTGCAGCATTTATAAGTCTTTCGTAAACAGATCGGGGAATATTAATAAAATCTCTAGTACCTGGTTCGTAATTGGATAAAGTTTCTTCTGAGTCGCGGTCCGAGAAAGGAAGGTTGTCACTTTCGAAAAGATCGTCCCTCCTAGCTGACATCTGCTTGAATTCTCTCGAGGACAGATATTATGGCGTTCCCACAGACGGCGCCACTTTGTTAACGGGTTTGGAATTATTCCCTATTTAACGGAAGATATTTATTTTGGGTTCGAACGCCCTGTCCGTGATTCAGAGGCAATGATAGATGGACCTAATAAGATTAATTGCAAGAATATTCCCTTCCTTTATTCACTGAACATTTCCTCCTCTCCTACGTATTTGAGTGTTAATTTGTAGTAAGTAAGCTAAGTTGTTTCCGCCTTTTCAGCTTGTCTTTCTTCTACTGATCACCTCCCTTTATATAGACTTTGGTAGGGGCAGGTGTCATTGTGCATGCGTTTTGGTAAGGACAGATGTCGTTGTTATATTGATACAGGTGTGAAAATTAGGATAATGTTTATCTCTTATCTACTAGGCGCTGACTGGATTAGCTTTTGTGTCTTCTGATTTCTCCGAGGGCTTCTGATGTAGATTGTTTTGATAGAGCTATTCTTCCGAGGGCTTTTATCCCTCCTTCTTGATTCGGGTATTTTCTTCAACAATCAGGAGTGATTTCTACGGGTGTAAATGTGATCTCCGAGGGTTTGGTACAACTTCCGAGGGCTGTGATTTTGTGTCCGAGGGCTGCATTTGCTTGACTGAAAGTGAGATTTCTTCACCACAGTTCTCGGACTGTATTCACGGGATGTTCTTGTATTTATTTCTTGATTTTCTCCAAAATTGGGTCCTCGGATGAGTCCGAGTGCCGTCTTTCCCGAGGAGTGTTCAGCAAGGAAGTTTTCTTGTAAGTTCATAGGACTCGGAGTCCATCTTGGTCCCTCTTGGCGCATTTGGTGGATATCGGAGTCATAAGGGTCCATCGGGGTTTGCTCTTTTTCCGATGCCGTATTGATATCTGCTTTTCATTCACCGTTTGACTTTCCAAGGGACGCTTATGTTCCTCCTCGGGTGCTCTTGTAAACCTTTTCGGGTCAGTGACCGAAAGGTAGGGCAATCCTCCGAGGGGTTTTCCTTATAGGTACATCTCATCGGAAGTACTCGTGACAATTGTATTGTCCACATATTGTTTTTTCCGAGTAGGAGTGATCTTCTTTATTTTATTTTTAAGGTTAACACTTATACTTATAATAATTTATTTTCGGATTTTATTTTGTTTTAATTCGAAATAAATTAGTGAAGAGTTGCAACCCGTAGTATTTTATTTTTTAGATTTTGTTGTATTTGAAATCTGAATTAATTGGTGAAAGGGTACAAATCTATCATACGGGACACAACCATTATGAATTAATATGTCTGTTCATATATAACTTTTCATATTATATAAATAAAATGTTACAGATTCGTTTTTATTTATTCAGCCATTTTCTGCATCTCATAAATATTTCTAAATTCCTTGTTGTATCATGTGAAGCAATTTTTTTTACTATATAGTGAAAATATTGCTTTTAGAAAATTGTTCTAAGTTCACGTCCTCAAGGAAATTCTCATATATTCAGTTTAATATTCTTTTCTATTTTTCCCATTTTTAACAAGACCAAGGAAAGGAGACCCTCCTCTTTAATCAACTAGACCAACCCCAAGTGGCTAGCTGGTGGTTCAAAGGTAAAATTGTTTCTTTCGATGTTTGGTTTGATAAAGTTCTTGTCGTTTATCACCAAAAGTACCAATAATTCTTTTCTTAATGAGATGACTTCATCGTGTGAGTTTACTGATACATTAAATTGAATCTTTTTCGTTGTAGTGCTAGTTAATCTATTGTGTTTTGTTTGATATTTCAAACGAGTGTTCAAAAACAAACTATCCTAACATCACTTGCCAGATTTGTGGCATCTATGGCCACGGTGCTAGGACTTGTCGTCAACTTCAGCAACCTCTAGCCAACGTTGCCACATGGTTAGTTGATTCTGGCGCCTCTCATACCCTCACTTCCGATGTTCAGAACCTCTCCGTCCACTCTGAATACGATGGTACTGATGAAGTTGTTCTTACAAATGGTTCAGGTTTGCCGATTACTCATGTTGGCTCATCATCTTTCAACGTTTCTGATCGTCCGTTTACTCTTACGCCAGTTTTATGCGTTCCTACTTCTAAGAAGAATTTATTATCAGTTCATCAGTTTGCTTTGCAAAATAATGTTATTCTTGAATTTCATCCTTATCATTTTTTTGTAAAGGATCAGGCTACGGGGGCGAGGCTGCTAAGTGGGCGTGCACTAATGGAATCTATCATTTGCGTTTACCCGCGCCTCTTGCGACATCTCATTTGGCGAATGTTGGAATTCAGAATGATAAGGAAAATTGGCATTGTCGCGTAGGACACCCATCTGAGGCGATTAGTAGTTTAGTAGTTAGGCAATCTTCTTTACCATGTAATGTTTTACATTCTGCAAACTCTGGATTTTGTCGTTTTTGTTTATCAAATAAAAGTGCACGTTTGCCTTTCACTACTACTTCTCTACACTCGCTGCATCCTTTACATTATGTTTATGGAGATGTTTGGGGTCCCTCGCATGTGCCCTCTTTGAATGGATGTCGTTATTATCTTTTACTGGTCGAACACTTTACCAAGTACTCTTGGATTTATCCATTGACGCATAAATCTCAGGTCTTCACAGTGTTTGGTCAATTTCACCGCCTTGTTGAAAAAATATTTGGCCACAAAGTAAAGAACTTTTACTCAGACAACGGTGGTGAATTTGTTGCCCTTCGTTCTTACTTGTATGACCATGGTTTTGCTTGGCTCACTACTGCGCTCCATACACCGCAGCAAAGCGGGACAGTGGAACGACATCACCGTCAATTCCTCACTATTGGATGCATCCTTTTCCAACAAGCATCTCTCTCTCTCTCACACTTTTTGGTATTATGCAGTCCTTACTGCCGTTTATCTCGCCAACCTTCTTCCTACGACTCTGTTTCATCATTAGTCACCGTTTGGCAAACTCTTTGGTCGACCGCCTAATTATCTCAAGCTTTAGACCTTTGGTTCCTTATTCTTTCCATGGTTACGCCCTTATATTTCTGGAAAGCTCACACCTCCATCTCGACTTTCTATCTTTATTGGGTATTCTCTATCCCAAAGTGCTTATCGATGTTATGATTTGGAGAGTGGGTGCATCTTTATCTCTCACCATGTTTGGTTTGTGGAAACGGAGTTTCCGGGGTTATTGCCTTATCCTTGCGTTCCTACCGTGATGCTCTCTGCCAAGCTCATGGTCGTACCGCCCGCACATGTCTTTCCTGGTCATTCTAGACATTCTGGTTTCAATGTTGGAGTCAATGTTGGGGCAACATTGAAACCAGTGACTTCGGCCCCTGTCTCTCCTGGACATTCTGGGCATTCTGGTTTCAATGTTGGAGCAGATGTTGGGGCAACATTGATTCCAGAGACTTCTACTTCAACTTCTTCCAGCCCTCAACCATCTCCACATTGTATCTCTCATCCTATGGTCCCGCTAGTCGATGCAACACCATCGCCTGAGACCGTTTCTTGTACCGGTTCTCCTCCTCCTACCTTGGCCACTAATAACGACAAGACCCATACTCATGGCATGACCACGCGTGCGATGAATAATATCTTCAAGCCCAAACAGCTTAACCTCGCCACCAAACATCCCGTTTTTGGCCCAATTACTCCTATTTGTGTCTTTCAAGCCTTGAAGGATCCCTTGTGGCGGGCTGCTGTAGATGAGGAGTTCACGGCTTTACTCAAGCATGGTACCTTGGATTTGGTTCCTTCTCCAGTGGGCAAGAACATAATAGGTTGTAAGTGGGTCTTCAGCATCAAACGCCACCCC
Organism: Linaria vulgaris; assembly: GCA_948329865.1. Lineage (NCBI taxonomy): Eukaryota > Viridiplantae > Streptophyta > Magnoliopsida > Lamiales > Plantaginaceae > Linaria > Linaria vulgaris. Next base: position 45,403,961 of record OX415253.1, read on the forward strand.
AATGGCTCTATTGATAGGTACAAGGCTCGGCTTGTAGCTAAGGGGTTTCATCAGCGTGAAAGGCTTGATTTCAAGGAGACTTTCAGTCCAGTTGTGAAGCCGGTCACAGTTCGCACTGTCCTCTCTCTTGATGTTATGTGCGGCTGGCATCTTCGACAACTAGATGTCTCTAATGCGTTTCTTCATGGTCAGCTCTCTAGGATGTGTTTATGACACAACCCCCGGGTTTCTCGGATCTATCTCTTCCGGGTCACATTTGTCATCTCAAAAAATCTATTTATGGTCTCAAACAAGCTCCACGGGCGTGGTATCTTGAATTGAGTAAGGCTCTTTGTGCGTTTGTCTTTATACAATCTAAGACTGACTATTCCCTATTTGTTCTCTCCCGTAGTGTTGATCTTCTTTATATCCTTGTCTATGTTGACGACATCATGATCACGGGGAATAATGACTCGCTTCTCTCCTCCATTGTGACACGCCTCGGCCGTTAATTTGTAGTCAAAGACCTTGGTGCTTGTCGTACTTTCTTGGTGTTGAGGCGTTTCGTTGCAAGGAGGGCCTATTCTTATCTCAACATAAGTACATATGCGATGTTCTCGCGCATCACAAAATAGATGGAGCTAAGCCGCTTGTTACACCTATGGCTTCCTCCTCTCCTCCTATGACTTCCTCCTCTCTCACGGATGCTTTAGAGTATAGGAGCGTTATAGGTGCTCTCCAGTATCTTGCTCTCACTCGGTCTGCTATTGCTTTTGCTGTTAATCGCCTTGCCCAACGTATTACCACCCCGTGTGAACAAGATTGGTCAGCTCTCAAACGAGTTCTCCGCTACTTGAAAGGTACGATTACTCACTGATTACTTCTCCGTCGTTCTTTCTATTTACATCTTACATCGTAGTCAGACGCTGATTGGGCGGGTGACCAAGCCTCTGCGACATCCACCTCGGCATATATGGTCTTTCTTGGTTCTAATCCTATCTCATGGTCTTTGTAGCGCCAACGGGCTGTTTCTCGCTCGTCCACTGAGTCAGAATATTGTGCTATCGCGAATGCCGCGGCCGAGGTTAGGTGGCTTCAACACCTTTTTGGCGATCTTGGTGTTTCCTTACCGTCTCCGCCTAGCATTTTGTGTGACAATTTGGGTGCAATTCGCCTCTCGCTTCACCCGATGCTTTATTCTCACATGAAGCACATCTCGATTGACCTTCACTTTGTGTGTGATCTTGTCAATAAAGGCTTTCTCAGTGTTTCTTACATCAACACGAATGATCAGCTCGCGGATCTTCTCACGAAGCCTCTTCCTCATGTACGGTTTCTTTTACTTCGGTCCAAAATTGCCGTTGCCGATGAAACGTCCATTTTGCAGGGGTGTATTAGGGATATTCCTTAGTTGATGTATTTTAGAATATCTCTTGTAATTATCTTACCATAATTAGTTGTACTTATCTTACCGTGTTGTAAAACTATGTATTCTGCACCCTTGCGATTAATAAAATTATCACCCATTCATAAATCTTATATAGGTTGTGTCTGGAAATTGCCACAATTGATCTTCTTGTGCCCAACTTGACTTGAATTTTGGAAGCCTTTTCTATTGCACCATGAGTTTTATCTTTCATTGCACCCCTTCTCTTTGTAAAGACTCATTTTTGCAAGGATTTTGTTCACGTTCTTGTTGAAAGATATAACTACATGGGTAGGTGCTCGTTTGATGTCTGTCAACTTGGGTCTTTGATATTCATATTATAGGGGTTGGTTTACGTGGAATATTAGATGATTTTTTTAGTTTGAGCAACAAGCTAGTGATAGTACGTTGTGCCCGCTCATTGCTCAATCTTGATGTTCTCTCATATTTTTCCCAATTCCTTTGTGAACGATACGGAAAGTTGGGGTATCGATGTAGCATAATAACGTCGTGGTCCAAAATACGCCTTTGCTAATCCAAATGGTTAGTTACAAGAAGTGCTTATTCTCTCTCTTTCAACGCCTCAACTTGAGTTTTCACTGTACGACTAGGTGACGTGACAAGAGCTCATTTACAAAATTCTCTCTTATTTTAGCTCGATCACTCATGTCTTAAAGTCAACCTATTTTGTTATCTTTTCGGCGACATTGTTAACATTTTTAATATTTTAAAGAAAGCTTATTTGAAAAGCATAAATAACAGCACACTATAGGAGAAAACAATACACATTAAGCTAGTCATAGAAAATGCATTATTTATGTTATCTATATACTATTATATAAAGAAATCCATTGTTATACCAATCTTTTGATTTCCTTATTTACACCTCATTATACTATTAAACTTTGTTATTATTAGGGATATAACTGTAATGTATTTTAGCTTTCATATTATTTAAGTCTTCTCATGAAAAGAAACAAAATCATTACTCAATTTTTCTTATATAAAGTAAGGTTAAGATATATAGACTTTCTATCTTTATATGCTTAATGACTTTAATATATAGATATTTAAGTTGTCATCTTTATCATTTAAATTAATTATATTATTATTTAAAATAAATTCTTAATCACATGAGAACCGCGTGCTAGCATTATTTATAAAAGAGAAACGCACGACACCGAGCATTTAACCTCCAGAATTACCCCCAATCTCTGCAAAATTGTTCGAGTTGCATCAATTAACATTGTGATCAAAGATTTAATTGAAGATTCCTTGTGCTTATCGAGCACCTATTCGTCTCGAGGTGGTTTCAGTTAGTACATACGAATAATACCGTCTATTTTGGTCTTATTTCGTCCGAGTAACAAAACACCGTAAAACGTTACAAAGGGCTTATCAATTGCCAAAATAATGCTAATCAAATAGAAATCGAACTAGCTTGGTCGGGAACACCTATTACAAGTTGACTAGGCAAAATAAATGGAATTACAAAGTATAGATAGTGTATCGAACTGAGGGAATTCGATCTAAGCTGTATCGAATCTTGTAAGTTCGATACAAAGTAAGCTTGATGTTTCAAAATCGAAGTTTGGCCGTTCGATCAAAAGTGTATCGAATTCTGATTCTTCGATGTAGAACTAAGCTGAGTTGCTGAGTATCGAATCGGTCCGTTTCGATCGAACGTTGAGTATCGAATGCGGGGTCTTCGATCGAATGCGGGGACTTCGATCGAACACTGATGGTTCAATCTTGAGTGAGCTGATGATAGTTGGAATGCATGCTGAGAATGTTAGGGGACGAGGTATTTATAACCCCGTCACGTGGGCCCTAGTGATTAGATCGTCCCGCGGGCCCCAGTGTATCAAATTGGGATTATTCGATCCAGTCGTTAGATCGAACCAAATCAGTTCGATGCTCATTCAGTATCAAATTTCACCTGTTCGATGTACTATTACAGTTGGACTTTCTTCTTGGCTGACCCAATATTAATATTTTGTCATTCCTAAAATATCCCCTCGCTGTCTAAGATATTGACTTTTGTTTGTGCTTAAAATAGAATTTCACGTTCGATTTCATCTGAGGATCGACACCTAAAATCAATCACCAAACGAAAGTGGGGTTTGGTGGATGGATATCAACCAATAACCGAGCCGAGTTGGAATTCGGGTTTGATTTTCAAGCCTGATTTTTCTTGAAACTGTTTGATCTATTCAATTATTATTTTTTTGAACTCAAGAACGCAAAGAACCCTGGGTTTACTTAATATAATAATCACTAACATGGTAACACCACACTGCCATGACGTTCTTCAAAAAGTCCAACCCTTAAGTACAAATTATACCAACATAAATTGATTAGATCCTGTTCACCATAAGCACAACAGAGAAAAACAAAACACAAATGGTAAGCAACCATTTCTTCCTCTCACTAAATTCACCACATCAAATAAATTCACCACATCAAATTGGAGCAAACTTTTCACCCATTTCTCTATTTCTGGCCTTTCTTTTTCCACAGATCTCCAAACATTCTAATACCAGAAGAACCTTTCCTCTTCCCACTTCCATACACCTCGTCAGACTCATCGTCCATCAACCCAGGCGAACCCGCATAACCGGCATATGCACCACCAACGTGTTCAAATGCGCTCCCCATTGATCCACACCGTTGTTCAGATATCCTTCTCCCGTTCATCTCGACCCCTCCAGCGAGAACAGATGCTGCTGCATCGGCCGCTTTTCTCCATTGCTCGGTTTGCACCCGTAGCGTTTTCATCTCGGCTTCCAATTCTTCCTTGGCTTTTTCCGTGGCCTCCAACTTCTCATTTGTCCTGACTGCGTTTGCTTTAGTGATTTCGAGTTCTTGATCAGCCTTACCCAACCTCGTTTTCAGCTCCTCTATCTCGGATTCGGCTGACAGTATCTTTACTGACTTGTCGCTGAGTTCGGTCTTTAAGCTCTCATTTTCTTGAAACGAGATTGCTAGTTCTTTCGCCTTCTCGTCTAACTTGGTCTTCAGCAAATTTATCTCATCGTTCTTGGAAGCCAACTCATGAATCAACGGATTCTCGGGCTCCGTTGATTCAGATTTTGGTTTGAGTTCTTCTTGATCGAGATCATCGATCTTAGGTTCTTCCACAGCTCCTTTCTCCATTGGCACTTCAAAAACATCAGTTTCCTTCTGTACATCATCAGATGTGTCGAAAACAACAGTACCGCCCTTTTTCTTCATTTTTTCGCTCTCGTTCGCCGTAGAGTGTTTCTCTTGGATTTCCAGGGATGACTCGGGAACTTTCTGATGTCTCTTTGGTTTCTTCTCGAGCTGATCTTGAGCAGCTTTCTTGGCTGCCTCGGCTGAACTTAACTGATTCTTGAGGCTTTTGAGCTCCACTTGGGCTTGGCCAAGTTGAGATTCCAAATCCGCAATGCGGGTCCCAAGTTTCTTTTGGTTTGGTGGATCGGATTGGGAACCTCGTGGGGATCGGCCCTCGGCTAGCTTTGGGCTCCTCTCGGTTCTAGGACGAGGATGTAATGGATCAGAGTCGGAACTCGATGTCCTGAGACTAGACGGGCCTCGGGGAGATTGTCGTTGAGGCACTTCTGTTGTTGCTCTGATTACCACAAACATAGAATCAAAATCCATCATAAGACAAATCAACAGAAATCAACACACACACAAATAGACATTATGCAAAGAGATTGTACCTTGTCCTTGGCATTTTAGCAGTCACTAGAAATATTTAACTTATGATCTGCATATTTTCAGGAAGAATATCAGATAAATGATACAAACACATATAGAATGATTCGTCTTTTGTTGGTGAAATCAAACATAATCAAGCTAAAAAGTGGTTTGTGGGCTTAAGCCAAGTTAACATATTACAATTACAATAAGGGTTTGAAGCTGAATGAACATTAAACAAATTTTGAAATGAAAACCTATTGAAACTCCACAAGGAGACAAGTTATGGAGCCACACTTTTTTTTTTTGAGAAAAAGTTAAAGTAATTATGCAGTCCCATTTATTGAGCCATGCACATATCAACATTATGAAAAGATGTGCAAAGCCTTTGTCTTTATACCACTCTCCTTAAATCACCAAAAAAAAAAAAAAAAGATAACAAACTCCATTTTTGCATAAATCATTCTAAATCCACATTATAACATTTAAAGTTGGAATCTTTAAGTAAATCAAGTCATAAAATAAATAATAATTGGATCTGTTAACCATAAAGAACAACATAAATCAAAAACAGAGGAAAGAAATAAATAATAAAAACATAAAATCCCACTACCAAACAAGATCAGTAGCCAACTCTACCTTATTATTCAAAAAAAAAAACAGAATCTTGAAAACTAATCTTTACTAAAAAAAAAAAAAAGAAGAGAAAGGACCCTTTATTTGAAACATCAAACCAAGTTCATATAAACAATTAAAAGTAAAATGATCTTCACATTCTCAAAAGCTACAGCCAACATTTAAATTAGCTGTAAAAGAGCAATAAATCTCACCTTAATTGTGTTAATGAAACAGAATAGCAACTCAATAGTTGTTGGCAGAACAGAGTGAAGTGACAATAACAATAATGAAGAAAAAAGATATTATATATTGAGTGTTGGGTTACAATTATTAAAAGAAATAAGCCGTTGAATGGCATTTATGAATGGATGTATGTATCTATTGACAGCTCCTCATTGGGACACGGTAAGTAAGTAAGTACTGTGAATGTATGTATGTTTAATGTGTGTGTGCATTAACCAACGACAAGAAAAGGTTGAAAGACTCTGAGAAAAAAGATTTGATTTAGAAAATTTGAAATTACTATAAGAGTAAATTGCAAAACCACTCCCTATGCTTCCTGTACTTATTAAATGACCCGTGTGTTATTCTAATTAGCGAAGAAACCCCAAATGCACTTAATTAATCTGTACGTATTGCTGCGACCGATTAGAAGACTTGAACTTTATGTATTTAGTTGGTAATAATATAGAACTTATATATTTGATTTGAATCACATACATTACTTTGAATTTTAGTAGAAGTTTAGATTTATAAAAGTTATAAGTGCGATACCGATTAATTTCTTTAGCTTTTATTACAATTTCAAGCGAATCTAAAAAATTGCGACATATTTTATACTATTTAAATTTAGTAAATATGTTTGATGCAAAATTATTATGCATGAAATTCCTTGGTTTACTTTATAGTCACCATACAATAATATATTATTAGGAGGTTTATGCTAATTCTGAGGTTTCAAGCGAAGGGGTTATTTGCCAATTAGAAACAAGGGATGTAGTTCTGCAATAAACTCAACTAATACAAGTTAATTATAACCAAAAAATAAAATTCAACTAATATAAGTTGATAGGTTTGCAATAAACTCAACTTATACAAGTTTAAAATGTGACTGTTGAGTGTTGGGCAATGGAATATGTAGGGGTGAAAGAGGACAGTAATGTAATTGTTGTTAATAGAGTTTTTGTTACATTATTTAATGAATCTTGAAAACGCCAACTTGTTTGTACTGACAGTATCTTTTACCTGCTTTCACTCTTGTCCTTTTTTCCATCTTTCCTCTCTTATTTCTCTTTCACACACAAACACATAGTGACACAGTGAGCGTGCGTGTAGTCCTTTTCTGTATTTTAAGCTTCAAAAGCAAGAATGTGTCTGTTTTGGTGTTTGTAGATTCTGACAGACTTGTCAAAACAAATAAAATGCTGCCTGGTGAGGATTAAACTAAGACCCGATGTAATCCAAAAGGAGTAATACGAAGTGTAAATTTGGGTTTTAAATATCAAGTTGGTGTAAAGATTATTACGAAGTCCTTGAAAGAATATCACTATTTAACTTCAAAATCACTCGTACTATTTGAGGTTTCACGTCATTAATGGCACATTTGAATAAATTAACACAATTGAATAAATACTTAAAAAGTTTTTAATCCTTCCATTTCGACAAATTCTTCAATTGTGCAAAATAAATTATATATCTATAATAATAGTAGTGATACACTTGACAAATACATAGTGGTATATTTTAGGACCATCATAATTTAAACCGGGTGAACTCATCTACGGGTTTCTACTAACGACACATTTGGATGCCCTTAATAGGTCATATTAATTAAATAATATGGGTTTATACTACTACATTTGGTTGGCAAATAAAAGATAGAAGGGGCCAAAGATAAATTACTTTTTTGGAGCATTTTTCGCATAACTAATCTCACCCCCCACCCCCTATATGATAATTTAATGCCACAACCACCAGGTCCAGCAGTTTTGTGAAATGACTTATTTGCCCTTGTTTTTTTCGAAAAAAAAATTACCTTTCACTACCCCTGGACTGCGCCTACATCCCAACTGATTACATAAAGCAAAATCACCATCACCGTGCAACGCAAAGCTGGTGATTTTAGGGTTCTGAAGGTTGCGATTTTTTGTACTGGTTCACAACAAATCACAAACTTCTTTGACAATTGATCCATGTGAATTGTCGTTCTAACCTTTTTCTTCCATTACAGTTTAAGCAATAAGGTATTTGGCTGGCGAATCGATTTAATTTTAGAGAATTGAAGCCATGACTTTTGCGAAAATGTAATCCTTGTAGGTAGCAATCTCTTCTTTCGTTGTTAATTATGCATTTTGTGGATGTAGTTGTTATTTCCTACAAAATAATTACGGTGTTGGTTTAAAATGTAATGTGCATTCCCTATGTGGGATTATAGACTGATGTTGTTGTGTTTATTATTCTGATAACCGTATGAGCTCATAAAATTCCTGTTGCTTGGTTAAGATTATTGTTGGTAACCACTGAACCCTCGTGCTATAGTTTTGAATGTGTTTCTTCATAACAGCTTTTAGTTAACATTTATGGTGTAATACATCAGGCTACATTATGGATAGCGTTCAGCGGCTGCACTTGTTTATGTTGATGCATCAAATCCTTTTTAATGTATCATTTATTAGGTTTTTGATTGTTTTACTTCTTGCCATTGAGGGTGGGCTTTTAGGACAACTGCCTCGTAGACGTGGCATTAGGTATAGCATAGTTAGACGTATTCCATACCAAGTAAAATACCTAGACATGATATTGAACACGGGAGACACACCCATAAAAGACAATCTTAGAATGAATCGAGATTGTTTCTTGAAGTTCTGTTATTTGTTACACGAATACGGTGGCCTGCGTGAGTCCAAATATACAAGTTTATCCGCACAAGTCTCCATGTTCCTCGATGTTTTAGCGCACCACACTAAAAATATGAAAATCAAATTTCACTATGTACGTTCGAGGGAGACTATTAGCCGGTTCTTCGGTAAAGTTTTCCTAGCCCTATTGAAATGCCTTTATATGCTTCTTGTTACGCCAACTTCCATAGGACCGGATGACCTTGATCCAACTTGGAAGTTATTTCACGTAACAACAGCCCCAAACTTCTAACAACAAATTCAAATATTTGTGTCAGCCATGTATCAGTCACTGACACGCACCACCCTATGTTATTTCAATGATTTGGGGCTGCCTAGGAGCTCTAGACGGAACGTATATGCAGCTGCGTGTCTCAGTTGTAGACAAACCGCGATATAGGTTTTGGAAATGAATATTGGCAACAAACGTGTTGTGTGTTTGTGATCGGCGTGGTTAGTTCATATATGTTCTGCCGGGGTGGGAAAGGTCTGCAGCCGATAGTCGGGTACTGAAAGATGCCATTAATCGACCAAATGATCTTAGAGTTCCTACTGGTACGATGTGTAACACTTATATTGTAGGTTTCTGGATTAATAATCTAATATAAACACTAACGACAATAGTTATTGTGAATGTAGGCTGTTATTATTTAGCGGACGGGGGGGAGGCGGGGTACACGAATGGAGAGGGGTTCCTAATTCCTTACCAAGGGGTCCGTTATCACTTGAAGGAATGTGGAGTAGGGAATCGTGCACCTCAAAACTACCAGGAATACTTTAACATGAAACACGCACGAGCACGCAACATCATTGAGTGTGCATTTGGAGGTTTGCAAAGTAGATGGGCAATACTTCGCAAGAATTCATATTTTTCGGTCAAAACTCACTACCAGATCGTGATGGCCCGCGTCCTATTACACAACTTCATCAGGCAGAATATGCCAAACTCCCACCTTGATGAAGAGTACCCGCAGTCCCCGAGGAACTACCCCCAGAACCAGGATACGTCGATGTAGTTGAACTGTCTGTTGCGTGGACAAACTATCGAGATGAGATGACCCTAGCTATGTACAACGCGTGGAGAGTACGTCGTGGTCCACATTAGGCATAAGTAGCATGCACCATAGTGTTAACTTCTATGCCTTTTTATAAAACTATTCCCATTATTATTTGTAATGAATTCCGCTAAACTATTTACTGGTGATTATGTTTTAAATTAGTTAATGGATTGATGTGTGTGCTTGTGTAAACAATTTTCCAACATTATGACATATTACTCTGTCGTTGGTGTTTGGAAGTGATCACATTTAATTATTAGTACATTTTATTTATTAGATGTTATTTTGTGTCCCTTGTGTGGATGAAGTGACAGAACGATAAGTTCTGGATTTCGACTTAATCATGTGTGGATATCAGTGATATCATATGCTTGTCCAATGATTCAGTTGCAATTCATATGATAAAAGTATACCCTGTTTTCAACCATCTGTTGTGTACCTTGTTCAGGCGTTGCAACTTCATGCACCAACTTAATGGATTTCTGTGATCTTTAGATAAGTGGAGTTTCATCGTAACAGTTCTTAACTTTGGTACAGAACTGGTTGCGGGATATATACTACTTGTTGCTATGTACATAGTACATATGATGAAACAATTATTATCATGATTGCTTGTCATTGGACGTTCACTGATTTGTTTAGCAAAAATCTTAAATGCTGACACCCTACCATTAGTCCTGAACATTACATAGGATCATATCAGTGGTTACAAAATGATTTTAGTTGTATTTATGTTGACACGTTTATTCAAACTTTGGCTGTTTTTATTCATTACAGATGGCAAATGCTCCACCTCATTCGCAATTTGTACCTGGACCATTCAAGAAGTCAACAACTACTCGGCGTGTTTGGACTACGGTAGAAGAGACAGCGCTCTTGCATTTACTGCTCGACCTATGCGCTAATGGATGGCGTCCCGACAACGGATTCAGAGCAAGCTACTTAATCCAACTGGAGAATGCATTGAAGGCAAAGTTTCCTAATGGTAGACTATTGTCACAGAAAAATATAAACTCGAAGATCACGGTGTGGAAAAAAACCTACAACACACTCAGCCAGGTCGCTGGTACCTCCGAGTTTGCATTTGACTACAGTACCAACAAGGTAGACATCCCATCTGATGATATCTGGGATTCATATGTTAAGGCAAGTATGAAATTTAATTAACCACCAATTCTGTCCCACCACCAAGTAGTATGTTCGAATTATTAGTTGATAACAATTAACATTTGTGATTTTTGGCTTTAGAAACGTAAATCTTTGTATCTAACTACTCATTGCAGGTGTTCAAGGATGCCGAATCATTCTGTGACCGTGTTTTCCCACTGTATGAGGACTGGAAAATATGCCTTGGAAGTGACTACACCAATGGACATGCAGCCCAAGGGATTGATGATGCTATCTTGGACCTCGAGCACCCACACGATCTAACGGAGGAGGTGTACGATATTCACGGTGTCAAAGGTGCAAAAGGTAAATCAGTACCTAACACCTACTCTGGCCGTGGCTCTACGCCAAGGGAATACACCATCCCCAATGCAGATGAACTGGATGACACCACCTCATCGCATGTGCCTGGTGGTGCGCCTCTTTCTCGTGATGCCGAGCCAAATGCAAATCAAGAATCAAGGAAGAGGAAGTCACGTGAGGGGAGCGCACTCGCTGAACAACTTGTGTCTTTGATATGAGGCCTTGTGGAGAAGACCAATCAGAATTGGGGGGAGATGTCACACCGCATGGACTCTCAAAACAATCCCACTCCTGCACCACCTGCTCATGTTGAGCCACCAAGCAAGAGCACAAAGGTCTACAACATTATGTCAAATATGGGTATAGGACCCATCCAACTGATGATTGTTGTGACCCACAAGGTAATTGAGAGCCCCCACAACACATATATATATTCTTAAGTATGGATGATGTTACGCGTCAAGCGTATGTTGAAATGATCATCAACGGATGTCTGAACTCGGGATCTGCTCCACTTTAGAAAAAACAATTGTTCCTCAATGGAATGGTTTTATTTTGAATCCCGTTATTAGCTTTCTTCTTGTGTTCTGTAATGGGGATTAGCTACTTTTTGGGGAGGGTGTTACGAGAACTTTTGTCATTGCACATCGTTATACTAGAGCGGGTGTCTGTGAAGCCTATGACTTTATGCATATTTCTGAATTTATTTGGATGTGTTTTGTAAACCGAGATAACTGCCAAACCATTTCCTTGTGATGTTGTTTGTGAACTGATTATGTATATTTGAACCTTCGTTTCGTTATGGTTTCCCTGTTGCGGCTAAATAGTTGAGGTTTACCTTCATCTTTTGGGGATGTTTGGATTAATATAGAATGGAGACACACCATATAATTTACAACATAATTTAAGCAAAAGACATGAAGACTACAAATCCATATTTTGAAAAGGCATACACCCAAAAAGGATTCATAATTGCTCGGTTACAAATAAAAAACAACTACTGATTCTAGCACCAACCGAATCAGATTATACAAAACAACAGTAGGAAATCTGCAACTAATGGCAGTTATAAGTTCTAAACTACTGATTTTGGCAGTAAAATGGTAGTTACTTATCATCCTTCAACCTCATCACTTGAACAGGGAATAGTTCAGTCCTTTGTTCTGTAACTCGATCCGTCATACGATCCTCCTGAACTTCCTTAGACTCAGAATTACACCATCTGATCTCAGCCAATTTCCGCGGAGGCCCACGTATTTCAACTGTTTTCGATGTTGTAAGAGACCTTGGTGTTATTATAGCACTCATTGCCTCAAGTTCTGACCTTATTACATGTACATATACTTCTAAATCATTCCACAACATCCAAATCCGATCCCACAATCCATTTGTTGGCCCTATTTCATAAGAATTGTAGCCTAAGCCAGGTACTATGTCCCATCACTCTTCCTTACTGACAAGAGTTTCAAGAACAAAAACCAAAGTTGGCTGATGTCTCCTTACCAAGCGACGGAATTCTGCTTAAATTCATCCTCTGCCGCGCCCTGGCAGTTCTAGTTCACCACCTTCATCTCCTTGTTGTAAATATAGGTTGGCAGTCCGGGATTGTCTACTCGATTCCCGTTGTAAAGTGAGACGATCTGTCTAAGGCACTCCAAAACCATGTATTGTTGCATGTTCGTCTCCCATGGTGTTAACGATAATCGTTGTCCCCAGAAGTGATGCATGTCTTCCTGATTGATCTTGTTAATGTCCACTTGTATCTCCCAATTAGTTGAGGGAATGGTAGTCACCAGCACCAGTAGGTATTGCGCTTCCATCTCTCTTACCAGCCTTGGTGCTTCGAATGTTTGGAACTCCCAGGGGTGTATCCAGTCTTCTTCGTCGTGTGCATTTGCCATTGGGGGTGAGTTTGTTTCCGTGGTTGTTGAATAAAGGATGTGTTTCTACTATATTTTGGTGAGATGTGTTGAAGAGTTTGGTGTTGAAGTATTTTGATTTTATAGCAATGTTGGAATTAATATTTTCAGAAAATGTGACTGTTGGTATTCTCTACTGATAAAGAAGAGATGTTATGAGAGTAACAACTGTTCATTTCATTAATTTGATTTGACAAAGAAAATCATATATCCTTCATAGGCCAGCTTCTCTCGGTTCCAACACCTGGTAATGGCTAGTAATTAATGGCATCAAAGAATGAGACATTTTCATACACAGTTGTGGGAAGATGGTAATTTATTTTGGCAGTAATCAAATTGAGGGATTATTTTGTAAATGCACAATCACATGTCAAAGACTTTTATATTTGGTAATATTAACATTAACATCTTTTAGACATCGAAATATCGATAAAAACTATTGCTACGCATGGGTCGATTCAGTAGAAATAATGATCGACTAAATAAAATTGTTGTTGTTGTTCTGATTTTGTTGCCAATAGATCTGGAGATGTGGATTTAGTAGTGCAATAGTTTCATGTTTTTTCGGCGAGAAGTTACGATCTTTAGTTCAAACTCGATAGCACAAGGAATCTGTTCTTAACCATTCCCTCACTCAGAACACAAGAACTATAGTACAAGGCAACATACCATTGCAAATTTCAAAGCAAGTACAATAATTTGGTTGTCCTTCATCAATATTTAAAATGTTGTTGGTTAACCAACAGTACAAAATGCGCAACTAGTATGTAAGAGCGCTCATACAGGACCGGAATCAAAATACACAACTAACAAGAAGCGGTTATAAGACTAGATCACGAAAATGGTGTTAAAACCGATCTAGTCCTAAGCCAACAAAATACTACTAGGAACTCCACATTCCCTGCTATGCATCCATACTACTGGTAGAAGAAGAAGTGTTAGAACCCACCTCAACAAATACCACAAAATCCAGAAAAGATGGCTGGCATAAATCTAGTAACCAATCTTTTCAAACCTACTCACACTACTAGGAACTTCTAAGAATAACCATATTACAATAACTACTTCACACCACAAAGTTAAGACGTCACGAATTTCTGGCGGTCATTCGTAACGTCTTAACCACAGTTCCTTCATTGACAATAACTCTAGAACTGGGCCCAACCACCCTTCCCACTTGTACAATTGTTGTCGTCCAACAAAGTGACTCTGGTTTTCCCTTGGTATGGACTGTTAACTGAGGTAGATGAACCGGTTGAACTTGTATGGCGATTAACACTGGGGTCTGCCCTGGCAGCCTCCTTGTTTGGCAGGCGCTCTAGGTCGATATGAGGAACTTGCTCATTAATAGTTTCAGCAGCCGGAATTGGAACAACGTTAACTTCAGGTGCATTGTCCTCAAGGTTTGGAACATGATCGTTGGGGCCTGGAGACATACTCCACTCCTGCATCCCTTGCTCTCTCAAGTCAGACCAAAACGAATTTGTTGGGCTCGCAACATCTTCGACAATCGGTTCAGGTGCAACTACAACAATGTCAGAGGCAGCTGGTACATCTTCCTCAGGCTCATTTACGGTTAAGTCTTCCATGTCAATTGGACCACAGGGTGATTCGACACGACCATAGCGTCTGAAGATGTTGCATAGCTACCTATAGGCTGGTTCGCCTTCCACCATGTATGCCTCGCTAAACAGATACTTCTGCAACAACAAAATGTTCATAATTAGTTAATATTAGCAATTTTGAACACGACAGAGCATGGATTATTCCTGGTGCTTCAAAACCACGTTGATACAAGACAGAGGAAGAATTAGGCCTTACCAGACAGCAGTAGTCCCAGACAAAGTCTTCGAACAGATAAACCACGTTGTTTGTCTCATCGTAGTACACAACACTCAGGCATGTGATGAAGTGGAAGATGTTGTATCGGCATTCAAACTTATAGAACTGGGTAATGCACTGACGAACAGTGAAGCTCTTGTTGAAAGTGGCGTTCACGGTATGACGACCAAGCCTGATTGCACCAAGGTTAGAGGTGATAAGACAGCGATTCATGCGATTAGCCTCGCCAACAAGCACATCAATGAAAGTTGCATCGACGACGTACGTCCAGTGCCTTGTGTAAAACATAGAGCTCTAGGAACGAGGGTCTGGCGGAGCATTGTTGTTGTTAGCCATATCTGTGAGTAGTTGCTTGATTATAGCAGACAATTGACAGTATTATATGATGTTTGCTTGCATGCATGGCCTTTATCTTACATCTACTGCTATTTATAGTAAAAAAACTGTGCACTTATAATGAGTAGTAGCAATAAAGTCACTATTTGAACCTAACCTCCATTTAGTTTTTATTGACATTAGTGATTTAGGTGATCACAACTACCACCATTAAGTTGACTAGTTAAATCCTACATGGTCATTCTGGTAGATATGGCTACACTGGAGGAAAGATTGTAATTCATTTTGGATTGGACTTTGAAGAAGTTGATTTCCATTAGAGATTATAAACAACCTTCCCTGGTTGTTGGCATTACTCACCTCAACCACCATTATGATTAAATTTTTATTACAAAGGATAAATCATAACATTGTTACAACCATTAACCATGATTTGGAGTAAGTACATAATTCCCCTTTTGCATCATAATGGAAAAGCAACACAAATCAGACCTATGGCTCTGCACTTCTCTTGTAAAAAGTTTGTAATAGATTTCAATTTGGATAGGACTATGGAAGATTAACATTTCCATCTGAGTTTGAAACAAAGCTTCCCTGGTTGTTGGCATTACTGACCTCAACCACGGTTAAAAAGGCAAAATCATAACAACATGACATCCATTTAACATGATTTGGAGTAAGTAACATTTGTCCCTTTTACATGATAAAGGAAAAGCACCACAAATCAGATTATCTGTATCACCCGCAAGGCAACCAATAAAAAATCAGGATACAAAAATGTTGCCCAACTCTGCCCGATATATGATTGCGTCCAGTGGCATGTTTATTCCTTTTACACAGATTTCTTAATATAAAACAATGTAAATAGTAACATTTCATCCAAACTACAATTTTTCTTATGCACTAGATTGGTCTAACCATATATATAGTCATCATTTCTTAAAAGCATCTCTTCATTAATATATAAAGTTACCTACAAACATTGATTAATAAGCATCCAAACAAGTTAATTCATTGCACCATTACACACACTTTAAACATTACTCATACAAACTACCTGACTACCCAAGAAAATAAGAATGTAGACATTACTAATAACCGAAGTACTGGGTTAATGGATACTAATACGTAAAATGTAGTAACACGAACATTGAAATAATAACAACTACCACTACTACAACAATCTTCATTGCGTGAGTATTTTCGTTGCAACGCCGCATTCCAGCCCTTAACTCCATGTTTTTTTGGAGCAGTTCAACTAGGATCAGCTTGTAATGTGCTTGTAATTCCACATCTTCCCACACACCGTAGTCGCAACATCATGTAGGCTTGCTTAAAAACAACTTTCTTAATAATCGCCAAAACTATAAATGCCGCAATTAGTTAAAAAACAAAGTACACATAAACCTTTCATTTTACTTACCCTATCATTGGCGCATGCCCATTGTCACTTATAGGGGTTGTCGCTAGACCAAACTGTGTGAAGAATGGGTTGAAGTCCTCATGAACATGTACGGATCCGGTTGGAAAACCTATGGGTACGTGCACGTGGCATATTAAACGTAGCTGTTTCTACGCAAGAATCGTCAAAGCCAGCCATTTCGTTGTTAACGTATTGTCTCCTGCCAGAAAATATGTGTGTAAACAAAGTTGTAGGTATCTTTACTTCCACAATACACGATTTATAATACCCAATGCAATGGTTAGTAGGTTTGATTGGTAATGAATTAAATACAAGGCTTGACTTGGTAATTATTTTGACCCTAAAAACAATCTGATCATTGACTTTTGTAATACGAGAAACTTAAATTGACAATGTAATACACAAGTAACTCATTACATGTTATTTTGGGTTTAATACCGTTTATAGGATGCATTTGTGATCAAACTCCTGTTTGGATTGCAAATGGTAATCAATAGAATACTAGAGACATTCACTGAACCATAACAAGTAAATAACGCCGGTCATATGTCCCAACAAACCATAAAGGAAAATAAGCACAAATGCAAATTTTGCCATTCATAATTAACCCAACTTACAAAAACCATGGAAATAACCAAATCTGCCAATATTCAAAAGACAAACATTCTACTCAAAACATCCCCCGAAAAGATAGGACACTGCAACAACTAATACTATGGTAGCATACGACCATAACGTACCAAAATATATTTTTACATCAACATAAACCAACATTAAACGAGATTTAAAGATCGCGCATACGCGAGGACTAGGCTGTGCGATATCGCCAGTTCATGAATATCTTCCTTTGAGTTGTGAGGAGGAATCCCCCGTAACAGGCCGCCAACATCATAACGCCTAGTAGCAGCAATATCATCCGAGAAGTAATTGTATTTTTCTTCAGGCAATATGGCTGCCTTGCTGAGAATGTAAAAATCTCTCTGGTGTTGGAACCTAGGATAACCATGAGCACTGTACCGGGTAACTTCAGCCAAGAACTACATGTGAATTCATGAGTTAATGGAGAGAACATGGAAATAGACAAAAATTAATTGTAGTTTAATAACTGGTTTCTATATTTTAATCACCACTAACCTCTGGGGATAACAACTTATCAGCCTCTACCAGTGGAAATTTCCCCGTGTCCAAAACGACTTAACGGCCTATGGTGTGAAAATGAAGAAAAAGTGTCACAAACAGAGTCCCGAGTCCTCACACGTCTACATATGTTATCTTTGGATGTGTTAAGCTGTTTGCTTGCCTCGCGAATGCATGAAAGTAGTCCATCCACAGTGGTAACATCCAATCGACGTGCAATAGTTGCTAGAACCTTGAAGCACTCAACTTCCATACCAAAACCCCAGTAAACACCATCCATCAAAAACAACACCTTGTCTCCTTCAACACAGTAATACACAAGTTCTTTCAGGAAAAAAACGGCATCCGACTGAATGAAGAAATTGTGTTTGAGGCAGAATGATGGTAATCCATCGCTAAAGAAATGCCTTTCGAGATCAGTTTCCTGCTCATTTCAAAAAATACTAGTAAACCGCAAACAACTTAATTAAAACAAAACACTACATGACTGCTATGAACAAGAAAGTCATTACAATTCGAGTCAGTGCTTTGTACGATTCTCCACGCGTCACTTTCCCAATTTCGTTATCAAAAGGCAGTTGGAAATTCACCACAAATGTCCAAAACTTATAGAACAGAGCATGCATCTTGATAACCTTCTCACGCACATGTACCACGTTGATGCTTGCTTTTCCCCAGAACATGGATAATACTACGGATGTGTGGCGTACTGCACCAACCATACCCTTTAAAGTCCTAACGTCGGCAAGCTTAGCGTAATCAGTTAAGACACGACATAGAAAACGCTCCAATTCATCGTCCCAAGCTGCACCTTTCAGTTCACAGCTCAATGATCTCGCCCTTGTCTGCCCAAATATTTCAGACACACAATAAGTGAGTAACAACAGTTGCCCAACGCTGAAATATTACGTGATTTTAGAGTACAACACCAAGTATTGAAAAGACATTACAACAGAAAACGACAATGCAAACAAGGAACAACACAACTAACATTTCATGGACAACGTATTGTTAAAGTCTATCATCGACCATGGTTGGTATTATATATTTCCGCTATTATAAACGTAACGCATATGATGCCTAATTGTTTTCCCAATCTTTGTATCACTACTAATAATCAATGTCTAAGATATTGGTTACCAGATCGTCATCCTCTTTAATACTCATGAATGCAGAACATGCCAGAAGTTCATGAATGCATGTGATGTGTGTGAGTACAACACATAACCATTTTAAATTTACGATATCTACTTTGTTGGAATCAAAATAATGAAAAACATGGTACATTGCAAGTCAAATCGTCAAAAGTTTGTTCTCACAATTCGGTGACAACCTAAATGCGAAATCACATATATCCCACATTATCTAACACTCATGTTACCTGGGTCTTTGTGTACTACTAATCACTAGGCGGCGGTGGGTGTTTGATGATGGTCTGCCCGCTTACCAGAACGCATTTCGAATGGCCATCGATAATGGGCTGGGTGTTCTGCGTCGAAGCCCCCTGAAGTGCATCTTTTAAGCTTGGCGACGATCTCCGCCGTCGAGTTAAGTCGGATTTCCATTTTCACCGACGAATTTGAAGGAGAGAGTGGTAATCGGGTTTTTAGGGTTTGCAGTTTAGAAGATTTCTCCCAACTTTGTCAATTTGAATTGTTTTGGGGGTAGGCAACTTAAGGGTAGTTTTGGTATTCCAGGAAATTATGTGGATGTGTATGTGCAACCAAACATGAGTTTTAGTAAAATTAAAGGTTAGAAGGTGAGATTTTATTTGGCAACCAAATGTAAGATTCATTTTTTTTTATTTAGTGTAATCTTGACACTAAATTATATGAGTTTTCAGCTCATGGGGCAACTAAATGTGCAGTAAAAGTTAAAAATTATCCATCCATAACTAAGTTGTGCGTCTATGTCATGTCACCATGATCACATTTTTCCACCATTCTACTTTAGTTCTGGTACTTTTTTTTTCTTTTAAAAGTTTACTCACTTATTTTCTGATTAGCTTATCTCTTCTCTTTATTAAAATAAAATGACATTATTACTAAATATCTGAAAATCATAAAAAAGAAAACCTGAACCGTGTCCGAATTGTGCTGGTTTTTCTTTTTTCTTCTTTTCTTTGTATTTTAACGATAAGCACTTCACTTAACGTGCTTGATTTGTGTTTTGCTTCATTCTCAATCATATATTGTCCAGTTTTTTGAAGTGTTGATCATCAATCACAACTTACTATCAACCACATGATGAATGATAGTAACCCGCCTTTGTACGAATGCTTGTGTAAAATTACACTTGACTATTACCTAGAAGAAACAAAACGTGGATTACATGTTAATTTCTTGGTCAGTTGGTATTAGTTTTGTATTTATTGCCTCCTGAAAATCCTTTGGCGATAAGTTAAGATTCGGTAAGATTATCAAGATAAATAATGTGTTATTTGATGTCTAATGGGCAATTTACAATAATATAAGGTTTGATTGGAGTACATTTTCATTATTTCCATTAAAAAAGAGTTCTTTTTTCATTAATAACATAGTAATTGACCTGGACTTCGACATGTGTGAAGGCATTTCATGGTAAACAGCCTTTCTAAACTCTTTGAATATGTACCATAATTATAATATTTGTCTGTGTATAATAGGATAGTATCTTTATGCTGGCGTGATAGCGAATGGGATTGATTGAGATAATGATTCTTGCTTGCGGTGTTGAATTAACATTTAGTGAAGTAATACATTTTCTTACTGTTAATATTTAATACTATTTTGTGGCATATTTGTCATATGTCAACATGTGGCTAGAAGACCTTTGAAATTAATAAAATGTATTCAAATTATATAATAACGAGCAGGATTGAATATTTCTTGAACGTAATGAAGGAATATATGTTTTGGTCTTATTTCGTCACGGTAATAGAACACAATAAATTGTACAAAATGAGATCAAACAATGCTATCCAATATTATTAACGGACTAGCTTGGTCCGGAACACGTAATACAAGCTTTCTAGACAGAATAATTAAATTACAATGTTAATGAAACGCATCGAATTTCAAGTATTCGATACTGACGTGTCGAATGAGAGTCGATTCGATGCGGTACAATTGTCACCAACTGAAAAGCAATCTGAAAGGTATCGAATTCGATACGTGCTGTAGATGTCGAATTCGATGCGTATCAAGGTATCGAACAGAGATACAATATTTCTGTGCGTGTCGAATTGAGCTTGATTCGATATGGGTCGTATCGAATGAGGATGGTTCGATGCTGACTGTACTAAGCTGGTTCAGTTCACGAAAAGTCCCTTTTGAACACAAGGGGACGGGCTATTTATAGAACCCGTCCCGTGGAGCCCACAATCCAATATAGTAATTCGTATCGAATCACTGTTGTTCGATACACGCATCGAATCCGGCGTATTCGATGCGCTGGTGGGCTGGCCCAGTTGGGAGAGCTTATATCGCTGATTCGATGCGCGCCTCGAATTCTCCCTATTCGATGCGCTTTTGGGCCGGCCCAATAACGTTATATTGGGCCAATCCTAAATTACACCCATCATATAGTCCCCCCAGTTTGGGAGACGATATCAATTTAGGGATCGTCTTCCAAACTTTCTAAAATATAAGTGTACCGATTTGAGATATTTCTAATCATAGTAAAATCGGATCAGCTCAACGTTCTTGTAATAAAAGATAATAAGATGATTTTAGACGCATCGAATATTTTACTATTCGATGCGTCAAATAGCACGCATCGAATTTCAGTTATTCGATGCGGTTATTCGATGCGTCAATATAGCTGGGCCTGGTGGGCCTGTCGTCCCCTATATAAGGGGGTGCTGCCTCGGCGGAATCATTATTCTGCTGTCAGACGCCGCTCTTCAGGTAAGACGCATCGAATCTGCGTCATTCGATGCGTTCCGCATCGAATCATAAGTGATTCGATACGCTCAGTATCGAATTGTAAAAATTCGATGCGTTAAAAAGTTCGCTCCTGCTCACTATGAGCTTATCGTCGCGTTATTCTGATTTGCCGTTTTTACTTTGTGTAGGATACAAGCAACTAAGCAAGACTTTCCTTTATCGAGAATATATTTGAGGTAAAAATATTTTGTTTTTATTGTATCTTATCATTTAGTTTTTAACACGTTCGGTACCGTATATATATGAGTGATATACGAGAGTGTGTAGTGACATATTCGTCCTTAGTCAGTGTCGTGTTTCAAACATATTTCAGTTAACTCTTTATCAAAGATGGTGAGCATTGAGACCCAATCCGGGAGTGATTCGAGTTCAGGTTCTAGCTCCAGTTCGATTAACAAAGAGAATCCCTCAAAAGCACTAGCAGTTCCGACCGCAGGCGATACAGATGTTTGTGACGATATATCTATCGATTCTCCGGCGGATAATAATCCTGCTCCAGAATTGAACCCGACAACTGAGGTTAATAGTAATGAACCTTCGCCCTATAGAGATAACCGTGCTGCGAGCGAGGGTGAGGAAGATGTAGATTACATTAATAAGGAATTTGACGATCATATCGAGGTCCCAGGAATGACCTATGACCAATACGTGTCTCGTCTCCAGCATAATCGTAGGGGATTGCGCGAAAAATTTAATATTCCTGACAAGTATAAAATTGTCATTCCTGGCCCACATGACCGGATGCATAATCCACCACCTGGTCACATCACTGTGTTTGTCGGCCAACTTTTAAACGGATTGCGCTTTCCAATTCCTTATGAACTGAAATGGCTTCTGCGGAAGATAAATGTCGTTCCTGCTCAACTCACGCCAAACTCTTACGGGAGCATGATTGGTTTCATCATAGTGATGAAGGCTCTGGGCGAACGACACAGTCCCAATGAATTCTACGCGCTATTCGAGATTGCAAGACGCGAAGAAGGCTTCTACCATATAAAAGCTCAAACGAATCGAAAGTTTTTAAACGGTGGAGCAACCGGGTACGGAAAGGACTGGAAGAGACGATACTTCTTCATTAAGGAGAGTTATGAAAATGAGTTTTTGGGATTCCGCCGGGAATGGTTCACCGGTACAAGGGTAGCAATTCCCAGTGGGGTTTCCATAACCCTGTGGAATTGCGAGTTCATTCCCACCCTAGTTAGAGAACATCAATTTGATGTTAAGAAACTCGTTGAAAATCGAGTTCTTTCTTTGGCTGGGTTGTCACCAGTGAAGTACAAGGGAAAAATGACCCTTGGTACATATCTGACCTTTTTGATATCCTTGTTTTACGTTTATTATGCATTCTAACGATTTGTCTTTGTTGCAGAAAAATACTTCATGAGTCGACACGCAAGGATGAACCGGGTTCTCGATGCGGATATGGAAAGTTCGCAGACCGAGACTGCGCGTACAATTCCTCCTCCGCGGAAGAGAAAGAGTAAGGGTAAAAAGAAAGTGTCTGAACCCTCAACTGCTACTGCAGCTGTTGCTGCTAGTGCTTTGCCGGTTGACGCTTTTGAGGACTTGCTCGGAAGTAATCCTGAGGATAATCCAGGCGGTGGCGAGGAGTTGGAAAGCAGAGCAACCGAGACTGGCGAGGATGTCGGCAATCTTGTTCATCGTAAAAGACGAAGAGTGCCGCAAAATTTATCGCAGACTGCTGGGGTTGCTGCTACGACTAGCCAAGCTGCCAGGCCAAGTTCCTCTAACCCTCCTGTTGGTGCATCCGGTCCAAGTTACGCGGCTGGACCTAGCCAGGGTCCTCGAGCTCGGGTCGCTGGGTACCAACTATCGGAGGCCGAGACCATCGAGCATCTGAAGGCAATATTGCCTGGTTTGTCCGTCCCTCTTCCGATTTCCAACGAAGAGAGAAAAAGGCTGGAGCGTAATACATTGCATCTGCTGACAGCGGTAATGATGTCTTGTCTGACTTACATTTTCTGTGATTTTGCTCTGCGAACTTTTATCTAATCATTCATGTGTTGTCAGGCGGGCGGCTTCGTGGACGTTATGGCCTCAGCCTTAATGGATTTCAAGGAGAGTGCCAGTAACGCTGATAACTCTGCACTTGAAGCTGCCCTCGATGCCAAAGAAAAAACTTTGCAAACGGCCAAAGAAGCTCGAGAGCAAGCTAAAAAAGTCGAAGAAGATCTTAATCAGCAAATTTCTGCGCTGAAGATGGAGGTTGCTGCAGCCAAAGAGGAAGCTCACAATGCTGACATCAATGGTTACCTTAGAGGCCTGAAAGATGTAAGATATATATTATTCCTAGAATTTGACATCTATTCTCTTATTTTCAATCTTATTAATATCTTTTTATCCTTCTAAAAAGGTTTCCTCCGAGCAATCATTGGAAATTGCTGAAAAGTTCCTTCGGGGCAATACGTTTCAAAAGCTGTGCGCTCGTCGAGATGATCATGTGGCTCGAAATGCTCAAGCTCTTACGGTACATCAGTTCTATACTTCTGGCTATGTTCGTGGCAAATTTGATCCAGAATGGTTAGACTTGTCCCTGGGGCCAGACTTGAAGAAACGTCCACCCCGTCAAACTTCTGAGGCTACAGAAACTGATGAGTTTGCCCCTCTACTGGATAGGGAGGATCTCGTTTTCGGAGGGTTATCACCGTCGTTAGAAATGCCCGAACCATATCCCTCATCAGAAGATGAAGACTGAGACTGGTCGTTATTCAGACTGTTTATTATTTCTGTTTTTATAAACAATTTTCATTTGTTACTTAATTTGTGGGATACTGACTGTTGTCTTTTCTTTCAATTTCTTATCTCAGTCCTTTACTTTATTTTGACAACCTGCTGGTTCATTATTTTTCATCGAAAATTGTTTATCAATATTTTCCGTAGTATCTGCCCTCTACTTCAATGACCTTAGTCATTTTGGGGCGAAATGTTTGTTTCAATTTGTTATTCGTGATTTCCTGAGTTTGTCGCAATATAGCACGTCCCTCCCTTATTTTGTTTTAGGGGTTTATGGTACCTCATGGTATTTTGAGCAGGTTCTTATCCTTTTCGTCTTGAACTTTAGTTGGTATCTCGTGCCTCTTTGGGGTAGAGTCTCCGTTCTGTATGTTGTCTTTGACTTCTAACGGTATCTCATGCCACTTTGGGACAGAGTATCCGTTTTCTTGATTGATTTAGGGATTTTCGGTATCTCTTGCCACTTTGGGGCAGAGTTTCCGTCCATTTGTTGCCTCTGGCTTCTTTCGGTATCACTTGCCACTTTGGGACAAGGTTTCCGTTCTTCCGATTTCTTCGGGAATTTTCGGTATCTCGTGCCACTTTGGGGCAGAGTTTCCGTTCTTCTGATTTCTTCGGGGATTTTCGGTATCTCGTGCCACTTTGGGGCAGAGTTTCCGTTCTTCTGATTTCTTCGGGGATTTTCGGTATCTCGTGCCACTTTGGGGCAGAGTTTCCGTTCTTCTGATTTCTTCGGGGATTTTCGGTATCTCGTGCCACTTTGGGGCAGAGTTTCCGTTCTTCTGATTTCTTCGGGGATTTTCGGTATCTCGTGCCACTTTGGGGCAGAGTTTCCGTTCTTCTGATTTTTTAGACCTGCACTGATTACATTATGCAAAGTATACAGAATTTACGTAAATCAATTAATTCGACATAATCTTCTTGAATAATTCAAAATAGATTATGTAAATTGAACTGAGCTTTGATCACTGCTCATTTGCATGACTTCCAGTGCTGTCCTTCAGATCCAGGATTTGAGGTACCTGTTTTAAGTTCACACATTCTTGTCCCTCATGCGTATTATAGCAGAGAGAACGAATAAAAACGTGTTCAAAATACTCAAAATGCTAAAAATACTTGTAAATTTCAACAGAATATCTATTCAATTTGCTCCATATGCCCCGGAGCCAAGGCTATTGCTGCATTTTCTTCTGGTTGCTGCCGTGTTCGGAGCGAATTTACATAACACTTCCAACCTTCAATGTGATCTGCAATGACTTCTCCTGTGCCAGCAATGGTGGGGAATTTTATCATCTGATGGTAGGTGGATGGTAGCGCTCGAAATGCATTCAAAGCCGGCCTTCCTATGATTCCGTTGTATGCAAAGTGCATGTCAACGATCACATAGTTTTCCAAAATCGTCGTTCTCTTTGGAGCTGTCCCCAATGAAGTTGGGAGCTTGATCATTCCTAGCGGCACTATTGCTGGACCTCCAAAACCATGAAGTGACGTTCTCACCGGTTGTAGTGCCTGGTTGTTCAATCCCATTTTGAGCAACGTAGAGTTGAACAGTATATTTACAGAACTCCCATGATCCACAAGCATTTTGGTGACTCCGAAATTAGCTATATCAACAGTTATTACCAAAGGGCAATTTAAATCTGACATCTGCATAGCTTGTGCACTTAGTTTCCGTAAGTCTGCAGTGGAGAAAATGATCTCTTCGTGTGGCATTTCTTCGATTCTCAGCATATTGGCCATATGAACATAATTATCTGCTTCAATACACCTTGTGATCTTTCTACGGCCGTTGGTAGAATCTGCTCCTCCTGGTCCTCCTGCTATCATATTGATGATGCCCCTCCTGGTGTTTCCATCCTCAATCTGGGGATACTGAAAAATTTGCGGTTCATCGATTGCCCTCTGCTTATCTTTCCTAGGAGATGGAGTTCTCTTACGGTTGGAATTGTTTTCTTGTTCTTGCACCTTCTTGACAAATTCCACCAATTTCCCATCCTTTATCAACCGCTCAATCTCATCCTTTAAATTTATACATTCCTCTGTGTTGTGCCCCTTCTGATTGTGGTACTGGCAGAATTGATTTGAGTACATCGTAGCCTTGGATTCTCTCATCGGTCTGGGATCCTTTAACCATCCTTTTTTCTTTGCTGCCCCAAACACTGCCATAATGTGAGCATTCAATGGGGTGTACCTCCGAGGCGAACTGTCCCTTTTGTAATTTTTGTTCCTGTTGTTGCTGTTGTGGCGATTTTGATCTTCTCTACCTCTCTCCTTATCCCTTACAGCCACATTGCTAGGAACTTTGGTTGCCATCATTTCCTCGAAATGAACCACATCTTGAGCTATCTTGTTTATTGCTTCAACGGTGGTGGGTTTTTGTTTGAGCAACTCACCACCAAACATAGTGTTTGTAGTTGCACGAAAAACTATACTTGCAACCATCTCTCCCGTCGGACTATCAATCCTTAGTAGCTCTGTATTGAAGCGTTTCATGAAGTCCCTCAAACTTTCATTAGCTTCTTGTTTCATCGTGTATAAGTGGGAGTGATCCAAAACTAGTCTAGACTGACTAGAAAACTGATCCTCGAACATCTTTCTCAACTGGGCATAACTCTCAATTTGCCCATGAGGTATTCGATTAAACCAATCAGCAGCCACTTCTGATAAAGTCGTTGCAAATATCCTG
This sequence comes from Linaria vulgaris, assembly GCA_948329865.1. Lineage (NCBI taxonomy): Eukaryota > Viridiplantae > Streptophyta > Magnoliopsida > Lamiales > Plantaginaceae > Linaria > Linaria vulgaris. The sequence continues at coordinate 45,431,116 of OX415253.1, forward strand.
GCCTGCATATTGTCCCTGAAACCATAAAGGGATAACTTCCTGTCTAACTGAAAGAGGTGATCTCGGGGATCAGATTTTCCGTTGTATGTTTTTAATTCTGGGATTTTATCTCCTTGTCCTAGAATTTCCGACTCTATCTCCCGGCAAAAAGGACTGCGATTCAAAGAATTGTCCTCCCTTGCCGTTTGAGTCTCGGCTATTGCTTTCCCCTTTTCCAATCTTCCAACGTTCTTTCTTATTGTGTTATGCTTGCCGTGCAAATCAAGACCTTCTGGCTGTCTTTGGTCATCTCTACGCTTTCTTCTCCGCGATTCCTCTCTATGATCCTCTTCCTCATTCCTATCTCTCCTGGAATTACGGCTCTCCGACCGTCTTCCGTCTTCTCTCCTACTTCGTTCAGCAGCACATTCTGCCTTTCTTTCCTTTTGTATCTTCTCATGAGGCCTTTTCGATTGTATCTCTACAGATACCAGCTTCTTTCCTCGCTCTTCATGAATTGATTTCCCTTTGCTGCCCATCCTTTCCGAAGTATGGTTACTTCTTCGGTCGTCTTGCTGTGACTCTTCCTTTTCCTTCCCTTTCTGCTTTCGGATAGCTGAACCTTGCTCTCTCAAATTCTCAGAATACTCAATAGGAGATGGTATCATAGTGGGTAATGCTGTAGGGAGCACCTCAGCCACGACCGCTTTAATCATTGCAAATAATTCACTTTTAAATTTATCTGGAATTGCAGCATTTGTCGCTGAAGCTCCACTCACCTCGGCTTCATTAATGGGTACCTTCTCAGCTTGAGGTCCTTGATTTTCTTTCCTAGCCGGAGTTGGTACCGCCGGTGGTAATGCTGATGGTCCAATTATATCTGGCATAACCCGCTCGGGTGTACCCGATTGTTCTTCTCCCGTATTACCTTCCAGAGCTCTACTCTTAGATCGAGTTATTCTAGTCATACTGCCTATAATGCTAATACAGTTTGTGTTCCCACAGACGGCGCCAATGTTTTGGTCTTATTTCGTCACGGTAATAGAACACAATAAATTGTACAAAATGAGATCAAACAATGCTATCCAATATTATTAACGGACTAGCTTGGTCCGGAACACGTAATACAAGCTTTCTAGACAGAATAATTAAATTACAATGTTAATGAAACGCATCGAATTTCAAGTATTCGATACTGACGTGTCGAATGAGAGTCGATTCGATGCGGTACAATTGTCACCAACTGAAAAGCAATCTGAAAGGTATCGAATTCGATACGTGCTGTAGATGTCGAATTCGATGCGTATCAAGGTATCGAACAGAGATACAATATTTCTGTGCGTGTCGAATTGAGCTTGATTCGATATGGGTCGTATCGAATGAGGATGGTTCGATGCTGACTGTACTAAGCTGGTTCAGTTCACGAAAAGTCCCTTTTGAACACAAGGGGACGGGCTATTTATAGAACCCGTCCCGTGGAGCCCACAATCCAATATAGTAATTCGTATCGAATCACTGTTGTTCGATACACGCATCGAATCCGGCGTATTCGATGCGCTGGTGGGCTGGCCCAGTTGGGAGAGCTTATATCGCTGATTCGATGCGCGCCTCGAATTCTCCCTATTCGATGCGCTTTTGGGCCGGCCCAATAACGTTATATTGGGCCAATCCTAAATTACACCCATCAATATATATTTCAAAATTATATTATGTTGGGCTGTCTCGTATTAGTTATATTAATATAAACCGAAATTAAGGTTTGACTAAACATAGACACACAGCTAAATATATCACTATAGACAAATTAAAGATAGAACGTTAAGGCTTAAAAAGTCTTCCGGTTCCAACTTTATTCGTGAATCACGATCCCACTTTTAATATGCTGTAGGTCACATGAATTATAAAAAAGAAAAATGAATGCAGAGTAGTTCACATGCACATGCACTAGAGCTCATAAGTCGACTATTTACATGTGAATCTTATAAACTCTTTATGGTTTGCCACGAGATTTGTTTATATGTAATCGTAAGTTCGTAACTATGTACAATGCATGTATTAGAATTTATAATAGTATTATATATATATATATATATCTTTGTGTATATTTAACTAGTGTTTTGAAATCCGACCTGGTGACCGACTCGATAAGGCTACAGGGTAGTGGGTTAACAGGTCGAACCGATCGGACCACTGGTTGAACCGATTTGTTAACTTTAATCAACATGCAATACAAAATATAATATTAAAAATTAATTGTATAAAAAAATTATAAGATTGTGAGAAATATTTGAAGTCACTAATATTATGTTATATAAGAAAAATAAGAATAGTGGAGACCATTGAGCTGTACAACAATATAATAAATAATCCAACAAACTATACATTTAATACAAGCTAAAAAATTATTTTGGATTTTTAAATGTTGGCCAACCGTATCACAAAATTCAATATTATGTGACACTAAAATCTAGAAAATAAACTTAGCATCAGACTAAATACTATGCATGAAATCCTCGAATCCATGCTCGTTTCACTTCAAAATCAAATTAAGGATCGAAAACATCGTTTTTTGAAAATTTCATAGCCCAAACTATCGTAGGCAGTTTACGGTGGATAGATCTCGTCGAGATACCCCAAATAAAAAAAAATACGTCCAAAATGGACGCTCCTACGCAAAGTTATGACCTTCCAAAGTTTTGCATTATTTTTTTAATTTTCGAGGTCAATTTGTAATTTGTCAAAAAATAATGGCCAATCTCGTAATTTTCAGAAAAAGGGGCATACAGGTTCGTAGGCCAAACCGTGCGAACTATTCGAATTTGCCCGGTATGACTGCTGAACCGGCCCGGTCAGACCACCGGTTCCCAGTCGAACCGGCCGGTCAGGGCCGGGTTTTAAAACAGTGTATTTAACCGATCATATTTTCAATGCCTAAGACATGGAATTATCTACGCTTCCTATCAATATTATGGAAGTTGAAGTAACATACAACCAGAGGCAAAAATATCAAAATTAGGAACCAATGACATGCATTTCATGAGTTAGGAAGACAGAATGAATACAATAATCGAGTTCACATCGAAGCACACGAGTCTTTCAATTTAACTAGCTTTTGTTGATCAGAATTCATTATTTGCTTAGTTCTCATAATTTATTAAGGTTTATAAATGCCTGTTGGAGTCTTAAATCATTGATGAAAATAATAGAAAAAGCTATGTGGTACGGTGGCGGTGAGTTGATGTGCATCCAAAAAAGTAGATGGGGCTTTCATAGACAAAAGCATGTGAAGCTTAATTGTAAATCCAACTACCCATCGGACCAGTTTATTATTTTGTGCCCCACCCCGAGCAATTTATTAGATGATAATGTATTATTATATTTTATTATTAAATAAATTGTATTTAGTATTTAGTCTTGTAATTTATTATTTTTGTAATTTACTATAAGTACTTACGGTGATTAATGAAATATTTATTGTCTTCAAATATTATTTCTCTTATATGGTATCAAGAGACCTAACTCTCTAACGAGATTATCTTCGATCCTGACCTAATGTCTCAAACGAGCTCTCCTACCCACTCCGCCGTCGACGCCGCGTCCGGTCATTCTTCCGATCTTCCCGCCGCTCCGGTCACATCCGTCCCGCCGATCGTACCGCCCTTCAACGGGCTGTCCTCCCGTGGTGTGGCGTTGATACCCATCACCTCCAATCAAATCCCTCTTCACCTCACTGCACGAATTATTCATTGTGGCGTTGTCAGATTCGTCACCTTCTTTACGGATATGGATGGTTCGCACCCTGCCTTGCGTTAGATGATACCACTGAGTTCTTGGCGGCCTATTCTCTGTGGACCCCTCAGGATTCCTTGCTTGTCACGACATTGGTGAGGTCAGTGACCGTGGAAATCTCCACGATGATTGCTTTAGCTCAAACCTCTACGAGGGCGTGGAACGTGATGGAACGTATCTATGCCAATCATTCTCGTTCCCGCGCCATGCAACTGAAAGATGATTTGAATAACATGAAATTGGGCAACCGCTCGGTTTCCAAGTTCCTCCAGTCCATCAAGTCAAAGGTTGATGAACTCGCTGCCATTGATGGCCCCGTGAAGGATGACGACATCACACTATATGTCCTCAATTGTCTTGGCCCTCTTTATCAGGATATTGCTGGTCCGATTTGTGCGCGTGAGCATCCCATCCACTTCGGTGAGCTACACGATCTCCTCGTGAGTCAGGAGTCGTATCTTCGGTGCATGGAAGCCGAACAGTCATCCGCGGTGGTCACCGCCAATCCTGCCATCTCTCAGCCTCGATCTAACCCTCGTAACCGCAGGCGTAATAAGAACTGGTTGGGTCAGCCTACTCGCGATAGTCATGGTCAGTCTCAACCCGCATATCTTGCGGCTCCGTCTCGCCCTACTGCGTGTGTGTATCAACCGCCTCATGCTCGTGGCTCGATTGTCTGTCAACTATGTGGTGTGAGTGGTCAAGGTGCCCGGACTTGTCGTCGCTATCCCATGCCCAGTGCTAACTTTGCTGCGTCGCCACCTACTACTGACTCTCATGGTACTGAATGGCTTGCTGACTCTGGTGCGTCGTATCACCTCACCTCTAACTTGAACAATCTTGCTCTCCACTCTGAATATGATGGTCTTACAGATGATGGTACATGTTTGCCTATATCACACATTGGTTCTTCTGCAGTTACTCTTTGTGCTCGGTCTTTTACTCTTGACAATATTTTGTGTGTTTCATCGTCTCGGCGGAATTTACTATATGTACATCGTTTTACTAAAGCTAATGATGTATCTATTGAGTTCTTTATTAGTAAGGATTGTCGTACGGGGAGTAAGCTGTTTTGTGGGCCGTGTGTGGATGGCATTTACCGTGTACGACTTCCAGCGTTTTGGCAACCTTCTGTCATGGCCTTGGTTGGGGAACGCACGAGCTTCAGTTGTTGGCATGATAGATTAGGCCATCCTCCGGGAAAAAATAGCAATTTACTTTCTAGAAAGTTTAGTATCACCTCTCTTGTTGCTTGGATCGGTAAGGAATTTGCGGTCAATAATTTGGGTCCTCTCAGTTACTTCTTCGGTGTTGAGGTTTACAAGACGGGTGATGGGCTGTTTCTCTCTCAATACAAATATACCTTGGACTTATTGGCACGGCACAAGATGGACAATGCAAAGCTGCTAGCGACTCCCATGGCTCGCAATCCACCACGCCCCATCTCGGCTGATCCGGTCGATGCCACTACTTACTGCTAAATCATAATAGGTCTTCAGTATCTCACGCTCACTCGACTCGACATTGCATTCTTGGTCAACCGCCTCGCTCAACAGATATCGGCTCTAAATTTCGTCCACTGGGTCGCAATGAAACGTGTCCTAGGCTATTTGAAGGGCACCCTTACTCACGACATTACCCTTCGTCGGGATGCCAACCTTGCTCTCACTGCCTTATTGGAATCGGATTGGGGTGAGGACTCCCTTCATGGTACGTCCACCTCTGCCTATCTTATTATGCTGGGTTCTAACCCCATCTCGTGGTCCTCTCAAAAATAGAAGACTGTCTCTCGCTTGTCCACCGAGGCAGAATACCGTGCCCTTGCTTCTATTGTTGCTAAGTTAGTTGGCTTCAGCATCTTTTCTTGGAGATTGGGTTGTCTCTTCGGTCGGTTCCTACGATTCGTTGTGACAACGTGGGTGCTATGCGTCTCTCGTTACACCCGGTTCAACACTCTCCTATGAAGCACATCACCATTGATCTTCACTTCGTTCGTGATCTTGTTGCCAAAGGTCTTCTGTGTGTCTCCTATGTCAACACTCTTAATCAATTGGCTGATGTACTCACTAAGCCCATTGCTCGTTCTCGCTTTGAGCTACTCCGTTCTAAAATCTCTGTTACTGATGGAACATCCATTTTCAGGGGGCGTATTAGATGATAGTGTATTATTATGTTGTATTATTAAATAGATTGTATTTAGTATTTAGTCTTGTACTTTATTACCCTTGTAATTTACTATAAGTACTCATGGCGATTAATGAAATATTCATTCACTCCAAATATTATTTCAGTTATACAATTAACACAAATATGTATCAATTAAAAGAAAATAAAAATGATGCTGAAAAGTAAAAGGAGAAATGTTGAGACGAAGGAAGCTGGTTAATTTGTTTTCAAACAAATGAAAACTCAGTCATGCAATTTGAATGTATGTTTATTATGACCCCGATGATGGGCTTATGCATACACCATGACATAGAGTGAAATGTATCAAAGAAAGAATTAAAGGAAATGTATGCTATGATAAATATTAAAGAAAGCGATGTTGGAAAAATGGTTCCAAGAATTGGGTTTGCACAATTGATTTCGGGTCAGATTTTGAGCTGGTCATATTTGTCGTTTTGTCAAGCTTAAGATGAGAACGTGTTCTCCTCTTTGAAAGCTTCAATTCAAAACTGTATTGTTAACACCGAAAAATATGCATGACAGTTCGATTATCAGCTCCACTTTGTACACATATTCGTAACGACACGATTCAACAACGTATTAATACAATGCAATTATGACATAATTCGTAATGACAACGCAATATACGACTCGTATTCGTAAGTACTCCTACACACTGCCACACAAACTACCACACTTGGCAACACCCATCTATTAACGTGTGTCATTTCTCATTTGCTCATACTTGGTCACACCACCATCTAACATGTGGCACAACACTTAGCACAATTCATGAGCCAAGTGTCCATCAAACTTTACAAGTATCATTCACATGCAAGAATGATAAAAAATGAGATTCTTCCACATTGGAGAGGGAGGGGATGGATTCATTGAACTTCTTCATACAACTCCAAATCATGCACACTACAACAACTTCTTCATACAACAACAATGAATAATGCTTCTACTACAAAAAAATCCTAAAACACTTCTTGCAACATTACTTTCTCATCACCCTCACCCATATCTATATTTAACATTAACAAGAGAAATATTCTTTTGAGGAACATATTTTCCTAAACTGCCCTGCAATCCAATTCACTTATCCATTCGTGTTAACATAATATACTTACACAAGTTTGATTTAGTGTGATCTAGGGGTTACACATTGACTGCGTTAGCGTATAAAGTCATAAATCACATGGTTACATAATTAGCTTAAAATCTACACTATGGAGGTCGTATGGTAGTGCTTCCCTTCATCCAACGAGAATAATACTAATCATGCAACATATTAACTAATCAATCTAGTCACGTAAAACTCTCAAACAAATTTCAAATGAAACAAAAACGCATATTCATAAATCATAGCTACCCCCCACACCAACACGGAGTAGTTTAGCTACTCATAATCATAAGTTCAACAACAAGTAATTAATTTGGACGAAGTATTTTTTCTGCCCTATAACCTTTTCTAAAATTCTTAGATGCATTTTTTGGTTTCGGGCTGATAAATATGCCCCGTAAGTTTATTTTTTCCTACAAAACATGCCCAATTCAGACTTTTTTGCCAATGTTGCTGTTACGTCGTTGCCACGTGAAAATTATTAAACTTTTTGCTTTTTTTTTTCATTACACAGTCACTCCATTATTATATAATAACAAATTTAAAAAACTACCATTATAATTTTAAAATTGCACTTGCACCCCAAAATATAATAAAAAGGGAGAAAAAAGTAAATTTATCATTTACTTAAAATTTTATATTTATTTCATAAAAACTTAACTACTAATATTTTATATTGATGCTCAATTCTTTCAAAAAATACTTTGTATCCTATTTAATTTTATTATTTTAAAATTCAAAATTAATAATCTAATTTTTAAAATAAAACACATTTCCTTAATATTTATTAAAATTTATAAAATACTTTAATAATATTACAACAAAATTATAAAAGCGACAAAAAAATACATCATAAAAAAATAAATCAACTCATCTTCTAGCCCTAACCCCCCCAACCACCACCATCACCCTCACCATAACCATCACCACCTAGCCCATCACCCATCATCTTCACCGTGACTATAACCCTAATTCCCGATTCGATCGTCGGCGGCGGGCAATTCTTGAAACGACGACATTAGACTACAATCGAATTCCCCTATCAGACTGGACGATGACGTCGCGCCAAACGAGTACGACATCGTTTTAGAAGAAATCAAGGAAGATAGTGTAATGTTCTTATACGTTTTGAGAGACTTTCTGTAAAAGGAAGAATAGAGTACTAGAGAGAAAGAGAAAGTAAAGAGAGCAGGGAAGAAAGGACATGTAAAGTAAAAAAGAGAAATGAGGCAATTTTCATTATATTCCATAAAATGAACAGTACAACTTATTTATACTAACTCTCAGGTGATTAACGGTTATATTCCCAACGTTAATATTTAAAAATATTCCCTTCGTACAATTCAGCTTACAATAGAAATCTACTAGCTAAAAACGGTAACAAAATGGGCGGCCGGATTTGATTAATCTCTTTTAATCTGAACCGCACAATTTCCCTTCAGTTATGCTCGCCACGTCATCCGCAGACCCGATGTTGTTGACTAGCTCAGGTTTATGTGGCTTTGAACGATGCCGTTTTGAGATCCCGTGACAATTGTCTGAACCCTTAATTCTTCATTTGGGATCAATGGATTCTCTTTCTCCTTCTTCGCGATTTCCATTCTTCTATTCGATTCTTCTTGTTCCTTCTTCTTCTTGTCATCTTTCTTTACAAATAATAGTTCCAGGTTTTCTGGTAAGGTGAGGTTCATGACATTTCCCGGCCGAGCAAACTTCCCTTGTCCCAAGGGTCTTTAAGTTGTCTTGATGTGCACGTAATCTTCCCACGTAGCTTCTGTTGGACTGAGGTTCATCTATTGTACAAGAATTTGAGGTACAAGTTCGACATTCCTCTTAATTGCCCTCTTATCTATTACTTCAACTGGTTCAATTTTGTATCTGCCTTCAATGTCTGTAACTGGTAATTTAGAGCTAGGTACATCTATAGAACCCAACCTCCTTTTAAGTAGAGATACATGGAAGACTGGGTGTACTTGTGATGATTCTGGTAGTTTGATCTTATAAGCTACTGGTCCAATCTTGTCAATAATAGTGTAGGGGCCATAATACTTGGATGATAGCTTGAGATTCTTCCTTAAACATACAATGTTTTGTCTGAATGATTGAAGCCTGAGGAACACTTGATCTCCTATATCAAAGTTTCTCTTTGTCCTCATGTGATCTGCAAAAAACTTCATCCTTTTCTGAGCCTTCCTTAAGTTATCCTTGATGATGTGCATCATAGACTCCCTCTCCTGCATTAACTCTTTGACTTCTGGTTGACTGGTCTAAACATAAGATTGTGAATCCATTTGAGTAGGTTGGTATCCATATAGAGCTTGGAATGTAGAGAGTTTGAGGCTAGTACGGTAAGATGTGTTGTACCATAATTTAGCTAAACTCGGGCATTTGTTCCATCTCTTAGGGCTATCTGAGGTCATGCACATCAAGTAGTTTTTCGTGCATTGGTTTACTCTCTCAGTCTGACCATCAGACCGAGGGTGGTAAGTTGTGCTCAAATTGAGTTGAACTCCCAAGAGTTTGAAGAGCTCATTCCAAATCCACTTGTGAACACCTTATCCCTGCCATAAACAATGCTAATGGGAAGCCCATGTAGCTCGTAAACACAATCCAAAATCTTCCTTGCTACTGTTTGGGCAGTATAAGGGTGAGACATTGAACCAAAATGTGCATATTTAGTCAATCTATCTACTATGACAAAGATGTCTGTCTTCCCTTCTGAGGGGGGTAAACCCTCTACAAAATCCATTGTTATATGTGTCCATGCTTGATTGGGAATGGGGAGGGGCTGTAAAAGACCTGGATATGCCTTATTATCATGTTTATTTTTGCTGCATATGTCACAAGTGTTCACAAACTTAATAACACCATATTTTAACCTGGGCCAATAAAAGAACCTCTTAATCCTCATGTAAGTAGCTTGACTCCCTGAATGCCCCCCAATGGAAGATAAGTGTAAGGTGTTTAGAATCTGATTTCTGAGAACTGGATCATTTCCAATGCAAACTCTAGTTTTATATCTTAAAATACCTTTTAACATATCAAACCCAGGATGTGAATTGTTGTCAATTGATTTAGCAGAAATAATAGGAGAGAAGAAGTCACCATCTTCATAGCTTGTTTCTACCTTTCTGATGGTTGAACTGTAGTCAGACTTGAACATTAAGATTGTTCTCCCTCCTCTTTTCTAGACAGGGCATCATCAGCCCTATTTTCCACTTCTTTTTTAATATTATATTTCATAATCTAAGCCCAAAAGCTTAGCTATCCACCTCTGTTGCAATGCTGTAGTAATTTTCTGCTCCAGCAGGTATTTTAAGCTTTTTTGATCAGTTTTAATGATGAAGTGGTGGCCTTGCAAATAGTGCCTCCACTTTTGTATAGTCATGAGTATAGTAAGAAACTCTCTTTCATAGATATAGACCATTTGATTCTTTTGGCAGAGCAACTTGCTCAAGTAGGCTATTGGTCTCCCTTCTTGCATAAGGACTGCTCCTATACCTGTACCACTTGCATCTGTTTCTAATATAAAAGGTTTAGCAAAATTAGGCAAAGCTAATACAGGAGTTTGAGACATAGCTTTCGTAAGTTGTTCAAAATCTTTCTCAGATTCACTAGTCCACTTGAATCCATCTTTCTTGAGCATATTAGTTAATGGCCTGCTAATTAAGCCATAATTTTGCACAAATTTCCCATAGTAACCTGTCAGGCCCAGAAAACCCTTTAGACCTTTGATTATTTTGGTTTTGGCCATTGTGTCATACTTGACACCTTTGAAGGGTCAGTAGAGACTCTTTTGTCACTTATAATGTGACCTAAGTACTTAATTTTATTTTTTCCAAACTCACACTTTGATTGTTTAGCATATAGTTCATTAGCAAATAAGGTTTTCAAAACAATATCAAGATGTTTGAGGTGTTCCTCCCAAGACTTGTTGTAAACTAAGATATCATCAAAAAACAAATAGTCTAAGATAGGGACCAAATACTTGATTCATTAGAGATTGAAAGGTGGCCGGTGTATTACACAAGCCAAAGGGCATAACTAAGAATTCATAGTGGCCATGATGGGTTTGAAAGGCAGTTAAATATCTATCTTCGTTTTTCATTCTAATTTGAAAGTAACCTAATCTTAGGGCTATTTTAGAAAAGAACTTAAAGCCATGTAATTCAGACAACAATTCATCAATGACAGGTATTGAATAGTAATGTTTAATAGTGAAGGAATTGAGATACCTGTAATCTACACATAATCTCCAGCTAGCATCCTTTTTTCTAACAAGTAATACTGGTGATGCAAATGGACTTTTACTATGCGGTATTACTCCCTCTTTAAGTAATGTTTTAAGTATGTCTTCAATTTCCCCTTTATATGCATGTGAATACCTGTAGGGGTGTTGGTGTTTGGGAGTGCTACATGCCTTTAGTAGAATCTGACGCTCTATGTTCCTTGTAGGTGGTAATCCAATTGGCTCACTGAAGACCTGTTTGAATTCTCGAAAGGTTGCATTTCTATATTTATATCAGTATTTGTTGTATGTATAGTTAATGCAAATACCTGACTTTTATTGTTTTTCTGCAGCTTTTGATGAAATTTATCTGTTGTAATAACCCTGCATTCTGGCTTGGAGTTCTCCTCTTGTAAGGTAACCTTCATGCCCCGTTTTTTAAAGCTCATGCACATCTTGGTGAAGTCAAATTTAATTGGTCCCAATGTCTTGAACCAATTACACCCCAGAATCATCTGGCAACCTTCCACATTGATAATTCTGAATGTATATGTGAATGAATGCCCTTGTATGGTCCATGTTAAGTTCTGTACTTCCTTATCACTAGTTAAATTCCTACCATCAGCAACCTTTACCATCCCTGGGGGTGACTGTTGTTAATTTGCACCCTATCTTGTATACAGTAGATTCATTTAGAAAGCAGTGTGTTGCTCCATTGTCTAGTAGTATATGTGGCTGTTTGCTGTTAACCTGCCCTTGTAACTTGAGTGTATCCTCCCTTTTGCTTCATGCCAAGGCACAAGCTGATACCTTAAACTCCTGAGCCTCTAGGGCTTCATCTTCTTGGGTGCTATATCCAATGACAGTAGGTATTCATCTTCTTCATCAGTAGTCATTTGTAGAGAATACACCCTGCTAGCACACTTGTGATTGAAGGTATAAGTTTCCTCACAATTAAAGTAGAGGCCCTTTTCCCTTCTTGCTTTCATGTCAACACTGTTGAGTGTTTTTCTTTTGTTGATGGTGTTGTTGTTTGTGTTTGAAGAGGTCTGTTGAGTTTTGAACTGATGATAAGGGGCCGGAGCATACTCCACTCTCTTTTGGTTGCTGTTAGAAATGGAGGTGTTCCATTTAGGTTTTAGCTTCTTGCCAAGTGCCTCTAAGGTCCTTTCCTGTTTCTTAGATAATTCATAGCTTGCTGCAAATTTTGTGGCTCAAACATATCTAGAAAAGCTTGTAAGTCTTCTTGCAAGCCACTAACATAACTGGCTACTAAATAACTGTCAGAAAGGTCTCTGCTATCAAAGAGGTATAAGTAAGAAATCAATTCTTCAAATTTCTCATCCTAAGTATCTAGTGTTCCAGTTTGTTGTAATTTGTTAAAATCCCCTATAATTTTATTTTCTCTTAAATCCTCAAATCTGGCAGCAATCAATCTTAAAAACTGTTCCAACTCAAGCCCTGCTATTTTATTACTATGATTTTTGTACCAAGTAGCAGCTTTGCCCTCAAAATGTATTGTGGCCAAAGTTACCTTTTGATTTTCTGATATGTTAAGGTTGAAAGAAAAATAACCATTACACCTTAGCATCTATTCCCTAGGATTAATCCCATTAAGCTTGGGAAAATCCATTCTGGGCATGTTAGCTTGTTGTGTGTTTTGGTTTATGTTATTTTCTGAGACACACCTCTGGTTTTGTTTGACTGGTGTCACATTAGAGTGTTGTTCATGAGTCTTACCAGATGTTGGTTCCCAATTTTGTGATTGATTTTTTCCCGTCATCTCCAATGTGTCTGCTAGTTTAGACATCTGTATTCTTAGTGCTGATATGATAGAGCTCATCTCATTATGGTTATGATTGGCTTTGGATTCTGCTCATCCCGCTAGTTGGTGATATCTTCAATCTTGTCTGGCATATTTTTACGCCTTAGAGCCTCCTCCTGGAGTGTCAGATGAAGTTGTTTTTGTGCCTCTACGAGGTCTTTTTTAGCTGGGCCGTTTACCATGATTATCCGAGGATAATCTGGCTATGGATACCAAATGTACTATTTTTATGTTTTTTGAGAGATTTTATGTAAAAGGAAGAATAGAGTACTAGGGAGAAAGAGAAAGTTAAGAGAGTAGGGAAGAAAGGGCATGAAAAGTAAAAAGAGAAATGTGGCAATTTTTGTTATATTCCATCAAATGAACAGTACAATTTATTTATACTAACTCTCAGGTGATTAACGGTTATATTCCCAATGTTAATATTTAAAAATATTCCATCCGTACAATTCAGCTTACAATAGAAATCTACTAGCTAAAACGGTAACAAAATGTACGGTCGAATTTGATTAATCTCCTTTAATCTGGACCGCACAATTTCCCTTCTTCAAACCACAACGTTTCCTTTAGTTATGCTCGCCACGTCATATGCTGTCCCAGTGTTGTTGACTAGCTCGGATGGTGACACGTGTGTGGCAGGAATAAGGTTTATGTGGCTTTGAACGACGCCGTTTTGAGATCCCGTGTCTTCAATTGTCCGAACCCTTAATTCTTCATTTGTGATCAATTGATTCTCTTTCTTCTTCTTCGCGATTTCCCTTCTTCTCTTCGATTCTTCTTGTTCATTATTCTTCTTGTCATCTTTCTTTACAAATAATAGTTCATGTTCTTCTGGTAAGGTTAGGTTCATGACATATAGTGAAAAGGAGGACGAGGAGGAAGAAGAGGACGTCGACGTTGATGGTAGGAAAACTGAAATTGGAGGCAATGAGCCGGTTTTTGAGGAGTTTAAGTGGCAGAGAGTGAGAGGATAAGTGGAGAGTGGAGAGTTGGAGGCGTAAGGGGCGGTGGTGGTGGTGGAGTTGGTGGGGGTATGGGTGGCGGGGGGAGGGAGGAGGAAGGTTAGAGGAAGAAATCAATTTTTATTTTTCAAATTTTATAAATAAATACAAATTATAAATATAAAATATTTTTTTATTTAATTAATAAAATTTTTATATTCTTTTTTTCTCCTTTTAAATTCTGATTTGTAAACTTTGAGTTTTTGAATAGTAAAATATTATTGTAATGTTTTATTGTTATGTTTAAGGAGATAAATAAAAAATAAATTAAAGAAATAATTTTTTTCTTTACATATATATATATATATATATATATATATATATATATATATACATCCTTAGCATTCTACACTCTGGGCGGCCCCACACGGGTGGTTCGTTTTATCCTAGCGAGAGTAAGGCCAGTCACACAACATAAGTAACTATGCAATCTAGACATTCAAGATCATCAAACACACATTAAGTAAAGAAAATCAGCATATTCATAAATTAGAGTTACTCCCATACTCTAATCAACGAGTAGGTTAGCTCCTCATAGTCATGAGTTCAACAATCAATAAAAAAGTAAATATCATAGACAAAGTAAAAAGGTAAAGCTTCTCGGATCCATGGAACTTTGTTGTTTGAACCTGTTTGTACTCCCTTTTACTATCTTCTTCTTCACAAACTATTTTCTCTCTAACAATGACTCAACTAAACTAGAACAATACTTTGATGGTGTTCTCTCTCTGGTGACAAACTCTCAGGGTTTCTCTGTCGGAAAGTGGTTGAAAGCGGTGAAAAATATTGTGACAGCTCGTGCCCTAACTGTTGAACGTGGCCTCATATTTATAGTTTCTGTTTGGTCTGGGCCGCGTTTTAGGGTTTCTGACTTTCAACCCAAATTTCCTCTGATCGCAACTCCGCACGATGTGCCATCCTAATTGCGCACCACCCATGGGATGTGGTGTTGATCGCACTACATTAAAGATTTTCTCCCTGCGGTCTCCTCGTGTCTTCTCTTCAATTGCACTATGTTCGGAATTTAATCTTTTTGTAGTGATGTAGCGCTCCCGTAGCACTTGAATATCCCAAAATAGTGTCTTGACCAATTGTCACCCAAAACATCCATTTGTGGCCTTATTTAGCATCGTTTTGTCTTGACTCTGTAAATACCTAAGAGAGCATAAAACAATACTAAAACAACTAAATACATCATCATAAGTATTCAAAAGATAAGTAAACAGATACTTAAATCACGCTAATGGGACGCTTATCAAATACCTCCAAACTTAACCTTTTGTTGTCTTCAAGCAAACTTACGTCTCTGACTCGACTTAAATTATCATGTAATCATTGACATGCCAACATGTATAAGCAGGAGTTCTCAAAATACAACCTATGTTCAGAACAAGAGGTGAGATAGAACAAATGAACACGAGCACATCAAGTTTAATACAGTCATCTTCACATATGTTTCATGTGCTCTAACAGTGTGTGATACTATTGTTGATTCATAAGAGTTATTTTCATGTTGCAAACTTATAAAATCATAACTCTTTAACATATAATCACTTCACTTCTCACTCTTCACCCTTCTATTGCCATTGACTCAAGTAGATTTCATATGTTGAGGATCATTTAGGACTTTGTAAGCTTGTAATGTAGGCTCGAGTGTGGGCTATAATGGAAAAAGTCATATATGAGTTCTAGAGATGTACGTAGTAAACCACTCATGTATTACTCTTTCCTCCTTGTTTATGCCTTCTTAATTTGGCCATACATTTTTGGCTCTTTCTGCATCTTTTCATTTGCGTTTTTATTTTTGCAAGTATCAAACCATCCTATACTTCATGAGTTTTTAAGAAACACCCCCAAACTTAAAGTTTTTGCACAGGTTTTTGTGTTCTCTATTATGTTCATCCTCCTTTTCTATTTAGAATTTTCTCTTTAGCTCATGCTTTTATTTTGAGCTCCTACCTTATTCCTCCTTCGACCTACTACATCCATCTCTAGAAATTGGTAGAATATATATATATATATATATATATATTTTTTTTTTCTTTTTCAGCTCATGGTAGGAAAGTAGGCTTCATAAACAAAGGCTCATGGAAAAGGTTAAATTGGGGTTCTGTGGATAATCTTATGTTCATAACGGTTCTTGGCTTGAAATGTTAAGACTTAAATTTTGATACGATGGCCTATTTCATTTCCTCATCACATTTACATCTACCATGATCTCAAACAATAGTCAAGCAATTTGTTCAAGAATCATAATCACATGCTTCATTACTATAATCTCATATATAAGCAGCATTCTCTTCACACTTATACACAACAACAGATTGAAAGTTGTATATGAAACTAAAACATGCTTTTGACTATATTACGCCAGATGTACCAAAGGTATTCACGTATTCCTTCATCTCAATTTCGTACAATGTTATGTATATACTATCATAGAATCCTACTTATTCATGCTTTCATTCTTCCAATTCCAATCGAATGACTTATTAAAAAAACAACTAGACTCTAAAACAGACTCTAAAGGTAAATTTATAGCAAATAAGCAAAACAAATAGCCTAGCTACCACCCGCAAACTTAAAATCATGCGATGTCCTCATTGCATAAAATAGAAAGAATTAAATAAAGATCAGATGACTCCCCTGATTGAGCTCGAAGGACACTCGTCCGACTGGTAATGGTGTTGCTTTCTCCATTTGTAAAATTCTCTCTCGATTTCTCTCAACTCTTTCCAATGAAGAGTGTTGTTGTTCTGGAAGTGGTCCTTCATTTCTTCCAACTAACTCACTAAGTAAGCATTCTCTTTTTTCAATCGTTCTTTCACCTCTTGCAGTTGCTCGCACGCCATCTTTTGTCTATTCGACGAAGGTGATAAAGTTTCTTTAGTCGACTCTATTGTTGATTTCTCGTTCTTGTGAAATGTAGTTTCTATCAGTTGCCTCACAATGTGATTAATGGGATATGTATTTCGATAGTGGATGTATGTATCAAGCTTTGGACAACCTTCTTTGATACATAGTGCGGTTATGAGTGCTCCAAAATACATAAAGTGTGGACGACTATTGATAGTATGATGCTCAATAGCTTTAATTGTGATCTCTCCTATGTTTGGAGTGTCTCCTCGTTTTATGCATATCATAATTTTTGCTTGTTCCCATGAAACTTTTCTAACATTAACAGGTGGTAGAATTCTTAAACTTACTAATAAATAAAGCACTTTGTAACAAGCTTTAGGTAATCCATAATCGGCTTCAAGCTTTCCTAGGTGGTTGAATTGGAACGCCCTCTTGCTTGTAGCAAACTACTTTGATGCAAGCTCCTTTGATATTTTACCTCAAGCTTTCGTTTATTCTTTGTGCGGTAAAATGGACCTCATGAAGTCGGATGATAGTTGATGGCTCCCTACGGTCATAGTGGGCGAAAAACTCACGTACTAGACTGTCATTAACGATCCCCCATCTCAGTGTAACTTGATCCAAGTTGATTTTCTTCAAGCTAATCCCTAGGACTGCAAAAGCTTGCTCATCCACAAAATCAATGTGCAACAACTGGATGTATTTCTCATAACACCTTCTTGATGTAAATTTTGTCAAGTCGTAGCTCGGTTGTGTTATGCTAAGTTTCTCCAATATTGTTGGTCTTCCTATCTTTGGATACATCGTATAGTGGCGTCCAGACGCCATGTTCTTCTACAAAGAACAATTAGAAAAATAGAATTTTCTTGAAAGAAAATAGGTAGATAGGGAAAGTAGAGAAGAAATAGCCTTATAAATTCTAAGAGATAATAGAATTGTAAAAGTGATTAGAGTTATAAATAAAAGAGTTCTTAATTAGAATTTCGGAAATTTTTCATTAAGTTGCATAACTCTCCTATAATAAATAAAATCACAATGGAACAACTCATGTATCGATGGAATTTAATCATAAGGGAAATAAGTATTATAGGAAAGGTAAAGATAGAGATTGCTCAGCTAAATTTTGTAGATTATGATTTCTCCATGTCTCCTATAGCATTTCGAACTAAGAAATGTGTATTACAAGAAAAAGGTGGCGCGTGATGTGGCTCAATCGCACGATTGGGACACGATGTGAACTTTGACGCGCTATTGGATGCGATATATTCTGGAACTCTGGTGCCACAAAATCAGACCGCACACCTTGATCGCGCGTGTGAGGCGCGATGTAAACAGTGATCGCGCGTGCTGCTGGAAAACCTATTTTGGGTGCTCTGATTTGTGTTGTACTTACTTTTGTCCAATATATTCTTCCCTTTGTCTTGTTCGTCTCACCACTTATGGTTTCTTTCACTTTTTTCATTTTTCCTATTTCAATGTTTAGCTCAACGAGAAATTGAAGTAAAATGCTATATATGACTCAAAACAAAATTAAATCAAACACTCGATAATTAAACACTTACTATTATGGGTTGCCTCTCACACAACACTGAGTTTATTGTCGGTTAGCTCTTCAACTTTGGTGAAGAATAAGGGGTTCTTTGGTGCACTAGGTTGCACCATGGTCTTTCTTCTTCTTTGCTCCTTTTCTTCATTTTTTCTTGTTATTTGATTGTCATCTACAAGAGTCCATTAACAATGTTGAAAGTTGCATTACATGTTGTCAGGATGCCATGCTATTTTGCGGCTCTTGCGACATTGTACATCAATTGGAATGTTGCATCATGTGGTAACCTTTGAAATCCTTCCCCATGGTATAGTTCTCCACATATCTTATTTAAGACATGGCGGTTAACTTTACTTAACCACCAATAATAGATGTCATTCACATATTTTTCTTCTAACCATGACACATCAAATCCAGTGTTTTCACTTTCAAGGTAGTCATCATGTGCTATCGCTAGCATCTTTTGAAAGTCTATCCAAGCTCCAACAAATGTTGCACCTCGTTTATGCTTGAAACTAAAAATTCTTTCTTTCCACCACTTCATGAGCACACCTCCACGAAATCTGAATTTAAATTCCTTGATTATTGTAGCCCAATCTCCTCTTTAAATGACTTCAGTGTTATACCATCTCTTATTTTTCTTGTCAATGAACGAGAGAAATTTTATGACATCTTGTACTCCTCTGCAATACCAAAGAAGTTACACGCTTCTTTGAATTCCTCAACATGTATATGAGGGTTTTCAGATGGTTCTCCTTCAAATTTCTCCTTCCTAGTCACCTTCAGCAATTCTTCATCAACAACATTGATGTTAAATTTTCAACGTGGCAGAGCAAATATGTTGATGTGCTCTGTGTACTGTGCACCGTACCAGTTGTCTTGATGTTGTCCTCCCATGTATGGCGGTTGCATAAGTGGTCCTAGTATGTAAGTTCTTACAATATTGTCGTACCCCATCTTGCTTTCCCATGGTGGTGGTGATGCTGACTTTCTGATTCTATCCATGTGTTATTCCTAAAAACAAAGAGAAAATAGTTCTTTGACAGACAAGCTTGATGACTCACACAAAACAATAATAAAACCGTTACTCCCCGGTAACGGCGCCAAAAACTTAATGGGCGTGTATGATGTAATAAAATAGAATATAAGTCAACACAAGAATGTTACACCTAAATCCCACTTAGTAGCAAGTGCACGAATCAAGTAATAATAAAATGGTAAGTATAGTTACGAACCAAGTATCGTATTCCAAGGGAGTGATGGTTGTATGTATGATTCACTTAAATACAAAAGCACTAACGATTGTAACGATCCTTTCTTTTGTGCTTGCCGGATAAATGCTTATGGATGATATGAATGATTTCTATACTAAAGATGCTTTGGATGATTTTTCTGCTAAGAATGCTTAAACTAGAATGCAATGGAAATTAATCTAAGAATGCAAGAACAATAATTAAATATTTTTTTGGGTTTTTGGTTCAGAATGCAAGAAAATAATTAAAGCAATTAAGATAATTAAACTAATGAAAGCAATTAAACTAAGAATATTTGGAAGAAAAATTCATTAAATAACTAAACTAAACTAAACTAGAAAATATAATTTAATGGTTAATTGATTGATTTTGGTTTTAAACAATAATTGGAAAGATTGTTTAGAGGTCGGGTTTCACACTGATTGAAATAGATATATCACCAGAGTTGGAGGACAAGAGACTCCACAAAATCAGACCACTGGCTAGCTAAGCTAGAGTCGAACCTCTGGCAAATATATGGGATATGCCTATCTCCGACCGATTAAACAAAATAACATGCATCGACACCAGCAAGTCGGAAAATGTGGAACATAAGCTTATCCAATGTCTCCGCGAGAACATGAATATCTTTGCATGGACCGATAGCGACCTAAAAAGTATTGATTCCCGTATTATTTTACACAGGTTGAATGTCGATCCAGAGACAGAACCTGTTAGACAAAAGAAATGGAACTTCAGCAAAGAAACGAATGTTGCAGCTGACAAGGAAGTAACCGTAAAATTGGTCGCTCACCGCATCTACGAAGTACGTTTCTCGGAATGGATCGCGTGTGTAGACTACATCGATCTTAACAAGCATTGTCCTAGGGATCCATTCCCCCTACCACAGATTGATTTGGTAGTCGACTCAACGGCAGGATGCGCACTCCTGATCATGATGGATGCTCAAAGTGGATTTTATCAAATACTAATGGTCATCTATGACACGAGTAAAACCGTGTTTGTCACAGCCATATGAGTATTCTGCTACAGAGTAATGCCTTTCGGTCTCAAAAATGTTGATGCCACCTTTTAACGGTTGGTGGCCACGATGTTTTACGACCACATTGGCAAAACCATGGAGATCTACATTGACGACATGCTTGTCAAAAGCGTCAAAGATGGAGATTACGTTGATCACTTCACAACTGCCTTCTTGATCATGAGACAATACGACATGAAACTAAATCCAGAGAAATGCACATTCAGAGTCAACGAAAGAAAATTCCTTGGCTACATGGTCAAACAAAGAGGGATTGAAGCAAATCCTTGTTGGTCGAATGACAGCTTTAGGAAGGTTCATCTCAATAACGGCATAGAAAAGCTTGTCATTCTTCAAAGTCCTCAAGAAGAATCAGAACTTCAAATGGTCTGACGAATGAGAAGAAGCTTTCATGAAACTCAAGGAATATCTCACCTCCCCACCACTGTTGGCAAAACTGGTGGAGGGAGAAACTTTGTATGTCTACCTAGCAGTATCCGAGAATGCTCTTAGCACAGTATTGGTATGCATGGAATGAATAGTCCATCAATCGATCTACTACGTCTCAAAGTGTTTTAGGCTGTTGAAAACAACTACATCGAGATTGAAAAATTTGCATTGGCTGCCGTCGTCTCAACACGAAAGTTGAGTCTTTACTTTCCGTCACACCCCATTGTAGTGGTAACTCATAAGCCACTCATGCTGGTGTTTTTGAAGCCCGAAACCTCAAGAAGGCTGGTCAAATGGCCTTAGAGCTATGGAGAGTACGACATAGAGTACTGCCCCAGAATAACTATATTCGTCGTAAAAACCCTTGGAAGGGCACAAGTTCAGAATGCACAAGTTGTTACTGTTGAAACAAAAGAAGCTCCATGGACATTACATATTGATGGCTCAACTACAAACAAAGGTGGAGGAGTAGGTGTATACCTAAGATTTGTCGACCCCAAATAATTTGAATACTCCATCGTTCTACACTTTGTCGTAATTAACAAGGAGGGAGAATACAAAGCTATCTTCACAGACACCTCAATGGCAAGCTCATTGGGAGTCAAACGCCTAGTCTACACAGATTTGCAACATATGGCAAATCACTTTAATGGCTCATACGAAGCCAAGGAGGACACGATGATCCTATACTTAAACAAGCTTAAAGATATTGTGAAGTCTTTTACTATTTTTACATTATGTCAGGTCCCAAGAAGTGAGAACATCAAGGCCGATGCGCTTTCCAAGTTCACCACTTCAATAGAGGTCTACACTTAAAGAAGAATCGTCTTACTAGTGGCAGAGGAATCCGCTATTGGCAAAACACAATATCTAAGAACTCTTGAAAAAGACGAACAAGCCATGCCAATCATATATGAACCTTCTTAGAAGGATTAGATCTACACTTACGTTAAGGAAGGAAAGTGCGACTCGAAGACTGAAATACAACGTACATTGTTTTACCATCTTCAATGATGAGCTCTACAGAAGATCATTTGAAAGACCACTCATGCAGTGTCTATCACCTCGTCAAACGGATATTGTGCTAAACAAAATACACAGTAGAGCTTACGGAAATCATTCTAGAGGGCGCTCCTTCACTCAAAAGAAGTTGTGCCAAGGTTACTATTGGCCAACCTCCCTAAAGATGCGAAAAATCTTGTCAGAAGATGCAAAAGTTGTCAACTCTTGGCACATTTCACATATGTTCATGTGTAACCTCTCAATTCGATGCAAGCATCATGCCCAATTGATCAATGGGGCATCGACATAGTCGGACCCTTTCGACCAGCAAAGGGACGGAAGAGATTTCTAGTTGTTGCAGTTGAATACTTTACCAAATAGGAATAAGATCATTGAATTCATATGGCAACAAATCATCTGTCATTTTGGAATACAACTAGTACTCATATCTGATAACAGCACGCAGTTGACGGGACAGAATGTCCGGGCATGGTGCAAAGATTTGAGTATCACGCAACACTTCACGGCAATGTATCATCCACAAGAAAATGGTCAAGTTAAAAATACAAACAAGACCCTTGTGGTATATCTTGAGAAGAGAATGCACGAACTCAAGAAATCCTGGGTGGAAGCTCTGCCTGGGATACTGTGGGCCTACCACACAACCCCGAGAACTTCTACCTGCCAAACACCATTTCTACTGGTTTACAACTCAGAAGCAGTTATACCTGTGAAACTTGTTTTGCCAGCACAGTTCATACTCACTTACCACCAAGAAGAAGCTGCAAGAATGCACTTTGAGGACTTGGAATTCATAGGCTCTACCCATAACGAGGCATAAGAGCGTAATCAAGCCTACAAGACAATGATGGCTAAGTCTTACGATAAACAATCTTGGGAGACTTAGTCCTGAGAAGAATCGAGACCTACAAGCGTGCTCGCAAACTCCAACCACATTGGGAAGGACCTTACAAGGTCACTCGAGCTAGCTCCAAAGGCTACTACTATCTGCAAGAAATGAACGGGTGTGATCTAGCACGTCCTTGGAATGTCCAGAACCTCCGGAAATTCTATGCCTAACAACGGCAACCAAAATTCTCCGTAGATCATTGCAGTTTTCACTATTTTCACGAATAAAATGACGTAATAAACTAAATGAACTATGAAGACTTAATTCCCGAGTTTACTCGGGATACAAAGGCAACTTGGTCAAAAGCAACTGCAGTTTAAATATAAATAAAAATATTTTGTTGTTTATCTTTTCTATGAACAGGTTTCGTGCACACGCTACAACTTGCTCTTCCGAAGATAAAAAGAAGTAGCATAATGCAGTCCTAGAGCCCGAAAGCCATTTTTCAAGGAAAATGGAAGGAGTAGCATCCCGTATCTTGGTAATCCACATTAAACTTGATGCAAACGCCAAAGCCATTTTTCAAGGAAAAGAAGGAGTAGAACCCCATAACTGGGCTACCACCCTACAACTAATACTTCATATTTTGAAGCAAAAAACGCAAAATTCTGCGCAAGAGTGAAAGCTTTTGTCGCAAATTTGCACTCATACTGTGCATTGGTGTAAAACCTTTGTTGCAAAAATTATTCATGCCCAACCTAATAACCTAGCAATGTTTCTCATTGGTGACATGTCATACAAGGATGTGGGTTCATCGGATGGGAGCGCTTCAGCAACAAAAGATTTTGTTGCCTTAGATGCGTAAAGCCATGCAAGACATGGTTTCCTTTAAGGCGTAAAGCCATGTGTGATTGGGTTGCCTTAGATGCGTAAACCCATAACTGATCAACAAGAGCCATGGTTGCATCCGAGTATGTAACATCCTTGAAATAGGTTATGCTTGAGATTGCGTAAAGCCACGCTAAAAATAAGGCGTAGCACAAGTTGCGTAAAACCGCACTGTGTTGGAAGGAGCTAAAGAGTAAATACAACAACTCATAAAGACCCACACAGTGCTGTAAACAACTCACCATGACCTAATAACGGGCTCTAAGCCTTAATGTGATCAAATCTCACAATACATACCAACTTGGTGTCATAAACTAGATCGAGCTCAATTCTCATCTAAAGCACACATTCTAAAAAAATGTCGTGCATTACGACTCACACGCCTTACTAGTGCTTTAAAAGGCGTTGACGTAGGGCAAAGCGTTTTATGTTCCCAGAGGCGAGGACATAAGTCCTAGGGCACGGGGCGTAGGCCCTGTGAATTTTGAAACTTAATATTTTAAATCATATAAATAATGATAATAGCTCATAAAATAATTTTATGTCACTTTAATTTTACAAAAACAAACCTCAAAAAGTAATATCAACACTTCTACAATCAGATCAAATTATCCAATAATCCATAGATATATGAAATTTACTTAAGTTTGATAATGAGCCGTCAATAATCAGAAATGCGTGCATGTTTTCGTTTGTTAAAAAAGTATTGTTTGCACAAATATGTACCTAGATTTTAACTAGGTTGTCGAAACTTATGAACAATTAAGTGTTTTCACAACCAACTTAACATGTGAAAGTTAATTTCAATATCAATTTTTAATCACTTTCAAGAATATCTTCGTTTAGATCACCAAGCTCACTATAGTCGGCGACATCCAATCCATCTATTTTAGCGTCTGCATCATCTCCAATAAAAACATCATCAAAGGGTGATCATCCTCATCATTGAAGTATATTTTGGTATTCATAATTTTTTCCTATTTTCTCGCAAGTTAATCAAGGCGTAGGTTTTTCCTTTGGGGCATAAGAAACACACTTTTAGCGCTCTAGGTGCAAGCTTTGATCTTTGGGGTGTAAGCCCCGCAAAGTTTAAGCCGCGGACATGTGCCATGGGGCGCTTTCAGTGTATTCTGCCCTTAGGCGTACCCATAGCGAGTTTTGGGGTGCGTTTTTTAAAACACTGCACCTTTGGTGTCTCAAACGAGATCGAGCTCAGTTCTCGTCTAATGCACACATTCCAAAAGAATATCATGTATTACGGTTTGCATACCTAACACACCTACTTTGTGTCAATTCTAGATCGAGCCAGTACTCATCTATTACATGCTCTTAACAAGATAACGTCTCATAAAAGGCTTCATAGGCCATATGCCTATTCAAAAGGTACACAAATTGATCGTGTACAACTCATCAACTATAATGAGGAACCATGTTTCCTCAAACAACTATGCGCATACACCATGGACAAAGTTGCCAAGGCTATGACATGTTATTGAGACTAAAGTCCGGTCAACAAAGCAAACATCTCCTTTAATAACAAAGGAACGATGAAAGCAAAAAGACACTTTATCATTGACGATAAGTCGACATCAAAATATTCAAGGATAAGCAAAGCATAAACGCATGTAAGACTTTTCCAACAAACAAGATAACATGGAAAAACATGATACGCGCATAACATCCATCAACAAGTCAATGTGAGCATAACTAAGTTTCAAATCCTATTGCCACCAACGGCAACTACAAAAACACAATAAAAAGTGCAAAAAAATAAAACGCCATAGATCGGCGCAAAATATCAAAGGGCACCAACACCCAACATTCGAAAAGTACTAAAGGGGGATAATTACGAATAAAATGGCACATATACCAACACAAACTTGACATGGCTGAATAAGTGAACCCGAGTGAATGCTCAATTTCCAGGCTCAGTTACGACCTCATCGACTACTCTGGAATAGGTCCACGGGCTTGCTGCTCCAAACGTCGCATCTGCCTCCTTCAGAAAGGTAGGAGTGTCCATTATGCCATTGAAGTTATCCTTGACACGTGAAACATCTAAAACCAAAGTGCTAGAAATTTGCAGCTCACATGAGTTCAGTCCAACAATACTTGAATCAGATGAAATGTATACAAGCATGTTCCGTGCAATCGAGGTAGAACGATTTAGTTGTGCAAAAATACCTCTAGAGTACCAAGTGCATCAGCAAGTGCCACAATCTGGGCCATGGAAAGCTCTATACGCTCTAAAAGCTCAAAAGTAACAAGATAGGTGACATCTGCCTCAGGCAGAACCTCTACATCCTTTACACCTGCGGGCATAACCTCTTCCACTGCTGGATCCTCAACCACCTCATCTTGCGTGAATGGATCAATGTCACAAAACCAAAGGCTACATCGACTCTTCGGATTGCTATAAACACATGTACTCTCTGTGATAGGATAAATATCACTCATACAATCCTTGATTCATTCCCATTGTCAATGACCCAGAATAATGACCCCATGAGTAGGCAATATGCTTCTAGGTGTCAGACACCAGGAAATCACTAACCATTTCGACCTTACGGTCATCATCCAAAGGCTGTTATTCAACAACACCAAGTACAAATAATTATCTTCATGAAAGATAAACAACACTAAAAGGTAATCTGTCTATTAAGAGTTCTCATAAAGGGAAAATCTTACCACAGATAGGCCTTGCTTGAAAGCTTCGGTTTGAGCCTTCTTGGCCGCCTCTAGCTCACGTTCTATTCTCCTAATGGTAGCATCATGGTCTCCAATGGACCTCCCAATGCTCTCATTGGTCGACCGGATCTCAGATAAGTGATTCTTGGAACTCCCAGAATGCTCCAAGGTCTCATCAAGAGCTTTCTTTAGCTTCTGGCAATTCACTGACATCTCCTTTAGGTAGTTCGCTTAAGGTGAACTTACCCCCAGCTCGGTCACGGGTGATGGCCTAAAGATTAGCAACACTAATCCTTCTGTCTCGTAGAAGCTTTTCATGACTCAATTTTATGAGCTCCAACTTATCGATCTTGTTCAAAAGTACGCGCTGACTCAGGGCCGTCTGCTCAATACAAATATCAAAATAAGTATACAGTATGTCAACAATGCCTACAAGCTGCTAAAAGTTGGATAATAGACTCACCACTACAGTTGAATAGCTTAGTGAACGTCTCAATCCTGCATGACCACCGACACCGAATAGAAGTTCCATATCGCTATGCATGGGGAACATCCCTTTCACTCTCTTTAAAGAGTATGAGTCTTCAATCGACTCATCAAAGCTCACATTAGTGGTATCGTTGGGACTGTAGGAAATTTCAACTTGGTTGTAGGTAGTGCGCGGCTGATAGGGGTCTCTCTTTCTCCTCTTGGAAACCTCAGATGGAATCCCATTTGGATGTAAACTTGCAATATTGGCGTGTGCATCTTCTGCAGCCCATTCAGCCAACATTCCAGGTTTATACCAAATGGAGTATGACTCTATATCACGATGAGTCACACAAGCAGCACTAGCTTTGCTACCTGACCTGGCCTCATGTCTAGGCGGCAATGCCCATATCCCACCTGGCTTAAGAGCCTCATCATCAACAATGATCACTGTGGGAGGACCCACAATAACATGAGGAACCCTCTCCCCAACCACATCATTTGCGGGCGATTTATCACCATAACCTTGCTCTATAATGAGAGAATCCCTCATCTCCTCATCGGAGGTAACCGAGGCACCGCGACCTCCACATATCCCTCTACCTCTCCATGAGTGGGCGCATAGCTAGTGGCTAGCCTAGTCCGTGCAGCAACCTTGTGCATCTTATCCGATTTGTCTCTCACCATGTCAACTACAAAAGACAAAAGAGACCAAATGAGGACACAATACCAAAATGCTAAATACAAGTCATGTATGCACACAAAGGTAATTATAAAACACATAAATGCAAAAATAAAAGTTATACCCAAAGTCTCGATCCTTGTGTACTCAACAGACAATATACCACTCGCTCTCAGTACCTCAAGCAGACTCATGGCCGGATAAAATAAGGGATCAACTTGAAGTATCGGTAACCTCATTTTTCTACAACCCGCATCTCTAGGGCTCTCAGGCCAAACATCAATGTCGGTCCAATCCCGACAGAAGCAATCAAACTCACCACGGGTGCAATCAAACATCAATGTCGGTCCACCACGACAGAAGCAATCAAACTCAAAGATAGAATGAGGGACGTTGATAAAATCTCTCCCATCGGACCGACGGTTTAACAGAGTTTCTTCTGAATTTCTTTGTTGAGTCTGACGGCTTTCACTATGAAATAGATTCTCCATAATAG
Organism: Linaria vulgaris; assembly: GCA_948329865.1. NCBI lineage: Eukaryota > Viridiplantae > Streptophyta > Magnoliopsida > Lamiales > Plantaginaceae > Linaria > Linaria vulgaris. The sequence continues at coordinate 45,459,433 of OX415253.1, forward strand.
GCATCGCTTCGTTAAGCACACTCGAAGACAGATTTTATGGGGTTCCCACAGACGGCGCCATTCTGTTAACAGGTTTAGAATTATAACCCATTTAACTGAATTATTTAGGGTTGGAACGCCCTACCCATGACTCAAAAAATGATGATATTATAAAAGAGAACAAAGATACTAGAATATTCATTCCTTTATTCACTGAACTTCACTCCCAAGTTTCTTGTGTATGATTGTGTGTAAAAGTACTTCTACTTTTTAGTTGTGAGATCACCTCCCTTTATATAGAGTTTGTGAGGGACATGTGTCATTACGTAGGTGTTTTAATAAGGTACATGTGTCGCAATATGCGTAAAAGGATAAGATAAGGTATATCTTTAATCTACTAGGCGCTGACTAGGATGATCTTTGTTTCTTCTGATAGCTCATCGGATCTCCGATGGGTTGCTCTTCCAGACTTTATTTTCCGAGGGGTCCTATATTTGGTAATGACTTGATGGATAAGTTAGGATGTTCTTTTGGTGGTGTTGTTGGTCCGATAAGGGTTCATCCGGGTGTAGTAGGTTCTGGATATGCTCTCCGAGGGGTGTTTCCGCCCGTGACTTGGACTCCGAGGGCTTTTTTTGTCCTCGTGGAGTGGTGCTTTCTTGTCCAGGTCTTCGTAGTGTGCCTTCCAGTGACTCATGTATTCATATCTGGCTTTGTTCTTCAGATTCGGTCTTCGGAGTGATGTTCCGAGGGCAGTTTAAGTTGAGGAGTGTTCAGCAAGGAAGTGCTCTCGTGAGATTCAAGGACTCGGGGTCTGTCGTGGTCCCTCTTGGCGCATTGATGGATATCGGAGTCGCGCGGATCCATCGGGTCTTACCCTTTTTCTGATGTCGCATTGATATCTTATCTTTAATTCATCTTAACTTTCCAAGGGACGATTAGGTGCCTCCTTGGGTGTTCCTTCATACCGCTTCGGGTCAATGACCGAGGGGTGCGGTAACATCCGATGGGCCTCCTCGTCGAGAGCGGGTACGTCTCATCGGGAGTACTCGTGACAATAGTATTGTCCATATATTAATTCCTATATTTGGGACTAATATTCTCTTTAATCTCGTATTGGTAACATCCGATGGGCCTCCTCATCGGGAGCGGGTACGTCTCATCGAAAGTACTCGTGACAATAGTATTGTCCCTATATTAATTCCTATATTTAGGACTAATATTCTCTTTAATCTCGTATATATTTTTCACGGTTAACAATGGTAATGCACCCCATCGGGAGGAGATGCATCCTATCACCATGTCCTCAAATTATCACCTCACACTCGATCTGTATGTTAAATTCCTCCCTCAGGTTTTCCAGCATCTGCTTCTTCGTAAGCTTGGGAACAATGTCCTCTATATCGATAAGAGTTTAAAATATACACATAGGTCTTTCACCTTCCTCATTGTATACCTCATCCCCTTCATCGCTATGCCTACCAGGATCTACATGCTCCACAACATCATTAATAATGTTTCCATCCCGGCGGCTAACACGAGGAGCAACCTCATATTCACTATCATCCTCCTCTCTTCCCTCTGAGGACGACTCATAGGATGCATTGTCATCAACGTACAAATCTACAAATAAATATGAATCATCAGTCAAGTCATCCCATCTCTCACAGCTAGAGGGGCTCGCCACATTTCCATCATCCTCATAATCTGACCCAAGCTCAAAAAGTGAGCCACCATGCTCATCTAAGTACTCCCTAGGGAACCATTTCCTTAACCCCATAATCTCAGCTGGCCGATAAATCTTTCATTTTCCTAGGCTCATTCAACCAACCTTTCCTTTTTGCTACACTGTAGACCGTCATAATATCCGTGTTAAATGAGGTATAACACCTTGGGGACGAGTTCATGTTCAAGTCATGTCAGCTTGTGTTCCAGCTTTGCTCTTTCTTTGCCTTTCCCCTCTACAGGTGTTTTGTAGCCTTGGCTGCTATCATCCCCTCAAGATGGACCACACGGTGTGCCAGTTTGTTTATCTTTTCACTGGTTATGGGCCTCATCTTTAGAAGCTCAACAGAGAAGGTGTGGTTTCTAGTAGCATGGAGTATCATATTTGTTACCATCTCATTTTGTGGGTTGTCAATCTTAAGGAGCTCCGAATTAAACCTCCTCACGAATTCCCTAAATGTCTATTTCTCTTCCTTCTTGACTAAGTACAACTGGTCCATAGTAGTCCTCTTATGGCTGGAGAACTGGTTGTCAAACCTCTTCCTCAACTCTTCATAACTCCCTATAGTTCTTGCTGGGATCCTGTAGAACCAATCCAAGGCAACGCCTGTCAATGTCGTGCAAATATGCGTGCTTGTATACTATTGGTAAACCTGTAAGAGGAAAGCAGCCCATTCAAATACAAGATATGCTCGAGAAGATCATATCATAAGTCTTCGGTAGTGGTATTTTCTCCCTTCGATCCAATATCTTGACCTCAATTTTGGCAGTAAAGGGGGAGCTCCTTCGAGTTCTTGCCACCATCATCATCTTGCGTTGCACTTTTTCTTTTTCTTTGTTTACCCTTCTAGCAATTTTTACGTGCTCTGTCATTGACCCCTAGGCATCAGCACGACTATCCTCGCGACTTTCCTTTCTATGATGTCTTCAGGACTCTACCTCCACTGACACAGATCTGGCTCTGGGATTACCTGGGGTCCGTCAGTCCCTGTCCTCCTCACGATGATGCCTGGTTGTAGAAGCCTGAGCGCGAGGTACCTGCCTGTTGCAATTCTACGGTGGCACGACCTCGGCTGCATAGTAGGCAATGTTGCTGCTAACACAATGCTAACTATTGCCATTATCTTGTCCCTCATAGCTGGTGGTAACGCTGCAGTAGATGCGGTTGCCATCCCCAGATTGGGTGGTTGCTGATTCTCAATTGCCGGAGCCGACGATTCCTGTTGAGTTGGCGGTGTGACATAATCAAGAGTGGGTGGTGGCTCACAAGCCCTAGTTGTGGGAGCCGCTCTAGCTAGGCGGTGCATTTCAGCGTTCGAACTCTCTGCTCCCCTGCTTTGTGATCGAGTTACTCTAAACATCCTTGCTAACATGACCGTCCTTGTGGTGTCCTAGAGATGGCGCCAATAATTTGGTATTATTTCGTATGAGTTACACAGAAATAGAAATGTGATACAATTGAGCCTGAAATATACCAAACTATTCTAATATATTACATGAATTGACTAGCTTTGTCCGAAACATTATTACACAGTTGGAAAGCCTAAAATAACTAGAATAAGCCTTGATTGTCGAATCTGAGAACTATCGAACGGAGATCGGTTCAATGCTGAAATAACTATCAAATCCAATGACTATCGAATTGTCCTGGATTCAATACTAAAAAATCGTCGAATGGAGATGCTGATTGATGAACGGTCGAATTGATTAGGGATCAATCGAAGTGGATAACTCGCGAACAGAAATAACTATCGAACGCTGAGTATTTATAGGCCTCGGATCGCAAGGCCCTTACTCGAATTTTTCGAGATAAGGCAATAATTATTGAATATTCCGTTCGACAGGAAGTATCGAACCACTCTGATTCGATACTTTCACAAATGGGCTTCTTGCTGGGCGGGCAGAGCCATGGACCACTTAAATAACCCCAAATTTGAGAAAAGACGCAGCGGAATATCTACTTGCTATCCTTAATTAACTGCGTTGACCAAGACTTTAAATTTTCAAAGGATACTGTCAGTTATCCTGTTATTTGCGTCATTTGGGAGTAAATAAATTATTTAAGTAATATTACAATCAGTTTGTCTAGTGTTCGTTAAGAACAATAACACGTGGTACATTCCCCTGCTTTCAGTTCAAACTTTTCTTTTGTGCGCTTTTTGAAGGCCTAATTGTTTCTTTTCGTAAATGCTTTGTGGCAAAACATTTTCAAACATCATTTCAAATTTCTAGGACGCCTATAGATTTTTGGAGGCAAAGCAATTTTTATGATAAAATTTTCATTATGCACTTGTTGGCAGTAAATTTTACACTTGTACAGTTGTACTACAAACATTATTTATGGAGACAAAAGCTCTCTTCAGTAGCTAACAATTATTAATACCACAAATGAACTTTAAATTGCTAATAAATGACAAATAACTGTCTAGTGTAGCTCAATATAACTAGGCATAAACTATCTTGATACCACCAATAGTAATGTCATCACCACCAGCTTTAGGCACCAAAGTAACCAATATTTGATCATCATCTTCAACATCCAAATCTTCCAACAACTCCGTTAATCCCAACCTAATCTTACTCGTAACCTTTGTCGAATTCTTGTGCGGCACTTGAGAGTAGCATCCCGCGTACTCCGCCTTGTCGAACTCGTCTGGCTTATCATCCTCGTCATTCACAAAAACATCAAACTTCACAAACTTCCCCGTGTCCACTTCTATCCCTTCAATCACCAACAGTTCCTCTTCACTATCCTTATCTTTTTTACTCCTCGATATCCTTGGCCTGTCGACCAACACTTTAACCACCTTGTCAAGTTTGATAGGGAAAAGATTTTGAGCAGTTGGCGCCCCAGAAGTTTTCGCAACTTGTGATTTCTTGACGCGCGCATTGGGACGGTTATTCAACCATGGAAGTTCCACTTGTTGGTAAATGTACCCCATTTTCTCGTTCTCTAATGTATCACTCACTTTTACTCGCACAAGTTGCGCGTTCTCATCGTAAAACAAAAAGTCTGCGTTCAACCAATCGGAATCATGGAACTCTTTGTGCTCGGTTCCTCTCATGTCTTGCCATATAGTCCATAACCGGTCCACGTTGGCATGGTGGCTGTAGAATATAATGTCACGACCGGTCGAATAAAAGTTTCCCATATCCTCTCCTGAGGGCGTGGCTTCTCCTACCCATGAGTGTAGCGACATGTGCGATCCACGCTCCACGCTCCCTGGACCAGGGTCAGGGGAAGTACCTATAGGTACAAACTTGAACTTTTAAACGAGAAGTATGATAAAAAAATCAAAAAGATTAATTTTTGAACCCGCTTATCCCATTTATCAGAAAGTATCGCGTTTAACTAAAAAAAAAAAATATAGTCTGCACGTGAGGTAAATACAATAATATTAAGTATTTCTCTCATTCATTAAAAAGGATATGTGTACTCAAGCGTAACAAAATATTATTATGCCAGTACTAGAAGCCTTTACTGTAAAATTTATTCAAATATAAATGTATGAGAAGCTTGAACTTTTCAATGAGACTGTAAATTAACATTACCAACAACATATTTCGCTCCATAGAAATCCTCTAGCTTCTTCCCGTTGCGCACCATCTCATTATACATGATCGAGAGATTATTAGCCACTACCTTATCTGGCTTAGTCGGGTTCCCAAAGGAGTACGCAAGGTCGGCCTTCACCGGAGGTACGTGATCCTTGTTCCGTCGCGCATTAAACAACGGCGATTCCTTCTTATAGAACACTTCAGGCAAAACCATGCCACCAGGATTGTCCCAATTCCAATATGGCAAACCAAAAGTCGGATCATCAATCAATTTTCCCAATATCCTCTCATAAAAATACAAGTACCACCTATGCCACGGAAAAAAATGCCAACAATTATGAATTTGAAGCTTTTGTTTATTAGGGTCCCCTTCTTGTTGGTATGTTAGATTGCAATAAGCGCAATGGACGTTAGCTTGCTGCATGAAGCTACGAGGATCGTCGTGGGGCAGAGCTTTCATGAGGGCTACTGCTTTTTCGTACTTTGCATAGTACTCTTTGTCGGCTAAATGTGCGGCAGGGCGAAGTTTCAAGTTTGTGAATTTGGGCAGTTTGTAGTTGATAATTTGCTTTGCTAATGGTGGACAACAGTTTACGTCGAGGGGTTGTTTTGTGTTTAAATTTGTCCCTGACGAGCATTTGGAGAGATCGGGCGATGTGATTGGGGCGGCGTATGTTGGTGAGTTGTATGACGATGCACCACCGTATAAGGTCCCTATGCCTAGAAGTAAATTTCTTCTGTCGAATTTGACATCATTGTCATTTGTGGCTTCACACGAGATTTTGGTGGTCCAGCGCTTGGAGATGCGTGGTGGTTTTGTGAGGAAGTTCGGACGTGGCAAAGGTGAGGCGGAGGAGGGGAGGGTTGTGGCGGTGGTGCTCGGCCTTGATAGTGGAACAAGAGAGGACATTGTGTGTGCTCTTGCATGTGAAAAATCAAGAGACTAGACCTTCATTATATAGACTTGAAGACTAATATTGCGCCAAGCATGCAACAATGTTTTTGTTTACGTCTTTTCGAGGATAAAAGTATATGTTTTTGTTTACGTCTTTTCGAGGATAAAAGTATCCGGAGAAGGGTCCCACTGTATAAGGGGCAAGTCTTACCCTGTCAAGTTTGACTAGAAGCTGCTCACAAGACTTGAACTCGTGACCTCTCAATCACATATTAACACTTTTACCAGTGTTTCAAGGCTCCTCACTTGGGATAATATGTCATATTTAAAATAGTTCAAAAGGTAATATTCTTAGTTGAATTATTTAAGTGGATACCATTATCAAAACCATCTATATATAATTCTTAATTAACAAACAATTCGTGCGCTGTAAGTTTATTGGCCTTAACCCGGTCATATCTTCTCTTTATTATTAACCACACGCTACGGCGGCTATATGCATCTACTGATGTATTTCTTTTTCCATATCCAATTTTGACTGGAAAACAATGAAAACAATTTTGGAAGCCGCCGCTACCTACCACGTGAAGAAAAGTTCTAATGGAACTTACATATATTAAGCAGTTGAATATTTAGTACTTTTTAAGGTTTATAATTAATTTTATAAAATGAGTACATGATCAAGCTTTTTCACTAGCTATTAACAAAAAGTTCAGTAGTGTCGTAGAACTAAGAACTTTTGATAATATCAGTTACATTGTTTGTGAATAATAAACTACGTTTTGTCTAAGAGCTCAAACTTGTAGAGAAGATGGTATTTATCAATTTGTGTATAATTTCCCAAGCGATTCCTCATCATGCGCACCTAATTTCTTTACATAGGTAGGTGTATCAAATATTCTAATCGAGGGAAGACCTAATTGGAATTGGTTCTAATGTTCTTGGTTTGCTCTTAGTCATCATTTTGAGTTTGGTCTTTAAGTGGAGACAATGGGTTCTTCTAGAGACACCGTTGGCTAAGGTACATTTAAAGTTAATAAAAAGTATGAACTAAACATAGGATTGGGGAATTACTGAAATGAGGGCCGACCCAACAAGAGGGCCATGCTCAACACAATAAGCCAGCAGCATGCTGGATATCGGAAATTTATCCTCTATCGACGATTTATACCCGATATTAAGCTAGATATCGAATATCATCAGAATTTGACATAGTTTAGTCACTTCAGGATTCGCGAAGTTGGTCCCACTTATCGAGGCTTATATATATTACCCCACTCCTCATACCTAGGCAGATTCATTAATTATATACACAACCCACTCCCGGATATCAAATAGAGCAATTTGATATACCCACATTCGATATCAGAACTTCTGATATAAATACAATTCGATATACCTCCCATATTCGATATCACTACACCTGGTATAGACGTATTTTGACATACCAACTGTATTCGAGGTCGCTACATTCGATATAAACACATTTCGATATACCACTAGTATTCGACATAATAATACTCGATACCCATTAGTTTTCGACATGTGAAGAGATCAACATCAGACATAGTTTAGAGTTTATGCTACGGTGCCCAGGCCTATCCACGTCACTTGTAGAGCTGTTTCGGACAAAGCTAATCTCACCAGTATAATGGATTAGCATAGTTTGTATAAGGTTTAAGGTTATTTCTGTAATCCTTGTATTCGTTTGTAACATACAATCTTGTACCAAATTATTGTCGCCGTATGTGGGAACACCAACTCTCTTGACGAGGATAGTCAAGACCTATAACAATGAAGTGGTCCCAAGATAGCGTGGGGTTGGCTTAGAAAAAAATGAAGAAAGTGAAAAAATCGAGAACGTCAGAGCGTCCAATGGCTACGGAATCAACTAAGAGAGAGAGGACACTTGTGCCTTTTCAAACAGAACCCAAGATGGAACTTATGGGGGGAGTTCATCACCATCAGTTTGGACTCGCATAAGCCCGATAGGATGCTCAAAATTGGATCAACTATGCCCCACAACATCACAGAGATGCTAATAGATTGCTTGAGAATGAACGAAAATATATATTTGATTTGTCAGATACAGATTTGAAGGGTATTGACCTAAGATAATAACGCATAGACTGAATGTTGATCATATGGCCAAGTCGGTCAGGCAGAAGAAGAGGAATTTCTGTAAAGAGAAGAACGAGGCAACAGGAAATGAGGTGATTGAGAAGTTGGAGGCACGCCACATCTATGAGATACACTACTCACAATAGTTCAGTAACATTGTCTTGGTCCTAAAAAAGGAAGCGGTATGGAGGATGTGTGTAGACTATGCTAATTTAAATAAGCATCGTCCCAGTGACCCGTTCCCCTTGCCGAGGATTAATTTGTTGGTGAACTCAACCGCGGGTTGTGCACTGTTCAGTTTTTTTATGGACGCCAAAAGTGGTTTCCATCAGATATTCATGGCGGCAGAGGACCAAGCTAAGAAAACCTTCGTTACAGATACTGGAGTTTATTGGAGTTTATTGCTACAGGGAAATGCCTTTCGCCCTAAGGAATGTAGGGGCGACATTCCAGAGGTTAGTGGCCAAGATGCTCTACAACCAGATTAGAAAGTCTATGAAGGTTTACGTGGTTGACATGTTAATAAAAGGTTTGAAGTTTGAGGATCGCGTGAAGCACTTGATAGAGTCTTTGGGAATTATGAGTAATTATGGTATGAAGTTTAACCCGAAAAAATATACATTCGGTGTGCCGGCGGGAACGTTTCTATGCTACATGGTCAATGAGAGGGGCATAGAAGTCAACTCAGATAAGATCCAGACGATCATGGACCTTTTTGTCTCCGCGCTCGGTGAGAGATGTACAATGTTTAGTTGGACGCATTACGGCGTTGTGGCAGTTTATCGCTACCTCAGCCGAGAAGAGCTTACCTTTCTTTAAGGTAATGATGAAGGCCACCAATTTTTAGTGGACTGAGTGCGAAAAGGCTTTTCAACAACTCAGGAAGTATTTGATGTCCCATTTGCTTTTGGCGAAACCGGAACCGAGAGAGATGCTTTATCTATTCTTGTCCGTTTCTGCCAATGCTATCAGCACTGTCATTGTAAAGGATGCGGGCGGTAAGCACCTTTCGATACACTATGTTAGTCATGTACTTCAGGGAGCTTTACAGATTGAGTTCTTCGCTTTGGCAATAATCATGACAACTAGGAAATTGAAGCCATACTTTCAGTCCCCTTGAGTGACCGTAATTACAGATAAATCGCTTCGGCGGGTATTGTCGCGTCCTGAGACCTCAACCGCTTAGTCAAATTGTCTATTGAGTTAAGCGAGTTTGGTTTGGAGTTTTGTCTTCGAACGGTGGTCAAGGTACAGTTGTTGGCGGATTTTATGGCAAAGACTTTGGGCAATAGTATCAAACATTCGGTTAACCTTGCTGATAACATAACATTAGACCCTGGTCTGAGCCGAATGCATTTGACTTGGCCTTTGCACGTGGACGATTTGTCTACAACAAACGGTGGTGGTGCAGAAATACACCTAATCTCGTTTGATCAAAAAGAATTTGATTTTGCCATCAGCCTGAACTTCCCAGTCACCAATAATGAGGCAAAATATGAGATAATTCTGGTCAGCGGTGCATGGCAAAGACTTGAGGGCTGATCACTTGGAGGTTTTTACAGACTCCCAATTGGTAGCTAATCATTACTCAGGACTGTTCGATGCCAAGAAGAAACAATGGTTTTGTATTTGGCCAAGCTATCACAGATTCCAAGATTAGGAAACATGAAGGCTGATCCACTTTCGAAATTTGCAAGTTCTTCGGACAACTTTGAAGAGAAACGGATAACTCTGCTGGCTACTAACAAACCAGCGATAGGAGTCTCCAAATTCAGCGAAGATCGAATTGACGTGGAATTCGTCTTCCCAATACAGGAGGGTCCGAGTTAGAAGGACGAGATTGTTCAATACCTACAAAACAGGATGTTGCCCGAGGACGCCAATGCTCGGCGATGTATAAAATACTTGGCGTACATGTTCACAATCCATCAAGGAGAATTATATAAGAGATCATTTGAGGGTTCTTTGCTCAGATGCTTATCCCCCGATCAAGTGGAGTATATCATGGTTGAGATTCATGAAGGGAGTTGTGGTAACCACTAGGGGGTTGCGCATTGGCTTAGAAAATATTGAGGCAAGGATATTATTACCCGACATGGTGGAAGGGCGCCACACAATTTTCTAGCAATTGCGAAAGTTTCTAGTACTATGCTAGATTGATACATCAACCCACGACGCTGATGTAATCCCTAGAGATCACTTGTCCTCTCGATAAATGGGGCATTGATATAGTGGGACCCCTACCCATAGCCAAAGGTCAAAAGAAGTTCTTACTCGTTGCTAGTGAGTATTTCACTAAATGGGTGGAAGCAGAGGCCCTTTCAACCATTATTGAAAACAAGACGATAGAGTTCATTTGGAAGAATATCATTTGTCGCTTTGGACTTCCAAGGGAACTAATCTCTGATAATGGTATGCAATTTCCCGTGAAGGAAATGGCGGCGTGGTGAAAGGAGTTCAAAATTGCACAACACTTCGCGACGGTTGCACACTCGTAGGTTAACAAACAAGTATAGTCTACAAACAAGACTCTGAAAGAGTACTTGGAATGACGTCTACATGCCACAGGTATCCTATGGGAATATCGAACCACACCTCGCATTTCCACAGGCGAGGCACCGAACACATTAGTCTATGGATCCGAGGCAGTTGTTCCAACAGGAATAGGGATGCCTACGTATTGCATAACATAGTATGATCCCGGAAAATCAGCACGGTTACGCCAAAGGGATCTAGACATGATTGGTTCTACAAGGGATCATGCATATGAGAGAACAAATGCTTTCAAAGCTTCAACCAAATTGGGAGGGACCCTATCGCGTCACCCGAGCAAGCTCTAGGGGCTATTACTATTTGGAAGATTTGCGTGGAGATCCTCTACCTCTCCCTTGGAACGTACAACACTTGGAACGTTTCTATAGTTAGGGTTACCACAACCTATAATGAGAACTACACAAAGCTTGAATTCCAATTTGGGATACGTAGGCAGCCATTTCCTTGGGCGAGCATCGATATATGATCAACCTTTATCTCCCTACCGCAAGGTATATATAACATAAAAAAAAAAAAAAAAGTGATGCTTTCACGGCAAAAGGCCTACACTTGCCGGATGATTATATCCTCGTGGCAAATATGTTGACAAAACAGCATAAAGTGATATCTTCACGACAAAACGCCTACACTCGGTGGATGATTATAACCTTCTGGTAAATGTGCTGACAAAACAACATAAAGTAATGCCTTCATGGCAAAACGCCTACACTCGACGGATGATTATACCCCTGTGGTAAATATGCTGACATAATAGCATAAAGTGATGCCTTCACGGCAAAACGCCTATACTCGGCGGCTGATTATACCCTCGTGGTAAATATGCTGACAAAATAGCATAAAGTGATGCCTTCACGATAAAAACGCCTACACTCGGGGGATGATTTACCCTCGTAGTAAATATGCTGGCACACCATGCACTTACATTTAAACCTATACGGAAAATACGCCAAGGCTAAGATGGGTGAGAACGCATGTTGATCTAATTGAGTGTCAATAAAACTCAAACGACACAATGATTCAATTAACATTAGGCGCATAATAAGGAAAGACCTTAACAATATTAGCAACATAAAACCCACGAGTTGTTGAAATGAAAGAGCATATAATTAAAAGGCACCAAACACACAACGCGTCTTTAAGTGACAAGAAATTGATGACAAAATTAGTACTAAAAACACCTATGCGGTAACATAATACGCAGATTATGAGCAGTCGACATCAGATATCGGTGTAATCCCCATACCAATCATCAGAGATGTCATTGCGACCAACCGCCATATATCTCGCTCTGAATCTCTTCTGACGTCAAGTCCAAGGCCATTGTGGAACTAAGGTTGCTTTCGCTACCAAATAACCAAGGCGTGACTTTCATTCGATCGGCAAATCGAGACATGGCCGCCATAGAAACTGGGCCAATAATTCTTGCTACTCTCTGGACATCGACTGTATTTAGACCCGGAAGGGTGACAGCACCTACAATCGTCAACGAGTTCACATTTTTTGAAACCACTTGAGGAGGATCAGAGATATCCGCTCCATTACTAGGCACTCGATCACTCCTCGCCCCGTTCCTCTGATTGGTGCCAAATGCTTCGTTCAACGCCATTTGAACATCTGCATCTCCTAAACCCCGATCATAGTCGCTAACGGGAGACAAGGGCCGCTCCTTGTCCCTCCCGAGAGTCTGAGTAAATCCGACTATATACAATCCCCTCTCTTGCGTAAGAGGAAAGAATGGATCGTCTGGACCAGGCAGAATAAGAACGTCATCCGCAGAAGCTAAAGATGTGCGCATATCGGGCCCTAATTTGGGGTTCAACATGCTAGCATCGAATCCCGCTCCCAAATATCCCACCCAACGGTGAGATCCATTCTAAATTTGATATATTTCTGCCCGCGGGAGTAGCCGATATAATTAAAGGTCGATGACCTCAAGAATGGCAATTTTTCGCTTATAGCGACTGGATTCAAGATACCCAATACGCTCGATCAAAGTTGCATTCTGCATCTCCAACCTCTCGACTAGCGACTTGTAGGCATTCTTCTCTCTCGTCAACGTCTCGTTACGCCGGCGTAATTGCTCAAAGTCTTCATTCACACATTTACATTGCACTCGGTCAAAAAATCTTTCTTCACACATTGCACTCGGTCAAAGTCTTCCTTCACACATTGCACTCGGTCAAAAAGTTATAATGAGGCATTTTTTTCAAATATGTACGTCGTTGGGGTGGCGAGTGCGGCGTTTACGTTGAACCCCACTCATTTCTGGCACATCATCAGATGCAGTGCTTCAGCCCCAGCGGTTGTCCAAACACTTGGCCGTGCATCACTCCGGACTGCACTAACCCCTTCACTCTAGTCACCAGGCGCGACGAAGCCCCATGTTTAGGGTCTTGCGATAGCTGATTAATAGCTGGCCCCTTAGGGCTTCTACTTGGATGAGTGACCTCATCAAAATTTGCTCACGATCATGAAGATACCAATGGTTATCGATAGCATCAAGCGGTAGAGGTGGAAACGCCGATATACGAGGCAGATTCGCCTCGAGTCGTGCCTTTGAGACAGCTTTGATACGTGCATTGTGTTGGACGTTAGCTTCAATGCCCATATCATTTTGCAATTGACTTTGAGTCCCAAAAAAATATGCACCCCCTCTCTTTTGTTGGCCTAATAAATAGATGTCGGGACTCGAAACGTGGCTCTCGCTCATATAAGCGAAGCCGAGGTATTATCACCTGAGCGGATATTCGTAGGACTACCATTGTGGCATTATCCAACATGAGGGGCTGGTGGTCATTCTCTTTCCTTTGGGATATTATCAAGAGGCGGCACCGGCTCGTGAGCATTCCTAGTACGGTCCTCGGCTATGTATGGCCGTGGAGGAACGACCTCCTTACGACGATGGGGATTCTTGGTACGCACCATTGCTAAACTTGCGGAAAATATACTTACACTTACCACAATAGGACAAGTTGCCACATATTGAAACACGACATATCGAATTAGCACATCGAATTTCAATATCTCGAAATAATATATCAAAAGTAATAATTAATGTAGAATATATATGTCGAAAGGGTTGTAATCGACATACCTTTGAATTCGATATAACTTGGGAATTTAATTTCCCTCTCCAGACAAGACAAGATTTTGGCCAATAAAATAATATGACGCTAACAAAAGGGGACCATCTTATATATAATGGTAGAGGATGAACCTCAGTGGACCCGCCTTTAATAAATGCCCGACCATATCGAGCAAATGATGTCGAACATAAAAATTCGTTATCCAGTTCTTTGGATGTCGAACAAAAATATTCGATATCTAGCCCCTTATATCGGGAATTTAGTCCCCGATGTCACATCGAATCATAAAAAATCGATATATAGAAAGTTTCAACATTCGGATTAAGTGCAATTACACAAACTTCGGGTTATTTGCAGTTATCGGAGAAGTTTCTGACTTCTTCTCAAAGCGGGCGACTCCAAAAATTGGGGAGTATCAACAGGTTAATTTTTGGTCAAGTCACCTCTCGTTTCGTATCACTCAGAAATTTGGGGGAGTCAGGGGTACCATGCAACATGAAATTTAAAACGACAATAGATCGCGAACAAAATGAAGTTTATGAGATGTCATCTGCAAACGACATCTCCCAAACTGGGGGACAACATGATATGAGGAACTACTGAAATGAGGACCGACCCAACAAAAGGGGCCAGGCCCAACCAAATAAGTAGTAGCTTGCTGGATATCGAGGATTTATCCTATATCAGGGATTTATACCCGATATCCAGCTGGATATCGAATATCAGAATTTGACATAGTGCAGTTACTCTGGGATTCACTGAATTGGTCCCACTTATCGAGGCCTATGTATATTATCCTGCTCCGCATACCTAGGCAGATTCATTAATTATATACACATCCCACTCCCGGATATCGAACAGAGCGATTCGATATTAGAACATTTGATATAAATACAATTCGATATACCTCCCATAATCGATATCACTACACCCAAGATAGATGTATTTCGACATACATCCTGTATTCGAGGTCGCTACATTCGATATAGACACATTTCGATATGCCACTAGTATTTGACATAACAATACCTTTTATCCATTAGTATTCGACATGTGAAGAGTTCGACATCAGACATAGTTAAGAGTTTATGCTACGGTGCCCAAGCCTATCCACGTCACTTGAAGTGTTCTGGACAAAGCTAATCTCACCAGTGTAATAGATTAGCATAGTTTGTATAAGGTTTAAGACTATTTCTATAATTCTTGTATTTGTTTGTAACATACGATCTTGTACCAAATTAATATATATTTCATGTGCTTAAATAAAGGCTCTCATCATGTCATTTTTCACGCTGATTCTCTGGTTAAAATGTATATAGACATGCCATGCCATCATATCATTAAATATAAATTAATGCTTCTTTTAAGCTCATCCATTTTACTTAAATTTATGGATTAAGATTCTTACAAGTATCAAAACGTTCTAGTCTCCTCGAAGTTTATTGATTAAAAACCACCACTTTTATGAGCTTATTGAAATATGTCGATAATATTTCTATACATTGGATAAAATAACTATATTTAGTGTACCAAAATATAATCCAAAATAAAACTTTCATAATCTGGTAGTTAGAGTGACACAAGTTTTTAATTGTTCTTTGGTGACGTGGGAAATAAACCCTACTAAAAGTGACACGGATGAGTTGTTGGGTCGAGTAAGTCAACAATCGAGGACGATCTAAGGCATTATTCAAGTAACTAACACAAATTAGTTGACTTGACACCAGATCTTGACCCAAAATCTTATGACACTTGGTCCATGGTTCATATTCACTAATATGTCAGTCACTTTATTCATCTCGTTTCAATATGGGAAGCTCCCTCCACATTTGATTTTCTTCAACAATCCTTCCTTCAAGTGTGAATCTTTATACCTTGACAAACTCTTCCTTGGAGTGGATCAGATTTTTTCTGAAATGCACTCTAAGAGCCACATTACTAACACATGTCCCCCCTTTTGTCCAAATATGCACCTCCATCACCTTCTTCACATTCTTCCGCTCTGATGCCATTATTGTTTACAGGAAAGCCAACGACGTGGGAGATAAAAATCATGAGTCAAAGTTGAAACGCATATTATTTGGCTTGACATCACATCTTGACCCAAAATCCTAGGTTCACATGTCTTTCCACTAATATGTCATTAACTTTAATTATCTCTAATGAACTTGTGATACACAACACTTGATTTTCTCCGACACCTAATGCACTAAAATTTGTATCAAAACCAATATGTGTCTTATTAACATAATACATGAAGGCATTTTGCCTTCTTTTTTTCTTTATATAAATTAATTGATGTGTCTATTTCTGTTGGAAAATACTTACCTTGAATCCGTCGAAAATGGTTTCCATGGATGCTCCATTTTATCGATCTTTTACCCGGCTTTTTTTCATGACGTTTTCTACATGCTTTTGTACTCCAAACTAGTTTGAATTCGATCATGAACGGAAGGGATTCGATTGCCACAATCCAAGAGCCAATTTTGATGAGTTTTCATGGTGAAAATGGCTACAAAAGCCTTTTCTTTTTACCCTCAATATTGTGTACGAAAATTAGATATTTTTCATGTGTTTATTATTATTTTCTCTCCTTAGAAAAATCTGGAGATAACTTTCCTTATAAGAGGCAAGAGTTGGGAGGGAAAATGGAGAAGTTTCTCCATTTTAAATAAGAGAAACTACTCCCACCAATTTTTGATTTCAAACTAAATGGGTCGGGTCAGCCCACATGGACGACCCTTATCTCAAATTCATCATCTCCCACTCGCACATGAGGGTTGGACCGATGTCCAAAAATATCATATCAACATACTCATCAATTTCATACAGGCAAATGGATCGTGTGACCAGCGAGCATATTGAGCATTAATGCCATACACCTGTTAGGGATATATGGCAGCTCATCTACTTAAGGCCAGTTGTACACCAGTTAAGGATATACAACAATTTAACTTCTTCACCACCACGAGGACAATGTATCTTGCTATACCCCAGACTTTACTTACTTGCATCAATCAGAGTATCTCATATTCCTTGTCATAAAAGGAGCACACTCACTATACATTGTATCCACAATTACATTCCAAACATCAAAGTTTGACATAATTGCACGTGCGGTGAATACAAGAGAGGCGCAAGTCCTATACAGTCTTCCTTTCTAACTTTAACCTCTTAACACTAAATTGGCTGCTTTCATAGACATACACCGCATTGCCAAATTTGTCATGGTTATTAGAAACATGCTAAAGTAGCAACACCAAAGTAAAGCTTCGAGAAAAAGTTAAAAAGTCATAAGGGTTATAATATGAGGTCTAATAAACCTCTGAGTCTCATACAATGAGGAAACAAGGATCAATTCACTCATTACTTCAACGGTCACAAAAGCACATGTGGTATGAAACACATGCTACGATGCTTTTCTTCCTTCTCGGAAGCGTATGTCACATTTAGTTGTAAATGCATCGTATAGATCTTAGTTCAAGTGTCTCTAACACTTAACTTGAGTTTTCTTCTTGTTAGTCCTCTATAAACGTAAATCACAAGAAAACTCACATCTGGCTATAAGACAAGTATCATGGATGGTGGGAATCCATATGGATTACTTAACATTACGATAGTAATCTCATCTTGATCATGAATCAAGGCGACATGTCAATGTATCCAAAAAAAATCATAATTGTCTCATTTCTGCACACTACCCAGTGTCAGAGGCAATTGCTCGTGTGAGAGAGCCAATCTTTGCTTGTCAGACATACCTCTAGACTTTGAATGTTTTTACCAAAAAATGATTACTTACATAACATTCAAGTCTCACACTCATGGACATAACTAATTGGACATCATCTAGTCCAATTAGATAAGATTCTATGAAAACCTCGAGATACTAAGCAATCCACGAATACATCTCTAGGTTCAAGTTAAGTTACAAACTAACTATTGCTAATGCATAGATAAATATTGCAAAGTCACTTCTTTCTTTGCACATATATCTCTCACAAAAGCTTTATTTTGTGATTATGTGTTTGGTCATATCACTTGAGACTCATGTGTAAGCAATTGTTGTCACCATAGTGCACACAAACAACTCCTACTTGCCTTACTGTCTCAAACGATAAATTGTATCTCTAACCAAATACCTTATACTGCAAAACAAAGTGCCACTAAGTCTCATTTGATAGGCACATAAATACACTCGTTTGCTTTCAGCTATTCTAACAAATAACATCAGTTAGAGAAGAGCAAACCCAGAGGTCGATTTACTCCAAGTCAAAATCACCTCTCGATTAATCATTGTTGTATTTTCATTAATAATGACATAGTCAATTATTAAGTATGCATTATCTATAGGAGTTCGAGATCCTATATTAGCATAGTCCATATTCCATCCTTAAGAATTAGGCTATACTTACTCACCAAACCCATGGCATGACAACTATCAGGACAAGTGTGTAGCTCAGTAAATCTCAATCATTGAAGAGATTTAACAAATTCTAGTTTAGACATATTTCTAACTAGAGTCTTCATAGATACTAAGGCTTAAGATTTCACCATTCTCAAGAGTATTAGTTGCTCCATAATTCATTCTAAATCTTTTATACATTTGCAGATGCAAAACATCAATGCATTGGATGATTTCCATGAATTTGAGCACGTAAGGTACATTCAAGTTCACTCTTTATCTCAACGATACAAGAATGACCATTGAAATGGCTCAATCATACTCTTCATATCTCAACCATCGGGATATTATAAGATAAAATAAATAGAGTTATTGCTTTAAATGAACAACTCGAGTGTTTAGATAAAGATCTTAGTCTTTCATGATAAAAATAAACGAAGTCACTTTATAGTGATTCACAAGCACCAAAAGTTTGATTTAAAAACAATGGTTTGACACTTTCAAAATGAAAGGTAATGAGACCATCTCTAAAACCATTCTCACCAACCATAGTCAAATCAAACGCATGCCCAATAACTTTTATCATAAAGACGAAGATTATCTCAAGTGAACTTCACATATAACACCTCCCGATGTTTTAAATTCAAGTACACCCTCTAGCAAAGATCGTTTGAGATAACTTTTCAGTGAATCTTATAAACCACCATCTAAGAGATTGCCTAAGGCCATAGACCACCATAAAGTCTCTGAACTCAATTTTCTATGCCTTACGAAATCTATAAACTCATATATATATAGATTTATGTTCTCAAAATATCCATCGAGAAAAGCATCTCATGGTTCACGTCAAGTAATTAAAAAAGACTCATATATCTCAATGAATGGTAAATCAACAGATTTTTAATTTCCAAAAAGCGAATAAGTTATTGTCAAAAGTACAATAGATATTCCCTTTTAAGTGAAAAAACTTATACATCTAAAGATTTATATAATCTTTAAGTATAATTTTGAGAATTCATAAAATTCTCAAATATCTCGCGCCTTAATCTAAAGCCAACTAGTACATGTACTTGGTTTGACCTACAGACTCGTAATTATTTCATCCCACTTATTCGGGGCAACCCTCAAGATAGGATATGGTATGGCTTGTCATTTAAATTTCGTTTATCTCCTCGAGATAAAAGAAAAATATTAATGGTACTCTAATGTCGTTAGACACATACTTGAGCCCATCTGCTACAGTACATATACTGTATTTAACTCATTCACGACGTTGACTCATTTACCCCATATAGACTCCCACTGGAGTCATGGAGTGCGAAACATGCTTGGACTTGAAAAAATGAATCAGCCATGATGATATCAACTAAACATACAAGCTGCTCCTGGATTTATATCCTAAAAATAAGTTTAAGGCCTCGAATTATATAATTCTACGATTCAATTTCAATTACCCTTACTCCACTTGTTCATGATGAACACAATGACATCATGTCGGCTGGTATATCCCGGACATACCTTTAAGATTTGGAACGTCTCTTTTCAACTCGCAATGGAAAGATCATGAACGTAAGTTCATCGTCCCAATATCCTGATAAAACTGAGTCTTTAATCCAATCTTATCAAAAGTGAAGAGTAAAAAAATACTAAGGCAAATTATTAATCATATGGACTTTAATTGAGAAAGCATCTCCGTCTAAGGAAAGCAATCAGATAACTTAAGTCTATAATGACCTTCTCATTTATAACAGTTTTCTATTCCCTCTCATAACAACCATTTCGTAACGGTATGCGAAAAATCAAAAAACTATTAAAGAGAAGTCATCTTCATTACATATCACACACATTCTCTCCAACTTAAAGGATAATTACAATCCTACAAATTGGATTTTAACACTCAAGATACTCATGTATCTCATATTTCATAATAGTTAAATAGAAAAAGAATGTGCAATACCACCAACAAATGTAATGAAACTAGTGGCTCCAAGCCATGCCTTTTGTATAAGTCAAATCATAGAAAATTAAAGGGAGTTATCCTCGTGGGAATTCTGTCTATATCCATCTATCAAGATGGCTATCATATCAAGTTTTTCTATGAAGAAAATTCAAGGGTAAAAAAAGAATATGGATCTCATTGGTATGACATCATAATCTAAGTTTGTTATTACCCAATGTGACTCAGATGCGCGTATCAGGTGCACAACATCAATGTTTTATTACTATCCGAAAGGCGTATTGACCGTTCTCATCAATCAATACAGTGATTGAAACATTTATATAGTCACAATTGACACTATAAGAAATAGTATGATGTCTAACACCACAATGTGCTACCTCTAATAAGGTTTTTGTTTTAAACAAGACAAAACATCATTATCAATCCAAGAACTCATCGAAGAAATATGCTTTTTTGTCTCAAGTCTAACCTCTTCATCCCGTTTTCGAAGCATGTAGGTGAAAGTTCAAAAGTCATTTAACTCAAAATGTATGTATTGACTCTTTCTAGGTATGCCATTGCATAACATCCAACATATTATCAACACTTATACATGAGAGTAATCAATAGATTTCTTTAAGTATGATCCAGTCTCAAGTTCTTGTAAATCTAAAAATCCACATAGGACAAAGATCTATCACTCAACTATGGAGACGATACAACTTCTTAGGAAATCATTTATTTAAGTGCAATTTCCCAAACGAGGCAATCCAAAAGACCAGCACTTAGAATGGAACAATTGCAAAGTTACTGCAATAATGTTTATCCTTTATCAAACACTTATGTTTGTTCTCAAAATATACAAATAATTCACTCATCTTTAGTCGCGTTTTAGTTCATTAGACAACCAGAACTTACAAGCTCTCTTTTTAAGTTGTTATGACCCTAGAACCAACTACAAGAAAAATTGAAACATCAAGTCTAACAACACAATGTTGTTTATCTCGAATTTCAATATTGGGTAACATTTGAATTTATCAATCTCAAATAAATTGAAACTCAAATTAATTGATGAAGACAATAAAATGAGGTTAAGACTCGAGCTCACCACATTATCAAAATAGACATATTAGCCGGCTACTAAACATTGATCACATTTAACTTGAACCAAAGTCCAAGTCAATATTGAATTACCAAATATGTGGTTTAGTAGTTATCTATTCTGACCAGGTATTTGACGTACATACAGATCATATAAGTGTCTAAGTGTACACCAACTACAGATCATTACATACAGGCTTCACAGAATACCATAAGCAGCGGAAGCTAATAAATTCTGTAAGCTCTTTGATCTATATCCTAAAATGAGAAGTTTGACTTATAGCTAAATGATATAACTGTCTAAGTTAATGCTCCTCCAAGCATCTAACTTGTCTTATGCCATTGTGAATCTCAAGTGATCTAATTCAAGATCAATTCACAATTAGTGCAAACAAAGCACAAGTTTGAACGATCACTATGATCGATTCGATTGCCATGGTCTGTCAATCATGAGATATCTATCATTTATGTCCATCTATTATAAATATTTGATTTTGGATTTAGCAAATCAACATTCATAACAATTCACCATAAGGTACAGAATCGAAAAGGTCCCAAAGTAACCCATCATCATCTATATCCTCACGTTCGTCATCATAAGTTTAATCTCTAAATCACAAAATTCACAAAGTTCTTGGTGAGAACCTCTCAAGTTCTACCAACGATAGAACTCCCACTCAACTTTGGTATATACAAGCATTTATCATGCATAAAGCAATACACTTAGATAAATAACACTTAAGGAGATAAACATGCATGATATATCAAAATAAAATCATGCATCTTTCACATCACATACAACTATCACGGGAAGGGAAGTAAAGACATGTTAAAAAGCTTGATTAAGCTAGACATGCTTAGGCGTATGATTAAATGTCTCCTTAAAATAATACAAACATTGATCGTTATCGCATCACTTATTGCTTTTAGATCCCCGATCTGGATTTTAGCTAATCAATTATGCAACAAGATTTCGCTCAAAATATTTAACGCTTTTCAACAATCATACCAAACAACGAGCTACCAAGCTCGAGGGTTTCTTTCAAAAGATATCATAGGCCAATAAAAACGTTCAAATCTCAACTCAAAAGAGAGAATTTATGACTGAAAAATGGTTACCAAACCATTATTAGGCCTTATGGACAACTCAAAACGTCCATCATGGCATTCATTACCATAAAGAAGCATTCCATTAAAAAAAATCTAGTTTTTCATACTTCACAAAATTATTTATGGTTCATATGAGTGCCAATTTACTCCCAATATGCTATAACACTTAAAATATAATTTGCAGATTCCAAAGAAAAAAATAGAATTTCCCAATTTAAAAGGAATTTTCCACAATTTCGTTAACTAAAAATAACTCAAAATCGAGAAAATAAATTTTTTTAATCTGAAAAAAATATTTTTAATAAACCATTACATCGAAAATTTAATTTCGGAGAGAATGGTATAAAATTCGTCAAAATCCGACCACTGTAGCCCTCACACGGGAGTAAATAAGTTTTGATGATATGTCGCTCTATTGAGTCTAATGATGTCATCAATCGCATCACGATGATGTCACCCGTACTATTCATCATCTTCCTTTCTTAAGAAACCTATAATTTTGCTCTTAAAATTATAATTGGCATAACTCTCTCAATTCTAGGCCAAAAATTACGTTCTTTATATGGTTGGAAAGCTCTCGACGAGATCTATTCATAAATGTTACAATTACAACGAAATATCTAACACAAAAAATGCAGGAAATCGAGAAAGATTTTGCAACAATGTTAAGAACATATCATGCAATTCTAAGCATGTATTTGGCATGAAAAACACATACATTCATGCTTAAACATCAGGAAACGAGCCTTAGGGCTTTGATACCAATATTGGAAAATACTTACCTTGAATCCATCGAAAATGGTTTCCATGGATGCTCCATTTTATCAATCTTTTACCCGGCTTGTTTTCATGACGTTTTCTACACGCTTTTGTACTACAAACTAGTCTGAATCCGATCATGAACGGAAGGGATTCGATTGCCACAATTCAAGAGCCAATTTTGATGAGTTTTCATGGTGAAAAATGGCTACAAAAGCCTTTTCTTTTTACCCTCAATATTGTGTACGAAAATTAGATATTTTTCATGTGTTTATTATTATTTTCTCTCCTTAGAAAAATCTAGAGATAACTTCCCTTATAAGAGGGAAGAGTTGGAAGGGAAAATGGAGAAGTTTCTCCATTTCAAATAAGAGAAATTACTCCAACCTACTTTTTATTTCAAACTAAATGGGTCGGGTCAGCCACATGGACGACCCGTATCTCAAATTCATCAATTTCACATGCATAAACTCCATTATCTTGAATTTTCATTTGCTGAATGTGCATTAGTGCACTTGATTATATGCGCGCATTGCATATCAATATATTGATTTGTTAGAGATGCCTATTCCATCATTTTTATATCTTTGGCTATTAAATACTGTCTTTACTCTTTCAGCATTTCTTTTAACTAAATGGTCAAGATCCCCACCTAACACATTTGTTTTTGTAATACTCGTGCATCTGTTCCCCCCCCCCCCCCCCTTTACCAACGTACGTATTGGGCGCCATGCAGATTCGTCAAGTATGACTATATATTTGTGTAAGTTCCGTTACATAAGATTCTGTTGGACATGGTGGTAGGTGAGATTTACATCTCACACGGGAATGTCTAACTCCCCCACTCACAGAGAAGTGAGCCCCACCTCTATGTGAGTGGGGGGAATTGTGCCCCTAGATGCACATCAGAAGTTCCACATCTCACACTATAGCCTATAGAGGATATAAATTATTTTATACTAAAATTCTTCTATATTGAAAATGTAAATGTTATGTGATGTTATCTTAACACTGAAGCTGTAAAATGTTATGAGATGTTATCATAACATTGAGTTAATGAAGTGCTACCTTAACATTGAACATTAACACTGAACAATCTTACTTATATAGAATACATGTATGTTTTATCTTTGTTCACAAATTAATCTTGTTACATGTGTGTAGTTGGCAGTAATGTTCCAGGATTAACACGATTCAGTAAGTGAATCAAATGTTTTCATATTCGCACTTTCCTTAAATAGAGCCGCACGAGTTTGAGTTGGAGAAGGAAGGATCAACCTAGAAAATGCTACAAGGAATTAAGATTCTTTCCTTAGATGAAGTCTCATTAAAGAAGGATTCTTTCATAAGAAGAACTCGCGATGATTAAGGAAGCCTTCTATTGATAAAACTAAGCCGATTAAGAAGGAAACATAGAAGATCAAGAAATCTTGAAGGCATTCTACAACGTGTACAACATGCCTTGGAGCTTAAGACTCACACATCTATATAAGGCGTGAAGTACATCAAGACTAAAGACAAGGCAATTGAGCAAAAGAATCTGAGTGATTGGATCAATAGTGTTGAGTTATTTGTCTTGATTTTACAAGTTTTTAGATTAAGGAATTGAGCCTAAGTAATTTTTATAGTCATGGAATTAATCTTTGTCTGCTTGGTTGAGTTTGAAAAATTCGAGAACGAGGAGCTTGAGAGTTGTGAGAACACCTTTTGTAAAGTCATATTTTATATAATGATTATTAAGGCTCAGAAGATTATACTTATATAATCTTCTTAAAATTATTTACTGGGTTAATTTGTTTCCGCTGAAATATTATGTGATCAATACACTGTTGTGATAACAGTGTTATCACAATATCGAGTAGAATCGTATCAAGTCTCGCTTCAACAATTTCATTGGCGTCAGAGCCAAGCATCGATTTCACTGTTGTTTGGATTTGATACTTCAAGATGAACAACGTGAAAGCGAACAACAACAGACTCCCTGTTCTGGATGGTTCTAACTCTGCATTCTGGAAGATCAGGATCAGAACGCACATCAAGTCTATCGACGTACAAGCATGGCAAGCTATGGTTGAGGGATATACTATGCCAGTCATGCCACGTAATGGTGACAATGATTTTATGCTCAAACACGAGGCAACTGGACTGCTGTTGAGATGAGTCTTGTTAACTTCAATGAGAAAGTACTCAATGTTATTTTTGTTTAGGTTGATCATCATATGTTTAATTGAACTCAAAGTGCTCTGCTACTCAACAAGACTGATATGTTTTAGAAGGACATTATGAAGGTGATTCAAGTCTGGAAGAGTTTAAACATAGGCAATTGTTACTTACTTTTGAAAACTTACGCATGGGTGAGAATGAGAGAATTGAAAGGTACTTAGAAAAACTTCTGGAAATTGCTAATCAATGTTAACAGCTAGGCTTTCCTATGTCAAATAGAGAAATAATTTACTGAGCTTTTAGAACCCTTTCATCTAAATTTGAAATGAAGGTAGTAGTTATGAATGAAACTGGGAATATTTCCAAATTAGCTTTCAAGTAATGTCCAATTCTCAGAGAATTTGAGATAAATATGCATGCTAAAATTGGTAAAAATAAAGCTCATGCACTACAAGCCCAGGAATCTAAATTTGATGATTATGACTGTGAGGAAGAAATTTCTGCTAACTATGGTAGGATAGAAGTTTTATAGATTATCTATGAAGAATACATCAAATAATAACTCACCTGGTAATTCATCCCTAGATAGAAGGAGATCTCCTCTTAGAACTACTAAGTATTTGGCTTCTAAACCTACCCCACAAGAAGCTGAAAATTTGAAGAAAGTTCAACGTTTTGAATGTAAGGGTTGGGGTCATATGGCTTATGAATGTGCTAACACTCTTCGAAAGAAGAAAAATCCTCATTGGGTCTAATTAGATGAAGACTATGAGGATCATGAATTTGGACAAAGTGCTGGAACAGAATATCGAAATAAAGAAATTCATACTGCTACGCTGATCATTCATATTAAGTGGACACAAAATAACTCAATAGAATGTTAGGACAACACCAAACACCAGTGTTGTCATAACACCTAGTCAGAAAAGCTTGTCTGAGAGATTTTCTTTGCAAATTGGAATATTATAAGTTCTTGTAATTATTCTAATAATTCAAATGAATCTAGTGATACTAACTTTGACTGTTTTCATTGCACTGTAGAAGTGAAAGAAGAATACCACTTTGAAGGTGAGATGACCCAAGAATAAATCATTGAAGATCTCAAAGCCACCTATGAGAAGTTACTGAAGGAGAAAGCAAAGTTAAGCAAAAGTGAAAGAGCACTCAAAGAAGAGAATAAATGGCTGAGAGATTTACTTCATTCAAGTCAGTTAAACCTTGTAAGAAGGGAAGCCAAATTTGAAAAGGTAATGATGAAATTAGAACATGTTGATCAGACCATTGCAAAATGAAATACATGTACCTCTAAACTTGATAGCTACTGTGTATAGGTAGTGAAGGTAAAAATGGGTATTGCTTTGTTGTAAAATTTGGTGGTTCTACCTCTGTCCCTAGATTTGCAAAATCTGGTTGTAAAAAATGTAAAGAAACATGTGCAAGATCTAAACCATACAGTAGAAAATAAAAAAAAATTCTTGAACATAATATTGAAACAGGTGATACAAATGGCAGAAATACCATTGTTGTGGTAACATCAGCAACAAATGTTCTCCCAACACTAGGTAACACTGCTATTGTTCAAAAAGGTAGAATTTAGTATGGGAAATTAACTAAGCCTAAAATCAAGATTGTTTGCAATGTTTTTTTTCTCGGTTGTTCACACAAATCTTTTAAGAAAATAGTAATTTGACAGTGGTTGTTCAAGACACATGAAAAACTCAAAATAAATTCGATAAACTTTGTTCCCCTGCCCACTAGTACTGTTACTTATGGAGGAGGTACAAAGGGTAAAATTACAGTAATATGAGTCTTGAACGTTGAAGGATTTCCACCACTGAGGGATGTTCTGTTGGTTAATGGGTTAAAAGCAAATTTAATCAGCATTAGTCTACTATGTGATGATGATCTTTTTGTTAAATTCAATAAGTATTCATGTGATGCTTATGATAGTGCTAATGTATGTGTTATGAAAGGTACAAAATCAAGTGATAACTGCTATTTGGTAAAAGATGAGTATAGTGCCCATGTGATGAGAATCAGATCAGATTATGGTAGAGAATTTGAGAATGTTAGTTTTTCAAACTTCAGTGACTTGCATGGTATCTTCCATGAGTTTTCTGCACCTAAATCTCCTCAAGAGAGTGGCATTGTTGAGAGAAAGAATATAATACTTCAAGAAATGGATAGGGTAATGTTAAATACTAAGAACATGTCTACAAAAATTTTGGCATAAGCTTTAAACATTGCATGTCATATTGCAAACAAAGTTTACCTTAGGCCAGGTACTACAATGACACCATATGAGATCTTGAAGAGTAAGAAACCAAGTGTTGCACATTTTTATGAAATTATAACTTTCTGCTATGTACTGAAAGATAGAGATTATTTAAGTAAGTTTGATCCAAAGAGTGAAAAATGCATCTTTGTTGGTTATTCTCCTAATAGTACTGCCTATAGAGTCTTTAATCCTAGATTGCGTACTATTCAAAAATCAGTAAATGTGGTATTTGATGATCTACCTAGTAGTGGGAACTAGGATCTTCTCGATTTAGTTTTTATTGTAAAACCATATATTGATGATGTTTCCACAACACCATTTGTTGAATCTAATTCGATTGTTAAAGCTGAACAAGCTGATGAGCGAACCTCTAGAATTCAGAAGCAACACTCCTGCCAGAGTTCAAAGGAACCATTCTTCTACTCAGGTCATAGGTCAGTGATGGCATTAGAACATGCAACAAAAAAAGTTGAACTATAGAGATATAGTGAGGTTGTGTGTTTGTATGTCTACTCATGTACCTTATTTTGTATCCTCTATTGAACCCAAGATGTTAATGACAGTGTTTTTAGAACTGGATCAGACCGGTCGGTTGAACCAATTCAATCGGTTATCGTGTCGGTTGTCCCTCTAAACTGGTGTAGCTAGTAATTTTTAAACCGTTCTAGACCGGTGAAAGCCGACCCATAACCACAAACTGGCGGACCGGCCACTCGGTCGGGTTCACTTTTCTTTAAAAAGAAAAAAACTCCATTAATAAAAATGGATGATAAAAGAAGTCAAACGAACATGATTTGTATTATTGTTTTCTATTACTTCTTTTTTCTTTTCAACTTCGCATCTAGAAATCAGCTGAGCAGATTCATTCTTTGATCTTCAAGTGGGAGAAGAAACAAGCACATCAGTCCTTTTTTTTATCAATCATGCACATTAGTCTTCAATTTAACTTTTCAATTGATATGATCCATATAAGACACATACTATGGGATTAGGAAATGAGGATTTACTGAGACGTAAGTGTGGTGAAGAAAGTAAAAGAAGAAAGAGAAAAGTCAAAGGGAAAGATGGAGGTAGCGAAAGAAGATTAAGAGTATGTCAAATGACTTTTGAAACACATTATATAATAACAAGTTTTGGGGTCTTTTGCTTATAAAAGAAAAACAAAGGCACAGTCTTTTTACTCTTTTGAGTTACCAAAATGGGCATAATACAACCATGGTTCATAATTTTTTTATTGGGCTACAACTTATTAATTAACAATCCATTGTGTTATTTCTTGATCCTAGAAAAATATCCTAATAAGTGATTAAACTACACGTAGTATCTAATATTTAGTTGTGAGTTGACTACATCGATCGTTTGAACCAGTTGTTTGACCGATTTGATCCAGTAAAACCAGTAGCAAGTAAGATTATCCGTTTGTCTTCCGGTCTGGTTCTGAAACACTTGTTAATGAAGCTCTTAAGGACAGTAACTGGATTAATGTTATGCAAGATGAACTGTTACAATTCCGAAAAAATAAAGTTTGAATTTGGTACCTAGGCCTTCTAATGTCAATGTCATAGGAACTAAATCGATTTTCAAGAACAAGAGTTGTGAAAATGGTGTGATTTCAGAAATAAAGCTAGGTTAGTTGCTCAGGTAAAGGGAATTGATTTTGATGAAACCTTTGGACTAGTATCTAGAATCGAGTCAATCAGATTATTACTTGCTATTGCTTGTTACCTCAAAATCAAATTATATCCGATGGGTGTTAAAGGTGCCTTTTTAAATGGTTTGATTGATAATAATATTTATGTTGAAAAACCAAAAAGTTTTGTTGACCCTTATCATCTTGAACATGTGTAAAAACTAGAAAACGCTATGTATGATTTGTAACAGGCTTCTAGAGCTTATTGTGAAAAACTAACTAAAAATTTCTTAGGTCTAGGGTTCAATAGAGAAGATGGATATATAACCTTGTTTATTCTAAGAGAGGGGACTGATGTTTGTGTAGCTCAGATTTATGTTGATGATATTGTTTTTGGTTCAACTAACAAGTTTACCTTAGACAAACTTGTTGATTCCATGACAGGTACTTTTGAAATTAGCATGATTGGAGAGTTGTCCTTCTTTCTTGGACTACAAGTGAAGCAACATGAGAATGGAATGTTATTGAACCAAGAGAACAAGTAAGCAAGGAGCATGGTGAAGAAATTTGGTCTACAAGAGTCAAAGCCATGCAAGACCCCCGTGTATTCCACATTGAAGATCATTAGGGATTGTACAGGGTACAATGCTGACTCAACACTGTATATGTCTATGCTTGGTAGCTTGTTGTATCTTTCTGCTATGAGCCTAGACAATATGCGTGTGTGTGTGTGTGTGTGTGTGTTTGTGTGTGTGTGTGTGTGTGTGTGTGTGTGTGTGATAGATATGAAGCTGACCCTAGGCATTCCCATTTCATTGATGCGAAAAGAATTTTGATATATATATCTAGGACTGCTGAACTTGGCACTTGGTACCCTCATAACACATGTAAGTGTAAGAGTTGTCGTGACGTGTTAGTCCAACATTCTGGTAACTAGTGTTGGCATAACACTGAACTCAACACTACACTGTACAAATTATTTAATTATAATATTTTATTTTGCCTTTATTCACAAACTAATCTAGTTCCACAGCCTTAGTTTATCTTGTTTATATTTCAGGATAATGATAAATCAAGAGTCCAAGTGGCTTACTCATCAAACCAAGAATATCCGAAAGATAAAGGCGTTGGATATGAAAGACAAGGATGGAAGATTTCATGTTGATAAAGTGAACGAATTTCAAGATAAAGATAGAAGATTTTAGAAGATTCGACGTCTATCTAAAGAGGATTTCAATCAAGAGAAGAAGTCTTCTATTGGAGAAGTCCGGATCAAGTAGGAAGCTTCCAAACTAAATTTAAGATAAGCCTAAGAAGATGATAAGCTCAAGAACAAAATTAGGGATAATCTTGGAGATCTAAGAGCAATCGAAGATGTGCACAACATGCCTTGGAACTCAAGGAACAATATATTATAAACAGGCATGTTGGGCATCAAGAAACAAACACGAAGACTAGAGCCGAAATATCCCGAAGAGGAAAATCTTACTGTCGAGTGTCTTTGTCTGGTTGTACTGAGTTTTATTTAACGAAGCTATAAACTTCATAGGTTGTAGTGAGTTAGTGTTAGAATTGGGTTCCTTGCTCAATTGTTTTCTTTGGTAAAACCATTAATTAATTAGTGGTTATTTCGTCCTTTAGGCGAGGCAGATTATATTCAAATAATCTGCCTAAGTGTTACCTACTGTGTTCTTTAAATTCCACTGTGCGCGATTTACTCTACCAATATATCACGAATGTTAAGGCAACATTGAGTACTTCAATGTTGGCGTAACATTCAACTTAATCAACGTGTGATGTATACTCTGTGAGTGGGTGATATGACAACACTGAGTAGAATCAGTGTTGGCTAAACACTGGACGACAACACCAATGTTGAGTTACTAAAGTTGTACCAAACCCGATCCATACATTTTCAATTGGTATTAGAGTTAAGCAACGATTTCACTGGTGTTTGGATTTGGTATGTAAGAATGGACAACTCGAACCCCAACAACAACATGCTCAGATCTCAAATTAAATCTATAGGCCTGCGAGCATGGATGTCAAAAATCGATGACTACTCAGTTCCCATGACGACTCCTTACATTGTAAATGATGTCAATATAAAACCTGAAACTGAATGGAGTCCAGCCATTATAAACCGGTCTAAAGGTGTGTCATCAGAATGTCAGGACAACATCACTGAGCAGTGTGTGCATAACATTCAGACTGAGCTCAAGACCAGAGAATATTTTTTGATTACTGGGAGAATGATATAATTAATTCCGATTCTAATTGTTTATTCACTGAAATTATTGATTATAATGATCTTACTAACTCTATCTGTCTTCATGGTTCTGTAGATTTAGATGAATAGTATTCTTTGAAGGAGAAGAGAATCATGTTGAGACATGTTGTGATGAAAGGTCTAAAGCACGTGTGGCAGCAATTGAAGAAATTCATACAGCTGTGTTGACTACTAATATGGACTGGACAGATCATGTTAGGACATAATGTCAAGTCAACACCGCGACGATTCAGTGTTTGCCTAACACTCAGACAACAATACCAGTCCAAGAGATCTTCTTTGCGGATTGGGATATTGACACTAGTGTTTCTGATTCTATATGCTTATTTACTAGAACACATGAGTTTGATAACCATGCTAATCTTCTTTTTTTCATGATTTTGCAGATTTATGTCTTTGGAAGAAAATTGACTAAAGAAGAGTTTCTTGAAGAACTAAATTTCATCTACCAAGATCTGTTAAAGGAGAAGAACAAGTTGAGTAGAAATGAGAAGGCTATTGAAGATAAGGAAAGTTGGAAGGCTACAATCACTCAACTTGAGATTATTATGACCAAGAATGAGGCTTAATTTGAAAAGGTAATGATTAAGCTTGAATCAGCTGAACAAACTATCTCCGAATGGGACTCAGGTTTGCATAGACTTGATGAGATTCTTGCTGTCAGTAATGATGGTAAAACTGGGTTAGGTTACCAAGGTCATAATAATATTTATTCTTCTAAATCCATTATCCCATGGTTTGTAAAAGCAAATAGTTTTTTTTTTGAAAAATCCAAGAAAATGAGTTACTTATGTCTTTACTACTTTCAGTCAAGACATTGTAAGCCATATTTTTTTAAGTACAAAAAATCAATTGAACAAGATAAGGATTCACACAATGTTGTTTCTAATGTTAAGCCAACACGAGGATCTAGTGTTTGCTCAGCGTCTAGTAGCGAGACTGCTGAATGGAGTAAGGGTTCATAATCCGTTGCTACTGGTGTTAAGCCAACACTAAGATTTGGTGTTGTCTTAACATTTCGGTTCCAACATTGCTGAACATAATAACAAAATGAGGAACAATAGAATTCGTGCGCCTAAATTTATGACTATTTGCAATGTTGTATTTTCTGTTGTGAATTATGATATTACAGGTGAGTGGTACATTAATAGTGGATACTCTAGGCGCATGAGTAGATGCAAATCTAATTTGAAAGATTGTGCACTACTCGCCGCTGTAAGTGTCATCTATGGAAATGGAAGCAAGGGAATAATCACTGGCGAAGGAGTTTTGAACGTTTAGGGGTTCCCACACCTAAAGGATGTTATGTTGGTTAATGAACTGTGTGCTAATCTCATAAGCATTTATCAACTTTCTGCTGATAACTTTGCTATTGTATTTGATAATGATTCTTGTGATGTTTTTGATAAATAAAAGATTTGTGTCATTACAGGAAAAATAACAAAGGGCAACTGCTACATGATGAATGAATAAGCTCAATGCTTTGATGCTAAAGTGGAAGTATCAGTTGCCTGGCATATGAGACTTGGACACAAGCATTTCAGAAAGTTGAGAAAACTGTTGAAAGTGGATGCAACCAGAGGTATACCAAAGCTTTCCAGCCCTTGTTTGTGGCGATGGTATAAAGGGTAAGCAAACCATAACTTCTCACACTCCTATCAAAGGTTGTGGGACAAAACTCAAGGACTACTTGGTGCTTAAAATTGTTACACGTGGATCTTATGGGTCTAATTGATGTAAATAGTCTTGGGGGGAAAAGGTATGCTTATGTTATAGTTGATGATTTTCCATGTATACTTAGATCAAATTCTTGAAAGAAAAATCAGATGCTCTTAACACCTTTAAGGTTCTTGTTGCTAGCATAAAAGCTTTGAACAATGCCTCTGTTATTAAGACCAGCTCTGACCATGGGAGAAAAATTTAGAATAAAATCTTTAATGAATTATGTTAACCCAATGGTCATATTCATGAGTATGGTTATGTCTGTTATAGTCTGAATAATAGAAAATACTTGAGAAAATCTGATCATAAGAATAAGAATTGCATTTCTGGCTACTTCTTGATTAGTACATCTTACAGAGTCTATTATCAAAGATTAAACATTGCTCAAAATTTTGTGATTGTTGTTTTTGATGATACGTCTAGTGATGCAGGTAAGAAAGAGGGAAATTCCTCTACACTTCTGGATGTAGATGTTGAGCCAACACAGACAGCTGATAATGTTGACTCAACACCAATTGAGGATACTAAACCTGCCCAGAATACAGATGTTGTGCCAACATATACAGATCAACATGTTGGCTCCACACGTGTTCACTCTGACACAGAGACTGAAGAGTTGTATGGACGAGCTGTCAGAAGGGGATTGAACAAGGTGCTGAAACTTGAAACAGTGAGAGGGATTCCAAATCTCACGAGCTCTGGTAAGATGGTTTGTGATGATTGTTTGAAAGGTAAACAACATACCGAAGCTTCTCATAATTCAATCCAAGTGGATGAACATGTTACAAGTACCTCTAATTACTTTCTACAATTTTAGATGGATCTCTTAGGTCTTATTGAAGTAAGTAGCACTAGGGGGAAACAATATGATTGTGTAATTTGGATGTGTTTGCCATGCTTTGAATGACATAGATTATTTAAGAAAATTAGATCCAAAATATGATACTTGTACCCTTGTTGGCTATTCATTGAACAACACTGTACGTTATCCTAGATTGAGTAGTGCTAAAGAATATGTAAAAGTGGTATTTGATGATCTATCAAGTGGTGAAGGTGTACACAAGTTTGTTGTGCCTACTCTGTTGGATTGCGATGTTGAGACAATACTGAATTCAGATAGTGTCAATCCAACACCACCTGCAGAACCTGAACCTGAACTAAAAGCTGGTGTTCTGCCAACACCGACTGTTGTTGATGTTGACACAACACTTGAGCAGACATACTCAAACTATGAAGAGGTTCAAGGTCCAGATGTTTGGAGGGATTCACTTTCTAGGATTCATATGTATCATCCAACATCTCAGGTCATTGGTATCTTCCTTGTTCTGCATATGAAACAAGAGGAAGATGGGATGTTCCTAAGCCAAGTGAAATGCGCAAGAAACTTGGTGAGCAGATTGGAGGAGTCTAAGTCCAGAATGACTCCAGTGTCTTCTACCTTGAGGATTGGAAAAGATGGCATAAGAGACAGTGTTCTCTCAACACTATACAGTTCCATTATTGGGTGATTTTTGTATCTTTCAGCCACCCGCCTACGTAATATGTACTTGGTTTGTGCATGTGCCAGGTATTATGCTAACCTCAAAGCTTCTCATTTAACTGTTGTGAAGTTTATTCTTAAATATATATCTGGTACTATAGACTTGTGCATATGGTATACACATGATATAACTAAAAACCTTATAGGTTTTGGTGACTCTAAATGGGTTGGAGACTTATATGTTAGAAAATCCACAAGTGGAAGTTGTTATTATTTAGGAAATAATCATGTTTTTTGGTATTACAAGAGATTGATTTGTGTGTCACTTTTAACTGTTGAAGTTGAATATATAGCAGTTGGCAGCTTTGGTACCCATCTTGTATGGCTTAAACACTTGTTGCATAACTATGGGCTTGAGAGTGATACCCTTCTAATGTCTTGTTACTACCTTCGTGCCATAAGTATTTCAAGAAACCCATTGCACCATTCTAGAGCCAAGCATATAGATATTAAGCATTGTTTCTTGAGAGATATGGTAAAGGTCAATAAGGTTAACATTGAACACATAGAGACCAACAATCAGCTTGCTGATATGTTTTGAAAACCCTTAGATAACGAGAGGTTCTTCAATTTGAGGAAGCCTTTCGACATGAGTGTTATGTGATCAGTGTTGCTTTTCGGTGTTGCCTTAACACCACGGGCTAACACCGTAGAATGGTTGTGGTGTTGATTGATTGCATTAGATTTTTGAGCTTGGTTTTGATTTTTATCTTTGTTCTTATTCATGAAAGTGTTATGCATTGTCTGGTTTTTGAGTTCTTGACATTGTAAAGATGATATATGTTTGTAAGTTCTTTTCTTTAAAATTTCATGAGCTTAATTGAAACTCTCTATTCTCTGAGGTTAGTGATTTAGTTGAAGAAGCTGGGATGCACAGAGTTCACTGCTACGATGCTATTCATTTGTGTCCTATTCATATATAAGTTACACATTGCATGCGGAGAAGCTGGTGCCTTCATTCAGTATTATTTCTCACTTGGTGCTTAAAACCTTTTTATGATGTACAGTAAACAAGTATGCATTAGGATTCCGAGGTGTTGAGGTCATGTACTTCCTTCATTCGGGCCTATTTACTTGCATGTGCATTTGCATTGATTATGATGAAACTGGGGTGTATGGGGTCTCGTTATTGCCTACATTCAGTAAATTCATTATCGCTTCTTAACCTTTCAAGTGATTGATAAAGAGAGTAAATATTTTTGTTGTGTTTCAATGTAAAAAAACAAAAGAAGAGAACTGATTTCAGATGTCACCAAGCAATGTTGAGGCAACATAAATTAGAACCGTGTTGACACAACATTCATATTCTGCATCCATATATGCCTACATTCATTCATTCTTTCCTTGGGGTGTCTGTGTCGGTGTAGGCTTAAGGGGGAGAAATAGTCATATTCCATGTAAAGTCATACACCTTGGGTAATTTAGCTACCAGCGATACACTAAGTTGTTTCTGATTATACCTTGGAAGTTGATTATTTCTATAATTCTAACTTCATACCTAATGTGTGTTTTCTGTTAGCTAACTCTCCTTCTCATGTATAAGTCTGAAATATTTGAGTTACTAACGTGCTAAACTTGTCTTAAGTCCCAGATATTTATTTCAGATCCTGCTCATGACTTTACTTGAATGCAGCTTGAAGGTAAGCCTTGTACCCACACAGCCACTAGAACCAATGTTGATTCAATTCATGTGCCAATGTTGTGCCAACACCAGTCTGTAAGCGTGTTGTCCCAATATCCAGGTTTAACATTGTGACTTATAAGTTTTTGTAAACTGCTCTGGTCACATGTAAAGTAAACATGGTGTTACGTATTGACTCAACCGACGATAATTATGCATGCTTGATTTTAAGAAATAACCTTGTACTTTTGTCACTATTGACTTTGAATTTCTCTTCTATCTTTGTTCCTTAGCTCTCTCAAGCACTAAGAGCTTTGCTTGCATTTTTTAAATCCATGGCATCTATCTCTGATCTAATTAATGTGGCCCTTGATGTGGAGAATCAAGGAAATAACCCCACCCCTGCTCATTTAGTTCTTACTCACAAGTGAAACACCCGTTTTAGACATTGTTGTTGAAACAGAACAAGTCCAATATGAAGAACATGGTGTTGTTTTTACTTCAAACATGGTTGAGGAGACAGTAGTTGAGGAACTTTTTTGCTGAGAAGAATGATTCAACTAATGGGGAGAACACTTAAGTTGCTGGAGAGACTAAAGTGGGTGATAATGGTGGTTCGGCCGCTGGTGCTGATAAAGAAAAAGACATGGTGATGTTGTTGGGCATTTGCAAGATAATGATGAGAAAAATGAGAAGGAGAATGGGAACGAAGAGATCGAGAACGAGGAAGAAAGTAGTGACGAGAACGAGGAAGAAAGTAGTGAAGAGAAGAAAGATAGTTATGAGGAAACTGGGAATGGCGATGATGATGAAGCCGCATACATCACAAAGACGAGGAAGAAGGTTATGAAAAGTCAATTTATGCTGAGTTTGAACTAGATGTTACGACAACATCTTTTGTGTACGATGTTGACTAAACATCATAGGTAACACCTGAGGTAATATTTGCAATTACAGCTAACTTTGGTTCTCGTCCAAGGAGAGAAGACTATGTTTATGGGAGATTTTAAGAAACAATGGATGATAGAGTTTCTAAAAAGGGAAATGGAAATAGCTGCAAAATAAGAGCTATAGGAACTTTCATACTATGAAGTGATTCGTTGAGGTTTTGCTTTCCTCACAAAAAGGGGGAGAGTAAGCCACTGTATCTTCATATTTGTTGTTTCTATAAATCTGAAGTATCCTATGTTTTCCTAGTTATGCTTATAACTGTGATGTTTAACTCATTATGTTTTCTAATTAGTATCTTAAGACTATTTGGTTAATGTTATCATATTAAGGAGGAGTAACTTAAGATATTGATGATGTTGCGTTACTGGTGCACTGTGCAGAAAAAGATAAGTGTACTTTGTTGGTTTTGTGAAGAAAGGCAAAAGGGGGGGGGGGGGAGATTGTAAGTGTAGGTGTTGTCGTGAAGTGTTAGTCCAACATTCTGGTAACTAGTGTTGGCACAACACTGAACTCAACACTACACTCTATGAATTATTTAATTGTAATATTTTATTTTGCCTTTATTCACAAACTAATCTAGTTCCACGGTTGTAGTTTATCTTGTTTATATTTCAGGATAATGATAAATCAAGAGTCAAAGTGGTTTGCTCATCAAACGAAGAATATCTGGAAGATAAAGGCATTGGATATGCAAGATAAGGATGGAAGATTTCCTATTGATAAACTGAACGAATTTCAAGATAAAGATAGAAGATTTTAGAAGATTAGAAGTCTATCTAAAGAGGAGTTCGATCAAGAGAACAAGTCTTTTATTGGAGAAGTTCGGATGAAGTAGGAAGCTTCCAAACTTAATTAAAGATAAGCCTAACAAGATGATAAGGTCAAGAACAAAATTGGAGATGATCTTGGAGATCTAAGAGCAATCAAAAACATGCACAACATGCCTTGGAGCTCAAGGAACAATATATTATAAATACGCATGTTGGGTATCAAGAAAAAGACACGAAGACTAGAGCGCAAATATCCCAAAGAGGAAAATCTTATTGTCGAGCGTCTTTGTCTTGTTGTACTGAGTTTTATCTAATGAAGCTATAAGCTTCATAGGTTGTAGTGAGTCAGTGTTAGGATTGGGTTCCTTGCTCAGTTGTTTTCTTTGGTAAAACCATTAATTAATTAGTGGTTATTTCGTCCTTTGGGCGAGGCAGATTATATTCAAATAATCTGCCTAAATGTTACCTATTGTGTTCATTAAATTTCGTTGTGCACGATTTACTCTATCAACGTATCACGAATGTTAAGACAACATTGAGTACTTCATTGTTGGAGTAACATTCAACTTAATCAAGGTTTGATGTATACTCTGTCAGTAGGTGTTATGACAACACTGGACGACAACACCAATGTTGAGTTACTAAAGTTGTACCAATCCCAATCCATATATTTTCAACACAAATACCAATCTTGTGGGTTCAATGATTTAGATTGAGAACGTGATTTAAATGATAGAATGAATATCCACAAGGGTAGGGTGTTTTTATTTGGGGAACAATGTAGTTTCTTGGTATAGCAAGAAACAAAATTGTGTTTCATTATCTACTGCAGAATCTCAATATGTTGCAGTTCGCAGCTGTGTTGCTCAGTTGGTGTGGCTCAAACATATGCTATTAGATTATGGGTTAGATAATGACACTCTTTTGATGTTTTGTGATAATATTAGTGCTATAAGTATCTCTAGAAATCTTGTGCAGCATTCTTGGACTAATCACATTGATAGAAGACACCACTTCTTGAAAGACCAAGTTGAAGACATAGTGATTAACATAGAACACATTGAGATAAACAATCAGCTTGCTGATATGTTTACTAAGCCTTTGGAAAGTGAGAGATTCTTCAGTTTGAGGAAGACTATTGGTATGTGTATCATGTGAACCATGTTAATTTCCTAGTGTTGCCATAACACCATTGGCTAGCACTCGAGTATGGTTGTGGCGTATTATATTGCTATTTTTTCTTTTGTTTTCTTTTGTTTCTTTCTTTGCTTCAACATTGGTTTTGGCATTTTTTTCCTATGGCCTAACTCTGAGCATTGACATTTTACATGTTTGAAAGTTACTTCTAATGTTTTAAAGAGTTAAGTCATTTTCTGATAATTGAGGTTATTTATCTGTTTGTGGAGAATTTGGGGTACACAAATTTCACTACTTTGATGTAATTCAGTTGTCTTTTAAATTTCAAGTTTACATTACATGTAGAGAAGTTGGGGTTTATGATGTTGACTACTTGAGTGATATTCAGATGTGATTATTTAAATGTTGTGTTTTTATTTTCCAAGGGGCATATGATGGTGATCCCTTTTACTAGGGTGTTTGGGGTTCCGACCGCCTGCACTTGGTAGCACTGATCACTTGGTGCTAAAACTTTACGTAGATCAGTAAACAAGTATGCATTAGGTCTTGGGGTGTTGGGGTTCTATATTGCCATCATTGAAAACTTATGTACTTGCATGATTTGTTTTCTTGATAATGTTTGTACTGGGGTGTATGTGGTATTGCGCCACCTACATTCAGTGCTTTCATTATGCTTTTCTAAAATCTCTAATGTGTTCAGAAAGTTTGATATTTGATGAAATAAGATCTATGCAAAAGTGAACTGATTTCTGGTAATTCTTCCAATGTTATGATTTCACCATCTTGCCATGTTGCCATAACATTCTGAATTATGCATTCTTTTAGGTTTGTTTTTTCCTTTAGTCTATTATGTCGGTTTGGGCTTAGGGGGTAGTAGTAATCTAGTTCATGTGTTGCGGCACACTCTTTGAGTACCATGGTTGCAGGTGGCACACTACTTTTGTGGCTAACTCTAATGTGAAAGCGGATGATTTCTTTTAATTCATAACACTTATCCTATGTGTGTTTTCTGTTAGCTATCTTACTTACCTATGATGTTGATCTAAATGTTGTATATGTGAGTATTGACTTGTTATATGTTTAAAAGTTGCGGATATTTGTTTCGGATCTATCACACGCTCTCACATGAACTATCCTTTGTTGAAGCTCTGCTCCTCCACGAGTCTCTAGACCCAGTGTTACGACAACATTTATCCTTTAGAGTGTCGGCAAAACATTTTGTAGAATTGTAACTTATAAGGTTTCTTATCTTAAAATTGTTATGGTCACGTGTTAATCCAAAACTGACATGTGGTGTGTTGTAATGCGGGAAAATTTGTGTGCGTGCAGACTAAGTGCTTTTAAATTTAGTAACCTTTCATATTCTCCACTCACCCACATTCACACGATTAATTGATTTTTTGTGCCCTAATTTGCTGCAAATTATTCTCCCTTTCGATTTATTCGATTTTTTACAAATTTTCTCTCGCTAACATGGCTCGCAAGTCCTCAATTTTAGAACTAGCTAATGTTACTCTCAACAGTGGGAATAACGTTGATGTTGCTCATCCTAAGAAGTACAATACCCAGAATACACGTGCATGGAAATATGTTTCTGTTGCGCCCAAATGCAAGGTTGCAACATATCAACGCTGAAATGTCAAATCCAAGAAGGTAGAGGCGCCGAGCAGTGTTGTCGCAACATCAAAGGCTGAGGAGACTATCACTGCCCCTGCCATTCCAGAGTCTGAAGTTTAGGTAACCAACCCTAGTTCTACTCATGTGCTTCCTTCAAATACAGTGATTGAGGGGTAGGACTCTAAGTCTATAGGTAGACTAGTGGATGAATGGGTGGGTGATCAGTATGAAGACAGATTCTTGAGAAAGAGAAAGTTAATAAGGCTACTGAAATAGAAGAGGAGGATGGGAATGCTGAAGTCCCTGAAGGTGATATTGAAGACACTGAGGGTGAGAAATCAGAAGAGAAAGCTGATGAGAATGTAGATTTTGAGTGAGGCGATGAGGACTATGTTGGAGAAGCAGAAGAGGTTGTTGAAGTTGAAGAAGTGGAGGAGGATCTGGAAGCAGAGGTTGGTGAGGCTGAGGAACAGGAAGATGAGTACTTTGATCTTCCTGAAAATGATTTTCTTGTGAGGCCCTACTCTAGACATTACATGTCTAAGGATGCAGAGGAAAAGTGTGAGAAGTTTTATGCAAGAGTGGTTTTTAAGAAAACAGTGATGGAGGTGGCAAGTTTCAAGAAACGCAGAGTGTTTGAGTTCCTTGAGGTCAGAGGGTTACTGAGGTCTATGTAGAAGTTAGGGGCCATGAAGTCATTAGATAATTTTATATGAATCTCTCTATGTGGTTCAAGAATGATGGATCTTCCAAATTTGAGAAGGCATATGTGAGAAGGGTTGTGTTAATTTCAGCCCTAGCCCTACAGAGGTTATTGATGCTTGGGGGATGCCTGATCTGGATGTAGGGAATGACCTTAAGCTGGATGTGGTAATAGAGTATCTTACTGGTGGACTGGTGACAATTTGGGACATGAGACTACTAACTATCAAACTAACTTCCCTCAGTGTTGTGCTACGCAAGATTGCATCTACAAATTGGCTGCTAACTTCAAACTCAACTGTCATGACTCAGGAAACTGGAATATCAAGGATACCAGAAGGCTGATCCCTGAGAGGAAATATATCGCATAGAGCTAGACTCATTGGTGGATCAACTGGAACATCTGCCTTTCTCACAAAAGTGGGAGAGTAGATAACACTTTTAAAAGGGAAAATGGCAAACTAGACCCAACTTATTCGCATTTTGGCAAAGCTATACCCAACCTTTTTTTTTTTTTTTGTAATGCTGCAACCCACCTTTGACGTTTGAAAAATGTTATACCCACACCTATTTCCGACAAAACAAAAGTCATAATTCGACTTTATGGCATGAGCAGACAGCATACATGAAGGGAAACATATGCATTTCCTCTATGCTACTGATTTATGAGGGAATTGGAGGGTGAGGTGTCATTATTCCTGCTCTAATTTGGGGAAAAAACACAAAACCTAATTTCGCTCTATCCAAAATCACTCCAAATTCGCTCAAATTTCACCCCAATTCCTCATTCTAGATAAACGTCTCATCTAAGTGGGCGTTACGACAATGTGGTGGAAAATTCAAGACGAAAACACGGTAATTCTTGACCGTTCGTTGACACCCGATTATGGTGAGTGGATTTTTTCTGACCGCCATTTTTTCTCTCTCTTTGTAAAATATAGTTGTTTATTCAACTCTAGGGTTCGGTTTTTGTCACCTACATGTAAAATGCAACCGAGGTTGAGTGGGTTTTCAATTTTAGTATTTTTTGTCAATTATATTATTTTTGCTTGGTTGGTGGTCCAATGTGTTCCCATCTCACGAAAATGGCGTGTACTTTAGAAATTATATATTGCATGCCTTAGGGTTTTGGTTAACAGTGTATATTATATTAATACTAGGTTTTTTTAAGATTGTTGTTGTTTGTTTATTACTTGTGATAGGGTTCAGGATTTTGATGTTGTTGTTGTTGTTGTGTATATACAGGTAGTGACAAGGATTTTTTTACTATTATGATACATCACTCTGGTAAAATGATGAATCTGGTAAAACCTTGCTACTTAGAAGGACAAATA
This sequence comes from Linaria vulgaris, assembly GCA_948329865.1. Classification (NCBI taxonomy): domain Eukaryota; kingdom Viridiplantae; phylum Streptophyta; class Magnoliopsida; order Lamiales; family Plantaginaceae; genus Linaria; species Linaria vulgaris. The sequence continues at coordinate 45,502,416 of OX415253.1, forward strand.
AGCTTTGTTGACTACTGCACCATAGATGAGATGTCCAAACTTGAGTTGATTAATATGGTTATTGATCTAGGCTTGGGTGATGATTGGATCGTGTTTTATAGAGATGATCCTGATGAACCATCACTACAACTGGCCTGCATCATTGATGACAATGATGTATGTGAAATGGCAACTTTTTCTACTAAACAGAGACTGGTTGAGGTATACCTAGTGAAACTAGATTTGCCCACTACTGCCACTCAGACAGATGATGATGAAGTTGAGGTTGCTAATGATGAGTATGTTGAAGAAGTAGATCCTCTCCCTCCTATTACTGAGCCACTTGATTATGTTGGTGATGATGAAGGGTGTTCTGAGTTTAGGGGTGAAGAAGATCCAGTTGGATTTGAAGAAGAACTGGAAAGTGTGGCAAGTCAAGTGGAATATGGTGAAGGTCTTAGTGGTTATTTTGGTGTTGAAAATGCTAATGCTGGTGAGCCAAGTGGTAAAGGGAAAACAGTTAAGCAGAGAAGAAGAACAAGAGTTTCTATTAATGTTTTTGGTGAGAGAATAGACAACACATACTTTGATACAACTGATGTTGGTAATTCATCTAGTGCTAATGACAAAAATGAGGAAACTGAGGTAAATCGAGCTGATGTTAATGGTAGGCAGGAGAGGGTAAGAGATTTGCCAAGCTTCATAAGGGATTGTGGACCATTGGTGGCATCAATAATTGACTTGGATAACAGTGATGACAGTGAAGGAGAGGTGTCTTTGGGGTCAGATTATGAGTATTCTGATGGATTGGTAGATGTTGACAATGATGTAAAGGACGATGATAATCTAGACCTAGCTAATGTGGATCTTGAAAGTGCTACTGCTAATGCAAGTGCTAGTGCTAATGGTAATGCAAGTGCTACTAGTAATGCAAGTACAATTGGACCAAGTACAAATGCCAGTCCAAGTACAAATGACAATGCAAGTGCTATTGCTAATGCAACTAGTTCAACTGATGCAAACACTAATGCTAATGCAAGTACCAATGTTGATGGGCCCATTGCTTTTACACTCAACAGAGATAGAACGGTGAAAAAGAAAAAACTAGTAGTAACAGTAAAGGATGCTAAGGAGATGTACAAAAACTATGATGTCTTAAACCCTAAATTTGATATGACCAACATTGTATTCAAGCTGGGAATGTGCTTCCAGCATCCAGATCATCTAAGGGTTGCAATTGTCAAATTTACAATTGATGAGAAAAGACCAATTAGGATGATCAAGAGCAATTCCAAAAAAGTAAGTGCAAGATGTGCGGATGAAGAATGTCCATGGCATATCTATGCCTCAAAGATCAGAGAAGAGAACACAATGATGGTCAAGGGCCTTCAAGAACCACATGACTATGAAAGACAAGACAGTATTAGACAGGCTACTTCAACATAGCTAGCAAGAAGATACTATCATAAGCTCATATTTGATCCAAATTGGCCTATTGAGTCTATGATGACTGTCTTTAGAAAGGACTGCAATATGGTGTTCTCCAAGCATCAAATGTACAGGTGCAAGAGGAAGGTTTTTGAGATGGGACATGGAAATGATGCAGAGCAGTACTCTAACCTTTGAAGGTATGCTGAGGAGATGATGACATGAAAAGGACATGAAAATCAAATTCAAACTGTCTGGTGAGGTCTGTAAATTCAAGTAAATGTACATCTGTTTGGGGGGGGGGGCTTTGAAAAGAAGGTTGTTGGATGGATGCAGACCTATCATATGCTTAGATGGTACACATTTGAAGACAAAAAAATGGTGGAATACTACTCACAGTTGTTGGGGTGGATGCAAACAACTGCACTTATCCCTTTTCATATGTTGTTGTAGAGAAGAAGAAGATCAAGACATGGAGATTGTTTCTTCAGCTTCTGATTGAAGATCTCAACATTCAAAATAGCTCCCATTGGACCATCATAAGTGACAAGCAGAAGGGTTTTGTAGATGTAGTGGAATAATTGTTCCCTAATTGTGAGCACATATTCTGTGTGTTACATCTTTGAGAAAATATGAGGAAAGATCAAAAGGGTTTAACACTGAAGCATATACTCTGGAATGCTGTCGGGGCAACAAGGGTGGAAGATTATGAATGATAATATACAAGAGCTCACAGAGCAACATCCAGCTGCATGTGCTTGGTTAGAGGAAATACCTCCTTCACAATGGTGTAGAGCAAACTTCTCCCATCACTATAAAAGTGATTTGCTTCTCAATAACATGTCTGAGAGCTTCAATGCTTGGATTGTGAAGGCCAAGGGTATGTCAATTATATAGATGTTTCAATACAATTGGATGTTGTTTATGAATAGGATTGAGGTAAAAAAGAGGGCCATGGAGAATGAAGGGAGTTTTTTATGTCCCAAGATAGATGCAGTGTTTGACAAACTATGTGAAGATTCTGCACAGTGGATAGTTCATTACAATGGAAGTCTGATATTTGAAAGTCATGGGCCATTTTCACAAGTGAGGATAGTCAACCTTGATGCCAAAACATGCAGTTGCAATAGATGGCAACTCACTGGAATTCCATGTGTTCATGCCATTAGTGGAATGAAATATATGAAGTATAAGGATCTTGAGCAAAGAGTGCATCCATGCTACCACAGAACCACTTACCTCCATATATATAGTCATTTCATGATTCCTATGGAAGGAAGAGAAGCATGGCCATTACCAACCACTACTAGAGCAATGTTAGTGCCACCAGAGCCCACTAACATGCCAGGGAGGCCAAAGAAAGGGAAGAGGAATGTAAAAGATGATGAAATTAGGCAGAAAATGATGGAGCATGCTCTATAGACTGGAAAGCTAGGAAAGCATGGGTTAGAGATGACATGTAGCTATTGTGGAAAACAAAGACACAATATCAGAACATGTGAGACAAGGAAGAAAAACCCTTTGGCTGGGCCTATTAATAAAAAATTCAAAAAGAAAACATCTCCAAAATCTTGAAGCCATAGTGTGCAGGTTAGTTTAACTCTATTATGTGTGCAGATTTTGTTTTAACTAACAAGATCATTACAATATTACATGACTTATAATTTTTTGTATGTATCTTAGACTGAACAGGTTGTGGGAACTCAGACCTCATGTGTACACTCTGCTCTTGGACCAAGAGCAAGAACACAACCAGCATCACAAACTTCAACAGTCATCGTTGGTTCTCAAACTGCTTCAAATGCTGGGACAAGTTCATCAATAATAAACGATGCACCCAATATTGTTGATGCACCTCCAAAAACGAAAAGAATTCAAAAGAGATATTACAGGAAGCCTAATGTAAATGAGTGTCTTTGTTAATGTACTAAAAAGCAGTGTTTGGAAATGTACTAAATTTGTTATATATGATATGAACCATCTACTCCTTTTGGGGTGCCTCCTCCAGAATATACTGAGCCCGCTGCTAATGTTCCTCCTACAAACACTGAGGCAAAGAGTAAGTTTGAATAATGGAAAGCAACATTTAAAGCAGGTCCTTCAGTTGTATCAAATCAAAGAAAAGAAAACTACATATTAGTGATGTTAACCATGATGAGAACAGTTAATATAGATTTTGAATTTTATATACTAAGTGTTTTTGTAACTAATTTTAGGTGGCTCCAACTCGGAGAAAATATGCAATTGGTGGGTCCACAGTAGGTCCATCTAGACCTATTACTAGGAGCCAGAGGACACCCACTAAGGACAAACAGGATGCAGTGGCTCTTAATGTTCCAGTGGCCTCTAGACCTCACACAAGAAGTCAAAGTCCTCTGAAAATGCCACCTGCTAATGCTGCCAATTCTAGAGAAACCACTAAGAGGAGATTGTTTCCTGGGCCACCACAACAACCATCTACTTTGCAGCCATCTAGTAGTGCACCAGTCCGGGGAAATCTGCAACTTACATCTCCATGCAGAAAAATATTCAAAGCTCCTGCAAATAGGCCAAAAGTGGGAGTTCCTAAAAGTCTTGTGCAAAGGCAATTTGTAGGCTCTAGAGAAGACAGGATTGCGTAGAGTAGATTGCACGTGCTTTTAGAGGATGTATTATGTATTGAACAGGGTTATTCTGTTTTGTGTCCACCTAGTGATCATTAGTACTTTAGTTTTGATGAACTTCTAGTACTGTTTTTTAGGGGAAACTGTTGTGTAATGTTGGCACATTGAAGTGATCATTGGTAATGATAATGATCATATTTTGATGATGCATTAGGATGTTTTCATATATGTTATTACTTTGTTGTGGTCATGGGTTTATCAGTGAATGTGTGTTATTCATACCAAGTTTTTATATGCTTCCAAATTATGGTGATTTAGTAGAATAAAGCATGCCACAATAGAGGATTTAAATACCAACAATAAAAAAAACACTTATAACTAATACCAACACTACCATCCTAGAGGATTTAAAAACCGACACTGCCATTTCATTAAACATTATCACGAGTTCATTACAATCCAAACACAAACAAAACAAAGACACGCATAACTCATAACTAAAAACACTCATAACTAAAAACAGAAGACATAAACTGAAAACACTCATAACTCACATAGTTCAATTACATATAAAGGACTCGCATAGTTCAATTACATATAAAGGAAAAACATAAACACAAAACACTTAAACTAATAACCATCCACTCATCATAGACACTCCCATCTTCAGGCAATCAAGCTATCCACTGCACGACAAACAAGTCCTAGAGATAGTGGGCATTTTCACAACCATACAACCAAAAATACCTCTCCAAATCAGTCTCCTCCAAAGCAAGTTAAAAATCAAATAAATTAGACAATGTCTATTAAACACTACAAATCAAATAAATTAGACAATTGCATACTTGACCGAGGATTGCATGATACGCCGCTGATACCGTACCCATAAAATATGGGGCAGCCCGGACTCTAGGCAAAGCGAGAAAGGCAGTGAAGGCGTAAAACTTTTGCCTCAACTCGTTGAGTTTGGCATAGATCACTGACATCTTATGCTCACCACCACCACCACCACCACACCCCTCCCCCCAACGCAGCGCATCCAATTGAGGTTTAATCAACTGTAACCCTCTTTCAAGAGCTAGCTGCTGTGATATGTGCCTATGTCCATATTTGTACAGCCTTATCAACAATTGAGTCTTGAAGTATTAGTTATACCATCATGAAACATCAAGTGCACTTCTCTTTCATTCGGAATCTACATTCTTTTTTTCTGAAAATAACAAGGCTAGGGAAGAGAAGAGAGAAAGAGACCAAATGCTTTTAAGATGATGAATTGTGTATGTTTAACCTTAGTATTTATAACCCTAACTGGTGACCCTTCGTATGGACCTGACTTTTCAGTCCAAAAGATTCCAATACACATCATGTCCAAATGCTAACGGTTACCAAAAAACAAAAGGACAAAACCCTACTTGGAAACTGATCCATTAACAGAGCAACAAACACAACGTTTTGAAATCTTAAATTCTCTTACATTACACGCATTTGTCAACTTTATTAAAAGAAAACACATACATCATTAAACAAACAAAGCACTACACAAAACGATTCCAACCTAAACGAGTACACAACTAAAACAGTGTCCATATCACATACATGCACACAACAAAGAGTGCAACTTGTAACACTGTTTCCCTTTTCTTGGCTTTAACCAGTTCATCTTTAAGACCTCCCAACCTACGAAGCAATCTGGGGATAATTTGTCTCGATCTCTCACACATTGGTGGATTAATCCAAATCCAGAAGTTGCAACGTCCACTTCTCTGTGAAACAAATAAATAATCACGAAAAAATCAACAACAAAACTAAAAAATTTAAAAACAAGCAAAAAATCAAAAATCGCGACATACTCGAGATTTGGTGCATTGTGAGAACCTACGACCTAGATTGAGGTTAGTCCATGATGTTTCCGTCAACGCCTTCAGCCCACAACGACACAATTGAGAATTTTCCATTCTAAATCGAACGAATTTTGAAAACATTAGAGTGATGAAATTAGAGATTTAGGGTTGTGGAATTAGGGGATTCGGGGTGTAAAAGCGGGTATAGGCGTTAGATATCCGTTGGAAACAGTGTAGTACCATTTTTACTCCTGCAAATTTTAAACATTGGCCGAAAAATAGGTGTGGGTATAACATTTTCCAAATGTCAAAAGTGGGGTGTAACATTGCAAAAAAAAAGTTGGGTATAGCTTCGCAAAAATTTAAATAGGTTGGGTCTAGTTTGTCGTTTTCCCTTTTTAAAAATATTAATGAGTTTTGAACAAATTTTCTTCTTTGCTGATTATCTAAACAATATCTCTATTAGTTTTTCTATGTTTTGATTCGGATCACGGAGTATGTTCCATATTTTCTCTTGGGTATGTACTTAACTTCTTACTTTTTGATTGCATTACGAAGACTATTTAGAATTGCTTAGGTTTGTGTTGCTAATATTTCTATGCAAATGTTACGATTTGTGTGTTAAGATAACAGTGATGAAAATCAATGTTATGCCAACATTGGATATAACAGTTTAGCATTTAGGGGGAGCAGTCTAAATAGTTTATGTGTTATAGTTTGGAACTTTTTTGTGTGAACAAGTTTGGTTTTGTGAAGTAAGGCAAAAACGGTGAGATTGAAAGTGTAAATGTTATGAGATGTTATCGTAACAGTGAAGCTGTGAAATATTCTGAGATGTTATCATAACATTGAGTTAATGAACGGTTACCTTAACATTGAACATTAACACTGAACAATTTTGCTTATATTGAATACATGTATGTTTTGCCTTTATTCACATATTAATCTTGCCTCACGTTTTTAGTTGATTGTGAATGTTACAGCATTAACATGATTCATTAAGTGAATCGATTGTTTCCATATTCGCATTTTTTTTAAATAGCGCCGCATGATTTAGAGTTGGAGAAGGAAATATCAACCTAGAAGAATGCTACAAGAAATGAAGATTCTTTCCAAGGATGAAGTCTCGTTAAAGAATGGGTCTTTCTTGAGAAGAATTCATGATGATTAATGAAGCCTTCTACTTATAAGATTGAAGACAATTAAGAAGGAAACATAGAAGAACAAGGAATCTTGAAGGCAATCTACAACGTGTACAATACGCCTTGGAGCTTAAGATTCACATATCTATATAAGGCGTGAAGTACATCAAGACTAACAACAAGACAATTGAGCAAAAGAATTTGAGTGATTAGATCAATATTGTTGAGTTGTTTGTCTTGTTTTTCCACGTTTTTAGATTAACGAATTGAGTCTAAGTTATGTTTAGAGTCAAGGAATTAGTCTTTGTCTGCTTGGTTGAGTTTGAACAATTTGAGAGAGAGCAGCTTGAGAGTCGTGAGAGCACCTTTTGTAAAGTCATTATTTTATAGAGTGAGTATTTTGTCTAAGGCTCAAAAAATTATATTTATATAATCTTCTTAAAATTATTTCTTGTGTTGATTTGTTTTCCGCTGCAATATTTGTGATTAGTACGGTGTTGTGATAATAATATTATCACAACATCGAGCAACATCGTATCAAGTCCAGATCGAACAATTTTATACATAAACTAGATTGAGTGACATCGACTTGGCATATACTGTGTGCGCACAAGTTCGTTAGATGATTCTCTTTAAAAAAAAAAGAAGTGAACTTAAACTATGGAAATTCCGTGGATTTGTCTGTCTCCTTAAAAGTTTTTAGAGATGGTCAAAGTGTATATTAGATCAGGTACCGAGTGGACTGTGAGGTGAAACTTCAAAGTATATATATATATATATATATATATATATATATATATATATATATAAATCACTTTGAGGCAAAGCATTTTAACCAAGAGTAAATTTTGGTATTGGACTTGCTACTGTTAGAGTTTGATTATACGCGCTTGAAACTTGAATTACATAATCGGACTTAATTATATACACGGATATTCCAAATATCTTTTTGAATGAAGATCCTAACAAAATTGAGGTTCCCATTGTTATACACAATCTCACAAAGCTTGCCACCCTGTTTCTTTTTGTAACATTAATCTAATTAAATCAACTACTGAATGTTCCATTGATCGATTGGCCACCTCTCAACAAATGTTTGGCCTAGCTAGTTCGTATGTATTATTCTGTTCTATTTTCATAATATAGGTCAACATTCATACTATTTTCAATGATGTTACATTTATATTTTCGGGTACCTTCATATGTATATGTAAAATTGATACTTTATTCTTACATCATGTAATGTTACTATCTCTGATGCACCCATACCGATACTAAGTCGTCTATACTCAATACATATCGATACCGATTCAGATATCGATATTCGTACTAACGTATCCGATACGCCTCGTGGTGTGTCCTTTAATTTTAAAAAGATAAAAAAATCTCGATACGTATCCGATACGTTTTTTTAGGCGTATCAAAACTATTGTGGGTCTTTTATACAAACTTTATGTAGTCATTAATCGTCGAGCATCGAGTATCTTGATTTTGTAATATTACAACAAATTTGTTAACTTGTTGTTTAACTTGTTAGTCAAAATTCAAGTTTGCATGTTTTCTTCTAGTTTTGATGCATGACTTTTTTTAATGTTAAACTTTTTTCTTGTGTACTTTCAATCTTTCTTGTTTAAATTTTAAATTTCATGTTTGTTAAAAATGAAAAATACATATAATAAATATTAATAATTTATTATATATAGACGTATCTTTGCCGTGTTTGTATCGGCTATTTTTTAAAAATGTCGTATCGCGGTATTCGTACCGTACTGTACCCGTACTGCCGTATCCGAATCCATGCAACATAGGGTACTATACATTTCTTGGTAAAATTACTATATATAAATTTATTTTCGTGAATAATGTAGGGTTTTAAGGGAATACAACTGCAATGCTATCGTTCTTATTTTATTGGTTGATCTTTTAAACTTGTTTCTGGAGTTGGGACTTGGTAAAGGAAATAGTTTAGTCGTAGTACTCTACTTATATATAGCGGGTACATATGTCTAGTTATTCGAAATCCGCTAAGGATTGTTATTGTCATAAACTGGAAAACAGAGAGAACAGAATTGAAACAGAACATAAACTAATTGAACAAAAGATGTAATTTAAATCACACAAACTCATAGAAATCACGCCTATGGAGCAGGAGCAGGGACAGGGTCAGGAGTAGGAGCGGGTGCGGGTGCGGGTGCAGGAACGGGAGCAAGGATAATCTTGATACCACCAACGGTAACATCCTCGCCGTGTGATCTCGGCACAATGGTCACCACAATTGTATCGTCGTCCGTCACATCAATGTCTTCGTACAACTCGGTCAATTTCAACGTAATCGAGGACTTCCCCGTCGTGTTCTTAGTCTTATGCGGTACTTGTGCGAACGTACCAGCATACTCGGCCTTGTCGAGCTCCTCTGCATTGTCGTCCTCATCATTCACAAACACATCGAACTTTATGAACTTAGATGTGTCGACGTCTATATCTTCCAGCACGAGGAGCTCGTTCGCTTTTCCCTTGGCAGTTTTAGGAACCTGGACCCTCACGGGATTGTTGAGTGTCACGGGGAAGATTTTGTCCGCTGTTGGGATAGTCGAAATTTTCGAGATTTTGGCTTTGGAGGCCTTCCTTGGGGGCTTGTAATTGAGCCAGGGGAGGTCCATTTTTTGATACTCGTATCCCATTTTACGGTTGTCGATGCTGTCCGCCACTTTGACTCGGACCAGCTGAGCGTTCTCGTCATAGAATAAGAACTCCGCATTTAGGAAGTCGGGCAAGAGGATGTCTTTGGGTATTGGGGTTTTTAGGTCGCGCCATACAGTCCACATTCGGTCTACGTTGGCATGGTGTGAGTAGAACAACGGGTCTCGACCTGTGTTGGAAGTTATATATATACAAAAATTTAAAAACATTTGACGTACTAAAAACAACTCGTGTAAACAAATCACAAAGATCTACATGTCTAATCTCTCTACAAAATATAAGATGAGACCATAATTTAGTTACCTGCAGAGTAAAAATTTCCCATGTCTTCAAAGCTAGGTTGCTTTGGATCTCCCACGAAAACATGGGCCGCCACATGGGAACCCCGCTCCGACGCCCCCGGCCCCGGATCCGTTGCGCTTCCATCACCATACGGCTTCCCCATAAAGTCCTCCACAGTGTTCACACTACGAACCATCTCACTATACATGATAGTAAGATTGTTCACCACTTTTTGTAAGTCATCGGTCGCACCGGTGAAACCAAGATCGATAACCGCGGGCGGCATGTTCGCGGGGTTGCGCTTCGCATCATACAATGGCGAAGTCGGATCAACAAAAATCCGCGGGACAGTCATGCCCTTAGGGTTATCCCAATTCCAATAAGGCAATGCAAAATGTGGATCATTAATCAATTTACCCAAAATCCTCTCATAGAAATACAAGTACCACCTATGAAACGGAAAGAACAACCAAGAATTGTGTACTTGTATGTCCAAACCGGGGTGACCGGCTTGATCATGTGCACCATTGCAATAAGCACAATGTATGTTGGCTTGTTGCATGAAACTACGTGGATCTTCGGGTGGAAGCTCCCTCATGAGTTTAAGTGCTTTTTTGTACTTATGAACTTGTTCTTTTGTGGCCTTGTGTGCGGCGGGTCGTACTCTTAATTTATGCACACGCGGGAGTTTGTAGTCGATTACATGATCCGAAAACGGAGGGCAACAATTAACATCAAGAGCCGCGCCACCTTTGTTTAAGTCCTTGGCAACCCCGCATTTGTCGAATTCAGGGGCTTTCAAGGGGTCGGCTAGGGCGGAGGGGTTCGAGGTAACCGCGATGTTTGCGGCTGCGCCGTAGAGGCCTCCTAGGAGGACATTTCTACGGTCTAGCGTAATGAGTGGTGATTCTTCATTATTTTTGGAGTTGCATAAGATTTTTGTGAAGGCTTTTGCATGGGGGGAAACAAATTGTGGTGACTTTGAGAAAAGGGATTTGGTATTGGTGGATGGGTTGGAAGTGAGAAATGTGCATGAAGATTGGAGGGAAGCCATATGATTGAGTGATTATTGTGTTGGATACTTAGTTAAACAATCATGGTACTATATATAGATGTGTATAGAAATGGAAACTTGGATTTAAAAATTGGATCACCGCCCATATTCTATTGCAGTGTGACTGTGTATTTCTTACTTCCCAAAGTTAAAATGAAATATAAAACTTGACCACCGCCTATAGGTATTATTTTACACAATATAATGTGGCCTTGCTTAATTCTTTAGTCTCCAAATCGTTACATGTTTTCAATGTCCTTACCTACTCATTATCTCATCTCACAGTTAGGTTGCGTTATTATTATGTAAGCTATGAAATCTCGCAGTTTTCGTATATAAATGATGATAGATCAGAACTGGAATTTTAAGTTAGAATTATCTCCTTGAGCATTGTTTTTCTTATCAAAGGTGTCTCCTTCACTAGTTCACTAATTTTGTAATAGGGGTGGTCTTAGTTGGACTAGTCAATAGCGAGTAATATTTAAATTCGTCTATAGTTTCCAATGCTCATAACTTTAATATAAGCACATGGAAAACAATTTAAGATTATAGCGAGTTAAGGGTTGATTTTATTTCGGTATATATATACTGGTTGATTTAGTTAAATTAACCAAATAGCGAGTCTCCAATAGTCACAAGTTGAAGACAAGACCGTGAAAAACGTGTTACTTTTTTACTCTTTTCATACACGACGTAATATTTATTATTCTCTTTAATTTAACCTTCTGAGATATGGTGGTGGACTCAAGGCCCAAGAAGATAGATGTTGTAAGGGCCTCTTTAATTAAATAAAACAGTGGGCTCAAATATGGGAAGGTCAGAAACAATTAATGATGCATGCCGGTATGTTTAATTTTTTCGTCTAACCGTTCGTCAATTGCTCAAATGAAAATGTACGTTTAGCTATATAGAGAATTTTTCTTAATAATATAACGAACTCCGTCCCTAAACATTTGAACTGATTATATATAGTTTACCCTATGATACAATGTAAAAAACACGAGGGTATGGATACGGCACAATTACCGACACGACAACACAAATTTTTAAACAAATTCTCTCTGCAAGAATATCCTATATGATGTCAGATACGTTGACTCTGACCGACAAGATATAGACACGTGTGAAATTTTTGAAGTGCCAGTGCATTATAGATTATAACATTAGACTACTCAATTTCTGAATTAACATCATTAAGTTTAGGAAATTATTTAGTAAATAATTTTGAGTCTGTAGTTAGATCATCCTTAGGGGCGTATTTAGGAGAATTCCCCTGCCCTCCACCCCCATATTTTGAATTTTTTTTATTATTTTTATATATTCTACATAAAAGCATTTCAAAATTTGTATATATTCAAAAAATAGCCTCAAATATCATTTTAATTAGCAAAAGTATTATTTTGAGGTTAAGAATTAAAAAGAATCTCTTTTGATGTTAAAAGATTCGAAAAAAAAATTAAGGTTACAAAATAGAATAAAAATTCCTTTAATTTGATGTTGAAATATTAGCAAAAAAAACTCATTTGATGTTGAAAATGAATCTTTCTCCTGTTAATTATCTTTTCATTTTTTCCATTGATCTTTATAAAAGAAAATAAAAATTAGCCCCCCGATGCGAAAATCTTGGATAGGCCACTGATCCTACCTGTTCAAAACAACCGTGAAAAGAAATTACCTGTTCTAAAGTAAGTAATATATTAAGTTTTTTTTTTGGGTAAAGAAGTAATATACTAAGTTAACGATGAGTTAGTTGAAATTAAGTTTATGAAAACGTGCTGCCCACCTACCGCGCGCGGACTGATCCAACACCAACTACCTACATGAACAATGCACCATGTGCGGAATGAAAACCAAGAAAAGTGAGAAGTAAATAAAGGAAATTAGAGGTCATTTACGTTGGGGTCAAATTTTGAGATAATTAACAGCTACATTTTCTGAGATATGTAGTAAATTAATTACCAATACCTCCTATCATATTTGAATATTTATAATGGCTTTTACTTAAACAAAACAATTAGCAAAATATATACAAAATTTGTTGATGTCATGATTATAATAGTATAATAAACTTTTGATTTCGCCCCAAGGTATATTAGTCCGAAATTGTAGAAGTAATGTTATATTACAAGTTGATATGGGCCTCTTTAGTGACCCAACTAGCCGACCCAATGAACAGTTGGGCCTAACTCAAATATCTCGTTAAACAATTGCATATCGAAGGACCAAGTCCGATATACCTCATATATCGAAGGCCCACATTAGATATTCCTTATGTCCACATTCGATATAGTACAACTTATTTCAGAAATTGCGAAAGTGGTCCCCCACGCTCCGAGGTCTATATACATCTCTTGCTCCGCATTCTAAGGTAAGTTCATTAATTAACTCGTACTGTTCACACCTTGATATCGAATATCAGATATCTAACGTACTTATTAACTCGACATACATATCGACACCCGACGTAACTCACTGCGCAATATAGTTACTCACCTCATATGGAGATAATATTCGATATATCCTAAGCCCGACATCTCCACTGCTCAATATCCGATTTGCCCCATATTCTATCTGCCTGACATCTCTCGGATTTGATGTCCAACATACCCGACATTCGTAAGATTTGACGTCTCAGTTTCTCGACATGATGGAATTGCGCACCTAGGTCTCGTTAATTGGTGTTCTGAACAAAGTTAGTCTAGAAGCTTGTATAAGGTATGGATTAACATTAGTTTGTAATAGGTTCTCGATTATTCTTGTAATTTTATATTTCGTCTGTAATATTGTACCAAACTATTGGCACCGTCTGTGGGAACACCACATTTTCCAAACGAGACCTCTAGGATGGCACACACCCGATCACGGTCTCAGAGACAGCATGTAGAGAATTCAACTGTCGAGAACGTTCTTGTGGACCAACCACTACCCGACCCTACTGTTGAGCAACCACCGAACGGATTGCAGCCCCGAGTCCTACACCCGTGGCCCCGGTAGTGGCACTATCCCCAGAAATGATTTCCCAGATCAACACTCATGTTCAAGCAACTGTGACTGCAACCCTTGTCGCAGCTCTTCTACGTTATCAGGACCCCGATGCTGGAACCTTGCCGCCCAGTCCCAGAAGTCTAGGACAAGGGGTCTTGTTGAGAGATCGAGGTGTCAAAACCGAGAGAAAAAGGCTAGATCTAGGAATAATCGCAAGGTATCTATAGCCTCGGGAAATAGGACCCCAAATCCTAAAGCGAAAATGAGGAAAATAGCAAGAAGGATGGATTAACTGAACTAGGAATGGGAAGAGGTGCACCGCAGACTAATGCAAGCATCGGGTCACCGAAGGCTCACACTTTTTTGTGATTGAAGTCAAAGCTCTAGATAGGGGAAGAAGATCCCACAGCTCAAGACCTATGATGGAAAGAGTGATCCCCGTGAACACCTCTTGTATGTTCATGGAATACTAACTATCTATGGGTTTTCTGATAATGTGCAGGCACGCATATTCTCTACGACCTTATCGGGAGCGGCACTAGTTTGGTTCATGAGGATACCCGTGGGTTCACTGACCAACTATGAACAATTGAGGAAGAGGTTTGAGAGTCAATTCTCAAGCCAGAAAAGGATGCACACTAATCTGAATCACCTAAATTCGGTTAAGCATGAAGACAAGAAAGGTCTGAATGATTTCATGAAGAGATTCAATGAGTAACTGCTCAAGGTGGATGAGCCTAAGGGCGAAAAGGTTGCCATTATACTTTTCAATGCGAGAAAGCACAAAACGTTTGCCACTGCCACGCTGGAGGAAGAGCCAAAAACCATTGACCAGATCAATGAACTTGCCTATAAGACAATCTATTGTGACGAGATGATTGCAACCAAGAACAGTCTTAGTCAGGTGCAGAATCGCCCCAAATGAAGGGATGGATGGAACCGAGACAGAACTGATCGCCATGGCAACAAATCCCATAGGAGGTACAATCTCTTTAAAAATTATATCTTGACGGTGTTCGTCGTTGCACAGAAGAAGGACGACTTAATGAGCCAAGGAAGTTAAAGGACACGCCAAGAATAAGGTTCTTGGAGAAGTACTGCAAATATCACTACCATGGAGGGCATAACACAGAGAATTGGAAAGACCTCAGGGATGAGATAGAGAGGCTTATCCATGAAGGTTAATTGGTAGAATACGTCTGCCACCGTAGAAGTTTCGATGAGCAAGATGAACGGGACAGGTCCCACTCATTGCGAAAGTATAAGCTTAAAACTATTGAGGCACCTAGCTCCCATAATCGCGGTGTTGTCAATGAACCAACTAGAGGGATGATCACTATAATAATTGGAGGACCATTGGTCAATAACTCCAGCAATGGGCAAACGGAGGATAGATAAGCGGGATTTACCACATTGCTTGAAATCAAGGAGCTGCTCGAGGAAGAAACCACTTTCACCAAGAAAGACCTCATGTAGCTCACACAGTAGGTTATCCAGGCAGGTAAGCTAAACTACCCTCTCATAGTTAATCTTGATACTGCTAATTATGGAGTTTGGAAAGTTCTCATTGACAATGGAATCTCGACCAACTTGATATTCTCTCATGCTTTTCACAAAATGGCACTCGGTCAAAATTTGATTGGATAGATCGCTATGCCTCTTAAGGGTTTTGGTGGGGGAGTGGTAAATATTAGACATGTCACTTTATCGACATCATCTGGGGAGGAGCCCTTCAGGAAAACCCTAAATGTCAAGTATCTCATAGTTAGTCAACCATTTGCTTACAATGTGATAATTGGCTGCCCTGTACTCAACGCCATTCGGGATGTGGTATCTTCGTACCACCAAAAGAGGAAATTTCCAACTCCTAGAGGCACGGGCAAGATCATTGGTAACCACATGGAGGCAAGGATGTTCTAATAGCATCCCTCAGGCTACGCAGGAATGATGAGGCAGAAGCGCTACAAGCTGTTGCACCAGAAGACCAAGATATGGATGGATAGCCCAGACCAGTCCCTTTAGTTTCTTTCCTTTCTAATTATGCTGGAACAATTTACGTTTATGTCTGAATAATTTAAATTTCCTTAATTGCCCTTCTTGGGCTGACATGTAATTAAAACATGGGGAACTACGTGGGCTTGATTCCCATACCACGGGATACATAGGCGAATCAGGATTTACCAAATTCTCTGTCGTTATCTATCGTTAATCTTTGTCTTGATAATTTTATGTGTCTCCTATATTGTCCATTTGTTTACAGTAACAATCATATCTCCTATCCAATGGGATATGGCAGAGAATACCCTAAACGAAAGAAGAATATCTCTTATACACCATGATATGGCAGAGAATACCTTAAATGGTAGAAGAATATCTCCTATCCACCGTGATATGGCATAGATACCTTAGATGGTAGATTATTATATCATATCCATCGTGATATGGCAGAGAATACCTTAAATGGTAGAAGAATATCTCATATCCAACGTGATATGGCAAAGAATACCTTCAACGGTAGAAGAATATCTCTCATCCATCGTGATATGGTATAGAATACCTTAAATGGTAGCAGGATATCTTTCTATCCAACGTGATATGGCATAGAATACCTTAAACGGTAGAAGAATATCTCATATCCACCGTGATATGGCAGAGAATACCTTAAATGGTAGGTGTTGTCTCCTATCCATCGTGATATGACAAAAAATACCTTAAATGGTAGATGATTGTCTCCTATCCACCGGGATATGACAGAGAATGCCTTAAACGGTAGATGGTTATCTCATATCTACCAAAAATATGGAAAATAATACCTTAACTCGTAGACAGGAATCCATTATCAAGTAGAAATGCGAAAACACATTAAACGTGAAAGAACATACCATATTGATACGGCGATAACTGCCCACACCATGAAAGTACAACCCTTACTCACAGACAATAAAGGGAAGGTTTTCACAAATAGACATAACAAAAAGGGCCCACAATAGCAGAACTACCACAACTTGTAAAAAATAATACGAATATAAGGAAGAAAATGCAACGAATTAATCAAGAAAAAGAAATAACAGGCTAATCAAATAGTCCATCAATCAGTCGGGAGAACCATTATTCAAAGTACAGCAAATAAAATCAAAAGTACGAAGCACCCTAAACAAGACTTCACATTCCGATATACAGAGGGGCGCCAGTCATCTCGATCTTGACAAGATTCTCCTTATCGAGAAGGGGAGCAAAAACATCATGCTTTGTCTAATCATCGGAATCAGAATCTGGCGGAGGCTATAGGCCGGGTCCCAACATCACATCCAGCTGATTGGTGTCGAAACCCTCTACGAACCCGTTAAGAGTTCAGGTCTGCCTGATGATGGTTTCCTATGCCTCCTCCCGGTCCTGTAAGTTGCGCACAGCGTTGATGTCCTTGTATGTCCCACTAAGCATGAACTGCGAGGCAATTTGCAGCTTGATCTCAGGTGACGGGTTCTGAGAACCATTATAAGAGTTATGTGGGGGAACAAACTTGATTCCAATCGGATTTGGCACACTCTACTATGATATATGTGTATTCTTCACTAGAGATGAATAATAGACATTTACCTCAAAGCACAGGGTTGACGGGCATCAGTCAGTTCTTGCTACATGCACTATTTCTCCTCCTTAAGAGTCCGCACCTCAAGCTTGGCAGATTCCTTGTCTTTCTTGTCTTGATCGGCGACCACCTTGGTTCGTGCCATCTCCTCGGGTTTCTTCTCCTCCTCACGAGTATATCTTCATGGGCTTTCTTTAGTTGGACTAATGCATGTTTCTTTTCTTTTGTGGTGACCCGAGCAGCAGATGGATCGAAGTTGGATAACTGCTCGATCAGCTCTTGAAGTTTGGCCACTGTGTCAGCTTTCCCAGCCTCTGTGTTATTCACGGCCTTCACACTGGTGGACAAATATTTGCCAACCTAAGCACCATCTACACATGAAATATGTTAGCCTAAGGACGGGTCCAATGACCAACTTTAAAATTATAATGTCTTGATTAGCGAACAGGAGACAAGAAGGGAACACTCACAGCTTGGAAGACGTGAATTCCCAGTCGCAAAAATTGCACCCGCTCTTGTTCACAAGCAATGAGTTGCCCTACCAAGGTAGGAAAGAGCTTCCCCATGTCGCGAAAGGCATCTCTTTCACCAAATTGATGTACCCCTAAGTGGATGTTAGGTCAGTTAGGACAGCTAGCCGGTCTAGGAGTCAAACAGCCACCGAGGAAAGCCCTCTTACGCCCGATCAAACCTGGCCCACTGCCAGCATGGGCCAGAGTGGTCTGGGGATTGCTGGAGCTGGCCTGCCCAAACCAGGTATGGGTAACAGGCACTTTGGTGAACTCCACATCCTAACCCTGAAAACTTTGTGGACTCCCGAGTCTAGGCATGATGACCCTTTCGATCTTGGGTCTTCACCACTTAGATATCTCCAGTATCCTATCCCCGCCTTGTGGCACCAAATTTTCTCATGCAATTCTGGCGATCCATGACAAGCTTGGTTGAAATCAGAATATAAGAGCAATCATTAGTCGAATGATATAAGTGATTCCAAAGGAAGCACATGCAGATATACGTATATGTAATTGTACAAAGAGCTATACACACACTATGCGGACCATCGTACGGCTTGGGCAATAGGCCACCAGCTATCACGACTATGTCCTGAGTCATCAGGGTCAAGTCAAACTCGTGCCCTATTAAGGTCCACACAAAACCCTCCCCTTAAGAAGCGCCCAAGCCATATGGGATCCTCATATGCTTAGCCTTTGCTCACTTTCGTGGTAGAAAGCTAAACTCCCCATGACTCTTCTCCTTTACAGAAAAAAACTCCTTCTTCCTGCGTGCCCCATACCTGGTATGAGTACCCCTCAACAACCTATAACCTAGATCGGCCCTCAAGAAGTAAAACCCTTTGTCGCCAGCTTTCTTTTTCATAATCACCTGGAGTAACCTCCAGAACTCGTTGACATTGCAAGGGGCATCAAAGATTTCCAGCACCAAGATGAACGCCAATAACACCCCGAATGAGTTTGGTGATAATTGTGCTAAGCAAACACCCATGCTACCTAACAATTCCCAAAGTAGCGGATGAAGGTGGAACCTTAGACCATTAACAAAATGCTTCGCATTGACGGTAATCCAACATCCATGGGGTGTATGCATCCTTTACTCTTTCCTAAAAAATCTAATCTCGTATTCCCTGAGGTCATAATTGTCGTAATAATACTTAGGTGTGTGAGGAACAATCGACACTATATCCTTGTACTTTTCTCGTGTCTTGTATTCGTTCTCCTCAGAGGCATCATCGGAGTCATCCTCCTCCTCTACGTCCTCTTGCCCGTACATATCCCCTATCAAAGAGTGTCGGCTCCCACATTTTGGTATCCTAAACATCTAACGGCACATAACCCAAATCGTGAAGCGGGTTATTAATTTTAACTTTAAAATAAATAAACTCTTGATTCACTAAAAAAAAGAGAAAAAGTGTTTTTGTCTACATTAATTTTGATCCTCCATATATGTATTTAAAACGAAATTGCAAACAATATAATAATCCTATTTTAGAGAGAATTAAAGAGGGATACAAAATATTATATATATATATATATATATATATATATATGCTTAGCTTGACTTGTAGCTAGTATATTCAGTTTATAAGATTATATGTGTAGATTAGTTTAATTTTTTTTGGAATTCGTAGTCATACACTCTAATTAGTATCTTAACGATTTAGAGGAATTTTGGTTTACAATATCATGGAATAAAATGAATGTTGTAATAATAAGGATCCTACATAAATTATACACTACAAGATTTCGCAGTATTAGCTACCGCAAATTAGCTACCGAAATTCGGTAGCTAGTCATTAGCTACGGAATTTCCGTAGCTAATGAGTTTACCGACGGAATTTCCGTCGCTTAAATTATTGGCGACAACCAATCGGTGGCCACACTTATTACCGACGGAATTTCCGTCGGTAATTCCATCGCTACGGAAAAGTGGCGACGGAATTTCCGTAGCTAATGACTAGCTACAAAATTTCGGTAGCTAATGTCCGGTAGCTAATGACTAGCTACGGAAAATCAGTAGCTAATGACCAGCTACGGAATTTCGGTAGGTAATTTGCGGTAGCTAATGACTAGCTACGGAATTTCGGTAGGTAATTTGCGGTAGCTAATGACTAGTTACGGAAAATCAGTAGCTAATGGTTCTTACCATTGGCACAAATTTGAAAATTTGATTAAACCCGTTACCCAAACCCTAACAATAGCGACCAAATGGCGGTAGCTAATATTTATACCCTAACAGTACCTACCGCCAATCGGTAGCTACTGACTAAATCAGCTACCGCAAGTCGGTAGCTACTAATATTCAAGTGCTTAAAATTGTGATTTTTCGACGATTATTTTAAATATAATTGGTTGTTTGTTATCAATTACGTCAATAACAAGTAATAATTAACTAAATAAACATAAAATGATGATTTCATTGCACAATCAAATGACATTACTAATGTCGGATCATAATAACAATGATACATAATGTCGTTTGTTTGTCAATACTATATATATGTATGTATCTCCCAATAGAACGTTAAATAAAGAATGTAACTTCACATCATAACCAATAATCACATTTCATCGATACATCAATCAACACGTCACAACGATATTTCAATCACATACACGAGACATGATTAAGTATAGAGGTGCGTAAAACTAATATATACGTCACACAACAATACATCAATCGTAATAACAAATTAATTACTAACAAATAAGTTAATTATTACTTATTATTGGTAATATTACTAAACTGAAAACATAAAGAAATCAAAATCACACAAAGAAATATACAAAAAAAAATAAAAAAAATTAACATTAGCTACGGCGAAGCGGTAGCTACTAATATTCAACGAACATTAGCTACCGCTAGTCGGTAGCTACTAATACTCAACAAATATTAGCTACCAGAATTCAGTCGCTACAAATATTCATCCTCATAGAACCCAGAAAATTGACAATTAGCTACCGATTTCCGGTAGCTAAATTTCAAAATTTTGGGCGCCCATGTGCGGGAGATTCAAATTTTCAAAAAATTCAAAACATTTGACCATTAGCTACCGATTTTCGGTAGCAAAACGTCGAAAATTTGGGCGGCCAAGAGAGGGAAATTCAAAATTTCCGAAAATTCAAAATTTTCAATCTCATATTATAAATATCCCTCAATTTTTCACACTACAAGAAAACAGGTCCAATAGGGACCGCCTATTAGGAACCGCATCGCGGTTCCGAACTATCAGCAACCGCGTTGGAACCGCATTGCGGTTCCAAAGAAACTGGAACCGCGTTGCGGTTCCAATTAACCATTGGAACCGCAGCGCGGTTCCAATTTCTTCCATTGGACCATTTGGAACCGCAACGCGGTTCCAACCCACCTAACGTTGAAATTGGGCTCTAAATTGGAGCCCAATTTCAACAAAACGATTGGGCTCGAATGAAGAGCCCAATCAAATATGACTTTCTGCAACCGCGACGCGGTTCCAGAAAGTCCTATAATTATATAAAAGTGCTGCAAATCGCGATTTAATCGCGATTTGCAGCTAACCCTAGCCCAAAACCGCCGTTTCGCCGCCTGCTTTCACCGCTCATAATTAGAACCGCATCCCGGTTGTTGTCCTTCTTACTAATTTTCTCTGAAAAAAAAAGGATGCAATATTCTTGTTTAAAAAAATGTGCAATATTCTTGTGCAAAAAAAAGGAATATATATTCTTGATTTAAAAAAAAATATGCAATATTCTTGTACAAAAAAAAAGGCAATATTCTAGGGAAAACAAAAGGTGCAATATTTTTGTATACAATAAAAGGATGCATTATTCTTGTAAAAAAAAAAAGGATGCAATATTCTAGGAAAAAAAAGGTGCAATATTTTTGTATACAATAAAAGGATGCATTATTCTTGTAAAAAAAAAAGGATGAATAAACTCTAAAATATCAATACATCGTAATAAAAATCTATTCTTCATCCGATGAATAATAATACTCTTCCTCCTCCTGAATATTCGATCCCATGTCGTCAAACATATCGAAAATGCTAAAATCTTGTGCTCTAAAGTGAAAACCGTCCCGAATCACAATTTGCATCATTGCCAGAAGTGTTGCCTTTCTGCAACCGCGTTGCGGTTGCAGAAACCAACGGTTATCTTATTTTGCAACCGCGTCGCGGTTGCAAAAACTTGTAGACGTTAGTTTTAGCAACCGCCACGCAGTTGCAAAACTAAGTAATACAATTAGCAACCGCAACGCGGTTGCAACTAGTAGCATTTGTAACCGCGTTGCGGTTGCAATTAATATTCATACTTCAAAATGACGTGTGTTCGATGATTTGAGATACCACGTTAATAGTTTAGTTAGTAAGTACCCTAATAATAGCCAAAACAATCATATTTTTTTATTACGTTGAAAATAAAGGTATTATAAGAAGATAACCCAAGTTCGAACAAAAACGTATATCCCTATATATGATGAGTACTTGAACAAGGGATTAGTAAGATGGTATATTCAATGAATCGATTAATGACATCTATACTTTAATTTGTGAATCAAATCATAATAACAAAGCAACAAGTTATGTATGATGGAAGTAGTTCATATATATATATATATATATATGTATGTATATGTAGTGCAACAAGTTCTACTATAGTAACGACTATAACGATCATTTCACTTCTAATTTACTCTTACATTCCTTAATTACTTGTTTTTAAACCATTTATTAGTTCATTACACATGTATTACTGATATATATTGATAAGAAACACTAACGCAATAAGGTAGATCAATAAAACAACGATTTTGATGATTGAATGTTATTTGAGTCCGCAACGCGGTCCCAATTAATGTCAATTGCAACCGCGACGCGGTTCCTAAAAGGACCAATTGAGACCGCAACGCGGTTCCTACTTATATTCATAGTATTAGGGACCGCATTGCGGTTCTTAATAAAATTCAAACGCGATGCGGGCTCAGAACTTTCAAAAATATTTTTAAAAACTTTCAGAGATTGCGTTGCGGTTGCAAAAACTTCAAAAATTTTAAAATTTTAGGCGGGATGTGGGGGGAAATTCAAATTTTCGTGAAAATTCAAATTTTCATACCTTTTTCTATATATACACACCTCAATCCACTCATTTATCCTATTACCCACCTCAATCCACTTCACTTTTCCATTCAACACTGAATTAAACAACAAGAAGAAAAAATATCTTTTATGTCTTTTTTCAAATTCAAATTCTTTTTTCTTCATCTCTTTTTTTTTTTCATTTCTCTTCTTCTTTTATGTTTAACATCTTTTTTCTTGTTCAACAACTTTTTTCTCTTTATTTCATTTCATTTCATTCATAATTAACTTTGTTTTTCATCTTTATTACATTTCTTTCATTAGTTTTCATCTTTACATTAATCTTTATTTCATTGATTTATTTGTTTTTATGTATTGATTTGCTATACATAACTAATGTATATTGATTTACAGAAATCTCTAATTATTAACAAAAACCAATAATATTCCAGTAATTTCCTGGAATATTATTGGTTTTTTTTTTATTTCGCTTGAAGAGTAATTGCAACCGCAACGCGGTTCCAGTTAATATTCATAATAATAGGGACCGCGTCGCAGTCCCAACGGTATGAATATTAACTGGAACCGCGTTGCGGTTCCTGCTATAGTTTTTGGGTTTCTGCAACCGCAATACGGTTACAATCCATTTTCAAATTTTTTAATTTTTTTATGAAACATTGGAACCGCGTTACGGTCCCTATTGGCTTTACGGACCGCGTGGCGGTTGCAAAATTTCTCGGTCGCTATTGCGCTTTTCTGGAACCGGGTTGCGGTTCCTGTTGCGAAGTGACCGAGCTCTTTTGCAACCGCGACGCGGTTGCAAATGGCCTTTTGCAACCGCATCCGGGGTATTTGGAACCGCGGCCTGTTTTCTTGTAGTGTCAATCTACAAAATAATCCCAACACTTCTCCAATCTAAAAACTATCCCTATCATTTCTTTATTTATCAAATCTATAAAATCATCCCAACACTCTCTTCAAATCATCAAAAAATCCTCACTTCTCCAATCTAAAAAACTATCCATATCATTTCTTTATTTCTTCATATCTTTCAATTTTTTTTCATTAATCAAATCCCACACTCTCTTCAAATCTTCAAAATGTTTCTCATTTCTCAACACTTTTTTCATATCTTCAAAACTCCAAACCTTTTTTATTTTGCAATCATTTTGTTAAAAAAACTTTCTTCGTTTATTTAAATGCTTGATAATGTTAAATTAACAAATCAACATTGATTTTCATATTGGTGAAACAATAAACCAACAAATTTCCAGAAAATTTTCGAAATTTTTTTTTAGATCTATAAATGTTATTACCTACCGCAATGCGGTAGCTAATAATATTCATGGCTTTAAATATTATTAGCTACCGCCAATCGGTAGCTAATAAGACTCAAGGCCTTAAATATTATTAGCTACTGCATGTCGGTAGCTACTAATATTCATAAAGTTAGCTACCAAAAATCGGTAGCTACTAATATTCATAATATTAGCTACCAAAACTAGTGACGGAATTTCGGTAGCTAACTCCACGGTAGCTACCGAAAAGCGGTAGCTAAATTTCAAAGTTGTGGCGACGGCAGTGGCGACGAAACTTCGGTTGCTAGTCATTAGCTACGGAAATTCGGTAGGAAAAGGACTTATTAGCTACCGAAATTCGGTAGCGAGTCATTAGCGACGCGATTAGTAGCTACCGAAAATTAGCGACGGAATTTCGGTAGGTAATGATCATTAGCGACCGCATTTGGGTCATTAGCTACCGAAAATGCGGTAGCTAATGACCGAAAATCTTGTAGTGATAATAAAACAACTTTTGAAAAAAAAATGATGTTATATAGAAATTATTTTCAAATTGATTAAATATAAATTGGAAAGGTCACATCTTAGTTTTCTCTTATGATTTAATAAATATTATAGTCTTTATTTTACTCTACACTATTTTCTCATTTTCACTTTTTGTACAATGCTCATGAAAGTCTGGTGTTTCTATAATTTAGTAATCTATGAGGACTTACTTGATAATATAACTCGTAAATAACGGTTCTCAGAAAGAGGTGTGAAATTTAAGCATGTCTGTATAAGCGTACGGACTGTGCGTCTATCACTACCGTTAAGTGAAATGTGCCACAAAATCCGAAGCCATTTTGCTCCCAATGATTTCATGTAAGACCATGTTTGTTTTGACATTTATAGATAACTAAATTACAACTTTATGTAAATGTATCCAAGTTTATTTCATATGATCACGAAAAGCAACAACATAGTACAAAGCGAAATCTTATTCAGTAAAACAAATGCGAAACCAAACAAATTGATCCATGTTTAACTTTGTGGTGGTTGATTTGCCGTCGGCGGAGTTGGAGGATTTCCCACAATCTTGATGCCACCAATGGTCACACCCTCGCCCTGATGCCTGGGTACCAACGTAACGAGTATTTCATCGTCTCCTTCAACGTCCATATCTTCGTATAGATCAGTCAGCTTCAAGCTGATCGAAGTCGTGGCAGTTTTGTTCGCGGTTTTGTGCGCCACTTGTGCGTAAGTCCCCGCATACGCCGCCTTGTCGAGCTCCACCACATTGTCATCTTCGTCGTTGACAAAAATATCGAACTTCAAGAATTTCGTTGTGTCGACGGTTATGTTTTCAAGCACGAGTGACTCGTCCGCTTTTCCTATTTTAGTCTTGGGGACTACAACCCTGACGATTTGATTTAATACAAGAGGAAAAACCGTATGTGCCTTTGGCGCGTTTGTCCCTGTTCTTATGATCTTAGCACGGGCCGTCTGAGGTGGTGGCCTATGATCCAGCCAGGGGAGGTCGATCCTCTGATAATCGTATCCCATTCTTAGATTGTCATAACAATCCTTCACCCTAACGCGCACGAGCTGCGCATTCTCATCATAGAACAAGAACGAAGCATTCAGGTGATCCGGGTCGTTGATCCTCTTAATGGGTACTTTGTTGTTTGGCAAGTGTTGCCACAAGTTCCACATACGGTCGACATTCGCGTGGTGGCAATAGAACAATGGATCGCGGCCAGCCGAGTAGAAATTGCCCATATCCTCACCCGCGGGCTGTCTTGGATCTCCGACCCAAGCATGCACCCCGGTGTGCGAGCCCCGTTCTGAGGACCCTGGGCCGGGATCGGGGTTGACTCCTTCCTTATAAGCCTTTCCCATAAAATCAATTGCGGTCGAGTTCCCGCGGATCATTTCGGTGTGGATAACTGTGAGGTTGTTCACTACCAATTGAAGGGGGTCCTTGCTCGTTGTCATGCCAAGATCAATCACGGCGGGGGGCATAGCCGCCGGATTCCTCTTTTCGTTGTAAAGAGCTGATTTTGGATCGACGAACATTGGAGGCATTGTCATGCCTTTCGGATTGTCCCAATTCCAAAACGGCAAGGCGAAAGTCGGGTCGTTGATCAGTTTACCTAGTATTCTCTCGTAGAAGTATAGGTACCATCTATGGAAAGGGAAGAAAAGCCAAGAATTATGGACTTGGATGTCGAGTGTGCCCTGTCCTGGTTGGTCGTAAGCCCCGTTACAATAAGCGCAGTGGATGTTCGCTTGTTGAATGAAGTTGCGAGGGTCGTCTTTAGGGAGGCTCTTCATGCGATCGATAGCAAGGTTGTACTTGAATATTTGTTCAGGGGTTACTCTGTGAGCACTAGGCCTGATTTTCATAATGAAAACAGGGGGGAGTTTGAAGTCGATGATCTTATCCGTGGCAGGAGGGCAGCAATTTAGCTCAACATCTTGACTATCGGTACGACGCAAATAGTGTGAGAGACCGCAATTGTCGAAGGGCGGTGTTTGTATGGGATTTGCGGATGCTTCTTGATCAGGAGAGATAAGGTTTGCGGCGCCATAAAGGCCGCCTAAACCGATAAGCATGTTGCGCCTATCGACCTTTTTGTCTCGTGAAGTTTCGATGTTTTTTGGGGTGTCGTTGGGGTTTTGGGTGGCAGCACAGGAAAATTGGAGGTGATTGTAGCGCTTTGTGTGCGTGATGAAATGCGATGGCTTCGCGAAGATGGGGCGCGGCGAGGGGCTAGGGCGTGGGGTGGTGGTGCATGGAATGTGAAGAGATGCCATGGCTGATGGCTCTTGTTGGGCTGTGATAACAAGTGCACAACTGCTTCTTAATTTATAATGGATTCACATTAAACTAAGATTCAACTCTAAATAGTTTGATTAGTATACAGAGCTGCATGTAAAGCGTACGTGTTTACTGTTACTTAGCTTGTCTCATTAGTTTAAAATATTCGATAAATATGACTAAGTTGCTCAAGAATTTAACTAAGTAGAGGTTAATTTCAAGTTCCAACTTACGTCAATTGACATTTAGAGCTCAACAGCATGCAGCTACTTTTTTTTTTCTTTTGACTAGTAACATGTAGCTACTTGACATTCCACCAGCCTATAAATCAATTCTAACTTTTATAATTTTTAAGAATCCTAACATATTGACACTACTTTTGCCACTTGCCCCTAACTTATTATAATCTTAATTAAATAATTTCATAATACCACTGATGCATATAAAAACGTGCATGCAGTCATTTATTGGTGTATTACAAAATTAGAATGCACTTTGTAGTAAATAATTCTCAAATTATAAAACTTATCACCATTAAATAGTTTGTTAAGTGATGAGGGTATTTTAAGAATAATATTGGGCCGGACTAAGAAGAAAGGCTAACTGAAATACTACATCGAACAGATGAAATTCGATACTAAACGAGCATCGAACGGATTTGGTTCGATCTAACGACTCGATCAAATCAGCTCAGTTCGATGCACTTTCCCCAATAACCACTGGGGCGCGCGGGACGGGGTTATAAATACCTCGTCCCCTGCCATTCTCAGCACGCATTCCAACTATCACCAACTCACTTAGCATCGAACCATTAGCATTCGATCGATATCTCCGAGTTTGATACACCGCGTTCGATCGAAGCAGACCGATTCGATACTCAGCAATCCAGCTTATTCTTACATCGAAGGACCCAAGTTGGATACACTTATAGATTGAAGGGCCCGTGTTCGATATTGGACCATCAGGCAAACTCTGTATCGAACGTCCCCGATTCGATATTACTTATATCGATTTCCTGCTGTTCGATACACTATTTATATTTTGTAATTTCATTTATTTAGCCTAGTCAACTTGTAATAGGTGTTCCGGACCAAACTAGTCTGAATTCTATTTGATTATCATTATTTTGGCAATTGATCAGCCCTTTGTAACATTTACGGTATTTTATTACCCGGTTAAAATAAGACCAAAATATTGGCGCCGTCTCTGGGAACACTATATTTTCGAGTTTATTAGGCATGACGTCTAGAATTACCAGATGGCGTAATAGAGTCGTGGAAAGCACAAATGCAGAGGTCGACCGAGCGACAGCAACCACGGCTTCGCTCCCGAACAATCTGAGAGATGAAATAATGACCATGGTCAAATTCGCACTAGCTGAGTGTTTGGCCCCCGTGTCGCCGATGCAAGCACCACCGCCGGAGGGACGTGCTGAGGCAATAAGGGAACAAGCTTTCGCAGCCATACGTCCGAAAAAAGCAAACAAGGAGAAGTCCCATCGGGATGGCATAAGAGAGAGACCTGACTCGGTGGAGGTCCAAAATAAGGAGAAATCACATAGTGAAGACCGCAGAGACAAACCAAAGTCGATGGAGGTTCAATGTAGGAGGCACCATGACAAAAGAAGAAGAGAAAGAGAGGAAAGTCGGAACGATGAACCAAGAAGACAATAGGAGAATAATGAGAGGAGACGTGCGGAAAACCGCGACTTCAGGAAGGAGCACGATGAGGTGGTAAGAAATCTAGAAAGGCTTGAAAGGAAAAAATCAATGGCCGCAAGCTGAATGGAGCGAATATGAAGTGCTCTGAGGAGCTCTCCTTTCTCTGAAGAAATAGAGGCGGAGATCTTAGGGCACAGGGAGAAGATCCCCGAATTGCAAACTTACAACGGAAAATCTGATTCTCGCGATCATCTTTTCCATTTAGACAGCAAGCTAACTTTGTACGGATTCAAGAAGAACGTACAGGCCAGAATATTTGTCACTACCTTGCCTGGGGTAGCAATGGATTGGTTCACTCGAATTGTTCTAGGGTCGATCAAAACCTACAAGCAGATGAGAAACATGTCCGAGGACCAATTCTCAAGTCAGGCAAGACTGGTTTTGGACCATTCCCATTTATACTCAATGAAGCACGAAATCAATGAGAGTCTCAAGGATTTCATGAGGCGTTTCAACGCGGAGCTACTTAGAATAGACATCCCAAGTGGAAAGATGGTAATGAGTATACTCTTCTGAGAAACTACCAATACGATCTTCAGCGAGGACTTACTCAGGCAGAATCCCAATACTATCGAAGAAATAAACAAGATAGCGCAGGGGGTGGTCCACCATGAAGAGATTATGGCAACCAAGTTAGTCGTTATCGCGCCCCCTAAAGAGAAAGAGAGAGTAAGGGAGGATCAGAACCGCAACAACAGCAATAACAAAAATAGGAACAATAGGTACCGAGACACATCGCGAAGGCGATACACGCCCTTGAATTCTAGCATCATGACAGTGTCCGGCATGGCGAAAAGGAAAGGGTGGCTGAAAGAGCGCAGACAGGTGAAGGATTCAAAAGCAACAAGGTATTCGAACCAATTCTACAAATACCACAATCAGAAGGGCCACGATACCGAGGATTGCAAGGATCTCAAGGACGAGATCGAAAGACGGGTAAAAGATGGCAAACTCGTGGAGTTTATAAAAAAGATGAAAGAGCAAGAGGACAACGCTGATAGGGATAGATCACTATGGCCCAGAAAAGACAAGTAGAAGATGATTGACCATCCGCATATGTTGGAATATCCTCAGACTGGAAACGGCAACGTCACAAGGGGAATGGTAAATATGATATCAGGTGGCCCAATGAGGGCGGATTCCACGAACGGCAGAAAGAAGATTTCAAGGCTCGTTGAATCAGACAGGTTTGTCGATTTTGCTAACATTTTAAGAATCGAGGAAATGCCACAGGAAGAGATCACTTTCTCAACCGCGGATATGCGCAAGCTCAGCCCCCAGGCCATTCAAACGGCAGATTTGGATTCCCCGTTGGTGATAACGGTGGACATAGCCAACTTCGGCGTAACTAAAATGATGGTAGACCATGGCAGCTCAGTTAATGTGCTATTCAACTCCACATTGAAAAAAATGGGGCTGAATGGCGAGATATTGGAATCGATAAGAACCTCGCTTCATGGATTCGGAGGCCCGAAGATAGTGCCTCATGGATTGATTACGCTCCCCACCTCATTGGGAATCGCGCCTCAAAGGAGAACACTGCTGGCGAGTTATGTGGTTGTTGATATGACTTTCTTTTACAATGGTATCATAGGAAGGGCAGCGTTGAACGCGCTTCGAGCTTTGCCGTCAACTTACCACCAAATGGTTAAATTCCCAACTCATGTTGGAACAGGTGAAGTGATCGCAGACCACATTGAGGGCTGGAAATGCTATATGGTATCGCTCCGAGCACAACCGCAGGCAGAACAAGAAGCAGCGGGTGCAGTGGCTCCCATGGAGATGGAGCACATTGATT
Source organism: Linaria vulgaris (assembly GCA_948329865.1). NCBI lineage: Eukaryota > Viridiplantae > Streptophyta > Magnoliopsida > Lamiales > Plantaginaceae > Linaria > Linaria vulgaris. The sequence continues at coordinate 45,533,208 of OX415253.1, forward strand.
GAAGTGCCCCAATTTAATTTTTGCAAGTCTTCAATTTTCCGAATATCTGAAACAACTTTAATTCGTCCCCTCTGCCCTAACAAGCATGAGGGGCAAGCATGTACTAACTCAAAACAGGGACACCGGAGACTTAAGCCGCGAAGGCTACCTTGAAGGACATTGGAGAGTGGATTTTGTAATCAAAACCCTCCCCTATTCTCTTTATATGAATTCGTTTCCAAAAGAAACCCGTTTGATTTATCGATTATATTATCATATGTATAATTATGAAATATGAAATAACTCACTATGCGAAGGCATGCATAATCTCAATTTTATGCAGGACCTGAAAAAGGTTCACTCCGAAGATGAAAAGGACGAACATTTTGTCCCAAGTGGCAATGCAGGATCCAAGAAGGTTCATTCCCACGAAACAAGGAACGAACACTTGGTCCCAAGCAACAAATGCAATCCATAAATCCAAAATAGATGAAAAAATGGACGGACACTCTGTCGAAAGTGGCAAGTGAACTCCGCAATTCCCGAAATACAAAAAAGAGACGGACACTCTGTCCAAAGAGGCAAGTGAACTCCGCAATTCACAAAATACAAAAAGGGACGGACACTCTGTCCAAAGTGGCAAGTGAACTCCAAAATTCCCAAAATACATAAAAGGAACGGACACTCCGTCCAAAGTGGCAAGTGAACTCCGCAATTCCCGAAATACAAAAAAGGGACGGACACTCTATCCAAACTGGCAAGTGAACTCTGCAATTCCCGAAATACAAAAAAGGCACGAACACGCTGTCCAAAGTGGCAAGTGAACTCCACAATTCCCGAAATACGAAAAAGAGACGAACACTCTATCCAAAGTAGCAAGTAAACTCCGCAAATCTCGAATACGTAAGAGGAACACACATGCTAACCAAAGTGGCGCGAGATAACCGTGAATCCTAAAAAAACAAAAATGGAATGACCATTATATCAGTTGTAATAAAATATTAATCCTACATCTCAAAGAGAAACATACACATTTCACAAATACGAAATGACGCTATAGTTGTCAAAAAGATAAAATGCAATCATAGCAATTGAAAGAAAAGACAATGAATACGAGCCAAATAAAAAGCATATCATCGAAAAATAACATGGATAACGTGCAATTACGATGCAATTATTCAAATTGTTTAAAACATTAAAAGGCGACGCAGCGCCAGAAAACAGAATGAAAATTTTTCATTACAAAATAAAAAGTCGAAGCACTTAGGCGTCGGCGTCATCCTCATCTTTGGAAGAAGGATAGACGGGCGGCATCGTTGGCGGTGAAGAAATTCCCCGATAAACGAGGTTGTCGCTCTCGAGAAGCACAATGAACTCATTCGGAGAAGCTGGTTGATCATTCGCGGTGGGGGGCAGAATCTCTCTATTAGGCCTCAATGAAAGATCGAACCAAGCAAGGTCGAAGTGCCCGCGGACATATTTGGTGCAGTAGAACTGTTGCACCGTGAGCACCTGAGCTTTTTGGGCTTCCCGGGCACCCCTCTGAGTACTTATCTCTCAAAAGGTATTGCTCCGGAGGAACTCCTGAGCAATTTCAACTCCTTGCTGCACAGAAGGAACCTGTACAATGTTAAAGAGATTAACAAGGAAGAATAAAAGAATAAAGACTTCTACTCAAGTAAAATTACTCTACCTCACTAAGGTCGTGAGCATATCCTATCTCCTCGGCCGGCTCAGACCTTTCTTTCTCGAGTACGGCAACTCATTTTGCCAGCTCACCTTTGCTGGACGAAAGATTGCTCACTTGCAATTGAAGCCGATCGACGGCCTCCTATACATGCCTCGCTGCTTCTGTATCACCGGCAGCTCGAGTTGCATACTCCTTCACCTTTTGCAATGCCTTCTCCTTATCCTCAAGAGCGGCCCTTAAAGCATCAGGGCCACTGCCACGGAAGTCAACCCCGACCTGTTGTTGTCCATGAGCCTGGACTAACCCAGCGAACATGGTGTCCACTATCCCGCCACCCTAAAGAGCAAATATCACGGAGTTAAAGGACGATATGCAACAAAATACATATGTGATGCAAAGTAGCCAAAAGATAAACTATTATCGCGCTTAAAAGATGAAGAGCGTTCCGCTCCTCCGCGGTTGCCGAACATGTGGTAGACAGCGTTGGGGGGATAACACCCCCAGTTCGAGAACGAGTTTGCTGGACTCTCCTCTGTTTAGCTTGAACAGCAGCCTCGATATTGACACATTCATCGGCTGCAACACCTTTAAAACCTCCTACATGGCCGAGATCGTCAAGAGGGGGAGTAGTCGCGCGACCTTTCCCCAAAATATCCTCAAAAGGATAACTTAGAGCCTCAACGGGGGCCGACGCTGATCCCTCAGCTGCTGTTTTCTTACCCTTATTCTTCCTCTTCCTTGGGGGAGGTATCAGAGGAACAACGGTAGTCTGAGAACCCTCGTTCTCAGTGACAAGGGCTCGATTGATCCTGGCGTGGCGGTCCATGATAAATTTGCCTGAAAAGAAAGACACATATTAGCATCATCAAAAGAATAAAAGCAACACACGAGCTCGACTAAAAATTGCAGAATTTATACCAAGCGTAAATCTCCCATTATGCAACAAAATACATGTGATGCAAAGTAGCCAAAAGATAAACAATTATCGTGCTTATAAGATGAAGAGCGTTCCGCTCCTCCGCGGTTGCCGGACCTGTGGTAGACGATGTTGGGGGGATAACACCCCCAGTTCGAGAACGAGTTTGCTGGACTCTCCTCTGTTTAGCTTGAACAGCAGCCTCGATATTGACGCATTCATCGGCTGCAACACCTTTAAAACCTCCTGCATGGCCGAGATCGTCAAGAGGGGGAGTAGTCGCGCGACCTTTCCCCAAAATATCCTCAAAAGGATAACTTAGAGCCTCAACGGGGGCCGACGTTGATCCCTCATCTGCTATTTTCTTACCCTTATTCTTCCTCTTCCTTGGGGGAGGTATCAGAGGAACAACGGTAGTCTGAGAACCCTTGTTCTCAGTGACAAGGGCTCGATTGATCCTGGCGTGGTGGTCCATGATAAATTTGCCTGAAAAGAAAGACACATATTAGTATCATGAAAAGAATGAAAGCAAAACACGAGCTCGACTAAAAAATGCAGAATTTATACCAAGGGTAAATCTCCCATTATGCAACAAAATACATATGTGATGCAAAGTAGCCAAAAGATAAACTATTATCGCGCTTATAAGATGAAGAGCGTTCCGCTCCTCCGCGGTTGTCGGACCTGTGGTAGACGGCGTTGGGGGGATAAACCCCTAGTTCGAGAACGAGTTCGCTGGACTCTCCTCTGTTTAGCTTGAATAGCAGCCTCGATATTGACGCATTCATCGGCTGCAACACCTTTAAAACCTCCTGCATGGCCGAGATCGTCAAGAGGGGGAGTAGTCGCGCGACCTTTCCCCAAAATATCCTCAAAAGGATAACTTAGAGCCTCAACGGGGGTCGACGCTGATCCCTCAGCTGCTATTTTCTTACCCTTATTCTTCCTCTTCCTTGGGGGAGGTATCAGAGGAACAACGGTGTCTGAGAACCCTCGTTCTCAGTGACAAGGGCTCGGTTGATCCTGGCATGGCGGTCCATGATAAATTCACCTGAAAAGAAAGACACATATTAGTAACATCAAAAGAATGAAAGCAAAACACGAGCTCGACTAAAAAATGCAGAATTTATACCAAGCGTAAATCTCCCATAATAGCGAACTGGCGATAACCCAGCTAAAGACAACACGCGATTCTCTACCAGTATCTTAACGTTAAACTGGTGATCGCAAACTAAGTTAGGGACAAAATTACAGTCCCATGAAGGTGGGCGTACACTAGGCGGTATTGCAACTCTTGCACCCCCAAACCAATCACAGCGATACGCCGCAAATTCTCCCTCATAGCTCTCCTGAACGTATAAGTAACATTTTTTCCAATTCTTTCCATTAGCTAGTGGCCCCGCCACTGAGAAACTTGCGATGCCTTAGAGCTTTCACATGGTAGAAACCTACTTCCCTTCTACAAACTTCGAAGAGGGCCCAAAACTGATCGGGACCCTCAGGTTCGCCTCAAGCCTTCATCAGGATGATAAAATCGATAATTTATCCGAACGAGTTCGGTGTCAACTGACTCGGCACAATCCCAATGGACCTCAAAATAAATTTGACCTCGACAAGTATGGGAAATTGTAACCCGTTGGCTAGCTGACCCACGAAAACTGTGAGGTAACCCGGCGGGGGTGAATCCATGCGCTCGTCCAATAACTAACTTAACCTATTGGCTATGTTAAATATTTCGCGCAAGGAAGATTGGCTATGCTGCAACCGCGACACGTAAGTATTATACGTCATCTCTGAGACCTCCGCTTAGTCATCAATCTCCCTATTGATGGTTCTATATCTTCACCTGCTTCACTGGACGCACAATGATCCTCGAATGAAGATGATTTCAAATTATCGTCCCCACCTTACAAGGACGACTGATCATTGTTATCACCTAGATGATCACCCCTAGGCGAGTCAACATAATCAATGTCGATAAGCTCATTCTCATCTTCTCGAGGTATACTCGAACCCGCGTGAGCACTTGCAGGGCCCAACATAGTGAACTGGAGCTTGAGCCGCTACTAGACTCACTCCCTGAGGTCGATTCAGATCTCACCATCTTCACCGACACAAACTAAAATAAAAGAAAAGAAAAACGGTTGACTACGAACGAATACGTCACTCTCGGCACTCACGACATCTACGGGACAGGTTCAAATAAGCATTCAAAAAGTAAAAATAACGTGACCCGCAAAGTAAGCACATAATCGTTTACCTTAGTTACAGGTGGAAAATCGACAACGATGAGAAGCAAATTTCCTGGAAAAAGTACAAAAAATTGTTAAAAGAAACTAGATGCGAAACCTACACATTCAGCGAAAAGCAGAAAAAAAATTCTAAGGCATTAGATCGAACGATATATCGTTCGATACATCTAGCATCGAACAAAGTGCATTTGATGCACCATGTATCGAACCACTCCCGTTCGATACTACTTACGTTTAAGAGTGAGTTCGGCAGAAGGAGAAATGAGCTTCCCCAACACTTCCGTCCTTTATATAGACGCTGGAAAGGCCCGTTAGGCCCATTAAACCAAGCATCGAATCGTGCCGATTAGATATACATTCTGCATCGAACGCCTTTGGTTAGATCTAACGATAAAAATGTGCGATACTTACATCGAACCACCAACGTTCGATGTAGACTGCACGATCGAACAAAGAACGTTCGATCGACGACATCAACATTAATAAAGGTTCAGGAACGATATACTTAGATGCACGTCTTTCAGACAACGCCGCCTCCCAATCAGAGGCATGTTTTTCAACGACAAACGTTCAGGTCTCCATAATTGGAACCCGGTCTCAATTCGAAACCGCCTTCCAATCGGGGGCATGATTTTCAACATTATCAACATAACAATCATAACAATACAAATCAAACATATATTTTATAAGTTTGAAACCCGCCCTCTGATCGATACCGTCTCCCAAACTGTATATGATGAGGGTATTTTAGGAATGGCCCAATACTAGTATTGGGCTGGGCAAGAAGAAAGCATAACTGAAATACTACATCGAACAGGTGAAATTCGATACTAAACGAGCATCGAACGGACTTGGTTCGATCCAACAACTCGATCGAACCAGCCCAGTTCGATGCACTTTTCCAACAACCACTGGGGCCCGCGGGACAGGGGTTATAAATACCCCGTCCCCTGTCGTTCTCAACACGCATTTTAACTATTACCAACTCACTTAGCATCGAACCATTAGCATTCGATCGATATCTCCGAGTTCGATACATTGCGTTCGATCGAAGCACTGATTTGATACTCAGCAATCCAGCTTATCTTACATCGAAGGACCCAAGTTCGATCAACTTATAAATCGAAGGACCCATGCTCGATATTGGACCATCAGGCAGACTTTGTATCGAACGCCTCCAATTCGATACTGTTTAGATCGATTTCCTGCTGTTCGATATACTATTTATATTTTGTAATTTTATTTATTGAACCTAGTCAACTTGTAATAGGTGTTCTGGAGCAAGCGAATCCAAATTTTATTTGATTAATATTATTTTGGCAATTAATTAACCCATTTTAACATTTACAGTGTTTTGTTATCCAGATAAAATAACATCAAAATATTAAGTGTATTGCGTTACCTATGTTAACCATTACATATTTAATATTTTATTATCTAACAGTAGGCCGCCCCGTGTTACCTATGTTAACGATTACATATTTAATATTTTATTATCTAACAGTAGGCCGCCCAACACTTTCATCCATGTCACCTAGCGAAGGAAATCACTGTCTTTCGATTTGAATATTCATCACTAATTGTAACATCTAGATAAAGTTATGATTATAAAAAACTCTCGTGAACGTTAATTTCGCATGTTGCATATATTTAATTATGTAAAGATTTATGACCTACGATACTGTCCAACCTACCCCGAGATATGACAGTTAAGCTTTTTATTTAGTTCGTAACTTATAGATTACAGGGATAAAAGTCTCCCAACCTATGATCTTTTGCGCAATGTATCCTGAATTAAGTTTATAAACGTTTTGGTCCTTAAATTATATGATGTATGTTCGATTTATTCCAGTTGTGCATTTCCGACCATTTTTGGCTTGGATATTCCTCTCTACTCGACTCATATGTATTGTACTGGGAATTTTGACTTGTTAGTCCTTTATAGTAACCACCTTTCAAATTTAGTCCTTTATAGTGCATCGGGCCGTTTTTGGTCCTCTAAAGTAACCAAAATTTCAATTTTGGTCCTCCGGCAATAATTTTTGATTAATTTGACCGGACTTCAATCAAATTTGGGGATATTTTCAATTTCCCCCCAATATAATTTTATGTAATTACACTTAGACCCTAAATATTGAAATAATTATATTTACAATTTAAATAATTTTGATATTTAAAAAATGGTTGGTAGTGATTTTTGTGGTTCAAGAGCGGGTCGGGGGAGGCGGGGTTAGTGGAGGGGTGGGTTGGCGGAGGCGGGGTGGGTGGTGGGTTTTGGTGGTGATATTTTGGTGGTGCAGGGGCGGGTGGGGGGTGGTGCAGCGGCGGGTCGGGGGAGGCGGGGTTGGTGGAGGTTGGTGGTGTCGTGGTGGGTGTTGATGGTGCAGGGGTGGGTGGGGGCGTGGTGTCGTGGTGGTGTAGGGGTGGGTTGGGGGAGGCGGGGGTGGGTGGTGGGTGGTGGGTTTTGGTGGTGATATTTTGGTGGTGCAGGGGCGGGTGGAGGGTGGTGCAGCGGCGGGTCGGGGGAGGCGGGGTTGGTGGAGGTTGGTGGTGTCGTGGTGGGTGTTGATGGTGCATGGGTGGGTGGTGTCGTGGTGGTGTAGGGGTGGGTTGGGGGAGGCGGGGTGGGTGGTGGGTGGTGGATTTTGGTGGTGATATTTTGGTGGTGCAGGGGCGAGTGGGGGGTGGTGCAGCGGCGGGTCGGAAGAGGCGGGGTTGGTGGAGGTTGGTGGTGTCGTGGTGGGTGTTGATGGTGCAGGGGTGGGTGGGGGCGTGGTGTCGTGGTGGTGTAGGGGTGGGGTGGGGGAGGCGGGGTGGGTGGTGGGTGGTGGGTGGTGGGTTTTGGTGGTGATTTTTTGGTGGTGCAGGGGCGGGTGGGGGCGTGGTGTTGTGTTGGTGTCGTGGTGGTGCAGGCCTGCAGGGGCGGGTGGGGGGAGGCGGGGTTGGTGGAGGTGGTGCAGGGGTGGGTGGTGATGGTGCAGGGGTGGGGGGTGGGGGGTGGGGGTGGGGGTTGGATAATAATATATATATATATATATATATATATTTTTTTTTTTTTAACTAAATAAAATAAAAATTATAATCAATTTTTATTACTAACATAAAATAAAATAAGATTATTTGTATTTTTAATGTTTCCTTAAAATTTTAAAAAATAGCTTATGCTTTATTTGTTAATTTAAACTCAAATTCGTACGAAAATATGTGTTATTTAAAAAATATTAGGGTGTGAGTGTAGTTGTATAAAGTTTTAGGGTAAAAAATGCAAAAATAAAACTTAGATCTAAAGTCATATGTGCCATAATTCCGGGGAATAATGGAATATTTCGGCACCGGAGGACCAAAATTAAAATTTTGGTTACTTTAAAGGACCAAAAACGGCCTGAGGCACTATAAAGGACTAAATTTGAAAGTTGGTTACTATAAAGGACCAAAAAGTTAAAATTCCCGTGTTGTACTAGATGTATAGTAGTTAGTGTAAAAAAAGACAAAAAACACCTCCAAATGAGGAACCGGCCACAAAAAGACCTGAAAGGCGCCACGGGATTTGCCCATTTTTGGCTAGAATATTCATCTCTACCCAACTTATATATGTTGTACTAGATGTATAATGGTAGTTGGTGGCGGAAAAAAAAAGGCAAAAAAACACCTCAAATGAAGGAATAGTCCGGCCACAAAAGACCGAAAATGCATAACTAGGATAAATCGAACAGACACGCTATAGTTTAAGGACCAAAGCACTTATAAAATTTATTCAAGAGGCATCGTGTAAAAGAGGTTATAGATTGGGGGGCTTCATGTTTTTATCCCTATATTATATTTGATTACTATATGTCTAACACTTGTTTTTTTTCTTTTTTCTTTCTTTCTTTGTATGATACTAACACGTAGGTTATTATAGGGCATCTTACCTCGTTGTATCTTATTAGCCTGTTGGTAAATTTATATACTATTTGTCACAGGATTTTTTGATTATTTAGTGTTTTAGTTGCTTGTATGTATTTATAACTTTTATAAATAATAGACCTTTTTCAATATCCATTATATGTATATTTCTCTTGTCAAAATGATGGTTCATGAATCTTAAGATGAAATCAGAGTCAAACCAGGATCTATCCTATATCTTTCTTTTTAGAGTTGCTCGAACGTTTACTTGCCTATGGAGGTAGCCTAAGCCAGCCTTCTTCTATAGATCCGCTCCTTGTCTCTTTTCCATTTTCTTCTCTCTGGTGTTCAAGCTCAGAAATAGATTTTTCTTTGTCTATTAGCTCGCAGTCTTTCTTGGACTTTCTCACAATTCAATTCGCTCCAAAAGACTGCCATGATTCTATACTCAAAACATCTTCGTCACTTTCGTGTATCCATCGTATGGCTGCCCTTTTGGGGTTCCTAAGGGACCACCAATTCACTTTGCGCAGATTGATTGAACACGAAAACCTTCCACTAGCAGACAGTCGTGTTTTTCGCAGGATTTATTGTTACTCATGTTAGCATTCTCACTTATGATATATCTAGGTCTTGTCACCAAAAACCTTCCCCCGATTAACCGCTACAGACACTTGAAAATGCAGCTTTTAAGATCTGACCGCTTCGGCGAATCACTTAAGCCCTGATACATTTCTTCAAATGATGGCAGCTTCCAAGCCCACCTCTTGGTTGTCATCGCTCGATCACTTCCTTTTTCACCAAGTGATTGCTCAGGAAACTTAGCATGGTAAACATACGTCCCTAGTATTGTAATTACTTTTAATCTATTGAAAATTTGTTGAGCTACTATATTCAGAACCTATTAGTTTTAACACACTCTTGAGAATAGAACTGATGTTCACCTTGCCGCAATGAAAGGGTCTGATCCTCGACTCGAGTCCTGTTTTGAGAGTGTCATGTCCAACAGTGCAAGGCAAATATTTTTACGGGCTTAGATGCAAGACATTAAGGTGATGGGACATCAAAGCCATTCAAATTACGAGCAAAGAAGAAAGACACGGGCGAGCAAAAATGAAAATCAGGAGTGAGCATGCAAGGTTGTCACAAATGTTATGCCAATTAAGTACAACGCATATGCTTTGCCATGTCTGCAAAACACTTTGATAGAAATTTATAAATCTAACAGATCTCGAAAAACATTATCTGAGAACTAGAGTATAAAATGCAAGACCAACAAAATAAGATCACAAAAAAAATACACACTTTAATTAAAATCATCAATACACGTCAATTTAAGCGAAAATTATCATCCCCTTCTATTCACTGGAAAGTTAGCTCCAGAAAACAATATAAATGGGGATGTTGCATACTACAGACAAGCTCCGGCATGAATGATGAAATCAACAAGGATGTTAGATGGCATAGTCGGCTAAAAAAGTAAACCTAGAAACTAATATGTAGTAGCTCTGATTTACTTGTTCTTCATTTTTCATGACAAAACCTTTTAACTCCATACAAGAATGTACTAAAAACTGGAAATGGTAAAATAGTCTGGATTGTCATCGTTATAACTAACTTACTAACATATATATTCGAGCAACAGATTTGAAACAACTAGGACCAGATATGGAAATTCATCCGTCCTATATATGTACATACAGTTCCACAAACCTGATACACCTCAATCTGATATTTAATTCAATGAATACCACTGGTGGCTAATAGTTCCGTATCTGAAGCATGAGAAAAGGCCTGATAATTTGTATTGTGCGTTATGGTTTTTCTAGCCTGCTAAAGCCACAGTTGCCATCGCCATAAAGTTTATGAGGCTGAGCCGCTAAACGAATCCATTATACAAGCCACTCCGGATTAAGCTAGCAACATTGTATCTCCTCCATAGTTGGTGCCTACAAAGAGAAGGCGTAAACACTTCACACCTCCTGAAGCTTACTCTAATAACAGCGAATAAGTACTTGAACACACCCTTTGACATCAAGAAAATCATAAGATTTGAATAATTAAAGTGAACCCCCCCCCCCCCCCCCCCCCTCTCTCTTCTGATGGATCACTTTTTCTTTTACATGTTTTGAAGCTACATGGGGTATCTTTGTAATTACTGGAACAGTCGTGGAGGTCTTCGTAACAAGATAACACCTCATGGGGGTGCAGATGTAATCACCTCAAAAGAAAATATTGTTTTGCATATTTCCTACTGTTGAGGTGGATATGGAACAAGATAATAATACCTCATGTCTAATGATGAGAGGCTCAGAGCTATTGCCATGCAACTCCTGGAGGACTAGTCCTCAATCGAGCCTCAGCTAATGAAACGGCCATGGCCAGCATCATTTGCTCCTCAAAACTTTCCGGAGCAATAGCTCCCGAAACAGGTTGAAGACCGCATTGGTTTTCATCGTGTTGTGGGAGTGCAGAAGGCCGTGCAACATTACCAAATTCATGAGAACCGTCATAGCTAGTTCCAACGTCACCCACGTCAGATCTATGACCGACCCATTGCCCACCACCATCACCGTTCATTGCCAATTGGCCATTATTTGAGGCCATAATACCCGCCTCAGCTGGAAGATAACTTGCAGACTCATTGTCCCCTTGACCCGAAAATCTGCTACAGCCGGGCATGTTATATGCGGACGAATTACCACCATAGCCACTAGAAGTCTCTCCATTAATGTGCTGATGTTCAGCAAGGCTTGCAATTGCACAGGCAAGACCAGTGGAAGGCGACAGAGATGATGATGATCCAGTTAGTGGAGCAGCTGCCATTAAGGAGCAGCGATCTTCTGTCACATATTGTTCAGACTGGGTTGCATCGCTATACGAGGCCTCTTGACGCTTGCCGTTTTCCTATCATTACCAATGTAATATATTAAAACTCATTGACAATTTAGGGAATAAGTTCTTTTTAACGCTAAGATGACAGATAACAAGTTAGAAAGATCAGTAGAGATGCCCACGGTTTAAAATTGCTTTAAGATTATTTGAATTTCTATACCCTTGTAGCTGTCCTAATCTCAATGAAGATATAAATGAGATGATATAGACTAAGATACGCAAAACTTAAACAAAAAGAATCTAATCAAGTAAACAAGAAGAAAAAAAAACCGTGTATTCGAGAACTGTAATCACCTGAATAGACAACCAAATAGCTTCCATGACCATTATGTCTTCAAGATCCAAGTCAAACTCATCCTCCCTGAAAGCAGAAAAGCAAGGGCATTAATGATCCAATAAACAAAAGTCAAGACCATTAGACAGTTTGTAATCAATATCACATTGTCGTTTTTTGAAAACAAACCACTAAGTATAAAAAGAGATAATTCTTGGACGCGTTTCACATGTGCTGTCATATAAACATGTCACTTGCTTTTGGTTGGAGTGAACAAAGGAAGTAGATAATGGCAAAAGCTCAGGGTTAAAAGAGTTACTTCCCTCAAAGCATTGCTCTGGTCGAGAGATTGATAAAGCAATTAAAAAAAATCTTTTACTTCTTTCATACGTTTAGTGCATACTCAAATGTTATCTTAATTTGATTAAAACATTAAGATTACACCAAATCTTTTAATGTAAAATTCATATTTCAGACAATGGTATTAGGTCATGCATATTGATGCAGGCAGGGCCCCCCGTTTGTAGATATGATTCCTATGTTAACACTTCAGGCTATTTATACACACCCAAGACCTATCGGGAGACCAACTAAGAAAATGTGGACCTGTAAACCTTATGAGGTAACACGAGGGCATATTTTCTGTTTGGTTAGAAATGTCACAACAAGCTACCACCTTGAAATTTGGGGGTCTAACTAAATGCTCAAATGAGGATAGATACCAAGGAAAGTAATGAACAACAACAGGAACTAAGCATTTCATGTTGCTGAGGGGATAATTATGACTTCAAGCCTCTAGTAGCTCGTTTATGTAATTGCACCCTTGACCTTTCCAGTATTTCTTAGTACTGCTTAAAGCGGTATGAAGGAGAGTCTTCTTTGTTCATCAGCAGAAATGATACTTAATCAATTTCATCTATCATTGAACAACTAGCGTACAAAAGACAAACGAGTAGAACCAAGATAAGCAGGTTGGTATAAAATAGACTTTTATATGAAAAACGAACTACAGAAAATGACCAATCACACACACTTGAGAATAAATTAACAGTAGAACATCTTAAAAGATAAGAAGGTAACTACTTAATTCAAGAGTTTTGGCTAAGTACATTAATCAAGATTAGAGGTGGAAAACCTCATGAGGTGATTACCACTGAAACAAAACATCCAGCTCCATTAGTGCTAATTCTCCTATTCGACTATAAAATTTCTTTGTGTGTAACTTGATATCAACCAAACTTTTAAAAGTTGCGCTAAAAACTAAAAATAACGTAGATGGGTCACTTTTATTGTACCACACTTGTCCATTGTGGATTTCATTATCATACAATCAACTCCAGCTCAATCATTTTACTATAATATTACAGGGAGATTTACCTTATTCCGGAAATTGACCTAGCACATTCATTCAATGGATACTCTCTGATCCAACCTGAAGGCTATTCACTAGGCAACTTACTCACCAACAGTGAAAAAATGTTATTACTTTACGTTAAAGCTAACTCCCAGATTTTGCTCATGCTTGTATCTCAAAACTACATCTACAAGGTGAAGATTCCATTTAAAGGTCGCCCTATTCTCAGTTTGACACTTAAACCCACAGACTTTGAAGAACATCACAAACCAAATAAACCAAGTAAATTCTATACAAGATCAGATGTGATATAGTAAATTTATCTTACTCATGCACAAAGGACATTTGAAGGTCATACGGATTGATATGATCATGAACTAACTGAGAACACCTTACTAAATGGAATGATTGACGAAGAATTCATATACAACTAACGATGTTTCTTGTTTGGTCCATATAGTCTACATATACAAGTAGAGAGCACATCACTTTGGCATTCTACACCCAAATGCAAAGCGAGATAATTAAGTCTACTTCCATGAGGTTTGGCCTTACTACAGACACCTTCCTAGTAAATGAATGAACTACACCCTCCTCGAGCTTCAAGAACATTAAAAGAATGAGGATTATATGTATGATTCATTAGCCATAAACAAGCCACACAGACTTTCTAGGAAACTCTGTTTTCATGTTAACTATCCAAAGTGACCACAATGAATGATTTTTTCGAGTCTTAGAGTACCTCAAATATAGTTGTTGTAAAAAAATATGAGCCCCGTGGGTAAAGAACTTTGAAGAAGTTTTAACCTGACAGCATTAAACCGGCCTACCTGTTTTGCCTTTGGCGTGGAGATAGTCTAGTTGCTGAAGCAGTATTGAGATCTTGAGCAGCGCTAATTTCTTCACTTTCTATAGCAGATGCAAGAGACGGTGCTGCAAACAAGAAGGGCAATGAACAAACGAGCAACAGAGAAAAAGCTGTTAAGGTAGAGGCTCATGCTTAGATACCTCTAGTCGAGCAATAATCGACCTCAGTTGGCCCTCTTATACTGCATGAAGAACTGGTTTCCTTTTGTTTCACCATCCTCTCCTCATCATCCTGAAGTTCTTGTTGCCTCATCCTTATTTTAGCCTCTATAACTCGTTGCTCTTCCTACAAGTTATACAAAGTTCGGTAATAAGACTACCATCTTGACCATCTAGAAGCAAAAAAAAAAAATGAGAATGAGAATAAACATTCTCACAATTTGCTCCAAGCCTTTTTCCTCCTTCGTCTTTACACCACGATACTCCACAGCATAATTTGACGTTTTACAGAAAGGGCACCTTCCACAGTCAAGGTAGACGGAAAGAAAGTCTTGAGAACAATGCAAAGACATCTTCGATGTATATATGCTTTGAAACAGGTAGACACAGCCTCTCACATTGACTCAAATGACTTGCAGGAACACAACAAAGAAGATACAATTCAATCACGTAGAATATCAAGGATACTGTGTAGGCTGGGTAGAATTAGGAGTCTTCATCTGCAAAAAACACTCTGGGACAGGAAACGAATCAATAACACAACAATAAAATTTAGAATCCTATATACATTAATGACTAACTAATAAAATGTGCGAATAAACCCCGTACCTGTACAAATGCCTTTCATGCAACATCTCGACCGATTAAGGCTTGGATAGTACTGAAACATATACAAAACAGAGGAAAAACTGAAACAAGATAGGACATCACCACTCATGTTCCGCAAACTCGTGACTAACAAAAATGCTCTCTTAATTCCTAATCACGAAATTCTCCCCCGTTTAGCTCAAACACAAGCAGACGACACAAGCCATGAAAAAGTCAAACACAATCCAAGTTACCACTCAACAAAGAACAAGTGAGCATTCCATAACCTTTACCACGCAAAAATCACTAAGCTCGGAACAAATTTGCATACCCATTACTCAGAACAGCTCAAAAAAAGCCATACAATAGTTAACCATACAAACAAGAAAACTGGCCCCAAACAACCATAGTTTCAGCTTCAAATACTAACATTAAACAAACATACAACGACGAAAAAAAGAAAAAGGGTTAAAAAAAAAAGGTAAAGAACAAACCAAGAAGCAAATTGGGCATTCCTCAAGGTCAGTGGCACACTCATCATCACCAGGGTAACATGGGGCCAGCTTTGAGTCCAAAATCAGCTTCCTCAGCTTCTTCTGATCTACATCTTTGTGTTGGTACAACCCTTGAGGCCTAGTGTACTTCTCATCCACAACCTGAATCCTCCTCCCCAATTTATTCCCCATATATAATAAAAAATAATAACAAACTCACCACCCCAATTTTTCGATTTTGTATCCAAAACAAAAGGGTACACCAAAGTTTCAATCTTTTTTCACAATTCCACAAAAAAAATTATAAAAAATCAGAGGAATTTACACATTGAACCATTTTGCAGGAAATGGAGAAAAGCCCAGTAATTTATTTCTCGAAAAGATGAAATCTTGGAACGAAATGACAAAAAAAAAATCAGAAATAAATAAAAATTGCAAACAGAGAGAGAAAGCACCACACGACAGATTTCTTTCTGGTTAGAGAGAGAAAGAGGGAGGCAACAAGATTAGAACTTTCTCTGTTGATATCTTTGTTCTTTTGCGTGTGGGGGTCGATATATATGTGTTAGCTTCTGTTTTCTGTGTGTTCTCTTCTTGCAATTATTGAGAATATTTTAATTTGTCAACTCAATATCAGCAACAAACAAAATACAAGTGGTAAATTGCAAAATCAGCATGCATGTACACCCTCTAAAGTTTCAAAGTTAACTTATATCCCCTATAACATTTAGCTTTTCTATTGGTAAGAAAATTTTGTTTGAGTAAAATGACAATGTAAAATGACAATGTGAATAATACAAAAAAAAAAAAATTATTCATGATGAAGTTTGATTATCGACTGAAGCAACTAAAAAATATGCTTTTTACAGTTGTTCGATTTAATTTATCAGCACAAACTGCATCTCGTATTTACAACATTTAATGCATTCACGCATTGCAAGTGACTAGCAAAGTTTTATTTTTATTCATTTTATTAAGTTGATATTATTCAAACTGTGTGGATATTTTCGGTCAATTTCTTTTCGAAAAGACGTTAAAAGCAAAACTTTCAATACACATTATTTTCATTAGGTTCTTAAACACTTTCAAGAAAATGTCAAGAATAATAATAACAATAAAGCTTATGATTTTTAGAGAATAAGAAATGTTTAATATAAAATTCAAAATACCTAAACATCGCTAGTTATGGATACAACCAACTTAAAATATAAGTGTTATGAGGTATTTGGTACTTTTTAAATTCTGCATGTGGTATTTGCTAATAAAACTTACACAAGGGGCTAGTTACTGATTAGTAATAGTATCTGGGTATTTTTGCCATTACTTTTTTCTATAAATTACAGTAAACTCTTCTTCTTTTTGAAATTATACAGATGAAACAGTGGAAAGGAGCAAAAAGGGGGGAAGAATTCAGAATAGAGTGGGAAATCAGGAAAGAATCGGAGGGTTGAAAATAAAATAAAAATAAAACATTTGTTTAAACAGAAAGCATTTGTGTGAAGAAATGGCTTTCCTCAAGTGGGAACACCGTACGCGCCAATGATGACGCGTGTAGTGAAATGCACCAACATTATCATTACACACTTTCTCTTTTATGTAGTTTCTGGTAGCTTGTACTATTTTGCTTTTTTTCTCGTTTGTTTCCACTATTTTCCTCATCATTTGATATAATTGGACAAGGGTAAGGCATGAAAAATCAATTACAGGGTCTGAATAAATACTTAGGGTTCAATCATGACTTGGGAAGAAAGAATTGTACCAGTTATGATTGTGCTTCATTTTCATTTTCATATCTTATATTACATCATTTATTTATACTTTTTAGATATATATCAATTTTAAAGTGTTAGTGTTATTAAACTAAATAAGCGTCATATTAATTCCGATCAGAAAATGTCGGATTAAACGCTATTGATAAACTAAGTCAAGATTTGATATAGCAAGTCCTTCGATGTCCATAAAATTTTTGGGTAATACCAACCAAAATAGTATGCCAATTGGTTGAAGGTCGAACATGTTGTTGGAATTCTTGTATTTAGACTAGGGAAGAAAGCAGGCATATTTGAGTTGGTGCGCATGAAAAACTCCACTCGATTCACTTGAAGATACATTAATTCTATAAATTATGCGGGTTCGAGTTGAGCGAGCAGCGGGTGGATTCAGGGGCGGAGCCATGAATTTTTTTTACCCGGGCTATTACATTAAAAATATAAAATTATAAATGCAAAACAACTACGACTGATGGAGTTTATTGATTGCTTCTGTTATATATATATATATATGATCTAGTAAAATAAATGAAATCATATATGACTATGTTATTGCAACTTGAGTGTTTAAGTATATATAATAAAAAGTTATTAGCATAGTGATCTCAAGTGCGCCTAACAAGTTATAACTGAAAAGCATTGAGAACAAAAATGGTTATTTATTTTGATTTAAAATTGCAAGTAAAAGTAGAAGTCATATTGAACATACAATAATATCGTACTTATTCCTTTGATATTAAATAATAAAACTTCTAATATATCTTGAATTGGGTGATGATTTCTAGTTCTTAAAACAAGTTTGTGGATTTTATATTTTCGTGAATTTTAATTTTAAAGTGTTTATTAGTGGCGTGCAATAAAATAAATAAAAAATTACTACAACTTTCTATGTGTGCATATATTCAGAATCTGTAACTATGTGCACATACATTATGTAAGATTTATTACTATATTAAAAATAAATTATTGAATTAAAAAAACCAAGTCTTTAATTTAAGGATGAATTATCAAAAATGCCCGCTAACTTTTGCCTTTAATCCTAAATGCCCGTTATTTCCAAACCTGCTGAAAATGCCTGTTAAGTTTTAAATTTTCTAACAAAAATGTCCGCTTTTAAAAATTCAAACTTTTTATCCGACGTGGCATCCGAATCAAATAGACGCATTGCTGAATCAAAAAGTCGCGTTTTAAAATTCGGGCATTTTTGGTAGAATTTTAAAAGATACAGGGCATTTTTAGCATTTTTTTAAGATAAAATACGTTTTTTTGTGCTTATTTTTCATTTCGGGCATTTTTAGTAGAAATTTTAAAAGATACAGGGCATTTTTAGCATGTTGGGAAACAACGGGCATTTAGGATTAAATGTAAAAGTTAACGGGCATTTTTGATAATTCGTCCTTAATTTAATTTACACAAAAGTTTCTTTCCATTTATCAACATTCATTTGTTTCTTTTCACTCATGATCAGTTGATTCTTTTAACAAAATTAATTACAGGCCCTTCAAATTTCAAAAGAGACCCTTTAAATATAATTAATTGATTTTATATTATTTACATATATTCCCAATATCTTGACTTTTGATATGGTGTTTCACAACTTCCAAGATATGACTGTAAGTTATTGTCTTTCCTTTTAATTTTCCTTCTTCCCTAATCTCGTTACCGTTTTTCTTCATTTCCTCTTCTCCCTCCACTTTCTCTTCCTTCACCATTACCAACTTACCTATATCTATATGTCTCAAACCAGAAAATCTACCCCGGGCTCCAGCCTACCTCAGCCCTCTACTTAGCTTCGCCCTTGGGTGGATTACTGGAAGACAGCGGTTTCAAAGTAATAAAAATAAAACGATAATCTAATGAAGAAAATTATTATACAAAACTACAAAGAGATATATAATAAAAACAAGATGTTCTTTAATAACACTACATTATAAAGTATATATAGATATATTTTTGTAATATAACATAGTAAATGATTCAAGTATTGAAACTCCATCAATTTGAGGATGAGAGGGAAACAAATACTACAACGGCAAAAATCACATTTTTATTAAAATCATCTCGAGTTAAATAATAAAATACATTACGTTCTAAGACTTACCCTCGCTAATCGTCAAGAAAGTTGAATTGGAGTTAAAAACTTGTTAATGTTTTTGAGTACTACTTTATTTCGACGAGTGATGTGGGTGACGGAAGTGACAAGGTGTACCCACAACCCGAAATGTACAGGTCGCTGAAAGAGCAAACCGCAACAATGTTAAAAAATAATCAAACCTTGCAAGTGCAGATGGGTGTGAGTTCGGGGGGATGTCTTCCCGTTTCTTTTATTTTCTGGAAGAGCCCTAATTTAGTATGTTAGGCCAAATGCGAGGGTTAACACTTTGGTATGATTAGCTTACTTGGTTATGTTGGATTTTGCAGTTCAGAATTCTAGAAAGACATAAATTTTGATGACGGGTTTAGAGGTATTTATAAGTGATTAGTATCGAGTTAATTTCCAAAAATTGCCATAAGATTTGTGCCTTATTTCTAATCTTGGTGCGCAATTTGCATAAGTCGAAACAACTTGATTGAATGTGCTAGTTTGAATTGAATCCAAAGTGGTTGAACCCATTTCTCATAACTCACCAAGACCAAATCAACCGTGGATAGCCAAATTGGATAGGTCCAATCAAATGGTCGAGCACTTCGATCGAATTCACTATAAAGGGCTAACTGCATGTCTCTTCAAACACATTTGACTCATTAGCCTACTCACGTATGTCTCATATGCCAACTATAATATTCATCAATCAACTCAATGGCGCGTCGCTCTTTGTAGGCTGATATGTGATATGATCAAAATATGACACACCGAAGATATTTATGTTTATATAGAATAAAAAACTACTAGTCAACGCATGAATAAGGCGTATATAAAAGAAATAGGTTGTGCTTTACACGTTAAAAGTGGGGAGCAGCACAAAATGACCCCCACTCGTTAAAACGGAGTGCCAAAGCTTACCGGCAAACCGTGAACGAACAAACAACAAACGATCACAAGGTGAAAATACAATGTAATAACAAGGAAACAACAAACAATGCCACTACTGAACTAATTGCCCCTTTGTCAACAAACGCACTCGGTTTTGAATTGCCGATTCACCCGGTCGTATTTCGTCTGTAGTCAACTTTAGAGATTATCTACTCTGCCTCTCAAGCTTCGATCACTGTCACTCAATGTCAGCGAGAAAAGTTTTTGAGTTCCTCCAAAGATCATACAACACCCAATTGATCGGACTACAAATGAAGGCATTGAGGTGATGAGTCAAACATCGTTGCCCCTTCATGAACCCAAGTGTGTCGTGAAGCACAAACCTTCCTTGGTTGAAAAGCGTGGAAAAATGACCCTACTCTGCAGATTAAACGGTTTCACACAAACCTAGGAAAGGATTTCAATTCTTACTAATTCCGGGTGTGCCCAAGTAACTGTAGTGTATGCATTGCCCGCTCGTTATCTCCAAAGCTGACTGATACAGTACACGAGTCACGGCGAGAATGTGCTACCAGCAGCCTTGGGAGTTTTCATCGTCTACTTTACATTTCTTTGCATGTGTGTGTCGTCGTTGATCTGTTTTCTAGCCAATTTTCTGTTTTTTCTTCCGTCGGTTGGAAAGTGCCTTAAGCACATCCAAGTATCACTATTCACTAATGTGCACCGATGCCTTGACCATAGTGACACGAGTACAAAGAATAAACCCAACACGACAATGAAAAACCATCACAAGTGTGAAACCCAAATGCCTAAGAACTTTACATGCTAAGATCGCAGTAAAAATTTGTTTACCACTTGCATGCGGTGTCCAAAGATCCTCACGAAGTCAATGAGAGTCCAAACAAATACACTCAAACGAATCAAGGATCGCTTACCACTTGCATATAAATCATTAGCATGTTGTGCGTATAAGTCCCTTTATCATAACTGAATGACCGATGCGTGGGTGTCGACCGACTTGAACTCAGTAAGGCACCAAATAAGTGGTCTGATCTGCCGGTCAAAAATGAAAAAGGTGTCGCATCAATTCATGGGACCCAGATGCACGTCGCCTGTCTCGAACGAACGTTAGTCAACGGTAGGCGCCAAAAGCGCGGATGACGTGTGAGCCTGCAGCTTAGAGTGACCTGCTGGTGGGCGCATGTGGGTGAAAATATGTGCATGTGGGCGCACCAAAAGACATATGGACCCCGTCCACTCGCCAGTGCTGACCGAAGATGTGTGACAAGCTGGCGTACATGGGCGCACTTGACTGCCAGCCAGGCACATGGGCGCACATGACTGGGCGCCCGTGACTGCCAGCAACACCGAAGACGCGTGAACGGCCCATGTGAGGGGACAAAAGTGTTGAACCGACCCCACGCACATGGGCGCCAATAATGATGTCGGGCACCTGCCCGCCCGTCAAAGTTGAAAACGAACCAACCGACGCCGGTGCAAGCTGTTGACCGTCCCAACTCCGCTCCGACGTCGGATCAAAACCAGTAAACCACCGGTGCTTCTCACCGGTGCCGGAAAAATGACCCTCCACTTGAAATGTTGCCGGCATCGAGGGGAGTCCATTTCTCCGGTAAAAAACAACAAACACGACCCGGAAAAAGCAAAATCATCGGGCCAATCCAAATCGTGAACAAAAACATCGTCATTCATCATTTTGAGAACGAATGAACGGCGAACGCTAAGCTCAAAGCAACTTCCGTTAAAAGAGTGAAGCAACAACAACAAACGATTGAAGCTTCACACAACTGATATGTAACTAATAAGCTGCCACAAAGACCGAAAATAAACAGCCTGAATTGATGAACGAACACAATCGTCCACCAAAGTGTTGTCGGAGCAGCAAGATACAACGATCAACGTCCATTGGAAATGAGAAGATCCGAATGAACGAAGCAAACAACCATTCACGGCCAACCCGTGACTGAAATGAACGAACGAAACCAAAGAGTGGACGGAGATCCACCGAATTACTCAAGCGACTTGTGCCTTAAACAAGCCACTTTATTGAAAAAATCCACAGCCAAGTGAACCATGGAAAGAAAAATCCGTCCCAACTCCAAACGAAGATTGATAAGTAAACTAATCGTCGTTGAAAAATCGTAGGAAAACCCACGGAGAAGACGAAGATGTTGGTTCTTCAACGGCCAAAAACACAACTTTCTGGCCGAGAACAATATGACGGAGGAGACAACGGACCGCTCATATGCGAATGGTGAGACCCAATTGTTGCTCCATAAAACAATCCCGAAAATCCAAAGAATTCCTCAAACTTCGAAGGAAAACGCAAAAGATCTTGACGTTAACGACCTAATGATCCAATTCCTCATGGAATATATGAAAAAGATAGAAGAAAAAAGATGAAAAAGCAAACGAAATGGAGACCCGGCGGCGTCCGCCGTTGCACAAGAACGGAAGGGAGGCTGCATGTGTGGTCTAGTGAGAGATTAGAGTGTTCTAGTTAACTTTCTCTCTAAGGCAAATTGCAAAGTAAAAAGTCAACTACTAGTCAACGCAATTTTATTTGAGCATTGAGATTTTGAACGAATATTACATTAGATGTGTTATCTTTCTAATTTATAAGTGGAAAAGCGAAAGCAATTAACTAATGTTGATTAATTACCAACAAAGGAAATAGGAAAACGTTTGCATCACTAGTTTCGTGGGAGCAAGTCGCCATATATGCACCATTACCAATCATAGTAAGGTTATGAAGTTTGTTTGACTATGATTTCGTCTGAAAAGAAGGGAATTAATAACCAAATATTAGTTAGACGTAAGGTGTTTTTCCAAGTAATATAACAATTATTGGAGAATACGTTTATATTTCAACAACAAAATAAGGAAATATAAATTGAAGATAATAAATAAAAGTTAATTCTTTAGCACCATTACCATGATGTCACGTTATCCACTAACATAACCATTACAAGTATTCATTGAGTTCATCGATTTCGAATTTGCTTCTATACGTGAGCACCATAAAATGAGATTCATCAATTGTGATGTACACCTTTTCTTTTCATAAATTCATTGAGTTTGTCTTTATTTCTCATAAAAATATATATATATATATATATATATATATATATATATAGGGTACAAATATTGACTTAATTGCCTTAGAACTTGGTTGTTCATAAGTTGATGATGAATAATTCCGTTCATGCTTATAAGGTACGTCACGATGTGAAATTAATGGAATAGCAATTAACTTTTTCTTATAAAATTTAAGGTTTCAAATGAAGGTTTATATCAATAATGCCATGCGTCTTTACCGGCCAAATTACAATTTACATTAAACCTTTTAAAATTACAAAGGGTAGCGAAGGGACGTGATTTGTTTTCTAATTTCCACGTGAGGTGATATAATAATATACCTAATATCACGGATATTGATTTGCTTCTAGCTAGGTCCAATATGATACAAATTACATTACGTATAGTTAAGAAACGAATCCTCATACGATTTGGTCATGCCATAAGAACTATTAGTCAAATTAATTTTCATCTAACTATTTTTATAAGGGGTAATTACATTAAACCCCCCATCGTATGGTCCAATTCTGAGTCAACCCCCTTAACTTTGTTTTGACTCAGTCAACCCCCCATCGTTTTCCAAAATCATCACTTTGCCCCAAGTCAACTTTTTTGCACTTTTTTCAGGGGTATTTTCGTCAAATGTTAAAAATTTTAATATTTGTTTTAAAAAATGTAAAATTTATTAATCGAAAAATATTAATTTTCGCCAAAAAATAATTTTTTTTCAACCAAATTTATTTCCGAATTTTTTTTTTCGGCAAATATTTTTTTTTCGAACAAATTTTTTTTTTGAATTTTTTTTTTCGACAACATTATTTTTTGCGCCAAATATGTTTTTTCAGAAATGTTTTTTTCGACAAATTATTTTTTTCCGACAATTGTTTTTCGACATAATTCATTTTTCGAAAAAAAAAATTGTCGAAAAAAAATATTTGCCGAAAAAAAAATGTTGTCGAAAAAAAAATTTTGTCGAAAAAAAAAGTTTGTTCGAAAAAAAAATATTTGCCGAAAAAAATAATTCAGAAATAAATTTGGTTGAATTTTTTTTTTTTGGCGAAAATTAATATTTGTCGATTAATAAATTTTACATTTTTTAAAAACAAATATTAAATTTTTTAACATTTGACAAAAATACCCCTGAAAAAAGTGCAAAAAGTTGACTTGGGGCAAAGTGATGATTTTGGCAAACGATGGGGGGTTGACTGAGTCAAAACAAAGTTAAGGGGGTTGACTCATAATTGGACCATACGATGGGAGGTTTAATGTAATTACCCCTTTTTATAATTAAAGCTGGTTGGTCTATCCACTTGGTTACGGAGGGTGGATCAATTTTGTTCATGATGCTGTACGTACTGAACTTTCACTGAAACCTTTACCCACGGAAGTCACCAAACTGCACTTACTTAAAACTAACTTCATGATATCATATTGCATGCATGTTACATTAGTACAAAACTTACTAGCTCAGTATCTCTATTTTTGTTACCCAATACTCATATATTCTCAACTGTTCATAACAACCCATTTAAGTGTTGATCTATTATCCATCGGGTCAAAGAAAACGCGAGAGAGAATAAGATTTTAGAAAGACGGAAAATGACAAGAAAAAAGAAAATCAAGGTAAATTTGGTTAAACTCTCTAAACTATGAGATTTCATAAGATTCCCTTAAACTCATCAAAAGTCGAAATTCTCTCCTAACTTATTTAAAATGCCCACCTGTATTATTAATCGGCCGTTCAATTTGGAGAAATTTCAGTATTTTTGTTAGGACAAGGAGCCAACAACCAAAAAGATATTAAACTACAAGTCAAAATGATAACATGACCGACATAACAAAAAGTTTAATTTACATAGTACATTTGAGAGGACGGATTGGAAAATATGAATACAATTATTAATATTAATTCTCTCAACAAATTGGAGCTTTTAACAAGACAACGTTAAGGCAGTTCAAATTCAATATGGTTCTTCACTATGTGGTGTTTATGGTGTTAGAAAAAACTAACAAAATGGCATTGAGGCCACAATTGTTATTTAAATTGAATTTGTGTCCAATTAGAAGTTTAGACTTAAGTAGTAAGCCTAAGTGTTTAAGTGTGGAATGTGAATTGCTTCATGCAACTGTAAGGAAACTTTGGAGAAAGTATTATTTGAATAAATAATACAAATTGAATATTCATATTTGAATATTTAACAACACACGCTATATGGATTTGATTGTGAGTATTAAATTATTCTAGCAATAAAATGCTATGACTGAATTTCAATTAAAATGCTCTGACTGAATTAATCACGAATTAATTTTGGAGGTTTTGAAATCCAGTCAGAGCATTTTATTGCTAGAATATTTCCTTCACGAATGTGGTGTGGCTTTTACATTTTCTTTTTGACTATAAAAGAAGCTTATGGCCAGAAGTGAAAAAGTATTCAAAACAACAACAGTTTTCAGGATACACATTTTCTTTTATGAGTTCTGCAAATACTGTTAGTGTTCGACTGTGGGAGAAGTATAAGCGCTTCACTTGCTATCTCCATTAGAATGTAGAAATATATAATTTGTATATTTGGTAATTGTTGTGATTGAAAAATATCTTTAGTGATACATAGTTACCTTATTAGAGATGAACTAGTTACCTTATTTGAGATGAACTTCTTTGTATACATATTAACCATTATTCATTGAATAACACAAGGGAACTCATAATCTTACATGGTATCAAGCCTTATTTTCTTTCTCTCCTAAATCGTGTACCACCTATACAAATTCTATATTTTTATATTCTAATAATCTCGTGTGACGGGCGTTGTACCTTGGGAGTCATTGTCATCTGAGGGCGTGAAGCATAGCCAGAAAATTGGTTTTAAGGGGAGAGAGTTCAACTTTCGACCCGCCCAATCCTTTTACGAAAATTTATACAATTGTTGAGATTTCCATTTATATTTCTTGTTGTTTTTTCTGTTTAATTCAATATATGTTATTGTTGATTTTTATGTTATCTGATTCATGAAATATAATCATGTTTATGTTTATTTTTACGTTTATGTAGTCATGTTTACGCGCACACGTACCTATATATGGATGGCTCACAATAAATGTCATTCAAAGGTAAGGGTCTAAAACAATCTAAAATTTCAGATAGCATCAAAAATTAAGTCTTGGATTTGGTTCAAGTGTAGGCACATCGGGATTTTTATTTTCTTTTTATGAATGAGCAAATTTGCCTTTTGCTTGTTTGTTTTAAACTCTTTATTTAAGTACTGTGAAAATGTGTGGACTAGGATTGGTACTCTTTTGAATTCACACGTTGTGTCAGTTTTGAATGTTGAGTCAACACTAAATTTAATTACTCAATGTTGCCTTAACATTCACGAAAGAGTAAATTGCACAGCGGAACCCTAAACACATTGTATGAATTTTAAGCATGTTATATGAATATAACTTGCCGAGCCTTATGGCAAAATAATCACTAATCACGTAATGATTTTACAAAACTCAACTGAGAGCATTTAAAGGAAATCACTCCTCTCAACCTAACAATCTAGATCTACAAAGATTATAGCTCTAACTTGTTAGACAAAGTCTCAGTACAACAAGACAGAAAACACTCGACTCTTAAAATTAATTCACTCAGAATTCTATGCTCTCGTCTCGTCTTTCTGCTTCATGGCAATCACCCTTCTTACAGATTTTCACGGCTGTAACTAGAAGTGTGATAGGCACGACTTGGATTGCTCTTTGATTCTCTTAGATAGTCTTGATATCTTCTTGCAGATTATCTTCAGTTTCGAAACTCTCTTATCAGATCTTGTTATGTCTTATCTTCAGAGATCTTCCATACTTATCATATAATTAAATCGGACTGTGCAATGTTTGTATCGAAATTCAATGTCGGAGTAACATTCTTTACCACAATGTGAACTAACATTTGCACTTTCATACTGCTTGTACTCTACTAATTTTTAGTAATATGCCCATTAATTTTTGAGGAAAAACAATTCAAATTCCACGACTTCCTATTTATCAGAAAAATATATTATATTCAACATAAAACTGTGAAAAACACACACGTATATGTTTGTAAATGGCAGTCCTCGTCGTCTTCTACATACTTTTACATAAGACAGTAATTTAATAATCAATCTTCCTTCATTACATTCACTTCACGACAATCTTGTGTACATTAGGTTTAATTAATCATATGAGAATCCCCCTTCAAATCATTGAAACCATTTATACTCAAATTACCACTTGAATTTTATTTCCATGTACCTATATCAAACTTACCTGATACTCATGATATATATTAAAAATTTAATAAAAAATGAATGGAGAACCTGATTGCAATGCTTCTTCGATAAAGTTTGCTTCTTTTTATTAGAATTGTCTTTTAACAAATAATGTATGCCCGGGTGATATGGGTTTGCCTCTTTTGTATTTGAAGTAGCAATCTTTTGTAGCGTGGTTATGGTTTTTACATATTAAATAAAATTAATCGAATTAGGAGAACTTTGAGGTTTTGCTCATTTATCTGGATCATGTCTTCAAATGTCTAATTTTTATACTACTTATTTATCTGCCCTTCTTAATGTTGAGGTGCTCCTTTTGTACTACTGCTTGCATCTACTTAACACTTGCGACTCTTATTTTTACTTGAAAAGCTTGTTTTATATTTTGGTTAGAAAATAAATCTTTAATCTTTTATGAGCTTCCAGTGAATCCAAGAGCAAAGGTAAGGGAGGGAGAATGAGGCATGCAATTTGAGAAGGAGGAGAACGCGTGCAATATATTAAGAACATACACATATAGATGTATATGTGTCATGTAGTATATGTGTATTAAAATCAATTAACGGTAAAATCGAGCTAAGCTTAAGCAACTCAACTACATCCACGTTAAGTCTAGAATTTATCTCATGTAATATACAACCAGTAGTCCTTGCAAATATGTGTATTCGGTAATAATTCTCTAGTTTAATAGAATTATTTTCTCGAGCACAACTCGTACTTGATCGATGAGTATCATTCATGCCAGGTATACCTATATGATGTTTCTCATAAAATTGAGTCATTTCCTTAGAATAGCCATTCCAATTTATTTTATTTGACATTCTTAATAAACATTTTGTATTTACTATTGCATCTATAACGCTTAACAATATTTTGAGATCTAGCATGTTACAAAGATCATTTGTTTGTCTTGTTAGCTTTACTAAGAAAGCCTATATTAACATAAACTTAAATGACATCAACACTTCATATGCATCATGAGCTACAATTTTTGAAGAAACCATACTTGTATTAATTATAACTCATCTAATACGAAAGAAATAGAATCAACTATATCAAGTAAAGTTGTGAAGATAATTCAAAGTGAAGCTCCCTCTCATATCATTTGGACGTTGAAGATTTCCCACCTGGCTTTTTTTTTCTCTTGAGGTATCAATTGCAGATGACTCTACATTTCGGATAGGTTTAGCAATATATCATGTGTTTGTAAGAAGAATCAACTATTTTGATTACATGATTAAGTTTGAGAAGAAGTTCTCGAATAGAACGATACATAGGCATGTTACTATTTAAATTAGTTGCAACCAACAAGCAAAACAACGAACGCCATAAGCATATGATCCCAAAGTGAGCTCCACTATGCTTGCCAAGTTCATTGTTTTGCTCATTGATTGAAACTAGTGTTATTAGCAACATGTAATTTTATAACTTCCTCTCGCATTAGAATCAAATGATCAATGTAACTGATTCTTCTTTCAAATGTCATGATCAACTACAAGATGCTAATTCTACTGAAACTGTTGAAGTCAATTACAATCGATGGGGTCGAAACTACGAGAGAGAAATATCAAGTGAAAAATCTACAACGTCCAGGTGATATGAAGCTCTTATCTAATGTCTCTTCATAACTTACTTGATATGTTTGAATCTACTATTTATAAATTAAATGAGATCATAAACCATATATGTTCAATTTCTTGAAGAGCTGCAACTTACGGTATATATTACAGTGATGATGCCTTTTGAGCAGTGTTTTAAAAATCGGATCGGACATCGACCCGACAACCTTAATGGTTCAAGGTTTGATCGATTGAACCGGTTAAACCACTGGTCAAACCAGTCAAAGTGTTCCAAAAATCAAAATAGTCCATCCTAAACGCTTGTATATTCTTAGTTTCCTACATGTCACAACTAACTATACCCAATCCCAACCAAGACAAAAATATTACATCAAAATCAATTTATTCAATTTCAAAACTTCAATTCTTAAAATTAACAAATATCCAAAATTACCAACATAAAGATCTTAGCAATCAATGCCTAAAGTATCAAAACCATAATATTCATATCAAACCAAATTAAATGATCCAACAAAATATTCAAATAAAACAAAGCAACAATCCTCCAAAAGCTAAAATCATATTGTATCATGATCAATAACCGAGCGTATCGTCTTTGCATAACTAGTCAAATCAACAGGCTCTCTTAACAATTCCACATCGTCACCTAAAAAATATGACAAAATGACTATCAATAAATAATATACAAGTATCTAAATAAGTTAGAGATAAGTTATATGATAAAAGAAAAAAAAAACTATGGGCAGTGGGTTTGCATCATTTGGTTCTACTTCTTCCACGAGAACTTCTTCTAATTCACCAAAATCAAGTTCATCACTTGAATCATCTTCATCGACAATCCAATACTCCAACTTGCCAATACTTTCATAATGAACATGGACTATGGTCTTTTATTTTCTCTCCTCTTCAAAATAAGATCAAATAGTAAGTTAATATCATATTTAAGATTACAAATATATAATGTAGCAACCCAATGACCTACCGTTTTAATAGGAGTGCATTGTAATGCACAAAAACAAGATCATTTAGTCTTTGATGCCCCAACCTATTCATTTTCTTTGTATGAATCCGCTCGAACACGCTCCAATTACGCTCACATCCAGGAGAAGATGACGTCTGGCTTAAAATCCTGATTGCTAGCTTTTGCAAATGTGGCTCATTGCCAACAAAGGTACTACACCATACATCTAGGAGTTAAAAATCAACTTAGTAAAAGAGCAATCAGAGATAAAAAAAAAGTCTATTTCACAAGTCAAATATACATGGACGAGCAGTCTTTGCATTCTTCAGAGCTAATGGTCGTGAAAAGCTTCATTTTGCCTCACAAAATATAGTCATTTCATCCATCACTTTGTTTACTCCAAGGCAAACCTTCTCCACAACATCAAGGAAACCACTCATAACTGATGGAGATTGTGAAGGGTTATTGTTTTCATACTGAAAAGCTGGATTCAACCAATAGGTTGTTGAATGGAGTGATTTGTCTAGCATCTTATCCCACCTATCCTTGACAATAGCAACAAATTCCTCGTAATGTTCTAACTTGCTTTTGAATGTTTTCTTAGTTCCATTTATTGCCCTCCACATGCCCTCATACACATAACCTAATGAAGACTTATTATCAGAATCACATATGCGTAACAATTTCATGATAGGAGCCATAGCTTTCACATGAATTATGCAACAATTCCAAAAGTTTTCATCTTAGATAATTTTCCTCACATCACTAGCCTTTTGCTCTTTCAAGAATTTCTTAAATTCCGCATCCACCACCATATTTTCCAAATGAGTCCTTATGCTGATACAGACTATGCAATGCAATAACCGTTGTGCCAAAACGTGTAGTACCTGGAACAATCACTTCAGTCCATTTTGGTCAATTTTTTAACCATGCATGAGCCCACTTACGATTATAAATAAACGTAGTAACTCTAGAAGGAAGTTGTGCTAATTTTCTGATAAGAGGAAGCTCTCCTACCTCTTTTAAAATCAGATTAATGCAATGTGTAGAGCATGGAGACCAAAACACTGATGGATATTTCTCTTGAAGCAATGTTCTAGCTTTTTTATAATTGGATACATTATTAGTAACCATGTGCACTACATTGCCGACACCAACAAACTCAATAATTTCAGAGAAAAGCTTACATAAGTTCTCAACACTTGTCACAATGCCAAAAACATCCACAAATTTGATAAATAATATTCCTCCATGAGAGTAAACCAAAAAGTTAATAAAAGATCTATGACTCCTATCAGACCAACCATCACCCATAATAGAGCAAACAATAGTAGCCCAATTACTTCTCGTAAGATCAATCTGCAACTACAATTGAGTTTTTGCTTCTTTTAGTAAAGGAACTCTTAAAGCATGACTTGAAGGACCCAAATATCCAGTATGGATTGATGCTATCCTACTCATTGCTGCTTGAAAATAAGGGGAATTTACAACATTAAGAGGAATGTATGCATTATACATTCTGTAACAAGAAGTCTTTGTTTACTTTGCATCTTAAACTTTATGCTAGGTTGAGAAATATCACCCCTTTCTCCCGCCATATGTTGCTTCATGCGGTTGATTCCCCCACTATTGAATATTTGTTGACAATAAATGCATTTGATCGATTTATCGCTCACTAATCGCAATGTTTCCATGCAATAGTCTTACGTCGAGAATTTTGAGTTGGACAACTTTGCAATTAAATTATTTCTTGAGTTGGAGCTTATTTCGAGGAACTTGATGAATTTTCTTTCATTTTCTGTTTGGAATTAGATAACCTCTAGATCTTATTAAAGTGATAATTGAAAGCAGGTATTTCTATACATATACAAGGACTTCTTGCCAACCAAAAAAAAGGTTAAGATACAAAGTAAACAAAGACTTCTTGCTACAGATATGGCATTTTCTATGTGGATGTATGATGCATGCATTCCTCTTAATGCTGTAAATTCCCCTTATTTTCAAGAAACAATGAGTAGGATAGCATCCATGGGTACTGGATATTTGGGTCCTTCATATCATGCTTTAAGAGTACCTTTACTAAAAGAAGCGAAAACTCAATTGCAGTTGCAGATTGATCTTATGAGAAGTAATTGCGCTACTACTGGTTGCACTATTATGGGTGATGGTTGATCGGATAGGAGTCATAGATCTTTAATTAACTTTTTGGTTTACTCTCCTGGAGGAATATCATTTATCAAATATGTTGATGTTTTTGGCATTGGGACAAGTGCTGAGAACTTATGTAAGATATTCTCTAAAATTGTTGAGTTTGTTGGGGTCGACAATGTAGTGCACATGGTTACTGATAGTGCATCCAATTATAAAAGTTGGAGCATTGCTTCACAAAAAATATTCATAACTGTTTTGGTCTCCATGCCCTGCACATTGCATTGATCTAATTTTAAAAGATGTAGAAGAGCTTCCTCTTGTTAGAAAACTAGCACAACTTGCTTCTAGAGTTACTAAGTTTATTTATAATCGTAAGTGGGCTCATGCATGGTTAAAAAACAGATCAGGATGGACTGAAGTGATTGTTCCAGGTGCTACACGTTTTGGCACAACCTTTATTGCATTGCATAGTCTGTATCAGCATAAAGAGCATTTGGAAAATATGGTGGCTCATGCAAGATTTAAGAAATTCTTGAAAAGCAAAACGCTAGAGATGTGAGGAAAATTATCCAAGATGATAACTTTTGGGATTGTTGCATAATTCATGTAAAAGCTATGACTCCTATCATGAAATTGTTGCGCAATATATGATTCTCATAATAAGCCTTCATTGAGTTATGTGTAGGAGGACACGTGGAGGGCAATACATGGAATTAATGAAACATTCAAACGCAAGATAGAGCATTATGAGGATTTTTTTGCTATTGTCGAGGATAGGTGGGACAAAATGCTAGACAAATCACTCCATGCAGCAACGTATTGGTTGAATCCAACTTTTCAGTATGAAAATAATGGCCCTTCACAATCTTCATCAGTTATGAGTGGTTTCCTTGATGTTGTGGAGAAGGTTTATCTTGGGGTAAACAAAGTGATGGATGAAATGACTATATTTTGTGAGGCAAAATGAAGCTTTTCACGACCATTAGCTCTGAAGAATGCAAAGACTGCTCGTCCATGTATATTTGACTTGTGAAATAGACTTTCTTTTGATCTTTGATTGATCTTTGACTAAGTTGATTTTTAACTCCTAGATGTATGATATACTACCTTTGGTGGCGATGAGCCATATTTGCAAAAGCTAGCAATCAGGATTTTAAGCCAGACGTCATCTTCTCCTGGATGTGAGCGTAATTGGAGTGTGATCGAGCGGATTCATACAAAGAAAAGGAATAAGTTGGAGCATCAAAGGCTAAATGATCTTGTTTTTGTGCATTACAATGCACTCCTTTTAAAACAGTAGGTCATTGGGTTGCTACATTATATATTTGTAATCTTAAATATGATATTAACTTACTATTTGATCTTATTTTGAAGAGGAGAGAAAATAAAAGACCAGAGTCATGTTGATTACGAAAGTATTGACAAGTTGGAGTATTGGATTGTCGATGAAGATGATTCAAGTGATGAACTTGATTTTCGTGAATTAGAAGAAGTTCTCGCGGAAGAAGTAGAACCAATGATGCAAACCCACCACCCATATGTTGTTTTTTTTCTTTCTTTTATCATATGACTTATCTATAACTTCTTTAAATACTTGTATATTATTTATTGATAGTGATTTTGTCATATTTTTTAGGTGACGATGTGGATTTGTTAAGAGAGCCCGTTGATTTGACTAGTTATGCAAAGACGATACGATCGGTTCTTGATCATGATACGATATGATTTTAGCTTTTGGAGGATTGTTGCTTTGTTTTATTTGAATATTTTGTTGGATCGTTTAATTTGGTTTGAGATGAATGTTATGGTTTTGATACTTTAGACATTGATTGCTAAGATCTTTATGTTGGTGATTATGCTTTTGGATATTTGTTAATTTTAAGAATTGAGGTTTTGAAATTGAATACAATGATTTTGATGTTATATTTTTGTCTTGGTTGGGATTGGATATAGTAGTATTATTTAGTTGTGACATGTAGGAAACTAAGAATATAAAAATATTTAGGATGAACTATTTTGATTTTTTTAAATACAGTTTGATCGGTTCAACTAGGGGTGGGAACGGGTAAGGGAATTTCCCTTACCCGTCCCTTCCTGCGGGAAATTTCCCGCGGGAAAATTCTTATGTCGATTCCTTTCCCGGCGGCTTACCGGGAACGGGAATTCCTGTCACCCACGGGTTGGGATCGGGAGTCCGTTTTCGATTCCCGCAGGAGACGAGAATCCCGCCAATTTCCAGTATGTTTCATTTTTATTTTTATTTTATATAGGGGGTTATATGTTAAAAAAAAAGAAGAAGCTGTGATAGTTTTTCAATTTAAGAAAGTCTATTGGCCAAAAGAAAAAAGATAAATTATGTTATAGCCACAAATTAAAAAACAATTCATCATTTTCTCACCTCTCTCAACAAGACCGTGCCGCCCCCTCTCTCTTACCTCTCTCCGTCAAAGCGCCGCCGCCGCTACTCCGCGGCGACTGTCTCTACTTTATCTCTCAAATCTTCACCGACTCACTCTCTCACGCACGCTAATTAATCCTCCGCCGTCCACCACCTCTCCACTCTCCCATGCACGCTGCCGCACTACCACCAACAGTCCAACACACGGTATTTCCTTACCTTTGTTTTTGCATTTTATCTCCTGGAAAATGGAGGGATTCCCGCGAGGGAATCCCTCCATGATGAGATCTGAGAATCCCCTTCCTGCCTTGATGGGATTCCGCACTGCGGGATCCAGTGGAACGGGATTCAATCTCGTTCCCAGTCCTAGGTCCAACCAGTGGTTTAATCGGTTCAACCGATTGAACTTTGAACCAATAAGGTTGCCGGATCGATGTCCGGTTTGGTTTTAAAACACTGTTCATGACTAATGAAGTTTCTAAAATTCCAGCACACGTTAAAAACGTGATTTCAACTAAATAATTAGTTGAAGATTGGGCTCAATACAGATTCTTTATATTTAGAAGAAAGAACGGGAACGGTAATTATAAATAAAAAAAAAAAAAGAAAAAAGAAAAAGAAAAAGCGAACTGGTACGGGTTTGGACTTTTGGAACTATTCGTGTTAACCAAGATATATATAAAATAAGAATATCCTACTCTATACAAAGTCACGCTAGTACTACACAAATAATTTTAGGGAGATTTGCATGTATGCCGTTACCATGAACTCAACAATAGAAAAACCTTTTGCATTTGAGTAAGTATAAAAGTACCCAATAAAATCTACAAAAAAACCACTCAAGGTTTGAATAATTACAAAATACATAAAAGTTTGGAAATCGTAATGTATTAAACTATAGTGGAAATTTCTATAATATATGTAATCCTAACTTTCATATCATGTGTATTACAACTAAATTTAATAAACAAATAGGAAAAGAGAAATACCTTTTTTCATTGGCTTAGAAAAAGTTTTGACACTTGAAGACGCGCCAATGAACTGCATCAATCAACTTTGCTGTTTTTCTTTTTCTACCTAGAAATTATGTGTTTCTTATAGTATATTTTGATGATGGCTAAAAGCATTATTATATAGGAGGAGAGATGACTAACTTTAGTTCAGTTATAGGTTTTTTTTAAGGTTTAATCTCCATCGTCTATTAAAGAGGGGCTTTAATAGAAGTATAATTCTAATTAGGCAATTAAAACATAAAATGGACATATTTTCCTGATAAAAAGGATTCCGATTAGGCTACTGGAAAAAGATAAGATCAATAAAAATACCTAAATTAATTCGTACGATATATACTAAGATCTCAGAATCTCCAATAACGGCAATGTCACAAAAGAATCAACCAATACAAATATTTATATACATAACACGAAAATACAACCCAAACCAAAGGGCAGAAATAAAATACAAGAACAAATCTAACAATTATCTGCATAAAGCCTGTATAGTTCATCAAGCGGAGGCAACTCCTTAAGCATCCAATCCAAGTCTTTGAACGACATTCCACGTGACAAAACCGGTGGTGCACCACCACCACTAACGTTGGACGACACAAGTCTCGACCGTTGGTCGTTGGCAGCGATCGGGCCATCCACCGTGCCTCTCCCCGTGAGCTTTTGTACAACCGATTTAAAACTCAATGCATCGGTCTCCACATACTGTGTGTTGATTATTACAACCTTAATAGGATCCCTAGTATTGCCACTAGCCATTCTTATATAAAATTGAGTGGAACAAAAATTGCTAATGTAATAATTTGATTTGGTGTGGTGATGTAGTTGTGGATGAAGTGATGAAGTATTTATTTGATGATTAAATTTGTACGGATTAAAAAGGTAGAGAGATGAAATAGGTTGACCGTTAATGGTTTTGGCAGTCATGAAGGACTATTGGAGTTAGTCAAATTGTCCAATTGGGAGAAACTAGGGACCATAGCATTGCACCTCCCACGAAATTTACATGTGATTAAATATTTCTTGGGGAGTCCAGAGAACAATGTTAAATAATGTATTTTGTTGACTGCACTACCTAATTAATATTGTTTATATGTGTTATTAATCATTTTAGATTGGTCAAGGTCAGGGTTAAAATTTTAAAAGTTTTGAAGCATCGACCACAAATAATGGTATTATTTATTCAAATCTAGAAGAAAAAATATTTTAAAAAACACAATCCTCAGAAATAGAAGAAATAAGCTAGTAATGAGAGATCATACAGACAATCGGAAAAAAGTGAGTTTTAATTTTAACAAATAGAATATGATCGACCACAGGTACTACCGTGATATTTGCACCATGTATCGAATTACAGAAGTAACAAGAAGAATTTGTTTTTGCTTTCAAATTTTACTAACTTTCTTTGCTTTGTGCATGTCCTACAATTAGTACTGGAGCAAAATCAATTATAACATTATATATATGATGATTTTATCACAAACAATAGAAATAAAATTCAACTGCCCGTTAATTTATTTTAATTTATGTAATATAGAATCAATGTTTTTGCCGTAGCTATGGTCTACAATCGTTAGTACTTACTAGAACCTACTATTACACATCAAAAAGTTGACTTCTATATTATTTTAAATTTGATATTTTAGCCACATTAGTCAATCTACTTTTATGTCACAAGTTTACCTTACCGGAAATATCTAACATCTCTAAATTCGATACGGCTACGCGTTAAGAGAAATAATCTTTTTTCTGCTATTTCTACTCTGAATATGTTTCACATTAGTTTTCATGTTTCTTACACAAATGTACTCAAACTCCGGTCAATTTTAGTTATAAGGTGCTAACGTGTCAGTATGTGCATCACATGCACATGTAATATATCGTACGTATTAATTAATGGTCTATCAGTCGCAGGACACCTTACATTAAAACTTCTGGCCAAATTTTGCAACTTGATTCTTGTCTTCACCGATAAATTCAACTTGGTGGGCACACGAACATAAATTTTCCCTCTACAAGTTGCGAAATCAAGTCATGTAAGTTAGTAAGTATAATTGTTCGAAAAAAAAAGTCATAACTATATGTGTTGTCAATAGGGGTGTACACCCACCTGCCCGAAGTCATGTAATTTTTTTTTTTTTTTTTTGTACATGTACGTAATCGAGTTGGTTTGGTGTACTGCCCACTGTCGGTCGGGTGGTAGGTTTACCTTGTTACCCATTCGGCCCCCACTTTATCCCCATATTTTTTTAAGAGATAAAAGCACCAAACCCCCTGATCTATAACGACTTTTGGGCACCACCCTCTAAACTTTGTAAATAAACATTTTGCCCCCTAACCTTTGCCAACCTGTTCGATTTGCCCCATGGCAATATTCCGACCGAAAAATCACCGAAAAAATTATTTTTTAAGAATCTTCTCCTCGTCGAGACGGTTTCGATAGTGGTGACGATATCGCAAAATTCAAAGCTATTACACAGAGAATTTAGTTTTAATTTGTCGGATTTTCGATAAATGTGATGAACACCTTCAAGCGTTCTTCATATTTTCCAGAAACTCGACGAATTAAAACTAAATTCCCCGTGAAATGGCTTTTAATTTTGCGATACCGTCATCACTACCGGAACCGTCTCGACGAGTACAAAAGTCGATTTAAATAAGAAGAAGTTCGACAAGAAAAATTCCGGCAGCCGCGGAGGCATAGTGGCGGGTTGCCAGATTTTCTTGTCGGAATTCTTAGTGTTGGACTCAATATTCTCCTCGTCGAAACGGTTTCGGTAGTGGTAACGGTATCGCAAAATTCAAAGAATTACACGAAAAACTTAGTTTTAATGTGTCGAATTTTCGGAAAATGTGATGAACACCTTCAAGTGTTCTTCATATTTTTTAGAAATTTGACGAATTAAAATTAATTTTCCCGAGTAATGTCTTTAAATTTTGCGATACCGTCACCACCACGGGAACCGTCTCGACGAGGAGAAGATTCTGAAAAAAATAAAAAATTTCGGCGATTTTTTGGTCGAAAATTTGTCAAGGGCAAATCGAACAGGTTGGCAAAGGTTAGGGGCAAAGTGCTTATTTACAAAATTTAGAGGGTGGTGCCCAAAAGTTGTTATTAGTTCAGGTAATTTGGTGCTTTTATCCCTTTTTATGATTATTATAAGCATTATAAGCTACCAACCAAACTATTTTTTTTTTTTTTTACAAAAAAGAAAAACTTATCTAGTGAGAATTGTTCCTCGTCGCTTTGAGATGCATGAGTAAGACCACAGTGATAATAAACCATCAAAATATGAACTTAAAAGATAAAAATTACTATAAATTCGTTTAGTTAATGCGTTAATAATGAGAGTGTTTGTTATATAGTTATATGTCTAATATACCATGCTAAATCTTTTATACTTCAATTGCTAATGGATGTAATTATTGAAAAAAAAAACAATTGCTAAATGCTGATAGATGTCTTTAAATATACAAGTTTGAATGTTCTTGCATGATTAGAGTGAAGGTGCAAGTTTTTCACACATATCTAATTATTTAACAATATCAATATATATATATATAAATAATTGTGTAAAATTGTAAATAAAGAAGTTATATGTCCAAAATACTATAGTTTTACTTTTGTGTGTACTTGTTTTAGTGTAAAATGGTTATTTTTTATTCTAATTAATCATATTTTTTTTCTTATTACTTTTTTGTTCTTTTTTATACCATTGAAACCCATCACTCGACCGCCACCAGCCCAATCGAAACCAACACGGGTTGTAAGATAAATACACCGCACGCTTTGAAAAATTGGACGAAACTTGGGTCGGGTGAATTTTTTTGTGAACACCCACCCAAAAATCACCCGCGTACACCTCAAATTACGCAGCAAATTCCCGACAATCTTATTAATGCTACCGTCTCGGATTTTCTCGACGATGATAATCAGTGGTTTGACACTATTTTTACCACCTTTTGCCCTATGCCAATCCTCGCAGAGATTGCTCCAGTCTTTTGCAATAAGTCGTGCGACATTTCGGATACTCCTTGTTGGGGTCACACATCAAATGGTAATTTCTCGGTCAAATCCATTTGTGCGGTGATCAATCATAACAACCAGCCCCGCTCCTCTTCATGGAATCTGGCTTGGAAACTCCGCAATCGTCAGAAAGTACGAACCTTTATTTGGTTAACACTCCATGATAAATACCCGCATAACGCTCAACGCTTACATCGACATCTCACTGAAGACGGCTCTTGTCCTTGCTGCCATCACGACAATGAGACCTTGCTTCACTTGTTATGTGATTGCCTGACTAGTTGCCTCATTTGGGCTAATCTTATTCCTCCAGGGGACTATCATTATTTTTTCCATGCATCGCTTAAATATTGGCTTTCTACGAACCTTTATTGGCGCTCTTCACTTAAGAATAATGATACGTCCTGGGCGTCTCTCTTTGCCATTGCTTGTTGGAAAATATGGGGTTGGTGTTGCAAGAAGGTTTTGAGAACGTGGAACTCCACCGAGACCAAACTACAAATCTGATTCACCAAGTTTCTTTGGACGACACAAGAGCATGAAGGAAAATTTTTAGCCTCCAATATTCAGACCTCACGAAGGTTACTCGTACTTTGAGTTGGATTCGGCCCCTCACTATCAAAGTTAAAGTTGATGGAAGTGCTTTGGGCAACCCGTGACTTATTTCATGTGGCGGGCTTGAACGAGACAGTGACAGTAGATGGCTCTTTGGCTTCTTGACCAATTTGGGATTCAGTAGTATCACCGCGGCTAAAATTTGGGGTGTTTACTGCTGTCTTTCTAAGGCTTTCTGGCTGAATTTTATGAACGTGTCGCTCGCTTGTGAATCCAAAATTGTTGTTCAACTGCTCACCCATAACTTCCATGACACACACCCTCATTGCTGCCTAATCGAAGCTTGTCGGACTTTGATAAGAAGTTTTCTCCCCTTTACCGTTCGACATGACTATAGAGACCAATATTGTGGAGAATAAATTCGCGAACATTGGCACGAATAACAATATGGTCTTCATATTTTTTGATAATCCGCCGCAATCCATATTCCACTACTTTCTCTTTGATGTAGTTGGTGGTTTTAGTACTCGTTTAATTAGGGAGTAGCTTTGCTTTATTTTGTGATTTCCCCACTTCCTTTGTATTTAAAAAAAAAGAATTTGAAAAATTATAAAATGCTCAATCAACTTAAAATATCAACACCTCCTCTTAATGTTTGCAATCTAACTAAATTAATACATTCTAAATTTCTAATTATAAAAAAAAAATAACCGGTTCTGATTTCTTGCAGAAATAATAAAAACTACTCATCTCTTCTCCTAAATGGAAGAGCATGCCCTCGGTAATATAGAGAAAATTGAGCTCCTACTATTACCATTTCAAAAATTTATGGGGTAAGTTAATTGATATATATATATATATATATACATTTGAGAAAGAATATTCGTACGTTCCAGCTTATAGTTTTCTATTATTTTAATCAATGACCAGCTCTTTTCAATTTTGATTAAGTATAGTGGTCATAGTATAGATGCAAGTATATATTCCTTTTATATTTAAATTGAGGTAAAGAAGCAACAATGCCTTTCGCATCAAAAGACGTATTTTGCCGATAATAATTGTAATATTAAATACAAATAATAAGCAGTGTAAATTCAAGTTCTCATTTTATTTTTAGTGTCCTCAAGTGGATCGATTTAACTTCAAAAAAAAAAAAAAAGTGGCATTGATATGGACTGTGCGCAAGAAACATGTTTAATTGCGTTGTTTTGTCGGCATCACGTAAAACTCATAGAATGTTTATGCAAGTTGTGAGTTGCGAGAAAGAACAAATAAGTTTTTTCCCAACCTGTTTCCCAATAGCTATTACAAGTATCTGAATTTTCAGTATTTGATACATTTTTTCTTAGAAACTATTTCCTCTTTTAAGAAATTAAAATCTGATAAAATTTGTATCAGGAGTGATAGATAAAATGTAGTATATAGTTGCTAAAATATAATGAAGACATACTTATCAAAAACAAAAAAAGATCAGGTATTGTTTAAGATTGACCAAAATCACGTTTAATCTTTAAGTTGGTCGCACTACAATTTGAATCCTATTACATTCCACTTCACAATTTGTCCTATAATTCGTAAAAAATTATATACATATTGGATTTCGATCCTATAAGTTAGAACATGCCACTTCATGATTCGTCCTCTAATTTGCAAAAAGAATAAAATATATCGGACTTCGGATGCTAGAAATTAGTTGAATCCAATGGAATTGCACGGGCGAGTCACGTGACCCTAATGCTATCAAAAAAAATATTTATTTATATTAGAAGGCAGAAGCCCTCCTCTTCGTCTTTATTTTTATTTTTTATTTTCATTGAACAAGTCCAGCAGCAATTTTTTGTTTTGAAAATACGGTTTAACCTGATTACGTTTCTCACATTAATTTGTTCTGTAGTACCAAATAATCTATTCCGACAACTCATATATAATCAATCTGCTTTTTATTAATTAATTACCGGATCTTAGTAAGCAATAGAAAAAAGAAAATCTGACAATATCATTGCTTGTACGGCAGTTTAACAAAAATCCTCACATGATCGAGGAATCCTAGATTTGTAACCTGAAACTTGGTCCACGGCCAACTCACAATACTTCACTTGCAATTTACTCAAGATTTTAAAATGCAGTTCAAAATAGTAATCTGCTAAGCACAGATATGTGCATGGAAACAAACTTTCATGATACCCTCCAATTTCTCTCGAGAAATTATAGAAACTATATGATAAAGCAAAACAATTAAATGAAATTTTCATAAGATTGGGAGTTGGGGCATCAAGAAAATTACTTTAATGAGAAAATGAACAAGATATCATGAGCGGACTCCAACATTTACATTTCAGCTTCTAGCAATGTTTTCTGTGTGGAGTGTGGATCAACTGTCCGGCGTGGTTCTTCCCACAGCTTGGTTTCAATTCCCAACTTCCGCAACTCAAACATACCACGTTCGACTAAGCAACATACGAGCAAACATAATATTACTTATTTAGTTAAAAAGGAATTTGCATCATACATGGTCTGTAATATGATTATTCATCTAGCTTTATTCAAAATTTATTTGATTGGAAATCATTATATATGAATATCAACAAACTTGAATAAGTATACAATTTAAACAGGATCGCCGAATGGCAAAAGGAAAGAGATCACACGGTAATGGGTAAGAGATGAAACCAGAAGTAATAGATATTCATACTAAACTTAGAAAAAGCAAGCCCTGAACAATACTTAGGATACTGGCTAAAGATCATCACTTGCGCCACTTCATGTACCATTTAGTTGTGATGATGACACGTGTTGTGAATCTTAATCAGTTATTTGACGCATGAAGGGGCGCCTAATTGGCTTTGACTAACTGTTGAGTTAAGAATCTATGAAGTCGAGATTTTGCAACTCTTAAGCGGTATCTTTGTTACATGCTACAGTTCAATGAAAGTCACAAATACTTTTTCATTTGGGAGTGGGGGGTGTAGAGGGAAGGGGGATTACCGTCCACTGCATCGTGTGAATTAAGTTCCTTATTCTCTTGGTTGATCCAAAACTGCAGTCTGTCCTCAGCTATATCAAGTTCCAAGCCGTGATTCTTCGCTCTTCGCCAGAAGTAGATTAGCCAAGCCTAAAAGGTTACAATACATTGGGAACTTTCATTATTGCACAATTTTCACTGTTCCTAAATTATTCATGACATATTCCGAACAAAAACAAGGAAATCATGAACAGGCATCATGAATCATACAAAGTAGATAATAACTGTTCCCTTGCCTATTGATTCTTTACAAACTGGTACTTTGGTTAAATAAACAGCTTCGAAGATGCTTAGCTTATCAAGAAAAGAATTAGTTACATTGTTTATTTCCCGGGAACAATTTTGCGGTTTTGTATAAGTTTTAAATCGAAATGACATTTATCAGATATTCGGAAAGCATCAAGTTTGTAACTCTGAGAAAGAATACGAATTTAATAACCGGACTGAAATAACTTTCCGCCATTTATAAAAGAAGAAACACTGGCTGCCAAGTGACTAGTTTACCTGTTTGAGAAGTACATCTTCAGCCTCCTCTGGACTCAGTTCTGAGACAGTACATTTTGACAAATCAAAATATCATCAAGGAGCCTATGCAATAAACTCGTGCAAAAACTTACCAAATGCTTCCGAAAATTTCTGTCCCTCAATTGGCAGCTTCATTTCATCTAGCTGATTAAATTTTTCGATACTTGGACGACGCATTTGGGCTAATGATACGGCTACTGCATCCTCTACCTTCAAGAAAGAAAGCGAATGGTTGCTTGAGATAAACAGTAAAGCTGATTCCTTAAACAAAAAAATAAATCTGGAGGGTGCTGTTTTAGTTACTAACTATTGCATTATCATGTAAACCTAGGACCCTTAACTAACATGATTGAACTCCTTAATAAGAAAATGAAATAGAAAAACCATAATAAAGGATGTGAGGTTGCAAGATAATATGCTCATGCAACTAACCGATAAATCTATTTCATGTAAAATTGAGGAAACCTAAATAAGGATGACATATGAGAAACAATCCGTCCAAAAGTGCCCCTTCTGATGTATACACACAACGTATGACTGATGATAGGGAGCTGAACCTTGAGCGAGATTAATTCTCTTAAACCTCTCTCAACTAAAAGCATGCTTTCAACGTTGGCCTTTCTCGAGACCTCGTTTTGGTTCTGTAGAACTTTTTCCCTTTCTTCGAAATCATTGTTAACTGCCAGGGACACAACAGTGATATCAATTCAGAGAAGCTTAGAGACAGCAACCAAATAGATCTTGTTAATTCAAATTAGCTGAAGAGAATATTTAGCTAATATCCACAATTAAATCCTACACTAAACAATAAGCG
The DNA here is from genome assembly GCA_948329865.1 of Linaria vulgaris. Taxonomy (NCBI): domain Eukaryota; kingdom Viridiplantae; phylum Streptophyta; class Magnoliopsida; order Lamiales; family Plantaginaceae; genus Linaria; species Linaria vulgaris. Next base: position 45,577,732 of record OX415253.1, read on the forward strand.
AGTAAATCCAAAAGCAAACATGCCCATGTCACAGTTGTAGAGTTATAACATCATTTACTGTTAGAATATATCTAAATTTCTATACTATATTATACACTATAAGAAAAAGGGAGATGGTTTCTGTGATAAAACTTGGACATGAAACTGTAAGTTTTAGCTTTTGGAATCCAACTTTAATCGTCGTATTTGCTAAATCTTATGAAAACCACATTCACATCAATCCAAATACTATAAAGCAAATACGGACCAGGAGTTCTTACTCAATGAATTTTCATCTTTAGCCTTCTCTCCCGCAGCCAATATCACTTCAACAGGACGTGAGACCAAAGACGACCAATACTCGTATCTTGCTATAGCTAGATCGGCATGAATACCTGCATGAAATCACGGAGTAGTAAATAATTCTGCACAGAAAAATCTTATACTTTACAAGGCATATATTTTTCAGTGAAATGACAGCAGGGCTAAGTGACCTAATTTCAGGTAATGCAATTCATAATAGCTCATACAGTATCGAAGCGGTAAAATCTAAATACCGAAACGAATGCATAAACTCCAGTATCGAGTGATCCAGCATTTCTTCAGAGCAACCTCTTCCTGAAGCAAGAGACTGTCAATCACATGAGCATGAAAAAGGAATGGGAATCAGTAAAAATAAATTAACAGTTTTGATTTGTAGATACCATCTCTTCTTCAGTCAGTATCATTCTTTGTCTCATTGCACGAAGTGCCTTGGCTTCATGCTCAACATGATGGAGCTGTTCGGTAGCTGATGCAGCTTCTTCCCTTGCATCCTTGCACCAAAAAAGAAAAGGTTGCCACATTATATGTAGAAAATAATTAATTGTGAACAATAAGATTGTAAAATAACTTGTGACAAGATGCAAAAAAACACATGGGAGGGACCAAGAAAGGTCACAGAACAAATAAACACAAAGGATATGTGGAGTTTAATGAATACCTCAGCCTCCCTCCGAAGGGTTGCGATGTCTACGCCGCTTCCACCATAAGTTTGTGCCACAATTTTAAGAGCTGCCTGCAGTGGAATATTTATTAGTATTACCTAATTGAACTGTTCACCGCTATCTAAACACTTTAAATGCTGTGCATGTAAATACTAGAATAATGTACTTGATAAGTCCAGGTAAGTGCATGGCAGGATACATTATGTGATTAGAAAGAAAGTAGAGCAAACGTGAAAAACAAATAACTCGTAAAAATGCTAACCAATCTCTGGGAAAAATAAATGGATGGTATGATGTGCTCAAACAAATGAAGATGAAAGAGTATCATAAAAACAATGCACAGCTTTTAACAGTAAGCTTAATTCATGCTTTCATAAACTAAAAATGCTCAAAAGAAATGATAATCAGAACATAATAATCATCAGTTATTTTATATACCTCCCGTTTCTGAAGCTCCGCTTCCCTCCTGCAGAAGAAAATTAATACAGAAAATAAATTATATCCAATATTCACTATGCTCAAAGAAAGAGTTTTCAAAATTCATCACTTGCCTGCTCAAAAGCCGAGCTTCTAAGGATACACCATCTCCTAATGACGCAATCTAACAAAAGATGAAGAGAATAAACTTATGTCCCAAGTCATTGGGTATTAATCCAGTGACAATATAAGTTGTAAGTAAAAAAACAACAAGCTGTAATAGCATTCTCAATTGCTGTAGACAATGAACTTGAGTCAACGAGTCAGTTAAATCCACCGTTAAACTTCATATAAGCCAAAACAAGAACAAAAGAACAAATAGATACTTTTTCTCAAAAAAGAAAAAGGGAAAAAAATAAAAGAAACTGTTGGATACTTTGGCAGTGGAAAATACCTGTTTCTCTAGCTGCCTAGTTCTTGCTTCTGCTTCCTCACACCTTTCTTCTGCCGAGCGGAGCTGCAAATGCATGGAGTGCATTAAAAGATGAATCGACATAATTTTCGCCAAATATAAAATACAAAAGAAATGAATCTTAGCCAAGAATATTAAATGCCAAACCTTTTCCAGTAAATTGTCATTTTCTTCTTGAAGGGTGTCAAGCTGCAATTCAGAGGACGCCTCATCAATGTTGCAACTGTGGGATTAGATGAAAAGATGTCTTGCTAGCATTGCTGGTATGAAGACCATGTAAGATAAAGGCTATAAAACTGTACAGCTTCTTAAAAACCATTTTTGTCATTAACTAGATAATCACATGTAAAGTAGAGATCAGCAGCCAAATTAAAAGTTATTATAGCTGAAGAGTTCCGATGAAGTTTCATGACAAGACTGTAAGAAAAAAAAGTGATCTCGCTTTGCAGATGAGAAGAGGCTAAGCGAGAGAGCAAAGAGAAAACACTTCAAGGTACTCTCCCTTTCTATAAAGAGTATGGATCAACAAAATAACATATCAATGAATAAGGGCCTTTATGCCTCCATGACAGCCAATGAACTTGATTTACTCAATTGTACCTCATCTTGTAGAGCAGAAGAAGACTGCTGCTCCCTGGTTTCTTTAAACTTGAAAGTCCCAAATTCGGCCGATAACCTGGAAAGTTGACATATTATGTAATTTAGTAGATACAAAAATGTAATATTCAGATATAGTCAACGATCTGAGAAAGGCGTGAATCCGGAGAATTTTAATCTCTGGTTATCCAAATGCTTTCGAGTAACAACATACAGCGCAGTACTTTGATGAGATAAAGTGTACTTAACACAAGGTCAGAAACCGAAGCATTTGTACTCGGAAGTACTCAATTTCAGTTGCACCTCATATTTGGAGCTTTTTTTCCAAGTAAATATCACTTCAGGAAGGGAGTTTTACATAACCATGTCCATATGTAAACTCCACAACGTAGTGATCAAGTCAAAGATAGTTAAATATGAAATATTTCCAGAATGATTAGTTATTAAACAGTACACAAGCCTCACGTAAATGTTCGCACAATCTATACAAATAATATCAGGTATGTTAGGCATCTGTTATTCATTAAAAGGGAGAATCTTAAAGGCACCTCTTGTCCCTGCCTCTGTCAGGTGGAGTCTCAGCAGGAACAGGTGATACTGCAGGCTTGGCTGGTAGAGGTACTGCAGGAGCTGTCTTGACATTTAAATTTTGTCGGACACCTGAAGCATAACGTGCAGAAGAAGGTTGTTCCACCGGTGAAATATATGAAGATGATCTTCGAGTGGGGGTATACAGTGACAGTTCATCTTCATCCGAGTCTGTTGGTCGTGGTGATCGAGCTGCTACAATGTCTGTCGGTCGGGGTGATCGAGCTGGTACAGAGTCTGTTGGTCGAGGTGATCTAGCTGGTATAGAGTCTATAGGTCGAGGTGATCGAGCTGGTACAGTGTCTGTTGGCCGAGCTGATTGAGCTGGCAATGAGTTCATTGGTCGAGGTGATCGAGCTGGTAATGAATCTATGGGTCGAGGCGATCGAGCTGCTATAGAAGAATAGGAAGGCTGAGAAGGTTCTACAGACTGAGAAGGTCGAAGATAAGATGGTGAGCGCGAGGATACAGGCTGCTGCTGCTCGAATGATTTAACAATTGGAGATGGTCTTGAACCTAAAGCTGGACGTACAGATGACGGTTGTTCGACTGAGGTGCGAATTGTCTACAAAGTAACACAAAAGCTTCATACTGGTGGAAACTGATTAAAACAATATGATTAAACAGATTATAATCAGGTTCTTACCACTGGAGAACGATTTCTAGTTTGCCTTCCACCAGCAAGTCCTATACCAGCTGAGGGAGCGGAAGCATTGAAATCATACAAATCGTCGTCGTCGTCCTCCTCCTCATCATCGGCTGGTCGATGAGCCATAACTCGAGCGAGCCTTTGTGCAGCTGCTTTTGTGCTATGCTTCATATTTGAAATGTGGGACGAACCAGGGCGATTATGGCGATGCATCACGATGAAATCTGTGTTTTGGAGGATTGTTATTTGATGTGCCTGACAGACTACCCTGCCTTACATACACTGATCACAGGCCATCCGTTTCTGCAAAGTTTACACAAGTGATATATTATTAGCCTACTTGATAACAACTCATATCTTGACTCACAAATATCAATTCTAAGTTTCTAACACACAGATTGCAAAACATAAAGTAATAGCTCAGGCTTCTTAAGCTATGTGTAAGACAGTGCACGCTCGTCACCCTACTGGATTCACATCATTACAACGACAAGCCTAGCCGGGTAAGACAATACGTCATCAATCCTTGTAGAGAAAGCTGGTGTGACGTTCTCAAAACAACCCCTTGAATATTAACATCAAAAGTACAAGAAAAGCTTCATCATTACTAGTTACTGTTAAATGCTATCGGCCATAATTCCAAAGCACGCACACCATAACAAAAACCAAGAAATGTCGGCCAAGAAAACTACGGGCGACTAAGCTATACATCCGATGCTACCTCATTTTTCACCAAACAATTTTTTTACCATAGGACTGGAGATTTTTGCTTCTTACTACCAAATATCTAAAAGTCAGACATTACCAATAACCACATTTCACAGTAACCACTCCACATACGTAATGTGCAACTAACTATGATGCACCAACGCTTCAAAAAATCACACGTGTCTAGGTTGAGTTCCGACACCAAGTAGTAGAATTTAACTTTTAGAAACTCGTGTACCATAGCCATAAAATTGCGATAATGCGAGGAAATGAACGAGTAATCGGTAAACAAGATTAGATTAGGTCACGGGCACAACAGCGAACGATAAATTTGACTCAATTAATCATACACCGAACCGAACAGAGCAAATAACAAAAAAGAATTAATCTAAACAGCGAATCATGCATAAATCATGAAAATGTACCTAATACGTAATTTGGCAATTGATGATCTGTTATGAGTAACGGTACGTGTATGTATCTGTATCTATTATATATCGTGATCGCATTTGACTTACGTTGGGTAGTTGCAGAGTTTCGCGCTATATCTGGAAGGGAAAATGGGAGTCATTTTTTATTTTTTATTTATTGAGTGGATATTTAATTATATAAATGTGAATTTAAAATCCAACGTGTGTCGCCATGCAAAATCCGCCATCAAAAGAAGCAAGAAAAAAGAAAAATCTTCTATATTGCAAAAAATCCCATGTCTGTGGTAAGTAAATTACAAAATCATGAGTTTCTAAAAAGAAAAAGAAAAAAAACCCTCTATCTTTAATAAATAACTTTGATTTAAATAAAATTGAGGGCGATTTATTATTTTTGCCCATTAATTTATATAAACTTCAAGTTTTGCCCTTTATTTTACCGGGTTTTTTTTTTGCCCGTTAACTTAATTTTTTTGTTTTAAATTTGCCCGGTGGGCTTCGCTGAGGGCTGAGTCGAAGCCCAGACGACGTGGCAACCTACATGGCGTACATACGACGGCCACGTGGCGCCACGTCATTTTTTTAAACTCTTGAGAAATATGGGTAATTACCAAATTACCCCCGTCAACTTTTATTACCGTTAATAACTACGTTGATGATTCTTGCTCCACACAATCAAACTCTTACCTCAACTTACCTCACGAGAAGAAAACGAGGGTAGAAAAAAAAAGGCGCTACCCAATTTGAGGAAGAACCCTAATTTTCATTTTCAATTTCACTACAAAAATCGTTTTTTTTTAAATTGGCTTGAAATCGGTGATGAATACACCGCAACCGTCAGATGATTTGCATAATCCGCCTTCAAAATATGGTAAGTATCTCGATTCGGTACACATGCAGAAATGTTTTTGCTCAGATAAATATGTTCAAAACGATTTTTTGGAAGTGAAGTTACTGCATGTTGGTGTGGTTTTTGCATGTTGGTGTGAAGTGTATGGATGTATTGTTGTTAGTTTGTGTGGTAGAGGACATAAAGTGAGTTAGCTTTTAAAGCTTGTTGAGAGAGAAAATGCCCCCCCCCCCTTGTTTAATTACTTTCCAAAATTGGATTTTTGTGGTTTTGACTTTTTGTTATGAGTGGTTTTGGTTTAGGGCTTGACTGTTAGAGGAAAGTAATAAGTTTTGGTGGTTTTGACTTTTGATGAAGTGGTTTAGGGTTTGACTTTGACATACTTGTAGCTTTGTTAGTGTCAAAAAGTTATAGAACAAGTTAACTTCTTAATAATTTACTCTTATGGAAAGTAATAAGTTTTGGTGGTTTTGACTTTTGATGAAGTGGTTTAGGGTTTGACTTTGACATACTTGTAGCTTTGTTAGTGTCAAAAAGTTATAGAACAAGTTAACTTCTTAATAATTTACTCTTATAGTATATATAGTTATAGAACTTATATCAAATTCATTTTCCTTTGTCTTGTATAGAATCTCCCTCGGTGCGAAGAGTAAACTCGGTTTCATAACCAGATCTGCAAAGAAATCGGATCCGGATCACCCGGATTATGAGGAATGGCTTCGAGTGGATTGTATGGTCACCTCCTGGCTCTTGCACTCGATTTCTCATCGATTTATGGTGAGTTGAGCGGCGCGTTCATCTTTGTTGATTCTGCTTTGGGATGAATTGAGTTGCTTAATTCTTTTTGTTAGTTGTCATTGTGAGGCTGCTACTGGTTGTACTTGTGAAATTGCACAACATTCTATAGATTTTCAATCTCTAAATAGACCACTGCAGTTCCTAACGGGATTGAATGATGAGTATGATGCTTTGAGAAGTCAAATTGGGTGCTAGACACAGGTGCATCCAATCATATGGTGGTTAAATCTGCCACCTTCTCATCTTTGCATGCTGTTGCAAGGTCTACACCAGTTTATCTTCTTGATGGTTCCATTAAGTTGGTTACAAATGTTGGAAATGTTACTATTAATAATAACCTTCATTTGCATAATGCTTTACACATGCCTGACTTCAAGTTAAACTTATTATTAGTGCCTAAGTTAACTCTTGACTCACACATGAAGTGTACCTTCACTCCCACTCACTGCTTCTTGCAGAACCTTCTGACTAGCAGAACAATGGCAGTGGAAAAGATGGTTGGCAATCTCTACTTGTTAGACCCCTTGGATTGTGCTCCCTCAGGTGTGGCTACTCTTGATACTGCTTTAGCTTATAAAAGCTCTATTACTACCAATAATACTGCCTTATGTCATAAGAAATTAGTTCATACTTCTATTCAAGCATTACAACATCTTGATTGTATTCAAAATAATTCTGATTTGTTGGAGCCATGTACTATTTGTCATGAGGCTAAACAACACATATTTCACTTTCCTCTTAGTACTATTATTTGTGCTCCTGTTTTCAATTTGATTCACATGGATGTTTGGGGATCTTACAAAGTAGTAACTGTAAACAATGCGCATTATGTTCTTACAATAGTGGATGACTTTAGTAGAGCTACTTGGACTTTCTTGTTGAAAATCAAAACTCAAGTTCTTGGTTTGATTGCTCACTTTTTGGCTTATGTGAACACACAGTATAACTCAAAAGTTCTCACTATCAGATGATAATGGTACTGAGTTTACCAATGCAGAGTGTCAAGAGATTTTTTCTAAACTTGGCATCATTCACCAAAAATTTGTTCCCTATACTCCACAACAAAATGGAGTTTTGGAGAGAAAGCACAAACATCTCTTGCAATGCACAAGAGCTTTGTTGTTTCAAGCAAATATGCCTGTGAAATTTTTGGGCCATGTTTTGCTCATGGCAACTCACTTAATCAACATGACTCCTAATCAAGTTCTACAATGGGCTACTCCATTTGAAAGATTGCATGGTCACAAACCAGATTTGTCTTCTATCAAGGTGTTTGGATGTTTTTGTTATTTTACTAACACTTCTCCCTAGAAGGAAAAATTGGGTTCTAGATCCTTCAAAGAGTTTTTCCTTGGTTTTCCTCCAGGACATAAGGCTTACAAAGTCTTTGGCTTCTCTGATAACAAGATCATAACCACCAGAAACATCACCTTCTATGAGGACAAGTTTCCTTTTGATAACTATTCCTTAGGTTCTGATGGTTCTCCTTTACCAGTTGTGGAGATCTTCTCAGATGCTATCATGGATTCTCCAATATGTTACAATGACTCCACCATTTCCTTACCCACCTCAACTACATCAATTGATTCATCACCTAACATTTCTTATGAATCACCTTATTCATCAGATTCATCTCCTTCTGATATTAATCTTTCTCTTGTTGATATCCCTCTACTTGTCCTAGCCCCACGCTTGAGCACAAGACCTTCTGCTCCTCCTAAACACCTCAAAGACTATCTCCTTACTTGTTCTTAGAATCCAGCTGTAACATCTTTGCTCTCTACTAAGTTTGGCTCCAGATTCTCTACTCTTACTTTTCCTTTTACTAAAAATCCTTACATTTCCCTCTCTCATGTTAGTTTTCTTGCCAACATAACCAGTAATACTGAGCCTAAGTCCTACAAAGAGGCAACTCTTGATCCTAATTGCAACTTGCTATGAATAAAGAAATTCGGGCCTTATAAGAAAATAACACTTGGACTCTCATGCTTTTACCTGCTGACAAGAGTCCTATTGGCACTAAGTGGGTCTATAAACTCAAGTTGCATCCTAATGGCACCCTTGAATGCTATAAGGCTTGATTGGTGGCTAAGGGGTATAACCAAATTTTGGTATTTACTACATTGACAACTTCTCTCCAATGGTGAAATTGGTCACTGTCAGGCTATTGTTAACCATTTCTACTAACTTCAACCGATAAATTCACTAGTCAAACATCAATAATGCATTCATGCATGGGTTTTTAGATGAAGACATTTACCTCAAGCCTCATGAGGGTTACACTAAAGCTTCTCCAGCGCCGGTTTGTAAAATCAAATAAGTCATTATATGGGTTAAGACAAGCTTCTAGGCAATGGAACTTGGAGTTCACAATTTGCTTACAATTTGTTGGTTTTATACAGTCTAAGGTTGATAATTGCATGTTCACTAGGGGTTCAGGATCCACTTTCACTGCTCTATTGGTATATGTGGATGATGTCCCGATCTCTGGCCCCAATCTTGCTCTAATTACTAAGGTCAAATATATTTTACACAATACCTTTACCACCAAAGACTTGGGTGTTGCCAAGTACTTTCTAGGGTTGGAAATCACTAGATCTTCTAGTGGTCTCTTCATCAATCAGCGCAAGTATATTCTTGACATCCTCAAGGACACTGGTCTTCTTGTGTTGAGCCTCAAACAACACTTTACCCTGTTGGCTTGAAGTTCACTGCTGCTGGTTCACCTTTATTGAATCCTGGTAAGTTCACGAGATTGGTTGGGCGCCTATTGTATCTCAATATGACTCAGCCTGATGTGTGCTTTATTGTCAATCAACTAAGCCAATTCATGCGTGTTCCAACAAATGAGCATTGTCAAACTGCTCTCTAGGTGCTTCACTACTTGAAGGGCCAACCTTCACTTAGTTTATTCTATTCTGCAACTGATACTCTCAAACTTACAACTTTCAATGATGCTGATTAGGGATCTTGCCCTGACTTTAGAAGATCACTCACTGGTTTTTGCATCTTCCTTGGAAATTCATTGGTCAGCCGGAAGACCAAGTAACAAGCCACATTTTAAGATCTTCCACTGAAGCTGAATGTAGAAGCATGGATAACACCACTTGTGAACTGCAATGGATCTCATATGTCTTACATGATTTCCAGTTGCCTCAAGTGCTTCCCATTCCTCTATACTGTGACAGCACATCGGCTGTTCACATTACACATAATCCTATCTTTCACGAACGCACTAAGCATCTTGGCATTGACTGGCATGTTGTGAGAGATTGCTTCAAGAATGGATTTCCCATGCCTCTACACTGTCCTGCTTCATCTCAATTGGCCAACTTCTTCACTAAACCTCTTACAAGCTCTACTTTCCACAATTGGCTGTCCAAGTTGCAGCTCGCAGATCCTTACTTCGCTCCAACTTGAGGGGAGAATATATAAGTTATATCAAATTTATTTTCCCCCGTCTTGTAATTAGTTGATTAATCAGGGACAAAAGTGTAATTAATAGATTAGAGTTTGTTAGTGTGTTAGTTAGCTCTCTTTCTTTCCCAGCCTTTATATTCGAGCACAAAGCTTTGTAAAATTTTCTAGTTAGTTACAATACAATTACTTTCTCTCTCTATTTTGTTAGCTTTCAACAATAGTCAAAAGAGAAACTCATTGCTCCTTAATAGTGATTAAAAATGTAGCATTTTACTCTTTAAATATTTAAGAATAATTTTATTTTTAGCCTAAGAAAATGCATAAACCCCCTTGTGGTTTTGAAAATTTGAACAAAATATCCTTGTAGTTTAATCATGGTCTAGAATTTCCTTGTGGTTTCAAAAATTCCACTGAAACTCTTAAGTGGTTCAAAAACTACGCAAAAAATCTATTTTCCAGTTAAACTCTGTTAGAGAGTGATGTATACTCAATCTATGCAAGACTGGACTTGATTTTTGTATGTTTTTTTTAAATAAAAGAATTATTATAACCTTTAAAATGTTTAACACAAAATCTCCTTTTAGTTTCAAATCATGAAGGGAACTTCCTTATAGGTTGGGATGCTCTCACAAAATTCTACTTTAATTTTTTTTTATCATAAAATAATCTAAAATTTAATTTTAATAGTTTTATATAATTAAAAAGAATTCTTAAGAAAACAAATTCGTTAGTACATTTATAAAATTCATAATATAAATTAATAAAAAAATGAAGATGGGTATGCTTTTATTTCAATTTTTTCCATTTAAAAAAACGTTTTTAGTATTTAAATTATGCTTTTAGGGTATATATTCTATATAAACCCTAAGAAGACATTTAGTTGTTGAATGAATAAAAAAACTAAGTTGAGAGTTTTCTTAGTTTTCTTCAATTTTCCGGTATTTTGCGGAATCAACGAAACTTTGATTTATTGTGTTGTTGCATCTTCTCTTACGGCTTCTGCTTGCTACGTTAGTTGGCATCAATCCCAGGTTCGTTCCTTCACTATGCCGCCCAGAAAACGTTAGGAAGAAGATAGACGTGAGGAATTCATATAGTTACGTCAACAAGTTGAATTATTGACACAACAGATGGCAGCCATGGTTGCACAATAGGCTGCGCTAGCACCAAGACCTAAAGACCAATCGTTTGAGGATTTGGAGGAAGAGAATCCTTTTGCTCGGAGACAATTTGTCCATGAGTACAATCCACGTTGGGAATCAGGGTTTAAGGTTGACATACCAGAATTTCAGAGAGGGTTGAACCCAGAAGAATTCTTGGATTAGGCCACTACAGTTGAAGAGGTTTTGGACTTTAAAGATGTTCTAGATGACAAACGTGTTTCTCTCGTTGCAACTAGGTTTCGGGGGAGAGCAGCGGCATGGTGGCAACAAGTTAAGGTGACGAGGTCTCGACAGGGGAAATCTAAACTTGTGTCTTGGGATAAACTGAAGAAACATATGAAGAAATGGTTTTTACCCTACAGTTATGTGCATACTATGTATCAACAGTTGCAGAATTTGCGTCAAGGGGGGAAGTCTGTGAGTGACTATACCACTGAGTTCCACTTGCTAATTACTAGGAACGACTTGATGGAAATGGAGTACCAATTGGTGTCACGTTATGTGATTGGTCTTCATCTACAGATTCAGGATACTCTGAATATGTTTGACCTAGTCTCCGTCTCTGAGGCACACCAACGAGCAGTGCATATTGAGAAGCAACAGTCGCAGAGAGTCATGAACCCTCTCAGTATTGGGAACTCATGGGGTAGCTCACAACATGTCACACATCCCGGTAACACTGTGCAATCGGGGTTACCAAAAACGGGCACTATCCAACAACCACCACGCCCTTGGGCTGGTATCCGTTGTTTTGGTAGTGGAGTTACGGGTCATAGGCAGTCTGAGTGTCTTAAGAATCCGCGCAGAGGACTATTTGTTGATGAGACTAATGGTGAGTATGATGGTCCGCCTATTTTTGATGAGGAATTCGAAGAAGAGGCAATAGATGATGAATAATTCAAAGAAGAGGCAATAAATGATGAAGAATTCGTTACTAGGGACGTTGGCCAAACTTTAGTGGTGAGGCACAACCTCATTACTCCCAAGGAAAACAAGACTGACTACCTATGCAACAACATATTTCAGTCAACATGCACAGTAGAGGGAAAGGTATGTCGAATGGTTATTGATTCTGGTAGTTGTGAGAATGTAGTGGCTGAGGAGGTTATTAAGAAGCTGGGTTTACAGACTAAGAAGCATCCCAAACCTTATAAATTAGCATAGTTGAAGAGAGGGAACGATGTCGAGGTCTCCCAACGGATCAATTCTTTGATTGGGCCTACTTACAAGGACCAGGTTTTGTGTGATGTGGTAGACATGGATGCGTGACACCTACTGTTAGGTAGGTGACGTAACAGAAGCTTATAGGAAATATTGGAACAACACACAATAATCAAAGACTTGTTGATTCCGTAAAGAATGCAAAGAAATTGATGCAAAATGAAAGAAACTCTCACAAACTTTATTCAGTAATCAACTAACTGTCTTCTTAGGGTTTACATTGAATATATACCCTAAAAGCATAATTAAAATACTAAAAAATGTTTTTTTTTTCCAAAAATGGGAAAAATCGAAATAAAAGTATGAACTAAAAGTGCTACTCATATGGAACATGCTCCAACAAGCAGAATGCAATTTAGAGTTCTAGAAATAAAGATATAACTGAAACGAAAATTACTAAAAACGGCAAAAATGACATTTTCGAGGCCTAAACAATGGAATTTGGCTAAAACTCGATCTAGTATTGTTCGTTGGCCCATTTCGGATGCAATTGGACTAATCGCACGTAAAAAACTGACCAAGTCAAAATCAGCCTCTAATCTTGGGATGATCCCGTTTCACCATGTAGCGGAAGCTTATAGGAATGATTGGAACAACACACGATAATCAAAGACTTGTTGATTCCGTAAAGAATGTCAAGAAATTGATCCAAAAAGAAAGAAACACTCAAAAACTTTATTCAATAATCAACTATCTGTCTTCTTAGGGTTTACATAGAATATATACCCTAAAAGCATAATTAAAATACTAAAAAACGTTTTTTTTTTCAAAGATGGAAACAGTCGAAATAAAAGCATAAACTAAAAGTGCTACTCATATGGAACACGCTCCAACAAGTAGAATGCAATTTCGAGTTCTAGAAATAAAGATATAACTGAATTTTTTTTACTAGAAACGACAAAAATTGCCTTTTCGAGGCCTAAACGATGGAATTTGGCTAAAATTCGATCCTTTAATGATCTTTAGATTATTACTACTGTTCGTTGGCCCGTTTCAGATGCAATTGGACTAATCGCACGTAAAAAACGGACCAAGTCAAAATTAGCCTCTAATCTTGGGATAATCCCGTTTCACCATAAACTCCAACGCCTTCTCGATTGCATCATTAGGTCATGGCAGTTTGATAGGCGATCAGTTCATGATGGGTTCGCGAATACTCATAGCTTTCTGTTTGGCGGGAAGAAGATTGTGCTGTTGCCTGATAAAGGTCCACAGTCAAGTGCGAAGGGTACCAACTTCTTGACCAGAAAGAGATTTGAGGTAGAGATGGAAGAGTCGGGAATTGTGTATGTGATGGTGGGTAAACTGGTAGAAGATGATCACGAAGTCCCGCTGGCAGTTCAACCTTTGTTGCAGGAGTTTTGTGATGTTTTCCCAGACGAGCTGCCGAAAGGATTACGACCTTTGCGTGATATTCATCACCAAATAGACTTGGTGTTTGGTGCAGGTTTACCTAATCGTGCACATTATCGGATGATTCCCACAGAACATGAGGAGTTGCATAGGCAAGTGGAGGGACTTTTGGCTAAGGGGCACGTGAGGGAGAGCTTGAGTCCTTGTGTTGTTCCTGCCCTTCTAAATCCAAAGAAAGATGGGACATGGCGTATGTGCGTGGATAGTAGAGCGGTTAACAAAATTAATGTACGTTATCTCTTTTCTATTCCCCGACTGGATGATCTATTGGATCAACTTACTGGTGCATGTGTGTTTATTAAACTGGACTTGAAGAGTGGGTACCATCAGATCCGAATCAGACAAGGTGACGAGTGGAAGATAGCGTTTAAGACTAGGGAGGGGTTATATGAGTGGCTGGTTATGCCTTTTGGTCTCTCAAACACACCGAGCACATTCATGCGCGTCATGAATCAAACCCTTCGTCCCTTCATCGGTAAATTCGTTGTAGTTTATTTCGATGATATCCTGATTTATAGTGCTAACGATCTTGATCATGTTAAGCACTTTCCAGAAGTTCTTAACGTGCTTCGTAGGGATGAGTTTTATGCTGCAGTGAAGAAGTGCTCGTTTCTCACTGATACTAGTGTAGTGTTTTTGGGCTATGTGGTCTCGAAGGATGGGTAAGCAGTTGATACATCTAAAGTGGAGGCAATAAGCCAGTGGCCTCGGCCAACAACTATCACTGAGGTTAGAAGTTTTCATGGTTTGGCATCTTTTTATCGTCGTTTTATCCCTCACTTTAGTAGCATCATGGCGTCAATCACAGATTGTATGAAGGGTAGTAAGTTTCAGTGGACCGACGAGGCTGATATGTCTTTCCAATTAATCAAGGAGAAATTGACCACTGCTCTCGTGTTGGTCTTACCTGATTTCAATTGCCCTTTTGAGTTACACTGTGATGCATCAAAGGTTGGTATTGGTGGTGTGTTGAGACAGGGTAATCTTCCTGTGGCCTTTTTTAGTGAGAAGTTGTCTGGTTCCAAGTCTTGATATAGCACTTATGATGTGGAATTCTATGCTATTGTTCAGTTTATACGACACTGGCGTCACTACCTTTTTCACAAGGAGTTCATCTTATATACTGATCATGATGCCCTTAAACACCTTGGCACTCAGGATAAAGTGTCTACTCGGCATGCTTCATGGATTGCTTACTTGCATCAGTTCACTTTCGTGATAAAGCATAAGGCTGGTGCTTTGAACAAGATTGCAGATGCGTTGAGTAGGCGTCATAACATTCTCTTGGAGATGCGCATCGAGGTTCTGGGTTTTAACAGCCTACGTGATTTGTACAATGTTGATCCATACTTTTCTGGCGTGATTCGGGATATGCATAGCGAGATACAACCAGAGTTTGCGTGGGTGGATGGTTTTCTGTTTCGGGGCACTCAGTTGTGCATTCCAGAGGGTAGTTTACGTGTGAAAATTATTCAGAAGTTGCATAATGAGGGGCATGTGGGTCGTGATAGGACCCTCCAGCTAACGGCGGCTTCATATTTTTGGCCATCTTTGCGTAGGGATGTGGGTAAGTTTGTGGAGCGTTGTCGGGTTTGTCAGCTATCTGAGGGTAAAGCTACGAATGCTGGGTTGTACATACCACTACCTATTCTAACACAGCCGTGGACGGATGTGAGCATGGATTTTGTTGTTGAGTTACCACGAATTCAACGTGGCTTTGATTCTATTTATGTGGTGGTGGATTCATTTCTCAAAGATGGTGCACTTTATCCCTTGCAAGAAGACTACTGATGATGTTAATGTTGCCTTGATGTACCTTCGTGAGGTTTATCGTTTGCATGGGCTGATCGGGACACTCGCTTTCTTAGTCACTTCTGGCGTAGTTTGTCGCGCATGGTGAATACACGGCTGGATTTCAGTAGCGCTTATCATCCACAAACAGATGGTCAAACTGAGGTTGTGAATCGTTCTTTGGGTGATCTGTTGCGTTGCCTTGTGGGTGATAATCTTAAGTCTTGGGATCAGAAACTGTGCCAAGTTGAGTTTGCTCATAATCACGCTGTCAACAGGAGTTCTGAGTTTAGGAATTTTTTGTGGTATATGGTCTCGTTCCTAGGGGTCCATTGATTTAGTTCCGGTGACTGCCTCGGTCAAGATGCATGGCAAGGCGGAGGATCTTATCCAACAGTTGCAGCAGGTGCACTCCCAGGCTCATGACCACTTGCAAGCTGCTGCATTGGATTACAAGCGTGTTGCTGATGCGAAGAGGCGCAATGTTGAGTTTGAGGTGGGTGACTTTGTATAGGCAGTGATGACTTGGGATCGTATTCCAGCACATGAGTATAACAAATTCTCGGCGAAGAAGCTTAGTCCAGTAGAGATTGTTGAGAAGATCAATCCCAATGCTTATCGGTTGAAGCTGCCTAGTCATGTTCGTACTTATGATGTGTTTAATGTCAAACACTTGGTGCCGTTTCAGGGTGATAATTCTGATGATGATGAGGATGGGGATCTGCATGTGCCAAATTCGAGGGCGAATTTTTCCCACCCCGCGGGAATGGTGCAGTCGAGAAGGCGTTGTAGTTTATGGTGAAACGAGATCATCCCAAGATTAAAGACTGATTTTGACTTGGTCCGTTTTTTACGTACGATTAGTCCAATTGCATCCGAAACGGGCCAACGAACAGTAGTGATCATCTAAAGATCATTAAGGGATCGGATTTTAGCCAAATTCCATCGTTTAGGCATCAAAAAGGCTATTTTTGCCGTTTTTAGTAATTTTCTTTTCACTTATATCTTTATTTCTAGAATTCGGAATTGCATTCCGCTTGTTGGAGTGTCTTCCATATGAGTATCATTTTTAGTTTATGCTTTTATTTCGATTGTTTTCATTTTTAGAAAGAAAAAAAAACGCTTTTTAAGTATTTTAATTATGCTTTTATGGTATATATATTCTATGTAAACCATAAGAAGACAGTTAGTTGATTATTGAATAAAGTTTTTGAGTGTTTCTTTCTTTTTGGATCAATTTCTTGACATTCTTTACGGAATCAACAAGTCTTTGATTATCGTATGTTATTCCAATCTTTTCTATAAGCTTCCGCTACGTCGTCTGAAGTAAACATCATATGGCTTTTTTGTTGATATTAATTATATATATTTATGAAATTTATGATTACTTGTTGGGAACGGTACGTGCTCCACGGGTATTTAAAGAACATGCACTGATGCACATGTTGTTATTATATCATATATATATAAAGTCCATAAACCCATTCAATTCTATTATAATCGCCCCCAGTTCCGATTCCAAGTCTAGTACTTAAAAAGAATTAAAAGAAAAATTAGATTCCTTTTTAATTTAACTAAGTCATACTTCCGTTTCTTTTTCACGACTTAATTTCCTTTGAAAACATCAACCACGCTGCACTAACACTCATTTTTAATGCATAATTACACATGAAAAGACACTTAGAAAGTAACTAAACAGACAAGAAAAAGTGGAGTTCATTCTCTTTATTACCATTATATTCCGTTTCAAATCGCCAAACTTCTCATTTCATATATACACAAGAACCGTTAGAAAAATCCTCATTATCACATATCCACATGAAAAAACACCACTATGAATCCATTAAGATTAGTTCTTGAAATTGTCTCTCTTCTTGCATTTTCAAATATATGCACGGTCCATGGCACAAAAGTTCTCAACGTGTTACATTACAAAGCTGTCCCAAATAACAAAACTGAGAATTCCAAGGTATTTTTTTACGAATAATTGATCAACACTGATAATATTTCGGTATATATATATTATATACTTGTGTTTTGTTATTTTTCATATTTTACACTTCCGGTTCATATAGCCTATCACATTGTATTGGAATTATATGCTTTGGTTATAGTTAATTATTGTTGTTGTAATATAGGAAATGCACTTAGTGTTCGCTCACCTTTTTGTGATATGTATATTATATATATATATATATAATATAAATAAATAAACTAATTTATAATATCATGTATCTATCTTACAAGTGCGAGTTTATTTTAATTTTTGGAAATGATTTTGCAGGCTTTTATGAGAGCATGGGTTGATGCATGTAAATGGAGAGGAAAGAGTAGGGTTTTGGTTCCTCGAGGGACGTATTATTTGCGCTCGGCCGTCTTTCAAGGGCCGTGCAATGGCCGGAAGGAGTTTTTGATCAAAGGAGTGGTGAGGGCTCCAACAGATCCTGAATTGTTCTTTACGGATCATTGGATTACGTTTCGAAATGTGAACAAACTGAAAATCTACGGTGGGGGGACGTTGGACGGACAGGGGGCGGCGGCATGGCCGTATAACAATTGTCATACGGGTTCTTGCAAGCCTCTTCCTGTTGTAAGTTCTTCTTTTTTATTTCATTAAAGATTTGGTGAAAACGATTGTTCTACATATTTATTATTTATAGTAATTGGAGAAAGGTTTCGCGTTTGAACTAGGAATATGGCTTAAAACGTAAAGACTAGAGTAATGCAAGGTTAAAGAGAATTATAAAAGCTAGAATTAAAATTTAGTTGACTATTGCTAGTACTACAATTTACACCATTCATATTAATTAAGATTTTTCATGGTTAAAATGTGAATTAGTCATACCTATATTATTCTTGATGTCATGGCGGACATTCTTATTTTCATCATATATCGATATGAAAAATAATGTGATTTTTGGTCGTGAAAAATGTGAAGCGAGTTAGCCGTGAGACCCCACCAAATTATGACTCTTGCATCTCATTTTTAACGAAAATTGCCACCTTAACATTGTTCTTATGCCTAACCATAGACCCTAACTTAATTCTAATATAATTAAGGAGATTCACATTATTGGCTAGTAGTGCACAAGTAGTTTTTTTTTTGATTGGTAAAAGAAATTTAATTAAAAGGAGTATAAGGAGTACTCCAAAAAAGTGGAATCAAACACAAGAAATAGTTGAAGCAGCATAATCGTAACTCTTTCCTTTGTTAGGCCAAAGTTGTGATCAACTCTCAGTATTATGCATCGAAAGTATCTTCTTAAAATTTTACCATGTACTGTACACCTCAAACAACAGTTTTAGTTCAAAGATAGCTAGTGCAAAAATATTCTTTTACATAGTGAAATATCCTTTAATTTTTAGTAAGTTTTATAAGAGCGTGATTAACTTTTTCTTTTTTATGCAATTTTAGTCTTTCGATTGATCTCATTGAATTGGGTTTAGACCACCAATGAGCAATGTTCCTAAACTTTTAATTTTATTTTGTATTTTGCCATAGTTGCAGTACTATAAAGTTGCTAAATGTTGCGATCTTAAGGTATATACAAATATGTTCACTATATGTTTGCCACTCTATATATGAATTAATGCATTAATATCAAAACACGAGTTATCATCACATTTATTTAATTAAGTGACACACAAATGGTAAAGAAAAAAATCACCATTTGTAGTATCGTAACTTGAGTAGATATTGATTTCGGAAAATGCTGGCAACTCGTTGATTTCATCTTTTAAATCGACAATTTCGTTCTCGACGTTGTATATTTCGAATTATGCTGAAAATTGAGCACATGAATAATAATCTCATGCATCACCTCCGTGCATAGATTTTATACTACGTCACTAATTTCGTTCTCATGCATGTCTCAACTTGATCACACAGTCACTCCGATTGGACTTCGTGAACGACTCACACATATCCAACATCCACTCTCTCAACAGCAAGAACTTCCACGTCAACATCTTCGCCTGCCACCGGGTTACCCTACGTAAAATCACAGTATCTGCCCCTGCCGACAGCCCCAACACCGATGGAATCCACATCAGCACCTCTGGCGACATCAACGTCAATGGCGCCGTCATCTCTACTGGCGACGACTGTGTCTCCATTGGGTCAGGCAACCGGGGGATCCGGATCTCGAATGTGATTTGCGGGCCAGGTCACGGTATTAGTGTCGGAAGCTTGGGTCGATCTGACGAGGAGGAAGGTGTGAGTGGGGTCAAGGTTGAGAATTGCACGTTTAAAGGGACGATTAATGGGGTCCAGATTAAAACATGGCCCGATTCAGGTGCGGCGGGCGGGTTTGCTTCGGATTTTGTGTATGATGGATTGGTGATGAGGAATGTGGATAATCCAATTTTTATTAATCAACAATATTGCCCGCATAACTTGTGCAATTCTCAGGTAATTACTCTTTGCTTAATTTATTCTAGTATAACTGTCCATCATAATTCATAATGCATCTTATTGGGTAACAAACCGCAAATACAAGCTTGTTGTTAAACAAAAGTTGTAATTATATTTTTTGAGTTTTTTTTTGTTTTAGGGATCATCAAAGATTAAGATAAGCAATATCACATTCAGAAACATATGGGGCACTTCGACCACACAAGATGTCGTAAAATTGAATTGTAGTAGAAGTAATCCGTGCCAGAATGTCGCGTTAGAGAACATCAACCTTATCGGTCCTGGAGGGCTCGCCTCAGCTTCTTGCTCCAATGTACGCGGCATGTCACGAGGTCAACAAAAGCCACCATCTTGTCTGGATTAGACCTCCGAATGTCAAACCGTCATTTAACTTTTTTTCTTCTCCCGGCCGGTTATTTTACTTTAATGTACATGCATGCACTAGTTGATTAGACATAGAATGGTAAGAGAGTTAATCCATGTCATGCCAATCTAGCTTGAAAGTTGTTTTGATGGACCTGATAGGCATTTTATTTGTTGTGCCAGATTATGTTACTCATGCTTTTGTACGAGGAATTTCTCTTTTGTAGAAATAGGGGATATTGCATCTACATCCCTGAGATTTTGTGTCATTACAAAATGCTTCATCATTGTTCTAGAGCTAATAACTGTGAAGTCTTGTTTCCAAATTTCAAAGAGTATTCGTGTACAAAGAGCAGGGAATATTTTTTGCAACTAGGCCGAATCATCGTTTGTAATTGTAATAAGTATTCTCTACATAAACGTGGATTACTTGGCCCACGAACAAAAGACGACATAATGTTACTCCAAATGGCTTAAGTTACGAAATTTGCAGCAACAACTTGTGAATTCATAATAACGTGATTTTAATTGTGAAGTTATAAAAAAAAAAAAAAAGACTAGCAATTGGGCGAGAAAGTACATGTGTTAAATATTGAAGTGTGGGAATTGATTAGATATGAAATAGGTAGGTTTATCCTATTTGTATGAATAATATTTTGTAATGAAAACTCTTGCACATTCTCTTCAACCCTTATTTTGTTCACATTTTTTTTAGACGGGGTTCCTTGGTCCACCTTCCCACCGTGGCACAACCACAACCCTCGACCCATCCGAATGACCATAGATGTTGCCAATTTCCAGATCTCGTGCCTCCAATAAGCTCCACGTTCCTATGCAGCCCAATCACATCATGTTTGGAGCATTATGGCTATCGAATGACCATAGATGTTGCCAATTTTCAGATCTCGTGCCTCCAATAAGCTCCACGTTGCTATGCAGTTCAATCACATCATGTTTGGAGCATTATGGCTACGGTCAGGGGCGGATTCAGGTGTGGGCTTACTTGGGCTCCAGTTCATGCTAGTTTTTACAAATCAAGTACATGTAGTAGAGTTCGTAAAATTTGCATTGCTCCATAAAATAGTTTATTTCTTTTTCAGTCAACTTTCAATTGGTTTTAAACAACTAAGCCCAAAACATCTAGTATTTTTAGACCCAAATATATAAAAATCTCCCACAATTTATATTAGAGCATACAAACCCAACATTCAACAATTTAGATTGGGTTAATTTCAGCCTATTTGTAAAATAAATTAGGTTGATGTATGAACTTTGCAACATTACTCTAACATGTCCAATAAGTATAAAGTACATATATTTATATTTCAAATGTGTGCTAATTAGTATATGTATATTTGTATCTTATTTACGAATTCGAAGAAAACACATGAAAGTTTAGATTTGAAAAAAAAAAAACAATTGAGGTGGCTATAACATGGTTTGCCTATAACATCTTAGTTCGAGATAAAATAATTTTTTGGATCTGCTCCTGGCTACAGTTTTGCTTGCGTTGCCATCATGGCTTACATCCAAGTTCGCTATAACTTTCATCATCTTTCTCGGTTTATTATCTAGTTAACTCATGAGTCGAATCAATTTAGCATAGTTTCAATTAACAAGTTAATTTTGTGAGTTGAGTCGAGTGTGATGGAACTTACATTTTAGTCGATTGCAATTTTTGGATCTCGATTGTTTGAGGGTTCTAATCTTGTTTGTGATTCTGAAGGTTATATGCCAGATCAATTTTCGTTGTTTCTTGCTGAAGAGGAATATAGAGATAGTCAATTGTTTTCATCTTTTGTTTTAGATTTCTGATATCAATGAAGTTACGTTCTTATGAAATGATGTATGCTTCGTGAGTTGAAGACCACTTCAAATGTCTAGGATATCAAATCTTGTGTTGGTGACCAACTGGTACCTTGGTGTTGGTGACCAAGTGCTACCTTCAAACAAACTCAAATAACCATGATTGAAACCCAATAACTCACAGTAAACCTCAAAATAATCTTAGACTTCAGTACTCCAAAGATAACTCAATGAGTTAACTCGCAAACTTAAACTACAGTATATCGAGTCGACCTCATTGGAACTACTCAATAGCTTCATCCAAATACCAAGATCTAAGTCTGGAACATCCAAGATCAAAGCTCTAATGCCCAAATACATATCCAACACCGAAGTAAGAGATACTAACCAAAGACCTAATTCAAAAGATAACACCAAATAGTACATTTTTTGCTAGTTTTACATGGAGCAGAGAAGAAATGAACACTGCTCAAAAATTAACATCTGCCTAGAAAGGGGCGCATGGATTTAAAAGGTTAAGAGAAATGTGGTTAACATTTGAGAAATTTCTTTCGCAATTTTTGCTCCAACGAGAGAGAAGATAAGAAGATTAGCCCTTAGGCTACAGAAAATAAAGAGGTGCCGCTGCAGCTTCGGCATTTTGCCCAAAAACTAATCTTAGAAGATTTAATTTAACCTAAAGCTCTGATACAGTTAATGAAGTAGGGAACAAGAGAAATTGATTACAAGAACAATCTATTTGTATATAGGAAGGTACCTAACAATGTTCACCTAACAACCTAATAATGTTCACCTAAAAAAATAAAATTTGCCTAAAGCTCTTAGTACCATTTATAAAGTAGAGGAAAAGAAAGTGCATTACAATAACCTTCTATTTATACAACTATAAAGGCACCTAACAACTTTTAACACTCCCTACCTAACAATCACAAATGTATTTTGAATAATCTGCTTAAAAAACTACACTAGTTACTTCCAATATAATCAGAAGTAAAGGACCAGAGCTGCGGTAGATTTGTAAATGTAAAACTTCGCTACATCTTATACTACTGTATGAATACTTTGGTTAAAAGAAATGTAACTGAAGCCTGTAGTATGGCAGAAATATGCACCAGTGGACGTTTCAACTTCGAAACGTACTAGCATATAATAGTGCTGTAGCAAGTAGATAAAATGACTGATCATAGTGAAAAGTGATGTAGTGTTTGGGAACATCCCTCCCAATATAAACTTAGTAAAACATCGAAAGAGTTATATTCTGTTGCAACGAAAAGTAAAATTACTGTTCCCGGGAGAAGGGGAAAAACTAATATAAGTTCTCAACACCACTTCAGTTTTTTTGAAGCGGTCTCTTCAACAGAACTAAAGCCAACCTCCACCTTTCAGTAGGGTTCTAGTTATCAGAGTCACTGCATTCCAGGGCGGGGGAAACGAGGCCTTACGGGGGTCTTCGAAGGGCTCACCCTACAATAATAGCAAACTCGTTAGTACGGAAAGCCAGTGACTTGCTTAAAGATTTTTGGGAACATTTTATGTACCTAATGCGCTGGGATCCCAGAATTTCACCGCAACAATCAAGGGCCACGATTGCACTCTCAGCCTGCATATTTCAAGTGTCAATTTTTTCGAAATTTTAAACTTTGTGGCTGTAGAATAAATACATGGATCAAATAATACTCAATTTCAACGAGTATTTCACCAATATATCTGAAATGTTCAGTTATGAAAATGGAAGAACACCAAGGGAACTTTTGATAACCACATTTCGATAAGACTTGAAGGAAAATTTTGCCAGACCACCATTTTATATGATACAAGTTAAACTCCAGAAAAATGGAATGCTCCAAGATGAGGATATCTGATATGTGTATGACTCGCTAATGTGGTCATACCAGAAAACGTAAAAACTGAATAAAATATTTTGGACTAAATATAATTCCTCACGTAAGAGAGAATGTAAAAAGTTCATTCACGACAGTCCAGTTACATAAATTTACATGTATGGATGTACAAGTTCTGCAAGTAGAAATTCTAAACCTAAGGCACGTCCAAGGAACATAGGAACACCCGTTAAAACTTGGCCAGAGATCATAAAAAGATAAGGTTGCCGAAGATCATAAAAAGATAAGGTTGCGGAAGGCCTTAATGACAGTACTGATCAACCTAAGTGAATAGAGAATGTTAACTCATGTGCTTGACTCCATGATCATAAAAATAAGGATATCATGAAGCTTATGCAAAACTATGATTACACCCCAAAGGAAGAGCAATCAACGAATGTTGAGTAGCCTTGCCAAAAGTGGAAACTTGTAAATTCAGCTTATAAAGTAAGTTAACAAGCATGTTCATTATGCGTTTATTCCCCACAATGCAAAGAGACAAGTTTTGTGCTAATTAATAGATAGGGAAGCTCTAAGCAATCGCCGAAAGCTCAAGGTGACTAAGTGAAGTTCTTTCACAACCAAAACAAAAGATGACCCTCCTCCACGATCTTGGGTGGCAGACGGTTGTAGGATAAAACGACTTAAATCAGTATTTCAGCATATGACAAAATTACGCACATGTGGCTATAGTCATGATTTTGATCGAGACTAGAGACTTATATCCCGTTACAGGTTATAATGAAATGCAATACTAGATATTATTTGGTCATTATTACCAAATCTCTGTTTCAACCAGGACATTGGAGGATCTATTTAATTTTAGAGACAGAACTAATTTACCAGAAATTTTAATAAAATTATAATTTTTTGTGTGAAATTAGGAAACAGATGGACAGGAAAAGTAAATCATAAAGACAAAAAAGCAGAAAGGAACTAAAAGGTGAAAGTAACATACCATGAAAAACTCAACAAAGGCAATCCGTGTGGAATGCATTTGATCCCCCAAGAGCCTCAAGCAGGAAACCTATAATAGATAAAGTTAGGCATTCATGGTCCATTGAAAGACATAAGATCACAGAACCCAACCCACTGATTGAATTTCTACACATACCTCGCCACATCTGGTTTCAAAGAAGTTCTTAACATCAGCCTGAGAGACCTGTTCCAGATGATACAGAAAAGGATATGTAACATTAATACATAAGTCACCCATGAGCAAAGATAACATCAATCAGTGGACTATTTATCAGCTAAGCAACGCGGAGTTGGAAAAACAAGCAGAGTGAAATAGAGAGAATAAATGTACCTTCTTATCAATATTTGTACAGTAGACTGTCCTAGCGCACATCTCGCGTTCATCCTCGGACTACATGTAAAAGTCAACTTCCCGCATTAAAGATGAGCAATTTACTTCAAATGTAGGCAACACTAACCACCAAGTTCATACTAAAGTGGGGGATCTCGTGAAACTTATGAACAGGATCAGCCATGTTAGCGTTTTTTGCTTACCCTGGGAAGGAATGTAGGATTTACAGGAAGAATGGCAGTTTTAGAAGGCAGGACCTTCACGGGAGAAAAACCTAATAGTGTTCCAGAAAGGCTAAGAGCTACTCGAGCAGAATCTGTTGACATTAATCGCACAAGGTAAGATAAAAAATTTAAAGGATCAAAAACCTTCTATGGAAATTTGACGAAAGACCTTAAGAAAGGGAAAGAGGACTTACACTCATCAGAAAACTCTACAAAAGCAAAGCGAAGACGCGAGTGTGGATCACCACAAACTCGACAATCAACAACCTGCTAAGAATAGATGATAGACAAAAGTGGAGCATAAATTAAATATGAGGCCCAATTTATCAGGACAAAAAACTGTTAACCCTAATTAATATGATGAAAAGTTCACTTGGCATGATGGAGAAAGTTTTATGAACTGATAGACTATCATGAGGTCGTAATTGAGAAAAACGCCACATACTTGAGGAAGATACGTAAGGCTGGCTGATTATAGTGTGTAATACCTCACAGAACCGTGAACGGGAAGCCCGAGCAACCGACTGTTTCCATATTTTGTATACACAAATATGTGGGGAAGCGACAAATCGTTTTTTTTTTTTTTTCAGTAGGAAGCAAATAACTGACAATCAAATACTCAAGAAATTTATATACTCGTAAGGATCCAAACCACAAGCATGAAGAAGAGCAAAGAATTCCAACATGGATTACATGTCCCAGAAATGTACGTAACAAATAACCAAAACGATCTTCTACGAAATTTTGTAGTAAATGACCAAAAAGATCTTTACAATAAATTTAGACGAAAAGTTTTAAAGAGTTTTAACTCTTAACTATAGTTTTTTTTTTTACGAATCAAAGGTGGCCTGCTGGTCCTCAAAATAGTACATTGAGAAGTAAGCAATCATAGAAAAACAAATATATGACACATTTTAAGGAGCATTAAGTATTCAAGAGATACAAAATCCAAATGAACTCAAATTAAGGAGTAGCGTTGTAAACACATATTATCGTACTGTCGAGAGCATTTACTGGATTGCAACTTAGGCATACTTATTGAGTAACAATAATCAACAACTTTCTACAGAGTTCAACCTTAACCGTGCTTACTGCTAGATCGTCAAGAGATATTAATGTAACCTAAACTACGACAAATTGTTAACTGTAGTGAAGTAACATTATTAAGTTGAGGCACATTAGATTTATAATAGATGACGTTAACAAAGTCAGCTAAACCAAGTAATCAATGCCAGCTTCAGCAGAAAAAAAATCCTTTCTGGATGCTGGAAAGTTAAAGATTTCCTTTTTAGTTTTTAAAACTTCACCAGGAATAACTCAAAAAAGTAAAAAGAGAATCCAACAGATAATTAGGGGGAACATTAAATCGCTGCCAAAACTTATAAGCTTTTAACCATTTTTAATAAAGTTCTCCACATAATAATTGCAATAGAATATCGGTAAACGACCTGAGAAGGCTCTTATCAAGACATTGGCATGCAATCTTTTACTGAAACAAACTTGTTTATGGTAAATACTAAATAGCCATGAAGCTTGTAGGGTGAACTCATTTATTTTTGGTCAGTTATTGATTGCTCCAGAGAGTGCAGAAGAATTGTAAGTTTATATTCAGTCTTGTTAAAGGGAGGAAGCTTACGAGGAAACGTGTTGCTTATTGTCATTTGGTGATTTTGGAAATCAAAGAAACCGACACAACTAATCAAATAAGGAGCTTGATGAACACTTGTTCATTTGGATAAATTGTGATGGGACGCCATACATATTACAGATTAACAAGAAAACAGCAACATAATGGTTTCTACAGAAGTGCAGCACATTTCTTATGGAAAAGTCTGGCGCTTACTGTCTAGCATCTTTCTATATTCTTCATTAAATGAAGAAGCAAAAGAATCTTTTAAATTTGCTTAATCTATAATGTAACTGTATTCTCCCGTAAGGTATTACTACCAGTCAGATGATAACAAAAAAAAAGTGACCAGATGACCACACCCACCCACACAGAGTAGGGTCTAGAAAGAGGGATTAGGTACGGTTTCCAGTCAGCAAGGAGCAATTAAGGCAGCATTTATTTAGATAAGCCAAAGTAGAAGATCCAACACATATGTAGCCCCACATGCTTTTCTCATAACCAAATTGTCAAAACCACGAAATCCCAATCTATGTATCTTCCCAAAATGATACAAAGTTTATTATTCTCAACAGTTCCAGGAAAACCCACAAGAATGATGGCAACTGCATAAAAGAAGTGTCATCGCTTAAACTGCTTCATTTAGGCGCAGGCGCACCTACAGATAATCTAAAAGTAACAGTTAAAAGCAACACCATTTTCTAATCTAAACCTAATCGATACCACCGCAACACTTACTACACAGTTCGAAACATTGAACCATACACGCCTAACATGATTACTCGTCAAACCTTATATATAGCTCCCAAGTTTAAAGTACTCCAAACCATCAGGTACCTTAAGTTGATCATAGAAGTCATTCGCAAAGCATTCAGCAGAATAGTTAAAAGGGAAATCTCAGAGCAGAGTACTTTACCTGTCCATAGCCGCTGAATAAGGCAGCAAGCTGCTCCTCAGTGATCTTTATTCAAGAGAAAGAAACCATAAATTTGAGCTCTGACCAAATAAATGATAGAAAATGACAAAGTTGGTCGGCCTTTACTTACATTGTGATCAATATCTGAAACATAGACAGTTCGCCTAATGCTATCTTCCCTTTGAGCTCTAAATGCTCGGCCATTCATTCTCCTGCCCTGGTTGTAGTTATTTCTTCTCTGAGAAAACAAAAATTACAAGAAATGCGCAATCAGAAAGGAAATGCATGAGAATGCCAGATAAAAATGCTCAAATGGAGTAAACCATGTGTATCTACCATGAGAATTGACAAATAAGTTGGATTGCTTCTATAAGAGATCAAATAAACAGGCAATTAAATGATCATATGCTAAAAATAATGATTCGTGCAGTTACATTGATATACTCTACCACTACATTCATCCATGTGTTCTGAAAAGTATAATGTCAATGACATAACTAAAATTGGTTGCCAAATGTCCGAGTTGAAACCAAGTGAACATAAGCAACGACAAACTGAAGTTAATAACCTACCTAACATAGAATGTCAAAAGTATTATTTAAACCACGTGTCACGTCCATTTCCACACCACAAACATTACATATATATGTTAATAATTACTTTACATTAATAACGTGTTACTTTGAAATTCAATTCATGTGACTTAACTGATACTTTAACCCCAAGAATAGCGAAAAGCGGTAATTCTATCCGCGACAATACATTACGAAAATGGCTAGCAAGCACCTTATTGCAGTAATATACCATGAATTGGTTAGTTACAAAATCTGGCAATAACAATCAAGCGTCAAATTATAGAAGTCTATTCCTTTCCGTAAATACATATCAAAAAAGTCAATCTTTACAAGGAAAATATAAAGCGACGCATTTGGATTTGAGAGACAAGTTCAACTCCAAGTTTCACTCACACGTCTTTAATAAATTTTCCAGTTTAAGAACAAGATCCATTTATGTCGACTAATCCTGATCAAGTTATCAAATCATCCCATATCCAGAATGTGGTTATAAACATTTAGCGACATTAAATCTTAGTCAAAATAATGAGAAAAGGTCCCACAATCTTATCCACCGACTAAGGAAAAGGAATCTATCGCTAGTTGTATCACTCTTAAACTCACATCAAGCCAAGAACTTTCTCTTTTTGTGCTAGGTGTGGAATCTACAAATTTGATACCAAACAAAAATCAAAGCCAAAACCAGAACCATGCCATCCACCCGCAGACTGAAAACATGACATAGGAATCAATTCAAACATCAAGCACCGTAAATTACAGATTTTTTAATTAATCAATTCGGTAAACAAACATCGTCAAAAAAACATCATCATCAACAACAACAACAGGGGAACTGAATTTTACCCTGCGATTATTCGGGAAACCACCATTTCCCACATTTTTCTCAAAAGGCACAAAAGTATAAGCTCCCATTTGGCCCTGTTGATAGGAATGAGGAAAGAACTCCTTGGCCATGGGATTCAGAGTCAGCTTATTCAACATACCAACAAACTGTTTCATCTGCATTTCTGATTTCGAATCCTTATTTGAATCGAATTCGGTGTCCTTAACACCATCATCAATCACCACAGGCTCCTCAGAAATATAACTACCATTTTTTTCCATGTTTTTCTCACCAGCAGGGGTGGTGTTTTTTGGTGACTCAACAACAACAGTAGTACTGGAATTCATTTCCAGCATTGCTGCCTCACCAGACACCTCTGCACCGGCAGCCATGGAATCACAACAACAACAACAACAACAACAAAACTCAAGATTTTACACACCCCAATTAAAAAAAAACTATTCTATACCCACAAAAATTCAGACAAAATTACACATACACCAACAATAAAAATCCAATCTTTATGCTCTATATATATAGAGAGAGATCACTCGCAAAAGGGTTTTTTTTTTTTTCGTTTTTTACAATCCCAATTCAAGAATTAGGTGATCTCTGCATAGAATCTTTATGTTTGATTTTGTGAGTGCAATTGTGAGCATATGTAATAAATAGAGACCAAAAACCCGTTTGGTGAAAAGGGCCAAAAATGGTAGAAAAGTGATGATGAGAGAGAAATGTGTATGTAATGTAATTTATTACGAAAGGGTTTTTTTTCTGTAACAAAAAATTTCGATCACAAGAGGCAGTGGTTTTTGTTGGTGGTTTATGGGAAGGAACCAACAGGTGGCTTTATGCTCTCTAGTTGTTGGTAGAGATAGATAGAGACACAAGCATTGTATCTACAACCTATACTTACAATGTATACATACATATACATATGAGAGAGAGAGAGAGTAATAAATTTAGGGGGGGCGTTAAAAATGGTGAAGAGAGCAGAGATGAGAGAGCTAACGTAAGATGACACCATTGAGTTTTGGCTTTTTGTTTTGTTATATTGTTTGTTAGTTTGTGTGACAGTCACAGAGGATAGATAGATATGGCTTTCATAAATAAAATCATAACTGCCACTTTTTGTTGGGATTGTAATTTTCTTTTCTTTCTTTCGTATCTTCTTATCTTTTAAATTAAAACTTTTTTTCTTTCCCACATCCTATGTAATGTAATGTAAATATGTAATTACTAGGCAGTTGGCAGCGACTAGTGAGAGCACGAGTTGTCACATACTTGATACTATCAAGGAAAACTCTTATTAATTCTTGCACCTAAAAAGTAATACTTTTTATATGTTGTATACGATGCATTGACGCTCCAAAAAGTAATATTTCTTATGTTTGTGTTGCATCGTGTTCTTATGTCTGGATACCGTGTCGAGCATACCAAACAGTTTTTTTTTTAGTATGCACTGTACTGCTCGTGTCGTGTCATTTTCGTGTCGGTGATGGTCCATGCATCATAAGTTAGAACTTTCTTTTTTTCTGAAAGCTAAAGCCTTTTAAATATTCCGATTTGCTCTTTCTTTCGATCCTATGTGATGCAGGCATACCAGACACCCGAATTTTATTGAATTGTATCTCGTAATCCAACGTGTATTTATAGACTTTCAAGAGGCTGAATACCTTAATTTTATAGAATCATATCTGATAACCCATGTGTCTTTATAGATTTTCAAGAGGTTG
Source organism: Linaria vulgaris (assembly GCA_948329865.1). NCBI lineage: Eukaryota > Viridiplantae > Streptophyta > Magnoliopsida > Lamiales > Plantaginaceae > Linaria > Linaria vulgaris. Next base: position 45,608,885 of record OX415253.1, read on the forward strand.
ATAAGACAATATGTAGTTGTGGCAATTCAAATTAGTGTTAGGTATAGGGTGTTAAGTAACATCGAAGTCTACCTAAATTTTTGAGGTCTAAATTTTTGAGGTCAAAATCATTGCAAATGTTGCTCTAGTGAAAAAATGGCTCTATCTTATCTTATGTATCTCGGCCTAAGCGTTTTCTTTTGACTAAGTAACTATAAATGTGGTCATGTCTACTTTGATAATTTAATGAGTCCTCAGATCTATTACACCAGTATTTGAATCTCAACATATCACTAATAGAACTTTTTACAACCACTCTAGTTGATTGGGCTTCTCATGAAACGGCCTGGTCGCAAATTTTTTGATGCAATTGTTACTTATTTATGAAAGAGTTAATTATTGCATTTGTGGTGTACACATGTTGAAACAATTTGAAGTTCAACATTCAAAGCGGAACTGCATAAGTTGTTATATACAAGAGACTTGGCATTGAGTTAAGCATAAGAAAAAATTGTCAATGAATTTAACTCCTACTTAAGATGAATTCATGTCACAAGTGTACCGGATCTCCATATTTGAATGGGTCGGTCTTTGTAGGTTTTTCTAGATTCCTGGCATGATTAATCAAAATATTTAAATTTCAACAAATATTTAGATTACAAGCAGGTTGTTGGATTCTTGACACTGAGGCCTCCAATCATATGGTTGTAGACCTCAAGTCTTTCTCTACTTTTATGCCTACTAGTGGTCATACATTTGTTTGCTTACCCGATGCTTCTGTGAAGATGGTTCACAACACTGGGACTGTTCCTCTCACTCACAAGATTGTTCTTCATAATGCACTTCATGTGCCTGACTTCAAATTTAATTTGAATTCCATTTACAAATTAACATATGACTCTAAGTTTAAATGCATTTTCACTCCTTATGGATATTTTGTAGGACCTACTGACTAGTGCACATGTTGTTGAGGGCAAGCTCATTGGGAATCTCTATCTCCAGGACCCAAAGACTTGCTCCAGTCCTTTTGCTTCTTGTTTTGTTTCCATTCAACAAAATAAAGCTACTTCTGAATTTACTCTTTGGCACAAGAGATTGGGACATGTTTCTACTGGTGCTTTAAGGTATATACCCAACTTCTCTACACAACAAATCACTACTCCTTTACATGCTTGTCATATTTGTCATACTGCTAAACAACATAGAACACTTCCTCATAGTCAAATATCTTCTTCCAAATCTTTTGATCTTATTCATGTAGATCTTTAGGACCCTTATAGGGTGGCTACTTTGTCCAATGCTCATTACAAACTGACAATTGTGGATGATTTTACATGATCCACTTGGACCTTTCTCTTGAATAATAAAACTCATGTGGTTATTGTGATGCAACACTTATTTTCTTATGTTGTTAATCAGGTTAATGTCTCTGTTATGACTGTGAGATCGGATAATGGCACTAAATTCACTGATGCTAAGTGTCAATCTCTTTTTTCCTCACTTGGGATTGTCCATCAGAAGTCTTGTTCCTACTCTACTCAACAGAATGGAGTTGTTAAGAGAAAACACATGCATTTGCTCCAAGTTACCAGGCATTACTCTTTCAGGCAAATCTCCCAGCTCACTTCAGGGGTCATGCCATCTTGATGGCCACCTACCTTATCAACAAAATTCCCAGTAGACTATTAAAATGTGGTTCTCCTTATGAGCTTTTGCATAACAGGCCACCTGATCTTTCTTCTCTCATAATACTTGGCTGCTTATCTTACAATGCCAACACTGCTCCTCATAAGGCTAAGCTTGATGCTAAAGGATATCAAGGGTGCTTCTTGGGTTTTGCTCTTGGTCAGAAAGCATACAAAGTTTATAGATTCATTGATCATAAGATGATCATCAGCAGATATGTTCTCTTTTATGAGAATTAATTTATTTTTAAGTCATACCACTTGGCTCATTCCTCAATTCCTCTACCAATTACCTTGGAACCTTGTCCCTCTCACTCTATTGCAACACCCCTTAGTCACTATAATACTCACACATACCACTCATCCCATACACCTGATATTCCTCACACATCCTCTGTCACATATTACGATGCCCTCTTTTGAGTCTTCTGGATGCTCTTTGCCTGATTCTCTTCCTCCTACCTCTTATATACCTCTTGTACATGATCCTTCTCGTATGCTTCGAATAAGTACAAGAGTCAGTACTAAGCCTACTCATCTCAACGATTACCTGCTTACATGCATTTCTAATCCTCTCACTTCTACACCTCATGCTCCTACATTGGGTTCTTCTTATGCTCCCTTAACCTTCCCTTATATAAACAACCCTGATATATCCTCTTCATACCTCAGCTTTCTGGCCAATGTCTCTTTGCACATTGAGCCTCATACATAATAAGAAGCTCGCATTAATCCTCACTGGATTAAAGTTATGCAGAATGAGATTGATGCATTGGAATCTAACAATACTTGGTCTTTAATGGACCAGACTTCTGGTAAACATCGCATTGGTTCAAAGTGGATGTTTAAATTAAAATTGAGCCCTATAGGACTGTTAAGAGACACAAGGCCATACTTGTGGCAAAGGGATACAACCAAGTCTTTGATTTGGACTATGTTGACAGCATTTCAATGTGTTGTGAAGTTGGTGACTATGAGGATCTTACTAGTTGTGGCTACTAATTTTAACTAGAACATTCACCCGTTAGACATTAATATTGCCTTCATACATAGTTTTCTTGATGAGGACATTTACTTAACTCCACATGAGGGTTACACTAGGCACCTTCTTGTCATGTTTGCAAGTTAAATAAGTCCCTTTTATTTCTTAAAACATGCCTCGAGACAATGGAATCTGAAGTTTACTAAATGCTTATTGACCTATGGGTTTACTCAATCAAGATCTGGTCTAGTTGTGTCTCTTCACAAAATGGGTTGACAGTACCTTTGTTGCTCTTCTAGTATATGTTGATGATGTTCTCGTTGCTGGTTCAAACATCAAGTTGATCAATGCCATCAAGTCCCACCTACATTCTGCCTTCACCATCGAAGACTTCAGTGCTGCTAAATATTTCCTTGCCCTTGAGTTACTCAGAACTTCCAATAGCTTATACATCAACCGAAGAAAGTATGTGCTTGATATTGTTCAAGATGCTGGTCTACTTGGTGCCAAACCAGTTGATATTCCTTTCCGTAAAGGCCTTAAGTTTACTGTTGATGGTGCTCCCTTACATCTACCTAACAAGTACATAAGACTTGTATGTAGGTTGTTATATTTGAACATAACAAGACCTGATGTTTATTATGTTGTGAATAAGTTAAGTCAGTTCCTACAAGCACCCACCACTCAACATTGGGATGTTGCTCCCTCAGTATTGCATTATCTCAAGCATACTCCTTAGGGATTATTTTATGTTGCTGCTCCTCCACTTCAACTCACTGCATATAGTGATGCAGACTAGGCCTCTTGCACTGATTCTAGAAGGTCTCTTACAGGATATTGCATCTTCCTTGGTGACTCCCTTGTGAGTTGGAAGACAAAAAAAGCAGACTGCTATTTTTAATTCTTCTTGTGGGGCAGAATATAGGAGTATAGCTCATACCTCTTGTGAGCTTAAGTGGCTTACTTTTCTACTCAAAGGCCTACAGGTTGCCATCCTTCTTCATGTTCCTCTTTATTGTGACAACAATTCTTCTATACACCTCACTCAAGCCTCTATTTTTCCTGAGAGAACAAAATACTTGGAAATATATTTTCATATAGTTAGAGACTATTTCAAGGTTGGACTCTTTCGAGTTCACTTGCCTCGTTCATACCAGATTGCTGATCTTTTTACCAAACCTTTTGCAGCTCCTTTGTCTAAGCACTGGTTATCCAAGTTGCACTTAGCTAATACTCACCTAAGTCCAACTTGAGGGGAGGATATTAACATACTAAGGGCATTTCAGTCATTTCACATCTTATAACAGTTTTAGTTAACTAGTAAGTTTGTTAAACTAACTTAATTCTCAGCTCTTAGCTTGTATATATATAGCTCATCTCCTCCATTTTGTACACACTTTACTTTCTTCACAAGATAACGAATTCATTTACAATTTATACTCTCTCCCTCTCTCTAGATTGATCCACCATTGTTAACAAACATTATCTATAAATAATAAAAAAAATGTCGAAATAAAGTAAATGGACAGAAGCCTAGCATAATTTAGAGAATTCGATTCTCCTCCTAATTCTTAGATTTCGATTCTCCATTCTTGAATCTTCATTAGTCCATTTTGTAGATTCTTATATTGATGACCGGTCAAAATGAGTTATAGTTGTATTTTTCACAAGGAGTCACAATAATACTAACTAAGATGAAAGTTACAACAAGAGATATAGTCCAACCATATTCTTTTTTCTTTAAATGAGATATATCATATGAAAAGGCCAAAAAGCCAAAAAAAAGTTGCACGAAGCCATGCTACATAAGGTGAGAACATGAGAACAAAAGAAAAACATAGACAAAAAAATAGAACAAAAAATGCAGCTCTAGTCCGATTCTTCCTCCCATGGGCGAAGGGAGGGGGTGCATGTAGGTGCCTTTGTACCCTAGCCTCCCATACTTTTTTTAACTAGTATATAATTTTAGATTATATTTTTGCTTGAAAGGGGATTTCTATGAGGTTTGCACCCCGTCTTGGCCCACTACTTGTGTTATATATTATATATACATATATATACATGTAAATTTATTAATATTTTTGCATGGATCACTTAGTAAATTATTTTTTGTTTGCTTATATCGTCTATTAAGGTTTGATAGTGGTTTGTTAGTATTTGTATTAATTTTAAAGCATATTAGCCGAATGGCAAAAAGAACAAAGTGGAAAATATGATAGCTTCTATAACTTTCCTATGGCGTGATTATATTGTGGTACTGCATACCAATAAATTTAAACTTCTAGATTTCTTGTTTAAATTGTCTAAAGTTTTGGTAGCAAAGTTTAAATTGGTGTATAAATATTATTTCGTGCAGCTAATTCATATGATTTACTTTTCACAAAACATTCATAAAATATTTTGCTTATTGAATAAATGAAATTCATGAACAACATATCATAACTAAATCAAAGAGATAATGTCTTACATGTTGCATTTATAATATTATAAATAATCAATCAATAGTTTATTATTTATAAATATTCTCATAAATAAACTTGCTTAAAAATATCTAACTAAAGATTAAAATGTCACGCAATGCACTAAATATTATATAAATGCAAAAGGGAAAAACATGCTTAGATGAAGAAACAATGGCCAAAAAACTCACTGTACCATGTGTAAAAGGTATATAAATCATGTGTGGTTGAAAAAAAAAACTTTCAAGTACAGAAAATAAAAGGCGAGTTTTTGCGTCTTTTTAAAGAACACTATATATATGTACTTAATAAAAGGCGGGTTTTTATGCTAAGTTATTTTTTTTCTATGAATAAAATTATATATTATATTTTAATAAAAACTCACAAAGCGAATTCGCACCCCGAAACTTTTAATTCTGGCTTCACACGTGCTTCCTCTAGATTTGCAAACCAAGTAACGTCAATCAGAGCCGACCGAGAATGATAGTGCGCAACAATGTTTCCATCTTGTCAAATTTATCGAAACATGAACGGACTATGCACTCGACATCTATCACGAATATTTGTGATTAGATTTCCATCTTCCAAATCCAATTCATTTTTATGAACAATGAGATTAATCACCTCTAAATTATCTCCCTAAAAAATAACACTCTTCCACCCACCCATGATAGCTAAATTTACCGATGTAAACGCTACCAAAATTTTTGAATTGAGGGGTCCAAGACTCCTCGGGATTCTTCTCTGAATGAGCGCAACAACATTCCCTTTCAATCTCGAAAGATAGTTCCAATACCTGCATAACTCTCCTCAGAAAATGTAGCCCCATCAAAATTGCATTTGAGCCACAGCTTGCACGGAGGCGATCACACAACCACTTTCTCTTAATCAATTTGGGGGGTTAGACTATTTGTATCGATCAAAGCCTGGGGTAGTTCCGTCCAAAATATGTAATCTCAGTCGGGGACGACCTTCACCTCCCCCACAAACAATCTATTTCTATTATTCCACAAAGATCAACAAATGATTGCAACCCTCGCCAACATCTACCTTTCAAGTCTCTCACAAACCCGAGAAAACCAATAAAGAAGACCTTCATCAAACTTGTCGTGCCACATGACACAAGAAAAGCACGTGACAAGTGTCCTCGTTATTGCCTCCATATACCACAGACCCGAACCAATACGCCTAATAAATAAATTTCGTCGAGTAGGGCAGAATATTGGAACATGCAGGACACAAGAAGTGTTTGATCTTATTCGGACTTTGAACTGTCCAAACTACATTCTGGTCAAACCCCGAGCTACTAGAGGTCGTTGGTATTTTAGCAATTAAACCCTGCTCTAAAATAAGATGATACGTGATGGGAACTTTGGTGTAGCGAACAAAGAATATAAAGTTAACAAATCAATTGTTATACCTAGATTTCTATTCTCGCAAGTGAACGAATCAAATAATAATAAAATGGTAAGTATAGTTACGAACCAAGTAATGTGTCCCAAGGGAGTGGTGGATGAATGCTTAAATCACTTAAATACAAAACACTAATGGTTGTCACGGTTGCTATCTCTTGTATTTGCAGGATGAATGCAGAATGTTTTAATGCAGAAAACAATGAATCTAAGTTTTTATGAAACAAATTTTGAATGCAGAAGATCACGAAACTAATATGAAATGAAAACAATGAGAATGATTTGAATGCAAAGAAAACAAATTAAACTAACTAAAGATGAATGCAAGGAAGATTTTAGTATTGAACTAATGATGAATGATAAGAACTAATCTAACTAATGCGAGAAAGTAAATAGAATAGAACTTAAGACGATTGATTGGTTGAATGCTTAGGTTGCAAACAATAAATTAAAAGATTATTTAGAAGTTGGATTTCACAACTGATTTAACCATAGTAGTTCGTAGACAAACTACATTTACTTGATATGCTTGATGATAGTTTGAAGCTCGTATGTCTAATGGATATGTGACCTATAGTTGGACCTATTCTAACTATAAAATCTATGAATCTCTAATAACCTACTGCATTAGCGGGTTCTACTTAAGTTGTTTTAGTAGATACTTAAATTTGCAATCCAATTAACTTATCTGAATTATGTTAACATAAATGTACATAATTAAGATTGATCTAGTGTAATTTAGGGGTTGTGCATCAATTGTGTTAGAGTACCAAAGTCACAAATCACATGGATATGTAACTATCTTTACATCTACATTCCGGCGGTCCCAATGTAGTGCATCCATTATTCTAGCGAGAGTAAGGTTATTCACACAACATAAATAACTATTCAATCTAGACATACAATTTCATCAAACACACATCAAGCAAAACAAATAAACATATTCATCAATCAGAGTTACTCCCCTACTCTAAATGAGTAGATTAGCTCCTCCTAGTCATGAGTTCAACAATCAACAAAGAACAAAATAACATAAACAATGTAAAGAGATAGAGGAAAGCTTCCTAGATCCGGATGAACGTTGACTCTTTGGCTATCTTCTTGACTTCTACGTGCTATCTTCTTCTCTATGAACTATCGACTATAAACAATGACAAAAACTGAACTAGAACAAAACTTCGATGGTGTTTCTCTTTGAAAAAAATTGTAAGCTACTGAGAATTGATGTAAGTTGGCTCTCAAGCGTTTTTTTGAGTGTTGTCCGCCCTCCCTTATATATAGGAAAGTTTTGATGTCCTAATTTCGTGCACAACCACAAGTAAATCAGCAAGAAACAAATGTTCATGTCCTCAAGTCCCGTGACCAGATACGTCGCGCTACTACCAATACGGCTCGCTATACTTTTCTTCCTCATCGCGCTATCCTCTGTTTCTTCTCTGTGACACTCTCAATCCTTCTTTTGCTCGCGCTACATTCGGCTTTAGTGACAATATCGTACAACCTCCTCCCCCCTCGTGTGCGCCGCTCTTTCCTCGGGTTAGGTCGACTTTTGGACTTCTTGACGTGTTGCGATTAGGTATTTCCTCCTTTGGATAGCGTCATGGCCCTTGAAGTAGCGTCATGATGCCATGTTACCAAAAACAATCATTTTGTGCTGTTTTAGCTCCGTTTTGTTGTGACTCGATAAAATCCTAAAAAAATAAGAAATAATACAAAATCAATAAATATGCACCAAGAATTATACAAAATTATAAGTAAATGAGTATTAAAATAACGTTAAATATACGCACTCTTCACCAAAAAACATCTGAATTTTCTATAATACCAAATTCTCTCGTCCCTATTCTCTCTACTTCCCAGCGATCCCAAAAGAATAAACATTGCATCTTCTTACCAAAAATATCCTAGAGAACCATTTGATTCCACCACCTTGTATCATCGCCAATAAGACCCCCCTGCCCCTCCAGCCCTGCAAACTCCTCATGTCTAGGTGTGATCGGTCGAAAAGTAGTTGGCCGTGGTAGCGACGAATCAGTCATGATCGAGACCAAAGCTCCATCTCCAATGTGCTATTGAAGACCCCGTGCCAAGATTAGAATGGTCTCTCTAATGCTCCACCAAGAAAAGGACTACCCACTACCACTCTTTGCCTCAAAGATAGAGCAGTTTGGAAAATATTTAGCCTTGAGAACTTGCCCAACAAGGCTGTTCGAAAATTACCAAATTCTCCACTCTTGTTTGTTAAGGAGCGTTGCGTATCCATCCTCCCACTTTTTTTACTTGGCACATTTCACTCCAAGCAACCCAATCAATTTTTTATGTAACCCGCTTCCCCCACCAATAAGAGCTTGCCATAGATTCAACTTCAAAAATAACAGAATTCGGAAGACAAAAACACCTCATCACAAACTGTAGAATAGATTGCGCAACAACTTTAATCAGAACTTTCCCCGCCCCCAACAATGTCATCTCTTTCCACCCCTGGAAACGATTTGATGCTTTATCTCGAATATAATTGAACAACTCTTTCTTGGATTTTACCACAACATAAGGCATCCCCAAATATTTCTCGTGTTTGGCTGCCACCCGGACCCCCAAAACTTCCTCAACCCCACACTTGCATTCCTTAGATGTATTTTTACTGAAAACAACCAATAATTTCTCGAACCTGATTTCTTGTTCCGAAGCACATGTAAACGATTTTGAATTGATTTGATCTTTCTGGCCGCCTCCACCTTAGCTTCACAAAATAAAAGTGTGACATCGATGAACAAAGGGTGAGAGACCATTGTGGCATGTCTATTCACTGCAACCCCCTTAAGTGCATGCCTCCTCTCCGCATCACAGATGAAACCTTAGTAACAAATTGAATAGATATGGTGATAAATGGTCGCCTCAACATAATCCTTTTTCAGGCTGAATATATTCAACTTCAAAACCATTAATCATAAGAGCATAGAAACAGATCTAACACACATCATGATAAGGTTAACAAAACGACGCTCAAAACCTAGTCTAAGGAATACCTTTTCTAGGAAGGACCACTCGACCCGATCATATGCCTTGCTCATATTCAATTTCAGTGACATGCGGCCAACATACCCATTCTCTTCTTCTTTAAACAAATGGTTAATCTCAAAAGCCACAAGGATATTGTCAGTAATAAGCCGCCCTAGAACAAAAGAAGATTGAGCATATAGAAATAATATCAGGAAGGAACGACTTAAACGTATTTGTTATTGCTTTCGATGCAATTTTATAGCTAACATTGCACAGATACACTGGCCAAAATAGAGTAATAAGTTCTAGATCCGTGCATTTTGGATTAGAACAATATAAATGAAGTTCACAGTAGTAGGGAAAACATTATAGTTCAAAAATTCAAAACAAAGCACACAACATCCTCTTTAAGGAGGGACCAAACTTTTGATAAAACACGAGAAAAACCCCATCAGGGCGCGAGTATTAAAGGGGGTACATGTAAAAAAGAGATTTTGTTACCTCTTTTGGCATGAGAGCTTTGCTCAGCTTTCGATTCACATCCGGACCAACTCTCGCTTGGATAACGTGAATAACGTCCTTAATCTCATCACTAGTAGATCGATGGAGCCAAAGATAGAGCGTAAGTAGTCGACTGCAATATCCCCAATCCCTTACCTCGTCTCAGGCCAAGCATCCTCCATCTCAAAGACCCTATATCTTATTTTGCTTCTTCCTCTCATTAGCCATTTTGTGAAAATAGGAAGTGTTCTTGACCCCTCCCTCTACCATTGCACTTTCCATCTTTGCTTCCATTACAACTCCTCTTTATCTAACATAATATATAAGTATCGAGTCAATTCAACCTCATGTTGTTTGGTCTCAGTCTTAATTTTTCCCTCACTAATAACCTTAAGATGCTTAGCAATTTCTCAATGTATTTCTTATTCTTAGACGTTGAAAGATTCAACCATTGTACCAAACCAACCTGGCATAGCGCTAACTTTGCGAAAATATCATGAGGTTGCTCATTCCCATCCCTGTTAACCCATAATTGCTCCACAAGGTCTCTACATTCATACTCATTGATCCAAGTCGCCTCAAAATGGAACTGCTTCGCTCTTCTCTTCTCGTCACAAGTGTAATTCCCTGGAGCAAGGGAGACCAAGATGAATGAATGGCCGAAATGACGCGCTGTAATATTCTCCACTCTAGCCGTGTTAAAGAGAGTGCGCCATGAAACAGTACCACAAGCCTTGTCTAACCTTTCTCAAATAGTTTCACCCTCTTCCCTTTTGTTACACCAAGTAAAACTGCACCCCTCGTAACCTAAATATGATAATCCTGCATCCAACAAAGCGTCTCTAAAATACAAATACACCACACTGGTTTTAGAACTCCACCACTTTTTCCCTCTTGACACATGATCTCGTTAAAATCGCCATCACAAACCCACAGTTTGGAAGATAAAAGAGCAAGTCTCCTAATCAAATCCCAAGATTTATTACACAATAGAGAGACCCCCTGATTTCCCATTGACATCTATAGAAACACCAAAAAAAACCCAATTGTTATTTTAGTATCTCTATCTTCCTCGAGTAGCATTTCTCTCCATAAGAAAAGTAAGAGAAGGGTACAATCAGGTAGCAGTACCCCGAAGTTCACAAATTGTCCAATGGCGCCCCAAACCCTAAACTGTTCCAACATAAGATACTCATTGTTCTCAGCAAGGCTACTCAGCAACCCTCGTCGTCATAAGTAAATTCTTGTTTTTGTCATTCTTTGACGAGTGAATTCTCTTCGGTAACTGGTCAAAATTCTCTTATGACTGACTCAGTCTCCTTTTTGTTTGTTGCCACTACCCCTTGAACTCCCATTCTCCCCTCTCAGCTTACGCACATGCGTACCTTTCCCTCTACCAGTACCTTGCCCTTGCCCAATAGTCCCCTCGTCAAACACCGGAACACTCACTAGATTTTTCAAGATATCTATACCCTCAACAATATTCGTGATATCCCCCAACACACGTGATTCAACTCACACCTGACTTGTACCCCCATGAAAGTGATGTACTCCGAGAATTCAAAAGACGACCCATTCCCTAATCAACCCCACTCTTACCTTTGCCAACAACTATGTTATTTGTCTCGCTGATCCGACTTATAAATATCTCCATGTCATCAGTTCCCCATGCACGATAACGAGTTATTTGCCCTGAGTGGATGAATTTTGTTCCTGTTGATTTATAGTGTTTTCAACGTGTGTTGATTGGTTAGTGCCCCAAGTACCATTCGGCCTAAAAAAGAGGTTCCAAAATCTCCATCTTGCACATTGTTTCGTTTAGAATCACCCCCGTGCATATTCTTGAAAAATTCCATGTGCAATCCTTGTTTGAGTAGAACCTCACATGTCAATAAAATTTTCTTGAAGTCACGGTCCATAGGGAAGCATAGTCTCCTTACTAATTTCTACGCTTTCATATTGAACGTCAAAATCCACCGCAATGTGACCGATGATGCCATTAGAATAACAAGAGTTAGGAAGCCTTTCATAAGTAATCCCTCAATGAGTTCCTCCCATCACATGCCACGCAGTTTTGAACATCTCATCAAAGATTTAGTGACGTCTATCTTGGCCCTAATCCTCAGACTAACCCCCTGCATGAATTACGATCTTTCACTATGAAAGATCCCAATAAATTTTTTTCATTTCTTTAATTTGCCTGAATAAAGGTAAGTCATGAATGGAAGGCACAATATTCAAGATTAACCGACACTGAATTATCTTCAACAATTATTTCATTTAGGAGCAAGACTTGTTTATTGAAAGACCACGAAAACCCTCGAAAGCCCTTTTCTTGTCAATATCATGGTTAAACTGTAACAAAATTCTCTCTTTTAAGTTTCAGAATTTTGACGCCACGACGAGGGTTGAGCAATTACTTAATGACTAAGACAAAAGAGGCAAAACGTCCAGACCCCCCCCCCCCCCTCTCAATCCTCAGATATTTTTAGTCTCTGACCTAGCCGTTTTATCTCTGCCTCTAGAAACTTCACCCTCGCCACACAAGAACTTGCCGAACGTGAATCGAATAGCAAAACAATCCATGTGCATCACAGAAGAAAATGAGGAGAAGGTAAGACAGAAACAGGAAAAAGAAAATTAATAACAATCTAAAGAAGAAGAAAAATGAGACAAAGAAACGCAGAAAATCCTAGGGCATCCCTAGTTAATACATGAATTAAGAAGAAAGAACCATTAAAAGAACAACATAATCGATATTGTAGCGACACCATTGCTGAATGGAGACGATCAAGCGGTAACATGGTCGAGAAGACCTTACCGGAGAAGGTACGAATGCTCCCTCACGAAAAAAGACAAAACCCTTACCAATAGAACAAACAAGAACATAATTTTTTGTTAAGTCCAACCATAATTAAGCTCTACTGTTCTCTATGAGTACAACAACCTACATAGCAATTTGACGTTTTTTTAACCTTCACCCTTAACTAAATTTGTTGATTTTATAGATTATCTTGTTATTATATTTTCACTTCTAGAATTTCCAAACATCATTTCCAATCAAGATCTTTCATTTATTAGATCACGTTTTTTTGATATTTTTAAATTTACTATCTTTTCATATAATCAACTCTACAACCTCAAACTCTTGCTGCTTTTTAAATTCTACTCTAATAATAAAAAAATTATTGTTGAGTATAAGCTTATCAATTTTAAGGTGTTTTAATTAGTGAAATTACTTGATTCATACTGCTACATCCAAACTATTGCTTATTTCGAGAAATGAAGATTTGTGTTCTCTCTATCTCTCGATCTCGAACTATGATCAAAAGTGCTTCGGTTGGAAGCGGCATTACCACAATTAAGATGTTCGATAAACAATTTCATAGTCTTTATATCTTAAGAAGAGTTGTTTGAGCTATGCGCCGCATGTGGATTGCGTTGGCAATGGAACTACATACAAAATACTTGTTTCTATTTTTTAAGTCTTTCCACGCATGATTCCATATCCTTCATTTGAACTTTGCACAAAAATGACATGTTTAACTAAATATCCATATTTGTTTTTTCAATAAAATTTGGTTAAAGGTGCTTCAATCCATTTAATAAGTTTAATAGGGATGTTTGAGGTCCAGGCCACATTATGGAAGCTTAAATCTTTTGTTGTACCCTTTCATGTTAGCTTTTATTGCACTGATGGCCACCTCAAGCCATCGTGCTAGTCTTAATTCAGTGAAATTTATTAGATAAGAATAGATTATTGTGTATATCTTTTGTATATTTGGTATTTATCATGATAGATAGTTTTTATAAGTTTACCTATTGTATAGATATGACATTATAATGAATGAGAAGTCAAGGACAATATTACAATCTTACATGGTATCATGACCAACCCTAACGATTCCTCGGACCGCTCCAAATCGTTCGACCTAGTCGCCGCCGCGTCCACCATGGCCGCCGCCTCTTCTTCTTCTTCTTCTTCATCCTTCCCGCCTCACGATAACTAATATCCTCAACTGCATTCCAATCATGCTCGATGTCGAATCCGGGCAATACAATTCTTGGTGTGAATTGTTCAAAATCCATGCGCGCACATACGAGGTCACTGATCACCTCTTTCTCGACGAATATGATCCACCCTCTGTCGACCCCCTCGATCCGCGCATATAGGCCCACATCGACTCCATAGTCCTTCAATGAATTTATGGAACCATCTCGAATGATCTTTTTCACACGATCATCGAGAAGAACACCACAGCCCTCTCTGCATTAAACAGTCTGGTGGAAGTGTTTCAAGACAACAAAAATTCTCGGGCTGCATCTTGAGAGTCAATTCTCCTCAACTACTCTTGATGAATTTCCCAACGTCAGAGCTTGTTGTCAAAAATATGCTTGCCGACCAGCTTGCCAATGTTGGTGCCCATATCTCTAATCAACGTCTAGTGTTGCAACTTGTGGCTGGTCTCAACAACACGTATAATGGAATTGCCACGCTCATTCAGCAAAGTGATCCTATTTCACTTTTCTCCAAGGCTCGTTCCATGCTTACTCTTGAGGAAACGAGCCTCGATAAATATGTTGCTCGTACCTCCTCCGACTTGACCATCGTCACGAGCTAAATCCCTACTCCGCACGACAACTCGACTCATCTGCCCATGCACCTGCTTCGCACGATCTAACAGGTCCTACAACAACCGCAATGCACGAAATCGGGGTCGTGGACGCAAATCTCAAACTCGCAGTGGTGGTGGTCGTAACTTAATATGGCAATGGCCTTACCCTACGTACCTAAATTACCCCCCTCACTGGCCTACATCACCTCGCGGTCTTAGAATTCTCGGACCCCATCCCGCTCAAGCATATTATGCTAATTTGACCGCACCATCAACATCCTTTGCGCCCACTGATATCGTCACTGCCATGCAACCTTATCACTCACTCCCCCGGATGACTCATGGTATATGGACACCAGCGCGAGTTCACACATGACATCCCAACAAGGTACGCTCTCACCCTATTTTAATATGCGCACCAAACTTGGAATAAATGTTGGTAATGGTCAATCTATCCCTATTCACGGTTACGGTAACACGGCTTTCTCTCCACCTTTCCCACCCCTTACATTAAACATCGTTCTCCATGCACCTCAACTTATTAAAAAATTAGTGTCTGTTTGGAAATTTACCACCGATAATTACGTGACTGTGGTATTTGATCCTTTAGTTTCTCTGTGAAGGATTTTCAGACGGGCACCCAGCTTATGAGATGCAATAGCACTGGCCCCCTTTGTCTCGTCTCACGCTCGGCCTCCACCCCTTTCCCTGCTCTGCCATCTGCCTTTGTTGCGCTTTCTCCACACCTTTGGCATGCGCGTCTTGGCCATCTGGGATCCTCTATCTTTAATTGTCTACAACGCACCGAGTCTATCTGTTGTCCTCCAGAGTCCAAGTTCTTATGTCCGTCTTGCCTTCTCAGCAAACACATTAGATTACCTTTTAGTTCGTGTTTATCTTTTACTCAATTTCCGTTTGATATTATTCATAGTGATTTATGGTCGTCTCCTATTTTGAGTTCGTCTGGACATTGGTTTTATGTCTTATTATTGGATAATTACTCAGATGTTTTATGGACGTTCTCTCTAGCTCATAAATCTCAAGTTTTTTCTAGTTTCACATTGTTTCGTAATTTTGTTAAAACTTAATTTGAGCGTGATATAAAATCTTTTCTATATGATAATGGAACTGAGTACAATAATAAATTATTTCACCAATTTTGTGCAAATCATGGCATGCAATTCATTTTTCGTGTCCATACACGTCTTCCCAAAACGAAAAATCTGAAAGAAAAATCCGCACTGTAAACAACATGATGCGCACCATCCTCGCCCATGCGTCTATCCCTCCTTCTTTTTAGCCACACGCATTACAAATGGCGACATACTTACTCAACATCCTCCCTTCTAAACCCTTGGGAAGCACTTCTCCTTTCCAACGCCTAAACCACAAATGCCCTCATACGACCATCTTCGGGTCTTTGAGTGTTTATGTTATCCTCTAGTTCCATCTACTCAAATTAATAAACTCCAACCTTGGTCCTATCCTTGTGTCTTTCTCGGCTTCTCGTCCAACCATCGAGGGTACAAGTGCTATGACATCTCAAGTCGAAAAATAATTGTGTGCCGTCACATCCTATTTGATGAATGTAATTTTTCGTTCTCAACACTTCATAATCCCTCCCCTCATAATTATGAATTCCTTGACACGGGTATCTCTCCTCTCCTCACCTCTCAAATCCTCCATCAAACACCCCCACCCCCACGGCAACGACTGCACCATCACCACCGCACCATCCTTCTCCCGCCGTCTCGGTATCCCCCTCGACCCATATACCGTCACCCTCTCTCGCCGTCTTGGCTTCCCCAACTACACGCCCACCACCCTCCTCTCCACAAATGACAACGCGTAGTAAACATGGCATCTTTAAGCCAAAATAATTGTTTACACTAGCCGCCACAACCTTATCTTCTCCTATCCCTCGAAACCCTGTGGCTGTGTTATTTAACCTGGATTGGAAGTTGGCTATGGCTGACGAGTTTGATGCACTTATTAAAAATAAGACGTGGGAGTTAGTACCTCATCCCTCGGGTGTGAATGTTATTAGATCTATGTGGAGTTTTCGCCATAAATTTAATTCTGATGGTTCCTTTAAGCGGTATAAGGCTTGTCTTGTTGGTGATGACAGGTCTCAACAGGTTGGAGTTGATTGTGCTGAGACTTTCAGCCCCGTGGTCAAACCAGCGACTATACGGGCCGTTCTTAGCATTGATGTTTCGAAATCCTTTGCTATCCATCAATTAGACATCAAAAATGTGTTTCTTCACGGTCATCTCAACGAAACCGTGTACATGCACCAGTCTCTCGGATTTTAGGACTCCACTCGCCTGATTTTGTGTGTCTTTTGAAAAAAATCCTCTATGGTTTGAAGCAAGCACCCCGTGCTTGGTACCAACGATTCACGGATTATGTACGTACCATTGATTTTTTTCATAGCACATCTGATCATTCTCTATTTATATATCGGCGTGGACATGACATTGCACATATTTTCTCTATGTGGATGACATTCTCTTGATCACCTCATCCTATGCCTTGCGCCATTCTATTATGGCCTCTCTCAACTCCGAATTTGCTACGAAAGACTTGGGTCCTTTGAGTATTTTCTTGGGTATTTATGTGGTTAGTGATAGTAATGGTTTATTTATTTGTCAAAAGAAATATGCTATGGACATTCTTGAACTGGCCGGCATATCATCTTGCAAACCAAGTCTTACGCCTATTGATAAACCAAGTCTTACGCCCATTGATACAAAGTCTAAACTTGGTGCGAATCTAGACACCCCTCCATGCGCCGATCAGACTCTATTTCGCAGACTTGCAGGTGCCCTCCAATACCTCACGTTCACTCGGCCGGATACCTTCTATGCGGTTCAGCAAATATGCCTTCACATGCACAATCCTCGTGATGTCCACATGCAAGCCTTAAAACGCATCGTGTGTTATCGTCAAGGCACTCTCGACCTCGGGTTACACCTTTGACCTTCTTCTATCACGAGCCTCAAGGCGTTTTTTGATGCTGATTGGGACGGTTGTCCCGACCCCCGTCGCTCCACCTCCGGTATTGTGTGTTTCTCGGTGATAACTTACTTTCTTGGTCCGCCAAATGGCAGCCCACTTTATCTCGATCTAGTGCTGAAGTCGAGTACCGTGGTGTTGCCAACGTTGTTTCGGAATCATGGTGGCTTCGAAGTTTGCTATTGGAACTTCACTTTTCTATTCCCCGTACCACTCTTGTCTATTACGATAATGTGAGTGCTATTTATCTTTCGGGTAATCCCGTCCAACATCAACGCACAAAATATATTGAGATGGATATCCATTTTGTACGGGAAAAAGTGTCTAGGGGTGAAGTTCGAGTTCTTCATGTGCTTTCTCGTTATCAACTTGCTGATATTTTTACCAAAGGTCTTCCTCGCATTCTTTTTGACGACTTTCAAGACATCCTCAACGTTTGTCTTCCTCCCGTTGCGACTGCGGGGGCGTATTAGATTAGAGTAGATTATTGTGTATATCTTTTGTGTATTTGATATTTATCTTGACAGATAGCTTTCTTACGACACGTTTGGATGCCTTGGACAAGTTATACCTATATTATTTATAGAGGTATTAATTTATAAAAGTACCTATTTGTAGAATGTTTGGAACGCTAATTGGTGCCAACACTAATTAATTAATTTAAACAAAGTTCACGTTTGGATTGTGATATATTGTGTCAAGAACAACAGAAATACCATTATTACCCTTAACTTATTACTTATAAAGTAAATGAAATGAGTAATATACCCCTGCAAATTCATCGCCTTTTCATTTTTTTCACTTTTTTTGTCTTTATATTTCATTATCTATAAATAATATAAGCAAAGCGGTCCTTGATAGTTGTTAGACCAGGAGACCAACATTCTCCACTCACAAATTAAAAAAAAAAAAAAGAAATAGAAAAGAATAATAAAAAGAAGGATATTGCCGTTATTTTCCAAAGTTTTATCCACTTCCCCACTTCCTTCATTTTCTCAACTTGCCATCGTAGACAATTTGAAATTTAAAAATTTAACCACCCACAAATTACTCACCATTTTAAAGGACATCCGCACAATTCCTTTCATTGCTTTCATTTACCTTTTTTGATGTTCTTGGTTTTTTGTTATTACAAAATGAGTTTTGTTCCAACATTAATATTGATCGATACGTTTAACGTGTTTTATTTATGATTTTTTTCTTATTGCAGATGAATCGACATCACAACTTTGTATTGAGTTATTGATTATGGTATTCTTCAATTTCAAATTATTATTATTGTTGTTGTTGTTGTTGTTGTTATTATTATTATTATTACTATTTACTGCTACTGTTACTACTATGATTATTTTCATATGTATTTGATTATGATTTGCATGTTCTTTACAGTAAGTTGTAGATTTTCATATTTTTAGTTTAAATCACTTTTAGATCTTATAGATTATTATTATTTTTGTTATTATTATTATTATTATTATTATTACAATCAGTATTTTGATAGTGAGTTATTGTTTATAGCGTTTTAACTTAAATTACTTAAACATCTTCACATTTTTTATATGAATTAATTTCACGTTCTTGATGTTGTGTTATTGATTTTGATGCTTAGTATAAACAACTTTAAAATCTTGATATTTCTTTTTTCTTATCTTGACATGGATTTCATCGTGGTATCCTGTTCGTGATATTGAGTTAATGATTTGGGCGATTTTAAACTTTTAGTGAAGATATTTTATATGATTTTTTCTACTTATTGTACTCAATCCTTTTGTTTGTTTTGATTTCATTATTCATTAATGTTATATTTACAGTTTCTTTTTTGCACTTCATGATCTATTTTCGGTTGTGATATGTTTGCCATCGATCAATACTTTTTGATCTTATCTTTAATTATTTTGATGTTTTGATTAATCTTTTCCTCTTCCTTATCCTTAACCTCCTCTGGAACTCTTATCGTCAACACACTATCATAATAACATACATTATTGAAAGAAGGGGAAAAAACCAAAAATGTAACACTTTTTTATTTTTTTTTTGGAATATTTCCCTTATTTTTATCATTTCAATTAATAACCGTAATTTCTCATCACTTATTAGGGTAACAATTTAATATGATCTTTTTGCTTTGTTTTGATATTAGATCATTAAGGAAACTAAAACATATAAATCCAAAGAAAGAAAAATAGACATGATTTATATTTTGCATGCATTAATTAAATGATGACAAAATCATATATGTGCACATTGTTCACTATTAATGCTTAATTTAATTTTTCAATATAAATTTTTGTTAATGTTTTGAATTGATTTATTTGTGCTATTATTAGTAATATTCTTATAAATTAAAATACTGCAATGGATTTATTTTTACTCTACTTGCATTTAACACTACGAAATCCATTCTTGAATTTATATATAGACGGCAAAGACATTTCATTATTTTTGAGGAAATCAAATCTGAAATTCTATAGAGTATGGGAGAAAGAAAGAGAAAGAAAATAATCAAGAAATATGCTTGAAACGGTGAGAGGAAGAGGAAATGTGACTTACATGAAGTTACTAAATTACTTTGCAGTTGCACCTAAATTAACTCTGACTTAATGAGAACAAAAGTGTTGTACTATGTTTTCCGTTTCAAGAAGAATTCACAATTTTAACATGAAAAATAGTATTAATTTTATAGATATTGATAAAGCTTTTTTTTAATGATTGTTTTATGTCAATATTTTAAATTTATAATCACGGATGCATCTTATTTGTTGTTGCATAAAATAATGTAAAAAAACACGCGTAAAAAATGGAGTACTCTTTACACTAAAAAGAAGTTTTCATGCGGTCTCCGCGTGCGCTTTTTTGCTAGTTTATCATAAAAAAAGGCTAATACTTATTCTTCTTTTTCCCTACAGTGCAACGAACCAGAGACTCACTATAAAGTCTATATTACAACACATATATGAAAACTCATAACAACGAAGGCCTGTCTCATTTGTTAAGAATCGGTAGAAAGCCGTAGAACAAAAGAACAGTAACAATTTCATAATATCTATGCAGTAGAAATGAAGTGGGATCAGGTTTGTATTATAATTAATTTCTGGACAAGAAGATTGAATAGACAAAATTAAATTTTTTTATCTTCTCCCTAATTTTGCTGCGTTTTCAAATTGTAAGTTTGTTACTTTGAAGGGGCATTAATGGAATAGCATGTTAATTAGTATATTGCCATTGTTAATCGGAGGGGGTGGGTGTGCGATTTATAATGTGGGAAAAAGTTGAGGTGGCTGATATTGGGCCCACATATGACGGGCTCCCATTATGGATTGGAATGTCACAACATCCAAGCATAATATAAACCTAGACTATTTTATTTATCAGGGGTATTAAGTACATCCAAACGTGTCGTTAGTGACCAAGTTTACCTATATATATATATATATATATATATATATATATATGTGACATTATAATGAATGAGAAGGCAATGCCAACATTACAATCTTACAAAATTCCTAAGTTTGTTAAAGTTTTATTCGAAGGGCGATCTCCCACAGAGATCTCCTCCATCTCAATTTCTGAATCGGTAACATTCCAATTTTTCATTTGAATCTTTACCCATTGAGATAAATGAGCGAACACTAAATAAGACCTTATTCCGGGCATTTATACGCCATTTTTTTTAGACTCCATAGACCATATGTTGTGCAGAAATTTGATTTAATTTTTTTCCTCGTCGCCAATAGTTCTTCTTAAAGCTCACTGAACTAATTCTCGTTTGAAGTCTAATAAAGTAGATTCTCTAAGTTCCTCTACCGGGTTGAGAACCACTTGCGGCTATCATTAGATCTTAGATGAATATAATGTGTGCCTATTCTTCCATGCATCAAAAGTATAGCTTTCACCACAACTTATTTTCTTCATGGATAATTTTACTTCTTCTACTTGCCAAATAGAGTTAAAAGATTTCAGATTTTAAATCCACAACCCACCATTCTCTTTCCTTTTACAATTTACTACAACTCACTTTGCCCAACTGATTTTTTGAGTTCTCACTTTCACCCTGTAACAATATATTCTGATATTTTAGGCTTTAAATCTACTTTGGCTATTTGTAGAAGAAGATAAGAGAGAGATAAGATAAACTAACAAACCATGAGAACGACATTGAGTACCATAATTAATCTTCTCCAAATGATACATACTTGTTGAAAGATCTTAGATCTATATTACTTGTAATCGAATACAGTTGCACTTGGCAATAGTTGCAACTGCACTCGTAAGTAAGACAAATGACAGTTCTTTAAAGTTTAAAAGTTATTTTACTGTTGCAACTAGAAGAAGACAGTTAAACATAAAAACAGTAAAGAACACAAAGAGTTTTAACGTGGTTCGGTCCAAATGGTCCTAGTCCACGGGGTTTGCACCCAAATGTTGACTCAATCAATACCTTACTTAAGAATTACAATGTAGGTTTTACATCAACCCAAATCTTAGACTCTCTCTAATATTTGCAGTTGCAATACCTATCCCTTAACTTATTTTCGGTGTACTCGATTGAGTCGAAGAGCACATCAAGCTACTCCAGAGTTCCTCTAACTTAATGCTCTTCTCTAAAAGACTTTGACTCTGAAATTGTGGATCGGGTCGATACGTTGTTATTGTTAACTTAACACTGAGAGGGATATGGAATGATTCCCTTTGCCTTTGTTGTGACTTCCCTCATGTGCCTCAGAACCTTCTCCCCTATGTTCACACTCAGCCCATTCTTCAGTTTGTACACCAGCTTTGCAGATTCTTTTGTCATAACAGTGGTGATGGAAGAGGGCAGCCAGTTGTAGGTAGAGAGCTTGTGAATTACAGTACTTAAGTATGTCAGCCTTGTGGTTGAAAAACTGTCATTCCATTTCCTTGTGAGTCCACCAGTGAGGTCAGTAATCACCTCATCCATGCTAGGATCCTCAGTCTCCTCAGGATCAGGAAGTTCCCAAGCTTCATTGATCATAGAGGGGCTAATGTCATAGACATTCATCCTTACCCAAGCTTTGCCAAACTTGGGAGAGCCCTGGTGGCACACCCACTGAGAGAGGTTCATGTAGAACTCTCTGATCACATCAGGGACATATGATGACTGGTTCATCACAGAGCCCAACACTCCTCTAGCTTCAAGCAACTCAAACAGTCTATTTTCCTTGAACATCTCCTCATCAATGTTCCTCTCCATGTGAATAACCCTGGCTTGATAAGCCTCCTACTGTTCTTCTGCTTCAACAGACACATAAAAGCCAGAATAAGGCTTTTTGGGGTACTCCTCCTCAAGCACCTCAAAGTATTCATCACTGCCTGATGTTGGAGTAACATCAGCAGAGTCATCACCTACCAGTTGGTCTTCTTCCTCAACTTCCTCATCTTCCTCTTCCTCCTTATCATCTTCTTCCTCTTTTTCTTCTTCTGACTCAGACTCAGAAGTTTCCACAACCACCTGCTTCCCCTTTCTTTTCTAAGCAGCAGTAGCTAAGGCATAGAGAGTCAGGCTCTCTTCTTCTTCTCTCTCAACCTCTTCAGGTTGATTGTCACCCTCATCATCAACATCTTGGTTACCCTCAGTAGTAACCTCCTCAACTACAGTCTCCTCAACCTGATCATCTTCCTCAGGAAGAGTATCCATCACATCAGCAGTAACCTGCTCAACTACATTAGCCTCAGATATCTCAACCACTTCCTCAGCCACCACATTGTGAACCCCATC
The DNA here is from genome assembly GCA_948329865.1 of Linaria vulgaris. Taxonomy (NCBI): domain Eukaryota; kingdom Viridiplantae; phylum Streptophyta; class Magnoliopsida; order Lamiales; family Plantaginaceae; genus Linaria; species Linaria vulgaris. The sequence continues at coordinate 45,632,277 of OX415253.1, forward strand.
AGTCACCTCTGGGTTCTCAACCACAACCTCCTCAGTTGCACCCAAACCAACACTAGGGGCCTCATCCTCCCCCTCAATACCAACAACAGTAGAAGCAGGTATATCCAGAGTAGGGTTAGCCATCATTACCTCGTTTTCAGGGTTGGTGGGAGCAAAGGTTTGCTTAGCAGTGTCTGATGTTGAACCAACATCACCCTTTGCGGATTTCTTGCCCTTGCTCCTTTGATAAGTGGCTTTCCTCTTTGGGGCGGCAGCGGCAGTGGTTTCAGTGGTTGCACGTCTGGTGCTGCGGGGACGTGGCTGCTCCATCTGCTCAGCAGCAGCTGCAAGAGTGTCAATGGAAGACTTACGGGCCATTGTTAGCGTGATTTAGAGAAGAAAATAAGAAACTTGATTTGCAGTGAAAGTTGATTGCACTATAAATTTTGAACTCATAAGAAACAAGAAGAGATTAGGGCAAATTATAGAAACAATAAGATGAAGAGTGGTAACAATGGTGTTATAACATGTTACCAAAACTAATCGGACCACTGTCACACGATCATACCCATGTTTACCTTACCACGTGTCAGTGTTAGATTAACACGTAACCAGAGCAGTGTTCAAACCTGAAAACTTATAAGTTACAATGTTTCAATGTTGAACTAACATTGGTAAGTTAACATCAGGGAGGGAAGTTGTAGGTGCAGGCCTTCATCCAAGGCAGCATCATGTGAGAGCGTGAGATATTCATGTATACTAATCTGAACCCCCACCCAAGTACATGGGTACAAAGACATAGATTAAGATCATCAGTATGAGTAAGTAACACATCAAACAGAAAAACACAGAGTGGATATACATATCCAGGGAAAAAATGTTCCCACAGTATAGAAGATCACAAAACATAGTGTTTTACCTGCAGTTGGTCACCCACGAAGTATGCCTCAACACATGATTCCTAGGATTACTACTCCCCCTAAGCCCAAACCGACAAAAAGAAATAATGCAGAACAAGAATGAATGCAACAATGTTAGATCAACATTGGGTGATTGTAACCAAGTACAAACAGCTTTACTGACTGGGTTCAGGACAAATCAATTTAACTTCATTTATTATCATGAACTCTTTTGAACAAAAACTAGTGAATGTAAAAGGATAGTTTCATCACTGAATGTGGGCAGCACAAGACTCCACACACCCCAGCAACTTAACCATCAGCTGCAGATTGGGCAAGTACAAAGGAACTGAATGAAGACAATACATTTATCATATACTTCTTCACCCCAACTCCTCATGCATACCTGTTTACCAACCTGTTTACAAGGGAAATACCAAGTGAACAATGCTACTGAATGCAAGCAATCGAAACTTCAAAACACCCCAGTAGTAAGGATCACTATCACGCATAACCTTGGCCATAGACAAAAACACAAAAATAAGCACAACTGAATGACAATGAAGCTCTCAACATCATGTACCCCAGCTTCTCTTCATGTTTTGTCTAACCTAACATGGATAAGTCACAACTGAATAACATCAGAGTAGTGAGCTATGTGTACCCCAACTTCTCCCAGATATTAGGTTAACATTCACAGATTAACAACATAGTTCTTACTTTACAAAACTCTTGAAATGTACCTGCCCACCAGTCAACTCAGCTATTTATACAGATTGACCACACAACCCAATAGAATTTCTAACAAAGATGTAATATGCAAGAAAGAAGAATGCAGAAAGGAAACAAAAAAGAATTACAGATACATCACAACCAATAACCAGTGCTAGACAGTGGTGTTATGTCAACACTGGTGTACTAACATCCCTAGACAATGCACATGCCAAGAGAATTCCTCAAACTGAAGAACCTCTCAGAATCTAAGGGTTTAGTACACATATCAGCAAGCTGATTGTTAGTTTCAATGTGTTCAATGTCAATGAGCTTATCTTCTACCATGTTTCTCAGAAAGTGATGCCTTATATCAATATGTTTAGTTCTAGAATGTTGCACAGGGTTCTTAGAGATGCTTATAGCACTAAGATTATCACAGAACATAAGTAAGATATCACTGTCTAACCCATAATCCAGTAGCATGTGTTTAAGCCATACCAACTGGGTGACACATCTGCATGCTGCTATGTACTCAGATTCAGCAGTGGAGAGTGACACACAGTTTTTCTTTCTACTGTACCATGAGACCAAGTTGTTCCCCAGATAAAAACATCCTCCACTTGTATACTTTCTATCATCAGTGTCACCTGCCAAGTCTGAGTCACTGAAACCTACAAGATTTGTGTTAGTGTCATAAGAATACCATATTCCAAGGGCCAAAGTGCCAGATATATATGTAAGGATTCTCTTCATAGCAATCAGATGTGACTGCTTTGGACATGCCTGGTACCTAGCACACACACAAACATAGAACATTATATCAGGTCTTGAAGCAGACAAGTAGAGTAAGCTTCCTATCATTGAACGGTACAATGTTGGATCAACATCTGCACCAGTAACATCCATGGATATCTTCACTGATGAAGACATGGGAGTCTTGCAAGGCTTTGAATCTGCCAATTCAAACCTTTTCACCAAATTCTTTGCATATTTCTCCTAACTTAGGAATATCCCATTACCTATTTTTTTACTTGGAGACCAAGGAAGAAAGTTAATTCTCCCATCATGCTCATCTCAAACTGCCCTGTCATTGATTCAACAAATTTTTCTAGAAAAGAATTGTTAGTTGAGCCAAAAACAATATCATCTACATATATTTGAGCTATACAAACATGAGAATCTTTCTTCAAAACAAACAGTGTTCTGTCTCCTTCACCTCTAACAAAGCCAAGACTTAATAGGAATTTTGTAAGCCTTTCATACCATGCTCTAGGTGCTTGTTTGAGTCCATACAAGGCCTTTTCAAGCTTGTACACATGGTTGGGGTACTTAGGATCTGTGAATCCCTTAGGCTGTTCAACATATACTTCCTTATCAATCAGCCCATTCAGAAATGCACCCTTTACATCCATTTGGTATAGTTTTATCCTAAGACAGCATGCAATGGCTAGAAGTAATCTAATAGATTCAATCCTAGCAACTGGAGCAAATGTCTCATCAAAATCTACACCTTCAACCTATGTGTACCCATGAGCAACTAGTCTAGCTTTGTTTCTAACTATGACCCCTTCCTCATTACTCTTGTTTTTAAATATCCACTTTGTCCCTATTACATTAACATTAGTTGGTCTAGGTACCAGTATCCAGACATTGTTCTTAGTAAACTGTAATAGTTCATCCTGCATGGCATTAATCCAAAAATTATCAAGAAGGGCTTCATTCACATTCTTAGGTTCTATGGTGGAGACAAAACAAGAGGCATTATCAACAGTACAAGTGAAGTTCATACAGACACACAATTTTACCATATCTCTATAGTCAAGTCTTTCTCTGTTGCGTGTCCTTACCCGTTCAGTGAGTTCACCTATTACATGTGATGTTGGATGATCTTTCTGAATCCTAGCTGGGGGATCTCTTCTGGGTTCAGAGGCAACTTCATGTTCTGAGTCAGAATCCTCTGTTGTTAGTCTAACATCAGATCTTGCTGGTGTTAGTCTAACATCGTTCCCTGGCTCATGTTCAGTGTTTCCAGCTTCCAATTCCAATGTTGGTGTAACAGTGTCAGGAGTAATATTCTCGGTTTCCACTGTTGGTTCAACATTGGGAACTAAGATGTCATCAGTACCTGTATCAAGAGTGAAATCATCAAACACAACATTCACTGATTCCTGAATTGTCTTCGATCTAAGATTGTAGACTCTAAAGGAAGTACTATTGGCTGAGTATCCTACAAAGATGCATTTTTCACTTTTAGAATCAAATTTACTCAGATAATCCCTGTCATTAAGCAGATAACAATCACATCCAAATTCATGAAAGTATGCAACATTTGGTTTTACACCCTTCAAGAGTTCATAAGGAGTCATGTTAGTTCCAGGTCTAAGATACACCTTGTTACTAATGTGACAAGCAGTATTTAAAGCTTCAGCCCAGAGTCTTTTGGATAAATCTTTAGCATTGAGCATAACTCTAGCCATCTCTTGAAGAGTCATGTTCTTTCTCTCAGTAATCCCATTCTGCTAAGGAGTCTTAGGAGCTGAATATTCATGGAAAATACCTTTAGCATTGCAGTAGTTATCAAAACTAGCATTTTCAAATTCTTTACCATGATCAGACCTAATCTTAGTCACAGTGGAGCCATACAAGTTTTTAATACTAGCACAAAGGATTTTGAACTGATCAAAAGCTTCTGACTTTTCTTTAAGAAATTTTACCCAAGTGTATCTAGAGAAGTCATCTACAATCACAAAGGCATATCTCTTACCACTGAGACTACTTACCTCAATTGGACCCATTAAGTCCATGTGCAGCAATTCAAAACACCTACTAGATCTAGGGTTAGCATTCTGTACCTGTAGGGGTGTATGAACTGCTCTGGTTTGCTTACCCTTGAGGCAATCACCACACACAAGCTTACCTGGACAAGACAACTTGGGTAAGCCTCTTACAACATCAACTTTCTGTAATTTCTCAAGGTTTCTGTAGTGAACATGTCCAAGTTTCCTATGCCATATAGAAGCCTCATCTATCTTGGCATGGAAACATTCTGCTTCCTCTTGGGCTAGGTAGCAGTTATCTTTGGATCTAGTACCTGTCATAACAAGAACATTGTCACTATCATAAACATCACAAGATACTTTGTCAAATGTAACCAGTAAGTCATCATCACACAACTGATTGATACTGATTAGATTTGCCTTTAACCCATCTACCAACAACACATCCTTTAGGGGTGGGAATCCATCAACATCCAGAGTCCCCTTGCCAATGATCTTTCCTTTGGTGTCTCCTCCATAGGTCACTGTTCCAGCACTCAAAGGTATCATTTGTTAAAGATTTTCTTTGCTCCATGTCATGTGTCTTGAGCATCCACTGTCGAAGTACCACTTACCTGAAAGGTTAGAGTACACAGCAGAGAAAACAACATTGCATACAACTTTAATCTTAGGGGTTTTGGCTTTTTCAATCCAAGTTCTACCTTTCTGTCCTGCACCCAATGTAAGTCTAACATCAGAACCTGTTGTAGTTTTAACATTGGACACATAGGTTGTTTTCTTACCACATTCTTTTATGAATTTTCTACAGAATGGTTTAATGTGGCCTGGTTGAAAATAGTACTGGCAGATAAAGGTAGGTTTACTTTTTACAGTGTTAATGGTTCCAGACCTCACATTATCAGATTCTTTAACAAAGTTTGTAGTTAAATAGGCAGAATTAACATTAGAAGAGGAAGGTTTCTCAACAAATCCCAGACCACATGTACATGTGTTACTCATGTTTAGTACCTCATCAAGTTTAGAAGTACCTCCATTCCATTTGGCTATGATCTGTGAATCCTTTTTGAGTTTCTCATTTACCTCTTTCAGCTCGACTTCAGCTTTGTCAAGATCTCTCTCATAGAGTCTCAGTATGTTCTTCAAACATTCAATGTCATGCATCAGTGCTTTGTTACTTTTCATGAGTTTAACATTCTCTCTCTCCAGTCTGAGAAAGGTTGTATATAGATCATCTAGAATTTCCTCCTGGGACATTTCTTCTTCATTGAAGTACTCCTCTTCTAGATCAACTGAGCCATGAAAACAATCAAAGTTAGTATCCTCAGAATCAGAGAGCACATCATAGATAACCTGTGTATCATGGTTGTTCCAGTCTCCAAAAAAGATTTATGGCTTTGCTGTTGGTTCTCCAATGTTAGAGTAACATTGAGAACTCTGGCAATTTCTGAAGTCTTCTTCTGACCAGGTGATCCGAGTGCAAAGAGCAGCAGTGTTGATTTCCTCTGATTGTTCATCGGCACTTGTTCCAGATTCGAAGTCAACTTCATTGAAGTCATCTACACAAACCCAATGAGAATTCTCTCTTGTTCTGAGGGTGTTAGCACATTCATATTTAAAGTGACCATACCCCTTACATTCATAGCACTAGACATCTTTCAATTTCTCAGTATCTTGAGGCGTTCTCTTAGATGTCATGTACTTTACAAACTTTGGGGGCTGTTTCTTATAACCAAGGGCAGCATTACCAGGTTATTTTTCTTTATTTTTATCTTTGTAACCCAATTTACTAAACTTCCTAGTAATGTTACCATAGTTAGAAGAGATCAACTCATATTCATCCTCATCACTCCCTGTAGAATCTGAGCTAGTACCTAGTAAGGCTAAAGCAAGTTGTTTACTGGACTTTCCTAGGAATTCTAGTTCAAATTCTTTTAGAGTGTTCATTAATGTTTAGAAGTCCATGTTGGCAAGATCTCTAGACTCATTCATAGCAATTATTTTGACATTAAACTTTGAAGATAATGTTCTAAAAGCTTTATAGACCATGGTTTGATTTGGGATGATAAAACCTAAGTTTTGGCACTGATTAGCAATATCTAGAAGTTTCTCAAAATAGCTATCAATGCTTTCATCCTCACCCATCTCTATCTTCTCAAAGTCCCTCAAAAGTTTTCTATATTTAGAGTCCCTCACAGCCACATCACCCTCACAATATAATTCAAGAACTTCCCATGCAACTTTAGCAGTAGAACAAGTTTGAATAAGTTTGAACATATGATTACCTACCCAGCTAAAAATAGCATTGAGAGCCTTTTCATTGAAGTTGTAGAGAGCAATCTCGTTGGCTGTCCATTGTCCTCTTGGCTTAGGTACCAGATCAGCATCTCCATCTCTTGGCAAGTAGGGGATGGTGTATCCTTCTAGTACTGCGTCCCAAGCTCTTAGGTCGATGGATTTGATATGGACTCTGAGTCTGATCTTCCAGTAGGCATAGTTGTTGGGACCCTCTAATACCGGCAATCTACTGGTATTGGGATTGGAGTTGTCCATCTTGTCGTATCAACGCCAAACACCGGTGAAGTTGGTGTTTGGCTCTAATACCAATTGAAATTGTGGATCAGGTCGATACGTTGTTATAGTTAACTTAACACTGAAGTTTTAACAGCAGTTTTGTATGATGTTAATTCGACGATGTTACTTTAACAACAGACCAGAGTAATAGTGCAGCGGAATAAACAAACACCAAGTTTAAGAAGTGAATATAGGATTATATTAACTTCCGAGCCGTAGGCAAAATAACCCGTAAAGGTTTTAACAAAGGTCGTTCTCTCAATTCTCAAGCTCCTCACTCTTAAATTGATTGAACTAAGCAAAGCACACAAGAATTGCTTCGACTATCTCTAAAAGCTCCTCACTCTTAGATCTATTCTAACAACTCACAAACTTTGCTAAAGCATGACAACACTCAACAACTGTAAATTAATCTCTCGGATTGATTGGCTCTTGTCTTGTGTTTATCTTGATGTACTTCACACCGATATATAGGTTCTTGATCTTGGACTCCAATGTGTGTTGTACACGATTGGTAATTCTCCTTGTTTCCTTCTTGAACTCCTCTTCCTTGTTCTCGCAGTCCTTCTTGAATAATAGTTCCTTCGTTAGTGATCTAACTAAGGAAATACTCCTTCTTCAAATCAGGACTTGATCTTGGAAAGCACTCCTAGTTCCACTCGAACTCATCTTTCCTTGTAGAGCGGTTTGCTTAATTAAGGAAACTTTCCTTCTTGAAAACTTGAGCAACCAACCTATAACAAGTTTGTTTCCTGAATAATAATCAAAGACAATTACAACTGTGGAACTCAGTTAGTTAAATGAATAAGGCAAAACAATAATAAAGAATATAATCAAGATTGTAAAATGGATTCTGCTCCAGCAGTGTTACGCTAACATTGGCTTCTCAATGTTAAACTAACATTGACAGAATACATGCACTTTCAGACTCGATACATGACTGAATTCACAAACTGTCCTTTTCAAAGTGTCCTTCAATTGTGTCGAGTCTTCTCCTTATATGGGCATGAGCAAAATCTCTGCAGATCTTCAATTGCAACCCTCGCGTATCTTCTTTCCTTAACAGATAAGGTCTGCGTATCTCCAGTTGCAATCCACGTGGATCTTCTTTCCTTATATGATAAGCACCCCAATAATTCTGTTGCAACCCGAATATATCTTCTTGCCTTATCCAATAGATTATGCATGATTATAAAAGATATCCAACGAATATGCCTATTAAATATGTCTAGATACATAATAAGGAGATAATATTAAACAAAGATAATTTTGGAAGATCTTAAAAATCTATGTTAAAAAATAAGAATAAAAGATCAGATCAAACAAAGATAATCTTGGAAGATATTGAAAGTCTATCTTTAAAAGATAAGGAAAATATCTAAAATATTTGACTTTCTATATCTCAACAAAAGATATTTGACGAAGATTATTCCCTTAACGATCAGATATCGAATTATACTTTTAAAGAAAAACGAAATATTTTCCTTTTAAATATAATTTCCATAATATAAATCGAGGGAATATTCCGTTTCGCCAAAACGCTGATTTACGTTGTTGCAACTGAGCTGTCTAGATGACGTTGCAACTGACAGATTCATTGTCCGAAAATAGCATAACTTTCCTGCATAAAAGAACATTGAATACTTTCCAACATATAATCAATCAACATGATTTAGGAAAGATATGCAACACAACAAGGAAAGTCAATTACATCACAATCCAAAGGGCAAGTCAAATAAAAGGAAAGTTTCCCTTTTTAAGATTATCACAATAATAAACATGGAAACATTTGACCTGCAAAAAGGATAATATTCCATAAATTGATTTCCTAAATAAATCAATCAAATATTTCATTCAATTAATGAAAACTATATCTTACTTAATTTCTTTTATTAAATCAATTGACATTGATTTAAATAATTTCCAAAACGGTCTCAACATAATCTCCAATTTATTTATGGTGAAATAACATTGGTCCTAACACTTGTGTTTTATTACTTCTACACGCTCCGCCAAGCATCCGATCTCCTTGCATCCGCTCCGATCAAAACTCCAAGGTAGTAGAAATGATTGCGATCTGGATCTTGCTGTCATCTATCTTAATTCGAATCAAGTTTCTCTTAGAGTAATTCACCTTGAGTCTTGAGATCAACTATAGGAACGCACTTCATTACCCAAAGCATTCCGAAAGAGTGCCTCCACAAAAAGAACCATATTGTTCATAAATTGGTTTACAATATTCTAGTTTAACTCCCCGAATTTAAGTTCTTTTAATAGTTTGCCTCCTCTTGCGTTCTTGCTTAAGTCCTTAAGATGACACGAAGGACAAAAACGTGAAGAGAAAGTCATATTTCTCCGTTTTCTTAATGAAATCCATTAGCAACAACTATTTCCACATTGTCAAATGCATCTCTGAAACTCGGGCCTTCTTCAATTACATTGATCACTTCATTCACGATTAAAACTATATGCAATTTGTATCTACTCGACATAGGTCGATTGTTTAATGATTGTTATTGAGTCCTTGAGTTTGTTAGCTAACAACTTTGCTAGGACCTTGTAGACACCTCTTTAAGCTGACAACTTATTTCATGTTTTTCTTTTAACTTATTCCTGCAAATTTAGAGCCACTTAATTTGTCTATTTAGACTCAACCTCAGGAAGTATATATTGGTTGTGTCTAAAATAGGTCACACCATGCACCAAATACACATGAACATAGTGAGACTATTACAAGTGGCATCACAAAGACTAAAGAAGAGTACAGACCACCTAAGGAAGCTGTGTTAACCAGCAAATTAAAATACCTAATCAAACTATTTTTAGGTGTAACTGTAGTCCAAAACTCCACAAAACTATTGAATCATGCAACGGTACCGTACCGTTCAGCATGCCATGACGTAACAACAATACTTATTTTGGGCTGACGAAACCAACCGAGGAAAGGGAAAGAAAAAAAATCAAGAATGTGAGGCAAATGCCAAATTGAGCAATCTGCAGGGTCAATACTATAAAGAGTATTTACAGCTCTCTGAAAAGAAAAAAAAAATCAAGGAAACAAAGCTATTGGTATCTACCAAGCTTGGTTCCAAAAGTCCATCTATAATTATATTCTAAAAAATTCATGAAGAAAATTAACAAAGGCAGATGGCTCCTAAAGTTTTGGGGTGCATGCACAAATTTTACAATGAAACAGTCCAAAGATGTCATTTCAGCCTTTCCTGTGCTATGCACAAATACATCCCTTATAACCTCACCACCTCAGTCCTCAGAACAATTCATTTCCAACATCTTTGTCAAAGATTCATGATCATCATTCTGAAAATCATTTTACAATCAAAAATATCCCTTCCATTTACCCTGTTCGACCTGCGATTCCCCCATTTTCGCAACATATATGCAGTAAAAACATTCCCGTTATTCGGTGTACTTAATAGGCAAAAAACAAGATTCGACCTTTATTCCCCATTTTTTGCCGGTTCACCCTACTGGTTATTGAGCTTCGATCAGAAATCCGTGCTCCAAGAGCTCGGATAATGCACTTCTCATTTTATCTACTGAAACAGGTTTTATTATGACTCCGTTCATACCAACTCTCCGGTAGTTTTCTTTCGTCAATCTGTCGGTGTTTCCTGTAAGGGCTACGATAAGAGGTCTGTCGAGACGTTTCGAGAATTTCTCGTGTATCCGCACTGCAAGTTCGAAGCTATCTACACCTTGCATGCTGATATCGAGGAACACCACCTTGTGTTCGTGAGAGACGAGTCTTAGACATTCGTCTTTTGAGCCGACGGCTAATACATCACAACCGAGGTGCACAAGAAGGCCCTTGGTTACCATACGACCAACACTGCATGTCAAAGAAATCACCATTAAAGTTGAATATAGACCTAAGGAGGAAACTATTGCAATAGAGATCGACTCAATAACTAGGGATTTTGGCAAAAAAAAAAAAAAACCATCTTGAGAAAATAATAAGCAGTAAAGCATCATGTGTAGAAAACTTAAGGTGGTTGGGGTTGGGGTTGGGGAGGGGGGGGGGGGGGGGGGGGAGGTTGTACTCTTCTCATCGAGAGTCTTTTCTGCCTATTATGCAAACAGATGTTTCCTTTTACGTAACTAGCTCCAAATGCGAAAATGAGTGAATGAAGTACAAAAAACAGAAATCGTGAAAAGAAAAAAAAAAATAACGCCTTGAGCAAATAGATCCCAAGAGTTGGAACCAAAAAGCAAAATATGAAAGCTCCATGCATGACCGACCTATTATCATCCATCAGGAGAACCTTGAGCCCAGGGAAATTTGCTTTCGCCTGACTTCCTGGACCCTTGTGTACAAATGAAAGTTTAGACTCATTCGAACGTCCCGCAAATCCCATTTTAACAAAGAAGATAGCAGTAGAGCCCTTTCCAAGACCTTCACTTTCAATGCCAATGTGCCCTTCCATGAGATTCACAAATCTGATAACAGAAAACGTTGCAGATAAGAAAAATGGCAAAGAAAATCAATTTAAAAAGCTTTCCTGACTTAAATAACAAATGAAAAGAATATTGCAAAAGATAATTCATGAACAATTTATTTACCTCTTACAAATCGCAAGACCAAGCCCACCTCCACCATTATTCTTGGTAGCGAGTGGTTGGCTCTGTACAAATTTCATGAATATCTTAGGAATGTCTTGCGGATTGATTCCCGAACCAGTGTCTTTTACCTGAATACAGAAACAGCAATTTTAATAAATTTAGAGGATTACAATTAGATGACTATAGTTCAAAGTCAGGCAAAGAGATACAAACCTCTACGCGCAAGTAGAAGTGACTATCACTCAGCACAGGAAAAAAATCAGGGGCTCGAGCATCTCGTAGCGAGTCTGATTTCGCCACAGAAGCCGAAACGGAAATGCAACCCTCTTTTGAGAACTTTACAGCATTCCCAACAATATTTAGAAGAACTTGCATTAGGCGCTTTTCATCACCAATGGCATACTCGGGCAAATCCGGTGACAACATCAATGTAACTTGTAACTTCTTCACAGAGGCTATGGGCTTTATCAAATTAAGGGCCTACAGCAATAAGTAGACACGTGGATTAGTCAATATCAAGAAAGCCAACGTGTAAATTGTATTACGTCACATACGCTGCAGAGAAAAAATAAAGAAAACAAAAAAAATGTCATCTTCCTACCTCCCTGAAAATGGCATGAAGACCAAAGGTTCCTAACTCGAGTTGAAGACTTCCATCTTCAAGCCTTGAAAGATCCAAGACGTCGTTGATAAGAGTAGCTAAAAGGTTGCTGCTCTTAAGAATTGTCTCAACCATTAGACGTTGCTCAGGTGTTAACTCGGTTTCTAGTAGTAAGGACGAGAGAGCAATTATTGCATGCATGGGAGTTCTCATTTCATGATTCATGACAGCCAAGAAATCATTACGAGCACGAACGGCTGTCTCTGCCTCCCTTCTTGCAATATCAAGGGCAATATTCTGTTCCATAAGAAGATCCCTAGCCTTCATCGACTCTTCCAAAATTGCTGCATGTGAAAGAGCAACAGCGACCTGATTGAAAATAAATAAATGATACAGTGAGTTCCATGAATGAAGTTAGCTTCAAAGAGGAACCAGTTTGTATAAGGAAAACAAAACTGAAAAAAAATCAATCAAATGGAGATAAAGCGGTAAATTTTACCAAGGAAAAAGATTAAAGAAGTATTTAACATATCCACGACTAGAGGTTGTACTTTTTTCAATTCAATAACTTGTTTTTCGAGCTATTCTGGCGAGATTACCACGTCTTAAATCACAGGAAACCTTTTTGGTGATTCAAGCATGCACATAAACAGCTGCACTGCCTCTAAATTGTTCACTCCGCTATTTGGCAGATCTTAAATTAAACTCGACTTATTATATTGACCGTTTTTTACGTATACAGCTTGGGCTACCAACCATGTGAAGTATAAAGTAAATAGGTAGGCAAGATGCAAGTAAAGTTGAATGAGACAATTATACTGCGGTTTTCCAGTGATGGACCAACACTTATTTCAGTATAGATGCTTAGGTCTAGACAGAGTTGTTGTAGGTCGATGACGGCGTAAAACTTCATCACATTTTATGACACATGTCCTGCTACGAATCTTATTCCAGCTTCCATAAAGTCATGTGTTCGCTTGACGTGATTCTTGTCTTGTTTGTGTAGCGTACCCAAACTAATATGGTTAAAGGTTTGTCTGATTAGGCGGCCGAACAAAAGGCTAGTCCGCAATATAGAAAATAAAGATGCGCAAAAACTTTTGTGGTTAACAAAAAGCCGTTATCATCCTCTAGCCAGATATAGAAAACTATCACCTCTTTTCCAATATGATGACTCTCACCTGCCTGTAAGTGACACCTTTATAATTAACCTTAAAACCCATAACTAAAACATTTAGAGCCAATAAAGATGAAAAAGAACGAAGAGAAATTGTACAACTAATGCAAGGTTCTGTTGTATCCACTAATATTTAGCGGAACTTAAATCTAAGTAAGGCACGTGGCAAACATTGCCACAATACTTGTCAAAAGCTCCATTAGAACATAGAGAGATTATAACATTTGTTATTTTCCAATAAGTTGAGCCCCAAAATCTGCAACATATATGGTAAAACTCGCATTGAGCGGGAAATAAGATGTCATGAATTCAAACCTGGTCTGCCACCACTTCGACAAGCTCCAACTCATGGACATGCCATTGCCTGGCACTATCTGAAGGTAGCATTAAGACCATCAAGGCATAACGTCTTGTTGAAAGTTCCGGCCAATCATGAATTTGGAAATTCGATAAATGTAGGAGCGGCACTCGCACGGCAACCACTTCCCCCGGCATGTATTTTCCGGCAGGCCGAAGTCTCGCAACGGGAGAATTTGGAGAGATCTTCATTGCATGATTAGAATTGAACACTTGATTGATCACAGGAAGTTGAATGGGGACGGTAAATCCTACGGGATTTTGGTGGCGAAGAGTGTACGATAGTTGGAGCTCCAGTCCTGTGCGGGTCGGCATCCATAATGCGCACTCTTCCAGGCCCAATGTTCTTCCCAGCTCAACAAGTGTAGTCTTTAGTATAGTGTGCCGATCAAGTGTGCTTCTGATTTCATGAGTAAGCATTCTAACATGTCTACCAGTTTCTTCCTGCGTACGAATTAACCCCATTTCTCTATCCAACTCTGCAGCTTTATTTTTCAAAAACAGCTCCCTCGTTTTGACACTCAATAAATCGGGGATGATATGTACTAGCATAAGTGCCGTCGCACAAGACACGATAGCGGTTAAAGTTTTCGCGGTAGTCATGACCACTGCTACAGTTCTAGTATGCAACTGAAATGTCCATAAACTAATAAAGTGTGTTGCTCCACAGAGAACAATAAATGCACCAAACTGCACAAGAACCCATCTATACGGAAATACGGCAGATTTTTTCACAAAGTAGATCAACTCCAAAGGGATCGAGAAATAAGCCAATGCTATGAAGAAATCAGAGATGTATTGGTACTTCATCAACAAATCGTCGGCCATCCATTGTGGCTCGATGCAATTGCAATGCTCCATGCTATATGAACTGATGAAGCCCAACTGATCCTTAGTCTATGCACCTGCAAGACCATTAACAAAAGGTTAAATCAAATACATGCGGGCTGTTATCCCTTTTCTCCCCCTTTCCAAATGTAGCCATATCGGCCAAGAATAACAAATGGAAAAGGCACATTATACTCGAAAGAAGATGGCAAGTGTCATTTCAACAATATCATCTAATTCGACTAACGGTCATATCTTAGCAAGATCAACTCTATGTTGTCGAAATTCACAAATATTACACCAACGAATGGCGAGGAATAACCTATAGATCACGGCAGCCCGGAACATACATCCAATGAATGGCATTTCCACCGCTACATCTCATAAATTCTTAGCAGAGTTCACAGAAGAAATTAACGTCAAGAACTCAAATTACAAAACAAACCAAAATTACATGACAATTACCCAACAAAGGCAACAATGCACCCAACAATTCACACACACAATAACACACATGATCATATATTTTCCCTTAGCAACTACAAACCAAAATCCACAAGGGCGATAATCCCAAGATTCAATTTGCACAAAAGGAACTACCAATACAACAAAGTCAATAACTTTTCATCTTTTTCACACATCAAACCAACCAAATTCAGTACAAATAGACAAAAACCCTAAAAGCCAACTACTCCCACTAATCAAACACACACAAGAACCAATTCATGCAGAGCACATAAGCTAAAGTGGGAGTTTTTCCAACAAAAAAACACATAAAAATCAAACCTTTGGACAATAAATCAGATCCCAAAAGGTTTATTAACCCAAATACTGAAAAAGATCGGTTTTTTTCAAGAGGGAAGTAAAAAGAATAATAAAAAAAAAAAACTCACCCAACATTTCGAGGATCTCTATGAGTAAGCAGGAGCTTTGATATGAAACAAACAAAAAGGGTTTTTTTTTTCTTTTTCCTTTTTGAGTTCAATGCTTTGATTTTGACAAACAAGAGTAGTAGTAGTAGTAGCTTTTAATTAATTACACGCTTAATAAGGGTGAGGGAGGAGCTTATTGCTTTTGTTTAATATGTTTGTTTCAGACAAGTAAGGTGGGAAGAGGTGGGGAGGAGAGAGAAAGAAAGTGTCCGAATACCATGTATTTACAGGGGAGAGATAGAGACACGAGGCTGTGATTCTTGTTATGTCACGGTCATCAAAAGGTGGATTATTTATGGTCTAAGGTGTTTGCGGGGTAAGCTGCTAGGTGGTGTGACGATAGTCAAAAGGGAGTGGGTGTGGCTTAAGAAAACTTTTGTGGGACCATGTGTATTCTTTTTGTTCATTTTATAGTTACGGACCGTGTACCCTTTTATGGAAAAGTTGGACGGTTTTCTATTTTTTTTACTGGTCATGAATCATGATTTTTATAAGTTTATTATAATAATAATTAGAGATTGTAATAGGGTGTTTGAATCATTATGTAATTGTTCCGTAGCCCGCACAAATCAAATGTTCAAATGTTCTTTTTCAAACATAGCTTTTCTTTTTCAATTTTATTGAAATAAAAAGTAAAAGTATTTTCCGTGTTGATTATACAAGTTTTACGAATTTTCTGAAATGAAATCGAAAAGATTTTAAAAAAATTCTAATAATTGGCTGAACGAAGCATAAAAAAAATCTCTAATAGCATGATTAATATCGTACGATATATAATCTGTGATGGTCCCTGATGTCAGTTGCTGCGTCTGGAATTTCGGGATAACTTCATGATTAAGTCGGCCTACAACTGGCTCACTAATACTGCCTTTGGCTCCCAACAGCCCAGCCTCCCCTAGAACGCCTTATGGCGTTCTCGGGTTCTTCCTAGAATTAAATTCTTCAGTTGGCTATGGGGACATGGGGATTTAACTCTTCGCGATTTCCTTTGCCACTATCATGTGCCACTCTCATATCGTTGCCCCATGTGTCACTCGGCGACAGAGACCATAACACATCTCTTTGATGAATGCCCCCTCTTCTCGGAAGTCCGCCACGCCTTCCCCCACATGGCACCCCCCCTCAGAAGATCAACATCATTCCCCACCTCTCTCGCCTCACCCACCTTGCCACTACCCTCATTGGGTGTTGGGCTCCATGGCGAGCCAAAAACGAACTGCTATTTCGCCATCGGCCTATTTTTGCCTCCCAAATCATTGCTCCCATCTCCTTACGCTACACAAGCTTCCACCCCCTAAAACCTCCCAGTAAATCCACACATTTTCATTGTGCTGGATTCCATCCCCTCACCCCTCCCTCTCATGGGAGTCATCAAACTTAATTGTGATGGTTCGGCCGTGGGTAACCCAAGTCCTACATGCATCAAAGGCGTGCTACGTGATTTTGCAGGTACGATAGTTGGTGGGTTTTTTTATCTTATACACGCAATTAAAACCTGTCTTATATATCTAATTAAGTTTAACGTACTTTTTATTGTAATGTATAGGCGAGGGCGCAGCCCAATCGGATCACCCATGTTCAACACGATGAGGCGTATCGTTTCTTCTATACTCATAAGGTGAAGGGGAAGAATCCGGGAGATCCATCAAGGCGCACTTGGCTGCATGAGTCAAACATGGTTATTTATGTTAGTACTTTCAATTACATCCTTGTTATTTATCCCTCGAATTCAATTAACTTCCTTATTATTATCTAAATACTCAATTTTGCAAACACTAACAGAGGGGGTACTAGCGGCTGATGAGGGAGAGGTATCCGATATTGGATGATTGGCCCCAAATAAATCCTGAGATGTGGGCGAAGGCGAGTGGATGAGTGAATAAGGGGAAGGCAACGGGCTTGCCGAGTGAGGGAGCTCTAGAGTCATTTGGTATCCAGTTCAGGCAGCAACCAGACTTGACGCAGGGCTACATTGAGGAGTTGGAGGCACGTGATCACAGAGTTAGCGTCCTACTACAACATATCTAGAGCTTGTTCCAGCACATTACTATGACGACAGGTACTTTGGCTCCATCGTTTCCTACATAGGCATTAATGGGCTTGGTACGGAGATCCAGAGCTGCTTATACGATTCTGAGGCCTCCACGGTCGTCTCGTGCGAGCCTATATCCATTTGTTCCTAGCTCTTCTATAGCGCCTATGTATGCGCCAGAGTGCGATTTAGACGATGAGGTTGAGCGTGTGTATGAGGATGCCTTAGACGCTACTAATGACTTTGATGGAGTTCACGGTGACGATGACCTGGGTGGTGATGGTGACAATGTCGGTGGGCACGTTATGAGTACTTACATGTTGAGTGATGATGATGATGATGGTGCAGATGAGTGATATTTACTAGTAGAAGGCTGTTTTAATTTGAATTTTATTTGAACTATTAGTGTCATGAAGTTAACTTCATGTTGAACTACTAGTATAATTGGAACTATCAATGTAACTTTATTTAATTTTCATGTTGAACTATTAGTGCAATTGCAACTATTAGTGTAATTTTCATGTTAAACTACTGGTATAATTAGTTAATTTTCATGCATATTGATGATGTACTTTTCATTAAATTGTTTTTTACGTATATTGCGTACTTTTACTATTGCTTGTATCAATTGCACTTGATAACATTGGATGAATAAAATAAATATATCCCAAACAATAGTTTTAAACTGTTACAAATCTAGTAAACTTACTATTACACTATATTCTCTCGCTACTCACAGACCATCACCTGAATCCAAATCTATCGCGCCACTGCCTCTTCTTTGATATTAACTTCATATTCCTCGTGAGATAATAGGTTGCCTTCGGCTTTTTAACGACATTTCTCTACCATGGGTACTAAAAATAACTCATTACGATTAGTCAATATCTCCAAATCTTGCCTAGACTTGATGTTGTCCTTCATCTTAGCATCGTCCAATAGTGTGTTGATGATGTTATTGAAAATGTTCTTCTCACAGTGCAT
This sequence comes from Linaria vulgaris, assembly GCA_948329865.1. Taxonomy (NCBI): domain Eukaryota; kingdom Viridiplantae; phylum Streptophyta; class Magnoliopsida; order Lamiales; family Plantaginaceae; genus Linaria; species Linaria vulgaris. The sequence continues at coordinate 45,650,709 of OX415253.1, forward strand.
GACATCTAGATTGTGACGAATCAAGTTTGTGGACCAGTAAGGTAGTTCTCAAAAGATGCTCTTTCGATACCAGTTATGTTTCGTTCCAAACCCCAGGATAATTTTTTAGTTAGGCCCAAAACCCACCATCGGTAGTTTATCCACAATTTCCCTCATTTCATCACATGATTTACTGGGAATAGGTCCTTCAGGTGCCCATTGACCTTTGTAGAAAGACTTTTTGTCTTCCCTCCACTTATGATGTGTAGGCAAAAACTAATGATGAAAATCAAAGAAGCACGGTTGTCCACCGTTCTTCAATGTAAAATATTTCATGTCCCCTATACAATAAGGACAAGATAACTTCCCATGCGTACTCCGCTAGGACAACATTTCATATGTCAAGAAATCGCGGATCATCTACATCAGGGCGGCTCGTAATTGAAAGTTAATCCTTTATAGAGCTGTCAAACGTCTACAAACCATTACTCCATAAAGCATTTAACTCGTCAATCAGTGGTCTCAGCAATACATCGAAGTTCTTTTTGGGACTCTATGGACTGGATATGATAAGGCTAAAAATGTGAAGTCATACCTCATGCAAAGATCGGGAAGGAGGTTATACGGGGTGACAAACACATGCCAACAAGAGTAATTCTTTCTAGATTATCCAAATAGTGTGAATCCATCCGAACACAAACCGGGTTGTACGTTCCTTGACTCTGCTGGAAAATTGGGATGCATCCGGTCAAAGTGGTGCCATGCCTCGCCTAAAGGCGGGTGAATTATTCGATCAGTTGCCTCGTGCCACTTCAAATGTCAAGTCATATGTTTTGTAGTGCCTATAATATAGTACAACCTATGAAGACGAGGACCTAGAGGGAAGTACTACAATTTCTTCTTCGCAACCCTTGACTTCCTACCAGACTTGTATCTATCCTGCTTGCATACCAGACATGTTTTGTGCAACCTGTCAAGAAACACTGATTTGGACACACATCGATCCTCTTGTACCCTAACCACAAGCCTGCCAACATCTTATTCATGTAACATCTTCTCAACCTCTAGGTCCATGCCATCTTTAGACAACTTTAAAAACCTATCAGAAGCAACATTACTAACTTTGTGCATGGTCTTGTACGTCAACCACTCCACAACCCACTGCAGGACAGTTTTATTCTTCTTACCATGCATCTTCACGTTTTCTAAATGCATCAATTCGTAGAACGCTCTCGCATCGGAATTCAGATCCTTGTTACGCAACTCTTCCACAGCAAATCGACCCCATATGCATCCACGACCACTTCTCTAAACGAATTATCGGCGTGAACATGGCTATCGTGAATATTGGCGCGTGTTGGGCCGCATGACTTCACTAAATACCGTGTAGATGCCTCGATAGATTCCTTCCCATGCAAAACACAAACTCAATATTATTACGTAAACTCTGACTTATGTAGATGATCACAGACTATGATTCGATCAAAAAACTTTAAATTATTGCATTTCTTGCACGGGTACCTAATACGGTTTTTTAGATATAAGAAGCTCGTTTGCTACGAAGCGTATTCTACGAATGAGCGAACCCTAACAACAAAATTATCTTGCAAATAACCATTGCTATCGAATATATCGTATATCCAAGATCTATCGGCGTGATAATCCATTATTTATCTAAGTTGTAAAATAAAAAAAAATTACAATTTATACCACTAAACAATTATCAGTTTAAAACAAGACAAACATGGTATGTATCATGCATAACGAAAGTAACGAAGTACACGATCAACATACTTGTTGAAGCATAGTAGAACGTTCCTCAAGAATGTTGTGTCCACTATGAAACGAATACGAGCGTTGAGTTTACAACAATATCTTGTATCAAAAATATTAATAAACAAGTTAGCATTTACTACAATAACAAATTATCGTATAAAAAAAAATATTAGAGTTGTCAAAGAAGAAAAAACGTTGGGACCTTAAGAATTTGTGAAGACTAGAATGGATTATGAAAGTGAATGGAGAAGGGTATTTATAAGAAAAAACACCATTTGCGACCGTCCGCCAGTCGCAAATAGCAACGGCTAGTAGCATTTGCGACCGCGGCGGTCGCAAATGCTACTAGCCGTTGGTGTGGGGGCGGTCTCCACTAAGGGTTTGAAACCGTCAGGCGGATGCTAATAATATTCATTTTACAAATTTATGCATTTCGGATGATAATGATATGCGTGTTGTTTGTTTAATTATTAGTTACAACAATAATATGTACTAATAAGTTAAAATAAACCAAATAAAATGTTTCGTTACACAATCAAGCATCAGTTACAGGGGACGTTCTATAATAAAATTTCTAACTAATTTTAATGACGATGAACGTAATACGCCTATATATATAGATCATGTTGTACATGATCTATTAATTGAATATAATAATGACATCTATACTTACATTTGTAACGTAGAGCACAATCACATATGAGGCAAATATAACTACCAAGTATGATTAGTTATAGAACATAAAATATTGTTCAATCATTAATAACTCACTTAATCGCATAAAATTTACTATTTTATAACTCAATTACTAGTGTACTAATTATATATTACTTCAATTCACATGTAATAATTAGATTATTTGTTAAAAATCACAAACACATCAAGATCGTTCAAAAGAAATCACAAACGAAAAAATTTGAATATTAATTGCAACCACCGGGCAGTTGTAAATGAGGGTCTTTTGCAACCGCTTGGTGGTTGCCAATAATATTCAAGCTATTTGCGATCGCTAATAACATTCATATAAGTGTTGTGACTGTCAGGCGGTTGCCAGTTGTGGGCACAGGGTCTTTCGCAACCGCCTGAAATTGGCGAAAAACTCAAACTTCTGAAAATTTGAATTTTTGGCCACCGGCCGGTGGTCGCAAAAGGCCCAGAAATTGGCGGGGTTTAGAGGAAATTTCGAAAACTTCACTCAACATCTTATATGTAACCACCATTCTTCCACTATAATTTTCAATATACTAAAGTTATACTCATTAAAAATAAACCCACACCTTTACTTTCTCTTCATTTCTTTTCCTAAATCTTCAAAGACTTTCATATCCTCCCCCCCCCCCCCCCCCCCCCAAAAAAAAACCAAAACCTTTACTTTCTTTTTTCTTCATTCATTTCTTCATCTATTTTATTCATACGAAAATTTCTTTATTTCATTTCCAATACTTTACTTTTCTTTTTTCCTAACAAATACAACACTTTTTTAACTTTTCTTCTTTTTCCTCAAAATTTTCTTTGTTTACAACTCTTTTCTTTGTTTCACTTCTATTTCTTTGTTTGCTCAAAGAGGAAAATCTAAATTTCTCCATCAAAAACAATAATATTTCGGTAATTTACCAGAATATTATTATTTTTTTAATTCTGAAAAATATTATTTGCAACCGACCAGCGGTTGCAAATAACATGAAGAGTATTTGCAACCGCACGACGGTCACAAATGACTTGAACAATGTGACTTGAACAATATGACTTGAATATCAATTGCGACTGCCCAACGGTTGCAAACGACCTCAAAGGCATTAACGACTACTGGCCGGTTGCGAATGACTTTTACGTTATTGCCATGCAGTTGCAATATGCCCTTTTGCGACTGCCGAGCAATCACAAAATTTTTACGATCGGGGTCACCTGCGACCGTCGGATTGCGACCGTTGGGCGGTCGCAAAAAAGGTCTTTTGCGATCGTTGCAGGGTCTTTAGCGACATCGCCTTTTTTGCGACCGATGCAGGGCGGTTGCGAAAGACCCTTTTTTCTTATGTAGTGATTGGGTATTATGTATTTCTAAAATATTATACTATACTTGTGTGGAGCATGAACATTGGATTATAAAATAATTTTATATATATCTGACATAATAAATACATTTTGTTTTATATTTCCGTTCTCTTCTAGGAAACTTAGCTCTAATCATTTTACATATGTTTCCAATTATCCTTTTTTTAAATGGATCGTACAGATCAGAGAAGATACTTGTTACTGATTTCCAAAGATACTCAAAGAATAGTTTCGTCATGGGAAATGTTAAAAGTATTAGGATTAATTGATTGGTCTAATACTAAAATGGTAGGTTCGATTCGTTTGCTATGGAGAAGATCTCACGAGACTTTAGGGTATTTGGTAGTATATGATAATGAAATATTTTTGTTTAAAGCTTAAATTTTATTACTTTGATGATGTCTAATTCTAATTTGTGAGTGGTTATACGTCCATAAACAAAAACAATCATGGATGCTCTGGTCGTTCGATCATGTAAAATTACTCATAAAGTTGGGGCACGTTTTTCAATTGATTATCCCAAGTATGAGATTATTTTGAATATGATTTATTATTTGTGGACGGAGGGGCGGGGGTGTAATTGGTCAAACAGGGTAGGTAGATTGCATATATATCGAAAACTATATGACATTGCATTTCAAATTTCTTTTAGTGTTTGACATAGCGTAAGGAAAGACGACTGATTTGTGATAGAGTGATAGTCAAAAACTCGACAAAATTCTAACTAAAATAAGAATGTTATAAATAGATGTGAGTGAAAATTGTTGTACCTATACTTAGATTTACTATTTAGTATAGTAATAATTATTATAAACACTATTGAAATAGTGTATTAGGTTGGAAAAACCTCTATATAAAGAACATTCTTCTATGTAAAATGATACCAATTCACAAGTGCTATTACTTGATATTTGCATTTCTTTCCTAAGTCTTTTAATATATTGTTATAATTCTCAAATAGTTTTAGTTATTCTATAACACGTTATCAGCACGATAGTGCTCGATCCGGAAGAATTTAGTTCATTCGTTAGAGAAAACGTTCAACGTTAAAAGGTACGAAAGTTTTATGTTTACTTGTTCATCTATCTACATTATTATAGACAATGTGAATTATCGCCAACCCATAATTTTATGATTAGATGAATATGTGTTTATAATTTTGTTGTTAAAGTTTAATATTTACGTGTTCATCTATCTACGTTATTATAGACAAGGCGGACCCGTCTATCTATAATTTTATGATTAGATGAAAATTCTCTTTATATCTGTTATCTAACTCTAACACTAAAGCTAATTTTAAATTTCGTTGATGCTTGAGTTAACCCCAAGCTAGAAACGACTACTGACAATTTATTATATTGCTTATTTTATTCCATAAGCCCATGAAATTTTTTACATAGTAATGTGGCGGAAATTATTTACTCACTTAATTCATTGCAATTATTTTACTTGTTTACATTATTCCTTAAGCCCATGAAAGTTTTTACATAGTAATGGGCGGAAAATATATATGTATTTACTTATAGTAATATTATTCCATATGCCCGCTAAAATATCACTAATGCGGCAGAAAATATCTTACATGTTATTGCAATTAATTTTTGTTGTTAAATTATTAAAGACATTACCGTTCACAAAACATGCCAAAATGATTGTTTTTCTAACGAATATAAACGGCTACTTACATTTTTTCTCTATAAATACACAAATTTCATAACACAATTCCACACAAAGCTTCACCTTATTTCTCTCATCTTGCAAAATTATCTCTACAACAACATCGATCTTGATCCTCATTTACCTTTCAATTTTTATGTTTATGCTAGTAGATGGGGATACTCCTATGTTTGTCCCTATGATATTCCTCCCTTTTAATCATAATAATGTTCGAGTTCAAGATTTGGCTAGAGATGAGATAATTACATTGCATTATTGTAATAATTGTGCTTCTATGATTAATTGTTAAATAAAATATTTCGACCCTAATTATATTTTTTTTGGTTATGTATTTAGCTGGAAAAATGTCTAACCTCACGAGTACATTTAGTTCTATACTCAATATCGCTAGTAAGAATTATGGACAATGGAAATCAGATACAAAATTGTACCTCAGAGCAAAGAGTATCGTTGAAACTCTTGCTGCAGTAAATACAAATACGGATCTAGAAAAATGTGAGGCTGTGATCTGTATGAGAAAACACTTTCTACTTTTCTATGTGTACATGATAAATGTCCAACAAGAATACAAATTGCTGAATATTTTTAAAATATCACGACTTGCAACAAAGGTTGTTAATGGCAGAAAGTTACAATAACTTATTGATGAAAGATCATCAATCTCGTCCTCTTGGAGCACATGCATTACCTAAGGCAAATGCCATTAATTTTTCAAACTCCTATGGACGAGGTAACAATGATAATGTCAATCGTGGTCGTGGACGTGGACGTGGTCGAGGTAGTTATCACAACCCTTCGACCAGTGATACGGTCCATAACAATAACCATCATAATAAAAGAAAAAAATGCTCATAATAAATCTGAAAGTTACTGTTTTAACTGTGGAATGAAAGGACACTGGGCCAATACGTGTCGTACACCTGAATATTTTTGTAAATTGTACCAAGAGAGTAAAGGCAAAGAAAATGAAGTGAACCTTGTTGAACAAATGCCTAATAATCCCACATATTTAGCATCATCTGATTTCACGGATGATTATGTTGTTACTATGGCTTGATATGAGCTATGTGATTCATGTCTGCGTGATTTCTGGTTTGATTTGCATTATGTGATTCCTTGTTGTGTGATTTTTGAATTGATATGTATTTGCAATTTCCGCTTGTAATGTGATGTGTTCCATTAATTGTGTTTCCTTATGTATCTTAATGAAACTATTTTCCTTTTCTCAAATATATGCTTCGTCTATTGTTATATCATGTTTAACTCTACTTGTTTGACATGAAGCCAGTATGAAGCATACCGGTAATTTTTGCATCCCTGATAGCTGTACAAATCACACAATTCTCACAAGTAAGAAATATTTTACATATCTAAAACCAACAAAGGCAAAAATCAATATGATATCAGGTCCTACTGACCTGATTGTAGGATTTGGTAAAGCTAGTTTTTATTTGCCCCAAAATCCAGAAGAAATTTGTTGAGTTTTAATGATATATATATCGCCATGGATATGATACCAACTCAAAAACTGAAAATAAAACTAAATATCTTTTCATTATTAAGTATATATCAGAAAAGCAACATATATTTGAAAAACTACCAAAACTCTCATTGGGATTGCATTATACATATATTAATGCTATCGAGTCAAATATGGTAGTCAATGAAAATCATGAATTATTAACTTTATGGCATGATCGACTAGGTCATCCTGGTTCAACAATGATGCGAAGAATAATTGAAACGACACATGGGCATTCATTAAAAGGATCAAAACTCAATTCACCAGTTAAAATTAAGACATAATTACCCACATTTCTTGAAAGAATTCAAGATGATATATGTGGACCTATTCATCCATCATGTGGACCATTTCAATATTTTATGGTATTAATTGATGACTCAAGTCGATGGTCACATGTCTGTCTATTGTCTACTCGCAATATGACATTTGCGAGATTTTTAGCTCAAATAATTAAAATAAGAGCTCAATTTCCTGACTATACGATCAGGAAAGTCAGACTTGACAATGCTGGTAAATTCACATCTCAAGCTTTCAATGATTATTGTATGTCAACTGGAATTACGGTTGAACATGGTGTTGCACATGTACATACTCAATGTGGTTTAGCTGAATCATTAATTAAACGTCTTCAATTAATTGTAAGACCATTGTTGATGGAAGCTAAATTGCCAAGTTCTCTGTGGGGTCATGCGATTTTACATGCTGCATCGCTAATTCGCATTAGACCAAGCTCGTATCATGAATACTCTCCATTACAACTTGCTTTTGGTCATGAACCTAATATTTCCCATATAAAGATTTTTGGTTGTGCGGGTTATGTTCCAATTGCACCACCAAAGCGAACAAAAATGGGACCACAAAGAAGGTTGTGAATATATGTTGGATTTGACTCACCATCAATAATCAGATATCTTGAGCCTCTAACAGGTGATGTCTTTACGGCACGTTTTGCCGATTGCCATTTTAATGAGGCAATTTTTCCAACCTTAGGGGGAGAAAAGAAGAAGTTGGAAAAGCATATATCATGGTATAATCCATCTTTGACAAGATTTGATATGCTAACAAAGCAATGTGATTTGGAAGTAAAGAAAATTTTACATTTACAAGCTATTGCAAATCAATTACGCAATGCATTTACTGACATAAGCATGTTAACAAAATCACATATACCAGCTGCAAATGCTCCTACTCATATTGTAATTCCAAAAGAAACATCAAAAGATGATATCTTTGATATAACTAAGAAACGTGGGCGTCCTACTAGCTCAAAGGACAAAAATCATCGAAAAAGAAAAGGAGCATCAAAACCTAATGATCCTATTATTGAGGAATCTATGCCTGATGAGTCGCAAAATGTGACATATGAGATACCTCAAGAAGTTATCCAACCAGGTCCTATAAATAAAGAGAACGTTGAAATCTCTATAAATTATATCAATACAGGAATGGTATTGGATCGAAATGAGATGGAAAATATGGATGAAATATTTTCATATTTAGTCGCTTATGAAATTGAGAATGAAAATGATGATCCTGAACCCAAATATGTAATTGAATGCCAAAATAGGAATGATTGGGATAACTAGAAAGATGATATGCAAGCTGAATTAGATTCGCTTAATAAGCGAAAGGTATTTGGACCCATTGTTTTCACACCGAAAAGTGTGAAACCCGTAGGGTTCAAATGGGTCTTCGTTCGCAAACGAAATGAGAAAAGTAAAATTGTAAGGTACAAAGCTCGCCTTATCGCACAAGGTTTTTCTCAAAGACCTGGAATCGATTATGAAGAAACATATTCTCCTATAATGGATACGATTACATTTCGATTCTTGATCAGTCTAGCGGTCTATGAAAATCTAAGCATGCATCTCATGGATGTTGTCAATGCTTATATCTATGGATCACTTGATAATGATATTTACATGAAGGTCCCTGATGGAATTAAAGTACCCGCAACATCAAGTTTCAAACCTAGAGAAATGTACTCAATTAAATTGCAAAGATCATTATATAGGTTAAAGCAATCAGGTCGCATGTGGTACAATCGCTTGAGTGAATATTTATTAAAAGAAGGATATATAAATAATTCTTTGTGCCCATGCATTTTTATTAAGAAAATATCATCTGGTTTTGCAATTATTGCGGTTTATGTAGATGATTAAATATCATTGGCACTGACAAAGAAATTCCTTCAACAATAAATTATTTAAAGGATGAATTTGAAATGAAAGATCTTGGAAAGACTAAATATTGTCTTGGTTTGCAAATTGAGCATGTTAAAAATGGAATACTTGTGTATCAATCTAACTATACTAAAAAGATATTAAAACGTTTTAACATGGATAAAGCAACACCTTTGAACCATCCTATGATTGCAAGATCATTAACTATAGATAAAGATCAATTTCGTCCTTGTGAAGAAAATAAAGAAATTCTTGGTTCTAAAGTTCCATATTTAAGTGCCATTGGAGCTTTAATGTATCTAGCTAATTGTATTAGACCTGCTATATCATTTACTGTGAATTTATTAGCCGAGTTTAGCTCATCACCCACAAAAAGGCACTGGAAAGGAATTAAACATTTATTCCGTTATCTTCAAGGAACTGTGGATCTTGGTCTATTTTATCCTAACAATGCGGTACAAGAATTGATTGGTTATGCAGATGTAGGTTTTCTATCAGACCCACATAAATCTATATCTCAAACTGGATATGTATTCACGTATGAAGGCACTGCTATTTCATGACGTTCTCAGAAACACACACACTTGTTGCAACATCATCGAATCATATTGAGATTATTGCACTCCATGAAGCAAGCAGGAAATGTGTATGGCTACGATCAATGACACATCATATAAGAAGTACATCTGGCTTACCTATTACAGAGGGTCCTACAACATTATACGAAGACAATTCTGCATGTATTACACAGATGAAAGAAGGCTATATCAAGAGTGATCGAACCAAACACATACCCCCAAGATATTTTTCCTACACTCAGGAACTCGAGAAGAACAAATAAATTAATATCCAATATGTTCAATCATGTGACAATATGACAGATCTTTTTACAAAGGCACTCCTTGCTGTAACTTTTAAGAAACATGTTCAAAGTATTGGGATGCGTCACCTACGAGACTTATGAAGAATTGGAGATGCCAAGTTGAGGGAGAGTACATGACTACACTCTTTTTCCCTTATTAAGGTTTTTATCCCACTGGGTTTTTCCTTATAAGGTTTTTAACGAGACAGCATAAGACGTGTGCAGAAGACGGATCATATAAGTTACAAAATTTTCAAACGGCCAAGGAGGAGTGTTACAAATAATACATAGATGTGACCTTTGTGGAAATTGTTGTACCTATACTTAGGCTTACTATTTAGCATAGTAATAATAATTATTATAAACACTATTGAAATAGTGTATTAGGTTGGAAAAACCTCTATATAAAGAGCACTATTCCATGTAAAATGATACCAATTCACAAGTGCTATTACTTGATATTTGCATTTTTTTCCTAAGTCTTTTAATATATTATTATAATTCACAGATAGTTTTAGTTATTCTATAACAAAGAAAACATAAGACGATACTAATTAAATAAATGGAATTTGGCTAAATTTATGGATATATATATATATATATATATATATATATATATATACACACACATATATACAGGGGCGGAACCAGGATTTTGTTTTAACCGGGCTAGAGTAGGGTGATAGACAGAGAGTCTTTAAGCTGTCTCAATTGAATTTTATTTCTATTAATTTTTTGAATTTTGATTTTTTTCTTCAAGCTCAAAAGTAAAATATAAATTATACGTAAGTATATTGGTTTATTCAAGTAAGCATAATATATACAAAGTCTTTTACATATATAAATATCTACTCTTAAATCTCTTATAATTACAAGTTAATGTAAGAAAATATATCAATTTTAGATATAAGATTGTGAGAGGGTCGTTACAAATCTCGTATATACGAAACTAGATAATTTAATTGTTAAATATCAAATTTGTGTGCTCTAATGTCAATTAAGGGAGCATTTGTTTTCTATTTTGGGTTGAATTTATAGAGATTTCGAATTTATTTTTATAAAGATTAGTGAGCTAGAAAGAAATAATTATTTTTCAAGCAATATAAATTATAAATATAAAAGTTATAGGTATTAAGTTGCAAAATCTCACCTGGGCTGGAGCCCACGTAAACCCTTACCTGAATATGCCCTTGAGATTCTGATTTTTCGCCATATTATTTATATAATATAGGGAAAAAAATCTATTCCGTCATTTAATTTGGCACCATCATCAATTTCATCCATTAAGTAGGCAAGCCTTTAAAATGGTCCATCAATTTGACAAACTTCATTAATTTCGTCCATTGACTCCATTTGCGGTGGTTTCCGGCAATAACTGATGACATGGCGACATTGACCTTTTGACCCGTTGACCTTTAAAAAAAAAGAATTAATGCCACCTGTATTTCTACCTATTTAAAAATGAATTAATAAAAAAGAGATTAATAAAATTAATGGACGAAATTGATGAAGTTATCGCCATACACACACACACACACATATATGATATGGGCATTTCCCGCATATTGGGCCAGGCCCATTTTGGAGCACATCGGGGATTACTTTCGATGTCATATCGGTAATCATCACCGATATGGTATTGTGGAACCCGGATCCCGAGGTCTATAAATACGCGGTGCCCGGATCCCAAAACAAGCAATTATTATCCCTCAGCTACCACTCGTCAGATCGAAACATATCACCGATATCCCTTTCGATATCTTATTCGACATCGGGGTTATCACGTGCACCTCTGACACGTCACACCACATCATCACCGATCTCACATCGGGGCTCATCATCGACGTCACATCGAAGGCGATCACCGACGTCCTTTCGATCTATCTATCGATATTCCACTCCCATCCAAGCATCAAGGCGTTGGTTCGAGGTGTTCCGGACCAAGTCTACACGAGACACGTAGTGTAGGCCTGATTTGAGATAGACTCGTTGCATTGCTAGACCATACACATGTAAATGAGACTCGTATATATATATATAAAATGATCTATTGCCAAATCAGTGGCGCCGTCTGTGGGAACACCAGTTCCCGGACAAGGACGCCGAGATGCAAGGAAGGAGGACCCGATCCGAAGTTAGCGGAATTGTGACTAGGAGCGCCAGGATGGAGGGCGCACAAACCCCACAACACCCGACTGACCGAGAACAGATAGTGGCTCGAGCCGAGAGGGAGCTCCCTCCGCCACAAGAGCAACAAAGTCGCGGGCCCGGGAGGCCGGCGCAGGCCGCAATTGCAGGTCCGACCCTAGTCGCACCAAGTGCGACCGAACCCGAGGTTGAGGGCCCGCCCATCGAGGACCACGCAGCTGACGTTCCAATGACCGAAGCGCCAAATACGGATTTTTCCGTCCAGGAGGAGACGATGCCCGCGGGACAGAGTGCCGTTCCCCCCGCCGCCATAACCCTGGAGATGCTAGCGCAGATCAACGCCTCTGTAAAGGCGGCACTTGACACTACATTGGAGGCTTTGATTCCACGACTCGCGGAACAGAGGACGAAGGACGTTCAGGCGAGGCCCCATGGATCCAGAGCGGGCGAGAGAAGGGCAGGGCAAGAATATGATGAACAAGAGGATACAGAGGACTCATTTAGAGAGATATCGCCTGCGTCTTATGACAGGGTGGAGAGACGGGACTCAGGGACCCTAGATCGAGAAATAACAAGGAAGATGGAACGACTAGACCATGAGAGGGCAGAGGTAGTCCGGAGAATGGAACGCTGTCGCGACCGCGACGAGGTTGCGTATTCAAAGAATGAGGATGCAGGGATACTGCGGGTGATCTCAAGAAGGATGGAACAGCTAGACCGCAAGAGGGCAAAATTGTCGAGAAAACTGACACATAGTAAGGGGAAGGGCTGCAGTAAGACCCCGTTTTCAAATGAGATAGAGGCCGAAGTATTGCACAGAGGGGACAAGATCCCAGTGATAAAGCCGTACGACGGAAGAGGTGATCCGATGGATCATCTCCATCAGGTCGATAACATTCTGAACTTGCACAACTACTCGAGGAACATAAAGGCGAAGATCCTATCCACCACCTTGACGGGCGCTGCACTGGAATGGTTCGCTCGGCTGGAGGCCAGATCAATAACGGATTACGAGCAGTTAAGGGAGAAATTTGAGAATCAATTCTCTAGCCAAATAAGGATGAAGACCAACCTGCTACACCTCGGCGCTGTACATCAAAAAGAAAGGGAGAACCTCTGAGACTATATGAGGAGGTTCAACGATGAATTGCTGAAGGTGGATTAGCCGCATGGCGGTCAGGTCATGATGATGTTGTTCAAGGGTACGACCCATCGCAGGTTCGCCGGGGAGCTAATCAAGTTGACGGGGCCCACCATAGCACAAATCAACATGCTTGCCAACCAAATGGTCTACGAGGACGAAATGATGGCAACTCGTCAGGGTCCGTTTTCTAGCAGGAACGCAGACAAAGAGCGCGATAGGGAAATGCTCCCACGAACGTACACCCCTTTAAACAGAGGTATTCTGGAGGTGATGGTCGTGGCAAAGAGAAACAGATGGTTGACGGAACCCAGGCCGTTGAACGAGACTCCCAAGATGAAGTCATCCGGCAAATACTGCGCGTACCACCGTCAACCTGGACATAGGACGGAAGACTGCACACACCTGAGGAACGAAATCGAAAGATTGATTAAAGAAGGGAAACTGGTCGAGTTTGTCAGGGGACCCAGGGAGGGTGCTAGAGGAGTAGAGCGTTCCTCACCCCCTAGGAGAGACTACTCACCCGAGAAAGGAAAACAGGAAATGATTGAGGCGCCCGAGGAACGAGGTAGGGCCATTGTGAATGCCCCGAGCAGAGGCGTTATAAATGTAATCAACGGAGGAGGCATGGGGGCCGACACGGCTCGCGGGCGAGAAGCCATAAGAAGAGGACTCCATGGTGGAGCCTATGTTGGGTACACCAACGCGATCATGTCAGAAGCATACTTGGAGCAGGAGATCTCTTTCACTAGGAAAGACTTGGAGCAGCTTAGCCCATTGGCCTTAACTGCAGGGAAATTAGATTGCCTACTGGTTATATCACAATCAATGTGGACGAATATCAGGTACACAAGGTGTTGGTGGATAGCGGTAGTTCTGCAAACCTGATATTCTCAAGAGCCTACGAGCAGATGAGGATAGCCCCGGACCGACTGAAGCCGATATCCACCCCGTTGACCGGGTTTGGTGGAGCAGAGGTAGTACCGCTTGGACAAATCACATTGCCCACCACGTTTGGCAGGAGTCCACGCACTCGGGTCATGCCGATTAAATACACAATCGTCGATATTTCGTTCCCCTACCACGCCATCATGGGCCGACCGGCGCTCAACCAGATCAGAGCAATGGTCTTTACTTACTACCAGAAGATTAAATTCCCGACGCCTCAAGGAGTTGGCGAGATTCGAGCTGACAAGATACACTCCCTGAAGCACCCAAGAATCAGAAGAAGACAGGAAATACAAGTCCCACACCAAAAATACCTGCCCCGCACGGAGTGATCGCCATGAGGAGCAAACAAAACAATATTTTAAATTTCCGCACTTTTTAAATTATGTTCGAACATTTGAAACATTGCCCCATCGTGGGTTGGTCTGTAAACTTAAAACAGGGGGAACTGCGCCGGTCTGATTCCCCACTCAACGGGATACGTAGGCGGGTTAGGTTTACCTAGCCCTCGACCGTTATCTCTTATTTAGCCCCTTCGTGGGTCGGCATGTAACTTAAAACAGGGGGAACTACGCCGGTCTGATTCCCCACTCAACGGGATACGTAGGCGGGCTGGGTTTACCTGGCCTTCGACCGTTATCCGTTATTACCTCTTTATTTGTTGCTTGGCACAATCTTATATTCGATGCAGGGATATGTCCTAAGCGGACGTTGCAAAAGTGCAGAGAATTGCACAAACAATGGGGGAATATTCCCCTAGATATATTTAACGCATCGCCCTTATACATGTACAAACAGGTACGACATGTACAAACAGGTACCACAGGCATGATAGAGCATTACGGAAACACTATTTCTTGTGTAAAACATATATTCCCAGATTGAGGGAACATCCCTCAAATAACACATGCAAGTAATTTCGTGCTTACGTATTAGATGTTATGTCGAAATTTTTTCTTGTCTATGATGTTTTGCAGGGCTCAATGACCTACATATTCAACGACGACACAGTCGCCAAGGGACATAATCAAAAAGACAATGAAAAGGCTCACCTACAACACCAAAAAATATCCCCTGTGATAACGGGGTCGATAAAAAACAACTCAACGGTAGAGGGACCCCTGTGATAACGGGACGCATCCCTACTGACAAAAATATCCCTTGTGATAACGAGGTCGATTAAAACAACTCAACGGTAGAGGGACCCCTGTGATAACGGGACGCATCCCTACCCACAAAAAATATCCCCTGTGATAACAGGGTCGATTAAAGAAAAAATTTCATGTGATAACGGGGCCAATCCAAGAAAAATCCCCTGTGATAACGGGGTCGAAATTCCGTTAGGTGAAGAGCCTATTGGGTGAAAATCCCATAAATCAACCTAGGTGAAGAGCCTATTGGGTGGAGATCCCATAAATTACGTTAGGTGAAGAGCCTATTGGCTGAAAATCCCATAAATCAAGCTAGGTGAAGAGCCTATTGGGTGGAAATCCCATAAATTACGTTAGGTGAAGAGCCTATTGGGTGAAAATCCCATAAATTAAGCTAGGTGAAGAGCCTATTGGGTGGAAATCCCATAAATTACGTTAGGTGAAGAGCCTATTGGGTGAAAATCTCATAAATCAAGCTAGGTGAAGGGCATATTGGGTGGAAATCCCATAAATTACGTTAGGTGAAGAGCCTATTGGGTGAAAATCCCATAAATCAAGCTAGGTGAAGAGCCTATTGGATGGAAATCCCATAAATTACGTAAGGTGGAGAGCCCATTGGGTGACGATTCCATAAAGCAAACTAGTTGAAGAGGCAAGTTCTATGGGCCCCTAACAACAAGAAGAATGTCCCCGGTCATAATGCGGTCAATCCTAAACACATGAGCAGTAACAACTTACTCATACTTCTACCAACACCAAGGAAATTCTAACCAGTCCTTGATTGACAACAGATATATTAAACAGGTCTCATCAAATACGAGAACGAAATGACTGCGCTTCAGACATCGGAATACCGCATATTCTATCATCGTGACAATAAGAGAAATCGACAAGTTATCAGACAAAAAGGACACGAAGAGTCACATACTATGAAGATAATAGAGAAATAAATATTCAGTTACAGAACCACGAATTCAAGATAGTCCGGAAAGGGAAATTCAAATTAAAATAAAAGCGGGAAACAGCTACTCCCGCGAGGACCCTTCAGTCTTTTTCTCCACGACCTCGAAAAATATGTCAGGGTCGGCCGGACTTTCTTCCATCGAGGGAGTCCTTGATTCTTTCTCAACACTTGCCCTACGCAAGCATGAAAAGATGCATCTCGAACCTTCAAAATTAAGTTGCGGAAGCTCGAGCTTTCCATAAACTTCTCCGCCCCAACCCGGAGAAGATCAGGACGACATTCCTACAGATTAAACTCTATTAAATACAAGAGGACAAAAAAAATAGATACATATATCGTACACAAGATACATACCAAGTCCAACGGAGCTAAATGGGCAGTGGAGAGCTCCATTGAGAGACGTTCATTAGCACCTTCACCGCCGCCACCTCAGCCTTCAGTGTTTCCAGCTCTTTATTCGCCGCAAGTTCACGCGCCTTTCCTCGATCGAGCTCAGTCACTACTGTTTTTAAGTTGCCCTTCAACAAATCGCACTCCTCCCGGAGCACACGACATGTCTTCAGTGCATTCTTTTTTTCAGCCTCTAACCTCTCCAATACCATGGGATTGAACTCCCCCATCTTCAAGATATCAGCCTCGAGCTCGGCAGCAACAACATTAGGGTCACCCTTGGACTCGCGAATGGTCTTCAGACACAAGACCGCCAGCTTGGCCGTATGCACAATACAATACATAACATTATGCTAAACATTCAAATGAAAACAATCAAGGAAGTGCTTAGGCACGTACACTTTGGAACAAGTGAGTGCTGCGACGTATGTTCTGGGCTCGCTCAAATTTTGAAAGCACCCGCACATTCGCAGGCGGAGGAAAAGCCCGCATCATACCCCGCACAACATCTGCTTCAGGAAATTCTACTAATTTGGAGGGTTTGACCGCACCCGCCTTCCGAGGCCCAGAACTCGAAGATGAGTGACCACTATGGACAGTCCCCTCACGAGACCTTTTATTACCTGCTATCCTAGTCAGGTCAACAGCAGGTTCCGTAACCGGAATCCCAGGAAAAATAGGGGCACGACCCCCCAATATCGAGGGCTCCCGCAATGGCCCCTTACCCTTGACGGTCATCCTTGTAACGGCCGCCTTGCCCTTGTCACTAATAGGATTCGGGTGTGAAGAACCCGATTCCACTATGAAAGGCGCATCCGCAGAATCACCCAAATTGACATGGGTACTCGATTCCGAACCTCCAACGTCCCTGGTCATATGAGCGTCGGCCAACGATTCAGAACGTGGAGCAACATACTCACCGGAAGGAGACTCCGCAGTTTGTCTCTCTTTCCCCTCAGCCCCGTCAGGTTGAGGAAGCACACCCCCCGATTCGAGGACAACATTTCCAAGAGGCTGGCCGCACCATCCGAGCCTCCTACCACAAGTGACCCAACCATGGCAGGAACATCGTTAAAATGTTCTTCATTAGCACTTCCAGACACTACAATGCTAGTGGGAGGTCGCTCGACTCCCGATGCCTCTGCCAGAAACTCAACAGCTGCATTATTCAGGTCAAAGCTAGACGCAGACCTTAGTTCAGGCACCGCAACGACTGCCGCCGCTTCAGCAGCTTTCTGAGCTTCATGATCAACTTGAAGTTTAAGCATCAATTGTCTAAACCCCATTTTAGCGAAGTATCTCAGAAAAGGTAATATACCTGCAGAATAATGGGAATATCAGTAGAAGAAAACAATAATAAGTCAACTACAACAGAGATATCGAAATACACGTCAGGGGATATATCGAATATAATCACCGATATACTTACCGATGTGGTTACGCTAGGCGACAGAGAAAACACAGAAAACTATGAACTTCAGAGTCTCCTGCAAGCCATACTTATAGACAGAGGCCTCAACTACATAGAAATACACTTTCGACATCATATCGAATGTGAATTTCGACATAAGATCGAAGCTAAAACCCGACATCTTACCCTACTACGCGAAGAGCCGCGAGAATATAACAACAGCCCCGGCAACCCCATCACAATTTTCAAGAAACCTAAATACCAAGGGAACTAGAATTCAAACGAGGACCTCAAACTCGGCGTTCATCACAAGTGCACTCCCCACAAGTTTGATCTCCGTCATTTGAACTGGCGGGACGAAGGGTACAAGTAACCCAGAAATTTTAAATTAAATTAAATTTCCGAATCCTTATCACTAAGATAAGAATCCCCAAATTGGGGGACTACATGATATGGGCATTTCCCGCATATTGGGTCAGGCCAAACCAGGCCCATTTTGGAGCACATCGGGGATTACTTTCGATGTCATATCGGTAATCATCACCGATATGGTACTGTGGTCCCCGGATCCCGAGGTCTATAAATACGCGGTGCCCGGATCCCAAAACAAGCAATTATTATCCCTCAACTACCACTCGTCAGATCGAAACATATCATCGATATCCCTTTCGATATCTTATTCGACATCGGGGTTATCACGTGCACCTCGGACACGTCACACCACATCTTCACCGATCTCACATCGGGGCTCATCCTCGACGTCACATCGAAGGCGATCACCGACGTCCTTTCGATCTATCTACCGATATTCCACTCCCATCCAAGCATCAAGGCGTTGGTTCGAGGTGTTCCGGACCAAGTCTACACGAGACACGTAGTGTAGGCCTGATTTGAGATAGACTCGTTGCATTGCTAGACCATACACTTGTAACTGAGACTCGCATATATATATATATATATATATATATATATATATATATATATATATATATAAAACGATCTATTGCCAAATCAATATATATATATATATATATATTGTCTTTCTTGTCTTTTCCATTTAGAAAAGTAGTATTATTTGTCAAAACTAATGATCTTTTAATTTGATAACAGAGATTAATTTTAAATTTAAGTTGCTTCTTTAATTTGCACTACGGAATCCTTTATTTCTGTGCACCTCGGTAGTAACACAATTATTTCACTTTATTGAAACGATAAATTTAAAATAAAGTATAAAATTGCTTAGCTATAATTATATATTAATTAATGTATCCAAATAATTTTTCACACAATGGCTACATGCAAATTACTTAATTGTAGCGCGAGAATATACTGTTTTGCACTGTGGATTACATTTTGCACTATTAAGTTGAAGTGTTGAACAGATACAAATTTCGAGTCTTGAAATGCATGTGTTTGCAATAATACACAATCACTTTTGTGAAAAGCTTAAAATCCCCAGAAATACTAAAAGAATCGAAAGTGTAATTTGATATATATTGCAGTTTTAAGGATTTAGTTAAAATCTAAAACTAAATTTTGAAATTGAATGTTTAGGGTTAGATTAATATAGAGCCAAAGAGAACTATTACTTGTATTCTTGTAACTTGTTGCCTCTAGATTTCTTCCCCATTGTAGAAAGGTGATACGGTAGGTATTATGCATATGGACAAGCAAATTATATTATGGACATGTAGCCATGGTGCAATACAGAAATTGGAACTTGAGTTGGATTGCAAATTGATTTTATTTGCCATTGACAGACAGAGAAAGAGAGTGGTTGATGTCGTCTTTTTAATATTCGACTAGCTAGCCAAAATAATTAATAAGTAAATTAGAACTGGTTCGGATCACATAATTAGTAAAATTGGTTTGATAAAATTAATAATTAGTTAATAGTTTTACAAGTGTGGCCTCTTTAATTAATATCCTACAAGCGTAAGTTAAGGAGATTAGATGTTTGAATTCTATGTTTGAAGAAGAAATACGGAATGCATATGATTTGCTCAAATATTCTTAAGAGGTGTTGGTTGGAACTTGGAAGAGGGCTGTTTCGATTCGAGGACTTGGTGGAACATGGACCGAGAGGATAAATTATAAATAAACATAGATGATAATATTAAGTTACTAATAGGTATAGAAAATATTATGAAAATTGTAAGTGTAGGTGTTAGAGCCAAAAGTTGGTCCAACATTGTGGTAAATAATGTTAATCCAACATTGAGATTAACATCAAATACTGCACAATTATTTTTATATTTTATTATTTATTTTGTCTTTATTCACAAACTAGTCTAGTTTCACAGTTGTAGTTTATCTTGTTTATATTTCAGGATAAGGTTTAATCAAGAGTTCAAGTGGTTTACTCATCAAAAGACGGTTATCTAGAAGATAAAGGCGATAGAATTGCAAGATAATGAAGGAAGATATTTTGATGATAAGTTGAACGAATTTGAAGATAAAGATGGAAGATTAGAAGTATATCAAAAGAGGACTTCAATCAAGAAAATATATCATCATCCATCGAAGAAGTAGAGTTCAAATTGAAAAGCGTCTAGATTCATCTAAAGATAAGGACGAAGAAGATGATAAGCACAATAACGAAATTAGAGATGATCTTGGAGATCTAATAGCAATAAAAAACATGCACAACATGACTTGGACCTCAAGGAACAATATATTATAAATAGGCATGTTGGGCATCAAGAAAAAGACACGAAGACTAGAGTGAAAATATCCTCAGAAGAAAATCTTATTGTTGAGTGTCTTTGTCTTGCTGAGTTTTTACCTAACGAGTGAAAGCTATGGTCTCTATAGCTTGTAGTGAGTTAGGTGTTTTGATTAGTTTCCTTATCAGTTGTTTATTTTGTAAAATCATTAATTCATTAGTGGTTATTTCGCCATATGGGCTCAGCAGATTATATTCATATAATCTTCCTAAAATTTATCTACTGTGTTCTTTAACTTCGGCTGTGCACAATTTACTCTATTAACGTATCACGAATGTTAAGGCGACATTGAGTACTTCAATGTTGGCGTAACATTTAACTTAACCATGTGTGCTTTATACTCCGTCAATAGGTGTTAGGACAACACTGAGTAAAATCAGTGTTGGCTCAACATTGGGCATCGACACTAGTGTTGAGTTACAAAAGTTGTTCTAATCTCGATCCACACATTCACAATTGATATAAGAGCCAAGCACCGATTTCACTGATTTTGGATTTGGTACTAAGGAATGGACAACGCGAACCCCGACAATAACATGCTCAGATCTCACATTAAATCCATAGGCTTGCGAGCATGGATGTAAAAAATTGATGGCTACTTAGTTCCCATGACGACCCCTGACAGCATAGATGATGTCAATATGAAACCTTAAGCTGAATGGAGTCCAGCCACTGTAAACTGGTCTAATGTGTCATCCGAATGTCAGGACAACATCACTGAGCAATGTGTGCATAACATTCAGTCTGAAGCTCAAGACTAGAGAATATTTTTTGATGACTAGGAAAATTATATCATTAATTTCAATTCTAATTGTTTATTCACGGAAATTAATGATTGTAACGATCATACTAACTCTATCTGTCTTGGTGGTTTTGTAGATTTGAATGAAGAGTATTTCTTTGAAGGAGAAATGAACCATGTTGAGAAAAGCTGTGAAGAAAGGTTTGAAGCACACGAATCAGCAATTGAAGAAATTCAAAATGCGGTTGTATCTACAAATGTTGACTGGATTGGCTCTGGATGTTGTGACAACATCACTAACATGTGTGATCCCAACATACATATCATTGCACTTGTTGAGGAGATGTTTTTTGCTAATTGGGATGATAATACTGTTTCTTCTAACTTTATTTGCCTAATCACTAAAATAAATGATTATCATGAACATGTTGACTTAAGTTGTTTTGGTGGTTTCGTAGGTCTTGATGAAGATTACTTCTCTGAAGGTGAGATGACCCAAGAAGATATCATAGAAGACTTGGAGGTCAAATATCATGTCGTGCTTGCTAAAAAGAACAAATTGAGCAAGAGAGAAAAGGTCCTCATCAAGGAGAACATGTTTTCAATTGATATTGTTAATGAACTTGAGACAAACCTAACCAGAAAGGAGGCTCAATTTGAAAGGTACTGACTAAGCTTGAATCGGCTGAACAAACCATCTCTGAATGGGATTTAGGTATGCATAGACTTGATGAGATTCTTGATGTCAGTAATGATGGTAAAACTGGGTTAGGTTACCAAGGTCATAATAATATATGTTGTTCTAAATCCATTATCCCAGGGTTTGTAAAAGCAAAAAGTTTTTCTGAAAAATCCAAGAAAATGACTTACATATGTTTGTACTACTTTCAGTCAAGACATTCTAAGACATATTGTTTTAAGTACAATAAACCAGTTGAACATGATAAGGATTCACACAATGTTGTTTCTGATGTTAAGCCAACACGAAGATCTGGTGTTTGCTCAACATCCAGGAACAACACTGTGAAACAAAACAACATATTGAAAAACAATAACCTTTGGGCTCCTAAGATTAAGATCATATGTAATGGTGTCTTCTCAGTTGTTCACACTAACCTTGCTGATAATTGTTATTTTGATAGTGGTTGTTCTAAACACGTGACATGGGCTAAAACTAATTTGAAGAATTTTGAGCCATTCACTACTATAACAGTCACTTATATAACAGTCACTTATGGTGGAAGAAGCAAATGGAAGATCACTAGTAAAGGAGTTTTGAATGTTGAGAGGTTCGCACATCTAAAGGATGTTCTGAATGTTGAGAGGTTCGCACATCTAAAGGATGTTCTATTGGTTGATGAAATGCGTGCCAATCTCATAAGAATCAGTCAACTTTCTACTGATAACTTTGTTGTTAAATTTGATAATGATTCTTGTGATGTTTTTGATAATGCAAATATTTGTGTTGTTACAGGAAAAATAACAGAGGACAACTGCCACATGATGAATAAGAAGCTAAATGCTTTCATGCTAAAGTGGAAGTGTCAGTTTTCTGGCATAGGAGACTCGGACACAAGCATTACAGAAACTTGAAGAAACTACTGGAAATGGATGCAGACAGAGGTATACCAAAACTTTCTAGTCCAGGTAAGCTTGTGTGTGGCGACTACCTAAAGGGTAAGCTACCCATAGCCTCTCATACTCTTATCAAGGATGTGGGACAAAAATCAAGGACTATTTGGTGCTTAAAACTGTTACACATGGATCTTATAGGTCTAATTGATGTAAATAGTCTTTGGGGAAAAATGTATGCTTATGTTATAGTTGATGATTTTTCCATGTATACTTGGGTCAAATACTTGAAAGACAAATCAGATGCTCTTAACACCTTTAAGGTTCTTGTTGCTAGCATAAAATCTTTGTACAATGCCTCCGTTATTAGGATCAGGTTTGACCATGGGAGAAAAACTGAGAACAAAAGCTTTGATGAATTCTGTGAACCTAATGGTCACATTCATGGGTGTGGTGGTGTCTGTTATATTTCGAATAATAGAAAATACTTGAGAAAATCTGATCCTAAGAATGGGAAATGCATTTATGGCTACTTCTTGAATAACACATCTTACAAAGTTTATAATCCAAGATTAAACACAGTTCAAGATTATGTGATTGTTGTTTTTGATGATATGTCTAATGATGCAGGTAAAAAATAAGGAAATTCCTCTACACCTCTGGATGTAGATGTTGAGCCAACACAAACAGTTGACAATGTTGACTCAACACCGATTGAGGACACTGAATCTGCCAAGAATACAGATGTTGTGCCAACATATACAAGTCATCATGTTGACTCCATACCTGTTCACTCTGACACAGAGACTAAAGAGTTGTATATACGAGTTGTAAGAAGGAGATTGGACAAGGTGCTGAAACTTAAAACTGTGAGAGGGATTCCAAATCTCACGGGTTTTGGTAAGATGGTTTGTGATGATTACTTGAAAGGTAAACAACATACCAAAGATTCTCATAATTCAATCCAAGTGAATGAACACGATACAAGTACCTCTAATTGCTTTTTACAATTTCAAATGGTTCTCTTAGGTCTTATTAAAGTAAGTAGTGATGGGGGAAAACAATATGATTGTGTGATTATGAACGATTTTCCTGGATATAACTTGATAAAATCGTTTAAAGAAAACCAGAAGCACTCCATACCTTCAAAACATTGCTTGTTAATATTAATAACTTACATGGTGTTTCTGTTGGTAAAAGTTGGTCATACTTGGGTAGAGAATCTAAAAATAAGTCATTATCTGACTTATGTGAGTTTAATGAAAATCTTTATGAATTCTCTACACCCATGACTCGTTATGAGATGTTGAAAAAGAAGAAGGGTAGTTTGTGTAATTGAACGGTGATGCATATAGAGTACTTTATCCTAGATTGAGTACTGTTCAAGAATATATAAAAGTGGTATTTGATGATCTATAAAGTGTTCCAAGTGAACAAAAGGTTATTGTGCCTACCCTACTGGATTTCGATATTGAGCCAACACTGAATTCAGACAGTGTCAACCCAACACCACCTGCAAAACCTGAATCTAAACCAAAAGCTGGTGTTCTGCCAACACCGACTATTGTTGATGTTGACATAACACTGGAGTAGTCAGACTCAAACGATGAAGAGTTTTAAGGTCCAGATGTATGGAGGGATTCACCTGCTAGGATTCATATGTATCATCCAACATCCGAGGTCATTGATCAGATCACTGAAGGCATCAAAACGCACAACAAAGAAAGTGTAACATGTAGAGATATATTAATGTTGAGTGTTTGCATGTCTGCTACATGTTCTGATGGTTGCATAGGTCAGTTATATGTTGATAGTTTTGTCTTAGTTTCTACTAACATATCTTCTGTAGACACGTTTTTTGAGGCTATGACATGTACATTGGAGTTGAGTATGATTGGAAAGTCGAATGTCTCCCTTGGTCTGCAAGTGAAGGAAGAGAAGGTTGGGATGTTCCTAAGGCAAGTAAAATGTGCAAGAAATTTGGTGAGCAAATTGGAGGAGTCTAAGACAAGAAAGACTCCAGTGTCTTCTACCTTGAGGATTGGAAAAGATGGTACGTGAGACAGTGTTGGCTCAAACTGTATAGATCCCTGATTGAGAGCTTTCTGCATCTATTAGCTACCCGCCTAGCTATCATGAGCTCAGTTTGTGTATGTTCCAGGTATCAGGCTAACCCGAAAGCTTCTCATTTAACTGTTGTGAAGCTAATTCTTAAATATATATCTGGTACTACATACTTGTGCATATGGTATACACACGGTATAACTACAAACGTTACAGGTTTTAGTGGCTCCAAATGGGCTAGAGATTTAGATTTTAGAAAATTCACAAGTGGAGGTTGTTATTATTTAGGAAATGATCATGCTTTTTAGTATTGTAAGAAACGAAATTGTGTGTCACTTTTAACTGTTGAATCTTAATATGTAGCAGTTGGCAGCTTTGTTACCCATCTTGTATGGCTTATACACTTGTGTTAGCCAGTCCCTCAACCGTTAACAACCTCTCTCAAATTTCCCTCGCCGCTTAGCAATCCCTAAGAAGGTGTAGCATTGTTTTGCCCAGTTCATCACATTTTAGGCATTCCGAGTTGCTAGGTATTTTTCGTACCTTTCTAAGGTGATTTGTGTAAGTCTCTGTCGAGCTGTGAGACAAAGAAAGTGCACCAGTTTGTTGGTACATTGAGTTTTCCACACCCATGCACAACTATGGGGGAATTGTGGGTGCTGTTTGTAAGCTTTTTGGTACGCTAGATACACGAACTAACATGTGAACACCCCATTTGATGATTCATTCCCAATTATAACCTCCTCATGGTCACTAAGCGAGAGATAAAATCGGTTGATATCCTTAATGAGATGGTTCAGAATTTGAGAACGCATGTCATCCAATTTCTATTGTTCATCAATATCGAGTGCCTCTTTTAGTTTCATGTTCGCCTCTGACTTATGTATCATTACTCCTTCATCTCAAAGACTTTTATTTCCCATCCATGCATCAAACCAAAATGATATAGTGTTGTCATCCCCAATCTCCCAGCGAATAAAAGGCTTCATGAGCCGGACACATCTCACAATTGCTTTCCAAGTTGAGCTATTTGGCAGTTTTGCCATATAGACGAGAAGCTTGGTTTATTTTAGATATATGGCACAGATCAACGAGCTCCAAATCATGTTCTCCTTACATAAATTTTCCCAAGCTAATTTCAACAAAAGCACCTCATTGCTATTTCGTGTTTCTCATATTCCCAACCTCTAACTGATTTAGGCTTTATGACCCGTTTCCACCTGACTAGGCAAAGTTTTTTATGAGCAACATCATATGACCAAAGAAAATCTCTATTTAGCCTATCAAACAGTTCACATGCATTCTCCGACAACCAAGCATATTGCATTGTATAGATATGAACAATCGAGGAAAACGACTGTATAAGTGTTACACGACATGCTACAGATGAGAACTTACTCTTGCACCCACTCATCCGTATAACTCGGTCCAAAATATCAGCAAAGAATGCTTTACTAATTCTTCCATGGTTCAATTGTACACCTAAGTACTTCCCGAGGTTTATAGTTTGCCCAAAACCTAAAATCTTGCTAATGGTGCATTTCAAACTCGACCTTCTCTTTTATAGAAGAAGACCTTTGATTTCTTGGGCTCAATCTCAAACTTGAGGCTCCACAAAAACTATCACGAACTTTCGTGATTATTCACGCCGTTTTGACAGTGGCTTTTCCCTCTAAGACTAGGTCATTTGCAAATAATATGTGCGATAAAAAAGAGTCGCCTTTGCATGGGATAATTGGACTCCAATTCTTCTTATCAAAATGTCCATGTATTAAGTACGAGAGATGCTCAACGCACAAAAAAAAATGTAGATAACAGATCTCCCTATCGAAGTCCACAAGAATGTCTAAAACTTCTCAAAGGCTCTCTCGTCCAAATAATTTTTGCATGGGATTTTTCCACAGAACATAATCAATTCGATCAATACCCAGAGGGTAGCCGAACAAGCTCAGTGTATCCTTAATGAATTTTCAGTTACTTTGTCGTATGATTTCTCAAAATCCAATTTCAGGATCATACAACCGACTTTATTGTTCTTTTTGGATCTGACATAGTGCAAATTTCTTGAAGCACAAAGATTTACCTTATGTGCTTCGCCTCTTAATGAAACTCAATTGAGTCGAAAATAAACCCAGTCATTATTTTTTGCATCCTTGTTGTAATGCATTTAGTTATAAACTTGTAAATGACATTACATAAAGATATTCGTCTACATTGAGATATAAGACTCAGGTTTTGTACCTTCGGAGTAAGGCAAATATGTGCTTCACAAAGTTTCTAATCAAAACTTTTATTGTTAAACACGCTTGACAAACTCTAATAAGGAATTTTATATCCTCTCTCAACTTTTTTGATATAAGATCGCTTAAAGACCATCGAGGCCTAGTGCTTTCAGCAGATGATTCGCCCAAATAACCCATTTCAATTCGGCTAGGTCGATGCCACGAGTTAGCCTCTTTGCGTCGTCATCATAAAATCGTGCTTGATACATCGAGATATGTAGTTGGTGTCTCATGCCCTGAGGATTATTTTGGTGTAGCATTGAGAACAGCCGTGCAAAATAATCTTTTGCGAGCGCTTTTAGGTTATCCTCGTTCCTCTCCCATCCACCATTTATTTTAAGCATCTAAATTTTTTTTTCTTCTTTAGCATCGTTAAAGTAGATTGGTGGAAGAATTTATTGTTTCTTTTACCATCTTGAATCCACTTCACTCTGGATTTTTGGAACCAAAATAGTTCCTCATGTTTGAGCACCGTGTTATAATCCTTGATGAGTTTAATCTCTAAGTTGCTCAAGAAATCGATGTGCCTATGTAATAACTCCTTTTAGCCGTGCTAGTAACTCTCTTTTTATCAAAAATATTATCGAACTATGTTTTATTCCACGGTCTCCGTATCGCTGGTATTTTAGTGTTTGCTTCTAGGATATCACCACTCTCTCCCCAAATGCTTTTCATCATAGCTTCACAATATGGATGTTGAAACAATATCTGGATGTTGAAACAATATGGCTTTGAACTGGAACGGTCTCATTCCACCAGGTGTCAGAAGATCATGACAGTTAGTCATGATCGTGCGGTGGTCTGAGTGTGTTCGTGGAAAATAAAACACCGCATTTTCCGAGAAACGGTTAATCCATTTTTGAGTTGCCAAAGCCCTATCAATTACTTCCTTGATGTTCGCCCCTTAATCTTTCTTAGTAGTCCTAGTGAAAGATGGACCATGAAACCCCAAATCAATCTGACCACAACTATCCATGCTCTGTTGAAAAATCTCAAGTGGCTAAGAGAAGCAATTCGACCCCTTGATAAATCCAAACTCCATGATAAATCTTCCATGTTCTTGAAAAATCAGATTTTGTCAGCTCTCCTTAGTTTTGCATAAATTCCTGACAACCGCCATAGTGTCTCCGTACGTGGACTGATAATGCCATGTATATCCTGATCCTCAACCCCAGTAATCTCAACATCAACCTCTTCTTTGTTCCATCGCATCCATATTCCATCATCATACCCGTCGTCGGGGCCAAGACTTAATTATTGAAACCTATGAATGGCATGAAAGCATAGGCGTGATCCTCACTTACTCTTATTTCCATGAAAAAACTACAGTGGGTCTATGGATACAAACCAAGTCCCTAAAGTTTATGCAGAAATCTACATCAGCTGCTCATTGACAGTTGCAAGAGATGATCTTCCTACTAGAATTTTGGAGTCAAGGCGGTAACACAAGGTTTTCAAACAAAATTCCCCTCATGTTGCAATCAATTGTTGCAAGGTTTCTAAGACCAGTATCTGCTGGTGTTGCTCCTTCCAGCTACTCTACATAATTGTCTTCATTGTTCTCTTGCTCGTATTGGTTTGTAATATCTTGGAGCGTCCCTAGAACTGATTGTATTGTCTTGAAACACGGGTTTACACCCCAATTCCCTATTAGCATTGCGTGGTGGAATACTAGTTTCAAATTGTCCCTATTGAACGCCATTGTTTCTTGTTCGACTCTTTGTTGCAACTGTTGTGGCGTTATGTAGAGCCCTTGGTAGTTCACTATCCTCAAGAACCTCAAATTGATTGGATGCGTAAGGTATAATCATCTTAGGATTCCCGTTTCCATCTATTAAGCTTAAACCCGCCTTAGCTGGTCCAACGGTTATTGGAAGGACGTGTATCCCGTGCGTCTCATATGGCTGCGCATTGAAGCTCATAACTAAAATTCAAATTCTTTTGAAATGTCCCCCGAGCTTTCTTTGCATTATGTTTTCCCTATTTTGAGTCATGTTAGCCACAACAGTAATTTTCTGAATTAGCGTCATGGATTTTGGAGCCGAACTTGGCCTTTTGCACCGTGTCCCTCCATCTATTCTCCATATTCTCTGTTTTTTGCCTTTCAACTAACCACTTCGTGCTTGTGATTCGCAATCCATCATTAGAACTAAAAATCGATGCCCCTTCCGTGTAATTTTAGCTGGTGGCAGTTATTTTCTATTCACAACTTTCAATGGTGTGGTCGACTCGACTCCAACTGTGACAGAAAGATGGAAAGTTTTCGTACTTGATAGATCTTGTCACTGATGCATAGCCCCAACTCCAATGTATATCAATTTGCACATGAACACATAAATACACAAATTTTCCCCTGGTTGCTTTATTTGTGTTTCCATTGATTTTAATTGGATCACCAACACATGATGCAACGGTTAGGATCACTGATTCCCTAAACAACTCAACTGGAAGATTTAACACTCGTACCATGTGATTGCCCTGTCCACTTTGTCCGTGTCTGCTCAGAAGTTTGGTTCCCACTTCCTAATAGATAGGAAACTTTCTGCAAGTTTTCATGGACCCTCTATGAGAATCATCTCTCTTATCTTTATATTCAGCCTTCTATGCAATAACAACCCGATCCAAGGCCTACCATCTCGAATTCATTTTTTAGTGTCCACATAATGTCCAATTTGGTTTGCAAGGTTGGGAAGTACCATGGCTTTCCAAAAACTCTTACGATGATTTCTTTGAGGTAGCTTGCCAATTTAATTTGTTTAAACGTCATTTCTTCCATAGGTTGAGTAACCTTGATTTTTTTGCCTCTCTTATGTCTTCTTTTGATTGTCAATTTTGACATCTTTGTTCTACCTATTATTTGATATTGCTTCCGCGTAATATCTTGGCAATGTACCCTTTTTTTCTCGTTCATTCACATTTAGGTCAAATGTGTCACTCATCTCAGACTCGTTGATATTCCGTCATCTTTTGTTATAGTTGTTGAGATGTTTGTAAATTCGGTGGATCGAATTCTAGCGATATGGAG
The DNA here is from genome assembly GCA_948329865.1 of Linaria vulgaris. Taxonomy (NCBI): domain Eukaryota; kingdom Viridiplantae; phylum Streptophyta; class Magnoliopsida; order Lamiales; family Plantaginaceae; genus Linaria; species Linaria vulgaris. Next base: position 45,681,327 of record OX415253.1, read on the forward strand.
AATTTTATCCGGTTGTGGCGCTCTTGTTAGGTCAAGATCCATGGTGGCGGCTGACTCCTTTTCTCGAAGGGAATTAGTTTTCTTCTCTGGTGAGTGTAATTTTCATAGCATGTTTTCATGTGGCCAGTTCAGCTTCACCAAGAGTAATGGTTAAGAGCAATATAACAAATAAACCTAGCCAATTCAGCTTCACAAAAAGATTAACTCTTAAGAGCAATAGTAACAATAAAACTAGAAAGCCATATATATATATATATTTATATCTAGCAATGATCGTTCAAAAAGGAGCTAAAATAATATAAAAAGAAGAAGAGGACTTAAACATTTCTAAATTCATAGACATGCACATAAAGTAAATATTTAAGCTGATGGTAAGTCAGAGAAAGTAGAAAAAACTACCCTTGAATTATTTCTAATTGACAAATAACATCATGCTGCTCCCTTGAAAAACGAATGATTAGGAGTCTGTACTATGTACCTAATTACCTATACAACTAATAATTTGTATGTGTTATAACTTTTAAATCAAACTCACAAGTCTTTAACTAATTATTATAAATAATGTTCTAATTTCTCCTAGACTTATTTGGAGATGTATAAAAATACAGTAAGCTAATCGATACCGTAATCATATTCTTACATATCTAAAAACCAATACGATTACAATTTAGTTTGAAACAATATTAATTTTTTATATATCAAATTAGTACAATAAAATTAAGAACTGTGATCAGTCTCGGTATGCACGAATTAATTGTGTAGTAAGTTTTTTTTCTAATGTTATAACATTTCAAGGAGTATTTTATTAATTAAAGCAACCAGAAGGTTTTGCAAGCTAGTTTTTACCAAAGGGAAAGAAGCACAAAATTTTGTCTTATGCTATAAACAAGTTAATGTACATGCCTATACACATTCATACTAACTTTATTCACCAGTTTCCAGAAGTAGTAGGTTTTAAAAAACTTTTGGTAAGAAGTAGGTAGATTCAATTTGACGGAGATTTTGAGAAAGTGTAACAAACGGTGGTGTGAATGAAACTGAGAAAAGTGTAACAAAATATGATTATAGGATTAAGTATGTATGACGTTGGGATTCCACATATTGCATTGAAGATTAATAATTTAGAGAAAAGAGTGAAATTATATGTTTAGCAAAATTGTATTCACGTTGAGCTACATTTTCTTTGTCAAAGAAAGCTGCCATATTAAACGACAACGTGTATACGGAAAGAAATTAGATGATATATAAGGTTAAAGTTTGGTTCCACCTTCCACGGATAGCGGGAGAAATGGAGAAAATCAAAAAAACATTAAGACTTATATAAAAGAATCCCATATCCCTTAATCAAGCATATTCCCTCTATCTGGAGACGTTAAGAAAAATATTGTTAAATAAATTATATTTTTCATCTAAATTCCCCATCGACTCAAAAAGCAAAAAAAAAAAAAAAAAACACGACATTATTTTACAACCCAATTACCCATGCGTTAACTTATATGAAATAGGTAAATTGCTCACGTATTATGTGAAATGAACACATTATATTTCTTTATGCACTAAGTAGGCAAATTACACCATATAACATTACTTACCAAAAAAAGATTAAAAAGTATTACCCCATCTGATTCTAAAAAACTATATCATATGTAAGAGTGCATTAGGCAGCGTATGAATTTGCCTAGTTATTTTTGCATGGTAGTTTCAGGCAACACTATGTGCTGATAATTTGCGTAATTATTTTACATGGGCGTACCGTGTAAATTTCACGTAACATAAAGGGGGTGCAGTCAAAATCCAATAGTGTATATTTCTACTTGAAAGTGCAAGTGTTGCAGTAAAGTGTTAGTCCAACATTCTGGTAACTTGTGTTGGCACAGCACTAAACTTAACACTGCACTGTCCGAGTATTTTCAATTATATTATTTTATTTTGTCTTTACTCATAAATTTACTTAGTTCCACAAGTTGTAGTTATCTGTGACATATTTCAGGGTATCAAGGACCCTAAGGATCGTGTGGATTAATACTTGAAGAAAGAAGATAAGCCGAAGAGAATTAAAGATAATATCAGAAATCTCTTGAAGATAAACATCAAAGAGAATTTCAGAATTATCCAAGCAATTATAGAGCAATCATGTTCGTGTCAATCAAGTCTACGAGAAGGGACGATCAAATCATATAAGAAGGCGTGCTCGACATCAAGCTTAACAATGAGACTAGAATAGGTTCTGAGAGTTAAGAAATATTCTTGTAATAGTTGTTAGTCTTGTTTTTACTGAGTTTTATCTAACGAAGTTATAAACTACATAGCCGGTAGTGAGTTAGTGTTAGGATTGAGTTCCTTACTCAGTCGAATTTTGTAAGATCATTAGATTCATATTTAGTAATTATTTGGTCGTAAGGTTCGGCATGTTATATTCATATAACTTGCTTAAAATTCATACTTTGTGTTTGATATTTCGCTGCAATTTACTCTTCAAAGAGTATTGGGACAACACCAAATACAATCGGTGTTGGCACAACATTCTACTTCAACACAACGTGTGAATCAACAAGGGTACCAATTCCGATCTATACATTTACACTACTTCTTAAGAAGGTGCTCAATACCATCACGCGTGCTCAAAGATGTTTCCTCTGGGGTGGCGATGGAGAAAATAGAAAAATAAATTGAGTAAGTTGGGAGCAGGTTTGTAAAGACAAGAATTCAGGGGCACTTGGCAAAAAAAAACATGGAGCACTTCAACTTGGTCCTCTCGAAATAGAAATGGCGCATAATTAAAAATGAAGAAGGACTATGGAGAAAAAACTTTTCTTAAAATACAACGTTTTTGGTAAGCCATCGTATTTTATTGGAGGGAGAAATTCTCACAACTGCTCGTCTATGTCGTGGAGAGATTTAACTTGCTCAAGTAATCGTGATGATGGCAGTGATTGGTTTCTTGATGGAATAAGTAGAAAAATCAGAAAGTGTGATTAAATTAGCTTCTGGAAAGATAAATGGTGCGGGGATGAATCCCCTTTTCATTAAATTCAGCAGACTATTTGTTGTGGCATTAGATAAAGATGTCTCCATTCATAATAAAGGAGAGGTAACAGAATCAGGATAGAATGGAAGTGGTTGTGGAGACGTCCCCTCTTGGTTGGGGAAAGTAATCTTTTAGATCGCTTGACCCACTTCGATCCACTTCCTCCTATAGAACCTTATATCGAATAGCTTTCCAGAAATATAAGAAACATGCCGAGAATTTATGTTCTACATAGGCATGTTGAGCATAAATACTCGACATAGGGGTCTCTCGAGCATTTCTGCGCGGCTTCACGGTTTAGACCATATCTTCTTATACGTATGTAGAAACCTCAATCCGCTTCTTCGTTTAGGACCATATCTCGAATGCTTTTCTATTAATATAAGACACATGTCGAGAGAACATATTGAACATTCTCTATGTGGAGTTTTACAAGTTGAGCACAAAATGCTCGACGTAGGGACATGTCAAGCATAAGTGCTCGACCTAGGAACTCCGGAGCACTCCCATGACTTTATATCACCATTTGTATCCCTCAAGACCTCCGAATTGCAATCCGTTTGTTTCATTACGACCAAGACAATCGTGGATTTCCAATGAAATATTACATGATTCCTAAGTCGTTATATACAAATAATGGTGATCTTTATATGGCTCACTCGGTTATACTTTATAGCCTTCTTATGCTTCTGGGCATTCATTGGTCAATTAATGCCATTTTGACATCCACGTGATACGACACATATTGTTAATATATTACTGTACATTAGACCCCCCCCCCCCCCCGATTTGGAGTGTACTTTTGGAGCACGAGCCTACTTCAAACGTTGATTATGTGTTACAATCATATTGACTGAATTTGAGGGTGATTGGTGTCATATGCCAGATATCTATACACTCTAGTACTCCCCGAGTTTGAAATGTAATTTTGGAGAACAATCACATTTTAAACCCATATTAAGTGCTTATGATTAGATGCCAATGCACACCATTAGTCCCCCAATTTGCATGGGGGTGTAAAGAAAAGGCTATATTGCAAATTAAGACCTTGCACTTGAATTAAATTTATGCACGTGATTAGGGACAAAATATTTCTCAATCATGGCTTTCTCATTCGTAGAGTTACCTTCAACAAGATAGCATTTGACCTTTGTTTTTACGACGTAAAGTGTAAAATTTCTCATTGCAAAGATTACATATGTGTATTATAGCATTCACTAGAGTTTTTCGTCATTCAGAAAACTCTGATGGGGTGGTTGTCACTTAATGAGATTTTTGTGACATGATACTCTAAGATAAATTGCTCCTGAATAATTAATTTAAAAAGTGCATTTCGGGACAACCATTATGGGAAGTGTTGAAGAGTTATTATGAGAAGTTATACTGTGCATTATACATCTTGAGGAGTGTTTGGTGTGTTGCCAGAACAAATGACGTGGGAAAATGCCACGAAGGTGCGTTTAGAATCAATCGTTGCGAGATCTTAGCCGCTAGGAAAATCAACACCAAAAAATACAAAGTGTAATGTAGGTATGGGTGACCTTACTATACGTCTTGATATAAGAAGGATTGCGGATCCTAACGACGAACATCAATAAAGTTATACTCGATTGTGGCCCAAGTTTTCCTTTGGCTAACAATCCACAGAGCATGTACTAGGGTTTTCTTACTTCACATGTAATGTACTTTGTTGCCACATGCAATGCAATACAAGAAGAATTGCAAGATATCTAATCTTATTTTGAATTGTAGGCCAGAAGTTATGACGTAATGATATACTTTCATATTGCCATTATAGAGGCTGAAAGCAATGCGCATGATTCGTATATGTATTGACCAAAAGTTGGGGAGACTCACTCGGGTGGCGTTGATGGCAGTGGGGTGCCGTTGGCTGAAGGGGATGCCAGGGCAGGGTGGATGTAGGAGGTCCAAGTAGGGCACCTATATTTGATGTGAATGATAATATGTAGGTGGATGTGACTCGTGGTTGCAAAAAGGGCTATACCGAATACCATGCATATTAAGGTTGGTGATTGACTAGTCTGTGTGATGGGTCGAGAGGCAAGGGGGGGGGGGCATAATAAATAATATAAGAACCTATCTATCTGAGTAGGGATGTAGAACACAAGGATGTTGTTCTATGCACTAGGTCGTCATGCCCCCAAAAGCACTAATGTTGGAGACGAGTTGGACCTCTTGGGGTTTTGGATGTGCAAAGTTCTATGTATCATTGTGATTATAACTAGCAATTGTGTATACGTGATCATTTATGAATTTCTGGTTTAACTAACTCTACGTTAGGTTGACGAACGAGTGAGAGACATAAGCTCAATGTCATAAAAGAAAGTGTTCTTGATATATTGCTTATTATGATCTCACCTTCATAAAAATTTATGATATGTTAGAATATTTGAATGCTCTGTCCTAGCCATAGCGTTATCGTGACTAGGTCTTGCAAGGGTGAGGTAAGTAACCAACTCAAACTTTGTAGGTAATTCTTGAATTAGTTGACTAGAGCTTTGTTAGAGATAGCATATGAGTGCACTTCTGGGACCTTCATATGTAGATGTAGTCGGTATCGTATCACAAATGATTATTGTTATACCTTGTGATGTAGGATCTAAGATACTAGGTTGAGTATGCCATACGACATAAATACCGTGTAGGGTATGTTGCGTCGTATCTTGAGAAGTAAATGCGTAGGGTATGTTGCATTGTACCATTAGAGGTAAATGACTTAGATACCGCGTAGGGTATGTTGCATTATACCCTATTAGAGTATTAGGCAGTCTTCTAGCTAACGCTATTATAGAGTGGAGATTCAAGTATTTTTACACCTCATAGGGTGGTTTTTTGAGCTAACACCAGCACAGAGTATAGCTGGAGGTTGGATTATATTTTTGGAGGTGGCTCATCACTTACTTTTGGAAGCGCGATCTTCAAGCAACCATGCCTTAATGTAACATTTTTTAATGAGCCATTCGAGTCTTCAAAGTAGGCCAATCAATTGATAGTAAAATGCTTGAAGGCAAGCAAGGTTGCAGTGTGAGAGAAATAATCATATGAAACATCATTTGAGAAAGTTGAGAACCGAGTCAATGTCTGCCACGGTGCACTAGAGGCTTCCAAGGCCAATGTTTATAAAAGGCGGCTAACGTCCATTTGACTTATATGTTTGAGGAGAGGTGTCAATATTCTCTCTAATATAACTTAAACATGCATGTTATTAATATTAAAGATGATGAGATAAATAATGAGCAAAAAGTCATCGTAAAGGAGGCTTTCTGCTATTGTAATTATGAAAATGATAAATGTGATGATAGATGCAGAGAAGTTTACTGACATTCTTAGGTCTGCATCTGATGTGTATTAAATCTCTTGCTTATGCTACTAAGGGGTGTAGGTTGGTCATCATTTGATGGAATTGTATAGTTTACCCTGATGTAAAGCGTAGCATATTATGTTGCTCAGATTGATCTTCCGACTAACACTTTTTGTTGTTTTGAGCAATTTTATTTAATCGTTGCATCCTCCTTGATATGAACATTAGTTGTTCATTTTGAACCTTGTGCTATATATTTTATTGTCGCAGTGGTATTGCTGAAGACCGCATATTATCTTGAAATGTTCATCTATTAGCGATGAGGATTTATCACTTGTCCTTGCTTCATTTAGGATTTGACGACACCTTGAAGAGTAAAACCATATAATACCACTTTGATTTTGAATTGATCGACCAGTATGTGGAAGATGTTAACCTTGATGGTGGAGATACATGCAGTAATTGCTGTGACTGTGGCATATTTTTGAATTCATCTTTGTCTTGACTCGCACCCTGCCCAAAGACTTTTATGGTGATGGGCGCAATAATGAGTGTGTTACTCTTTGTAAGATTAGTCCCAGTATAGTGAGAGATGTAATTCCATTGCCAAAAAATTCTATCAGAAATGATTTATTCATTTAATTGTAGTATCATGTTGCTTTTGAGCGTCTAGCAGTATTTTATCGTTATACAAGTTTAGTTTTTTTATCGTTGAGTAGTGTAGGCATCTGGAACTTTATGTCCTCGCGCCATATTTAAAGGAGGTATTTGGCGACGATTATGCGCCCTTGAGAGTTGGGATATCGCATGTGTGCTTTTAGTGCGCCTTAAGAGGCGGGGTACCTTATAGGTACTTGTTTTTGTGCCTTAAGAGGTGGGGTTTCGCGTATGTACTAGTTGTTGTGCATGAAGAGGCGGAGTACCGCGTGGGTAATTGTTATTATAATCTGGTACATCTTTGTTGATTTCTGTTATCTGGTGTAATACAAGTGTGTCATCTCATGTTAGTGTGCAAATGTTTGTGATATACATGGTACCTCGTGGGTGCTTGATTTGTTGCCAAATGCGAGGGTGTGCCAAAAGGATGAGGTTTCCCTTTCGTACTCTGGTTTTTCTGTATTACTGTTTTCAATTAAGTTTAACATTAGCATATGACTGTTAATGTAAAGAATTGCATGAGTATGTGAGCTTTGTCATGTTCTACTTGGGCTGATGTCCCTTTCTAGTCTTGTGTCATGTGTATTTTTGCCTTGTTGCCATTGTAGTCAGGGTACTAGGTGGATGCTTTTTGTTGTCGTGTTTGGCACCATGTAGGTACGTATTTCTTTGCCGTTTTAGGCATGGTACCGTGTAGGTACATATTTTTTGTCGTTTTAGGCATGGTACCGTGTAGGTACATACTTTTTTTGCCGTCTTAGGCATTGTACCGTGTAGGTACATATTTGTTTGCCATTTTAGGCATGATACCGTGTAGGTACATATTTATTTGTCGGTTTAGGTATGGTATGATGTAGGTACATATTTCTTTGTCGTTTTAGCCATGGTACCATGTAGGTACTAGTTTCCCCCCCCAATATGATACCTCTTTGGGGTGTTTTGTTTTTTGAGTACCACTTACGGATAAGATTCTTTTATATCACTTGGGGATAAAATTCCTTAGTATCACTTACGAGTAAGATTTTTTGATACCACTTAGGGATAAAATTCTTAGGTACCACTTATGGGCAAGATTCTTTGATACCACTTACGGGTAATTCAGGCATTGCTTAAAGTGTACTTGTTTGTCACCGCATGGTGAGTATTTCTCAAATGTTATTGCAAAAAGACCAGGCATAAGTTTGTTCAGAAATATATTGGCATCAAGTGAAAAAAGTAAGAAAATGATCAATATAAATGAGTGCCCTCATGTTTCTCCTAGATTAGGGCTCTTTGTGGAACAACGAACTTCATGTAAAGTCTAGGTCCAATGATGCTTCAATCATCCGTGCCATTTTTCTTGATGAACTCGATTTATGCTTTTTCCTTATTTGATGAAATAAATTTTCGATGACATTGTCTTTCTCGGGCCTGGTGTGTATTTGACTGCTACTATAAGTGCAACTCCTAGTTTTGTCCAGCACCAAGTTCCATGTTCGTTTGTTGATCCACCAAAAAAAAGCTAGGATTGAATTCAAGACTGCGTGCTTCTTTTCAAGTACATTCTAGTGTGTTTTCCACACACGGTGCCACTGATTTGGGGTATAATCGTCTGCTGACTTGGCCAATTGGCACGACACTACACATCACACTAATTCAGAGCTGTGCTGAAACCAGTTTTTGTCCTTTGCACACATGTACTCCAAGCAACGTGGTGAGGGAAATGTTGGATCTTTAATGATTTCAAACTGAAATTGGGTCGTCCCAAGCTGCATTCGTATTCCAGTGAGCAAATCAAGCTGAACGTAGTTTATTTTTCTATTTTGAGGGCCAAGCACTAATCGGGCTACATGATTCACTTGTTTCTTCATTGTGCGGCTTCATGCTTTTGATCATATCTTTTTGTAGGTAGGTCAAAACATCGATCCGCTTCTTGATACAAAAAGCAGACCCTCGTAGTTTTCCAGGTATATAGGTTACATTTTGAGAATTTATGTTTGACATAGGTATATCAAGCATAATGACACGACAGGGGTATGTCGAGCATTTCTGTGCGACTTCGCGATTTGGACCATATCTCCTTGCACGTATGTCAAAAGCTCAATCCACTTCTTCTTATAGAACCAAATCTTGAATAAATATTCAATCATATAAGGTAAATGTCTAGGATATATGCTCAACATAGGCATGTAGAGCATAAATACTCGACACATAGGTATGTCAAGCATTTATGTGCGGCTTTACGGTTCGTACCATATCCTTGCACGTATGTTGAAACCTCGATCTGCTTCTTCCTATAGGATCACATCGTGAATATAGTTCCATCAATATAATGAACATGTATATGGGACATGTTGAGCATTCTCTATGTCAAGTTTAACACGTTGAGCTTTACAAATCGAGCACAAAATGCTCGACGTAGGGACATGTCGAGCATTTATGTTCGATGTAGGGACATGTCGAGCATAAATGGTCGACCTAGGGCTCCAGAGCACTCCCATTATTTTCTTTCACCATTTGTGGTGAATGGAGGGGTGTTTATAGGCAAAAATGAGGGCTATGTCAAGTTTATTCGATATGCTTCTTGGTACATTACGACCTAGACTTCTTGGTACATTACGACCTAGACATCCGTGGATTTCCAATGACATATTATAGATGCCTAATTCATTATATAAAAATATTGGGGATCCTTATACGGTTCACTCAGTTCTACTTTCTAGCCTTCTTATGCTTCTTGGTATTCATTGGTCAATAAATGTCATTGTGGCATCCACATGATACGACATATATATATATATATATATATATATATATGTGTTAAAATATTATGGCACATCTAGTTTTAAAATGGTTTGTCGTGGGTAGTTGTGAAAAATGTTACAAACTACAATCTAAGACAACGCGCCGAATGAGCAACCCATACAACTGCACAACTATTCTAGCTAATCCTTATGCGACTTTGTAGTATAAATAAAGTGCAGAAGCAATAGCAGTTGCAACACCGGTGTAGCCTCCCCTCAAACATTTTCTCCCCATTTTTGACAAAAGAGATCAAGGTACAAATGGAAAGGTAAACGTCCTATGGTTCAACACCTTCACCATTCGAGACCAGAGTTGTAACTACCCCCGTCTTCATGAACAGAGACAACTTGAGTCAATCCCCCTCAGTTGTAACTCGCGCTCTCTATTCTTTCTTCCCCTTTTTGTGAGAACACATCAAAGGTAATTTTGTTAAGCAGATTCCCTTTAACCAAAAATTCCTCCCAAAATCACAGTTAGAAAGATTTTCACAAGATACACAAGGATATATTATATCAACGAATCAAATATTGGAAGAAATCCAAAATCTGTTGAAACAACATATGTGACAAGATTCCTTAACAACTTTCCATAAATACGTTTGCAACAACACAATGACTTTTCGAGCAGGGAAAGTAGCTCAAGAAATCATACGACATGCAATCACAACAGCATTACATGTCTGAAGAATTAAGTACTGCAACCAACAAAAATACATTCTTAATCCAGCAAGAGATTGAGTGCAATCAAGTCCGATAACACGACACAAGGAGCACGCTTTGAAATCAGAGTACTTTGAATTAAGAAAATATTCACAAAATTTTGTCTGGTAGTTTTTGCACTGACTCATTTTTGAGATGAGGTAGCTATTTTCAATGAGAAGACGCGGGGGATAAGAATTGAATGCTTTCACACTCATCACTTTTAGGTCAGGCGGCTTTTTTCAGTTGCAACAGTAACTCAGACTGAATTTTTTTTTTTTAATCTTTAAAAGTTGTGAATTGCAACTTTAACACAAAGGTTTCTGAAAACAGAGAATGCTCGCAAGTGATCCTGTACAGAACCTGATGGAAAACAACAAAAGTGCATGATATGAATAATATTCAAGTGTTGTAATCATCCAAGTTGCAACAGCTTTGCTGTCGCTACTTACATGAGGCAGATCCCCGAAGACTTTCTCAAGTTCTTAAATCGTGTAGCGTCGAGTGCCTTTGTAAAAATGTCTGCAAGTTGAAGATCAGTACCAACATAATTTAAATCAACAATTTTATCCTCAACCAATTCTCGAATATCATGATAACATATATCAATGTGAGTAGTGCGATAATGTTGAACGGGATTTTTGGAAATTTTAATGGCACTAGTAATAACACGGAACACTATAAGTTCATGTTGTATAATACCGTAATCCTTGATCATTTGTTTCATCCAAACCAGTAGAGTGTAGCAACTTCCAGCGGCGATGTATTCAGCCTCAGCTGTAGAAAGTGTAATGGAATGTTGCTTCTTGCTAAACCAGGAAACCATAAAAACACCCTCCAATGGTGCTTTTCCTGCCCAATCTACATCACTATAACCTGCAAGATGAGCATTATCGTTAGAGTTGCAACTGAGACCAAAATTAGTTGTTCAAGAAATGTATCTAATAGTTCTTTTAACAGCTTTGAGATGAGATTCATTGGGAATGCATGATATCATGCACACACTCTTACACTGAAACAAATATCGGGCTGACTTATAGTGAGATAAAGCAAACTTCCGATCATGCTTCTGTAAGGACTTGGATCAATGGAGTTGCAACTATCATCTTTGATAAGTTGACCAGTCGATCGCATGGGAGTCTGCATTGGTATAGCATGGTCAAGAACTAATCGTTTCACAAGATTCCCTACATACTTTGTAGTTTGACAATATCTCGTATATACATAAATGGGTCGGTTACAAGAGTATTACAACGAGTATACTGTTAACTAGGCCTACTCTAACTATGCTAGTCTCGAATAAGTTTGGTCCGGAACACCTCGAACTGACGTCGGACGCAAGGTCAAATGTTGGGGATATATCGGAGATGACGTCTAGGATTATGTCGGGGACGACATCGAATCTTCTACGTTATAATTTTTAGAAAGGTAGTCGTTCATATATTTGGGCCCTCGAATATTCCTCACCAAAGAATTTTTCAATTGACCATCAGTAACAAATTTTAAAACTTATTATTAGTTCAGTGAAAAACATTTATCTTGTCATTCACATATCCTAGTCAAGTATATAAATTTGGGTGAATCACAACGTATCTCTCTTGAAATTAAGTCAAATTATCAACAAAAACAAACAAACAAACAAACACACACAAAATGTTGTGTAACACCAAGGACTATATATGCAGTTTGGAGGTGTTAAAGTTGTAATTTTTCTAGTTTACATTAAGGCGTAAAGATTAAGGATTACCATGTGTATATATTGATGCAAAGTGCAAACCACTAATTTCTTGATGAGTGCTCTAAGGATCAATTCCTTCCCGCTTTCTTGTTAATTACAATTTGTCAGCAAATAAAATTCGTATGACCCCACGCAAATATTAATTATTAAAAAACAAAAGAAAACAAAAAACAAAAGAAGTTGTTGAGAAATATAAGGAGCAAGCAAAAAAATGATTCGGTGGTTCGATTTGTTGACATCAGGATTATATTGACAAAATTGAGTGGGGCTTACTCTTTATGTACTCTAAGAATTATTTTATTGGGCATGCATAGATACGATGCAATATATAAGCATAATAATTTCTTGATAATATACATATATACATGAGATCACGAAATATTTAGTATCTTATAGTTAATCTAGAAACTTTAAGATATTTTTGACTAAAAAAATATGCAGGGACTGCATTAAATATATTTTCTCTCAAGTCTTAATCTTATCACATCTTTTTTATTTCGCTTGCCTTCTGAATCGGGTTATTATTTTTAAATTTTTTTGGTAAGTAAATATTATTAAGTAAGCACAAAGGGTGCTCAACCCGTTTTAACGAAACAAAATAAAAATAAAAGAATGCCAACGATCCTAGCACAAACATGCACAAGCATTAAGAAACTAGTCCATGAAATAGTACACAAATCTCGAATTAGTCGCTTTAATCCATATCCATGTCCAAATTTTAAACATATATCTCTACAACTTCCTTTGACGTTCGGAGTCCCTTCTTCCACCAATCCCCTGTTCCTTTCATTCCAAATAGCCCATGTCATCTGAATTTTATTTAAATACTTTTAGGTTTGTATGGACTTTTTTTTTTCCTGATTAAGGTGTGTATTTAATTAAGGTGTGTATTTAATTTTATCTATATCAACCAATGATCTAGTTATTCAAATTTTGTAGTTTCTTGACCCTCACAATTCACAAGTATTTACGTGGAATTAGAACCTCGTTAAAAGGAGAGAGACAAAAAAAGGATTGACATGGCTAAAAAATTCACATTTTGGTTGACATTAGGGCTAAATTTATTCAGGAAATAGCTAATAAACTTATTTTTATTGACTTATTTTAGTATTTATAACTTCTGGTTACTTGTCTAAACTGTAAATGATAGTGATGCGGGGTAATTTTGTTTACTGATTAATCACTTCACGCCAGACTAACCCAAACACTTTATTGGTCCTGAGCTAGCTTTGACTTTGGAAAACCTGCCCAGGAAAATACAACACGTGAACAAGGTCGGTGCTGACCTGGAGTAGGCGCTCTGATGCTGATGCAAATTGTGAGACTTGTTAATTTTGGACTGAACCTAGGACTAAGCCAAGTTGCCTACTTATCCGGTTAGGAAATTAAGTCAAACGGGGTTCATTATTTCTTTGTGGCTGCCGCTCGTGGTCGTAGATGAAGGTTAGACTTCAGAGGCAGGGCTTTACACACCGGATAGCAGTTGTTGTCCCAGTATTGCGCGACTTTCCGATTGAGGGACGAGCCTATAAGCGTGTTATAGGTCATGTAGAGTAATATGGATGTGTTGTTCTTGATATGTCATACTCTATAAGTCATATGAGATAACTCATAGGTTATATGTCATACGATATATGAGACACGCTATAGATCATATCTAATATATCATATGCTATATATCTCATATGTATAAGTTGTATGCTATATGTCATATGTTATAGGAGACATGCTATAAGTCGTATTCAATATGGCATCTACTATATGCAGTGTTTTCAGAACCGGATCGGACGTCGACCTGGTACATCACTGGTTACTGGTTTTACTAGTTCGAACCGCTTGAACCACTTGTCCGACCGGTCAATGTAGTCAAGTAGTCAAACCTCCTTCACAGCGACATATACGATGTAGTACAACATATTCATTATCATAATTTGAAATATTACCTTCAAAATTGATTTTCTACTCTTAATTCGTAATAAATAAACACAACTCTACTCCCACAATCACATCAAAAATTTACAATATCAAACCAATAATCATCACTCGCCAAAATATATCATTGTTTACATCCAAAACTTGAATCCAAAATTATTAAATCCAACCAACAATATCCAAATCCGAACTAAGTACCAAAAGCATTGCAATATCATCAGAATAATGTCATAACTCAAAATATGTAAAAAGTAAAAACATCTCAACAGTCAAAAGGTACACCCTCAATAAGCTTAATCGAACAATGTCACTTAAAAGTTAAAATTGAAATCACTCAATCATCATCATCATCATGAATGTATGTCCTCATATCCCTATTTGCCTCTTCAGTGCCTAAACAAAGTAGCATAAAAATATGTAAGTGAATTATTTAAAGTATTGAAACTTTAAAAAATAAAATTTGTACTATAAAAAAATTACCTATTGATGGTTGAGAACTAGATTCACCTTCAGCATTTAGTTGTCCTCCAAGCATTTCTTCTAACTCATTGTAGTCAAGTTCTTGTTCACCACTTGCATCTTCTTCAATAACCCAATGCTCCACATTATCAATAGACTCATAATCAATTGGATCATAGTACTTCTTTTTCACGTTTCTTCAAAATTACACCAACTTATATAAGTTAATAACATCGCCAAATAGAAATAATAAATTAAATTAAATCTTATATGAAAGAACAACACAAATAAAAAAAAAACATACCGTTTCTCCAAACGCAAATTATAGTGCACAAATACCAAATCATTTAATCTTGTATGCTCCAACCTATTCCTCTTTTTGGTATGAATCCGCTCAAATACACTCCAGTTACGCTCACATCCAGATGATGATGATGTCTGGCTTAACAATTTAACAGCATTTTTTTGCAAATTTGGCGCATCACCACCAAATAGACTCCACCATACATCTTAAAAAAAAGTAGTAAAGATCAAAGCTATTAAGTTAATCAATAATAAAATAAATATAAATGACAAGAATACATCGCCGAGTATCTTTCAAATTCTTTTTTGCTATGTCACGTCCAAAGGTTCCTTCACGCTCTCGAAACATGATCATTTCCCTAACCAAATTCTCCGATGTAGGACAAAGCTTCTCGACGACATCATATACACATGTCAAAACCGCAGTATTATTGGCAGGACTATTGTCACCGTACTGAAAAATAGGATTCAACCAGTAAGTTGTCGCGTGGAGATTTTTTCGTAGCATTTTATCCCATCGTGCATTGATTATATCCATATACACTTTATATTCATGTTCTTTGTCCTCCAAAACCGCCTTTACCCCATTTATTGCTCTCGACATCCCCTCAAAAACAAAACCCATAGAAGGCTTCTCATCTGAATCATAAATTCGCAATAATTTTATGATCGAAATCATGACTTTCACAATTTTCTCACAATCTTTCCAAAAGTCATGATCCAGAATGATTCTCCTAACTTCTACACCCTTGGCCTCGTTCAAGAATTTCTTAAAACCCGAATCAACCACCATTCGTGCCAAAAAAGCTTGCCATTCACATAAACTCTGCAATGATAAAAATGTTGTGCCAAATCGAGTCGCACCAGGGACTATTATTTCAGTCCACCGAGGTTATTGCTTTAACCATGCATTAGGCCATTTACGGTTATAAACAAAACTTGTTATTCTTGTAGTATTATGCGCTAAACTCTTAACTTTGGGAAGATCTGAAACATCCTTCAAGATTAAGTTTATGTAGTGGGCAGAACAAGGAGACCAAAAAATTGTTGGATACTTTTCTGAGAGCAATTTTTCTGCTTTTTTATAGTTAGCTGCATTATCTGTCACCATATGCACAACATTCTCAACTCCTACCATCTCAACAATTTCAGAAAAAAGATCGCATAAATTTTCAGAGCTTGAAACTATAGCAGATGCATCAACCGACTTTATGAATGATATACCTTTTGAAAAATATACCAAAAAATTTATCAATGATCTATGCCTTCTATCTGTCCAACCATAAGCCATGATAGTGCAACCACTAAGAATCCACTGACTTCTAAGAGCATCAATAGAAAAACTTACTTCAGCTTTAACCTCTTGAAGTAAAGAAATTCTCTAAGCATGATAGCTAGGACCCGAATACCCAGGACCTATCGCTGATATTCTATTCATTGCCTCTACAAAATGTGGAGAATTCACAGCATTTAACGGAATACATGCATCATACCACCACTTAACAACGGCCACATCAACATTCTTAATCATTTCTTTACTTTGTAGTTTGAACTTTATACCAGGTTGAGAAGTATTTAGCTTTCCTCGCCCATTCAAAAAACTCCCTTTACCACATGTCTTTTGTTTCTTGGCGTTACCATTTGTTTCTATTTCATTTTGAGTTTCTTCTTTTTCATTTTCATCAAAAAGTGACATATGTGCTCTTTTATCTTTCTTAGCCTTATCTAGCGCCATAAGCATTCCATGGATTTCTAATTGCACCTCAGGAGGAACAACTAAACATTTCGCGACATTACCTGTAACTCCAGCAAGGTGTTGCTTCATGCGATTAATGCCTCCACCTAGGCCTGTCAATGGGTAGGGTTTTACCCAGACCCTACCCAGACCCTGATTGGACCCTTTGTTTTTTATTCTTGAAGACTCTACCCAGACCCAGACCCAAACCCAGACCCTACCTGGACCCGAGACCCGGATCCTATCCGGACCCAGACCCATGGGTCCAGACCCATCAGACCCTATGAGACCCGGTTCGAGTATGGGTCTGGGTCCAGACCCAGACCCTGATTGGATCGGACCCATTGAACAGGGCATGGGTCTGGGCCCTTAATGGACCCTATGAGTAGGGTATGAGAATAGACCCTATCTCCAACTTAGGGTAGGGCCTGGGTAAGACCCTACCCATTGACAAGCCTACCTCCACCACACATTACGTGATTGCAATAATTACATCAGATAGGTTGTCCCTTCCCATTAGTTGACCCTAATGGAGTAAAATGATTCCATGCTATATCATTCGGACATCGAGGATTTACGTTAAATGTTTGATCCTCTTCATTGCTTTGAGGTTGTTCTTGACCTTCTGGTGTACTTGAAGTATTGCTTGCCATCACCTATATCAATTTCAAACTTAATAAAGTAATAAACAAAAAAATACAATTATACATTTATACTATTTTGTAGCATTAAAACTAAAAGTAACAGAACTAAAACATAAGAAGTCATGAATGATCATGAAACAAATTTTTTTCCTTTTCTCTTATCTTCATTTACTACTCAACTTTGTATCCTCCTAAAAAGATATAAATCAATTAAAGAACAACACATGAATGATCATGAAACAACTTTTTTAGCACTTACTCATCATAAACATTGGAACCTCTTCTTTTAAGTTTTTTTTTTAAATACTAACCTATGCATGGTTGCATGCCATAACAATTAACAAGTAAGAACACATTAGAAACAAAGTACCAAAAATCAAATTGATTATTGATTATTGAAGAAGAAAATAAAATCATTCCAAGCATGAAATTCATAATCTGAAATTTAAAATTGCGTATGATATTTAGAATGATAAATTAGAATTTATAAGTTATAATAAGAATAAATATAAATCATTAACTTAAATCTTTAAGAGAATGAACTTAAAAAACAATACCTTACTTTATGGTAGCGACGGCGGCGGCTGAAGGCTTTCTTATTTAGGGTTTAAATATTGATTAATTCTAATTTTATTTAAAATACTTACTGACTTTCTATTTTCTACTTCTTACTACTGTAATATTGTATACGTGAGAGAATGAGTGTTGTGAGAATAGGCTGAAATTGCAATTAAGGCCTCCATGTTTTTTTTTTTGCTGATTTTTTTTTACATGTGAAGCGGGCCGGTCCGTTTCACCGGCCCACCAGGTGGCGATTCTGGGCCGAATGTTTTTGGCCCAGAACGGTTCAAACCATGGACCGGTTTGCATTATCAACCGGCCCAGATCAATGGCCAATTCCCGGTCGAATCGGTTCGACTGGTCGGTCCGGGCCGGTTTTAATAACACTGACTATATGTCATACGAGAGTGATAGTGAAAGTGTATCTTATAAATGAGAAGCAGTTATGGGCTTCTTCTGATGGGCCAAGGCCCGTATATGTGATATGTCATATGTCATATATCATAGGCTAGATCTCATATTTATATGTCATATGCTATATGGTATACGCTATGTGTTAAATTCATATGTCATATGCCATATGTTATATGTTTTATGTCATATGTTATATGTTATATGTCATATTCATATGTCATACACTATATGTTATATGCTATAGGCCCAAGTCAATTTTCCAATTTTCTTGTTTGGATTGTCCTATTTTTCTGTATTGGGTCGTTGGTCAGGCACATTAGAAAATTGTCGAACTAAGAATGCTCGAGCTGGTCAAACTGGGCTGCATAATGGGCTTTATTGGTCCATTTTGTTGGGACGACCTCTTTAGGCTGATTCTGCTCGTAAATGGGCATGTTGGACCGGTCCATTTATATGACAAGAGTGTTTTGATAAGTGCATTAAGGACACATCAAATTATGGTATAACATACGTCACCCAGTATGTGAGGTGGTCGTAGCATACGGGTGCCTTGCAAACTTATACAGTCAAAAAATTATAATTTGCGTTTCTAATTTGTCCTCGAATAGGTTAAAACCACACTAGATCAAAACACTTATGTCAGGCAAACAAGCTCTCTTTGTCGAAAGGGAAAAGCCTCATGTATAAGGGGTGCTTGAGTAGTAAAAAAAGTTATGCTTATAGCCTTAGTATTAGGGCACCAGGGTAGCAGAGCATGTCGCAAAAGAACGTACAAAGAGGCACAAACTGCTTCTAAGTAGCAGAAGGAATTGTGCAAAGAGGTTAAGATTGCGGCTGATGAGAAAAGTTAGTTATGTTAGAAGGTCATTGATGAGGCGGCTAAGAGCAAAAAAGAGCATGAGGCCGCTCGAGCGGAGTTTGCAAAGCTTCAGATTGATCATAAGTCTATTCTGTATAGGTTTGGCAGGCGAGATAGTACCCTCAACAAATACCGAGCAACCAATAAGGTCTATGTCGAGGAAGGTCGTATGTCGAAGGTGACCATCGCGGATTTGAAGGAACAACTTATGACTAACGTTGTTGCTTCATCCATCTCACAATGCTACTCATCCTGTTGTTGACTATGGCTTCACTATTGAGGAACATGTATGCATGGAGAAATAAGATGAGGTATGATGTTGTTGTCGTAGATGGTCATGCTTTTTTGAGAGCTGAAGGTGGCCTTGTTGGCCTTACATTTTGGCGTATGAGACTTTGTTTTGCTCTTCAACTTATAGTACATATGATATTTCTTTCTTATATTTTCTGAAACAAGTATGGTTTTGTTTTTTGTGCTTGGTACTTTGCTTTGGTAGACATATGTTCATCTGGATCTCTGCTTTTGTTAATGAAGTGTTATTGTTTCTTTCTTCTCTTCTTTGTTTTTGTTCTTCAATTTGTAAAAGGCTGCTTTCTACCTTCCATGATTTTGAGTTCTTCATTCCATGATTTTGTTGTGGAAGGATGCTTTCTACTTCCCATGATTTTTCTTTCTTCATTCCTTGATTTTGCTTTTCAATTTGTATAAGAGTTCATTCTTCAGCTTGTTTAATTCGGTAGGGCTATTGCATCTCGCCTGCATTATGGGATTCTCACCCAATAAACTCTTCACCTAGCTGAATTCGGTAGGGTTGTTGTAGCTCACCTACTTAATAAGATTTTCACTCAATAGACTCTTCATCTAGCTAAATTCAGTAAGGCTATTGTAGCTCGCCTACTTTATGGAATTTTCACCGAGGAGGCTCTTCACCTAGCCTATTCGGTAAGGCTGTTGTAGCTCGCCCACTTTATGGAATTTTCATCCAATATGCTATTCACCTAGCTTAATTGGGCATGGATTACGTAGGTTGCCTACTTTATAGGATATTGACCCAATAGGCTCTTCACCTAGTTTATTTTGATAGGACTTTGGTTGATTATTTATTTTATAGGATATTCGACCAATAGACTCTTAACCTAGTTTATTTTGGTAGGACTTACGATAACGATTACAAGATAAATCAGATACATACTTTAAGATGAGTTTCAGTTTTGAATATTTAAGCATTTATACTTTGTCAAGAATATTTTTGTTTAACGAATTGTTGATAAAAATATTCTTCTTAAAGTGTATGAGCATGATAGTAATTCCTATACCTTCTAAACAGTTTTGAATTTTAAAACATTACATGATCGATGTTTAATCTTGTTTAACAAATTATTCGTAAAACTATTCTTTATAAAGTTACGTGTTAACATAAATTTTATAAAGAAATGATGGCCTTAGCACAAACACATAAATTTTGCTGCTTCACTTATTTCCTTACCTGAAATTGTTAGAATTAAAGTTAGGATGAAGTTGTAATAGGAGAAAGTCAAAGCTATAATCAGGTTGGATGTACCCACGTATAATTTCTTTTTACTTTTACGTAGAAGACTACTTATAATTTCTTTGACCGTACATTTGTGCGTTCTAGACCAAATGTCAATGTTTTGTTGTTTTTTTAATCATTGATTTTGCAGAAATTGTTGGTTTCGACACAATAAATCCTGGACAACGATCTGTGATACAGCTCGTGGAAGTATTGACTATGGGGTTGACTATGGGTTTAAGGCAGTGGATTCCCTTTTCCAAGTATTTTAGACAGTCCATGTAAAAATTGTATAAGAGTCTGCCTAATATAAATAGTTATCTTATGTAATTGTAACCCTACGATAAAATATATAGTGAAAAGTCATAACTTGGTACCCGAGAGGTAGTCATTGACGAACTAGATACACAAATTAATCTGATTTTTGCTTTTTGTGTTTTACGATTTTTTTATTCGTATTCTTGCGGGGAAAAAAATCAAAACTAGTCATTTATAGTGTCCCAGTTAAAGTTTTCGTCATTTATTGTGTCCTTGTTTTTTCTTGATCATTTATTGTGTATTTCGTTACGATTTTGGTTCCTCGGAAGAAACCCGAGTCGAAAATGTCACGTGGGAGCACTTGCCAGCAAAAATTCAAAATTTTTTAATTCCCACATGCAAATTTACATGTGAAAACACCGATTTCAATTTCTAAAATTTTTATTTATTTTAAATTTTGACTCATCCGACCCGATTTGACCGAGTTGTCCGGATCGGACGGGTCAAAATTTAAAATAAAAAAATAAAAATTGGCATTCCAACGTGTGAACTTGCTTGTGGAAAATTCCAAAAAACTGAATTTAGGGCGGCACGTGCTCCTACATGACATTTTCGACTGAGAATTCTTTCGGAGGACCAAAATCGTAATGAAATACACAATAAATTACCCAAAAAAAACAAGGACACAATAAATGACGAAAATTGTAACTAGAACACAATAAATGACCAATTTTGATTTTTTTTCCCTATTGTTGCGCAACAGGTAGGATCTAAAGCTTCAGGTTCAGTGGGAGAATTTACGATAGACAAGGGGAAATCATCGATCAAAATGTTTGATGGATCAGATTACGGGTTTTGGAGGATGCAGTTCGAGGATTACCTGTACAGTAAGGATTTGTGAAAATCCTTGGGCGCTAAACCGGAGGACATGTCTGACACGGACTGAAAGGTCCTGGACAGGAAGGTGATGAGCGCAGTGCAGTTGTCTTTACCATTTTTTGGCGTTTCATACGATGAAAGAAGCAACCACGAGTGGCATACTCAAGGTTATGACAAATATGTTTGAGAAGCCATCAGCAGCCAATAAGGTACAGGTGATGCATCGTCTGTTTTATCTAAAGATGAAAAAGAACATTAAGGTGTCTGATCATCTGAACAAGTTCAATTTAATAACACCACAATTAAGCTTTATTGATATCGAGTTTGATGACAAAGTTAAAGCCTTAATTTTGTTGTCTTCTTTATCAAAAGTTGGAGTGGAACAGTAACGGCGGTGAGTGCCTCCACTAGAAGAGTAAAATTCAAATTTGATGAGTTAAAATTTTGATGGAGTGAAGAAGTTTGCATGAGAGAATCGGGCCGTTTGTCGGTAAATTATCCAGGCTTGATTATAAGCACGAAAAACTAGAGTTAATTCAAAAACAACGAATTCGAATTCGAATCAGGGTAGATCAAAGTCGAGAAACATAAATAAATCAAAAAGGACAAAAGTTCTATTGAATGTTGGAACTGTGGAAAGGGTCATTGCAAAGCCAATTGCAGAGCATCGAAGAAAGAGAAGAAGCCAACAAACACAATTACTGAGGAGACTAGCGATACACTAATCCGGAGTGTATGCAATCCATTAGTAGCGGGTTTTAAATTATGGAGCATCGTATCATTCTTGCATGAACAACAATATAATTGTGAACTATATATCTGAGAGTTTTGGAAAGGTTTATCTCGCTGATGATGAACCTTTGAAGATCGGGGATGGGAGATGTTCGGATAAAATCCATGAGGCGTGTGTATGTTGTGTGGTGTGAGGCATATTTGTGGCCTGAAAATAAATTTGATCTCCGTAGGGCAGCTAGACGGTGATGAGTGTCATCAATCCTTTGGTTCCAGTGCGTGGAAAATAATAAAATGAGCCTTAGTGTTTGCTCGGGCTTTGAACGAGGACACATTGTATATGCCCAACATCAACTAGGTTAGCATCATAGTTGTTGATGATGCATATGGTGATGCTGATTTGTGTCATTGTCGGCTTGACACGTGAGTGAGAATGAATCATCTGTGTTTGAAGGATAAACCCCATGATCCAAAAACAGTTGATATGAGTCTTTAATACGACTGAATATTTAAGAAACAGAAATGAGTTAGTTAAGAACCATTAAAAAGCAGAAGTCAGAGCTGTACATATTGATATTTGGCTACTATGATAAGTAATGTCTCTCGATGAAGTTTCGTATAACATGACTTTCAATGATGACACTATGAGAAAGTTATAAGTATACTTCTTGAAACTTATCTTAAAAGCTTTGACGTTTTCCAGAAGTGGATAGCACGTGTTAATAATTGAAACTTAGTCTGAGTGTGAAGTGTCTGAGATCTGAGAATGCCGGAAAGTATGAGCTTGCAGAGTTCAAAAAGTATTGTGCAAAGAATGGAATTTGCATGTAGAAGATAGTTCAAGAAACCTCGCAGCACAACGAGGTTGTAGAGCGTATGAAGATAACACGACATGAGTGGGCTAGATGTATGAGGTAAAGTGTGGGTTGCCAAAGGCGTTTTAGGCAAATGCAGTTAACACTACAACCTTCTTAATCAATTGAGGACCATCAATTTCTTTGAAAAAGTGTATCCTAAAGGAAGCTTGGAGTGGGAAATAGGTAAACCTTCATACCTTGGAGTATTTGGTTGTGTTCCTATGTTCATATTGATATTATTTATAGGAGTAAGTTAGATGCAAAATCTGTTAAGTGTACGCTATTGGATATAACAGTGATAATTACAGATATAGATTTTGGGATGACTAAAATAGAAAGGTAATTAGTAGCATGGATGTCGTATTTAATGAACAAGTTTTGTACAAAGACATGTTGGTTGCATCTAACACTGGTTGTGATAGTACTCGGGTTGAAAACCCAAAGGTTGTGGAATTAGATATTCATAATTTGGATGTTAGCAGAGTTTTGGAAAACAAGGTGGTCGTTGAGGTAGAACCGTGCACACCAGACACTACTTTAAGGTGATCAAGTAGACAACATCATACTTTTGAGAGGTATTCCCCTGCTTTACAATATCGTTTGTTGACTGATAGTGGTGACTACAGTGTTACCCGGAGGCAATGTAGAGTGTTGATTTGAGCAAGTGAGAGCTTGCAATGGATGGTGAGATGGATTCTTTAAAGTCGAATAGCACATGGGAACATGTTGAGCTTCAAAAGGAAAAAAAAGGTGTTGCATAACAAATAGGTTTAAAAAATTATGGATGATGCATATGGTAGTAAACATTATAAGGTAAGACTACTTGTGAAGGGTTTTGAACAGAAAGAAGCAATTGATTACACATACCTTTTTTTCTCATGTTGTAAAGTTGACAACTATTAGACTTGTTCTGAGTACAGTTACATTGGAGAATCTATTGTTAGAGAAGATGGATGTGAAGAAAGCTTTTCTTCATAGTGGTGTTGAAGAAAACATTTACACGAAAAGATGGATATTTGTCTGAAGGTAAAGGTGAGCTTGTGTGTAAGTTGGAGAAGAGATTATATGGTCTAAAACAAGCTCTGAGACAATGGTATATGAAGATTGATGGATGCATGTTGTTGGCTTTAGTAGATGTAGTGTTGATCATTGCTCCCACTTTATGAGGTTTGACAGTAGCTTCATTCTTTTTTTATTGTATGTTAATGATATGCTGATAGCTGGTTCTTGAGTTCAAGAAGTGAACAAGTTTAAGAAATAAATGTCTGAACGGTTTTGCAAAGAAAGATTTTCGTGATAAGAATGGATATTGGGAATGAAAATTAATCGGGATAAAGGGCATGTAATTTTTATCTCGGTGTCTGAATATATTGATAGTCTTGAAGAGATTCAATATGCAAGATGCAGAACCAGTAAGTAGTCTATTACATAGTCACTTCAAATTATCAAACAAAGGTCACCTAGTAGTGATTTAGAGCCTTCTCATATGTAGAAGACTCCATATACTTCAACAATTTGGAGTCTTATGTATGATATGGTATGTACATGACCATATATTGCGCACGCTATCGGAGCTGTGAGCAGATACACGAGCAGTCCAAGAAAGCAACATTGAGAAGCAATGAAGTAGATATTTAGGTACTTGCGTGGTACTATTGATAAGCACTCCGTGTTTTGAAGAAAAATGCACAGACTTGAATGTGTTGTAGATGTTTATTTGGTAGGTGATCTTGAAAGTAGGAATAGTACTACTAGATATGTCTTTACATTGGGAGGTGCGACTATTTCTTGGGGTTCTAAGTTACAAAAGATTGTGTCTTTGTCAAGCAGAGTATCAAGCAGTGGGAGAGGCCAGTAACGACATGATATGGTTGCAGAATTTCCTAGGTGAACTAGGGAAAGGGCAGATGAATAGTATTCTACATAGTGACAGTAAGAGTGTTATTTTCTTGGCTAAAAATTCAGCTTTTAGTTCGAGGACAAAGCACATTGAGTTGAAGTATCATTACATACGATACAAAAAATACACATCTACATATGTGTAAACATATGTCCTCCCTTATAGAGATAAAAATAAATAACTAAAAATAATGAATCAATTAACCAACACTTAATTCAAATCCTTATCCACATCGCATCGCATCTCTCCTTCAGGCTTATAGAAAGCAGTTTTGTAGAAGAGGAAAGAAAGGCAGAAGTGACCTTCGCAGATCTACGAGAGGAGCTGATAGATGAGTAGGCTTCTTATTTCGATTCACAAAATGTGATATGAGACACGATGATAGTTTACGCGCCTTGGTAGGAAAAAGATCACCAGAGTATATAAGTTCTTTAGAATTTCTCTTATTGTTTTTCGTAGATTAGCATCTCGAGGTCCTTTGATGGGAATAAAGAAATCTTCTTGGTAGAAACCACCAAAAAAAGGGGTTAGTTTCGTTACTTGTCTAGAAGCAGGAAATTGTATTTCTCATCCACGCATTCTTCATCGGTAAT
Organism: Linaria vulgaris; assembly: GCA_948329865.1. Classification (NCBI taxonomy): domain Eukaryota; kingdom Viridiplantae; phylum Streptophyta; class Magnoliopsida; order Lamiales; family Plantaginaceae; genus Linaria; species Linaria vulgaris. The sequence continues at coordinate 45,707,211 of OX415253.1, forward strand.
CTTACCCACATACTTTTGAACATAACGAAGTAGATGAGAAAAAGCATTGCAATTTTTTTGAGGTAGAGGCACTATGATAGTTCCCATGATTCTCGGGGAAGGATCGGGTAACCTAAATCCTCAGTTTCCATCAACAGGCTTTCATGAAAGCTAAAACTCGAAAACAAAGGCTAATCAATCCCGAGAGAACTCAACCCAGAGACTAAAGGACAAGTACACAAGATCAAGGACTTAAACCCAATGTTGTTGATCTCTTGGCTGCCAGCTTCTTTTATTAGGCTTGCAGAATGAGCGCTCAAGTTTTAGGTGCTTGATCTTGCAGGCCTAGTTGGTTTTGTATCTTTGGCCGATTTCTCTTCTTCAATCCATCCCCATTTTTGTACAAAAATAAAGGGAGGCGTGCTTGGTTGCCCTAAGTGGGGAATCCTTCATTGACACTCAGATGGAATATAACTCGAACCCTCTCTCAGTGAAGGGTGAGCTAATACTATAAGAAAATGAAAAAAAATCACTTATTCAACTCCTAAGAAGAAGATTATGTTAGTAGTTTGGGGTTCCTATTAGATTTAGGTAAAATTGTTCTAATCAGGCTTAGGACATCAAGATCAGGGGCAAGTACCTTAATAAATGCCCATTCATACGATTTTATGAAATCAAGAAAAAAGGTTGAATTCTCCAACTTATCTCTACCACCAGGCACAAAGCTCAATAAGTTGATTACCATCCTTTCTAACGGGGTTCAGTTCTTAGCATTATTTCTCAACACATATTGTTGTTACCGCTCAAAAGGGTAAACCAATGCTTAATGCAGACTAATACTTTTTTATTTGAACCTACTACAACTCACGTACTCATATGTGTCTTATTTAGATTTCTTGTTCCTTTGCTTCAAGCTAACTTGAGCTAGAGTATGGTCAGGTTACAAAGATTGAGAACTCTCATGGACTTCAGAAGGTAAGAGCTGAAATTCGGATCGATTGGGGTAGACTTAAAAGAAGTGCCATGCACAAAGGTTTGAAATGAGGACTAGTTACATGATTGATTGATTATTGATTGTCAGACTACTTTAGGATTTTGGAGTACCGTCTACCCTACACTTGATTAGACATTCATTTCCCGTGGACATTCCACCTACTACTCTTCCCTCCGAACAGAAGTCTTTTGTCTAGCTTTGTGTTGTGCAGAAAACAAATACGAAAGCACAAAAAAATAGCAACAAACCAACGGATAAATTCACACCCCATGAAAAGCAATAAAAATGAAAGAACACAACACAATTTTTTTACCCAGTTCGTCTACATCTACCTCTGGGGGCGATCCAAGCTAGGATTTTCGTTATGATAATTGATTACAAAATAAGATACAACAATTGTCTATCACGAATCAAAAAAAATCTCTCCCAACGTTTTCTCAAATCTTACAAGTGCGTTCTTTCTTATTTTTAATCTCTCACACTCTTTTTTTTAGGGATGGATTTTTTTTAGGTGCTTGATCTTGCAGGCCTAGTTGTTTTTGTATCTTTGGTCGATTTCTCTTCTTCAATCCATCCCCATTTTTGTACAAAAATGAAGGGAGGCGTGCTTGGTTGCCCTAAGTGGGGAATCCTCCATTGACACTCAGATGGAATATAACTCGAACCCTATCTCAGTGAAGGGTGAGCTAATACTATAAGAAAATGAAAAAAATCACTTCTCCAACTCCTAAGAAGAAGATTATGTTAGTAGTTTGGGGTTCCTAGTAGATTTAGGTAAAATTGTTCTAATCAGGCTTAGGACATCAAGATCAGGGGCAAGTACCTTAATAAATGCCCATTCATACGGTTTTATGAACTCAAGAAAAAAGGTTGAATTCTCCAACTTATCTCTACCACCAGGCACAAAGCTCAATAAGTTGATTACCATCCTTTCTAACGCGGTTCAGTTCTTAACATTATTTCTCAACACATATTGTTGTTACTGCGCAAAAGGGTAAACCAATGCTTAATGCAGACTAATACTTCTTTATTTGAACCTACTACAACTCACGTACTCATATGTGTCTTATTTAGATTTCTTGTTCCTTTGCTTCAAGCTAATTTGAGCTAGAGTATGGTTAGGTTACAAAGATTGAGAACTCTCATGGACTTCAGAAGGTAAGAGCTGAAATTCGGATCGATTGGGGTAGACTTAAAAGAAGTGCCATGCACAAAGGTTTGAAATGAGGACTAGTTACATGATTGATTGATTATTGATTGTCAGACTACTTTAGGATTTTGGAGTACCGTCTACCCTACACTTGATTAGACAGTCATTTCCCGTGGACATTCCACCTACTGCTCTTCCCTCCGAACAGAAGTCTTTTGTCTAGCTTTGTGTTGTGCAGAAAACAAATACGAAAGCACAAAAAAATAGCAACAAACCAACGGATAAATTCACACCCCATGAAAAGCAATAAAATGAAAGAACACAAGACAATTTTTTTACCCAGTTCGTCTACATCTACCTCTAGGGGAGATGCAAGCTAGGATTTTCGCTATGATAATTTATTACAAAATAAGATACAACAATTGTCTATCACGGATCAAAAAAAATCTCTCCCACCGTTTTCTCAAATCTTACAAGTGCGTTCTTTCTTATTTTTAATCTCTCACACTCTTTTTTTTAGGGATGGATTTTTTTTAGGTGCTTGATCTTGCAGGCCTAGTTGGTTTTGTATCTTTGGTCGATTTCTCTTCTTCAATCCATCCCCATTTTTGTACAAAAATGAAGGGAGGCGTGCTTGGTTGCCCTAAGTGGGGAATCCTCCATTGACACTCAGATGGAATATAACTCGAACCCTATCTCAGTGAAGGGTGAGCTAATACTATAAGAAAATGAAAAAAATCACTTCTTCAACTCCTAAGAAGAAGATTATGTTAGTAGTTTGGGGTTCCTATTAGATTTAGGTAAAAATGTTCTAATCAGGCTTAGGACATCAAGATCAGGGGCAAGTACCTTAATAAATGCCCATTCATACGGTTTTATGAACTCAAGAAAAATGGTTGAATTCTCCAACTTATCTCTACCACCAGGCACAAAGCTCAATAAGTTGATTACCATCCTTTCTAACGGGGTTCAGTTCTTAGCATTATTTCTCAACACATATTGTTGTTACCAGGCAAAAGGGTAAACCAATGCTTAATGCGGACTAATACTTCTTTATTTGAACCTACTACAACTCACGTACTCATATGTGTCTTATTTAGATTTCTTGTTCCTTTGCTTCAAGCTAACTTGAGCTAGAGTATGGTCAGGTTACAAAGATTGAGAACTCTCATGGACTTCAGAAGGTAAGAGCTGAAATTCGGATCGATTGGGGTAGACTTAAAAGAAGTGCCATGCACAAAGGTTTGAAATGAGGACTAGTTACATGATTGATTGATTATTGATTGTCAGACTACTTTAGGATTTTGGAGTACCGTCTACCCTACACTTGATTAGACAGTCATTTCCCGTGGACATTCCACCTACTGCTCTTCCCTCCGAACAGAAGTCTTTTGTCTAGCTTTGTGTTGTGCAGAAAACAAATACGAAAGCACAAAAAAATAGCAACAAACCAACAGATAAATTCACACCCCATGAAACTCAATAAAAATGAAAGAACACAACACAATTTTTTTACCCAGTTCGTCTACATCTACCTCTGGGGGCGTTCCAAGCTAGGATTTTCGTTATGATAATTGATTACAAAATAAGATACAACAATTGTCTATCACGGATCAAAAAAAAATCTCTTCCAACGTTTTCTCAAATCTTACAAGTGCGTTCTTTCTTATTTTTAATCTCTCACACTCTTTTTTTTAGGGATGGATTTTTTTTTAGGTGCTTGATCTTGCAGGCCTAGTTGGTTTTGTATCTTTGGCCGATTTCTCTTCTTCAATCCATCGCCATTTTTGTACAAAAATAAAGGGAGGCGTGCTTGGTTGCCCTAAGTGGGGAATCCTCCATTGACACTCAGATGGAATATAACTCGAACCCTCTCTCAGTGAAGGGTGAGCTAATACTATAAGAAAATGAAAAAACCCACTTCTTCAACTCCTAAGAAGAAGATTATGTTAGTAGTTTGGGGTTCCTATTAGATTTAGGTAAAAATGTTCTAATCAGGCTTAGGACATCAAGATCAGGGGAAAGTACCTTAATAAATGCCCATTCATACGGTTTTATGAACTCAAGAAAAAAGGTTGAATTCTCCAACTTATCTCTACCACCAGGCACAAAGCTCAATAAGTTGATTACCATCCTTTCTAACGCGGTTCAGTTCTTAGCATTATTTCTCAACACATATTGTTGTTACCAGGCAAAAGGGTAAACCAATGCTTAATGCGGACTAATACTTCTTTATTTGAACCTACTACAACTCACGTACTCATATGTGTCTTATTTAGATTTCTTGTTCCTTTGCTTCAAGCTAACTTGAGCTAGAGTATGGTCAGGTTACAAAGATTGAGAACTCTCATGGACTTCAGAAGGTAAGAGCTGAAATTCGGATCGATTGGGGTAGACTTAAAAGAAGTGCCATGCACAAAGGTTTGAAATGAGGACTAGTTACATGATTGATTGATTATTGATTGTCAGACTACTTTAGAATTTTGGAGTACCGTCTACCCTACACTTGATTAGACAGTCATTTCCCGTGGACATTCCACCTACTGCTCTTCCCTCCGAACAGAAGTCTTTTGTCTAGCTTTGTGTTGTGCAGAAAACAAATACGAAAGCACAAAAAAATAGCAACAAACCAACAGATAAATTCACACCCCATGAAACTCAATAAAAATGAAAGAACACAACACAATTTTTTTACCCAGTTCGTCTACATCTACCTCTGGGGGCGTTCCAAGCTAGGATTTTCGTTATGATAATTGATTACAAAATAAGATACAACAATTGCCTATCACGGATCAAAAAAAAATCTCTTCCAACGTTTTCTCAAATCTTACAAGTGCGTTCTTTCTTATTTTTAATCTCTCACACTCTTTTTTTTAGGGATGGATTTTTTTTTAGGTGCTTGATCTTGCAGGCCTAGTTGGTTTTGTATCTTTGGCCGATTTCTCTTCTTCAATCCATCGCCATTTTTGTACAAAAATAAAGGGAGGCGTGCTTGGTTGCCCTAAGTGGGGAATCCTCCATTGACACTCAGATGGAATATAACTCGAACCCTCTCTCAGTGAAGGGTGAGCTAATACTATAAGAAAATGAAAAAAACCACTTCTTCAACTCCTAAGAAGAAGATTATGTTAGTAGTTTGGGGTTCCTATTAGATTTAGGTAAAAATGTTCTAATCAGGCTTAGGACATCAAGATCAGGGGAAAGTACCTTAATAAATGCCCATTCATACGGTTTTATGAACTCAAGAAAAAAGGTTGAATTCTCCAACTTATCTCTACCACCAGGCACAAAGCTCAATAAGTTGATTACCATCCTTTCTAACGGGGTTCAGTTCTTAGCATTATTTCTCAACACATATTGTTGTTACCAGGCAAAAGGGTAAACCAATGCTTAATGCGGACTAATACTTCTTTATTTGAACCTACTACAACTCACGTACTCATATGTGTCTTATTTAGATTTCTTGTTCCTTTGCTTCAAGCTAACTTGAGCTAGAGTATGGTCAGGTTACAAAGATTGAGAACTCTCATGGACTTCAGAAGGTAAGAGCTGAAATTTGGATCGATTGGGGTAGACTTAAAAGAAGTGCCATGCACAAAGGTTTGAAATGAGGACTAGTTACATGATTGATTACTTATTGATTGTCAGACTACATTAGGATTTTGGAGTACCGTCTACCCTACACTTGATTAGACATTCATTTCCCGTGGACATTCCACCTACTGCTCTTCCCTCCGAACAGAAGTCTTTTGTCTAGCTTTGTGTTGTGCAGAAAAAAAAATACGAAAGCACAAAAAATAGCAACAAACCAACGAATAAATTCACACCCCATGAAAAGCAATAAAAATGAAAGAACACAACACAATTTTTTTACCCAGTTCGTCTACATCTACCTCTGGGGGCGATCCAAGCTAGGATTTTCGTTATGATAATTGATTACAAAATAAGATACAACAATTGTCTATCACGGATCAAAAAAAAATCTCTCCCAACGTTTTCTCAAATCTTACAAGTGCGTTCTTTCTTATTTTTAATCTCTCACACTCTTTTTTTTAGGGATGGATTTTTTTTAGGTGCTTGATCTTGCAGGCCAAGTTGGTTTTGTATCTTTGGCCGATTTCTCTTCTTCAATCCATCCCCATTTTTGTACAAAAATAAAGGGAGGCGTGCTTGGTTGCCCTAAGTGGGGAATCCTCCATTGACACTCAGATGGAATATAACTCGAACCCTCTCTCAGTGAAGGGTGAGCTAATACTATAAGAAAATGAAAAAAATCACTTCTTCAACTCCTAAGAAGAAGATAATGTTAGTAGTTTGGGGTTCCTATTAGATTTAAGTAAAATTGTTCTAATCAGGCTTAGGACATCAAGATCAGGGGCAAGTACCTTAATAAATGCCCATTCATACGGTTTTATGAACTCAAGAAAAAAGGTTGAATTCTCCAACTTATCTCTACCACCAGGCACAAAGCTCAATAAGTTGATTACCATCCTTTCTAACGGGGTTCAGTTTTTAGCATTATTTCTCAACACATATTGTTGTTACCAGGCAAAAGGGTAAACCAATGCTTAATGCGGACTAATACTTCTTTATTTGAACCTACTACAACTCACGTACTCATATGTGTCTTATTTAGATTTCTTGTTCCTTTGCTTCAAGCTAACTTGAGCTAGAGTATGGTCAGGTTACAAAGATTGAGAACTCTCATGGACTTCAGAAGGTAAGAGCTGAAATTCGGATCGATTGGGGTAGACTTAAAAGAAGTGCCATGCACAAAGGTTTGAAATGAGGACTAGTTACATGATTGATTAATTATTGATTGTCAGACTACTTTTGGAGTACCGTCTACCCTACACTTGATTAGACATTCATTTCCCGTGGACATTCCACCTACTGCTCTTCCCTCCGAACAGAAGTCTTTTGTCTAGCTTTGTGTTGTGCAGAAAAAAAATACGAAAGCACAAAAAAATAGCAACAAACCAACGGATAAATTCACACCCCATGAAAAGCAATAAAAATGAAAGAACACAACACAATTTTTTTACCCAGTTCGTCTACATCTACCTTTGGGGGCGTTCCAAGCTAGGATTTTCGTTATGATAATTGATTACAAAATAAGATACAACAATTGTCTATCACGGATCAAAAAAAAATCTCTTCCAACGTTTTCTCAAATCTTACAAGTGCGTTCTTTCTTATTTTTAATCTCTCACACTCTTTTTTTTAGGGATGGATTTTTTTTTAGGTGCTTGATCTTGCAGGCCTAGTTGGTTTTGTATCTTTGGCCGATTTCTCTTCTTCAATCCATCGCCATTTTTGTACAAAAATGAAGGGAGGCGTGCTTGGTTGCCCTAAGTGGGGAATCCTCCATTGACACTCAGATGGAATATAACTTGAACCCTCTCTCAGTGAAGGGTGAGCTAATACTATAAGAAAATGAAAAAAATCACTTCTTCAACTCCTAAGAAGAAGATTATGTTAGTAGTTTGGGGTTCCTATTAGATTTAGGTAAAATTGTTCTAATCAGGCTTAGGACATCAAGATCAGGGGAAAGTACCTTAATAAATGCCCATTCATACGGTTTTATGAACTCAAGAAAAAAGGTTGAATTCTCCAACTTATCTCTACCACCAGGCACAAAGCTCAATAAGTTGATTACCATCCTTTCTAACGGGGTTCAGTTCTTAGCATTATTTCTCAACACATATTGTTGTTACCAGGCAAAAGGGTAAACCAATGCTTAATGCGGACTAATACTTCTTTATTTGAACCTACTACAACTCACGTACTCATATGTGTCTTATTTAGATTTCTTGTTCCTTTGCTTCAAGCTAACTTGAGCTAGAGTATGGTCAGGTTACAAAGATTGAGAACTCTCATGGACTTCAGAAGGTAAGAGCTGAAATTTGGATCGATTGGGGTAGACTTAAAAGAAGTGCCATGCACAAAGGTTTGAAATGAGGACTAGTTACATGATTGATTACTTATTGATTGTCAGACTACATTAGGATTTTGGAGTACCGTCTACCCTACACTTGATTAGACTATCATTTCCCGTGGACATTCCACCTACTGCTCTTCCCTCCGAACAGAAGTCTTTTGTCTAGCTTTGTGTTGTGCAGCAAAAAAAATACGAAAGCACAAAAAATAGCAACAAACCAACGAATAAATTCACACCCCATGAAAAGCAATAAAAATGAAAGAACACAACACAATTTTTTTACCCAGTTCGTCTACATCTACCTCTGGGGGCGATCCAAGCTAGGATTTTCGTTATGATAATTGATTACAAAATAAGATACAACAATTGTCTATCACGGATCAAAAAAAAATCTCTCCCAACGTTTTCTCAAATCTTACAAGTGCGTTCTTTCTTATTTTTAATCTCTCACACTCTTTTTTTTAGGGATGGATTTTTTTTAGGTGCTTGATCTTGCAGGCCAAGTTGGTTTTGTATCTTTGGCCGATTTCTCTTCTTCAATCCATCCCCATTTTTGTACAAAAATAAAGGGAGGCGTGCTTGGTTGCCCTAAGTGGGGAATCCTCCATTGACACTCAGATGGAATATAACTCGAACCCTCTCTCAGTGAAGGGTGAGCTAATACTATAAGAAAATGAAAAAAATCACTTCTTCAACTCCTAAGAAGAAGATAATGTTAGTAGTTTGGGGTTCCTATTAGATTTAAGTAAAATTGTTCTAATCAGGCTTAGGACATCAAGATCAGGGGCAAGTACCTTAATAAATGCCCATTCATACGGTTTTATGAACTCAAGAAAAAAGGTTGAATTCTCCAACTTATCTCTACCACCAGGCACAAAGCTCAATAAGTTGATTACCATCCTTTCTAACGGGGTTCAGTTTTTAGCATTATTTCTCAACACATATTGTTGTTACCAGGCAAAAGGGTAAACCAATGCTTAATGCGGACTAATACTTCTTTATTTGAACCTACTACAACTCACGTACTCATATGTGTCTTATTTAGATTTCTTGTTCCTTTGCTTCAAGCTAACTTGAGCTAGAGTATGGTCAGGTTACAAAGATTGAGAACTCTCATGGACTTCAAAAGGTAAGAGCTGAAATTCGGATCGATTGGGGTAGACTTAAAAGAAGTGCCATGCACAAAGGTTTGAAATGAGGACTAGTTACATGATTGATTGATTATTGATTGTCAGACTACTTTAGGATTTTGGAGTACCGTCTACCCTACACTTGATTAGACATTCATTTCCCGTGGACATTCCACCTACTGCTCTTCCCTCCGAACAGAAGTCTTTTGTCTAGCTTTGTGTTGTGCAGAAAACAAATACGAAAGCACAAAAAAATAGCAACAAACCAACGGATAAATTCACACCCCATGAAAATCAATAAAAATGAAAGAACACAACACAATTTTTTTACCCAGATCGTCTACATCTACCTTTGGGGGCGTTCCAAGCTAGGATTTTCGTTATGATAATTGATTACAAAATAAGATACAACAATTGTCTATCACGGATCAAAAAAAAATCTCTTCCAACGTTTTCTCAAATCTTACAAGTGCGTTCTTTCTTATTTTTAATCTCTCACACTCTTTTTTTTAGGGATGGATTTTTTTTTAGGTGCTTGATCTTGCAGGCCTAGTTGGTTTTGTATCTTTGGCCGATTTCTCTTCTTCAATCCATCGCCATTTTTGTACAAAAATAAAGGGAGGCGTGCTTGGTTGCCCTAAGTGGGGAATCCTCCATTGACACTCAGATGGAATATAACTCGAACCCTCTCTCAGTGAAGGGTGAGCTAATACTATAAGAAAATGAAAAAAATCACTTCTTCAACTCCTAAGAAGAAGATTATGTTAGTAGTTTGGGGTTCCTATTAGATTTAGGTAAAATTGTTCTAATCAGGCTGAGGACATCAAGATCAGGGGCAAGTACCTTAATAAATGCCCATTCATACGGTTTTATGAACTTAAGAAAAAAGGTTGAGTTCTCCAACTTATCTCTACCACCAGGCACAAAGCTCCATAAGTTGATTACCATCCTTTCTAACGGGGTTCAGTTCTTAGCATTATTTCTCAACACATATTGTTGTTACCAGGCAAAAGGGTAAACCAATGCTTAATGCGGACTAATACTTCTTTATTTGAACCTACTACAACTCACGTACTCATATGTGTCTTATTTAGATTTCTTGTTCCTTTGCTTCAAGCTAACTTGAGCTAGAGTATGGTCAGGTTACAAAGATTGAGAACTCTCATGGACTTCAGAAGGTAAGAGCTGAAATTCGGATCGATTGGGGTAGACTTAAAAGAAGTGCCATGCACAAAGGTTTGAAATGAGGACTAGTTACATGATTGATTAATTATTGATTGTCAGACTACTTTTGGATTACCGTCTACCCTACACTTGATTAGACATTCATTTCCCGTGGACATTCCACCTACTGCTCTTCCCTCCGAACAGAAGTCTTTTGTCTAGCTTTGTGTTGTGCAGAAAAAAAATACGAAAGCACAAAAAAATAGCAACAAACCAACGGATAAATTCACACCCCATGAAAAGCAATAAAAATGAAAGAACACAACACAATTTTTTTACCCAGTTCGTCTACATCTACCTCTGGGGGCGATCCAAGCTAGGATTTTCGTTATGATAATTGATTACAAAATAAGATACAACAATTGTCTATCACGGATCAAAAAAAAATCTCTCCCAACGTTTTCTCAAATCTTACAAGTGCGTTCTTTCTTATTTTTAATCTCTCACACTCTTTTTTTTAGGGATGGTTTTTTTTTTAGGTGCTTGATCTTGCAGGCCAAGTTGGTTTTGTATCTTTGGCCGATTTCTCTTCTTCAATCCATCCCCATTTTTGTACAAAAATAAAGGGAGGCGTGCTTGGTTGCCCTAAGTGGGGAATCCTCCATTGACACTCAGATGGAATATAACTCGAACCCTCTCTCAGTGAAGGGTGAGCTAATACTATAAGAAAATGAAAAAAATCACTTCTTCAACTCCTAAGAAGAAGATTATGTTAGTAGTTTGGGGTTCCTATTAGATTTAGGTAAAATTGTTCTAATCAGGCTTAGGACATCAAGATCAGGGGCAAGTACCTTAATAAATGCCCATTCATACGGTTTTATGAACTCAAGAAAAAAGGTTGAATTCTCCAACTTATCTCTACCACCAGGCACAAAGCTCAATAAGTTGATTACCATCCTTTCTAACGGGGTTCAGTTCTTAGCATTATTTCTCAACACATATTGTTGTTACCAGGCAAAAGGGTAAACCAATGCTTAATGCGGACTAATACTTCTTTATTTGAACCTACTACAACTCACGTACTCATATGTGTCTTATTTAGATTTCTTGTTCCTTTGCTTCAAGCTAACTTGAGCTAGAGTATGGTCAGGTTACAAAGATTGAGAACTCTCATGGACTTCAGAAGGTAAGAGCTGAAATTCGGATCGATTGGGGTAGACTTAAAAGAAGTGCCATGCACAAAGGTTTGAAATGAGGACTAGTTACATGATTGATTGATTATTGATTGTCAGACTACTTTAGGATTTTGGAGTACCGTCTACCCTACACTTGATTAGACATTCATTTTCCGTGGACATTCCACCTACTGCTCTTCCCTCCGAACAGAAGTCTTTTGTCTAGCTTTGTGTTGTGCAGAAAAAAAATACGAAAGCACAAAAAAATAGCAACAAACCAACGGATAAATTCACACCCCATGAAAAGCAATAAAAATGAAAGAACACAACACAATTTTTTTACCCAGTTCGTCTACATCTACCTCTGGGGGCGATCCAAGCTAGGATTTTCGTTATGATAATTGATTACAAAATAAGATACAACAATTGTCTATCACGGATCAAAAAAAAAATCTCTCCCAACGTTTTCTCAAATCTTACAAGTGCGTTCTTTCTTATTTTTAATCTCTCACACTCTTTTTTTTAGGGATGGATTTTTTTTTAGGTGCTTGATCTTGCAGGCCTAGTTGGTTTTGTATCTTTGGTCGATTTCTCTTCTTCAATCCATCCCCATTTTTGTACAAAAATGAAGGGAGGCGTGCTTGGTTGCCCTAAGTGGGGAATCCTCCATTGACACTCAGATGGAATATAACTCGAACCCTCTCTCAGTGAAGGGTGAGCTAATACTATAAGAAAATGAAAAAAATCAATTTTTCAACTCCTAAGAAGAAGATTATGTTAGTAGTTTGGGGTTCCTATTAGATTTAGGTAAAAATGTTCTAATCAGGCTTAGGACATCAAGATCAGGGGCAAGTACCTTAATAAATGCCCATTCATACGGTTTTATGAACTCAAGAAAAAAGGTTGAATTCTCCAACTTATCTCTACCACCAGGCACAAAGCTCAATAAGTTGATTACCATCCTTTCTAACGGGGTTCAGTTCTTAGCATTATTTCTCAACACATATTGTTGTTACCAGGCAAAAGGGTAAACCAATGCTTAATGCGGACTAATACTTCTTTATTTGAACCTACTACAACTCACGTACTCATATGTGTCTTATTTAGATTTCTTGTTCCTTTGCTTCAAGCTAACTTGAGCTAGAGTATGGTCAGGTTACAAAGATTGAGAACTCTCATGGACTTCAGAAGGTAAGAGCTGAAATTCGGATCGATTGGGGTAGACTTAAAAGAAGTGCCATGCACAAAGGTTTGAAATGAGGACTAGTTACATGATTGATTGATTATTGATTGTCAGACTACTTTAGGATTTTGGAGTACCGTCTACCCTACACTTGATTAGACATTCATTTCCCGTGGACATTCCACCTACTGCTCTTCCCTCCGAACAGAAGTCTTTTGTCTAGCTTTGTGTTGTGCAGAAAACAAATACGAAAGCACAAAAAAATAGCAACAAACCAACGGATAAATTCACACCCCATGAAAAGCAATAAAAATGAAAGAACACAACACAATTTTTTTACCCAGTTCGTCTACATCTACCTCTGGGGGCGATCCAAGCTAGGATTTTCGTTATGATAATTGATTACAAAATAAGATACAACAATTGTCTATCACGGATCAAAAAAAATCTCTCCCAATGTTTTCTCAAATCTTACAAGTGCGTTCTTTCTTATTTTTAATCTCTCACACTCTTTTTTTTAGGCTATTCAATCACTCACTATTCAGCTCCACAAAACTGCATATAAATAATATCTACTGTGAATTAGTGCATCACAACAAAGCTAAGACAAATCGGGCCAAATCGACCTCGTGCAACAAAGCTACTTGCGCGAACAACGAAACTTCTCGGCGTTGTAGTGCCACTCCCCGAATGACCTGCGCGACCAACGCAACTCTTGCACTGTGGCGCCACTCCTTGGATGACCTGTGCGACCAAGCCTGTATCGCGACTCTTGTAGCGCAACTCCCTGGATACATATCTTGATATGCTCTTAGTTGTTGTTGTTCAGGCTTCACAATCCCAACAATCTCCCACTTGGATACTAAACCCACTCAACTAAACCCACAACCAAAATCCTTCTTCTGCACTCCAATGCCAAAAGAACCATTACTGTCATAGCCAATCCATCAAGCTATGGTATCGCCAATCCTCGAACTTCTTCAAGCTTCAAGGTCAGTTAAAGACATGCATAGCTTCAACTCCACTAAGGCACCAACCTTAGTCAGCAAATCTTTAATCTCCCACCGGCTTGAATCCTTGCTCATGTGACAATGTTCACACAACCACAAACTTACATCACTTTCACCACCATGACTGATGCTATCGTGATGGACTTTCACACCGCCAAGATCGATGCTATCTTGGGTAACATTTGTCAAGTTATCTTCTTGAACCCCTTGAGCACAAATCATACCACCAGTGGTTATCTCCCAAACACCCGAGACAAAGGATGAATGATAACCCTTATCATCCAGCTGCCCCGAATAAATAAGATTTCTCTTCAAACTCGGAATATATCTCACACCACACAGCAATCATAGAAATCTTCTACTCATCTGTATCCTTACATCTCATTTCCCTACAATTCTCTAAGACTCACCATTAACAAGACATATCTATCCAAAACCACCGAAAATATAATTCTCTATTATATCACGGTCAAGGCAAGAATGACACGATGCTCCAGAATCCAAAATCCAAGACTTCAATGGAATGCATACACTCAAGACTAGTACATCATCAGTCTTCTCCACAGCTACGTTTGCTGAGTTTACACCATCCCCTTTCTTCTTTGGTGCTTTATGATGCTTTCTTTAATGACCAAACTTTCCACAATTCCAACACTTTATGGAATTCTCTACCTTCATTGATCTTAATCTGCCTTTATCTCCCGTACTCAAAATTAATCCAGAAGTGTTACTTGAGATACTTGATCCCTCCAGCAACTTTTCTCGCTGATAATCAAATCTTTGACTTCATCAAATTTCACCTTCACCTTTCCCGTAGATGCACTAACAGCAGTAAATGCGCCACTCCAAGTCTCAAGTAAAGAAGACAACATGATTATGGCTCTTACCTCATCATCAAAGTCAATATTCACTGAGCTCAATTAAGATGTTATCACATTGAACTCATTCAGATTATCAAAAACTGGCGAGCTTTCTGACATCTTCAGATGGAATAGGCATTGCATCAGATGAAGCTTGTTCATTGCAGATGGCTTCTCGAACATGCCAGTCAACACCTTCAGCACCCCCTTCATGGTTGTCTCTTTCACAACATGAAACGCCACATTTCACGATAGATTCTACGCTTAACGCCTTCATATCTAACTTAACATAGTCTTCATCTTTCATATCCGTCGGATTATCTTTTCGAGGACTCAACAAATCTTTACCATAGAGATAATCCTCGATCTGCATCCTCCAAAATCCATTGTCCAACATATCAAACTTCTCGATTAGAAATTTAGCTCCATTCATCATGAATACTCCCTCTCGGCCGGGAGCTCTTGATACCGCTTGTTGCGCAGCGAAAAAATACAAAACAACCAAAAAACAACAACAAACCACGAGAGAATAAATTCACACCACACGAAAAGTAATAAAATAATAAAAGAACATAAAACACAAATTGTTATCCAAATTTTCTACAACTACCTGTTGGGGTGATTCAAGGCATGATTTTCATTATGATAATGATTGATTACAAGTTTAGATACAACTATATCTCACAATGTTCTCTCAAATTTCACAAGTGTATTCTCTCTTATTTTTAATCTCTCACATGCTTTCTTTTGGAGGCTATTCAGTCACTCACTATTCAGTCTCACAAAACTGCATATAAATAGTTCCTACTGTGAATTAGGGCATAACGACAAAGTTGGGGTGAAATGGGTCAAAATGGACCCGTACGGCATGTCATGTATCACAGCATGAAGCGCAGCTCCCTGCGCGAGTAGTGCAACTTTTCGGGCTTGTAGCGCCACTTTTTGGATGACATGTACGACCAACACAACTTCTGCACTGTAGTGCCACTCCTTGGATGATTTGCGCGACCAGACCTGTATCGCAGCTCCTGTAGCACAACTCCTTAGATGTACATCTTGATCTGCTCTTTGTTGTCGTTGTTCAAGCTCCACAATCCCAACACTCTACACATGGTGGTTGCTGCATTAGACAAAGAAAATATTCATTTTCATATGGATCAAAGGATGATGTAGAGACGTGGAAAATCTTTTGATTCTATCACTACATGAGTGGTTAAACCTTAATCCAGAGATCTTTTCAGATCCCAGCCAATCCTTCGTTTGTCGACCTTACATCGTGAGTAGGAGTCGATAGAGGAGGGAGGCCGCCGAGACCAAATTCCTTCCCCAGCCTCTCCCCGCAAATAGAATGACCTCTGAAAAACTTCGCATTAATTATGCCAGAACTTGTAATGAAACTGGTATAAGAAAGAAATAACTTTGCTTATGCTAGTGAATGAGATGAGGATCGAGGCGGTTCTCCCAAGTTAGGTCTTTTGGAAAAGAAGACTTTGCAACTTGTGAAAATTCAAGGAAGTGAAAGCCCTGAAATGTTGACTAAGGTTGTGACATTAGAGAAGTTGAGGTTATGCATGACTTAAACTGGACTTAAAACTTGAAGAGGTCATGGACTGGCGGCACCATTATTGAAGGATTACTATATGGAAGAGTAAAGATGTGGTTACGATGATTTTAGTCTTCAAGTTGAAGATTGTTGGGTTGTGAAGCAGAAAGTACTGTTGGTCAAGCCCGGTGCTATAAATCCAGGACAACGATCTGTGATCCAACTAGAGAAAGAGTTGGGTGGGGGTTTAAGAGGGTGGACCCTTTTGGGGTATTTTAGGGAGTCCATGTAAAATTCTTATTATAGGAGTTGCCTACCATAAATGGCCATCTTATATAATTGTAACATACGATAGAATATATAGTGAAAAATCTTAACCTACTATCGCCTAAAGAAGTAGTCATAGACAAACTGGGTTAATAAATTCACGTGTCTTTTGCTTCATATTCTATGATTTTTGTTATTCATATTGCTGCGTAAGAAACACATTACTAGAACACAATATATTCTATGATCTTAGACGCAACTTGTTAGTTAAAGAACTTAAATCCCATATAATGTCATATTGGTTTGAGGTTCATATGACGTTGGACTCATTAACCATAACTACTAGTTTTTGGAGTTAGGATCTCACAGTGTCATATCAATTGGAATCGAAGCCACATCCTTTTAACTGCAAATGTATGATGCTAGTTGAGGCAGAACCATGAAGTTATTTTATCCTGCGGTAAGTGGGACAATGCGAACTTATAGAGAATGTGTGATGGTGGTTGGCTTGCTCTTCTGCAAATTTTCTAAGATGGACAACAAACCACACAAATAATGTGCTAAATCATAGTAAATTGTGGAAGTGATCTGTTTCCGAAGGAATAAGTTTGTTTTGGACTAAAACATACACTAGGACTTTTTGGGCTAAAGGTATCTATAGCTGACTTGGGCTAAAGAAGAACTTGTGGCCGAATAAGTCAAGACAAATAGGTAACTGGAGTCTTGGAGAATATTTGGGCTAATCAGAAAGTGAACTTAGGCTTACCAGTATGGGCAAGGCTACTGATGACCATTGACCGATGTTTAGGAAAATATGGTGGAACTGTGAGCTCAAATTCGTACTTCGAGAAAATAAGGACAAAATAAAAAATCTGCATCAGTTTGTCCTTAGAGTTTCTTCAAAAATTGTGTCGGAATTGTATTTTGTCTAATTCTTGTAATGCTTGTAAATATGTAGTTGGTAAGAATTAGAATGGCCAATTCTACAAGTTAGCAGAAACTTAACAAATTGTTGCAATTTAGTTACCATGTGATATAAACTATGAACTATGAAGCCTTTAGCGCTTTTTGGGGATAAAAAAGAAGAGAAAGAATCTTAATTCAAGTTAGCAATTAGTCTAACCGGATTCTTTTTATTGTTTTGATTTCGCATGTAAATTCGCCACAATAAAGCATACTTGTGTTCGTTCTCATAGATCTTGTAGTCTTTTTTCTTTTCTTTTTTCAGTGATTTAAGAACTAAGATTTAGAAATAATGTGGTCGTCTATTTATGGGTTTCGAAACGTATCAATTTGAAATAGACGTGTAGGAACTAGGAACCGATCAATTATATTAATGAGCCTTCTATTGCGTTGAAACTTGTGTTTTAAGTCGAATTCTGCTATGATTAAATAAAACAATAAAACTAAAGGAAACAATAGTAATCTACTGGGATCATTGGCTTATAACCTTATTAATTGTTCAATAGTATTAAATAATGCCATTATCATGTGGATTAATTAACTACCATTATGTTGCCCGTCTTAAAACGCTATAACTAAAAAATCTTAGTCAATTTTTCATCCTACTTTTTGCTCCGCATCCACAACCTTAACTATAACAATTAGACTTCTTTTTCTTTCACACCATAAAAAAATCATATATTAGTACTCGAACTATTAACCCCGAAGAAATGATACTTTTGAATGATGGAGAAATTTGTGTGACTTCACTTTCCAGCACGAAAGTTATGAACTTATGCAATTCTTATTTTAATAACCAACGAGGCAAACATACCTAAATGTCTTCGCAATCTCTTATAACAATGATTAAGTTCTTACCAAACCTTTTCATGAACATTAAGCAAAAGTTAGGAATACAATGTATCGAGTCAATAATTAATTAAATCAAAAACCTTTTTTCTATCCGCACCTCCTTTAGAAGTGCATCAACAATTATTTAACTTAGTCATTGTATATAATGCGGTATAGTTAATTTAATTATTTTTTATAATACACAATATTTGTAGATACTTTGTACTATATTAAAAAAATTATGTATATGTGAGTTTAAAATATTTGTACAATGATAATGGTTGTTATTAATTATACTTAAGAATTACCGAGCACAAATACTTTTCATATAGTATCAGACTTAGAAAGTCCCATACTTCTATGTTTTTGGTGTTGCACACATACATTGTTTTAATACATATGTTGATTTTTGTATCGTTTGATTCTATTGAATCCATTGACGCATAAACTATATAAAATTAGCTGTAATAAATAATACATATTAATACTAAAATAAATAACTTTATTGATATGGTAGCATATTTATCATTTCTTTGCACTCGTGCTATACTGTATTTGCAATTTCGTATCTAGTTTGGTACAAGTTCGTAGATTACATACGAATGTGAAATTACATGAATAACAATGAACCCAATACAAACTAATGTCAATTCCCTTCTAATACAAGTGTCTAGATTAAATTCGTTTGTAACACCAATTGACTAATATCTCAAGGATTTGAGATGTCAGATCTGATGGATGTCGAATGTGGAAGATATCGAATTTGGCGGATATTGGGCAACTTGTATACTAGGCAGGATGTATGTTGGGCAGGGTGTATGTCGGGTGCATGAGATGTCGAGTATTGTCTCCATTTCGAGTAAGGGTTGATATAAGGTGAAATCCTACGTCGGGTTTCGATGTAGGTGTTGGATGATAGATATTCGATACCGATATGTGAACAGTGCGGGTAATTAATGAATGTGTCTTGGAATGCGGAACGAGTAGTTTATATAAACCTCGGAGCGCAGAGGAACACTTTCATAATTTTCGACGTCAGTTGTACTATATCGAATGGGACATTCGATATAGAAGAGCATATCGAATGCAGACATTCGATATACAAGGCCCATGTCTGATATGCACCTGTTTATCAAGATCTTCGGGCTTGGCCCAACAGTTTGTTGGGTCAGCTTACTGGGTTACTCAAAACGCCCATATCATGTAGTCCTCTAGTTTAGGGATTATCATTGTAAGTGACAACTCGTACAGTATAGTGTTGGTACCCCGTGTCCCCCTAGTTTATATTCGGGACTCGAGGCGAGAAGTAGATTTTAATATTCAAAATCAGATGTCAGATAGTTCCCCCATATGAAAATTTTCTAGAGCTGAGTTAAGATGTAAACTGTCACTGAGACCATGTCATAGATGACCATAGTATTTACTTCTAAATGACTCGATCAATGGGCAATGATATCGGAAATGTCCCACATCGAATTTGCAAGGATGTCAAATTTTGATATATATCGAGGCTTTATATATATATATATAGATATATATATATATATAGAGTATTGTGTATGTCGAAAATATTATATTGAGCAAGTGGACGTCTATATCGAGTGTTGTAATATGGGTTTGACAGCTTTTTGCGTGCGAACTAATGAGATAATTTTCGACCAATTAATATGTGTTTAAAGTGTGGATTACCACAAATATTTGGATTTGAATTTTCTACACAATGAAATATATGTTTGGGAAAAAGTGTATAAATATCTTTTTTTTTGCGGGAAAAAAATTACTTAACCCTCAAATTTAGGCGAGTAAACTTTACAAACATGTATGAGATTTAATGCCTTACTTTTTAAGATTACTAAAAGTGTGTGATGATTTATTGTTTACAATAGAGTAATTTATCAAAATATCTTAATGTAAGCGGAGAGGGTTATTTAGCGATTAAATAATATCCTTCTAGGAGAGAAAATAAGTATGATATTTGTCGGATATAATGGGCGAATGATATATATTAATGTTTTATTTATCTAAAGAGAGGTTACAAAAGAATATTGAACTTTTTTTTATCAAGTAGTTTTTCATAGTTGTTTGAAATTAAATAAAATTATAATAAAAGTATTCAATTCCATGCTTATACTTTATAAAACTAATAAATTCTTAAGTTATATTGAATTCTTTAAATAAATATGAGAATTGTTATCAGTAAAATTAGAACAATACTGTTCAAAGTAACAATTAAATTGTCCGCACTAGCATTATTTTTTTACCGTTATATAGTAGGCAACAGTAGTAGTCAACTAGGCAGGTTCAACTCAAATCCAACAACTCAACAAGTATGGGTCAAAGACAAAAAAGTTGGGCTGGGCCCACAGACACAAAACCGACAATAGAAAATTTGTCTGAATTGCAGCCAATTTTTGGCCCGCAAGGAATTATCACTGTAATTAGGACGGTGGAGTTTAAACTTTATATTTATTGCTTATTCTCACTCATTTTTTTCTAACAAATATCCATTTATTTTTTCCCGCACTTTAATTATTTAATTTTACTTTTTTTGAAACAACTTTAATCTTTTTAATTAAAGACATGCTTATGGTGTGGATTTGACCACATAACTAATGTATCGATTAATTTCGATAAGATCTTATTTAACGTGTCTTTTAATCTTTTGACCACATAACTTGCTTCTCCACGAGGAATTAGATAATAAAAATTAGGAAAATGATTTCCATACAGTCTGTACAATTGTACAGGCAAATCACAGCCGTCAAGAAGAACTAGATTATTAATTATTTGTTTATAATTGCATTCCTGCCCATCTCTCACTTAATATGTATTTGTGTCTTTCAGTTATTGCAATTAATAAGTTTAGGCCTACAATTTGTTTTTTTAATATCTAGGACTACCTCACAAGTCCATTTCGAACATCTTAATTTTGTTGTTCTTTTTTTTTTTTTTCTTTTTTTTTTTTCTAGTTGTTACCAGTATTTTACAAAACACATGGAAACATTGTTTGGCAAATATGGAGAGAAAATGTCCAGAAATAATATATATTTCTATATGGTTCAAGTTGTGGAATACACATTTAATTATGTCTATAAAGATGTGCATATCTCATCTAATGAATTCTTATATTATTTATCATTTGAACTTAATAAGTTATTATTCGCAAAAAAAAAAAAATTCCCAAATACTCGCGTTTATAAGCATTATTTTTATGAACTTAAAATGTATGAAACAAAATTATCAAATAAAATTGTTCAGTTTATTAAAACGGAGACATATACATACATTGTATGGTTATGCTCTTTTTTATTTTTAAACAAATTACGTCTTTTGATTCACTAAAAAAGAAAACTTTTGTTTAGATTTTGGTCCTCCATATAAGTATTTCAAACCTATTAGCAAACAATACAATAATTCTATAAAAATAAATGAAAGGGAATTAAAGAGATATAAATATTTTTTATGCATGAGTTGTAGCTAGCATATTCAGATTATAAGATTATGTAGATTAGTTTAAATAATTTCGGAATTCATTGTCATACACCTCTAATTACTATCTTAGCTATTGGAAGAATTATGGTTTACAATATCATGAAATAAGAGTAATAATGTCATAATAATAATAATACTACATAAATTACAATAAAACATATTTTGAAAAACAAAACTTGATGTTTTATGTAGAAATTATTTTCTAATAGATTAAAAATAAATTGGAACGTGATCACATCTTGGTTTTTGCTTATTATTTAAATAAGTATTACACTACAAGAAAACGGGGCTTTTCCCGACCGCAGCTCGGGTCGGGAAAAGCCCTCCTGCGGTCGGGAAAAGCCCATTCCCGACCGCAGGGCGGTCGCGAAGCTGCGGTCGGATAAAGTCTGGTCGGAAATACATTCCCGACCGCAATCGGTCGGCAATACTTTTCCCGACCACAAAATATCGACCGGAGCCCGGTCATAACATTCTCGACCGCAATTTGGTCGAGAAACCATTCCCGACCGCAGGTTGGTCGGGATAATACTCGTCCGCCACGCGGTCGGGAGATTATTCCCGACCAGAATCTGGTCGGGTTGTAGCCCGGTTGCAAAACCGGGCTACGGGCCAGCGTCCGACCACATGGCGGTCGGGAGTAATATTCCCGACTGCAATTTGGTCGAGAAACCATCCCGTATATATTTTAAATAATTTGCATTTCCCGGCCAACACGTGGTCGGGAACTACAAGAAATCTCGACCGCCGATTGGTCAAAAATAATATTCAAAGATTCCCGACCACTTTGTGGTCGGAAGTAATATTCATACTTTCCCGACCGGTGTGCGGTCGGGAGTAATATTCATACTCTCCCGACCGGTGTGCGGTCGGGAGTAATATTCATAGAATTAAAAAAAATAATATTCCGGTAAAAATTACCGGAATATTATATTTTATATGTAGCCCAATCTATATGCTCAATATAATTTAATGTTTCTTTATTATATATATTGTTTCAAAGAAAAATAGAATAAAATTGTTTGAAAGAAAAATGAAATAAAAGTGTTTGAAAGAAAAATGAAATAAAAGTGTTTGAAGAAAATGAAATAAAAGTGTTTTAATAAATGAAATAAAAGTGTTTTAATAAATGAAATAAAAGTCTATGAAGAAAAAGAAAGAAAGGAAAGAAAAGTGTTTGAAGAAAAAGAAAGAAAGGTGTTTGAAGGAAAAGAAAGAAAAAAGTGTTTGAAGAAAAAGAAAGAAAAGTGTTTGAAAAAATAAAAGAAAAAGTGTTTGGAGAAAAAGAAAGATAGGTGTTTCAACAAATAAATGAAAAAGTGTTTGGTGAAAAAATTGTGTGTAGTGATGGCAATGGGGTATGGTTTATTTATAAGGTTTGTGGGATTGGTTTTGATTGGTGGGATGTGAGTGGCGCGGATGATGGTTTGAGTCGTTGGATTGTTTTGGTTAATGAACGGATGAGATTGGATTTTGTTTTGTTGAAAAATTTAAATTTTTGGCGGCCCCGCCAAAACTTTTAACGGTTCCGACCGGCCTGCGGTCGGGACAATTATTTTGCCCAGAAACACACCGATGAATATTATTCCCGACCGCAGGGTGGTCGAGAATCATATGAATATTACTCCCGACCGAACGCCGGTCGGGAATGATAAATTTTTTATTTTTTAAAAATTATTATTGAGCTATAATAATACTAGTTTAATGTTTATTTGAGTTAAAAAATTAATAATTATTTGTTAAATAATATTATGTCGGGGTAACTTTGAGTTTTACGTGTATATCTATGTATATATATCTATATATATTAATTAGTCGTGTGTATATCTATCTATCTATATATATCTATCTATCTATATATCTATCTACCTATATATAGGAATCAACAATTGTTGTAATCGTTAGTGATAAGTAAAGATAAGCCACTTGTGTTATTGAACACATTTGTTAATTAGAGGTATACACATATATATATAACTAAATTATGAGATGATGATTAGTTACGTTACTGAATTATTAGTGTTACGTAAATATATATGACAAGATCAATCGATTCATGATTCTTTGGATAACAAAATATAATATTTTTATTGCACTTATAAAATTTCACCAATGTTTAAAACACTAGATGAATACTAATCAAATAATAATTGAGAAAATATGAATACTAATCGTTACTGAATAGCGGTAAACCCTAAACCCTAAACCCTAAACCCTAAACCCTAAACCCTAAACCCTATACCCTAACATTCCCGACCGCAAGTTGGTCGGTAAGTTATTTTTCCGACCGCGGCTACAAAGTTTCCCGACCGCAGGGCGGTCGGGAGATGTAACAAAGTTTCCCGACCGCTCGGCGGTCGGGAGATGTAACGGCTAGTAACGGTAACAAAGTTTCCCGAACGCCTTGCGGTCGGGACTCTTTGTTACCGTTGGTTTTTCCGACCACCGTGCGGTCGGGAATACTCTGCGAATCTCCTATAAATACCCTCTCCTATTCCCTTTAGAAATCATTCCAACATTCATCATTTTTTAAGGTATGCACGATTTTCCCTTGTTATATCCCAATTTTCCTATTTTATAACCATTAAGCTCATGTTTATTTAGAAACTAATGTTTTTATTGATTTGTTTTAGATATTGCGGTAATTAAATGCAACGAGGGGCGTATGTGTGTGCAACAAATACTTGATCTAAGTATTTTTCTACGCTACAACAAGTAAGCATTTTTTTCCTACGCTATTTAATTTTATAAGATCAAGCTAAATTCTTAGAAGTGTAACAAATTCTTTTTAATTTCCGTAGATTATAAATGGATTATCGTCCCGATAGATCTTGGATGTACGATAGGATAAATAGTAATACCGGTTATTTGAATGAACATTACGTGATTGGGGTTCGTGAATTCATAAAGTTTGCATTAGCACAAACAGATTACGTAGATGGAAAACGTATTAGGTGCCCGTGCAAGAAATGCACAAATTTAAAATATTGGGAACGAAACGTAGTACAAGATCATCTTCATAAGTCGGGGTTTGTGAATCAATATTGGATATGGGACTTGCATGGAGAGGAGGCGAACGAGGCATCCACATCGTATGTACCAGAATCACCGACCCCTAATTTTCACGTTGATAGTCCTGTTCATGCCGATACTTTGTTTAGGGATATGGTTGTGGATGCATATGGGGGTCGATTTGTTGAGGGAGAGGTGCACAACGAAGATCTGAGTCGCGATGCAAAGGAGTTCTACAAATTGATGAAGTTGGGCGACCATAAAATGCACCAGAAGAAGCCTAAGACTGTGCTCCAGTGGTTTGCCGAGTGGTTGACAGTTAAGACGGGTCATAAATCCTCAAATGTCGAGAGCGAAAAGTACTTAGCGTTGTCCAAGGATTGCATGGACCCAGAGATTGAGGAAATGCTACCGAGCACGATTCCAGGCATGAATAAGATGCTCGCGGGTTTGGGTTTAGGGTACGAAAATATCGACGTATGTTGGAATCTGTGTTTCTTGTACTACGGTGAAAATGCCAACCCGGATCTCACATCGTGTCCGATATGCAAGACAGATAGGTACGAGGCCGGTAGAAAGTCGAGGGTTGGAAGGAAAAAGTTGTGGTATTTCCCCCTAGGCCCTCGGTTACAGAGATTGTTTTATACCATCGGTACTTCCCGACATATGACTTGGCATTTGAAGTGTCGCGCGTCACCTGATAGAATGATACACCCCGCTGCAGGCGAGGCGTGGCGACATTTTGATCGCACTTATCCGGACTTTGCCGCGGAGCCCAGAAATGTCCGACTTGGGCTCTGTACAGATGGGTTCTCACCGTTTGGGCAATCTGGGAGACAATATTCTTGTTGGCCCGTGTTTGTGACCCCTTATAACCTCCCGCCGGATTTATGCATGCGACCAGAGTTCCTTTTTTTGAGCCTTATTATACCTGGCCCGAAGAGTCCTGGAAAGAACTTGGATCTGTTGTTGAGGCCGTTGATTGATGAGTTGAAACAATTGTGGAGTGATGGTTTATGGACATATGACAGCTCACGAAAGGAAAACTTCCAGATGAGAGCGACCCTTATGTGGACTATTAGCGATTTTCCGGCTTATGGAATGTTGTCACAGTGGAGCACTCACGGGAAACTAGCATGTCCTTATTGCATGGGTGATATAGATTCTTTCACACTTGATAACGGTGGAAAACCTTCGTGGTTTGATTGTCATCGTCGATTTCTACCACCTGGTCATAAGTTTAGGTACAACAAGAAGGATTTCACCAAGAAGAAGGAGGTGCATGAGCCGCCTATTCGAAGGAAAACAGGGGAGGAGATGAAGGCAATTGTGGATAGGCTACGATCGGTTAGGTTTGGGTTAAATCCCCCTAAGCTCCCGGGTTTTAACACAACTCATAATTGGTGTCGACGAAGCATATTTTGGGAACTACCATATTGGTCCTCGAACTTGATTCGCCACAATCTAGATGTCATGCATTGTGAGAAGAACTTTTTTGAGAACATCATCAACACGGTGTTGGACAGTGCTAAGTCGAAGGACAACATTAAGTCGAGGCACGATCTTAGGCTTTACACAACACGTAAAGCATTGTTTTTGCAACCCGGTGGAAGAAGAGGTGGTGAGTATGCAAAGCCAGTGGCAAAATACTGTCTCACGAGGGAACAAAAGAACATGGTACTTGATTGGTTGACCAAACTCAAATTTCCTGATGGATATGCCTCTGATCTGGGAAGATGTGTGCAAAAACAACAAGGAAAACTGATTGGAATGAAGAGTCATGATTGTCACGTCTTCATGCAGAGATTGATCCCGATTGCTTTTCGAGACTTCTTGGACACCGAGATTTGGGGTACTTTAGTTGAGGTTAGCCTTTTCTTCAAGGCGATTTGCGCCTCAGAGGTGTCGGCTCAGGATATGAAGATTTTGGAGGACTCGTTTATTGTTACTATGTGCAAGATGGAAATGATATTCCCTCCTTCATTTTTTGACTCCATGGAGCATTTAGCCATACACCTCGCGTACGAGGCTAGAGTTGGGGGTCCAGTCCATTATAGATGGATGTATCCATTCGAGAGGTACAATTTCATATTTTTAAAATTATTATATTTAAAAATATTTGTTGTTTTCTCTA
The DNA here is from genome assembly GCA_948329865.1 of Linaria vulgaris. NCBI lineage: Eukaryota > Viridiplantae > Streptophyta > Magnoliopsida > Lamiales > Plantaginaceae > Linaria > Linaria vulgaris. Next base: position 45,734,039 of record OX415253.1, read on the forward strand.
ATCTTTCTTTGATTTAATTGATATAGGCAAATGTTCGTCATGAAGGGTTTTGTACTTAACAAGGCGAGGGTGGAAGGATGTATAGCCAACCAGTACCTACTTTCGGAGTTGTCAAATTTGTGTGCTCAATATCTGGATGTCTCGGCTAAGACTACATTTAAGAAACTCAACAGGAACGAGACACTAGAGAGCACGGAGTGGGATAATGAGCTTTCAATATTTCGGAAGAGAGGCGGTACGCTAGGAAAAATTGACGATAGGCCCTTGACTACCAAGGAAATGAAGCAAATAGAGCTCTATGTGCTTCTAAATTGTCCAGAGCTTGACGATTGGGTCGAGTAAGTGCTCTCTAATTATTCTTAATAACGATATACTGAATTACTTTTAGAATAACTGACTAATGTAAATGTTTATGTGTAGATTGTTTGAAATGGAAGAGTGCAGTGGTCTTAGTCAAAGGGAGAAACAAGCAAAGAGGAACCGTGAGTACGTAGCATGGTTCAAACGGACATATGGCAGTGGTAAATACGAGACTGACGTACGAATAAATCCTCTACTTGATGGTCCGAATACTAAGGCAATAACCTCCGAGGGATACATTGTGAATGGGTTCAGATTTCACGTCGACTCGATATTGGGGCCCAAACATAGTGATTGCAGTGGTGTTTGTGTGAAGGGCGCCATGGGTGGTTCTGATGCTACAAACTGCTATGGAACGTTAAAAGAAGTTTTACAGGTTGTATATTGGAGCCACGAGAGACCCCTATACATTGTCATGTTCAAGTGTGTTTGGTATGATATTAATGCAGGTACAGTGGAACATGCAACGTACAAGTTGGTTCACAATCAAATATAATACAAGACATACATCACAAACATCCCCAAGATAGTAGAAATACAAAACATAATACAAGCCAAAACATAATAGAAGTCAAAACATAATACAAGTCAAAACATAATACAAGTCAAACATAGTCACAATCGTAAAAACCGAAGGTATCCATGGTAGCGGGTCCAACATCACCATCAAGCCCAAGCTCGGCTCCATCGTCTAGAGAAGGGTCGTACAATGGAACATTCTCCACTCCGTGGGCAAATGGATCCTGAGTAGGGTTCGCTGCATCGGAACCCGTAAAGCTAGGTGTGGGTCGAGAAGGGGCACAACCTGTAGTCTGTGTGATGTGATCGGACAAGTATCCGATGTGACCAACAAGCTCGTCAATTTTCTTCGCCATAGTCTCCCTCTGCTGCTGGCTATCTGTCTGCAATACGCGAATGTACTCATCCTGCTCGGCATTGGGGTTCTGCGTGTCGAACCCAAACACATTGTGAGATACATCCTGTGGAAAACCAGCAGCTAGCCCCTTCTTCAACCCTCCACTCGCAAGCTGCCACAACTCATTGTCCAAATGGACCCACTGTGAACGGTCCGCCTCGTACCTCCTTGTCATACGGGCTATGTAGTCATCCTGTTCAATAAGACAAAAATGAGTTAGTACATCATTAATTTCATCACGTATGTTATTAGAATGCTTTACAAGTAAAATACTTACATATATAGCCTGGTAGTCGGAATGAATCCACTCTCGGCGACGTGGAGCTCCCTCTGGCACCTCGACCTCATGTGTGTGCTGATAACGATATATCTCATCGTGTCGAGGCTTAGGGGCACCGGGACCTCTAGCAGCAGCCTGCATATTGATATAATGTAAGAATTTAAATTTAAGACAATAAGTATTATATTCGTATAATAAGTTTTAATAAGACATACCATCTTTTGAGAAATCTTCGTGTAGCCCGTTTTTCCAGTAGCATGCGTCCCTTTTGCTTTCTTTCCTGGGACTGGCTCCTCTCCTCCTCGCCTGTTCTTCTTTCCAGTGACGGCCCTCTTCTGATGCTTCTCCGACTCCCAATGCTCTATGTACATCTTCTCTAACGCGTCGCTCATCCATTCATTCTTCGGACAGTTCGCCCACCTCGGATCATTGAGCCTCTCATAATAGTAATGCTTCGCAGCGTGGTTAACTTCCTTGTAACACTTTTGGGCCTTTTTTAGGAACACTTTATGAACTTCATTGAATATAGTGGGATCAATAATATACTTATCCTGCATTTAATTAAAGTTTATTATTAGTTTTTCGATATATAAAATTGATGAATATGTATATATATATATATATATTGTAAACTTTTAAAGTCTTACCCGAAAACTAGCCCACCACTTCCCTTTTGTGGCTGCAGGAACCTTGTCAAATCGGTGACAAACGACCCTCATATGCTCTCGAATACTCGTGGTAATGGATTTGGCCACCGCGTTGCTATCCTCAAATTCGCCCAGAGGCGTCAAACGGATCGTCGGACGCCTGGTGCGATCCTGTGGAACCTCTGGAGCTCTCGCTGGGCCTCGTCCGGGTCGGCGCTGTGTCGAAGATGATCCTGCCTGGGCCCCGTCTGGTCGGGAAGAAGTAGTGGGCCCCACAGGTGCCGTAGGCCTCGATCCACCAGATGTCGAGGGCGTCGCAGCTACGTGATCATCAAGTAAACCTGGTGGAGTCTCGGCGACGAGGGAATCACGGGAATCGTCCGTATCAGATGGTGCAGCCTGATCACGTAAGGCGAGACGAATAGGTATCCTCGGTGGTGGGGCAGTAGTCCCGACGTCAGTAGGAGGAGCAGTCGACGGAGCAACGGGAGGAGCAGTCGACCGAGCAACGGAAGGAAGACGCGGTGAAGGACCAGATACAGTACCAAAAGTACTACTACGACGGAAGGGCTCGTCACGATCACTACTACCACGGGAAGACATCTAAATAAAAGAAAACGCTAATTGTAATCAAACACTAAGTTATATAGTTTTTTCCTAAAGGCATTAAACAGTTTTCATAAAAGCACTAATATTTTCCTAATATTTCCTAAAAGCACTAATATTTTCCTAATATTTCCTAAAAGCACTAATATTTTTCTAATATTTCCTAAAAGCACTAATATTTTCCTAATATTTCCTAAAAGCACTATTATTTTCCTAATATTAATTAAATCCACTAATATTAAGTCTAACAATATTCTTAAAACAATTTCTACTAAAATCCTAAAAAATTTAACGATATCTAACAATTAAACATTAAAAATTAAACAAATAAAACATTAAACATTAAAAATTAAACATTATAAATTAAACATTAAACAATAAACAAATTAACATTAAACAAATAAAAAAATACAAGATTAGTCGAAAACTTACCGGATCGGGGTCGCCAAATAAATTTCGGTGTAGAAAAGTGGCGTTCGGTCGGGAGAAGGCGCGGGTATCTAATTAATAATTAAATTTTAAACATAAGTATATATAAAAACATTTTAAACATAATTAATTAAATTCTAAACATAAGTAATTAAATTTTAAACATAATTAATTAACTTTTAAACATAACTAATTAATTAAATTTTACCGGATCGAGAAAGTGACGCGGTGGTGGAGAGGCGGGAAAGGTGGCGGCGCGGCGGTGGACAGGCGGTGGACAGGCAGGGGTGGTTGCAGATGAGAGGGGCGGTGGAGAGGGGCGGTGCGCGGTGGTGGAGAGGGGCGGTGGAGAGGCGGAGGAGAGGGGCGGTGCGCGGTGGTGGAGAGGGGCGGTGGAGACGCGGAGAGAGATAGAGGGGCGGTGCGCGGTGGTGGCGGAGAGAGAGAGAGATTGGAGGTGGAGAGGCGGAGCGCGGTGGTGGCGGAGAGAGAGAGAGTGGAGGTGGAGAGGCGGCGCTGGAGGAGGAGAGAGGGAAAGGACGACTGGAACGCGGTCGAGATTAGGGAGAGAGGAAGGCGTCGACCGAACTGCGGTCGAGAGAGGGGCGGCGCATCAGCGGTGAGGCGGCGGTTAGGGTTTTTTTGGTGAGAGAAAAGAAAATGGAGAGAAAGGGGGAGGAAGACGACTAAATCGTCTGTCTTCCTCCCGACTGCCGTGCGGTCGGGACCCTAAGGCCCAGCTGCGCGGCCCAGCTGGGCCAAAAATTCGGGCTGATAATATCCGGCCCAATACACTCCCGACCGCCCTGCAGTCGGGAGATGTTTTCCTGACTACAACGCGGTCGAGAATAGTCCTGGAACGTTTCGTAACCACGCTGCAGTCGGGAATGTTTGTATCGACTATTGCGCGGTCGGGAATGCTCACGACCAAATGGCGGTCGGGAGATTGCGGTCGGGAAAAGCCCCGAAATCTTGTAGTGTTATAAACTTTATTTTACTCTACCTTATTTTCTATATTTTCACTTTTTAATTTTTAAATGCTCATGAAAGCTTTGTGGTGTTTCTATAATTTGGTAAAATATAAGGACTTATTTTATAATAGAATCCGTAAATAAAGTTTTCAAAAGGAAAGTGCAATATAAGTAGTGTCTGTATGAGTATACGGACTGTGCATTTATCACTCTAAAAATTACACACGGATTGTTTTCAGTTGCAAATTTGCTAAGAGTTAAGGCTGAGACCGAATCTCACTCTTAATTTCAACTTTACAGTCATGTGAATCTCATGGTACACAATGCTAAGAATTGAACATAATAATCAAGTAAAAGCATTTCAAAAATCCATGTAATCTCATGCGATGGAGGTGGTCATAATTGAAAACATTCTTTCGTGAAGAAAATAAAGGTACGGCTAGTTCCAACCCAATGTCTTGAAAAGCAGTTGACCTACATGACTACATCAATAATACAATATTGAACTATAATATCTCATAAGTGGCGTCTTTTCCAATTATATGGCATTTATCAGTTGTCTAAATCATTTCATTATTAGGCACTTTTTCATGCTTTTGATAGGAGACTAAGTGTTATACGTGCCATGTTGCATCAAACGAATAACAGTAGGTCGGCAAATATCCAATTTCAGTCACATTGTTAAGCTATATATCTCATGACCTGCTGGTCGTTAATTACTTATTACTTAATTAGCAATACTTTGGTGTGTCACAAAAAACACGCGCACGTTCTTGCACTGATTGATAAAACAGTGAGGTTAATTGTATTAAGTAAGTAATATTGATATGGACTTTTAAGGTGAAGCCGTAATTAAGCAAATTCATGAGAATTAGGCTTAAAGTACACTTTAAGCGGTATGTTAGAGTGTCCTAAAACAAACGAGAAAATTAATAAGCTCCTTAATTATTTAACTAGTGGTGAGCTTTTTGACTAAGAAGCACTTTTCACTGCAAAAAAGAAAAATAGGATCTTTTGCAACCGCTCGGACGGTTTCGAGAGATCCATAGGCGGTCCCAAAGCAGCGGTAGCAAATGCCTCTAATTTGACAATATATCGTATATTATTGATGAAGTGGGGGATTACAACAATATGGTAACAAATCTATTATAAATTAGGTTTCCTATCACTATTGCTAGTACTAGGTAGAATTAGGTTCGGAACACCTCAGAATAACACTTAGATGCTTGGCTGGATGTCGAAGAGGATGCCGACCTCCCAATAGTCTACTTCTAAGATCTCTTCCAAAGTTCCATAGAAATCGGTGGCTTCGGTGTCTCTTATGTCTCCCTTCACGTAAACCCCACTGCAATTAATTTGTTAAGAACCCAAATTACAATCAATATGGAATCGAAAATCATTCAGAATGTAGCCTTCGTACGTCAACACCGTGTTATTTGGACCATTGATCAACGGTATGACCCCGTCATCTGTCATATAATTTCCGCTGCAATACGTCTGCTTGATCCACGCCACATACTCAATGTTCCTCTTTCTTTGCACCTCTATGGAACTCAATCCACTGCACTCCTCTTCTACGAACAACCTGCGAGTACCAAATCAAAATTGTTAGTACTACTACATAATAAGTCCAATAAATACATATTATGAAAAAGAGAGTTCACTCACTCGACCCAACCGCCCAACTCTTCACAATAAGAAGTGTGTACAATTCAATTTGCTCCTTCTCTTCGGCTGTCAGCGTCTTCTTCTTATTCAAAGGCCCAATTGAATGAATCTTAAAGGAGAAGAGGTGTATATTTATAGGCTGAAAACTGCAAATAGGGACCGTCGGATGGTCCCTAAAGCCACTAGCCGTTGGCTTTAGGTACTGCTTGACGGTCCCAAAAACCAGTGGCCGTTGGATTTAGAGACCGCTCGACGGTCCCTAAAACCACTAGCCGTTGTTTTTAGGGACCACCAGGCGGCCCCTAATAATATTCAAAAAAATATTTTTGAATATTATTAGGGACCGCTAGGCCGTCCCCAAAACCACTTTTAGGGACCGTCGGACGTTCCCTAAAGGCCGTTTTAGGGACCTCCTGGCGGTCTCTAATAATATTCATACTTTTTTTTTTGATTTTATGGAACAATTATGGTGCCGCGTTGTTTCTTTAGCTGATAAATATCCTAATAATAGTTAAGAGAACAAAATGACAATGTTTCATGTAAATTGAAACAACATGTGATGATTAAGTGTACGTATAACGTATAATAGGTTCAACGTTAAAAACTCTCTCAATCTCATTCAATCTACTATTTAATAACTGAATTAGTAGTTTTATAATCATTTGTTACTTCAATTGACATGTTATAATGAGGTTAGTTGCTAAAAATCAAAAACGCACGGAGATCGTTCCGTAAAATAAAAAACAAGACGTATGAATATTATTAGGGACCGTCTGACAGTCCCTAAAGCCACTTATAGGGACCACTCCGGCGGTCCCTAATAATATTCACACCTCTTTTTTTAAAAAAATTGTATGGAACATTTATGGTGCCGTGTTGTTTGTTTAGTTGATAGATATCCTAATAATAGTTAAGAGACCAAAATCACAAGGTTTCATGCAAATTGAAACAATATATGATGATTAAGTGTACGTATACCGTATAATAGGTTCAACGTTAAAAACTCTTTCAAGCTCATTCAATCTACTATTAAATAACTAAATTAGAAGTTTTATAATCATTTGTTACTTCAATTGACATGTTATAATGAGATTAGTTGCTGAAAATCAAAAAACACATGGAGACCGTTCCATAAAATCCAAAAAAAAAGTATTAATATTATTAGGGGCCGCCGGGGTGGTTACCAAAAATCTTTAGGGACCGCCCGACGGTCCCTAAATTCACTCAAATAAGCGAGATTGGGGGGGGGGGGGGGGGGGGGGGGGGAGAAATTTGAAATTTCTTAAAATTCAAAATTTTCACCCTCAATACCATATATACCACCACTCTCCTATCCAATTTTTCAACACTCTTCAAAACCGCCTAACTCCAAAATTTCTCTTATCATTTTTCTCTTCCTAAATCACAAAAATAAAATCATCCAACAAAAACTTTCATTTCTTCTTTCTTTTAAAGAAACACTCTTTTTTTTTTTTTTTATAAAACAAACATACTTCTCTTCTTCTTTTTTTCTTCAATCCCAAAACACAGTCTTTCTTCTTCTTTCTTTTAAAGAAACACTCTTCTCTCTTTTTTTTTTTAAAGAAACACTGTTCTCTCTCTCTCTTTTTTTTTTTATCAAATCCAAAACACAACATTTCTTCTCTTTTTTTTAACAAATGCCAAGAAAACACCCAACAAAATGTTCTTCATTTCTTTTTCATGTGTTTGGTTTATTTTAATAACTATCATTTATTTTTTCCTTTATTTCATTATTTTCTTTTGTTTTATTTTGTTAACTTTCATTTCATTTTACTTTTTTTTATCATTATTTGTTTTATTTTTTTTCTTGTAAATGTTTGTTGCATATATTTACACGCAATTTATACAAATAACCCAATAATATTCCGAAAATTTTTCAGAATATTATTGAGTTTTTTCCTTATTCCACCGCATACTTTTAGGGACCGCTCGCATGAATATTATTGGGGACCGCTCCTGAATCTTTGAATATTATTGGGGACCGCTCGGCGGTCCCTAAAAGTCCGGCGACCGCTTAGCGGTCCCTAAAACTTCCGAAGTTATTGGGGACCGCTAGGCGGTCCCTAAAACCCTCTATATCTTTGGCGACCGCGTAGCGCTCCCTGAAATGTCCTTCTTCATTTTTGGGGACCGCTGCTTCTTCACTCTTGGGGACCGTCCAGTAGTCCCTATGTGTCTTTAGTGACCGCCGGGCGGTCCCTAATCTTGCGGTCGCGAAAAATGGTCCCCAAGATCGCAAGGCAGTGATCAAAGGGTAGGGGACCAAGGGCTGCCGCGAACGCCTTTTGGGGACCGATGGGCGGTCCCTAAAGGTCTTTAGGGACCGCGCAGAGGTCTTTAGGGACCGCCATCTGAATCTTGTAGTGGTGGTTGATATCGGGGATATGGCTATATCGAGGATGGATATCAGGGATGTATATCGGGGATATATATTGGGGTGTATGCCGAGGAGGTATGTCAGAAGTGTATGTCGAATGGTATATCGGGTGAGATATCGGGAACGAATGTCGAGTGAGTGTTCGATATCGAACATGGATATTCGATATATGAGTGAACAATGTATGTAATTAATAATGCTTACATTGATTAGCGTAGCTCGAATATATATAGACCTTGGGATGCGGGAACCGCACACGTGACTTCCACGTGAGCTGTACCATATTGAAGGTGATATTTGATATCGAAAGCTATATCGGGGTATATTTGCGATATAAGAGACCATTGGGTTGATTCTTGATGGGCTCGTCCCATGTAACTGGAATGGGCCAACCCAACACGGGAATTACTCATATCATATAGTACCCTAGTTTAGGAGTTATTATTATAAATAATAACTTATAAACTAAATTAAATTTGAATTACCAGTACTTCTTGTCCCCCAGTTCGTATGACAGAGCTCAGATACGTGAATTTTATTTAGAGCAATGGTGGACCCGCAATATAATTATCGTAGCACCGTGGTCCACATATGAATTATGAGCTAATGTCATTTGCGCCTCAAGTTGTGTGACCGAATAATATTTTGAGATTATTTCAAAACTGATTTTCATATCGAATTTATTCGATATGGAGGTTCCGACGTCGAATCTTGATTTCGATATCCTTGGCCATAAATGCGGATTCGAAAGGCCCAATGTCTATAAATAGGTGTTAAGAGAAGAGAGAAAATCATGTCCTTTAGCGAACTCGTATTTCTTTCGGCAAAGGTATGTCGAGGATTTTCAATGTCGCATTCGATATATACTTTCGATACTGCGTTGATATGGGATCTCGATATAGATTTCGACATAGTTCTCGATATAGTTTTCGATATATAGGCTTTCGATATATCTTTGGATATAGGTTTCGATATTTTTTGTAGTCATATTCGATATATCGAATATGTTTTTGAAAAATATGTGTTTTTTAGCTTATATTATGATCATCACTTGATTTAATCATTTGGCTAACCTTTTGAGTTTAACTTGTTAGATTCTGGTGATTGTGTTTGTCAAGCCTCTAAGATCTTTCACTTTTAGTCGACGTAGTTAGTCTGTGATACGGAAATGTCAAGAATAAGTGACATGAACGTGCCTTATGATACTACTGGTTTCGTTCTTGGTCTAGGGCCTCAGAATGATGATGATGGTCAGCATCATTACGACCTTGCACTCTCATCTGAGATGCTAAACATGGATTTGTTAAGGGACGATTATGCAGGTGATATCCTTGGGGACGAAGATGGTGAAGATGACAGGAATGATCCCGAGGATGGGGACGAAGAAGAGAGAGAAACTGAGGGCGAGAGACGAAATGAGTTTGTCCTGATAGATATGTCGGTGGTGAAAAAATGTAAGACCTCCATCCAATATGAAGACATGGTATCTCATGTCCCTCATCATCCTGATTACTATCGCACTGAGTACCACATCGATGGGCATGGGATCAGGTTCCCCGATCCCAGCGAACGGATACATAAACCCCCAAAGCACTTTGTCAACGACCTACGCTTCCCTATCAATCTTTCGATCATTACCATTTTGAAGAGCATCGGGGTCTATTTAGGACAGCTCTCCCCAAATTCTTTTGGTGTCATTGTAGCGTTCGTCCTGGTGGTGAATGCCTTGGGGGCGCCGCATGGCATCAATGAGTTCTAGGTTATGGCTTTGGGAACAAGAGCGAGTACTTTTACATTTTGGAGAAGAGCGTTGGAGAGTTCAAGGGTCTCTTGGAGAAATGGTCGAAGATGGAGAACTACCGATGGGCCAGTTTTGTGGGCGCCCCCAAGTGGGCTGCAGGCTTTCTTGATCTTCTGATGGAGCACAAGTATGATCATCCTACCCTTGTGCAAGAAAATGTCCTTCGTGCTGGAGGTTTGTCTCCAAGGGCCTATAACGGCCCGTATAACCTCAATAACCTCAATATAACGGCCCATATAACCTCAATAACCTCAATAAAAGTCCTGCCCTTGTAGTTTGTTTTTATGTTTTTGGAATGCATTCTGCTAGAGATTCATATCGAGTATGGTTATTTATCATGATCTATCATGCACAAGTCAACAATTTTGTCTCCAATGTTCTGAGGGTGGTCAGTGATAGCGTCCCAGACAAGGCAGAGGCCATTGCAAGGACGATCGCCGATCTAGAGGCGATGGGAAGTTATGTCATGTTTTAGCGACTAAGGTTGTAGCTGAATGAGAGGACGCCATGAGCATAACGTCAAGGCTCTTTTTGGCGATAACGCCAAATTAACGGCTGCACAGAATCAAGCCAACGAGGCTGATCTTTCTAAGAGGGAGAAGAGAAAAGTCGTAGAGGCAGAACTTCGTCGGGTCAAAGCAGAGCTCGCGCGAGTCGAGAGGGCTGTACGCAACGAGGTAATGTCTCTTTCACTTGTATTAACGATGTTTCAATTATCAGATATTCGTTAACGGTATCCCATATTGTCACATTAGGCCCCCACTCGAGAGCAGAAGTTGAACATTGTGAAGGGTTTCCTCCGGAGTAAGACCTATAAGGACATATACGTGGAAAGGGGTTTACAGGATCGAGAGGAGGCCAAAAATGCCATCATCGGTTAGGCTAGGCTGCGTAACGTCCTTAGAGAAGGGTTTGATGTTGATTCGCTCGATATGTTGCTGGGTTAGGTCAGGCAAATTATAGAAGATTCTGAATCCGATGATGACGGTGAAGACTCATGCCCAAATGATTATGGCCCAAATGATTATGCCGATATTTTGCAGTAGAAAAGCTTAGTCCTGATACATACCAATGGCGCCCCTAAGTACCCCATCTGATGTCTGTGTCTGTATTTGTTTGTTTTGTCTGTCGGATAGTAATGTGCTGAGCGTTATTCCCGCTTTTGTAATTTGAACAATTGCTTGTATGTCTATGGATTTGCATTTGTCCCTTTTTTATTGAAGAAGCATGTTTTCTCACTTGTTCCTCACTCGACGTCTTGATAAACGAGATTCTCCGCCTTCAATCTTCTTTTCTCTTGCCCTCCTTATCTCGATAGAGTGGGGATCTCTTTTTTTCTTCTTGTCCGCCTTATCTCGATGGACATGAGCTTTTTTTTCTTTTCTTTTGTCCTCCTTATCTTGATGGATAAGTGATCTTTTTTTCTTTTATTTTGTCCTCCTTATCTCGATGGATAGGGGATCTTTTTTCTTTTCTTTTGTTCTCCTTATCTCGATGGATAGGGGATCTTTTTTCTTTTCTTCTGTCCTCCTTATCTCAATGGATATGTGATTTTTTTTCTTTTCTTTTGTCCTCCTTGTCTCGATGGATAAGGGATCTTTTTTCTTTTCTTTTATCCTCCTTATCTCGATGGATAAATGATCTTTTTCTTTTCTTCTATTCTTCTTATCTCGATGGGTAGGGGATCTTTTACCCGTTAGGGTATGTTTCTGCCTTATCCAATATGATAGGAGATATTCAACCTTAATAGGTACTCTTCCCCGTATCTCGATGGATATCGGATTCACGTTCTTTTGTTGACGGAGGTGTCAGCGGATATATATGGAGAAAAATACAATAACAAATATTCATAGTCGTGATATGGGCATTGCCATATTTTTCTATCCATAGGATAGGAGATATTTTACTCGTCAAGGTATATTTGTATGTTACTTTGTAGGTTAGGTTTGTCCCTGCAAGCGCAACAATATCATAGAAGAGATATGTGTATGACGATTCAAGATAAATGTTTATAACAGATAACAGTCGAGAATTAGGTAAATCCCAGTTCGCCTACGTATCCTGTTGATAGGAGAATCAGACCGGAGTAGTTTCCCCTGTTTTAGTTACAGGCCACCCACATGGGGCAATTTAGGTAATACCTAAAATGTTCAGACATAATTAGAATTAAAAACTTAAAGAGGCAAAGGAATGGCGATACTCTGCCATTTGTTGACCCTCGTTGCCATTGACCATTGGTGTTGTGGCTTCAGTCATCCTAGATAGCATAAGAGAGGTAATGTAGCGGATCCATCCTTCTGCGTGATCAGCAATGATATCACCGATTCCACCGGGTGCGGGGAACTTCATTTTCTGATGGTACGTGGAGACCACCACCCGAATCGCAATCAAAGCTGGCCTTCCAATGATGATATTGTAGGCAAAAGGATGATCCGCAATCGTATATTGGATGTTGATAGTTCTTCTATATGGTTCTTCCCCGAATGAGGTAGGCAAATTGACATGTCTTAATGGAATCACCTCGCCTACCCCAAATGCAACCAAAAGGGTACGAATCAGCTCTATGACATTGTGGCCCAAAGCCATCTTCTCCAAAGTATGTGCAAATAAGATATTGGTGGAACTCTCGTTGTCTATTAGGACTTTTCGCACCCCGTAATTAGCGACATCAAGATTAACTATGAGAGGGAAGTCGAGTTTACCTGCTTGGATAGCCTATGGCAACAAATCCATCCAGTCCCTCCTTGAAAAATAAATGACTTCATCGGGCAGCTCCTCCAAGTCTAAAAACATCGTGAAACCAATGCACTTGTCCTCATGTAGCCCTCGGGTGATCCTCTTTCATCCATTGGTGGAGTCGGCCTCTACTGCTCCGTTATTGATCATGTTGATTACCCCCTAAAGGGTGGGTTAACTATCGCGCTTCCACGTCCGCCTGGAGCCTCAATAGATTTCTGCTTATCTCTTCGGGGGGAGGGGGATCTTTCCTCATGATCTCCTGAATCCTTGGCGTTTCAGACATATTCGACAAACTTTTCTTCGCGGATGAACCTTTCTATCTCATCCTTCAAATCTATGCACTCCTCCATTTTGTGCCCTCCCCCCCCCCCCCCCCCCCCCCGGCAATGATATTCACAATATCTCTTCGAGTGTTTCGTTCCCGGGGTCTCTTTTAATTTTCTTGGTTGATTCAGCCACTTCTTCCTATGCGCCACGACAAATACGATGAGAATGTCTTGGGTCAACTAATTGTACCTCTTTGGGGATCTATCACGCCCGTTTCTGTCTATGTTCCAACCTTCTTTCCCTTTGGAGCAGTTTTAGGCCTGATACGGGGCCTGCTTGGTAGTCATCATGTTATCTTGGTAAATATTCTTATACGCCAGAGCGTTGATCTGATCGATGGTAGGGGATTTCAGTTTGACCAACTCGGTCGCGAGCCTTTTATGGGAAGTTGCATTGAATAAAATGAGGGCCACCTGTTCGCCCTTCGGCTCATCCACTTTGAGTAATTTCTAGTTGAACCTTTTCATTAAGTCCTTAAGGTTCTCTTTCTCCTTTCTGCTGCATCGAATTCAGGTGGTTCATGCTTGTGCGCATCCTCTTCTAACTAGAGAACTAGCTCTCAAATCTTTGCCTCATCTGCCTATAACTGGCCATAGAACCGACCTCAATCCTTGTGAACTAGTCGAGGGAGGCCCCAGTCAAGGTCGTAGCCTATATCTTTGCCTGAACGTTGTCGTTAAATCGGTGTAGGTTAAGGATACCGTCTACATAGTACAAGTGTTTGCGGGGGTCACTCTTCCCATCGTACGTCTTGAGTTGAGGAATCTTTATCGCCCTTTTTCAGCACTTTAGACTTGATTTCCTCACTGAACGGGGTTAGTCTTCAGTGTCCGCTAACCAATGCCAATTTGCGGTTGACCTATTTCTTCTCCTGGTTCAAACGTTCCATCCTACTTGCTATATCTCTTATTTCGACCTTCGGGTCAGCAGCCTCTTCCAAGCGAGCTCTAGGACCCAGGCGTTCCCTCACAGATTCTGAAGTCTCATCATGCTCTCAAACTCTGGACCCCTCCCCCGGGACCTCTCATCCTGGATCCCTGGGGTTGAGGAGGTAAGTTTCCAGTACCCTAATTGATTTGGCGGGGTAGTAGTGCTTCTAACGCGACATTCAGAGTTGTTTGTACTATAGCGTTGATTTATGCTATGATCTCTTGCGAAGGACAGTGGGGTTCACGGGCACGGGCTTAGGGGCCACTAGAGGTTGACAAGGAAGCGAATCATGTTGTTGTCCAATACTAGGCTCTGATATTGGAACCTGCGGTGGGGCATTCTCTGTTGTCGAATTATAAATAACGGGTCATGTGGATCGTGATCGTGTCACCCTACGCTGCATCCTAGCATCTTCGTTTGGGAATGTGGTGTTTCCACAGACGCCGCCAGTAATTTGACAATATATCGTATATTATTGACGAAGTGCGGGATTACAATAATATGATAACAAATCTATTAAAAATCAGGTCTCCTATCACTATTGCTAGTACTAGGTAGACTTAGGTCTGAAACACCTCAAAATAACACTTGGATGCTTGGATGGATGTTGAAGATGATGTCGAATTTCTTCTATGTCGGGTATGTGGCTGATATCGGGGAGATGGCTATCGAGTATGGATATCGGGGATGTATATCGGGGCTATATATCGGGGTGTATTTCGAGTAGGTATGTCGAAAGTGTACTTCAGATGGTATATCGGGTGAGATATCGGGAACGGATCGTGGGTGAGTATTCGATATCGAATTTGGGTATTCGATATACGAGTGAATAATGTATGTAATTAATAATGCTTATATTGATTAGCATAGCCCAGATATATATAGACATCTGGATGCGGGGACTGCAAAGTTGACTTCCACGTGAGGTATACCATATCGAAGGTGATATTCAATATCGAAAGCTATATCAGGGTATATCTATGATATAAGAGAACGTTGGACTGATTCTTGGTGGGCTTGGCCAATGTAACTAGAATGGGTCGTCCCAACACGATAATTACCCATATCTGCCTCTGTTACTAAAAGTTTGCGACCACGAGTAGTTGTAAATATCATTCTGCCACCTCCAGACGATCGCAATATTGCGACAGCCAGACAATCACAAGTTGATTAAGCAGTTGCTAATGACTCTTACGTCGTTTGCAACTGCTAAGTAGTTCCAAATAACATTTAGGCCACTACAACCGCCCAACGATTGCAAATGAGCTTTACGGCAATTGCAATCGCCCAGCGGTTGCAAATTATATTCACGTATTTTTGCAACTGTTGGGTGGTTGCTAATAATATGCATGTCTTTTGCAACCGCCCGATGGTTGCAAATGACATTACCATAACTAAAAAATATATAATAATAATATTTCGATAATTTGTGAAATTATCGAAATAGTATTGTTTGTGATGATGGGTAAAGAAAGAGATGTATTTAAAACAAAGAAAATTTTAAAGAAATGATAGAAAATTATAAAAAGTGTTGGAAAGTAGTAAAGTGTTAGTAAAATAAGTAAATGAAGAAATTTTGCAATAAATGATATGAAAAAATGAATGAACAAAAAAAGAGATGAACAAAAAGTAGTATTTTCTATTCTTAGTTAATTGATAGGATAACTAACTTTTTTTCTATGTTAATTTAGAGATTCTCTTCTCTACCATGAGAATCTCAAGGAGAAGATTTTATGACTTATGGTGTTTGGTTTTCTTGTTTTTTGAGATAAGAAAAAAGTTTGAAGATTTTGTAAAGAATAGTGTTTGAAGAAAAAGTGTTGGTGATTGAATAAAACAAATGAAAAGTAAGTGGTTGAGTGTTTTTTATGAGTATAGTTGTGTTGTATTGAAAATAATGGTGAAAGAATGGTGGGTATATACAGAGTTTGGGGTGAAAGTTTTAAAGTTTTCCAAAATTTAAAAATTCCTCTGAATTTCGCGAATTTCAAGGACATAAGCGACCGCCCCACCATCACAAAAAATTCAAAATTTTTAAAATTTTGAATTTGTCTCCGTATTGCGACCGTCTGGCGGTTGCAACACCAAGACTTGCAACCGTTGTCGGTCGCAAAAACCCCATGAGTGTATTTTGCAACGCCGGGCAGTTTCAAAATCTTTGAATGTTTCTTACAACCGCCCAGCCGTTGAAATTGGTGTTTAGAGTTTAGGGTTTTGTACGATCTTGATGCATTTGTGTTTTTTAATAACTAATCTCATCAATACATGTGAATTGAAGTAATATATACTTAATACACTAGTAATTGAGTTATCAAAATACTAAAGTATATATGATTAATCAAGTTATTAATGATAGAACTATATTATGTATGTTCTACAACTAATCACACGTAGTAGTTATAATTACCTCATATGATTGTACTTTACGTTACAAAAGTAAATAAAGATGTCATTATGATATTCAATTAGTATCTCATCCAAAACATTATTTATATATATATATATATATATATGTGTGTGTGTGTGTGTGTGTGTGTTTGTGTAGGTATTATGTGCATCGTCATTATATTTAGTTAGAAGTGTTATTATGCACCGTCCCCCATAAATGATGCTTGTATGTGCAAAGAAACCTATGATTTGGTTAATTTAATTTCTTAGTAGCCATTATTGTTGTAATTAACAATAATACAAAAGACACGCCTTTCATTAGCATGCGAAATGCGTAATTTCAAACATGAATATTATTGACAACCGTTGGGCCATCACAACTCTCACACTATTGCATCCGCCCGGCGGTCGAAAACAACCTTTTGCAACCGTCAGGCGGTCGCAATGTGTAATGGCTAGTTATTTTTGCGACCGCTTGGCGGTCGCAAAGCCTAACATCTAGTCACTTTTGCGACCGCCTGGCGGTCACTGATCCTAACGGCTATGCGTTTCAACGACGGCCAGACGGTCGCAAAAGGATGTTACCGTTGTATTTTGCGACAACCTGACGGTCGCGAAAGGGTTTTCCCCCTATAAATACCCCCCTCATTCACTTTGAGAATTCATTCCATTCTTTCACCTTTTGTTAACGTACCCACGATATTTTCTTTATCAGCTCATTTATTTTATTTTTTTTGCGATAATTTGTTATTGTAATGAGTGCTAACTTTTTTTTATTTATGTTGTTTGATAATAGTAATTGTCGTAAATATAATGAGCGTAGCCGTGGTGAACACAACAATATTTTCAAAAGTCTACTACGCTTCAACAAGTAAGTTTATATTTTACTGTGTTGCTTCGTGATGCTTATGATCTATACCATGTATATCACGTTTTAAATTGAAACCTTTTTAGTAGTATAAATTATAATTAGTTGCTTTTTGCTTTGAAATTTAGATAAATTATGGTTTATTGCGCCGGTAGATCTTGGATGTACGATAGATTCGATAACATGTTATTTGCAAGATAATTTTGTTGTTCGGGTTTGCACGTTCGTAGAATACGCTTCGCAACAAAAGGACCACTTAGATCTAAACAATAGTATTAGGTGCTTGTGCAAAAAATACAACAATGTAAAGCTTTTTGACTGAAACGTAGTCCGTGATCATCCTCATAAGTCGTGATTTACGTATCAGTATTGGGTTTGAGTGTTTCATGGGGAGGAGGGGAAAAGGGCATCTCCATCGTATCTAGTCAACTCACACAACCCACCACCCGCTAATATTCACGATAGTCATGTCCACGTTGACAATTCGTCTAAAGAAGTAGTCGTGGATGCATATGGGGGTCAGTTTGATGAAGAAGAGGTGCGTAGCAAAGATCCGAATCCCGATGGGAGAGAGTTCTACAATTTGATGCATCTAGGAAATGTCAAGATGCATAGTAAGAAGGATAAAATTGTCCTACAGTGGGTTGCTGAGTGGTTGACGTACAAGACCATGCACAAAGTTAGTAATGCCGATTCCCTTAAGTTTTTAAGGTTGTCTAAAGATGGTATAGACCCAGACTTGTTCGAGGGAAAACCTGTTGTTGCAAACAATATCTATAAACAACTAAAAAAATGTGGTGAAATCAGATTACTATTTTTGGTTTGATATTCGAATCGAGAATCGTTAGGAGAAACAATAGAGGCACATATCAACATTTCACCCCCCCCCCCCCCCCCCCCCCCAAAATTAAGTCCCATTTGGGTTGTTCTAAATGGACGGCATAGATCAACTTATGATGCAACTTTGAAAAATCATATGTACCTGTGTCGTGTAGTTAAGTGTCGAACACAACACATAGGAAGAATTTGTTTTAGGAATCTGTTTATTCTTAACACATCTGGATGTTTCTAAATATTGGTGCTATTTGTAAGAAGAGAATTCCAAGGACACTTTGCGAGCTCTTGCAGTATTGCGACTAGCTGCCATAGACCTGACTTGAAGTGTGATGCAATACACTTTTGTTTTATTGGGGAAATATTATCGAGTAATGAAATTGTTTTAGAATTTACTATTTAAGCATTGAGACCTAATAGTTAATTAAAATTATAAATGAGTCCAATTGAGATTTTCGGCTCATTTGAGTGAGCCTAATTGTGTATATGTGTGATTGTGAATTATTTTATACAATAAGTTGGAGTTTATTTATTTAATTATTTAAATAAGTAATACGAATTAAAAATATTCATATTTTGATATTTAAAATCACACACTAAATGATTGATTTAATTTTCTTATTAAATTAGTGGCGATATTGATTGAGTCAAAATGCTTATTTAAATTTCTGAATTAAACTAGGGTCATTTTGAATTCAGTCAAAACAAAATAAATTCTTAAATTGATTGTTGACTGGCTTTACACTTTTCTTTGCGTATAAAGAAGGCGTTTGGTCAAAAGTGAAAATTATACGAAAAAAAGAAAAGGAAAAACTTTTTTTTTCAACATACATATCATACACATTTCAGAGTTCAGCAAATACTTTTCGTGTTCGACTGAGGAAGCAGTATTGCCCTTCACTTGTTGCTTCGTGTGATGGATGTTGTATCTTGTGAGGTCATTGCTATCTGAGGGCATGAAATTGTAGCCAAAAAATTGATCTTAAGGGGAGGAGGTTAAACTTCCAACTCGCCCATTATGCTATACGAAATTTGATTCAGTTGTTGAGAGGTCCAATTTTATCACTTGTTGTAATTTCTGTTAAAAGTATGCTATTATTTGTGTAATCGTGTAGCTTGTTCTATATAATCGTGTATATATGTTTATGTTTATATATATCGTGCATGCACAATACTGGTTTCCAATATAAATTCTGTTCCTTTAACCATTTGCCCTTTTCTTGTAGTAAGAGGCATATTATCGAGTGAAAATGAGAAAATAGTGCTATTTTCCTGTTAGGAAGACATAAATCTACATACAATATAAAATATTGACAGAACAAGAAATTAATAAAATATCCTTAAAGAACACCCGCCAGCGTGTGGCCGTCATATTAGTTTTTTTTTTTTCATTTTAGGAAGTAAAAAGGATCTAGTGATATAATTTAAAAAAGAGAAAATTACAGAATAGCCAAACTTTGACGATTTTGCACATGTATGACTTAACTTTGAATTTTTGTACTTGGGTATCTCAACTTTCTTTGGGACAACACCGTCGTATCTCAATTATTAAAAACTGAAATTCGGGCAAATTCAGGTAGAAAAAAATCACTTTTCGACCAAGTGATGTAATTAAAAAGGGTAAAAGGGTGAGATCACCTCAACAACTAATAAGGGAGGAACAATTGAGATACTCAAGTGGAAAAATTTAAAGTTCATACATGTGCAAACAGATACAAGTGTACGACTAATTTGGTAGAATCGACTTAGTTAATAACTGAAGCAAAACTAATAGGGTCGTTGAAAATGATTATGTCAAGATGTTAAAGCTCTAAATTCATATTTTCAACAATCCCATGGTTTCTAACCGCATGAATGTCCATTTATAAGAGTGACGAGATATATATTAATTATCAATTTCTCATTTTATTACACTTCATTTGCACATATTGTTAATTTCATATAGAGTAATAAATTTTATTTGGTATATTATTTAATAGAGGAATACGATTCAATAATTTTTTTTTCATTTATGGGATAAGTTATAGAAAGAAACACAAGTTATTTTAAAATAAATCAAAACATTAGAAACTCGTTTAACATAGCTCTGAAACACGGTCAATTAGCCTAAACAACATACAACCAATGAGTCGGGTCATATCCAATTTTAGAGCAGACTTAGATTAAGGTTATGTATAAATTTGTATCCAACTCAAAATACTGGGCATTCTGCACCTCAATTGAGAGTTAACTTACATGGCCAAATCAATGATATTAGATTAACAAGAAGTAATGAAATAAGCATATATTTGTAATATTTGTGATATGAGCTTTCTAATCACGAAATCAAACAAAATCTTGGTTGAAAAAACAAGTAGTTGGAAGCTAACGTGTACATGATTGTGACTGCACATACCGTAGTTATAAATACATTCAGATGTCCATGTATGTTAGGACCGAATTTTTGGTCTAATTATTTGTTAATTAACTTAGTTTAATCAATTGATTATTGATTATGTTTTGAGAATAATATTTAGAGAAAATTACATAATCATTTAACCTTGATGGTTTTTGCACATGTATGGCTGAACTTGAATATTTGCACTTGGGTATCCCACGAGACAACATTAATGAGCGCCCATTCGAATCATTGAAGACCGTCAAGTTGCTACCTCCTATACACCTCAAATTCCTATAAATAGAGAAAGAATTCTCATTTGTAGAGGACTCAAATTCAAATAATTCATTTGTTTCTAAATATCTATAAGCAATATAGCAATCTATAATTCTTTCTCTTTTTCACATATTAAGGGACTTCAACGCGAAAATTCCTTCGTACAAACTCTTGCATTCAAATACTTTCTTTCCACGAATTACGGAAATTGCGTTCCAAACCACGTCTCTCACAATAATCTTAAAATTATTCAATCTGGTTAATTTCGTGTTATCAATAACTATATTGCAATTTAAATATGCGAGCTAGATCCCCAACAATAAATTAAACACCTTTGTCACAGAAAAATTAATTGTGCATACTTTTCAAATCTTAGTTAAGTATGACATGTTTTTGTTATTACAATTGTAATTGATAGACGCATTGCTGATAAGAACGATCTCTTTTTATTGGGAATTTGTTATAGATGGAATGACCCCACCATCATTCTAAAGTTATTATTGCAGATAATTGTTTCAACGTGTCACCAACAGTTTGGATATTTTGGGAAGATTTTTGACATCTTTTCTTTTTCTTTTTAAAAAGAAGATTTTTGACATCTTTTCTTTTTCTTTTTAAAAAGAAGATTTTTGACACTGGAATTTACTAAAATGGATTAACTAGTGCTGATGGGAGGGCACGATAATCCATTAAACTATTAGTATATGTAGGGGTCTATGTTCATTGACTTGTATGAGGTGTCGTCCTCAAACAATCCTGAAATCAAAATGTCATCTCCAATTCGATGAAGTCCAGTTGTTTAAAGATTAGAAAGGTTCTAGGTAAAATATAAATAAAGAATAGAAGTGGAAGCATTGAATTATTATATAAAACAAATTAAAGAGCATATGAGTGCCTTGATGATGCATATATATATATATATATATATATATATATATATTAAGTTAAGTTAATACAATAGTCACTAGCTAACCGATCAGTTCTTCTTTCTTTAAAATTCTTCAAATATTATTTCCTTACAATTTCTGAACTAATTAGGGATTTACGCCTTCGAATTGGATGGAAAGTATTGTCATATGGATGAAATTTTCTCACTGCAAATTGATGAAGAGTTTGTTTCCCTTTCAGAGAAATATAAACAACTGTTTCAAGTTGAAAGGAATATGTTGCTCATCTTTTCTATTTTTATTCAAATCGATATCATATTATCATTAACTAGACATGGAATTATTTTAATTTTCTCATCGTGGTAAACGATTTTCATGGCCCTCTTAACTCTATGATATATATATATATATATATATTATTTTAAGACACAAATATTTTTGCTTGTATCCTCTTGTTAGATTAGATGCATTCATATTGTATATGCGAATCTTGATAAATATTCTTAAATATATAACTTTATATATTTTACCTTATTAAGTAAGTTGTTAACCATCTGTTAATTAACTAATTAACAGACTTCTATTATTAGTAAAAATATAGCCGTTAAAAAAAAAAGGAGTTTGTATATAAAGAGAGCCCGCTCCTGCTCTATCAATTTAGTTAGTTAGATTTTTCTTTTTCAGAGATCAAAACACACCTCTTGTGTGTGCGATTCTCACACACAAATTCACCATTGTAAATCTTTCGATTCAATTCAATAAAAGCTCGATAATGTTGTTCCTTTCAATGGCGAATTATGATTTCAATTCTTGTTGTGGTATCATTCACCTGGTTTAGATCGTTCCGCTGTGCTAATTGTTACTTATTTTTGTTCGATTTCGAATCTGCGAAGTTAGGGTTCATAATTTTCCCCCAATTTCGATTACTTTCTGTTGATTTCTGCAAATCCTGAACAATGTCTGGTTCAGATGCTGCAACCTCTTCTACTACTGTACCTAGTGCTACTGTTACTAAGAATCCTTGTGAGGATTCGAATTATGTGTATTACTTGGGGTCACATGATTTCACACGTTCTACAATAGTTTATGAACTCCTTAATGGTGAGAATTATATTACATGGACTAAAGATATTGAGATGGCACTCACTATTAAAAACAAGATTTGCTTCATTGATGGTACTCTTCCAATCCCTAATAATGATCTAGTGTTGAGAAACTGTTGGTTCAGAGCCCAACAGTTTGGTTCTTTCTTGGCTACATAGGGCTGTGACAAGTGATATAAGGAAGACCGTGATGTACTTCAAAACTGCTATTGAGATTTGGGAATAGTTGAAAACTAGATATGATAGGTCTGATGGTTCTAGGGTGTTTCAACTCCAAAAGTCTTTGTCCACCATCTCTTAAGGTTCCATGGCAATCACTGCTTATTATAATGCTTTTAGAGCCCTGTGGGATGAGTATGTGAACTATAGACCAATCATTACCTGTGCATGTGGATTGTGTGTTTGTAACATGAAGAAACAGATGATGGATCTTCAACAGTCAGACTGTGTTATGTTCTTCTTGGTGGGCCTCAATGATTCCTTTACTGCCATAAGGAGTCAAATCCTCATATACTCCCCTTTGCCACCTCTTTCAAGAGTGTACTCAATTCTACTTCAAGAAGAGAATCAGAAGAATCTTCACTTGAGCAGCATCTCTTCTGATCCTCTGGCTATGTTCACTAGAGCAAGGGGAACTTCAAACACTGGTCCTACTGCCCAAAATCAATTCAAGAAGGGAAAAGATAAGAAAAAGCACAAATGCACCCACTGTGGCTTTGAGGGACACACTGTTGATGGGTGTTTTCAGCTTATTGGATATCCCCCTGGATGGGATGGTCCAACTGGTAAGAGACATCCATCCTCCCAGAACAACACCTCAGCCAATCTTGCATCAACACATGGAGCTTCTACTTCTCAAACTGCTCCTTCCACTCATTCTGATCCCAGCCAGCTGTTGTTTGAGCAGTTTCTAGCATTTACCAGGGTTCAGGGTGCAGTCTCATCCACCACAGCTCCATCCTTTGCAACAACAACTACTGCTATGTCAGGTATCAACTATTCTTGCTTGTCATCCATTAGCCTGACAGGTACACCCAATGGTAGGCCTTGTTTTCTTGACACAAGAGCCACATATCACATGATCTGTGATCCTCACCTATTTACTAATGATGCCAAGCATGTTATGGTTCCTGTTTCCCTCCCAACTAAACACACAACGCATGCCAAGTTATGCACATATATTCCTCTCACTTCTCCACTGTTTCTGAAAGATGCATTATATGTACCAGAATTTGACTATAACTTGATTTCTGTTTCAAAACTAACCAAGTTTTCCAATGTCTGCTTAACATTCTTTTCTGATATCTGCTTAATTCAGGATCCAATCTTGAGGAAGACGATTGGTTATGCTAAAGAGAAGAATGGTCTTTACGTTTTTGCTTTACATGATTTTCTAAATAAGAGTGCCCCTAATATTCCGTTTTCTACTCACTGTAATGTTGTCTCAGTAGATAAAACTCTTTGGCACTCAAGGCTTGGGCACCCTTCTCATGAAAAATTGTCCTGTATCCCTGCTTTGAATTCAATAAAACATCATTCTGCTACATTGTGTGATACTTGCCATTATGCAAAACATAAAAGATCTGTTTTTCCTGTTAGCATTACTTCATCTCAGTCAGCTTTTGAACTTATACATTGTGATGTTTGGGGTCCATTCTTTACTCCTGCTCATGATGGTTGTAGATTCTTATTAACTATTGTTGATGATTTCACCAGAAATACTTGGGTATATTTTATGAAGCATAAATCAGAAGTGCAGTCTCACTTAGAACAATTCTATCTTCTCATTGAAAATCATTTTAACTCCAAAATTAAAACTTTAAGGAGTGACAATGGTACTGAATTCTTAATGAAAGAATTTTATGCTAAGTATGGCATTTTGCATCAGACTAATTGTGTGGAAACTCCACAACAGAATGTCTTAGTTGAGCGCAAGCATCAACATCTACTTCAGGTAGCAAGGTCACTAAAATTCGAGTCCAACATACCTCTTAAATATTGGACCTACTATATAGCCACTGCAGCATTTTTAATTAACAGATTGCCTTCTGCAGTGCTTCAGAACAAAACTCCATTTGAGATGTTGTTCAAAAGGGCACCTGATTACTCTATCTTAAGAAATTTTGGTTGTCTTTGCTTTGCTTCAACCCTTAGTGCACACAGACATAAATTTGCTGAAAGAGCTCAGAAATGTATCTTTCTTGGTTACCCAAAAGGTACCAAAGGATATCTTCTTTTAAACTTGAAAACTAACAAGACACTCATCTCAAGAGATGTCACTTTCTATGAAAAAGAGTTTCCTTTCAGGTTACAAGATCCCTCTACTCAACAACTGCATACTGGAGAACAGAACCAGCTCAGTTTTTGCACTGATCCTTTCATCTTTCCAATTGAAGTCACTCACATTGAAGAAGTTCCAGTTGCAGTGCTTCCAAAACAGCAACCAATCAACAATGGACCTCCTAGTCCTGAGGATATACAGTCTCAAGTTCACACTTTTGATCTTCAAATTCAACAACATGACACACTTCAAGAGTCTCTAAGCAGTTATGACAACAATGTTGCGACCACCCAAACAAGTATTCATGTATCTCAAACTTAAACTGATCTTACTGTTGTGCCTATCACAAGAAAATCCACTAGAAATCCTAAACTTCCTGCTTATCTAAACTCATATGATTATACTCTACCTTCATCTATTACTAAGAATGCTCTTTGTTCTGTAAGATATCCAATAGAACATCATCTGTCCACTGAAAGATTATCTACTTCTCATGCTACTTTCACTACTTCTGTCTCTACCATCACTGAACCTAAAACCTTTAATCAAGCAAACAAGTCACTGGACTGGCAGTTAGCTATGAATAAGGAAATAGAAGCACTTGAAAAGACAAACACATGGGTTCTCACTTCACTACCTACTGGGCAAAATTATGTTGGTTGCAAGTGGGTTTATAAAATAAAATTGAAAGCTGATGGCTCTATTGAAAGATATAAAGCAAGACTAGTGGCCAAGGGATACACTCAGGAAGCTGGTCTTGATTACTTTGACACATTTTCTCTAGTTGCTAAACTCACAACTGTGAGAGTTTTACTTGCAGTTGCAGCTTCAAAGAATTGGTTCTTGCAGCAACTGGATGTCAACAATGCATTTCTCCATGGAGATCTTGATGAGGAAATTTACATGACTCCTCCTCCAGGGTACTTACAGCCTAATGACAGAAGGGTTTGCTTATTGAAGAAGAGCTTATATGGTTTAAAGTAGGCTTCCAGACAATGGTTTCACAAATTGACAACTTGTTTAATCAAATTTGGCTATACTCAGTCTATCTCTGACTCATCTCTATTCATTAAAGCTACTGATACTTCATTTACTGCATTATGTATATATGTTGATGATATTATCCTAGCAGGAAATAATCAACAAGAAATAAATGAATTGAAGTAGAAACTTGACAAAGAGTTCACTATAAAGGACCTTGGTCCTCTGAAATACATTTTTGGCATTGAGATTGCGAGAAGCAAACAAGGAATATGTATTTCCCAAAGGAAACATGCACTGGATATAATCTCTGAAGCTGGTTATCTGGGATACAAAACCTTGCAACACACCCATGGATTCATCAACCAGACTTAAATCTAATGATTCCACTCCACTATCTAATCCTACTGTTTACAGGCGCTTAGTAGGAAGATTGCTGTATCTAACAATAACTAGGCCTGATCTTAAATTTAGTATTCAATCCTTAACTCAATTCATGTCTAATCCTATTGTCTCTTATCTTGCAACAGCTCACAAAGTCCTTAGATATATAAAATCAGCTCCTGGCAAAGGTGTCTTCCTTCCTGCCTCCTCTGATATTCACATTAAAGCCTTTTCAGATAGTGACTGGGCAGCTTGTCATGACACTAGAAGGAGTGTCACTGGATATGCAATCTACCTTGGAGACTCCTTGGTCTCTTGGAAGGCAAAGAAGCAACCAACAATTGCAAGGTCCAGTACTGAAGCAGAATATAGAGTTGTTGCAACAACCACCTGTGAAGTGCTCTGGCTGATAAACTTACTCAAGGATCTTCACATTCCCTAGCAGAAGACTACTCTTCTCTTTACAGATAATAAGAGTGCCTACTGCATTGCCATTAATCCAGTGCATCACGAGAGAACTAAGCATATACAAATTGACTGTCACTTTGTTAGAGAGAAGGTCAAAGTGGTTTGTTGAAGGTTGTTCACATCTCAAATGATCATCAAATTGCTGACATTCTTACCAAGCCTCTCTCCCTCCATTCTCCAATATTATCTCCAAGATGGGCATGATTAACGTACATGCACCTCTTGAGGGGGGCTCTTAAATATATAACTTTATATATTTTACCTTATTAAGTAAGCTGTTAACCATCTGTTAATTAACTAATTAACAGACTTCTATTATTAGTAAAAATATAGCCGTTAGAAGAAAAAAGGAGTTTGTATATGAAGAGAGCCCGCTCCTGTTCTATCAATTTAGTTAGTTAGATTATTCTTTTTCAGAGATCAAAACACACATCTTGCGTGTGCAATTATCACACACAAATTCACCACTGTAAATCGTTCGATTCAATTCAATAAAAGCTCGATAATGTTGTTCCTTTCAATGGCAAATTATAATTTTGATTCTTGTTAAATATCTTTGATGTGCAATATTCTTATCATTTAGAAACACTCGAGCTAACCACGTCAACAAGAGAAGGCATGTCCACAATCAGAAATGTGATTGCCTTCAACCCCACCAGCTATCAACTTAATAAAGATCATTGCCAACTTGACAACTTTCAACTCTACGATGTCCTCTGTCAAATATATGAACCAATGGCGACAACTCAACAAAGCCTCCATACTAGATAAAAAACGTAGTAGGAGTTTCTCCAAATTTGTAGGCATGAATGATTGTGCTAATTAAGAAACCAGCCACATATATATTCATACAAAATTAAATCAAGGTACGTCATGCTTAACTTTTTGAATTACTAGTATTTGCCATCGATGTCAATTCTAACAACAAATACTGTCAAATCAACATCATGCCTTATCATTTTGACTACAACTCTAGTCAAATTGATAGAGAAATTTGTCATTTTAGCAGAGAACTCTTTTATCTCGATCGTGCCTTAGCTTGATTAGTGGTTACTATATTTCACCCATTATACTTAGGCATTAGAGACATATATTGGGTTAGTCTCGACCTGATTCATGTATCGTACCTGAATGCATGTGTATTTGGATTTTAAGTTGTAAAAGACTCCACACAACTTTGAATTAGTTTGACATGAACAAATGATAATAAGCTTATTTTCACCGTGACAATGTATTATTATTATTGAAAGGTGAAAGTTCATGTGCAGGAATAACAATACTCATTATTGGATTAATTAATAGTTTCATGGTCATTGCAACATTATACAATAATGTATAAGATTGGTCTGTGGTGGAGGCATATGATGTAAATCATTTTATTTTGTTTTTTGTTGTCCTCATTCAACCGTTTCAATATCAGGTGAGTCCAGAGAGTCCCCACCTCTCTGCCACAAATATCCAACTGCGCACATTGGCACCTGCGCCGCTCATGCCTCCATGTGCCCTGCTAGTACCCACCCCGCCACCCTATCCCCTACCATTGGCCCATTAACATAGACATACTATATATATATATATATACATAGCAATCTCACCACATACGTGTATAATATAAATAATAAATAAATATACATTTATATGATATTAGACATAGCATGAAACAAAAGAGCCACTTTGTTTTTTAACATTTAAAAGAGCCACTTTTAGAAATTAGAGTTGTCGCATATAATACATGCTACCATCTTTTTGAGTCATTGACCAATGATGCCTCTTTCTTCACTAGGTGCGTGCCCACTATAACACTGTTGATGTCTTGAATCTTGTGGCTAGCCTACTTTTGGCCTATATATATACTATTAAACATATCTATAATATTATTACTTATATATATGTGTAATATTAAAAAGGGATAATTACAGCTACACCCCTTGAGGTTTGGTGTAATTACAAAGACCTCCCCTGAGGTTTGAGTAATTACAATGACCTCCCCTCAATTGTAAGGGTTGGTTACAATTACACCCCCTGAGGTTTGGTGTAATTACAAAGACCTCCCCTGAGGTTTGAGTAATTACAATGACCTCCCCTCAATTGTAAGGGATGGTTACAATTACACCCCCTGAAGTTTGGTGTAATTACAAAGACCTCCCCTCAGGTTACAATATTATTTTTAAAAATAATATAAATAACAAAAATACTAAAAAATATATTAAAAATAATTTTATTTTGCTTTCGGTATTTTGGAATTTTTTTTAGTAAAAAGCCCCCATTTGTTATATATTTACATAAAATTATATATTCACTTAAAAAAGCTAAAACATAAACAAAAAAATTACAAAAATATTTACTTATTAACTAATTAAATAATTTTCTGTCAATTCTAAAATATAAGCTCAAAAGAGTCATGTTGTATATTTATAATTTTGTAGATACATATAATTTTATTTTTAAACTTTTAACAAACTTAAAATGGAGATTAATATAATATATTTCTCAATTTAAAAATATATTAACTTTTTCTTATATATATTTAAGTTTGTAATAAACCTAGACTAATTGAGTGATGTGGAATCAATTTTTATTTTCTAAATATAAATAAATTTTAAATATAATATAAAATAGAAGATTTAATGAAAAAAATCAAAAATATCATTTTTTAAAATTATTAAAAAAATAAACAACAAAATAAGTCAAAAATACACAAAAAAGAATTATCAAGGAAAAAAAACTAAAAAAAATTCCAAAATACCGAAAGCAAAATAAAATTATTTTTAATATATTTTTTAGTATTTTTGTTATTTATATTATTTTTAAAAATAATATTGTAACCTGAGGGGAGGTCTTTGTAATTACACCAAACTTTAGGGGGTATAATTGTAACCATCCCTTACAATTGAGGGGAGGTCATTGTAATTACTCAAACCTCAGGGGAGGTCTTTGTAATTACACCAAACCTCAGGGGGTGTAATTGTAACCAACCCTTACAATTGAGGGGAGGTCATTGTAATTACTCAAACCTCAAGGGAGGTCTTTGTAATTACACCAAACCTCAAGGGGTGTAGCTGTAATTATCCCTATTAAAAAATCAACTTATTACCGCTGTCAACTACTAGCCCGGTAGTACTTGTCCAGGTTGCTTCTGTCTTGCCGTTGGTAGTTTTTTCACTGTGTCAGATGATATTACTCAACTGTTCACCAAGTCCTAGGTCAAAATTCCTACTTAATTACAAGGTATTTTAGTCAGTTCATTGAATCGAGACACTTTGAACGACAGATATATGGGTAATAATCTAAGAGATAATAACTTTCTCGACATTTTGGCTAAGATCAAGTGTATTATCTGTTCTTATGAGTTTAATATTTTATGAGTTTAATATCTGATATGTAGACCGTGTAAGATATGTGGACCATTGACTTACACGATATTAAATTTATTTTTTGAGGGGAGAGTCCATCACAATAGCTTGTTATTGGGACTCTGGAGCGTCACCTTGGCCTTGCACTATTGCCTTGGCCTGGCGCACCCCACCCATTTTGACAAAAAAAAAAGAAGAAGAGATAATTATAGTTACATTTTATGAGGTTTTGTGTAATTAAATTACAAAGACCTTCCTTGAGATTTGAGTAATTACAATGACATCCCCTCAATTGTAAGGGATGATTACAATTAAACCCCCTCAGATTTGGTGTAATTACAAAGACCTCTCCTTAGGTTTGTATAATTACAATGACCTCCCCTCTAACTAGTAATTGTATATGAATTTCCAACTTTGCCATTGATCAATTATAATGTTTACATAAATTTAAATGCCTTGTTGAAAAGACTTGATATTTATTTAATTTCAAGAGCTTGCATGTAATATTAAATAAATTAATTACTAAATACAAAAGTGTTAAAAATACACTAAATTAATTATAATTATTCTCACATATATTTGATTTTATTGCTCTTATAAAAAAAATCATTACTCAATATTTCTTGACGAGAAAAATATATTGGTGCGAGAATAAATGATAAACACTAATGTCATAGTGGTTGAAAATATTGATTGTAATTTTATATTACAACATAATTTCTTTAATAATTTTTTTTTAAATGTAGTATCTGTACTTTCAAATAATTGTTAGGAATGTCTTTCAAACTACGCTTAAAACTATTTGTAATTAAAGAAAATATCTTGTAATATAAAATTAAAATTAATATTAATATTTTCTATCACTATTGACATAATGTTTTATCTTTTATTCTCGCTTCAATAAGGTTTTCTTTTCGTTAAAAAATAATGAGTAACAAAATTAAATTTATGTGAGAATGAATAAAATTAATTTAGTGTATTCTTTAATATTTTTTATTCAGTAATTAATTTATCTAATAATACATTCAAGCTCTTGAAATTAAATATAATATCAAGTACTTTCAACAAGACAATCAAATTCATTTAAACAATAGAATTGATCAAGAGCAAAGTTGAAAATGCATTTATAATTACTAGTTAGAGGGGAGGTCTTTGTAATTACACATAAGCTCATGGGTTGTAATTGTAATCATCCTTACAATTACTTGTTAGAGGAGAGCTCAATGTAATTACTCAAACCTCAGGAAAGGTCTTTGTAATTACACCAAATCCCAGGAGGTGTAACTATAATTATCCCATAATCTAATGATGGTTCTGACTTTTTCCTTTTTAACCTTATATGCTATAAGTCTATAACTCATAATACATGCATTGCAAAGAAGGTCAAATGATCGCATGTTTATTAGTCTAATAATATATTTTTACTAATAAATGAATATGTTATTGGGCGAAAGCTACATCGAATTAATAAAGTAAAAAAATGGTGCTAGCATTAAATCAATTTATTGATTTCACATCTAATTAATAGTACTATTCAATATTTATCTTTTAAAAAGTAAAATTTGTGGCTAATTCCCTTTAAGATTGTCAAACAATTTTTTATATGAATGCAATGAATAGGAAAAATAGTATGTGACTTTTATAAATTTGTAATATTTGAAATACAATTGTATATTAATTTTAATGGATATAATTGTTAGATTAAATTAATTGTTTTCAAAATTCTTAAAAGATTAAATATGATAAGAACTTTTCTGCCGCATGCACCGTTTCGAAAAAAAGAAAAAATTACTGCACTCTATCCGTTAGTTTGTTTGGAACAAAGAGCACCTTTTCAAATGGGTGCATTAATTCTTGATTAGTTGACTATTAAAAATTAATCTTGTTTCCTATATGTTAAGCATGGCAATTCAACGGAACAGAGAGTAAAATATCATCTTTTGCTCCTTACAATTTCTGCATAAATCTGTTGTCCCATAATCTGCCAGAAAAATACTTTCTCATATATATATATATATATATATATATATATATATATATATATATCCAAAAGAGTGTTTGTGTATATATTCTTTGGGGTGCAGCCTATTGAATAGAATTAATTGAGCTTGTATCCTGGGAACGATTTAATCTCCAAGAAGGCACCTGCATAGTGGGGAGATTGTTGTTCTTAAGAAAGTATCTTGAGTGGTATGACTGCCCAGTTTGATTTCCATATTATATATCTTTCTGTATTTTACTTTTGGAGTATTTTCCCAACAAGTTAAGAACAACAATTCTTCAAAATGGGTTTGCCATCTCCATTCAAAATGCCAACACAAGAAGTGGAAAAATTGGAGCTCTTCGATGGTCCGAACGTCAACCGTTGGCTGCAACAAATTCACTTTCTACTAACAATGCAGCGTGTTGCTTATGTACTTCAAGTTGCATATCCGGAGAGTACGAGAGAAGATGGTTCATACTCAAAAGAACAAATCAAGTGGCTGGAAGATGACTACATATGCCGATGGATGATTTTGAGAGCAATGTCAAATGGGTTGTTTGATGTATTTTGGCACTACGCCACATCATTAGAATTATGGAATGCTCTTGTTGCGAGAAACATAACAGAAGATGCCGGGCATAGAGCATATCGTATCAACAAATATGTGGAATTCAAAATGGTGGATGATAAACCAATCATGGATCAAGTTCAAGAAATGGTTCGTATTGCTCAAGAGATTGCAGCAGTAGGGGAACCGATGACGGAAAATTTTCAAGTCTCAACTATCATCGGAAAACTGCCTCCCTCGTGGAAAGATTATTGAAAATTGTTGAAGTGCAAGCGTGGGCGTCAAACTTTGGAGGAATTGCTTCAACATATACAAATTGAGGAGCAAGCACTTTTGCGTGACAAATTCGAGGAGGAACAAAACCGGGTAAGAGGTTCCAATTTAAATTCTGATAAAGTAAGTTTAATTGATGTTTCTATGAATAAAACTGATACATCTAGTCCTAGCAATAAATCTGAAAATCCGAAGATGGCTAACAAGTAAAAGGAAAAAACTCATTTCAAATATGGTAACAAATTCAAGAAAAGAAAAAAATAAAAAAACATGAGTCTAAGCAACGAGGTCCTTGTTTTGTGTGTGGAAGAACTAATCACAAGGACGCGCAGTGCCGTTACCGCAAAAAAGCAAAACAACAATCAAGAAAATAATCATGTCGAGGAAGAACAACTGTGGCTATGATATCGGAGATATTCATGGTTGTTTCAAATGATGGATGGTGGATCGATTCCGGTGCTACATGCCATGTCACATCACACTAACATATGTTCAAGACTTACAAGAAAATGGAAGACAATAATAAGTTATACATGGGAAATTCAGCCACATGCGAAATAGTTGGTCGCGGTACGGTGGAGTTGGAACTCTCTTGGGGGAAGACCTTAACCTTGAAAAATGTTCTTCATGTACCAGGCATTAGAAAGAGTTTAATTTCTATTTTCTTGTTAAGCCATCAAGGAATTCGTGTTGTGTTTGAAACCGATAATATGATCCTATCTAAAAATGGGAGGACAAGATGTATCTTCTAAGTGTTGCTAATAAAGGTATAATGCATTCTTCTTATGTTTGTGACTTGAATAATATTTGGCATTATAGGCTAGGCCATATTAGTAGCAAAACAATAAATAGAATGGCAAAGTATGACTTAGTTCCTAAATTTAATAAGACCTATTTAATTAGATGTGATCCTTGTGCACAACCAAAATTACTAAGGGGTCTTTTAAATCTGTAACTAGAAATTCGAATTTACTTGATTCAATGCACACTGATGTATGTGATAATAAAGAAATTGAAACAAGAGGTGGTAAAAGATATTTTGTAACCCTTATAGACGATTGCTCTAAGTATACTTATGCATATTTACTTAGATCTAAAATTGAGGTCTTTGATACTTTTAAAGTCTATAAATCTGAAGTAGAAAATCAACTGGGAAAAAATATTAAGGTTTTAAGAAGTGATAGAGGAGGTGAATATATGCCAAATAAATTTGATAATTTTTGTGCCGAAAATGGAATTATTCACCAAACTAGTGCACCATGAACCTCCCAACAAAATGGTGTAGTGGAACGAAAAAATAGAACTTTGATAGAGATGGTTTATACTATGTTATTAAGTTCTTTTTTACCAACTAATTTATGGGGATAAACCTTGTTATCATCAAATCACATATGTAATAGGGCTTACATAAAGGTTTTTATAAAACTCCATATGAACTTTGGAAAAATAAAAAGCCTAATCTAGAATATTTGAGAGTTTGGGGTTGTCTTTCTTTTGCTTTGGATACTTCCTTAAAGAGAAATAAAATGAATCCTAAAGGGATAAAGTCTATTTTTATTGGATATGCTAGTAACAGTAAATCATATAGATTTTTAGACTTGTGAATTAATGTTGCATTTGAAACTACTAATGCAAAGTTCTTTGAAGACAAAACTATTAGAGATACTAACTCGATAGATGTTGACAAGAGTTCATTTGACTCTTTATTGTTAGAAAATGTTGAAATTGTACCTCTTCAAAATGATAACATGAACTATGGTAATGATAATACTATAGATTCAAGTGAACCTCACTTGAGAAGGAGTAAAAGAAGAAGAATAGAAAATGACCTTGGGCCTCGAATGTTTACTTACAATATAGAAGAACTTAGAAACTTTAAAGAAGCCTTATCTTTACCCGATGCCGATAGATGGAAAATGTCTATGGATGATGAGATCAAATCAATAAACCATAACAATACTTGGACCTTAACAGACTTGCCTTCTAATGCTAAAACAATAGGTACCAAATGGGTTTTAAAGAAAAAAACTTAAATCAGATGGTTCGATTGATAGATATAAGGCTAGATTAGTTGCTAAAGTCTTTAAGCAAAAAGAAGGAGTTGATTATTTTGAGACTTTTTCTCCTGTTTCAAAGACGACTTCTCTTAGAATTATGTTTGCTATAGCTTCTATTTATAATGTAG
This sequence comes from Linaria vulgaris, assembly GCA_948329865.1. NCBI lineage: Eukaryota > Viridiplantae > Streptophyta > Magnoliopsida > Lamiales > Plantaginaceae > Linaria > Linaria vulgaris. The sequence continues at coordinate 45,769,321 of OX415253.1, forward strand.
AAGTACATCAAATGGATGTTAAAACCGCCTTCTTAAATGGGGACTTAGATGAAGAGATATATATTGAACAACCCGAAAGTTATGTCATTGAAGGTTTAGAAAGTAAAGTTTGTAAACTTCATAAATCTTTTTATGGTCTTAAACAATCACCAAGACAATGGTATAAAAAATTTCAGGAAGAAATTAAAAAGTTTGGGTTCAAGTCCAATATAGTTGATGCTTGTGTGTTTACTAAAGTAGTTGCTAATTCTTGTGTGGTAATTGCTCTATGTTGATGAGTTACTAATTTTTTCTTCATCTATATAATTAATTAGTGAGACAAAAAATCATATTGCTCATGTTTTTGATGTGAAGGATTTAGGACCCGTTGATGAGATTTTGGGTATAAAAATTACTAGAGATGATGAAAAATTTATTCTTTCACAACCTCATTATGTGGAGAAAGTACTAAAAAAATTAATAGATATGATTGTAGTCCTAGTAATACTCCTTTAGACCCACATCATAAACTTGTTCCTAATCAAGGTGAACCTATATCGCAAGCAGAATATACAAAAATAATTGAAAGTTTAATATATTTGATGAATTGCACAAGGCCTAACATAGCCTTTGCTATTGGAAAACTTAGTAGGTTCACTCGTAATCCAAGTCATGAACATTGGAAATAAATAGATACTTTTAAGATATTTAAAGTACACTGCTAATTATTCTTTGCAATAATCTGGAATTGCTCTTCCATGGAATGTTATAGTGATGCAGATTGGGCTTCTGAAAAAATTGATTCAAAGTCCACTGGTGGATGGTTATTTACACTTGGCGGTGGTGCTGTTGCATGGTCGTCGAAGAAACAGACGTCCATAGCTATGTCCTCAATGGAATCTAAATACATGGCAATGTCACTAACAAGTAAGGATATAATTTGCAGGCGGAGATTCTTGAGGCACATACCATTTATGGATAGGCCAGTGCAACCGGTCACTTTATATTGCGACAATAAAGCTGCCATTCACTTAGCAAAATATAAAAAGTTTACAAGTAAGTCTAAACATATTTCTAGAAATTATCACTATATTAGAAAATTAGTGAAAAAGGGAAAAGTTGTAATAGAATATCTATCGACTAATGAGATGCTAGCGGATTCACTTACGAAAGCGCTTTCTTGTGAAAGGATCCATAGAACCTCGAGGGAGATGGCATTAATACCAATGTAAGTTGGGATTGCCAAGGTCGTAGCCTACTTTATTAAATATATCTATAGAATATTTCTTTCTAAAATTCAAGGAAAATTTAACCTTAGGCGTGTCCATTGAAAAGGTAACATGGATACTTTTCGAGTACATCATTAATTATTTAAAATCCTATCTCTATGAGGCGATGTACTTTATCCTTTGCAAAACTTGGAGGGTTGGACATAATGTCCTTAACAAGCTTATAGACGTATTTTAGTTGGAATGAGCAAAAACATTCTTGATAAGCTTGCCTATGTGAATGCGGAGGTCAGGGTCTCCACCTATGAATTTTTTATTGGTGAAATCCTAAAGCATTCATGAACACATGATTAGCATATGACCTATAATGTGCAGCTTTGAAGACACAATCACTCGGATATGGTGGATCAAAACAAATCAGAAAATTCTTTGACTAGATCAAGGTTTAATCCTCTTAGTCAAAAGGACTTGGTAAGTTTTGTTCAATATATAGGTTCAAGGTTATACCACCTATATATTCACACCTTATTTAAATTTTGGATATATAGAATATATAAGTGCAGTATATGGGGTATTACCTAGTTTTAATGTTGTATATTTTGAAAATGGAGGGAGATTGTTAGATTAAATTAATAATTTTCAAAATTCTTACAAGATTAAATATGATAAGAACTTTTCTGCCGCATGCACCGTTTCGAAAAAAGAAAAATTACTGCACTCTATCCGTTAGTTTGTTTGGAACAAAGGGCACCTTTTCAAATGGGTGCATTAATTCTTGATTAGTTGTGACTATTAAAGATTAATCTTGTTTCCTATATATTAAGCATGACAATTCAACGGAACAGAGAGTAAAAAATCATCTTTTTCTCCTTACAATTTCTGCATAAATCTGTTGTCCCATAATCTGCCAGAAAAATACTTTCTCATATATATTCTATATCTATATATTCAAAAGAGTGTTTGTGTATTTATTCTTTGGGGTGCAGCCTATTGAATAGAATAATTAGGCTTGTATCTTGGAAACGATTTAATCTCCAAGAAGACGCTTGCATAGCGGGGAGATTGTTGTTCTTAAGAAAGTATCTTGAGTGGTGCGACTGTCCAATTTAATTTTCATATTATATATCTTTCTCTATTTTACTTTTGGAGTATTTTCCCAACAATAATTTATCTAATTCTAAAACTGAATTCAATATACAATTTAAGAAAAGAAAATATTTCTTTTTTTGGGTGCAAATTTAAGAAAATGAAATAATTCAATTTTTATTTGTGCTCTCTAAATGTTTTTATATTAAATGTGTTGAAGGATAAAAATATTTTGCATCAATTTTGTTGGTCGTCCTTATAGTCTCAATTTAAAAGAATCTTGTCGTAACGTTTCAATCTTCAAACTTTGTGCCCCTTTTCGTGTCCCACATAATCATCTTCCCCTTCGTGTATTAAGATCAATGACACATATTTTAATCAAAATATAGAGCACAAAATAAGACACATAGTGAGACAGTCAATCTTTTATGGTTATAATTAAACAAATCTCACAAAGTACAACCGTAGTTGTTTACTAAAATCTGTCATAGTTGGTGTACGATGTGTGCATTGCTCGTTGCGATTATTACTTTGATGGGAGTATTTCACGAATGGGCCAATATTAATATTGGGCCGACCCAAAGAGCAAGCCCAACTGAAAAGTGCATCGAATAGGTGAGATTCGATGCTGAACGAGCATCGAACGGGAATGTTCGATCCAGGGGCGGACCCAGGATTTTTTGTTACCCCGGGCTGCTAAAAGTTGAAGTAAGCGTAAAAAAAAAAACATATGTGAAAATTTAAATGCAAATATATGCCGTAGAATGAGAAAATATCCATTATTCGATACTAAATGATAAAAGCTACATATCGTTAAGAAAAGCGAGCAACAATTTATTGGAATGGGACCTTTCGGTTCTTCCGTACATTAAATTCATCAATTATTGAATCGACATCAATACATTCTGCTAACTCCTTTTCAATGTACACAACCATACTATCTGCCAGAAACCGTTCCTCCATTTTGTTGCGCAACACTGTTTTCACAATCTTCATCGCTGAAAATGCTCGTTCGGTTGTTGCTGTAGAAACCGGAAGAGTCAAAATAAGCCGAATCAACCTATCAACTAAATAATAAAGTTGTGACTTATTTGTGTCAACCAATCTTTGACATAACTCAGAGATTGTTGCGATATTCTGAAAGTCCTGGTGAGGAATAACATCAACACTGTAATGCAACAATTGACTTCTCAACGAATGCTTTTCGAGATCAACAAAATCATCAGGATAGAATTTCTCAGCAAGAGCAAAAATCTGATCAATATTGAACAATTTGAAATCATATCGAGGATCCAAAGCAGTACTTAGTTTCAGAAGTTCCACAGTCTCATCTTTAAATCTGCTATTTATCTCCTCCACTTGAATATCTATAATAGCATTAAATATATCAAAACGATAGTGGTGGTCAACTGTAACAGAATCCTTTTGCCGACGAGAACGTCCTATGGGAGACTTATAACAAGAATCCTTATTAGGTACCTCAATCTCATACTCAGAACAAACTAACACAACTTCATCATAAAGACAATCAAAACCATCTTCTCGCAACATTTGAAGTAATGCCTTAGTCGACGACACTGAATCCATCGCATTTAAAATATCTAGAGACTTTTTCTGTAAGGCCTCACAAAGCAAATTAGTAATCGCCATGATTTTCTGCATTAAGCGCAAGATGAATATAAAATCAAAGGTTCTCATGGCTATCAAAATGTTGGCGGCATCCACCTTTACGTCACCCTTTACTAAAGAAGACTCTCCATACACTATGTTCTCAAGAACCGTTATTACAGGACCATACATATCTACTACACTACAAATTGAGTTAAAATGGGAACTCCAACGAGTCTTTCCAGCCCTTTGTAATGTACCAATTTGATTTGCACCTCTACCACTTTCACATTTTCCACTAGCTAGCATATCCTTAATCTCAGCAACTTGAGCAGAATGCAATTCATCTTGACGTTTAGCAGATGGACTAAACAAATTAACAATGGAGTTCAATCTAGAAAAAAATAAGCAAACAGATACCTCTTTCTCAGCAGCCCCTACCAATGCCAATTGTAATCGATGAGCAAAGCAATGCACGTAATATGCATATGGACAATCTCTTAGGAAAAGAGCTTGTAACCCATTCCAAGCACCGCGCATATTACTTGCGCCAACATAGCCTTGACCACGCATGTTGCAGATAGGTAGATCATATTTATCAAGGACTTGAGTAATCTCTTTCTTAAGCGTTGCAGCAGTGGTGTCAGTGACGTGCACACTATCAAAAAATCGCTCTCGTATGACGCCTTTAGCATCAACAAATCTTAACACAATAGCCATTTGCTCTTTACTTGATATGTCCTTAGCCTCATCAACTAAAATACAATATTTAGCATTCTCAACTTCCTCGCGGATTTTTCTTCTTACTTTCTCAGCAAGAATATGCAAAACTTCTTTTTGAATCTTGGGTGAAGTATACTTTGCATTTTTAGGTGCCTTCTCTATCACCAAACCCATGTCAAAATTCAGTCTTCCCAATAAATCAACCATCTCCATAAAATTACCTTGATTAATTGAAGAGGTTGATTCATCATGACCTCGAAATGCACATCCTTGGAAAGTAAGCCAACGTACGCATTCAATTGTTATCTTTAACCGCAACCTGTTCTTCTCAATTTTTTCTGAACTGTGTACATCAATAACCTTATCAATGTGGCGAGTTACATTCATTAAATCACCCATGGCCTTCACAGAATTATTATGTGGTGAATTAGTCCCCCCTGCATGCTGCAAAAATGCTCCTCTACTTCCGTCACAAACTCGCTTCCAGCTTCTAAATCCATCGATGGTAAATGCCGCAAAACGAGCATTCTTGTTTTCAAAAAGAAAACATGGAAAGCAAAACACTGCATCTTTTATCTGTGAGTACTCTATCCAAGAAAATTGATCAAACCAACGACTTTGAAAAGAGCGATTCTGTGTTCCGTCCCATGTTGCTTTATACGATGACAAACGTGGTTGAAAAGGCCCCAATTTAATGTAAGAACGTCTAATTTCATCTCGTTGGTTAATGGGATATTGTGATATAGGAATACGCTCAGCCGGGTCTCTTGGAAGAGAAATATCATCAACGTCGACTTCAACTTCTACCCTTGGAACTTCAACTTCCACCCTTGGAACTTCAACTTCCTCCCTTGGAACTTCAACTTCCACCCTAGGAACTTCTATTTCCACCCTTGGAACTTCAACTTCTACCCTTGGAAGTCTAGAAGAACCTTGCTCGATATTGAATGGAGAATTATGTGAAGTTGTTGCCTCCGGTTCTTTTCGCTTATAGAAGGAAAATATAGTTTTTCCTTTCTTGACTTCCTTGGGTTCCATTATAGTATAAGTTCCTGTTCAAAGTACAATTAAAAGTGCGATGTTATTCATAAATACGACATATAATTCAAAATAACAAAAGAAAGCACCTTAACAAATAACAAGCAAAAGTATTCATGGTCCCTATAACAAATAAGCTAAAACAACCATCTTATTTCTCAAGAGTGGAGTATGAATTTATAATATGACACATCACAATGAAGAAATTCTTTAAGATATTTATAATTTCCACATAAGTATGAAATAATAGTTATTAGATTTGAAGAAAAAACATAATCAGACAACGCATTAGTTCCAATAATAGTTATTCGAAGCCGTTAACTTCTGCGTTCTACTAAAAATACCACTTAATCTCACTAGTTTTAAATTAGCCTATACAGAGAACAGAGACTATAATATTTGAGTAAAAAATTAATTAGTTGATGGTTTTACATACACGTATTAAATTGTTGTAAGAAAGATAAAGCAAATGTTCAATTAAGTGATGTAAATGAAGATATATTTGACGAAAACAAGCAACTCCATCTATTTGTGAATCCAGGCAAATCAATAAGGATCATCTGCAAGACTGCATCTCAATAATACATACGATAATTGACAAAGAAGCACGTAAGTAACTAATTAAATACATCACACACCAAATTTTAAGCATCAGAATAAATCAAAATATCAAATTAATAATAATTATAAATTAACAAATAAAGAAAGCAACAAAGACGAAAAACGAAAGTGAATGACGAACAATTGATAGATACGAAATAGACGATAACAAATTAACAATTAATGTAAAGCTATCTTCACCTGATAAACCAATTTTTGTTTTTTTTCTTGAGAGGGTTTGTTGTTTTATGAACAATGGCGTCCAGTAGGTTTAGAAAGAGAGAAGGAGATGTTTTTCTTTTCTGTTTTTTATATTTTATTGTTATTAACGTTAGTGAGCTGAAAATTGAATTTTGAAAGAAATTGTAGGAATTGGGCCAAACTTATAATTGGCCCAAACACAAATGACCACTAATTTTTTTAAAAATCTAATTGGGCTTATATATATATTTTAAATAACTATATATGTATATATATGAGGTTGTTAGCCCAAGCTGACCCCGGGCTCAAGCCCAGGTTAGCCTTGGGCTTGGGCCCGCCCCTGGTTCGATCTAACGAATGGATCGAACCACCCCAATTCGATGCACTTTCCCCAACAGTCAATGGGGCCCACTGAACGGGATTTATAAATACCAGTCACCTAATATTCAGAGGAGGCATTCCAACGAACATCGATTCAATGAGCATCGAACCATCAACATTCGATCGAATTTCCTAGTTCGATCGAAGTCCCTACGTTCGATATACTACCCTTGATCGAAGCAGGCTGATTCAATACTCAGCAAATCAGCTCATCAATACATCGAAAGACCCTAGTTCGATACTCTTATAGATCAAAGGGCCTCAATTCGATACTAGACTATCAAGCAGCTACCGTATCGAGCGTCCCCTATTCGATATTGGATAGATCAGACTCCTCCCGTTCGATATATTTTTTGTATTTAGTAATTTCATTTATTAAGCCTAGTCAACTTGTAATAGGTGTTCCGGACCAAGCTAGTCCGAATTATATTTGATTGGCATTATTTTGGCAACTGATTATTCCATTGTAACCTATACGGTGTTTTGTTACTCGGACAAAATAAGAGCAAAATATTGTCGCCGTCTATGGGAACACCACATTTCCAAGTTTGTTGGGCATCGCGTCTAGAATTACTAGATCGCATAGTAGAGCAGTTGATAGCACAAATGCAGAGGTCAACCAATCAACAACAAGTCAGACTTTCCCAGAAGCGGCAGGACCTTCAACATTACCCGCTGGGGTGCCGATGCCCGCAAGGCGTGAAATTCCAAGAACGCAAGCAGAGGGTATACCTACGCCAAATGCAGGCATGACTGGAGCGACAGTAACCATAGCCTCGATCCCGAACAATATAAGAGATGAAATAATGGCCATGGTCAAATCTGTACTTCTGAGTGTCTGGCTCCCACGCCACCAACGCAAGCATCACAGCCAGTGGGACGCACTGAGGTAATAAGGGAACATGCTTCTGCAGTCGTGCGTTCGAGAAAAAAAAAACAAGGAAAAGTCCCATCGAGATGGCAGGAGAGACAAACCAGACTCGGTAGAGGTCCAAAATAAGGAAAAATCAAATAGGGAAGACCGCAGAGACAAACCAAAGTCAGTGGAGGTGTAGTCTAGGAGGCACCACGACGAGAGAAGAAGAGAAAGAGAGGAAAGTCGGAACGACGAACCAAAAAGGCAAGAGGAGAATAATGAGAGAAAACGCGTGGAAAGCCGCGACTTTCGGAAATAGCGCGATGAAATGGTAAGAAACCTAGAAAGGCTAGAAAGAGAGAAAGCAAAGGATGAAGGCCGAATGGAGCGAATAGGAAGTGCCCTGCGGAGCTCTCTATTTTGTGAAGAAATAGAGGCGGAAATCCTAGGGCACGAAGTAAAGATTCCCGATTTGAAACCTTACGATGGAAAATCTGATCCCCACGATCATTTCTTCCATCTAGACAGCAAGTTGACCTTGTACGGGTTCAAGGAGAATGTACATGCCAAAATATTTGCCATAACCTTGGCCAGGGTATCGATGGACTGGTTCACTCGAATTGCTCTAGGGACAATTAAAACCTACAAACAGTTAAGGGACATGTTCGAGGACCAATTCTCAAGGTAGACGAGACTGGTTTTGGACCATTCCCACACGTACACAATGAAATAAGAGGCTAATGAGAGTCTAAATGACTTCATGAGGCGTTTCAATACAGAGCTGCTAAGAATAGACAACCCGAGTAGAGAGATGGTAATGAGTATGCTCTTCAGAGCAACAACTAATACAGTCTTCATCGACAACTTGCTCAGGCAAAACCCCAAAACTATCGAGGAGATAAACAAGATAGCTCAAGGGGTGGTTCACCATGAAGAGATGATGGCAACCAAGTTAACCGTAATTGTGCCCCCGAGAGATAAGGAAAGAGGAAAAGAAGACCAAAACTGCAACAGCAACAACAACAACAACAGAAACAGGAATAACAAATACCGAGTTACGTCGCCAAGACGATACACGCCCCTGAATGCTAGCATCATGACGGTATTTAGAACGACGAAAAGGAAAGGGTGGCTGAAAGAGCCTAGACAAATGAAGGATTCAAAGGCAACAAGGTTTTCAAACTACTTCTGTAAATACCACAATCAGAAGGGCCACGAAACCGAGGATTGCAAGGATGTCAAGGACAAGATCAAACGGCTAGTGAAGGATGGAAAATTAGCGGAGTTCGTAAAAAAGATGAAAGAGCAAGAGGATGACGCTGAAAAGGGATAGATCACTATCGCCCAGGAAAGACAAGAAGAAGATAGTCGATCATTCGCACTTGTTGAACTATCATCAAACTACAAACAATAACGTCAGAAGGGGAATGATAAATATGATATCAGGTGGTCCAGTGGGAGCGGATTCCACGAACGGCAGGAAAAAGATTTTGAGGCTCATTGAATCGGACAGGTTCGTCGACTTCACTGACATTTTAAGGATCGAGGAAATGCCGCATGAAGAAATCACTTTCTCAACAGCGGATCTGCGCAAGGTGAGCCCCCATGCCATTCAGACAACAAATATGGATTCTCTGTTGGTGATAACGGTGGACATAGCTAACTTTGGAGTAACTAAAATGCTAGTAGATAATGGCAGTTCAGATAATGTGCTATGCAACTCCACATTAGAAAAAATGGAGCTGAATGGCACAAATTTAAAACCAGTAAGAACCTCACTTCATGGATTCGGAGGCCCGGAGATAATGCCTCGTGGATTGATTATGCTCCCTACCTCCTTGGGAACCGCGCCTCAAAGGAGAACACTGCTGGCAAGTTATGTGGTTGTTGACATGCTTTACTCTTACAACGGTATCATAGGAAGACCAGCACTGAATGCATTCCGAGCTTTGCCGTCAACTTATCACCAGATGGTAAAGTTCCCTACCCCTGCCGGAACTGGTGAAGTGATTGCAGACCACATTGAAGGCTGGAAATATTATGAGACATCGCTTCGAGCGCAATCGCAAGCGAAGCCAGAAACAGGAGAAGCACTAGCCCACATGGAGATGGAACACATCGACTGAAGTGCTCCAATTTAATTTTTGCATGTCTTCAGTTTTCCCTAATATTCTGAGCAACTTTAATTCGTCCCCTCTGTCTTAACAAGCATGAGGGGTAGGCATGTACTAACTTAAACAGGGACACCGAAGACTTGAACTATGATGGCCGCCTCGAAAGGCATAGGAGAGCGGATTTTGCAACTAAAACCCCCTCCTTATATGAATTCGTTTAAAAAAGAAATGCTTTGATTTATCAAATATATTGTCATCTAACTATGCGGAGGCACGTATAATCTCAATTTTATGCAGGACCTAAAATAGATTCACTTCAGAAGGGACGAAAACTCTGTCCAAAGTGGTACGACACAGCACAAATCCCGCAAAATGAAAAGGGACGAAAAATGTGCCCAAAGTGGCACGAGACACCGCAAATATTGCAAGATGAAAAGGGACGAAAACTCTGTCAAAAGTGGCACGAGACACCGAAAATCCCGCAAGCTAAAAAGGGACTAAAACTCTGTCCAAAGTGGCACGAGACACCGCAAATCCCGCAATATAAAAAGGGACGGAAACTCTGTCCAAAGTGGCACGAGACACCACAAATCCCGCGAGATGAATAGGGACGGAAACTCTGTCCAAAGTAGCACGAGCCACCGCAAATCCCGCAAGATGAAAAGAGATGGAAACTCTGTCCAAAGTGGCACGAGATACCGCAAATCCCGCAAGATGAAAATGGACGAAAACTTTGTCCAAAGTGGCACGAGACACCGCAAATCCCGCAAGATGAAAAGGGACGGAAACTCTATCCAAAGTGGTGCGAGATACTGCGAATCTCGCAGAATGAAATGAGATGGACACTCCGTATAAAATGCCGTGAGATATCTCAATCTCAAAAAATGAAAAATGGAATAACCGTTATATTATTAGTAATAAAATACTAATCCTACGTTGCAAGAAATGCTTATACCTTCATAAATACGAAAGGAGACTCTAGTTGTCAAAATAAGGTAAAATGCAAAAATAGCGCTTGAAAGAAAATGCAATAAATATGAGCCAACGAAAAAAGCATATCAATAAAAAATTAACACGGATAACATGCGCTTACGAAGCAATTATTCAAATTGTTCAAAACATTAAAAGGCATCGCAACGCCAGAAAGCGACATAAAAATTGTTCATTTTAAAATAAAAAGCCGAGACACTCAAGCGTCGACATCATCCTCATCTTCGGAGGAAGGATAGACAGGTGACATTGGAAGCGGTGAATAAATTCCCCGATAAACGAGGTTATCGCTCTCGAGAAGCATATCGAACTCATCTGAAGTAGCTGGGTGATCATTCGTGCCGGGCGGCAAAATCTCTATATTAGGCGCCAATGACAGAAGAAGCCAAGTAGGGTCGAAGCATCCACGAACATATTTGGTACTCCTCGACAATTTCAACCCGTTGCTGGGCAGAAGGAACATGTACAATGTTAAAGAAATTAACAAGGAAGAATAAAAGAATATTGACTTCCACTCAAGTTAAGTTATTATACCTCGTTGAGGCCGCAAACATATCCTATTTCCTCGGCCCGCTGAGATTTTTTTTTCTCGACCTCCAGTTCCTTCTCGAGTACACCAACTCGCTTCGCCAGCTCACCTTTGCTGGATGAGAGATTGCTGACCTGCATTTGAAGCTGATCAACGGCATCCTGTGCCAACCTCGCTACTTCTCTGTCACCGGCAGCTTGTGTTGCATACTCTTGTACCTTCTGCAGCGCCCTCAGAGCATCAGGGTCACCGCCACAAAAATCAACTCTGGCATGCTGCTGTCCATGAGCCTGGACTAACCCTGCAAACATGGCGTCTACTATCCCTCAACCCTGAAAAGGAAACATCACGAGATTAAAGGATGTTATGCAGTGAAATACCTACGTAACATAATGCAACCATAGTTTAAATATTACCGCGCCTAAAAGATGAAGAACGTTCCGCTCAACCATTTTCCTCTCCTCGGCCGAGATGGGGATGAGGACCTGCAAGACTTGGAAGTAGGAGTTTCAGGGCATCGATTGCCTCTTGCTCCAAAATCTCGAACTCCCCCACACGGGCCCGCGGGCCATGGCTTAGCCCTCTGCAGCAGCACAACTGCCAGCAGTCGTCGCACCTGTGGAACACGACACTGGGGTGGGGGGGGGGGGGGGGTGGGGTGGATAACACCCCGGGTTCGGGAGCGAGTCTAATGGACCCTCCTCCTTTTGGCCTGAGCAGCACCTTCGACATTGATGCCTTGTTCGGCTCCAGCTTCATCAGCACCTCCTGCGTAGACGACATCGTGCGTGGACGACATCATCAGGAGGGGGAGTGGTCGAGCGACCTTGCCCTAAGACATCCTCGAAAGGATCTCTTGGAGCCTCAACGGGGGCTGACATCGATCCTTTGGCTGCTGTTTTCTTACTCTTGCTTTTCCTTTTCCTTGGAGGCAGAATTGGGGGAACAATGGTTGTCTGAGAACCTTCGTTCTTAGCATCATGATAAATTCTCCTGAAAAGGAAAACACATATTATTATGGTCATAACTATGAAAACGAAACGCTAGACCAAAGACAAAATGCAGAATCTATACCAAGCGTAAACCTCCCATCATAGGGAACTGAAGATAATCTAGCTAACGACAACACTTGATTCTCAACCAGCTTTTTAACGTTAAATTGGTGATCGCGAATTAAGTTAGGGACAAAACCGCAGTCTTATGAAGGTGGGCATACACCATGTGGTATTGCAACCCTAACACCCCCAAACTAATCACGACGATACGTTGTGAATTCTCCTTCATAACTCTCCTGAACGTACAAGTAGTGTTTCTTCCAGTTCTTCCCATAGCTAGTGGCCCCGCCAATCAAAAACTTGCGGTGCTTCATACTTTCACGTGGTTGAAGCCTACCTGCCTCTTGCAAACTTTGAAGAGGTCCCAAAATTGATCGGGACCCTGAGGTTCGCCTAAAGCCTTCATCAGAATGATAAAGCCGATGATTTGCCCGAACGAATTCGGCGTCAATTGACATGGCACAATCCCGATGGACCTTTGAATGAATTTAACCTCAACCGATATGGGAAATCGCAACCCATTGGCAAGCTAAGCCACGAAAAGTATGAGGTGGCCAGGCAGGGGTGAATTCATGCGTTCATCCGGACCGGGAATGACTTACTTATACATATTGGCTATATTAAACATTTCGCGCAAGGACATACGGCTATGTTGCAACCGCGACACGTATGTATTATACGCCATTCCGGGGATTTCTGCATAGTCATCAATCTCCCTATTGATAGCTTCTATATCTTCATTCGCTTCACTGGAGGCGCGATTATCCTTAGATGAAGATGATTACAGATTGTCGTCCCCACCTTGCGCCGACGCCTGATCATTATTCTCACTTAGATGATCACCCCTAGGCGAATCGACAATATCAATGTCTATAAGCTCATTTTCATCACCGCGGGGTATACTCGAACCCGCGAGAGCACTTGCTGGGCCCACCACAGAGTTCATTGAACCGGAGCTTGAGCCGCTACTAGACTCACTCCCTGAAGTTGATTCAGATATCACCATATTGATCGACACAAACTAATAAAATAAAAAAGAAAAAACGGCTGACTACGCGCGAATACGTCACTCTCGACACTTACAATATCTACTCGACATATTCAAATACACATTCAAAAATGCGAAAATAATATGACTCGCGAAGTAAACGTATAATCATTTACCTTGGTTACGGCTAGAAATTCACAAGCAATTGAGGAGCAAATTGCCTGAAAAAAGAACAAAAATCGTTAAATGAAGCCTAAATGCAAAAAAGTAGAAAACTTTAACTAAGGCATTAGATCGAACGATTATCGTTCGATAGATATAACATCGAACAAGAACAATTCGATGTAGGTAGTATCAAGCCACACTCGTTCGATGCTACTTACGTTCGCGCGTGAGTTCAGCAAAAGGCGAATGAGCTTCCCCATCGCATCTCCCCTTTATATAGGCCTTGCACAGGCCCATCGGGCCCATAGAGCAGACCATCGAATCATTACGGGTCGATACGCATTTCAACATCGAACAAGCCTTGTTCGATCGAACAGTAGAAATACGCGATAACCGTATCGAACCACAGATGTTCGATGCTAACCCAGATCGAACAGAAACCGTTCGATCGACGCCCATCAACCTTGACAAAAGGTTCATGTACAATATACTAAAATACGCATCTTTCAGACCGAGTCTCCCAGTCGAGAGCATGGTTTTCAATATTATCCAAATAATGCTCATAAACATACAAATCAAGAATGAACATAATAAGTTTGGAACCCGCCCTCTCATCGATACCGTCTCCGAAACTGGGGGGACTATATGATTGGGGTATTTTAGGAACGGCTCAATACTAATATTGGACCGACCCAAGGAGCAAGCCCAACTGAAAAACTGCATCGAACACGTGAGATTTGATGCTGAACGAGCATCGAACGGGAATGGTTCGATCTAACGAATGGATCGAACCACCCCAGTTCGATGCACTTTCCCCAACAGCCAATGAGGCCCGTTGGACGGGGTTTATAAATACCCCGTCCCCTGACACTCTGAGGAGGCATTCCAACGAACATCGATTCAATCAGCATCGAACCATCAACATTCGATCGAATTCTCTAGTTTGATCGAAGTCCCTACGTTCGATATACTACCCTCGATCGAAGCAGGCCGATTCGATACTCAGCAAATCAGCTCATCAATACATCGAAAGACCCTAGTTCGATACTCTTATAGATCGAAGGGCCTCAATTCGATAATGGACTATCAAGCAGCTATCGTATAGAGCGTCCCCTATTCGATACTGGATAGATCGGACTCTTCCCGTTCGATACACTTTTTGTATTTAGTAATTTTATTTATTAAGCCTAGTCAATTTGTAATAGGTGTTCGGGATCAAGCTAGTCCGAATTCTATTTTATTTGGATTATGTTGGCAACTGATTATTCTATTGTAACCTATACGGTGTTTTGTTACTCGAATCTTATTAGACCAAAATATATTTTTCAACTACATTTTTGATAAGCAAAATAAATTTATTAATCAAATGAGGAGCAATACAAAAATGTACCAGAGGTACTTCCATTAACCTTATGTTAAATCCATTGAAAGATCACAAGGGCAAACCATTTGCAAACGATACGAATCTAAAACAGAAACTGAAAAAGAGTAGCAAATTTGATTCAACACTACGATCTAACATCTCATCGACTATCATTTCAATGTCACAAACTTCTTCCCAAAACATAATCTTGCTGCTTCAGTATCGGAAAAACCCAAATATGATCCACGGTGAATTAAAAAGTGTGATTAGCTCTTCATTAATTAGTTTTATATTGGTTTATTCTGCTAACGTAATTAAAAGACAAATTGTTATGTTTATGCTTTATCTTAGTTCATGTGTCATTTCTTCACAATATTGGGACCTCATTCCAATAACGTTTCCATTTTTATTTTAGTTGTTAGATTTTGTTATAACCATTTTTCCCGCGCTATCTCACTCGGATCGCATAATACGAAATATTTCACAAATTACTCTACTTCTTGGCTATGCTACTCAATTCCACAAGGTATCACATATTATTTTTTTAATCCTATTCTCACTCGCTTTCCCCACTACTTTCTTTTTTGATTCAGTTATTACACTGAATTTGTTAGTGATTTCTGGAAATCGCCTCTTACTTCCATTCCTTTCGCCTTATTTGTCGATTGAGATTGTGATTTCAAAATGACGAACATTAATCAGCTACGAAATCTAGTGAATTCTCCTTCAACTAGTGTTAATGGCATTAGGACGCATGGTCCTTTTCACATGTAGGGCTCGGATAATCCGAATATGTCTCTTACATGCAATCCACTTACTGGTTAGGACGCATGGTTCTCTTCATTTGTAGGGCTCGGATAATCCGAATATGTCTCTTACATCCAATCCGCTTACTGTAATTCAAATTACCTTTCATGGAGCAAATCGGTGAAGATCGCCCTTGGTGCTAAGCAAAAATTAGGTTCCATCACATGTGTAGTGAAGAACTCAGATCCTTCTCATGAGGATTTTGAAGATTGGTTGCGCATTGATTGCATGGCAATCTCATGGATCCTTTATTCCGTGTTTGATGAATTATCAGATGCATTCTTTTTCCACTGATTCTGTTGTGGCATTGTGGAACCAATTGCAAACTCCTTGTGGAATGAGCAATGGTCCATGTTGTATCAGTGACATAGAGAGAATACCTCGATTTCTCAAGGTACATATTATGTTTTTCCTACTCTACAAAGCTTAAAAAGTTATGGGATGAGCATAGTTGCATTGTACATGTTATTGTGTTATTGTCATGTTGCTACCTTGTGCACCTGTCAATTGGCATAGAATCTTTGGATTCCCATTCTCTTACTTGCTTGATGCAATTTTTGATGGGATTGAGTGATGAGTTTAAGGCTGTTAGGAGCAAAATTCTGGGCATAGAGCCTTTGCCTTATAGCTGAATAGGCTTATGTTATGGGTTTAAGGGTTGAAAAGTAAAAGGAAGTGCAACTGTGTATCACTATTCTTGTTGATCACTCTACTATGTTTGCTAAGTTTTATGGTAGCAAGTTAGTACCCTACCAGTTGTATCCTGCTAAGTATTTGATGAAGAACACAATTGATAGGTTTTGTGCCTTCTATAAGGTCAAGGGCCACACTAAGGATATTTGTTTTAAGTTGATTGATGTGTCAGATTGGTACAAAGAACTAAAGGGTAAGAAGGGCGCGTGTGTGTTGAAGGCTCTTCTAACTAAAACGATGATTGTAAAGGGCAAGTTGGTTGGTAATCTCTATCTGCCAGATCATACAACTTGTTCCTCTCATTCATTTTCTTGTTTTTGTACTACTAATAAGTGTTTTGATGTACTACTCTATAGCACAAAATACTAGGTCATGCATCTTTAGACACTTTAAAGCACTAGGGCCGTGTTGCACCTTCACACACTACAACTAGTTTATTACATTAATCTCAAGTGTATTACAACTCCAAACATCACATACTACGCTTCTCTAAGAGCATCAAAACTACCACTGCACCTTTTGCTCTTATACACATTAAATTACGAGGTCCTTACAGAGTAGCTACTGCAGCAAATGCTCATTGTATACTAAAAATTGTGGATTACTAGCCAAGATCCACTTGAAGTTTTTTGTCGAATAATAAAACCCATGTTGTTGTAACCGTTGCAATATTTCTTTGCTTATGTACATTCTCAATTCACAGAAAAGTGCTCATTGTTAGATCTAAAAATGACACTGAGTTTATAGATGATCGTGTCAATTCCTTTTTTGTTCCCCAAGGATCATACACTATAAATCATGTATGTACAATCCTAAATAGAATGGAGTAGTTGGAAGAAAGCATATGGACCTACTATAGGTCACGAGGCCCCTACTATTTCAGGTTGATATGCCTACATCATTCTGGGGATATGCTATTCTCCTGGCCACTTACCTCATCAACAGAATTCCCAGTCCGTTATTGCATTGGACCTCTCTGAAATTGTGGATCGGGTCGATACGTTGTTGATGTTAACTTAACACTGAAGTTCTAACAACCGTTTGTGTTTGCTGTTAGTTCTACGATGTTACTTTAACAGCAGACCAGAGTAACAGTTTGCAGCGGAATAAACAAACACGAATTTAAGAAGTGAATATAGGATTATATTAACTTCCGAGCCGTAGGCAAAATACCACAAGGGTTTAACAAAGGCGTTCTCACAACTCTCAAGCTCCTCACTCTCGAATTGTTCAAACTAAGCAAAGCACACAAGAGTTGCTTCGACTATCTCTAAAAGCTTCTCACTCTTAGATCTATTCTAACAACTTAAAAACTTTGCTAAAGCAAGACAACACTCAACAACTGTAAATTAATCTCTCGGATTGATTAGCTCTTGTCTCGTTGTTTGTCTTGATGTACTTCACACCTATATATAGGTTCTTGATTTGGACTTCAAGGTGTGTTGTACACGGTTGGTAATTCTCCTTGTTTCCTTCTCGAACTCCTCTTCCTTGTTCTCGCAGTCCTTCTTGAATAACAGTTCCTTCGCCAGTGATCTAGCTAAGGAAAGACTCCTTCTTCAATTCAGGACTTTCCCTTGGAAGCTTTCCTAGTCGCACTAGACTTCTTCTTTCCTTTTATAAGCCATTTGCTTTAATTAAGGAAACTTCTCATCTTGGAAACTTTGAGCGTCCAACCTAATGCAAGTTTGTTTCCTGAATAATAATCAAAGACAACTACAACTGTGGAACTCAGTTAGTTAGGTGAATAAGGCAAAACAATAATAATAATAATAACTAGATTGTAAAACAGTTTCTGGACGTGCAATGTTACTCTAACATTGAACATCTCAATGTTATCCTAACATCCAGAAAATTTGCACTTTCAATCTCCCCCTTTTTGCCTTAATCACAAAACCTAAGAAACAGTTCTTATCAGATCAAATTATTCAGAAAAACTTCATTATATCATAACAATGAAAAACTAAGTACTCTCCCCCTGAATATCAGAAGGAACTAATCCAATGTTATTCTAACACTGATACTTTCAATGTTATAACATCCAGCTTTATCAATGTTGGTTTACCATCAGAACGTTAACACCTGCAAAACAGAGTCAGTACCAGTAATCACAGTTCAATAATAGCATAAGCAGAAACACTAAGTACCCAAAATAAAAAGTACTTAACTACAGTCCATACTAGCAGCAAGGAACAGTCTCCTTGATCAGAATAAAAAGAAAACAATTGTTCAAAAGGCATTAGAAACAGAAACTAAAGAAACTTGCAGGAAAATTTGAAAATTTGATCTACTCTCCCCCTTTTTGTGAGGAAGGCAGATCCTTCAAGTGTTTCCTCAAGCTGTCCAGTTCCTGCAGTCTGACTTGCTTGTCAGCTATTTCCCTCTGGGTGTCCTTGTACTCCCTATCCAGCCAGACCAATGTTTCCTCAACAAAAGCATCTGTAATCACTGAGCAGCTGTCACCACTGCTCACTGGAACTGAAGAAGCAGCAAACTTGTGTGTCTTCTTCTTCTTCTTCCTGCTGGGACCAGCTTCTCCTTGAGGGTTCCAAGGCAAATCCTGGATCCTCACATTAGTGAAGTAGCTCCTGGTGATTGACATTACAGCCTTGTTGCTGATCCACCCTTCAGTCTTCTTGGTTTTGAAGCCTTGCTTCACCAATAGACATGAGATCAGTGAAGGATAAGGAAGGATTCCTTTGGGCTTCATAGTGACTTCCTTCATGTGTCTCAGCACTTTTTCACCAATGTTTACACTCATTCCATTCTTCAGCTTGTACACCAACTTTGCTGACTCTTTAGTCATCACAGTAGTGTTGGAAGAAGGAAGCCAATTGTAAGTGCTGATCTTGTGAAGCACGACACTAAGAGAAGTCAGCCTGGTTGTGGGAAAGCTCTCTCTCCATTGCCTAGTGAGGCCACCTGTAAGATCAGTGATGATCTCCTCCATAGTCGGATCCTCAGACTCTTCAGGATCAGGAAGACCCCAAGCCTCATTGATCATGGCAGGAGTGATGTCATAGATCTTCTTCCTAACCCAAGCCTTCCCATACTTAGGAGAATCCAGGTTGATCACCCACTCAGAGAGATTCATGTAGAACTCTCTCACTACATCAGGAACATATGCAGACAGATTCTGCACAGACCCCAAGACTCCTCTAGCCTCAAGCAACTCAAACACCCTGTTTTCTTTGAAAATACCCTCCTCAATAGCCCTTTCCTTGTGGATTACCCTGGCTTGGTATGCCTCCCATTGCTCCTCAGCATCAGGAGACACATAGAAGTCAGAGTAAGATTCATGTGGATACTCTCTCATCATTAGATCAGTAAACTGATCATCATCTGATGTTAGAGTAACATCAGCTTGCTCTGGCTCATCAGCCACAAGCTCTTCTTCCTCAACTTCCTCTTCCTCTTCCTCCTCAATCTCTTCTTCTTCTTTTTCTTCTTCTGACTCATCCTCAGAAGACTCAGCCATCACCTCCTTACCTTTCCTCTTCCTGGCAGCATTTGCAAGGGCAGCCAAGGAAAGGTTTTCATCCTCATCCTCTTCTTCTCCTTCAACCTCAGCTGGTTGGTCACTCACAACAGCTTGGTTACCTTCAGTAGTAACCCCATTATTTGCACCAAGATTGCCATCAGCAGCAATCTCCTCAGACAAATCCTCATCATGCTCACTAGTAGCATGTTCACTCTCCTCAGGAGCAGCAAACTCATCATCATTAGCCTCATTAGGCTCAATAGAACTAGCCACAGTTGGCTCCACCACTTCCTCAACCACATTACCCAACCCAATCACAGGGGCCTCATTCTCCCCCTCAATACCAACATCGACATCAGCAGGTATACTCGGAGTAGGGTTAGCCATTGAACCAACATCTTTCTTTGAAATCTTTTTGCCCTTGCGCCGTTGAGTGGTAGCTTTCCTCTTTGGAGAGGCGGTGACTGTGGTTTCAGCGGCGGTGCGTCTGGTACTGCGTCGTGGCGCTCGCTCGACTTGCGCAGCTGCTTCTGCAAGAGCATCAATATTAGACTTGCGTGCCATTGTTAGAGTAACTTTGAGATAAAAATATTGAAGATTTTGAAAAATAGAGAGTAATTTGCTTTGCACAGTTGTTAGCGTTAGAATGAAGAAGAAATTAGGGCAAATTATATATATGATTCAGATGAAGAGCATGGAATAGTGGTGTTGTAACATGTTACCATAATAATCTGACCACTGTCACACGTCCCCTACATGTTATTCTTACCACGTGTCAGTGTTAGGTTAACACGTAACCAGAGCAGTCTTCATTCCTGAAAACTTATAAGTTACAATGTTACAATGTTGGACTAACATTGGCAAGTTAACATCAGGGAGGGAAGTTGGAGGTGCAGGGCTTCATCCAAAGTAGCATCATCTTGTGAGAGCGTGAGATATTCCTGTACTAATCCGAAGCTACAACCAAGTACACAGGTACACTGACACAGCTTAAGATCATCAATATAAGCAAGTGACAAATCAAACAGAGAAAAACACAGAGGATATACTTATCCAGGGAAAAGATTTTCCCATAGCAAGAAGATCACAAAACATAGTGCTTTTACCTGTAGCTGGTCACCCAAGAAGTATGCCTCAACACATGATACTTAACTACTCCCCCTAAGCCCAAACCGACAAAAGGAAATATGCAGAACTAGAATGAATGCAACCATGTTAGATTAACATTTGAGAGATGGTAACCACATACAAACCGCCTTGCTAACTGGGATCAGGACATATCAATTTATCTTTAACTTTCACTATTTTTAGAAACTCTTTTGAAAAAAAAAACTGATGAATGTTAAAGGACAGTCTCATCACTGAATGTGGGCAGCACAGGACTCCACACACCCCAGCAACTTAGCTATCAGCTACAAATCAGGCAAGTACAAAGGAATTGAATGAAGACAACACTTTTATCAAATATTTCTCCACCCCAACTCCTCATGCATACTTGTTTACTAACCTGTTTATCAAGGAAATACTAAGTAATCAATGCTACTGAATGCACACAGTCTAAACTTTATACACCCCAGTAGGAAAGATCACTATCATGTAAAAACCTTGGCCATAGACAAAAATATGAAAATAAGCACAACTGAATGACAATGAGGCCTTCAACATCATGTACCCCAGCTTCTCTTCAAACCTTGTCAAACCTAACATGGATAAGACACAACTGAATATCATCAGAGTAGTGAGCTCTGTGTATCCCAGCTTCTCCCATGATGTTAGGTTAACATTCACAGACTAACATCAGAGTTATTTCTTTCCAAACCTCTTGATATGTACCTGTTCACCAATCACCTTAGCTATTCATACAGGTCAACCACACAACCAACAGTTTCTCTAACAAAGATGTAATTTGCAAGAAAGAAGAATGCAAAAAGGAACAAAAAAGAATTACAGCTACACCACAACCAATAACCAATGCTAGACAGTGGTGTTATGTCAACACTGGTGAACTAACATCTCTAAACAATGCACATGCCAAGAGAGTTCCTCAGACTGAAGAACCTCTCAGTATCTAATGGTTTAGTGAACATATCAGCTAGCTGATTGTTAGTTTCTATATGTTCAATGTCAATAAGCTTGTCTTCTACCATGTCTCTCAGAAAGTGATGCCTAATGTCTATATGTTTTGTCCTAGAATGCTGAACAGGATTCTTAGAGATGCTTATAGCGCTAAGGTTATCACAAAACATAAGTAATGTATCACTGTCTAACCCATAGTCCAGTAGCATATGTTTGAGCCATACCAACTGGGTGACACAACTACCTGCTGCAATGTATTCAGCCTCAGCAGTGGATAGTGACACAGAGTTTTGCTTTCTACTGTACCATGAGACCAAGTTGTTCCCCAGATAAAAACATCCTCCACTTGTAGACTTCCTGTCATCAGTATCACCTGCCCAGTCTGAGTCACTGAAACCTACAAGATTTGTGTTAGTATCATAAGAGTACCATATGCCAAGGGCCAAAGTGCCAGATATGTATCTAAGTATTCTCTTCACAGCAATCAGATGTGACTGCTTTGGACATCCCTGGTACCTTGCACATACACACACAGAGAACATAATATCAGGTCTTGAAGCAGACAAGTATAACAAGCTTCCTATCATTGAACGGTACAATGTTGGATCAACATTGACACCAGTATCATCCCTGGATATCTTCACAGATGAAGACATGGGAGTCTTGCAAGGCTTTGAATCTGTCAATTCAAACCTTTTCACCAAATTTCTTGCATACTTTTCCTGACTTAGGAAAATTCCATTACCTGTTTGTTTCACTTGAAGACCAAGAAAGAAAGTTAATTCTCCCATCATACTCATCTCAAACTGCCCTGTCATTGATTCAACACTTTTTTCTAGAATAGAATTGTTAGTTGAGCCAAACACAATATCATCTACATATATTTGAGCAATACAGACATGAGAATCTTTCTTCAAGACAAACAGTGTTCTATCTCCATCACCTCTAACAAAACCAAGACTTAAAAGGAATTTTGTAAGCCTTTCATACCATGCTCTAGGTGCTTGTTTAAGACCATATAATGCCTTTTCAAGCTTGTACACATGGTTTGGATACTTAGGATCTGTGAACCCCTTTGGCTGTTCAACATATACTTCCTTATCAATCAGCCCATTCAGAAACGCACCCTTTACATCCATTTGGTATAATTTTATCTTAAGACAACATGCTATGGCTAGAAGTAACCTAATAGATTCAATCCTAGCAACTGGAGCAAAAGTCTCATCAAAATCTACACCTTCAACCTGTGTGTACCCCTGAGCAACTAGTCTAGCTTTGTTTCTAACTATAACCCCTTCCTCATTACTCTTGTTCTTAAATATCCACTTTGTCCCTATTACATTAACATTAGGTGGTCTAGGTACAAGTATCCAGACATTGTTCTTAGTAAACTGTAATAGTTCATCTTGCATGGCATTAATCCAAAAGTTATCAAGAAGGGCTTCATTCACATTTTTAGGTTCTATGGTGGAGACAAAACAAGAGGCATTATCAACAGTACAAGTGAAGTTCATACAGACACACAGTTTTACCATATCTCTATAGTCAAGTCTTTCTCTATTGCGTGTCCTTACCCGTTCAGTGAGTTCACCTATTACCTGGGATGCTGGATGGTCTTTCTGAATCCTAGCCGGGGGGTCTCTTCTAGGTTCAGCGGCACCTTCATGTTCTGAGTCAGAATCCTCTGATGTTACTCTAACATCTGATCTCGCTGGTGTTAGTCTAACATCGTTCCCTGACTCTTGTTCAGTGTTTCCAGCTTTCAGTTCCAATGTTGGTGTAACATTGTCAGGAGTAACATTCTCGGTTTCCACTGTTGGTTCAACATTGGGAACTAAGATGTCACCAGTACCTGTATCAAGAGTGAAATCATTAAACACAACATTCACCGATTCCTGAATTGTCTTCAATCTAAGATTGTAGACTCTAAAGGAAGTACTATTGGCTGAGTATCCTACAAAGATGCATTTTTCACTTTTAGAATCAAATTTACTCAGATAATCCCTGTCATTCAGTAGATAACAATCACATCCAAATTCATGAAAGTATGCAACATTTGGTTTTACACCCTTCAAGAGTTCATATGGAGTCATGTTAGTTCCAGGTCTAAGATACACTCTGTTACTAATGTGACAAGCAGTATTTAAGGCTTCAGCCCAGAGTCTTTTGGATAAGTCTTTGGCATTGAGCATAACTCTGGCCATCTCTTGAAGAGTCATGTTCTTTCTCTCAGCAATCCCATTCTGCTGAGGAGTCTTAGGAGCTGAAAATTCATGGAAAATACCTTTAGCATTACAGTAGTTATCAAAACTAGCATTTTCAAATTCTTTACCATGATCAGACCTAATTTTAGTCACAGTGGAGCCATACAAGTTTTTAATACTAGCACAAAGAATTTTGAACTGATCAAAAGCTTCTGACTTTTCTTTAAGAAATTTTACCCAAGTGTATCTAGAGAAGTCATCTACAATCACAAAGGCATATCTCTTCCCACTGAGACTACTTACCTCAATTGGACCCATTAAGTCCATGTGCATCAATTCAAAACACCTACTAGATCTAGGGTTAGCATTCTGTACCTGTAGGGGTGTATGAACTGCTCTGGTTTGCTTACCCTTGAGGCAATCACCACACACAAGCTTACCTGGACAAGACAGCTTTGGTAAGCCTCTTACAGCATCAACTCTCTGTAATTTCTCAAGGTTTCTGTAGTGAACATGTCCAAGTTTCCTATGCCATACAGAAGCTTCATCTATTTTAGCATGGAAACACTCTGCTTCCTGTTGAGCTAGGTAGCAGTTGTCCTTGGACCGAGTACCTGTCATAACAAGTACATTATCACTATCATAAACATCACAAGATGAACTGTCAAATGTAACCAGCAAGCCATCATCACATAGTTGACTGATGCTGATTAAATTTGCTTGTAGCCCATCAACCAACAACACATCCTTCAGGGGTGGAAATCCATCAACATTCAGTGTCCCTTTTCCAATGATCTTCCCTTTTGTACCACCACCATAGGTCACAGTGCCAGTACTCACAGAAACCATATTCACAAGATTGTCAATGTTGCCTGTCATGTGTCTTGAACATCCACTGTCGAAGTACCACTTACGTGAAAGGTTAGAATACACAGCAGAGAAAACAACATTGCAAACAACTTTAATCTTAGGGGTCTTAACTTTTTCTACCCAAGTTCTACCTTTCTGTCCTGAACCTAATGTTGGTCTAACATGGAAACTGCTGTTGTTCTAACATTGGGTTCAGTAACTGTTTTCTTACCACATTCTCTTATAAATTTTCTACAGAATGGTTTTATGTGGCCTGGTTGATAACAATATTGACAGATAAAAGTAGGTTTACTTCTCACAGTGTTGATGGTATCTAAACTCTTAGAATCAGATTCTTTAACAAAGCTAGAAGATAGATAGGCAGAATTTATTATAGAAGAGGAAGGTTTCTCAACAAATCCCAGACCACATGAACCTGAATTTCCCATGCTAAGTACCTCATCAAGTTTAGAAGTACCTGCATTCCATTTAGCTATGATCTGTGTGTCTTTCTTGAGTTTATCCTTTACCTCTTTCAACTCAGCTTCAGCTTTGTCAAGATCTCTTTCATAGAGTTTCAACATGTTCTTCAAACATTCAATGTCATGAGTCAGTGCTTTGTTCTTCTTTATGAGTTTCACATTCTCTCTCTCAAGCCTGAGGAATGTGGTGTGCAGATCATCAAGAATCTCCTCCTGGGATAATTCTTCTTCTTGGGAGTACTCTTCTTCTAGATCAACTGTACCATGAAAACAATCAAAGTTAGTATCATCACAATCAGAGAGTTCATCAGAGATAACCTGGGAATCATTGCTGTTCCAGTCTCCAAAAAAGATTTCCTGATTTGCTGTTGGTTCACCAATGTTAGAGTAACATTGTGATCTTAGGCAATTTCTGGAGTCTTCATTGGACCAGGTGATCCTTGTGCATAGCGCAGCAGTTTTGATTTCCTCTGAGTGTTCCTCGGCACTTGTTCCAGATTCAAAATCATCTTCATTGAAGTCATCTACACAAACCCAATGAGAATTCCCTCTTGTTCTGAGGGTGTTAGCACATTCATGTTTAAAGTGACCATACCCCTTACATTCATAACACTGGACATCTTTCAATTTCTCAGCATCTTGAGGAGTGCTCTTAGATGCCATGTATTTTACAAACTTTGGGGGCAATTTCTTGTAACCGGGGCTATCATTACCAGTTTGTTTTTCTTTCTGTTTACCTTTGAAACCTAATTTACTAAACTTTTTGGTAATATTGCCATAGTTAGAAGAGATCAACTCATATTCATCCTCATCACTCCCTGTAGAATCTGAGCTAGTACCTAGTAAGGCTAAAGCAAGTTGTTTACTGGACTTTCCTAGGAATTCTAGTTCAAATTCTTTTAGAGTGTTCATTAATGTTTGAAATTCCATGTTGGCAATATCTCTAGACTCATTCATAGCAATTCTTTTGACAGTAAACTTAGAGGATAATGTTCTAAAGGCTTTGTAGACCATGGTTTGATTAGGGATGATAAAACCTAAGTTTTGGCACTGATTAGCAATATCTAGAAGTTTCTCAAAATAACTATCAATGCTTTCATCCTCACCCATCTCTATCTTCTCAAAGTCCCTCAAAAGTTTTCTATATTTAGAGTCCCTCACAGCCACATCACCCTCACAATGTAATTCAAGAATTTCCCATGCAGATTTAGCAGTAGAACAAGTTTGAATCAGTTTGAACATATGATTACCTACCCAGCTAAAAATAGCATTGAGAGCCTTTTCATTGAAGTTGTAGAGAGCAATTTCGTTGGCTGTCCATTGTCCCCTTGGCTTAGGTACCAGATCAGCATCTCCATCTCTTGGCAAGTAGGGAATGGTGTAGCCTTCTAGTACTGCGTCCCAAGCTCTTAGGTCGATGGATTTGATGTGGACTCTGAGCCTGATCTTCCAGTAGGCATAGTTGTTGGGACCCTCCAATACAGGCAACCTGCTGGTATTAGGGTTGGAATTGTCCATCTTGTCGTATCAACGCCAAACACCGGTGAAGTTGGTGCTTGGCTCTGATACCAATTGAAATTGTGGATCGGGTCGATACGTTGTTGATGTTAACTTAACACTGAAGTTCTAACAGCCGTTTGTGTTTGCTGTTAGTTCTACGATGTTACTTTAACAGCAGACCAGAGTAACAGTTTGCAGCGGAATAAACAAACACGAATTTAAGAAGTGAATATAGGATTATATTAACTTCCGAGCCGTAGGCAAAGTACCACAAGGGTTTAACAAAGGCGTTCTCACAACTCTCAAGCTCCTCACTCTCGAATTGTTCAAACTAAGCAAAGCACACAAGAGTTGCTTCGACTATCTCTAAAAGCTCCTCACTCTTAGATCTATTCTAATAACTTAAAAACTTTGCTAAAGCAAGACAACACTCAACAACTGTAAATTAATCTCTCGGATTGATTAGCTCTTGTCTCGTTGTTTGTCTTGATGTACTTCACACCTATATATAGGTTCTTGATTTGGACTTCAAGGTGTGTTGTACACGGTTGGTAATTCTCCTTGTTTCCTTCTCGAACTCCTCTTCCTTGTTCTCGCAGTCCTTCTTGAATAATAGTTCCTTCGCCAGTGATCTAGCTAAGGAAAGACTCCTTCTTCAATTCAGGACTTTCCCTTGGAAGCTTTCCTAGTCGCACTAGACTTCTTCTTTCCTTTTATAAGCCATTTGCTTTAATTAAGGAAACTTCTCATCTTGGAAACTTTGAGCGTCCAACCTAATGCAAGTTTGTTTCCTGAATAATAATCAAAGACAACTACAACTGTGGAACTCAGTTAGTTAGGTGAATAAGGCAAAACAATAATAATAATAATAACTAGATTGTAAAACTGTTTCTGGACGTGCAATGTTACTCTAACATTGAAAATCTCAATGTTATCCTAACATCCAGGAAACTTGCACTTTCACTCTCCATATGAACTCTTGCACTCTTGCAAACCTGACCTATCAGCAACAAGAATCTTTGGTTGCATTTGCTATTATTCATGAAATAAGACTCATAAGAACAAAATTTAGGCAAGATCTTTAACGCGCGCGCGCGGGTGGAGGGGGGGTGTTCTTAGGCCCTAAACTAGTTCAGAAGGCCAAAATATTTGTAGCTTCACTGACCAAAAGTAATTGTCAGTAGAGATGTCACTTTTCATGAAATCACTTTCCTTTTGCTTCTCTCCATGCTAGACGATATCCCCTGATAAGCGTTTACTTAACGTTATTTGAGTACTCATTTCCTTATGCATTTGCATAAGTATTGGTGCATATTGATTGGTTTTAGTATGGTTTTGTATTTTTATAGAATTTTGGTGAGATAATTCAAAACAATGTAAAAAGATCATAAATTGGATGTTTTGGGGGAACATGGCTTCAACACACAACGTTGTAATCAAGGAGAATCCAAATAAAGAAATTGATCCAAATTCGAGGAGACAAACTTACAAGAAGATCAGAAGCTGATTATACGTTTGGTAAGCCATGAAAGTCAGTGTTCCAACTCAACAAACGGATCTTAATTTTGTCATCCAGAGAGGAGGTTATAGCCAAAACCGTGACGACGCGCATAGCAAAAAACTAGATCATGCGGCGGTGCAATTGGCTCACGATCAACCAAATCGCGTCCATAAACAAAGAGTAGCGCATCCCATACCGCGACCGTTGTGTGATCGCGCATCCCATGCGCGATCAGGTGCAGGGACATACACAAATCGCGCGCCCTGGTCCAGAATCATACATAAACCCTAATTTCGGCCCAAATATTATTTTTCCTATATAAAGACACTAGGGCTACGAAATTCAACACACCATTCATACACAATTCACAACTATTCACAAGAGGAAACACAAGGAGGCAGCAACAAGTAGGAGATTAAGATCGTGAGCAAGTATTCAAGTCAGAGAGCGAGTAGAAAGTAGCAAGGCGACATCGATTGGGAGTTTATCTTTCTTTTACTATTTCCTTACGATGTTCTTTTCTTTTTGTGATTTGGAACTTGTAATTATGAGTAGCTAATTTGTTATGTTTAGAGTTATCGCGTAGTTGGATTCATGAACCTATTTGATTCCTTATGTTTTGATTAAGACCATTTTGTTATGTGTTTATTTGCTATCTTGATCTGAATGATTTTATGTATCTAGCCAATATATAAAAGATTAGAAATTATGGTTGGTAGCTAATGCCGCCACATAGCATGTTTTGTGGGATAGTTGAACATGTGAGTATGTGGGCCCACTAACGTCATCACATATCCCTTTTGTGGCATCGAAAGAAGCCATTTACACGTAGACCAAAATTATTAATTAAAAGCATGAGAATGAACATAGGGAAGATCCAATGGAACCTAACGCTCTAAATATTCATCCACCATCTAAGTAGATTTAAGTAGTAGTTAGAGTAGTAGTAATCAACCAATCATCTAATTCAATTCAGTCAATTAGTTTAGTTTAGTCTAGTCTAGTTTAGTTTAGTTGGTTTAGATAATTCAACTTACAACATCCAAATCTTATTACATGACAAACTTGTGAATAAAATAGAAGAAGGGAGATTGTTTCAATACAGTCCTCGTGGGATTTGATACTTGGGACGTAATCTTACTTTCTATTTTGTATTACTTGACTCGTATACTTGCGAATGTGCGTAATTGATTATTAATAGCACGTGAAAGTATGCATCGCCTCCTCTACAGCACTTGCAGCCACACGAGCTACTTGACACTACACCTGCCCACTTTCTACTTATATAGCTTCTCCAACTCTTGTGCAAAATACATAAACCTAGTTCTCTCTCTCTTGAACGCCTTCATGAGCCTTATGTTGCCTTTGCACCTTGAAGGAGCTCTAGAAATATAGTTCTGCCTGATCACCTAAACGATTGTCTTCTGTTGTGTGCTACTGATCCAATAAACACTGATGCACATTTTTGTATTCCCAAATCACCATACACACCCAACCTTCCCTTACATCAATAATCCTAATCCATCCCCTACTCATGTTCAGTCATTGGTCAATGTTTCTCTCCTCATTGAACCAAAGAACTAAAAAGAGGCTAGTTAAGATCCTAATTGGATGCATGATATGGATGCTGAAATTTCTACCCTACAAGACAACAATACTTGGACATTGGTATAGTTATTCCCTAAAAAACACCATATTGGTTATAAATGGGTTCTCAAGCTCAAATTAAAGCCAGATGGGCCAGCTGACAAACACACGACCAGGTTGGTGGCCAAAGGTTACAAATAAGTGTTTGGCTTGGACTATGTGGGTAGTGTTTCTCTAGTTGTGAAACTGGTAACAATAAGGATTCTCTAAGTTGATACTACACATTTCAATTGGTTTCGTCACCAGCTTGACATTAATAATGCCTTCCGACATGGTTTTTTAGATGAATATTTGTACGTAAAACCTCTTGAAATGCCTGCGTGGCTATGGTTTTTCACAATCAAAATTTGATGACTGCATGTTCACCATGGGTTCTGGTATATGCCTATTGGTTTATGTGGATGATATGTTGGTTTCTGCCATGACTTGAGTCTCATTGATGTTATAAAGCCTCATATTCATGATTTCTTTACCATTAAAGACTTGGGAAAGGCCAAGTACTTTCTGATTCTAGAGTTGATCAGAAGCTCTATTGGGCTATTCATCAATCAAAGAAAATATATTCTTGATATTATCAATGATGTTGGTCTCCTTGGTCCTAAACCATTAGACACACCTTGTCTAAAAGGATTGCAATTTACATCTAAAGGCCCCTTTCTCTTACATCTTGACAAATACAAGAGACTAGTGGTTAGGCTTGTTTACTTAAATATGACTAGCCATATTGTTTGGTATATGGTGAGTCAGTTGAGTCCATTTATGCCCTCTCACACTAAACAACTAGGATACTGCACTCACATGGCTTTACTATTTGAAAGAGACTCCCTCTTTAGGAATCTTTCGACATCTTGCCCTGATTCTAGTGAATCTCTCACTGGATTCTGTATTTTTCTTGGTAGTTTCTGAATTGGCCAGAAGACTAAGAAACAACTCATTGTGGTAAGGTCCTCTATAGAGGTTGAGTACATGAGTTTTTATCATCCCACCTTTAAAATCCAATGAATCACATGTATTTTGCAAGAACTTCATGTACTTGTTTCCAAACCAATGCCTCTACATTGTGACCATAAATTTGTTGTTCACATCATTCACAACCCAATTTTTCAATAGCGCAAAAAGCATCTGGAGATTGATAGCCATGTAGTAAGAGACGGTTATAAACCAGGCCTCATTTCTCCCATGCGCTGTTCTGGTCCTCGTCAGTTGGCCAATTTGTTCACCAAACCTCTTGCTACACCTCAATTCACATTTGGAATTCCAAGTGCAAGTTGCACCTTGATGTTGCTCACCATCGTCCATTTGAGGAGGGGATGTTAAATGTATGTTACCGCATGTGTCATTTCTTTACAATATATGGTCTCCATTGTAAATAGCATTTTTCATTTCTATTTTAGTTATTAGATTTCCTTAAACCCATTTTATCCATGCTATCGCACTCAAATCGGTCCAGCTCATTTGTATATATATGCAATTTCTAGCTCATATAGATGATATGGGCATTTCCCGCATATTAGGCCAGGCCCAAACCAGACCCCTATTTGACCATATCGGGGACCACTTTCGATATCATATCGGTAATAATCACCGATATGTTAGTGTAGTCCCCAGATCCCGAGGTCTATAAATACGCGGTACCTGGATACCAAAGCAAGCAATTATTATCCCTCAGCTACCACGCATCACATCGAAACACATACCCGATCTCACTTTCGATATCGTACTCGATATCGAGACAACCTAGTGCTCTACTGATACGTCATACAACCATTTTACCGATATCACATCGATGGGCGTCCTCGATATCATGTCGAAGATGATCACCGATATACGTCTCATCTAGTCACCTATATACCACTGTCGTCCAAGCATTGAAGCGTTAGTTCGAGGTGTTCCGGACCAAGTCTACGCGAG
Source organism: Linaria vulgaris (assembly GCA_948329865.1). Lineage (NCBI taxonomy): Eukaryota > Viridiplantae > Streptophyta > Magnoliopsida > Lamiales > Plantaginaceae > Linaria > Linaria vulgaris. The sequence continues at coordinate 45,801,377 of OX415253.1, forward strand.
ATACATAGTGTAGGCCTGATTTGAGATAGATTCGTTGTATTATTAGATCACTCACTTGTAACCGACTCACATATATATATATATATATGTATATATATATATATATATATATAATACGATCTATTGCCAAATCAGTGGCGCCATCTGTGGGAACACCAGTTCACGGACGAGGACGCCAAGATGCAAGGAAGGAGGACCCGATTCGAGTTTAATGGAGTTGTGACTAGAAGCACGAGGATTGAGGACACACCACTCCCTCAACAGCCGATTGACCAAGAACAGACAATGACTCGAGCCGAGATGGAGCTTCCTCCAACACAGACTGAACCACGACGAGGGCACGGGCCCGAGAGTCCGCCGCGAGCCACGAATACAGATCCAAACTTTGTTGCGCCAAATACAGCGGAACCTACTGCCGAGAGCCCGGCCGCTGAGAACCCGGCGGCGGATGTCCCATCGACCGAGATGCCAAACATGGATCCTCCTGGCTCAGAGGAGGTGAGGGTTGCAGGACAAAGCGTCGTTCCCCCTGCCGCCATAACCCCGAAAATGTTAGCGCAGATCAACGCTTCTGTGAAAGCAGCGCTTGGACCTACAATGGAGACTTTGTTGCCACGCATAGTGGAACGAAGGACAAGGCAAGAGCGGGACGAAGAGGAGAAGAGGGTGTTGGACAAGAGCCAGAAGTGAAGAGAGGGTAGAAGTAAGTGATGATACAGAGAATGACCGGAGAGCCATGATGTTCGAAGAGGACAGATGTAACATGATAAGGGAAACAGTTAAAATGACGAAAGACATGGAAGCCGGGAGAAGGGACGAACACTGATAGGGGCGACGTTAGACTGGTTTAACAGAATCGAAGCGGGATCTATTTCTAGCTTCGAGCAGATGAAGAAGAGGTTGGAGAACCACTTTTCCAGTCAGAGAGAGAGGGAAACTCTCGGTGTTGAAGACAAGCATGTACCATCTGGAAGCGTTGAAACAGAGAGAGAGGGAAACTCTCGGTGAATTCATGAACAAATTCAATGAAGAGCTACTAAAGGTGGACAACCCCTACGGAGGACAAGTGTTACAAACCCTATTCAGGGCAACGACGCACAACAGATTTGCCAAAGAGTTGATTAAGCTCACAGAACCTACCATCACTCGGATAAACGAGTTGGCACATATTGTGATTTACGAAGACACAATGATGGCAGCTAAGCTAAGACCCCAGGAATCCGGCAGGGAAAGGGGTAGATAGGCGTGGAACATGAGCAGGGGAGGAAGAGACAGGTCGCCGAAGAGATATACCCCCCTCAACCAGGACATCCGCACTATCTTGGCCGTCGCACAAAAAAAGAATTGGTTAAAAAAGCCTCGGAAAATCAAGGAGACGGATTTCACAAAGAAATCTAGGCGCTACTGTGAGTACCACCGCCAGAAAGGCCATGACACGAAGGATTGCTATGACCTGAAGGATGAGATCGGGAGATTGATTAAGGACGGGAGGTTAATAGAGTTCGTTAAGGCGAGCGGACAGTATGTTGAATCAATTCACCTGTGATGTGTTGGAATCGCTTAGCCAGTAATCAAGCCACTGTTTTTGCTCCGCATTCCAGAAGACAGAATTTATGGCCTTTTTCCTAGACTCAGAAGCTTGTTTAAAGCGTGTAGCCGTGCTATTTTCCCCAATAACATGTGCCAAAGAGGTTATGTCGAGCTCCATCTGAACAAAAATCATAAGTATATATAAATCATATGCTTTCGGACAACATCAAACTCGTCGTCTGATTCGTCTATGTTGTACAAAGGCCTACGGTCGGATCGGAAACGAAGACGCTCTACTAAACTGGCCATTTCCTACACACACAAACACACACAAGCAAACCTAAAAATTCAAAAAGAAAATTGAAAATAGAATACATCAAACGCCCATGATTGCATTGTTTAAAATACTATTGAGTTAAAAAGTACGCAAACTCGCTGAGCTGACTGAAAAACCGAAACAAAAAAATCAGACGCCCATGATTGCATTGTGGCTTTGTCCATATTTAGTCTCATATTGTGTCTTTCTGTTCCATATTTAAGTCCCACTGCCACTATTTCGGGCCAAAATTTGGGGATTTTGACCCCGCACGTGCAATGCTTTGACTCAGTTTTTTTTTTATTTTTTTAAATCTAATAATTAACCTTAAATCAAAAAAATAATTAATAAAACCCAACCCATATTCAAACCCGCCCCACCCATTTTCAGTCCTCTTTTACACTCCGGCCTGACTCCAACACATAAATTTCTCATATCAAAATCCCCAAATCAAAACCCCAAGAACCCTAATATCGTTCTTTCCCAAATCACGATTCACCCTCCAAAACGATGAATTGGGATCGACCCATACCAATTTGAAGTTGCCCATACATTCAAATCACGAAATCCCCCCAATTGAAGTTCACAAAGAACCCTAAATCATGACTCAAATAACAAAACGCGAAATCGTGAATTAACACAAAAATACTTATTACACGAAAGCACCAAATAGGAATCATAAAGTACCCATTTTAAGATTTCCAATATTATTAAAATAACAAAATTCGACATCCTGAAAAATCGTAATTTGAAAGAAAGGAGGCTGGTGTTGAATATCAGAGCAGGCCGGGAACGAAAACATCCAATAGGATAGGCATCGATAAAAATTGACAAACTAGTAAATGAGTATCCAAACCCTAAAAAAGCACCAATTTCCATCACTTAATTTAATATACCATACCGCATCAGGCCGTTGAATTCTGGCGTGAGAAGAAGAATCAGAACGGGATTTCTTTCGGACAAACATCAAACTCGTCGTCTGATTCGTCTATGTTGTACAAAGGCCTACGGTCGGATCGGACACGAAGACGCTCTACTAAACTGGCCATTTCCTACACATACAAAAACACACAAGCAAACCTAAAAATTCAAAAAGAAAATTGAAAATAGAATACATCAGACGCCCATGATTGCATTGTTTAAAATACAATTGAGATAAAAAGTACGCAAACTCGCTTAGCTGACTGAAAAACCGAAACAAAAAAATCAAGTTTCAAAGTATAATCGCATTGTTATATTTGTTTGCTGATCTAATGTTTCTCTGCACCATTGTTTTTGTAGATTCTGGACCTCTTTTCCCTTATGGTGGCAGAGTTACCTTTCTCAAAGCCCGTGAGGTCGTGGATGGCATGGACGTACGCACCATTGATCCGAAGGGATGTGATGAAGCAACTTTTGGATGCATTGATATGTTGGCCCGAAACCATCTCATAAAGATGAAGGAATTCCATAAGCTTTTCCATGTTGTCCAAGGAACCCTTCACAAATATAATGCAATCATCCGCATAAGCCAAATGAGACACGTCCATAACGCCTCCATTGTTGAGATAAAGATCTGGATTGTGGTCATAGAATTGATTTAATCCTCTAGATAAGAATTCAGCGGCAGTGATAAAGAGAGCGGGAGATATGGGGTCACCTTGACGCACTCCATGCTTAGACTCAAAGAAGTCGTGGCATTCACCATTCACAAGCACAATGAAGAAGCAATTCTCCACGCAATTCTTATTGAGATCAATCCACTCCGACAGTGAATCTATCTTAAATACGGAGTTTTGGATCTTCTCTCATGATTTTCATCAGAGTTTTGTGTGAAGAAGTCCTCTTGAACTTTCTGATGGAATGTTTCTTCTTCTTCAGTCTGATTCTGATTCCGAAGAATCATCGTTGTATTCTTCTTCTTCGTATATACTTTTGTCTGAGGGGATATCCTCGAACTGTTATACTTGAATAAGATTCTGGTAGTAAACAGCTTCTTCGATTTCAGGTGTTGCTTCAAACTGTTTAATACCTCTATTTTGATTATGCGGACAATCGGTAGAAATGTGTCCTGGAGCTCCACATGTCCAACAATTACAGTATTTAAAACTTTCACTGGCTCTTGTATGAGCTCGTCTGAAAGTTCTTTTGGTAGATATGTTGTTTGATCTACCTTGGCTCATGGCTGGTCTTCCTCGACTTGGTCCTGAGCGTTGTCCCGATCTATAGCTACGGGCCTTTTGCTTGGACCAAAATCTTCTGGGCCTCCAAGAAGATTTTTCCTTGCCTCTTCTTTCTTCTCTGGCATAAGGATATTTCTTTCTTTTCTTATGCCCTCTCGATTCTCCAAAGATTGTGGAGATATCGTTGTTATCGCAACATAGAGTAACCTTTTTGTTTACTCTTCGTAGCCTCTTGTAATTCTTTAGCTCTGCTGCCTTTTGGCACCATTCTGCTAACTTGCTTTTGAGAAATGACATATGTCTTGCCACGGTGTCGATTCCCTAAGGCAAGTCATATTCCCTAATTAGCATTTCTCTCCATGGGCTTGGAATCTTGGCGAAGAAAAGTGAGATTGTTGTGGCATCACTCACTTTCGACTTCCATTTGTACTCTGTAAAGAGTTTTATGTATAAGTCTATGTTACATATGTCATGTAACTCAAGACTATACAATGCTCGGTCATATCTCTTGGCTTGCTCTCGGCCTCCTCCTAGATTTCCTTCCGAATCTTCAAAGTATCCTATCCCTATGAAAATGATCTTGAATACTTTTGCCATTTTGTCTACAATGTTTTTCATAGACTCTCATGCGACAACTTCTTCCTTAGTCCCATGGTCTGTTTGTTCCCAGGCGATCTTGGCTGATTCTTCTAGACTCATATTAAGGAGTAATATGAATGCTTCTTTGTTGAGATCTAGCGTTCCTTCTGCTATTCTCATAGCAGAAGCCCAATCATCAATCAGAAGTTCTCTGTTCTTGAAATCCAATATATCCAGATTGAGCATAAGCCCGTATGGATGTATTGGGTCCAGTTGAGACTTTCTATAAGGTGTATGCATTATGTCGGGTCTCTTTCTTGATCTAACTATGCTCGGTCTTATGAACTCGGCATTTAGATGTTCTCCTGCAACAAAGTCTACTTGATGAGGCATGCGCTCATCTGGCGGAGGATTGCTAACCCCGCTACTTTCTGGTGCGGCTTGTGGAGTTTGACCCGTTGACTCTGGGTACACCTAACTGGTTTTGACATTCTCCAGGTGGAGCGGTCCCAATCCCCAGGATGGGAGGGCCTTAAGGCAATTGAGAGTGGACAAGGACGCAATACAATAAATAATGCACCTTCGAGGGGGTGATTAATGTGATAAGCGGTGGGACCGCGTGAGCAGATTCCACCAACCAGAGGAAGAAGATAACTCGTGGATTGAACGAGGATCGATTCGTCGAATTCACGACGCTAATTGAGGAGCTTCCAGACGAGGTTGTCACATTTTCTAGCAGGGACCTCTTGGATCTCAGCCCCGAAGCCATCCAGCCTGGCAAGCTCGACTGCCCCTTGGTTGTTCAGCTTGATATCGCTGACTACGCTGTACACAAGGTACTGATAGACAATGGTAGTTCCACCAATATTATATTTGCGCATGCTTTGGAGAAGATGGCACTCTGCCACCATGTAGTTGAACAGGTCCGTACGCCACTGGTGGGATTCGGTGGAGCAGAAACAATTTCCCTTGGGCAAGTGAACCTTTCCACATCATTTGGACAAGAACCGCACATGCGAACTATCAATGTCCAATATACAATCGTGGACCAACCATTCGCATACAATGTCATAATCGGCAGGCCTGCCCTAAACGCGATAAGAGCGGTGGTATCCACATTCCATCAGAAGGTGAAATTTCCAGCAGGAGGAGGGGTCGGAGAAGTGGTCGCTAACCAGGAGGAGGCTTGGTTCTGCTACATCACTTCTCGTACGTTGCCAAGCATTAGAGAAGCGGAGGAAGAAGCAACCGGGCCAAATCACGATCAACAAGCTATGGAGTGATCACCATGAGGAACAAACAAGACAATATTTGAGATTTTGGCAGTTTTTAAATTATGCTTGAACAATTGAAACATTGCCCCATCGTGGGTTAGTTTGTAAACTTAAAGCAGGGGGAACTACGCCGGTCTGATTCCCCACTCAACTGGATACGTAGGCTGGTTAGGGTTACCTAGCCTTCGACCGTTATCTTTTATTTTGCCCCTTCGTGGGTCGGCATGTAACTAAAACAAGGGGAACTACGCCGGTCTGATTCCCCACTCAACGGGATATGTAGGCGAGTTAGGGTTACCTAGCCTTCGACCGTTATCTTTTATTTTGCCCCTTCGTGGGTCGGCATGTAACTAAAACAGGGGGAACTACGCCGGTCTGATTCCCCATTCAACGGGATACGTAGGCGGGTTGGGTTTACCTAGCCTTGGACAGTTATCCGTCACTACTTTTTGTTTTTTCTTATTGGAATCTTACATTTCATGCAGGGATATGTCCTAATCAGATATTACGGAAGTGCAGAGAATTGCACGAAGAATTTGAGGGGTATTCCCATAGATATATGTTTAACACATCGCCCTCTTACAGGTACATAACCCGAAGGATCACACATTCATGTGTCTAAAAAGGACAGAGGGAATATTAAACCCTCGCCTCTTAAAAGAAGGGATTCAAGGGGCATCGCCCTAGATTATTCAATGTTATCCATCTAAACAGGTACAACAGGCACGTTAGAACACAGCAGAAACTGAAACTCCCAGATTTAGGGAGCACTCCGCAGATAACACATGCGCATCATTTCATGTTTTCACATAAGCTTTTACATTGAAAAACCCTTCTTGTCTGTGATGTTTCACAGGGTCCAACGACCCATAGACTCCACGACGACAAAGTTAACAAGGGACATAGACAAAAAAAAAGGCTCCTACCCATGAGCTGTAACGGGTTCCCCTGTGATAACGGGCGGGCTCCTACCCATGAGCAGTAACGGGTCATTTATAAAGAAAAGGCTCCTACCTATGAGTAGTAACGGGTTCCCTTGTGATAACGGGCGGGCTCCTACCCATGAGCGGTAACGGGTCACCTACAAAGAAAAGGCTCCTACCCATGAGCGGTAACGGGTTCCCCTGTGATAACGGGCGGGCTCCTACCCATGAGCGGTAACAGGTCATCTACAAAGAAAAGGCTCCTACCCATGAACGGTAACGGGTTCCCCTGTGATAATGGGCGGGCTCCTACCCATGAGCGGTAACGGGTCATCTACAAAGAAAAATATCCCCTGTGATAACGGAGTCGACCGTAAACTTTTGAACGGTAGCGGGTTCCCTGTGATAACAGGATGCGCCCCTACCCACAAGAAAAGTATCCCCTGTGATAACGGGGTCGACCGTAAACATTTGAACGGTAGCGGGTTCCCTGTGATAACGGGATGCGCCCCTACTCACAAGAAAAGTATCCCCTGTGATAACGGGGTCGACCGTAAATATTTGAACGGTAGCGGGTTCTCTGTGATAACGAGACGCGCCCCTACCCACAAGAAAAGTATCCCCTACGATAACGGGGTCGACCGTAAATATTTGAACGGTAGCGGGTTCCCTTTGATAACGGGAAGCGCCCCTACCTACAAGAAAGAATTCCCCATGATAACGGGACGGGCCCTACCCACAAGAAAACATCCCTTGTGATGACGAGGTCGACCTTAAAACATGCGAGCAATAACGGTTTCCCTGTGATAACGGGGTCAGACTCTAAAGAACAGAAACAAAAGCATGTCCATGCGATTAGGGTGATTACTCAATATAATCCGGTATAACCGATAGGCGACACAACAAGGAGGCGTAATAATAACGCAAGCAATCACACTATTGAATACGTATGAACAAATATAAATCAGGACACGTAGAAAGGATTGATTGAATTAACAAGTAAAACCATAAGGTTATATACAGAGGCAATTGGGCCAAAAGAAAAGATACAAATCCCTAAATTCTCAACTGGGATAACGAGGATCCCCTTTAATATGGATTAACGCCAGACTCTTCTGCTCGATAATCCCGCGGTACTCCACTTCCGGCTCCAGATCTTCGTCGTCATCGTCAGAATCTTCAGGAAATTGCCCGTCCGGCCCCTTCAACGAATTTATGGCTGAAGGGTCGTAACCGTCTTTAAAACCACCTTCCAGCCGAATTTGACCTATAATGGAGGCTTTGGCCTCCTCCCGCTCGAGCATGCCCCACTCAGCACACATTATCTTATAGGACCGACTCCGAAGGAATTGTTTGGCCGCACTGGTGAATTGGTTCTTGCTCAGTGTCATGCACCGCATGTGCCTTTCAGCCTGGGCTAATTGGTCCTTCAGAATTGCGGCTTCGGCTTCAACTGCCTCCCGACGAGATGCCTCACGACTAGCAATAAGTCGAGACTCATCGAGCTCTGCGATCAACCTTTTATTATCATTTAACAGGCCTCTCACATTACTCTCGCTGGCCTTCAAAATATCCAGGGCCTCGTCTCTCTCGTGCTGCAGCTGCACGGTAGCAACGGGATCGTATTCACCCAGTTTTTCGAGCAAACCGTTGGTAACTCGGAGCGACTCAGCGTGATCTGATTGGCCCTTAACAGCCATCGCCAAGAAACCTTTCAAAAAGCCCGCCACCTGCGCATCCACAATAAGGAGTTGGTTGCTCAATCGAATGAAAACCCAAAGGAAATACACATCCAATAGACACAAAGACTACTTAAAGATCAGAAGAGACCGCTGTGATCCTCGCTTGAACTACCCTTCTCCCTCTTTCTTTTTGGCCCCGTGGACATCCCGACATCAACGTCATGTTGAGACTACGAGGCGCCACCCACCCCGAAAGTATTTCCGCTCGATGAGGGAACAATTTTCTTCGCGTTCTTGCGTACGCCCTCACGACCCCTTTTCTTGACGAGTAGATGTACATCATTTGTAGCGGCATCAGCCCCCAGCTGTCTACGTTCCGCTATCGCATCCAGACTACAGTACTCTACCAAATCGGCTGCAAGACACATGAAATATAGGATCAAGAGATAAATCGGGAGGAAGACATCGATTTATAAAGATATAACACTTACCGAGTGTAGAGGGACCGTTATAACATACGGGAGATATCCCACTTGCTTGCAAAACTATGTCACTGCAAAGTAGGGTACCGTCATACGGATGGTTGATCAATTTCTTCAGAAATACAAGGATATGTGCAGTCGGCCCGACAACAGCTCGCCTCTCATATTTGGTGTCTTCACACCACACACTAGGAAGTGCGTCAAATTCGCCAGCCGTCCTCTCCTGGATGTACATATACTCACACTTATTTCCAAATCCATAACTAGATTGAGTATATTGCACGAACCTCAGTCCCACCTGGGCCCGCACACAGAAGAACCGTTTGTCACCGCCCTTCATGTTGACCATGACACTAAAGAGTTTCCAGAACTTATTGGCTCCGCAAGAGGCACCCAACGCTCTCATGACACAAATAAAAGCCACGATGTACCCCAGAGAGTTGGGGGATAGTTGTCCCAAGCAGACTCCGATGCTCGCCACAATAACACTAACCGCATGATCGATCGGGAACCATAGTCCATTCTTAAAATGTTTGGCATTAACAGTAATGCAGGCCGTCAGCTTCTGACGGAGCAGAGAATTCAGCACCGTACTGGTCGCCAATCAACTGGTCAGGCCCAAACATCTCGTTTTCCGAAAATCCCATTCCGACCTCTTCGAAATCCATATCGGGCAAACCTGAGCCAACACTGTCACGGCAAACGACATACTGACGCACTAAAGAAGGAAAATCAAAATCGAAAGAGATATCGAATGTAATATCGAAAACGAAATCGAAAGTGAAATTCGACGTACTTTACAGAAGAACAACGAATTTTCGCTAAAAGCCAAAGTGTGTTTCACCTCCTTGGAAGCCCTATTTATAGATATCGGAGATGCTATCGGTAATCATATTCGATATAGATAAAAGGTCAGGGGCAAACACAGACACACTGAGGGGTTCAGCAAAGTTTATCACATAGCGCAATCCCGAGATGTGTGAGGAATTTAAAATCCCGTACGGCGAACAAAGAATTCAAATGAGGACCTCAAATTATACATCCACTGTACTTGGGAGTCCAGCGAAATTTATCACAAAGTGCATTCCCTGCAAATTTGACCTCCGTCATTTGAACTGGCGGGACGAGGGGTACAAGTAACCCAGAAATTTAAAATTAAATTTGCGAATTCTTATCTCTAAGATAAGAATCCCCAAATTGGGGGACTACATGATATGGGCATTTCCCGCATATTGGGCCTGGCCCAAACCAGGCCCCTATTTGACCATATCGGGGACCACTTTCGATATCATATCGGTAATAATCACCGATATGTTACTATGGTCCCCGGATCCCAAGGTCTATAAATACGCGGTACCCGGATACCAAAGCAAGCAATTATTATCCCTCAGCTACCACGCATCACATCAAAACACATCCCCGATCTCACTCTCGATATCATACTCGATATCGGGATAACCTGGTGCTCTACTGATACGTCATACAACTACACTACCGATATCACATCGAGGGGCGTCTTCGATATCATGTCGAAGACGATCACCGATATACGTCTCATATAGTCACCGTTATACCACTGCCGTCCAAGCATCGAAGCGTTAGTTCGAGATGTTCCGGACCAAGTCTACGCGAGATACATAGTGTAGGCCTGATTTGAGATAGGTTCGTTGTATTATTAGATCACTCACTTGTAACCGACTCATATATATATATATATATATATATAATACGATCTATTGCCAAATCAATAGAATAATAGGCTTTTGGTGTTGGATATTAAATTGCGACAAGGATTGAAGAGGAGTAGGCGCCGAGTGGAACCTAGAATTAAGTGGTGGCGGCTTAAGGAGTCTACCCAAAAGGCCTTAGTGGAGCGAGTGGTTCAAGAGGTAGATTGGAAGAATGACGACGATGCAGATGCAACTTGAACCAAAATGGCTTGTTGTATCAAGAAGGTAGCTAAATAACTCTTACGTGAATCCCGAGATAGTAGCCTGACAGGTAAAGACATGTCATGGTGGAATGAAGAAGTGAAGGCGGCAATCAATGCCAAACGGGATTGCTACAAAGATTTAAAGAAAAACTATGATGGAGCAAGCTTTGAAAAGTATAAGCTATCTAGGAAAGAAGCAAATACAGCTATTCGGCCAGCGCGAGAGGCTGTGTACAAGGAGATTTATGAGAAGCGGGATAGCAAGGAGGCCGAGAAGGATATATACAAAATTTCTCGCGTTAGAGAGAGGAAGACTAGAGACCTGGGTGCAGTGAAATGCATCAAAGATGAAGGTCAGTCTGTCTTGGTGTATGAGGATCAGGTCAAAGCACGGTGGACGGAGTAGTGGGTGACATCTTGCAGTCCCTTCAGGATCTGAACCGCAATTTTATGCGTCGTATTAGAAGGTCGGAAGTCAAAGATGCTTTGAAGAGCATGAAGACTCGAAAAGCTGTTGGCCTAGATGCTATCCCTATATAGGCTTGGAGAAGCATGGGAGAGATAGGGGTGACCTGGTTGGCGGACCTCTTTAACAAAATATGGCTAACAAATAAAATACCAGAAGAGTGGAAGAGGTGTACGCTAATACATCTATATAAGAATAAGGGCGATGTCCAAAATTGTTCTAACTATCGTGGGATAAAGCTTATGTCTCATACCATGAAGCTATGGGAGAGGGTGATCGAACGCTGATTGAGATAAATTATTTCCATATCTGAGAACCAATTTAGATTTAAGCCCGGAAGGTCGACCATAGAGGCCATCCATTTGATTCGTCAGCTCATTGAACGCTTTCGAGAAAAGAGTAAAGATTTGCATATGGTCTTTATCGATTTAGAAAAGGCACATGACAAAGTACCTCGAGAGGTATTATGGTGGGCCTTGGTGAAGAAGGGGGTACCCATTAAATATATCAACATCATAAAAGATATGTATGAGAATGTGGTGACAAGTGTCCGAACTTGTGGCAGTTTAACAGACGCCTTCCCAATTACAATTGGCTTACATCAGGGGTTAGCTTTGAGCCCATTTTTGTTTGCCATTGGAATTGATGAAATCATCAGAAACATCCAAGACTGAGTCTCATGGTGTATGTTGTTTGCAGACGATATTGTCCTCATCGATGAGACAAGAATGGGGGTTAACGCTAAATTAGAACGATGGAGCCAAACATTATAAACACGAGGATTTTGACTAAGTCGAACAAAAACATAGTACCTCGAATGCAAGTTTAGAAAACAAAAAAGAAATAACGATGGCACGGTTCAGTTGGATGGCCAAGAGATACCGATAAATACGCATTTTTGGTATTTAGACTCCATACTACAGATGGATAGAGAGTTAGACGGAGATGTCAACCACCACATCCAAGCTGGATGGACAAAGTGGAAGAGTGTAACAGAGATCCTGTGCGATCGTAACTTTCCTTCAAAGCTTAAAGGAAAGTTCTATCGTACGACTATTTAACCTTCTTTGCTTTATGGCTCTCAGTGCTGGGCTATTGAGCAAAGTCATGCACATAAAATGAAAGTTACAGAGATGCGCATGCTTCGGTGGATGTGCGGTAACACCAGGAGAGATAAGGTGCGCAATGAAGATATTCGACATAAATTAGGTGTGGCGGCCATCGACGAGAAAATGCGAGAAAACCATTTAATATGGTTTGGACATGTTAAACGCAGACCCATAGATGCACCGGTACAATGAGTTGAAGATCTCGACTTAGGACAGACGGCTAGAGCTCGTGGGAGACCGAAAAAGACCTGGATGGAGGTCATACGGAACGACATGAAGCTAAAAGATCTAAATGAAGACATGCTTGTCAACCGAAACCTATGGAGGCAGAAGATTCATGTTCACGACTCGACGTGATTTATTTATAGTTCATATAGACTACCCCAATTTAGTTGGGATTAAAGGCTTGGTTGTTTTTGTTGTTGTATGGAATAATATGAAACATTTCACAAATTACTCTGCTTCTATTTATTTGAACGTCAAACCCAACTTCATTACATCATATACTAAGGAGAACCCGACAAAATCAAAATGTCAATACATGCCAATGAAACAAAATGACAGAGCACAAAAAGAATAGGGCATCAACTAACAATACCACAAAAAACTAAAACTAACAAACTCCACTTTAATCATTTGCCCAACTCTCCTCAACCTAAATCTTTTCTGGACATGCTTTGCGTGCCATATCATGTGCAGCCGAATTAGCAACATGGCACACCCATTGAAAAAAAAAAGCTCTAGTTATCAATCACCTTCCGAATATCACGCATAATATTCGCATAATCTGTCTTGCAACCATTTGAAAAGTTAATATTATAAATTACCGATATCAGATAACAATCAAATATTATACCTTAGTTTTCTATTAGTTGCAAGTGCACGAATCAAGTAATAATAAAATAGTAAGTATAGTTATGAACCAGGGATCGTTTCCCAAGGGAGTGGTGTATTAATGTATGAATCACTTAAATGCAAGAGACTAACGGTTGTCATGGTCTTTTCTCTTTTGTTTGTAGGATGTGGTGAATGCTTATGAATATTGTGACAGTAATGAATGATGTCTATACTAAGGATGTTTTGAATGCAATGATTTTAATACTATGGATGCTCAATCTAAAATGCAGGAAAATCTAACTACGGTGCAAGAAAATAGTAAAGCGAGATTTTGGTTTGAATGCAGGAAATAATTAAAAATTCTAAGAATGAATGCAAATAGAGAGCAATAACTTATTAAACTAACTAAACTGACTAAAGACATAATTCAGTGATTGATTGATTGGTTGTGATTGTAAACAATAATTAGAAAGATTGTTTAGATTTTGGGTTTCACAATGAGTTAACCATAGTAGCTAATAGACAAACTACCTATATTTACTTATAGTGCTTGATGATAATTTGATGTTTGTATATCTAATGGATCCGTGACCTATGACAAGATTTATCCTAACCATACATCTATTAGTCTCTAATAACCTACCGTGTTAACTGATCAACCTAATTGTCAGCTGTTTTAGAAGAGATATCAAATCTGTAATCCAATTAACTCATCTGAATCGTGTTAACAAAACCTATATAATCACGATTGATCTAGCGTGTTCTAAATATTGCGCATCAATTGCTTTCGCAAACCAAAGTCAAATATCGCACACACACACACACACACACACACATATATATATATATATATATATATATACACACACACACAGATATATATATAACCATCTTTAACATTCTACACTTCGGGCGGCCCCACACGAGTGCTTCTATTTTATCGCAGCGAAAGTAAGATTAGTCATACAACATGAGTAACTATTCAATTTGGACATGTACGATCATCAAACACACATCAAATAAAGCAAATAAACATATTCATAAATCAGATTTACTCTTCTACTCTAAACAATGAGTAGTTGCTTGACTATCTTCTTGTCTACTTTTTGTTATCTTCTTCTTCACAAACTATTTTCTCTTAAACTGGTGTTTTTCTCTCTAAAGACAAACTCTCATGGTTTCTGTGTCGGAAAGTGTTGAATGTTATTGTGAGCTCGTCTGAAAGCGGTCTAAAGGTTGTGTCCTAACAGCTGAATGTTGTCGTTTCTTTATAGTTTTTCTCCGCCCTGGGCTTTGTTTTAGGGTTTCTAATGTCGACCTAACTTTTGTCCTAATCGCGCCTCAATCGCGCGCCAATTGCGCGATCTGTTTGCTTCGCGCCTCTGATCGCGCTTCATTCTGATTACTCCCTGCAGTCTTTTGATGTCTTTATTGAATCACGTTATCTTCGATATTTCACATTATTGTAGTGCCGTAGTGCTTCTCGTAGCACCTGAATATCCCAAAATAGTGTCTTAACCATTTGTCTCCTGAAACATCAAATTTGGCCTCTTTTAGCGTTGTTTCGTCTTAACTCGATAAAATTCTAAGAAAACATGAAGTAATACTAGAACAAAGTTAATATGCAATAAGAAGTATTCAAAAGCATAAGTAAACGGATACGTAAATCACGCTAAATAAATGCTCACTAAATACCCCCAAACTTAAACTTTTGTTTATCCTCAAGCAACTCACTTAACTGACTTAATCTAAATTGGAATTTAATCATCAACATGTCAACACTTAGAAGCGGGAATTATGAGAATGCAATATATGGCCAGAACATAAGATGATATAGAATAGATGAACACTGGCACATAATATAATGAAGTCATATCAAATCAAGTTCATGTTCTCTAATAGTGTGTGATACTATAGGTTATGCATAAGAGTTATTTTCATATTACAAACTTATAAGACCATAGCTTTTAACATATGAGCGCTCAAGTTTTCATTCTTCATGCTCATATTACCGTTGAATCAAGTAGATTTTATATGTTGAGGAACATTTAGGACTTTATAAGCTTGTAATGTTAGTCTCGGGTGTGGGCTATAATGGGAAATTTCATATATGAGTTCTAGAAATGTATGTAAAAATTACTTATTTATTCTTTTTTCCTCCCTTGTTTGTGCCTTCTTCATTGGCCATACATTTTAGGCTTTTTTTGGCATCTTTTTATTTGAGTTTCAATTTTCACAAGTATCAAAACATTCTATACTTCATGAGTTTTTGAGAGGCACCCCCAAACTTAAAGTTTTTGCATCGGGTTATTCATGCTCTCTGATATTTTTAACCTTATTTTCCTTTTTATATTTTCTTTTTAGCTCGCTCTTTTGTTTTGAGCTTATACCTTATTCCTTCTTCAATTCACTACATCCATCTCTAGAAAGGGGTATGATATAAATTTGCCTTTCGGCTCAGGGTAGGTAAATGAGCTTCATAAACAAATGCTTAAAGAAAAGTCTTCAACGGGGTTCAGTGGATATTCATTTATCATAAATGTACTTGGCTTCAAAGTCTAAAACTCAAAATTTTAAAACGATTGACTATTACATTTCCTCAATATTTACATCTACTAATATCTCAAGCAATCGTTAAGCAATTTGTTTAAGTGTAATAATCAAAGGCTTCGTATAATCAAAGGCTTTATTACTATTTTTTCATAAATAAACAACATTCCTTTTACAATTATACACAACAACAAATTGAAAGGTGAAAGTGCAGGTGTGGTCAGGAAGTGTCGGTCCAACATTCTGAAAAGCGATGTTGGCACAACACTGCTCTGATCGATTTATTTAAGTTGAATATTTTATTTTGCCTCTATTCTTAAACTCACCTAGTTTCACGAGTTGTAGTTATCTATGATTATTATGATTATCTCAGGGTATTAAGGATCATGCAGATCTATGCTAGCAACGAATGGATAAGCCGAAGATATTCAAAGATACTTGAAGATAATATTTGAAGGTCTTATGAAGATAACACCAAAGGAGATTTTGGAGTTATCCAATGAAGAAGAGAACAATCACCAACTCATGTCTATCATGCCACAGAACAAGAACGATCAAATCCTATAAGGAGGCGTGCTCGACATCAAGAACAATAACAAGACTAGAATTAAGTTCTGAAAGAGTAGAAGAAATTCTTGTATTGTATTGGTCTTGTTTTACTGAGTTTTATCTAGCTAAACTATAGCTCATAGATTAGTTAGTGTTAGGATTGAGTTCCTTGCTCAATTGTATTTGGTAAGATCATTAAAGTAACATTTAGTGATTATTTGGCCGTAAGGCATGACATGTTATATTCATATAACCTGCTTAAAATTCATCTCATTGTGTTATTTATTCTGCTGCATTATTACTCTACAATGAGTGCTGGGACAACACCGAAACGATCGGTGTTGGCACAACATTTTGTGTACACAGAATGTGTGAATCAAACAAAAGGGTACCAATCCCGGTCCATACATTTACAATTAGCGTCAGAGCCAAGCACCTAATTCATTGGTGTTTGGATTGGTACCATACCATGGATGATGTGAACCCCAATACTAACAACAGGTTACCAGTGCTGGATGAGACAAACTATGCTTATTGGAAGATCAGGCTCATACAATACATCAAATCCTTATATCTAAGGGTGTGGAAATCAATTACACTCCAACAATTACGGTCAGAGACGATAACAATGATGTACACTTGAAGCCGAAAGCTGACTGGATTCAAGTAGTAGTCATTAAAGCAGTCAACAATGAGAAAACAATGAGTGCCATCTTCAGTTGGATTGATTCATATATATTCAGGTTAGTACAATTATGTACAACTGCTAAACAAGCCTGGTTGCCCC
This sequence comes from Linaria vulgaris, assembly GCA_948329865.1. Classification (NCBI taxonomy): domain Eukaryota; kingdom Viridiplantae; phylum Streptophyta; class Magnoliopsida; order Lamiales; family Plantaginaceae; genus Linaria; species Linaria vulgaris. The sequence goes on from OX415253.1 coordinate 45,818,556, forward strand.
TACAAACTCATTGTGAATGAGATGCCAGTGTCAATGAAGCTAGACTTAAAATTGCCTTATAGAAATTTGAGAGCATTAGGATGGGTGATGATGAGTGTGTTACTTCATACTTTGCAAAATTAATGGATTTATCTAATGAATGTCAAAGTCTAGGTGATCCTCTAACTAATAAACAACTTGTTTACAAAGCTATGAGAACTCTGTCTCCTAGGTTTGAGGTCAAGAAGATTGCTAGGCAAGAAGCCATACACATGTCATCACTTAACTTTCACACTCTTCTAAATGTACTACAAGAATTTGAAATGAACTCATAACCCACTACCAAATACAGAGGCCTTGCATTAAAAGCTACTAAAGAAGAAGTAGATGATGAAACTGAAATAAGTGCCTATCTATGTTCAGTAGTGAAAAAGTGCAATAAAATTACTTTAAATGATCGATTTCAAAAAAGAGAAGAATGTTCTTCCTAATCTAAGAAGGAGTTTTCCAGGTAAAATGATTAAGTATTCTTTCAAAAAGCCCACTGAGTGTAAAGGCTTTGGACACATGTCATATGAGTGTGCTAATACTTCAAGAACCAAATGTAGTTCTAACTGGGTATGCATAGATGATATTGATGATGAAACGGATTTGGATGAGTTACCAAAAGAACATGTGTCTGAAGAAGTCCACACAGCAGCTCTGTCTGCTCAGGTCAACTGGACAGTGTGTCAGAACAACATCGGGACGAATGAATGTTGGCTCAACACTCAGACAGATCCAGAGGACCAGAAAGACTACTTTGACAGCTGGAAGGATGATGGCTATATTTCTAACCCTCAATGTCTTATTTTTGATATAAATGCATTTGCGGAACATTCTAACTTTGTTTGCTTTGGTGGATCTATAGATGTGAATGAAGAGTACTTCCTTGAAGGGAAAATGGATCAAGACAAGTTTACATGGAACTTCTTGATGAGGTAAAGAAAATCATAAAAAGAGAAAATGAGCTCATCAGCGAGAACAGTTTCTTAATTGAAACTATAACTGAACTAGAGAAGAACTTCACTAGAAAGGAGTGCCAAATGGAAAAGACGGAGATGAAGCTAGAAGAAGCAGATATAACCATTGCTAAGTAGAACTCTAGCACACAAAGGCTGGATGAAGCACCGAGTGTTGGCAATGAAGGAACTACAGGTTTAGGATACCAAGAAAGGTCAAGTAGACATGATAATGTTATACTTAGTTTTGTAAAGGCTAGTTTTTGCAAAAATCATGGCCACTGTAATCAACCTAAGAAGGTAACTTATATGTGCCAATATTGTTTTCAGCCGAGACATTTAATACCATACTGCCATAAGTACATAAATTTTTGTGAGAAATATAATTATAGCAGTAATGCTGCATCGGGTGTTGGGACAACATTGGGTCACTCAAATGTTGGCTCAACATTCTAAAGCAACACCAGGGAACAAAACAACAGTTTTCAAAAGAACATACTTTGGTCTCCTTAAATCTAAATTATCTGTAATGTTGTGTTCTCAGCTACTCATACTCTTACTAGTGACTGGTATTTTGACAGTGGTTGTTCTAGACATATGACATGTACCAAAACTAATCTTATGGATCTTGTGACTGTATTCACTGGTACTATTACATATGGTGGAGGAAGTAAATGAAATATCATAGGAAATGGGTTTTCAATTTGGATGCTTTCCCTCATCTTACTGAGGTTCTATTTGTGGAAGGTCTAAACGCTAATCTAATCAGCATTAGTCAGCTTTGTGATGACAATTTGATTGTTAAATTTGACATGTATTCATGTGATGTGTTTGGTGATGTGTTTGATGAATCTAACAACTGTGTTATGTTAGGAAAAAGGTCAAAAGACTGCTACTTGGTGGATGAGGATGCACAATGCCTACATGTGAAGGTTGATGAATCAGTACAGAAGGCTAGGACATGTCCACTACAGGAATCTGGAGAAGATCATCAAGCTATAAGCTGTGAGGGGAATACCTAAACTTTCAGTCCAAGTAAATAGGTTTGTTGTAACGCCCTTCACCAATCACCTTGCTCGGCACGAAGCGCCATTATTATCAAATTCATTAGAGAGCACCTCGCTTCTCTTCTGAAAGATGCAACTAATCCAAAATAACTAAGAGCGGAAGCTAGTAACCAAAGATTTCCATTTCATTATCTTCAGTTGTCAACTACATGCTATTGATTTTCGACTAGGCTTGTCCCATGTAATGACCTCTAAGCTTTTCTCGTAAATCTAGAATGAGAACATGAAAAATATCTTTATGAGTCAAAAGGACTCGTGAGATTTAATGCATGAGGAGTTTCTATAAAAATATATTTTCGCAAAGCATGATTTCACAAGAATGATTTTCCAAAGAAGTTAATGCTTTCATGCCAAATCATAACACTTATTAGATCAATCATGTCATAACAATCCAGCCTTGTGTCTCATGTCCTTATACCTCCCATCCAGGAGCGACTCGGAAAACGACGAGGACATGCCCAGGTAGACGCCTCAATTGTGACCGCTGAGACGTCCCATCCGAGACGTAGAATAGAGTTTGCTCAAAGCGACCCTAGACTATGAAAGCTACACTGATAGCCCGACGCTATCCACGAGAATTTCACAGATCCATGCCAGGCCCCGATAATAGCCATCAAGTGGCAACAATTTAGCCATCAAAGTGGCTTCAAGAATGATCAATCCTGAAACTAATTTATGTACAATCTTGGCATGCTTTTAAAGCTGAAGCTCATTACATAGATCAAGAATCCTTAAGGTGTAATTCAGTAAAACATGATAATATGATTGTCGTAATATAAACGACAATTTCATGATTTGTAAACAAGTACTTGAGCATTCCTAGAATCCATAACATCTGTAAACAATTATTCTTGAAAACATCATGCTTGCACAATTTGCAGAATAAAACACTTGATTCACGAGAAAACATCTGTACGAGAAAACATCTGTAAAGCTCATTATTCTTGTATAATACGTATAATTTCCATTACAGCGAGAAAATATATAATTTTAATCTCACCTTGATTCACGTGGGTCTAACACATCAGCCCTTTCCATAACCTCGTTCCATAACCTCGTGGTCTACCACAATCTATTGGTTTAAACTCAACTGATCACCTACAACATAAGTTTATTCATTTATAACAAACAACATAAGTTTATTCATTTATAACAACTAACAAGAATCTCGAATATGTGAAAGCCAGAGTCTAAAACGTGAACTTGAAGTCTTAGTACTCATCTACAACAACTAATAGATGTGACTATTCGACTCTTATGTGCTTGGCTTACTCAATAGTTAAATTTACTACAATTTAAACTAAATTAGATAAGAAATCTTACTGTATAATTATTTATCGCAATTATCTCATTTTAATTTTCTATTTGCGTGTGTGTAGTATATTCTATTACCGAAAGCTTAATGTTTCGATGTTGCTTATTACAAAATATATTTATGTAATTTGCACTAGCCTAAGAGGTAATCCACACATTAACTCAATTTGTTGTTTAAATAGTTCGTAATACACTAGTTACTTACTGTCCATGGTTACTTAAACCATAATACTGTTTAATCAATAAGCTAAGATAGTCACTTTATATATATTATTATTACTTACCATCTTATTCTAGTATAGTTCGATTACTCCAAATTTGTCTCTCAAGTTCTTCCATGGTTCAACTCTAGAAATAGTTTAGTACTTTATAAAGTGGGGAAAGAAGCCTAGTAAGTAATATTTCCATTCATGAGCAGACCTTCACACCAACACAAGTACGTACTCAAGGTCTTATTTGAATTAAAAGATTATAATATTGACTACTTTTTACAAAATCAAAGAAATGGTGATGGATTGTGAAACCAAAGTTCAAGTATCTGATTTGAGTAGCTACTTCAAGTTCTAGCCTTGGTACCTACTTCCACGTTACTACCAGATGAGCTTTTGTTATCAATTCTATAGTAAATCCTTGAATCAAACCAGCTCCCTTGATTTTATTCTAAGCCGAAACTACAGTTAACAAGTAATTAAGATAACTTCAAAAAGCATCTCAATAACCACAACCTTCGTTGCATGTCTTGTTTGGATTCCAGCAATGACAGCTGCGTATTGCAAGCTCTCGTTTCACGTTCTCCTGAAAGAATGGCAGTTCACTCACTCACACTTATCTGCTATCGACAATCTTATTCACTCTCACATTCTCTTCTATTTTTCTCGAGAGCTTGGTATTGATATTTGGGAAACTCTACTTCTCTCCAATCGCCCGATCTGGTTATTGTGGGTGTGAATGTGTAAGAGGTGTTAACATGAGACGTTTGACGTGTGGAGGGGTGGCAATGAAACACAAGGTGACTATAAACTTAGGTGGCAGTGTTGAAGTGCGACATGTATATGATGGGTGTAGTCTGGATAATCATATGAGGATATAATTAAGTTGTTATATTTAAATATTGAAGTGTAAGTCTCCCTTGTATTGATGTGCAACTATTTCTCTTAGTTTTTTGCTTTATTGTATAGTAAATTGCAATAACATATGCTGCTTATTTCCAATTTCGAATGTGGCCTTGATAAGTGTTGATCCGCATAACATTCAATTAATAATTACTAGAAATGTTAAATTATTTCCCTTATCTAAAATTATTTGTCTTTCTTTTTGTTTTGCAATAATAAACGCTAAAACAAGATGAAATTTTCAATGACAAGACTTCTATTATAAAAATTATAAATAACAATCATAACTTACTTATATATATATATATATATATATGTGGTAAATAAAATAATAAAATAATATTCACGTTAATATGGGGCGTCACGTACATTTGTGGTGATTGTCTGCAAAGTATCACTGATAGTCCACTCGGACTGTCCCAGACTGGCGATGTGGTGCCAATATTTGTAAAAGACCATGTGGACTAACACAGAGATTGACACAGAAGATACAGGGAATGATGATTTTGAGCTGACACTGGCAGATGCTGATGTTGGACCAACACCAGAATACACATATTCTGACACTAAAGAATTTGCTGGAGAAAATGTTAGGAGGGACACTCCTGCCAGAATACATAGGGATCATCCTACTTCTCAGGTTTTAGGAAATCTTACTGAAGGTGTAAGAACTAGAAACAAAAAAAGAGTAAATTACAAAAATATGGCTAAACTTAGTGTTTGCATGTCATCTGTGTGTAATACTGTTACTTATTTTGTTTCTGATGTAGGACCTAAGAATGTTAATGAGGCTCTTAAAGATTCTCACTAGATAAATGCTATGCAGGAAGAACTCATGCAAATTTCTAAGAATAAAGTGTGAACATTAGTTCCTATGCTACTCATGCTAATGTAATTGGAACTAAGTGAATCTTTAAAAATAAAAGTGATGAGAATGGAGTGATAGTAAGGAATAAGGTCAGAGTTGTAGCCCAAGGGTACACTCAAGTAGAAGGGGCTGATTTTGATGAAACATTTGCCCATGGGGCCAGAATAGAATCCATTAGGATTTTTCTTGCAATTGCTTGTTTCTTAAAAATCAAATTACACTAAATGGATGTTAAGGGAGCATTTTTGAATGGTTATATAGACAACGAGGCTTTTTTTGAGCAACCTAAAGGATTTACAGACCCCAATCACCATGACTGTGTCTACAAACTTGAAAAGGCTTTATATGGTCTGAAACAAGCTCACAGAGCTTGGTATGAGAGGTTAACTAAATTCTTACTAGGTTTTGGTTTTTCAAGGGGTGAAGGTGATAGGACATTGTTTATAATGAGAAATAACAAAGAAGTCTGTATTTAGCTCTTCTTATCAGTCCACCTTGGACAAGTTTGTTAGTACTATGACATGTACATTTGAAATGAGTATGATAGGGGAGCTCACCTTCTTCCTAGGACTGCAAGTGAAGCAAAAGGAAACATGAATGTTTTATCTCAAGAGAAGTATGCCAAGAATTTGGTGAAGAGATTTGGATTGCTGGAATCTAAGCCATGCAAGACACCAATATCCACTACTTTGAAGATTGAGAGGGATGTAGCTAGTGAAGATGTTGAGTTAACACTCTACAAATCAATGATTGGGAGTCTTCTGTACTTATAAGTCACCGGACCTGAAATAATGTATCCAGTTTGTGTCTGTGCCATGTATCAGGCAGCACCAAAGGTATCTCACTTAACTGCTGTAAAAATAATCTTAAGATATATCTCTGGAATTGCTGAGTTAGGAATCTGGTACTCTCATGATACAAATTCAAACTTGGTTAGCTTTAGCAATAGTGATTGGGCAGGGGATTTTGATGATAAAAAATCCACTAGTGGATGGTGTTCTTATCTAGGAAATAATTTGGTTTCCTGGTACAATAAGAATCAAAATTGTGTGTCTCTGTCTAGTGCAGAGTCAGAGTATATTGCAGCTGGCAACTGTGTAACCCAACTGATATGGTTAATACATATGTTTTGTGATTATGGGATAACTATTAATACTCTTCTCATGTTATGTGATAACTTGAGTGCCATTAGTATATCTAAAAATCCTGTGCAACAATCTAAAACCAAATACATTGAAATCAGACATCATTTTTTAAGAGATATGGTTGAAGATAAACAATCACAATTGAACATATTGAAACCAACAACTCTACTGGTTGACATGTTTATAAAACCACTAGACAATGAGAGGTTCTTCAGTTTGAGGAAGGCTATCGGCATGAGTGTGTTGTGAACACACTAAACATAATGGTGTTTCCTTAACATCACATGCTAACCCTAGTGACTGATTGTGATGTACCCAGTTTGTTCTCTTGTTTGTTTGGTTAGTTCTTGTGATTTCCTTGTTTATCTCATGTTTGTTTCTCTGCATTCTTGAACCATGTGGAGTCTCTTTTTTCCTGTCAACATGATTAGATAGCTTACTCTTTACAAATGCTTTTTGATTTTTTTTTGTTAAAACTTTCTTGGCTTAGAGGTAGTGTCTGCATTTAGAAAAGCTGGAGTGCACAAATCTGACTACTATGTTGTGTTCAGTTGTGTCCTATTCAGGTGATAGACACACAAAACAATATAAAGAAGCTTGGGTGCAAAGAGTTGACAACTATGATGTATTCAGTTGCGACTTATTTATGTTGTTTTGCTTACAGAAGGGGCATATAATGGTGAACTCTTATACTGGGGTATCTGGGCTCCTGTATTTCCTTACATGTAGTATATTTGCTCACTTGTGCTAAAACCTTCTTATTGGTGCTCAGTAAACAAGTATGTGCTAGGTAACTGGGGTGTTGGGGTCCAGAACTGCCTGCATCCAGCCCTATTTACTTTCATGTGCATCTGCATTGATTGTGTTGACCCTGGGGTGTTAGGGGTCCTGTTACTGCCTACATTCAGTGAAGACATGATCCTTCCTGCCTCAAAGTGTTATGCTTGAAAGTGATTTATGTTTACAGTTCTGAAAATGAAATAAGTAAAGAGTTTCTATCTGTGACTGCTGACAAGGTGTGTTGGGACAACACTGTGCTCATAAATGTTGGACGAACATTCATCTTCACATATTTCTTATCTGCTTTCTTATCCTAATGTGTTGTCATGATCTTAAGGGGGAGTATCTCTTGGTTTTCTTCAGTTCATGAATGTCATATGTAAGGCATATCTCCTGGGTTGTTAGCTGCCAGTAACACACAAGTCTGTTTCTCATTGAGTTACATGAGCTTAATTATCTTTGTGATGTTAACCTCTTCACTCTTTACTTAGTGTGTTTTTCTGTTGTCTAACTCCCACTCATGTTTCAGATCTAAAGCCAAGCTACTGTTTTTGAATGTTCCATTCTAACTCTTGAAGTTCCAGGTACCTTGCTCATATTATTCTTACGCTAGTATGTGAAGAAAACCTTGGTATGACTCTGACCACACAAACATTTGGCTCCGTACAGAATGTAGAGTTCGAATGTTGTGCCAACACTGCTTTTCCATATGTTGTCTCAACACTCACCACAATAATGTAACTTATAAGTTATACGCATTAATTGCTCTGGTCGCGTGTCATACCAACACGTTCAGCACGTGTTGGGTCAACATGGTGGGAATGGCACACGTTCTCAATATTTACCCGCCCATTACTCATTTATTAATCCCCACTTTCCTTATTTATCTTATTTATATTTGAGCTTAATTTTTGCAAAATTAGTTAAACACCTAGATTCTTACTGCCTTCCTAATCTACTCACACAGGCTACAATGGGAAAGAAATCCACAATTGCTGATCTTGCAAACATTGCAGCTGCTATGTCGTCAGATGCACGGGGAGTTCACCCTCGTAGAAGCACCTGTGCCCGCAACACAATGGTGGCACCTAAACCACCGAAAAGAAAGGCGGCTCCTGTCTATGCCCGAAGAAACGTGAAGTCGAAAAAGGGCGCTACTACCAGTGCTAAGCCAACACCAGTCCCAGAGGATGTTGCGCCAGCATACAAACCCACTGATGTGGTCACAACACCTACACGAGAGGATGTTGTCACCACACAAAAACCTGCCGACACAGAGGTGAATCTGAACCCACCCAACATCTATGGGGATGTCCCTTTGACAGATGAACAGGTGATTCCAGAGGCATAGGTTTCTGAGGAGAGTCAACCACGTGCTCCTCCTTCTGAAATTGAGGGGGAGAAGGAAGACGAATAGCCACAAGATCATGAGAAAGCTGATGAGGAGGAAGTTGCTGAGGAAGAAGCAACATAGGAAGATGAGGTTGCTGAAGAAAAAGAATCCTCATCTTCTGAAGAAGATGATTCTCCTGATGAGGATGAAGAAGAGGGCTCTAAGGACGAAGAAGAAGAGAGTGATGAAGGAACTGAGGACCAGAAACAGCTTGATGTTGTGCCAACATAGGTTGGGCGCAATGTTGGACCAACACCCACTTATTAGAATGTTGATCCAACACCAACCGAGGAGGATATGGACACAACGCTAGAGTCTGAGAAGAAGTATGAGCGTGAACCCCCAGAAACATATGAGGCCAATCTTCCAACTGAACTTCATAATAGGTATTTCTTGACCAAAACTTTAAGTGACAACTTTGATATTAGGATTGCTAGGAAGATTTGTCCTGAGAGGAATATTGTTGTTGATAATTTTAAAAAGTACAAGGTATTTGCATTCCTTGAGTCTAGGAGCCTGTTATATTCCTTGATTGAGGTTGTCCCCTATGTCCCTGATGTTGTTAGGGAATTTTACTGTAATCTGTCTAAGTTTGTGCATGCAAAAGGATCCCCAAATTATGGGAGAGTATATGTGAGGGACAAGTTCTACAAGTTCAATCCCTATATCATCAATAAAACTTGGAGGATGCCTAGAGGACAAGAGACAGATGAAGAAATTGATGATGACAACATGATGAAGGAACTGACAGGTGGACTAGAGAACAAGTGGAAGAACAAGCAGAAGGTGACTAGACCCACTTCCCTCACTGTTGTTTTGTGAAAACCTGCCTCATTCAACTGGATACCCTTAACCAACTCCACAGTCCTCACTCAAGAGATGGTTGTGTTGATATACAAATTGCATAAAGGGCATCCAGTGAACATGGGGGAAAGAATTTTCAGAATGATTGCCGAAGTTGCACACAAGAAGGATCCAATCCTACCCTTCCCTGCCTTGATCTACAAAATTCTCATTGATCAAGGATTCAAGAAATGGGAGAATGAGACCTTTGTGGACAAGACATGTCTGCAGGCCATCACCAAGAACTACTTTGGAGGAGAAAGAATCAATGATCTCCCATGGAAGGATCCACATGCTCCAGAAAGTAGTGGTGTGCAGCAGGGGAAGAAGAATGCACACAACTTCATCACTGCCTCAGTTGCTGAGGATGATTCTACCCCATCTGTGGTCATCAGCTCTGCCTTCATTCAGGAAAAAAGTGGAGTGGTGTGATAGGATGGTTGCTGACAAGAGGAGGGAGATTGCAGACATGGAGGAAGAGGTTAAAGAGTTGTACACCATCAAGAAGCACATGTTGATGGTGCTTTCCTCACAAAAAGGGTGAAATTGAGGGCCACCAATTTTTGTTTCTTGTACTTTTAAGTTATTTTGAACAATTAATGCCTTGGCACAGAGAGCATGTTCTCTGTACATTGTTAATTATTCTAGTTTGCTTTGGTTTGTACTGTTGAACTAACTGCAGGTGTTGAAATGACAAATGGAAATGTTTGGACAACACAAGTGTTAATTGTGTTGGCTCAACACTGCAGTTCTTCATTATTAGATTAAGGGGGAGCAAATTAGAATAAGTAGGTGTTCTCATATTCTGAAATCCAGGTACTTAAGCAAAATTGGTAGCGGGTGGAGTTTTGTAAAGAAATGCAAAAAGGGAGAGATTGAAAGTGAAAGTGTTGTCAGGAAGTGTCGGTCAAACATTCTGAAAAGCGATGTTGGCACAACACTGAACTCAACACTGCTCTGTTCGATTTATTTAAGTTGAATTTTATTTTGCCTTTATTCTTAAACTCACCTAGTTCCACGAGTTGTAGTTATCTGTGATTATTTGAGGGTACTAAGGATCATGCAGATCTATGCTAGCAACAAAGGGATAAGCCAAAAATATTCAAACATACGTGAAGATAATATTTGAAGATCTTATTAAGATAACACCAAATAAGGACTTATCCAATGAAGAAGAGAATAATCACCAACTCGTGTCTATCACTCCACAGAACAAGGACGATCAAATCCTATAAGAAGGCGTGCTCGACATCAAGAACAATAACAAGACTAGAATTAAGTTTTGAAAGAGTAGAAGAAATTATTTGTATTGTATTGGGCTTTTTTTTACTGAGTTTAATCTAGGAAACTATAGCTCATATATTAGTTAGTGTTAGGATTGGGTTCCTTGCTCAGTTGTATTTGGTAAGATCATTAAAGTAACATTTAGTGATTATTTGGCCGTAAGGCTCGGTAGGTTATATTCATATAACATGCTTAAAATTCATCTCACTGTATTCTTTATTCCATTGCATTATTACTCTACAACGAGTATTGGGAAAACACCGAAACGATCTGTGTTAGCACAACATTCAGTGTACACACAGTGTGTGAATCAAACAAAAGGGTACCAATCCCGGTCCATACATTTACAAAAGGTGTATGTGAAACTAAAACATGTTTTTGACCATATTAAACAAGGTGTACCAAAGGTATTCACGTATTCTTGCATCTCAAATATTTACTATATTATGCATATTCTATCATAGATCCCTACACATTCATGCTTCATGCTTCAAATTTTATTCTAATGACTCGATCCTAAAAAATAAACTAGACTCTAAACAAACTCTACGATAAATATATAACAAATAAGCTTAACAAAAAGCGTAGCTCTCACCCCCAAACTTAAAATCATGTGATGTCCTCATTTCATAAAATTGAAAGAATTAAAGTAAAGATCAGAGGACTCTCCTGACCGAGCTCAAAGGACACTCGTCGGACTGGTGGTGGTACTGCTTTTGTCATTTGTCACACTCTCTTCGATTTGTCTCAACTCCCTCCAATGGTGGGTGTTTTTGTTCTGGAATTGCTCCTTGATTTTTTCAAACTGGTGCACTAACTCATCATTCTCTTCCTCCAATTGATCTTTCACCTCTTGTAGTTGCTCTTTAAAAATCATATGTTTCTTATGCATTAGTGACAATATTTCTTCAATTGACTCAATTGCTAATGACTCATTAGTGTGGAATGTCGTTTTGATCACTTGCCTCGCAATGTGATTTATGAGATATGTATTTCGATGATGAATGTTTGTATCAAGTTCTAGGCAACCTGCTTTGATACAAAATGCATTGATAAGTGCTCCAAAATACATCAAGTGTGGTGGACCAAAAGTAGTGTTATCCCCAATAGCCTTGATTATGATTTCCCCAATGTTAGGAGTGTCTCGTCTTTTAATGCTCATCATAATTTTTGCTTGTTCCCATGAAACTTTTCCTCTGAGGTGGTAGAATTCGTGAACTTACAAACAAATAGATCTATTTGCAACAAGCTTTTAGTAACCCATCATCAGCTTCAACCATGCCCCCTTGGTTGAATTGAAACATTATTTTGCTTGTGGTAAGCTGTTCTGACACGACTTCCTTCGATATATTCCGGTACGTGCTCCACATCTCCATGGATTTCTTCTTCAGGTTGTAATGTTCATTGATTCTTTGTGAAGTGAAACGGACCTCATGAAGTAGGATGATAGTTGATGATTTCCTACAATCATGGTCGATATAGAACTTACGTACTAGGTTGTCTTTAACGATCCCAGATTTAGTGAAACTTGCTCCAAGTTGATTTTCTTCATGCTAATCCTCGGGACTGCAAAAGTTTGCTCATCCACAAAATCACTGTTCAACAACTAGATGTACTTCTCATACCACCTTCTTGATGTAAATTTCATCAGATTGTAACTTGGTTGTTCCATGCTAAGTTTCTCAATTGTTCTCGGTTTCAGTGTCTTTGTATCCATCGTAAAGTAACGTCCAAATGGCATGTTCTTCTACAAAGAAATAATAAAAAATAATATTTTCTCTCAAGAAAATAGATAGATAGAAGAAATAGTCTTAGGAATTTTAATAAATAATAGAAATATTAAAGTGATTAGAGTTATAAATAAAAGGGTTCTTAATTAGAATATTGAAATTTTCATTAAGTTGCATAACTCTCCATAATAAATAAAACCACAATGGAGATTATTCATATATCAATGTAATTTAATCATAAGGGCAATATAAGTTTGGTAGGAAAGGTAAAAATAGAGATTGGTTAACCAAATTTCATGTATTCTGATTTTCGCATGCCTCTCATTGCCTTTCGAACTGAGAAACATGTATTGCAAGAAAAGTACAAGGCGCAATGTGGCCATTGCACATCTGATCGTGCATGACATGTGTGATGTGACTTTGATCCGGTATTTGAACGCGGTATCTTATATAATTGTGGCGCCCTGAAATCAGAACACGGTCTTGATTGTGCATGTGAGGCGCGGTGTGAACAGTGGTAGCGCGTAAGATCGTGCCTAATAATGGAAAAATCTACTTTGCATGCTCTGATACATGCTACCCTTACTTTTGTCCAATGTCGTATTGCTTTTATCTTGTTCATCTCTCCACTTATATCTTCTTTTACTTTCTTCATTTTTTCTATCTCAATGGTTAGCTCAAAGACATATTGCCTCCCACACAACGATTAGTTTATTGTCGGGTTGCTCGCCAAGTGCCTCCTTTCGCCATCTTATCCAGGATGTTCCTACTAATCGGAGTTGAGCTATAATAGAACGTGGCCATATGGCAAGAAGTTTTTTTTTTGGGGGGGGGGGGGGGCATAGCTGAGAAATCATCTGATTTCGCCGTCATGCTGAAGCTATGAATTCCCCCTCCAATTGATTGAATTTCAACAACACCCTTCTACCATCGCTATTTGAAACTGATGCGCCATCTTTTTTTCAGTTCCCCCAATATATCCATCATGATGTTCTGCCTCCACTTCATTTTCTCTATGCAAACCTCTTTCATCAAAATATGGATCTCTTCTGACGGCATCTTCAAGTACCAATCAGTAGTGATTGAATCTATGAACATTTTGTTCTCAAATTCAAGCCCATAATAAAAGTTCTTTAATAGTGCTTCTTCTCCCAGGTTACATTGTGGAAAAGTTGTGATCAACGTTTGATATATTTCCCACGTGTCTACAATTGCTTCTCCGTCATATTGTTTGAAACTTAGAATTTCCTCATGGCGCCTCTTCTTTCCTCGGGGTGTCATAAATTGCCAAACACTTCTCTTTTAAGCAATTCCATAAGTAGGATATTTTATTATAGATTCCATCATACCAAGCTCTTGCAACTCCTTTAGGTGAAACTGGGAATCAACGTGTAGCTATGCCGATGTCTCCCCACCCAAATTTGTTGCATGTTTGGGTGAGTACTTGTACGTGTGGATCATGGTCTTCTTCTAAGTCTCCGCTAAATTGCTTCTCCTTGATTAGCTTGAAAATGTCTAGGTTATATTTTCCTTGCATAATCCCTCATATATTCTTATCCCCTTCGATCTTTACATTGCAATTCCGGGTAAAGACTGATCTCCAAATCCTTTGATAGGCAGATTTTAACCAATTTTAGTGTTCAAACACCCCCTCTTTTCACTGTTGAGAAGTGTGGGTGAAATATCATCAAATGACTCCATGCGTGCTCCTTAACCGCAAACAAGAAAAATTATATTAATACCTCAACAATTAAGCTTGATGATTCCCACAAAACAATATCGTTACTCCCCGGCAATGGAGCCAAGAACTTGATGTAACTCAGTTTTCCTTTAGTCACAAGTGCGCGAATCAAGTAATAATAAAATGGTAAGATTAGTTACGAACCAAGTATCGTATTCAAGGGAGTGCTGGGTTAATGTATGAATCACTTAAATGCAAGACACTAACGGTTGTCATGGACTTTTCTCTTGTGTTTGCAGGATGCAGTGAATGCTTATGAATGTTGTGAATGTAATGAATGCTTTATATACTAAGGATGCTTTGAATGTTGTAAATGCATAGAATGATTTTAATACTACCTATGCTCAATCTAGAATGTCACGGGGCAACTTTAATTAATCGATTAAAGGGGCACCGTGCGGCCAGTAGATCTTACTCAAGCTACTTTCGCCTTCTCTTTCGCAGTGGAAATCTAACTACGATGCAAGAAAATAGTAAAACGGGATTATGGTTTGAATGCAAGAAACAATATAACAATTTAACAATGAATGCAAGTAGAGAGTATTAACTAATTTAACTAAATAAAGACACAATTTGGTGATTGATTTATTGGTTGTGAATATAAACAATAATTGAAAAGATTGTTTAGAGGTCGAGTTTCACAATGACTTAACATAGTAGTTCATAGACAAACTACCTATATTTACTTGCAATCAGGGGCGGAGGGAAGAGGGGTGCAAGGGGTGCCTTTGCACCCCCTCAACCTCCCAATATTGTTTAAGTAGCATAGAATTTTGTTGATTAAGTGCTTGGTTAATGAAGACTTAGGATAGGCTTTGCACCCCCTTAGATTTTGGCTCCCCACTTCACATATTTATCTTCTAGTAAACCTAAATTATATAATCAACCAATAAATTTGTTGGGCCACGTTCTTCTATATATTAAGTTTCTTGTTGTGTTCATTATATTGTAGATTTGTGTAATGCACAGATATTACCATACACCAATAAATTTCGAACTTTACTCCCTTGTTTAAATTGTTTAATTAATAAGCATTTAAGAGAAAGGCATCAATCAATTTGTAAAATTTATCAGTACACACATTATGTTATATATATATATATATATATATATATATAAAAAAGAATCAGTACACACATTATTTTATATGCTTTATAATTATAAAAAATATTTATAAAATAACCAACAATGTGTGGATTAAAAGAGTTAATAAACACGATTATATAAAGAAAACATTTATTTCTTGCACATATTACATTAGTAATTATTACTAATAATTACTTAAAAGGTATATTTTTAATTTATCATTCTCACAAACAAAACATGTTACATAATATAAATATCAAATCAATATATAACCAAAAAAAACCTCACTTTATCACGCGTGGTAGATAAAAAATAAGGCGATAAAACTTCCTTGTGCGAAAAAGCGCATTTTTCTGTCTTTTTCAAAATCAGGTGGTTTTTTATTAGTACAAAATCTTATTATTTTTAGAACAAAAGGAAATGTATAAATACTCATACATATTAAAAAACTGTAATAGAATTTCGCACCCCCTATCTAAAATTCTTGGCTCCGCCCCTGCTTGCAATGCTTGATGATAAAATAACGTTTGCATGTCTAATGGACCTGTGGCCTATGACATGAGTTATCCCAGCCATACATATATGAGTCACTAATAACCTACCGTGTTAATGGACCAACCCAAGTGTAAATTTTTGTTGAAGAGATATCAAATCTGCAATCCAATTAACACACCCAAATAGTGTTAACAAAACCTACACAATCAAGATTGATCTAAAGGTTGCACATCAGTTTCTTTCGCACACCACAATAAAAAATCGCAATATATATATATATATATATATATATATATATATATAACTAACCTTAGCATTCTACAATTCGGAGTGGTCCCGCACGGGTGCGTCTGTTTTATCCTAGCGAGAGTAAGATTAGTCATACAACATAAGTAACTATTCAGTCTTGACATGTAAGACCATCAACACACATCAAATAAACAAATAAACATATTCATAAATCAAAGTTACTCCATTACTCTAAACAACGAGTAGGTTAGCTCCTCACAACCATGAGTTCAACAATCAATATAGAGTTAAATAAAATAGAAAAAATAAAGAGATAAAGAAAAGCTTCTAGGATCCGGGGGAACATTGTTGCTTGACTATCTTCTTGACTCCTTTTTACTATCTTCTTTTTTCACAAACTATTTTCTTTCAAACAATGACTCAACTAAACTAGACTTGATAGTATTTTCTCTCTAAAGCCAAATTCCCAGGGTTTCTGTGTCTGAAAGTGGTTGAATGTTGTCGTGAGCTCGTCTAAAAGCACTTTGAAGGTTGCGCCCTTACTGCTGAACGTTGCCTCATATTTATAGTTTTCTTTGCTCTAGGCTTTATTTTAGGGTTTCCGACATAGCACAGATTTTGTCCCGATAATGCCTAGGATGCACGACCTGCCTACTTCGCACCTCTAATTGTGCCTCCTCCTGATTTCCTCTGCGATCTTCTGATGTCTTCATTTAACCGTGTTATCTTCGGTGTTTCGAATTATTGTAGTGTCATAGCACTTCTCGTAGCGCCTAAACATCCCGAAATAGTGCCTTGACTCTTTGTCTCCTAAAACATCCAATTTGTCCTCTTTTAGCTTCTTTTCATCTTGACTCGATAAAATCCTAAGAAACATGAAATAATACTAAAACGATTTAATATGCAATAAGAAATATTCAAAATGATAAGTAAATGGATACGTAAATCACGCTAAATAAACGCTCATCAGCATGCCTTAGCATTCACTGCACGCAATATACCACTCACAGAGCGTTCAACAATAGCAATCGTCACCCCCTCAGAATTAAGGACAATCACCCCAAGATCTGACTCCTCCTCGACCTCGAATGTAGCCTCGTAAAAATTTAATATAAGCCACGGAGCAGTTAGCGGATCCCACTCAAGCCTTCCACTACCAGCAACCATCATTTGTCTTGACATCACCGAATGGTTCCATGTCATTGTGAATGACTCGACGAAACATACAATCTCATCAGGTGTGAATAATGGATCCCCGCGACAATTTTTTTTTACGATTGTGCCATAAATAATAATCTTCAACATCAGATCTGGACTTGCAATAGTACACACTCGTCTGATCCAAGACTCCTATTCACATTTATCCTCCAAAGTATTGAAATATTCACGAATGACAACGCCCAAACTTGACGACCCAAATGATACTCATGAAAACAATGAAACAAATCCTCCACACCGCATGCACACACCACACATTTAGAGTCACGTTGCTATATGACGACGAAAAAGTTTGTGTTGAGTAGGTAGAATGTTGGAACAGAGACGCCATATAAAAATGTTGATTTTCCAAATGAATATCCAATCCTGAGATATACTAGATGATATGATCTCACCCGATGATGGACGCGCCAAACCTCTATCCATAATTACATAGTATGCACTATGAACAAAACAATATCCATTAGAATTATAGTGCCAAACATGAACGTTCAGGTTGTTAATACTACTGGGCGGAACGAACAAAATTGCCAAAATATCCACCTCAAGGAAATTGTGTCGGAGCACCGGAATATCCCATGACTCCGATGAGGAATCAGCCAAATCCTCCACCTTACATCCCTCAAAATCAGCACGCCAAAGGCTAAACACCCGAAAATTCATTGGTCGAGGCACCCACGCGTCCTCCTTAATAGAAATATCCAACACATTCCCAACTCGCCACCTCAAACCTGCACGTTACACGCCAATCGCCTCATGATTACATTGCCAAGAGTATGATGGAGAGGACCCAAGAGGTGCATCCAAAATAGAACAATTCGGGTATTATCGCATCATATAAAGTCGACCAAGTAAGTTGTCCAGATATTTAACTAACCTCCAAACTTGTTTCTTGAGAAGAGCAAGATTGAAGGCCTTTAAATCCCGAAATCCCATCCGTCTCTCTCGTTTGATGCGACAAACTTTATCTCACGACACCCAATGTATTTTTTCGTTGCGCCCAATTTTCCCACCAAAAACTACTCCTAGACTCGATTTCCTTGATTATAGAGTCGGGGATCTTGAAAACGCTCATAACATACGTTGGGATCGAATGAAGGATATATTTTATAAGAACTTCATGTCCCGCTGCTGTCAGCGACATCTCCTTCCACCCCGTAATTCGACTCCAAATTTGATCCCGAATATACTCAAAAATTGCCTTCTTCATCTTCCCAGCCACCGACGTTAACCCAAGATGCTTCTCATGTTTATCCTTCATGCGAATCCCAAGCACTTAAATAATAGCCTATTTTCCTTTCACATGTATAATATTGTTGAATACTGCAACTGATTTATCGAGATAAATATTTTGGCCATACATCAACTCAAAATCTCAGCTGTTGAGTCAACGTTAGCCTACCAAAAAATCAGTGTATCATCTGCAAATAAGAGGTGAGAAATAGAAGGGGCATTCACCCTCACCGTCACACCCTTCAAAGCTCCCATCGTCTCTGTGTCACGCTAATTAACGCTGGAAAAGCCTGAGGACAAATAAAAAATAAGTAGGGAAAAGGGGGTCTCCTTAACGGATACCCCTCTCCGGAATAATTTTACCAAATCCACAGCCCTTAACAAGCAACGAATACGATACATAGGCCACACACTGCATAACAAGCGACACAAACTTACTCTCAAATCCTAACCTAAGCATAGCCTTTTCCAGGAAGGACCACTCGACTCGATCATAAGCTTTATTCATATCAAGTTTAAGAGTCAAGTATCCAATCTTACCATTTCTTTTCGTTTCAAGATAGTGATTCAACTCAAATGCAATCATAATATTATCAGTAATTAGTCTTCCTGGCAGGAAAGCAGTTTAAGAATGGGAATTAATGTTACCAAGAATTGGTTTAAGTATATTGACAATGACTTTAGATGCAATAGTAAAATAAACATTGTTAAGACTTATAGGATGGAATTCTTTCATAGTTTCAGGTTTATCGCATTTCGGAAGTAACACAACATTGGTAAAATTAAAGCACGAAAGACGTACTTTGTTGAGAAAAGAAAGAGTGAACCTTATCCCAACTGGTCCTACGATATGCCAATATTTCTGAAAAAGAGATGACTGAAAACCCATCTGGACCTGGAGATTTGGAGATTTGAACGGATATATGTCTGATAAGGCGTGGGTGACCTTCTTTACCGTGTAAGTTTGAAGAAGACGTTGATTCTCTGTGTGTGTGTGACTCAGTATTGAATAACGCTTAAAACGTCCTCGATTTCCTCCCCCAATGGTTGGTTGGATTTGAAAATGTTTCTGAAATAATCAACCACAACTCTCTGTACAACGCTCAGATTCTCTTGCCAAATCCCATCATTATTACAGATCCCTTGAATATTTTTCTTCTAGTTCTCTCATTAGCTTTTTTTTGTGAAAAGTTGTTGTATTACGATCTCCCTCATTTAGCCATTGTGCTTTATCCCTCTATTTCCACTAGACTTCCTCTGAATCTAATAAACTCTCCAACTCCTTACTCAAAAATCTTTCTTCATTCTTGGACTCAGCCGTAAGAACACCCATCCGCAACGCCTTAGTCTTCTTAATAAGAAAATCAATTCGCTTTCTTAAACCCACCCCCGAGACATTGTTCCACTTCAAAAAACCCACATGACATTCAGCCAATTTATTCCAAAAATTATTTTGTCGGATTCTCGTTATGCTCAGAACCCCACATATCCTTAAGAATACGACTACACTCTTTCTTCTCAACCCAAATCGCTTCGAATCGAAAACGTTTTTGACGTTTCCATTGACGGTCATTTGGAAAGTCGGCCCTACAATGAATGATAATGGCAAGGTGATCAGACCGTCGAACCTCCAAATGAGAAACTCAAGCATTCGAGAATTTGTTATGTCAATTCAAATCAGCACATACACGATCAACACATTCCTACTTCGTCTCCGAAACAACATGCCAATAGCACCACATAAATTCTGAACCAACAAAACCCAAATCACTAAGTTATGTCTCTTGAAGAGTATGACAAAACTTCCGCATAAGATCCAACCGTCTAGGATTGATGCATATCGTCTCATCTTGAGAAAGAATCTCATTAAACCCCCCCCCCCCCTCCCCCCCCTCCTCCCCCCCAACCCACGGTTTCATAGACATATTTTTAAGTGTGGGCAACAATTGCCATGTGCGACCCCTTCTTGCTGCATTAGGTTCCCCATAAAATCTTGTAAATCACCGCTCCTCTGGCCACCATTCTCAACAACCATCACGTTAATATGATTTTGTGATAAACTCATAAAACAAACATCAACATTCTTAACCCACAAAAGAGCAAGACCTCTTAAACGACCTTGAACATCCACTGCAACCCCAAAAACACCTAAGTTATTTTTCATTACCTCTATCTTCTTTCCTTCACATTTAGTTTTTATTACACTACAACAGATTAGGCCTTTACCGTCGGGCCCGTCAATTTGGGCCGACGGTAAAGGCCCAATTATTACCGTCGGGCCCAATCCCGACGGTAAAGGGTTTTACCGTCGGCTCTAAGCCGACGGTAATGATCTGATCCGTGTGATAATAATCACACGGATCAGATCACGCCATGTCAGCGATCCGTGTGATAATTCACATGGATCGCTGACGTGGCACGCCCACCCCCTTTTTTTGTTTTTTTTAATTTAACCCCTACTCCTCCTAAATATCTATAAATAACCCTTATTCTACCCACATAATTCATTTATTCTTCCCATTCTCCAAAAACTATCTACTTTCTCTCCCAAAAATTCTTAATAACTAACAAAAAATTATCCATATTCACTAACTTATAATTAGAGTTTATTATTTGTTTTATTATTTTATTTCTACTTATGTTTTATTCATTATCTAACTAATAATAACTATAAAAAACTTATATTATCAAGATTTTATTTAAATACGAAATTTTATTTATTATAATAATTAATTTTAAAAAATTGCTTGAAAATGTGAATGTTATTATTTAAATCGATTTCTTTTAAATTAAATCGCCAAATAAACATAAAAATTTTATTTAAAATGGTTTCTTTTAAATCTATTGTTTTAAATCGTTTTTTTAAATCGTTTTTTTAATTTTTTTTAATATTTTTAAACCCTTTACCGCCGGCTTTAAGCCGACGGTAAAGGGAAGCTATTCCGTCGGCTTTAAGCCGACGGAATAGGAAAAAGGCTTTTTCGTCGGCTAAAAGCCGACGGAAAAGCCATTTTCCGTCGGTAAAAATCCGACGGAAGAAAGCTTTATCGACGAGCTTTTTTCCGTCGGGTTTTACCGACGGCTTTTGCCGACGGAAAAGGGTATTTTCGTCGGCAAAAGACCCTTTACCGACGGTTTTTTAGCCGTCGGTAAAGCCTCTTTCTGTTGTAGTGTTAAGAAGATAATAGAGGGGTGATGCAACACAACTGATATTATTTTGACTAAGAAAAGAAAAAAGAACATTAATGTGCAAATTACTTTCATCAAAGTTCATCCAAAATCTATCTGTGTAGCGATATTTTATTTAACTTCTGAAATGATGAGCAATTTTATGTACATTAATGTTCTTTTTTATTTTCTTAGTCAAAATAATAGCAATTATGAACTAACTAATATCAATCATGCATTTATCCAAGTTGAAACATTATACTCTGGAAAACTACATCATCTTATATACATTAATCCACTCATATATAGTTAAGAAGCGCCGACTAAAGCGCTTAGTATAAAGAATCTCGCAACAATACACCGAAAGCATTTTTTATTGGAAACCAAAAAGAACTTTAGTAAATTCTATCAAGTTGCAACAATTAGGTTGACTATAAATATTGTTCATATCTTCTTTTTGATAAGAAAATCAGTACTGAAGGATGGTATTAGGCATGCGCTAACATGCGTATGTAACATGGATACCAGCATGGGAAATCTTTAAGGAACAAGTTGCATATATCATGCATAAGGGCTTGTCATTGACAATGATCATCACCACCTTGTACATTGATCTGTCAGAATCAGGTACTATCTAAGTTAACCAATTAATGTATAGATTGATAAAAAAAAGAAAATAAAAATATAGTTTTCACTCTATGATTACTTTGGAATATTGTTAATCAAGTTTTATATATTGCGCTACTGCAATTAATAATCAATCCGTGGCCAAAACAGAAAAAAAATGATGTAAAGGGTGGAGCCCAACATAGTGTCGACAACGAGCATCCCAACTAGGTTGGCACCATAGCCGAAAACAACCAACTTGACTCATATTTTGTTCCAAAAGAAAGAAATCAAAAAAGTTACAAGACTTCAAAAATAATCTAAAATATTCTCTAGTTTTACTCATCATTAACAAAAGTAGAAGTAAGCGTTGGACTCGTAAACCACAAGTGCTCTTCTTGATTTTTTGCTGCATTTGCAATCCTGTTTCCTATTCTAAAAATGTGCGACTCTCGGAAGATGATGTGTCTAGTGTAGTTTAAGCAAGCTAACCATTGACCCACCAGGCGACTTTGTTGTATCATGATGACTATATATTTACCACATAATTTGGGTCACTTTCAAGCCAAAGGTATTTATATTATGTTTCTTCGGAGAAAAACAAAATGGTCCCTTATTGTGGCCGAGTTATGAAATAGTCTCATATTGTGGCTTTGTTCACACTGAGTCCCTTAATGTGGTTTTCAGTCCAATTTTTGGTCATGTGGTCAGTTTTTTGCCTGAAAATAGCACGTGTTGTCATGTGCCCGCGCATTTTTATTTTTTTTGCCCCCTAAATTATTTTTATTAGCAAAAAAACCCACGTGCATTATTTCTAATTAGATAAAAAAGAACCCATGTTATTTCTTTAGCATTTTAGATAGATCTTTAAATCACACAAAACAATATGATTATTTTATAATTTTAATTAATACAAATGTTTATACTTACCTCTTTCAAAAGTGCAACTTTAACAAAAAAAAATTACAAAGTTAAACAAATGTGTTACTTAATTTGGGTAAAACAAATGGTTTATCTTTTAATATATAAATTCTGAGAAACTGTTTAAAATATGTAAATTTTTATCATTTGACTTATGATATTAACAAAACAATGTAAATTAATAATACCATAGTTCACAAATTAAAAAAAAAAAAAAAAAAAAAAAAACGCCACCACCACATCTTTTTCTTTTTTTTTATTCTTCACACCCCCCCCCCCTCCAAACTTGACCTAAATTCTTTTTTCTCTTCAACCTCTTTTCATCACAAACCCTCACATTGAGACACACACACATTTCTCAGATGAAATTTCGACGCTGATCAAGCGATGAATAGTTTTTCTTCATTCAACTCTCTAATTGACAGATCGCATCAAACCATTGTTATGGCTTCTATCGTACCAGCGAAATCGCAGCCGTAACACAACTTCGACCGTCCCATATTAAATGGGAAAAAGGACAAAACTTCCGTCGTAAACCACCAGCGTCGCCGCTCCGTCAACTTTCCTTCGCACAGACATATCATTTAATAAAAAAGCAAAACTGCATAAAATTCCTCTATGGTTCCGAAAACCTGCACGATACCGCCTTGTGGTTTAAAAATTGCACTAAACTCACTTGTGGTTTCAAAAACCTTGCACAAAATCTCCTCCGAGTTTCAACTAACTACGTTAACTTTTTCATCAAATGACTAAATTACCCTTACTTTATTTACTATAAATATATATGTTATATTTTACAAATTTTTTTATATTTATAAAATAAATTTTGTTTTTACAAAAAAAATAAAAAAGTATACTTTTTGATATTGTAAAACTGTTAAAAAAATACAATTTTATAATAAATAAATTAAAAATAAGAATTGCGTGCAGGGTTTTTCAAACCATATAAGGGGATTTTGTGCAGATTTTCACATCATAAGGGGATTTGTGCAGGTTTGCAAACCACATGGGGGTTTTGTGCTAGACATTCTAAAGCGTATAATTGACTTTTTATAAGTAAAAAGATACTCAAAAATCAAGCCTACTCTCGTATAGAGAAAGTGTACATCACTCTCTAACGGAGTTGGACGGAAAAGGGATTTCGTGCAAAGCTTATGAAACCACGAGGGAGTTTCGTGTAGGATTTTTGAAACCACGGGGGTTATGTGCAGATTTTAAACCACAAGAGAGTCTCGTACATGTTTTCTAAACCACGTGGGAGTTTTACGCATTTTCCCCTATATAAAAAGTAAAATATAAATGTGGAATTGTTTTGTGTGATTTAAAGGTGAAATTAGATTTGTTGATGGTGTGGCTGGGGGCAGGGTGTGAAGAAGATGGTGAGTTAGTGTTTTTTTTTTTTTTTTGGTATAAAAAACTTTTAACTACTAAACAATTAAACTATTAAACTTACAAAACTATTAAACTATTAAACTTAATTAGTTGCAATTATTATATTATCAATTCTCTTAACTCGTATAGTATATAATAGAATTTACTTTTATGATTGAGAAAATTGTATCAAATGCCCTTTTCTTTAATTTTTAAAGTAATATTAAATATTAATTTTTACTAATTAGAAATAACACATAGGGAATTTTGTTAATAAAAAATAAGGGGCCAAAAAAATTAAAAAATGCGCTGACACATGACCGCATGTGCGATTTCTGGCGAAAAGACTGAGCGAGTGACCAAAATTGGAATACATCTTTCCTGAAGTTAGTTGATCGAGAAAGTAAGTACCCATATAGCTTAGCAATGAGTAGATCAATAGGGGTATTGTCAAGCCTGTAATCCATTGTCCAAGATCCCTTTCGACTGTTGAAGAAAAGCACGTCTTTCTTTCTTCTGTTGTGCATGGTCATATTACGAAATCCTGGGCTCATTAGTGCTTTATTAAAGTAGGTAACCATCGGTGAACCCGTTACACTTTCTTATTGAGTCGTGTTATTCCAAATGTCGCACCAAAATATAGGACACAACCTTTTCGGCTGGTAAAGGATCAGATCTCATAAGATTGGTTCGCCCGTTCCACTTCCCCCTGTAAAAGCCGCTAAGGGACTTCAATTGATCGGTGAGATGACAAAAGAAAACCACATTAAGGGACTCAATGTAAACTAAAGTCACAATATGGGACCATTTTCGTAAGTCGACCACAATAAGGGACAATTTTTCACTTTTTCCCCGTCTCTTGGCTCTTTGTAACAAAAGATAATACACTAAACAATTATTTATTTACAGTAGAGAACTATTAATTATATAAAGTTGGAGGAACTCAGTCGAGACATCATGGTGCCTCATGATCTTTATAAGGTCTGAAGAAATAAATCTTTTTTTTTCTTATATATCTTAGTTATATGGATTTGTCACATGATGCATGGTCCAGGCATAAGCTCAACGGGCGAACTAGCTATAGTGATCTATTTGAGCACATATCAACTGGTCCATTTTTTGGTAGGATAATATTGTAAACTTTGTTTTTGCCTATTTATTCACGAACACGCACATAGAGAGAGATGTCACTGGTTACGTACATGAAGAAACTCATTTTTATTTATTTTTTATTTGCTAAGGTGATCATTGTCATGAGGCATGGGGTCGTACATAAGTCAATACCATATCCATTAGTTCAGTCATCAGTGGTCCACAAATTTATCGAAGGATCATCATGCACATGAGAACCATTCCAAGAGACGCATGAGTAAAGAGTTAGCTCCATGTTCCATATAGCCATGTCATTCGTACAATTCACATTCTGTCAATCTCATTCCCTTGGTGGACTTCATATAACATTACGCATGAAAACATAGTTAAATTTCATGACCCAAAATAAACCATTCAGATTTTCAACAACAACAACAACTAAGCATGTATTCCCAATCAATTGTGATAAGCTATATGAACCATGAATGAATCACGTCGAGTCGTGAACATGAATCTTTTGTGTCCATACGTTTTGGATGGCGAGCATATCTTCATTTAGACATTTTAGCTTTATGTCGTTTCATATGACCTCCATCCATGTCTTTTTCGGTCTATCACGAGCTCTAGCCGTTTCTTCTAAGTCGAAATATTCAACTCATCGTAGTGGTGCATCTGTGGGTCTGTGTTTAACATGCCCATACTATCTTAAGCAATTTTCTCGCATTTTCTCGTCGATGACCACCACACCCAATTTATGTCGAATATCTTCATTACGCACCTTATCTCTCCTGGTATTACTGGACATCCACCGTATCATGCGCAACTCTGTAATATTCATCTTCTGTGCATGACTTCGTTTAAGTCTAGCACTCGGGGCCATAAAGCAAAGCAGGTCTAATAGTCGTACGATAGAATTTCCCTTTAAGCTTTACGATGGCACAGGATCCCAGTTGCACTCTTCCAATTTGTCCATCCAGCTTGGATGCGGTAGTTGACATCTCCGTCAAACACTTATCTCTCTACATTTCCTCTACTAGTTTTCTCTTCAAATATTTTCCTAAATATACTTACAAAATTAAGATTTCTCTTTATTCTTCATCATCTTTTATTTTTTTTATATTTATATTATTCTCAACTTCATATATATTAGTATTTTAATATAATGTAAACTTCTTTGTTTATATTTTACAAATTAGTTTATATTTTCCATTAATTTTATGTTTTTTCATTTAAAATTCTTTAATATTTCTATTTTAATATTTATTATTAAGCAATAAGATTGGTTGTTAAAATTATATTTTTTTATTATTTAAATCCAAAAATTGAAAAAACAAATCAAACTTATATACTTTTATTTTAAAAATTCGGACGAAATTAGGAAATTTTGTAATAAAATTAATCGCTTTATAATAAATATCTGGACGAAATTGTACCACAATTGTTTTTAGAAAAAATTATAAATATTATTTCTGACGGCACGATACCGTCGGAAATGACTATTTGCGACGGCACAATTTCGTCGGAAAAGGTCATTTTCCACGGCACCATTTTGTCGGAAAAGGTCATTCGCGATGACACCATTCCGTCTAAAACGAATGTCATTGAAAAATACTACACCAGAACAGGTCATTCACAAACACAAATACGGTCGCTAACACTACAAGATTTCACGGCATTAGCTACCGCAAATCAGCTATCGCATCATCGTCGCCACTTATTAGCGACCGCAAAGCCATTGTTAACGGTAGTAGCAACTGAGCTACGGTCACTAACTCAGGTGGTGACGCCCTGTCCGTCGCCGAGCACGATAACGACGGACTTCTCGATGGGTTGTCCATCGCTAGCCTAAAGTGGCGACGGGCACTCTGTCGCCAACACAAGGTACCGACGCTATTTTAGTCAGTAGCGACGGGGTTCCCATCGCCATTTTTCCATTGTGCATAAAAATACACTTTTCTCCCCATTTGTATATCCGTTGCCAAACTTCGTCGCTCCACCCCCACTCGCACCCCCGCGCCGCCGTCGATGCGATTTCCGTCGCAACCCACCCCTGCGCCGCCGTCGCTGACCGTCGATAGCTACTGCCGCCCCGTTGCACCTTCGAATTGTTGTAAGTTTTGTTGTGTTCTTCAATTGTTAGCTTGTTTTTATGATTACACCAATTTTGTATGTGTAATTCGTTACATCGTTCTTCAAATCGTATCGTTAGATCATTATATAGCTTTTAATTGTTATATCGTTGTTGAAATCATGTCTTGTTTATGATGAAGTAGTTTTAATTTTGAATGTAATTATTAGTTAGGAATCGTTAAATTTGGTAATTAGTTAGGAATCGAATGTAATTAGTTAGAAATCATGTATTATATCGTTCTAGTAGATTTTGGTAACGAGTGCTTTAGGAATCATTAAATTTTGTTAGATTATGCTTCGATTACAATTTCTTTAAATATGGTAATGATTGTTAAATTTATTTTGTTAGTTTAACTTCGTTTAGTCGATTATATTCTTTAGAAACTTTTACAAAATTGTTAATTTATGTTGAATTGTTAGTTTTGTTTAAGTGTTAATTTTTTATTAAA
Source organism: Linaria vulgaris (assembly GCA_948329865.1). Taxonomy (NCBI): domain Eukaryota; kingdom Viridiplantae; phylum Streptophyta; class Magnoliopsida; order Lamiales; family Plantaginaceae; genus Linaria; species Linaria vulgaris. Next base: position 45,846,831 of record OX415253.1, read on the forward strand.
CGTTGATTATATATGTTATGCATTTAGAAAATTGTTAGTTTTAAACATTGTTTATATATGTAACATGATTATTGGAGTAAGTTTTATGATTTATTTGATTTAATTATGTTTAAAATTAATGCTATTATATTAATTATCATGTATATTAGTTTAGATCTTGTTGATGACATTATTAGTTTTTAAACATTGCATATGCCTTAGGAAATTTCTATAACTTAGACGTAATTATATATGCCTTACGAAATCTCTAACTTAGACATGATAAATATTTAGGAAATTCTTCCCCAAAAAAAACAAAAATGTGAATTTGGAATTTAAATTTTAACTATAAGGTTGAAAGTGGGAGAGTTGAGAAGTTGGGCTAGGTATACGGTTTCCTAACGAGCTAGGTTTGGAAAAAGTGATAAAGAGAGAGAATAATAATGTGTGTCATCTCAAAGAAATCAAAAACGTTGACTCCTCAAGCTAAAGAGTGGAAACATTACCATACCCCTACTCTCTAAATTGGAATTCATCCACGACCACAGTTTCTCGTAGTGCATTAACCTGAAGATGAGAAAAACCCCACGTTACTACTACTAAAACTATTATGCTCAATAATAATACTAAAAATAATTAGTTGTTGTTGTCATTCGCGGTAGCTAAAAATTGTTACACTTGTCATTAGCTACCGCAGAGCGGTAGCTAATAATTGTTATCCAGCTTATTAGCTACCGCAGGGCGATAGCTAGCAATTGTTATCGTTGGCATTAGCTACCGCTCGGTGATAGCTAAGGATTGTTGACGTTGACCCAACGAAAAAATCTGAGTAAACCCTTTACCCCATACCCTAACAGTAGCGAACACATGATCGTAGCTGATATTTATACCCTAACAGTAACATTAGCTACATATAAATTGGTTGTTTGTTAATTGCAATTTTTCGACGATTATTTTACATATAATTGGTTGTTTGTTATCAACTACGTCGATAATAAGTAATAATTAACTAAATAAACACAAAATATTGATTTCATTACACAATCAAATGACATTACTAATGTCGGTTCATAATAACTATAATACTTAATGTCGTTGTTTGTCAATATTATATATGTTTATGTATCTCCCAATAGGACCCTAAATAAAGATCGTAACTTCACATCATAACTAATCATGACATTTCATCGATACACCAATCATCACGTTGGAACGATATATCAATCACATACGAGACATAATTGAGTGTAGAGGTAAAACTAATATATACTTCACACAACAATACATCAATCGTATTAATAACCCAATTACTAATAAATTAGTTAATTATTACTTATTATTACCAATATTACTAAACTAAAAACATATAGAAATCAAAATCACACAAAGAACTCCACAGAATAGCAAAAAATTAACATTAGCTATGGCATGGCGGTAGCTACTAATATTCAACGGACATTAGCTATCGCTTGTCCATCGCTAAGCAGTTATTAGCTACCGGCAGGCGGTAGCTACTAATATTCAACTTGATAGAACCCGAAAATTTGGCGGCATTCCAAACAAATTCGAAAAACTTGACTATTAGTTACTGATTTTCGGTCGCAAATCCTCGAAAATTTGGGTGCCTAAGTACTAGAAATTCAAATTTTCTGAAAATTCAAACTTTTCAATCTCATATTATAAATATCCCTCATTTCTCCAATCTAAAAAATAATCCCAAAACTTATTCATATCATCAATAAAATCCTCAATTCTCCAATCTAAAAAACTATCCATACCATTTCTTTATTTCTTCATCCCAATCTTTTCATTTATCAAATCTAAAAATTTAACCCAACACTCTCTTCACATCTTCAAAAGTTTCTCATTTCTCAAATCTAAAAAAATATTTCCAACACTTTCTTCATATCTACTCCAAACGTTTTTACTATACAATCATTTTGTTAATATATTTTTCTTCTTTTCTTCAAATGCTTGTTAGTGTTAAAATAAGAAATCAACACTGATTTTCATATTGTTGAAACAATAAACAAAAATAATTTTCCGAATAATTTCTGGGTTTTTCTTTTTAAATATGTACATGTTAATAGCTACCGCCTTGCGGCAGCTAATAATATTCAAGGCGTTAAATATTATTAGCTACCGCAATTCAGTAGCTAATTGTATAAATATTATTAGCTACCGACTTGCGGTAGCCAGCTGTATTTACATTGTTAGCTACCACCCCGCGGTAGCTACTAATATTAATAGTATTAGCTACCACATCTCGGTAGCTAATGAGGTTTAACAGGGAAGGCGACTTGCTACATTGGTGATGGGATCCCAGTCGCTAATTTACTTACTACGACTGTTTCTCGATCACTAATCTCAGGAGAGAGGCAATGGAAGTGGCGACCAACACCCGATCACTAAAATTGGCGACGGAATGACGGTAGAAAATTGAATCATTAGCTACTGACGGGTCGTCGCTAGTTGTTAGCAACCAGCTTAGTAGCGATCGCAATTTAGCGACCACATTTTGGTCATTAGCGACCGCATTTACATTCAACTAATGCCGCAAAATCTTGTAGTGTAATGACCACTTTCCGGTCGCCAATGTTCGGTCGCAATTACATCGGTCAGTTTTGCCTTGGCGACAAGAATTTGGTTGCCATTGAACATTGGGGACCGGAATTCGGTCGCCAATGTTCAATAGTTACTGGCGACCGAATTCCAGTCGCCAATACTTATGAAGTAATTGCAATCAAAATCTGGTCGCTAATACTTGAATCGTATTGGCGACCAAAATCCAGTCATCAATAACTATTGAACATTGGCGACCAGACCTCGGTCGCGAATAATAATCAAAGTATTAGCGACCGAATTTCGATCCCCAATAATATTTAACAGAATAGGAAAATAACAATATTTCGATAATAATTTGCCGTAATATTGTTTTTTTTTGTTAGATTCTGATTTTTTGCGTTTAGAGCACAAGAGAAATGTTTGTAAGCTCAATAATTTTGATTTAAATTGAAAAAATGTTAGAAAAAGTGTTTATTTGAAGAAAAAAGAAAAAGTAAGAAAAGATTTGAAAAAATGGTTGAAGATAAAGAAATGAAGAAAGAGGTTGTAATTTTTGGTGTTTGGAGGTTTAGGAAAATTGGAAGAAGAAAGGAAATGAAGAAAAGAGTATATATAGAATTTAGGGTGAAATCTTGGATTTTCGGCAATTTAGAATTTTCCCCCGGATCCCGCTCAATGTTTTGGGCCATTGGCAACCGGAATCATGTCGCCAATACCCTTGAATATTATTGGCGGCCAGATTTCGGTTGTGAATGCTCCAATGAATAATATTTCCAACCAAAATCTGGTCGCCAATGATCAAAAAGTTTAAATATTTTAGTTTCTTTCATCGTCTTTTGATGTGTTTGTGATTTTAAATAGAGAATATCATTAACAAACATGAGTTCAAGTTATGTTTAATTAGTTTAATAGTATTTGAGGTGTGAATTAAAGTAGTAAGTTATAGTCGATTAACTAAGTTACCACCTATATACTAAACTCTTTTACGTTCTACATCTAATGATACGTAGTGGAGCACTCGTCTCATTTGTGATTGACATTCGTTACAAATGTTAATATAGAGGTTACAGTGATATTTATATAGATGTTACAACTAAATAATATAAACATATGTATAGTTAATATATATGGATACAAATACTATAGTTAGGTAAAAGGTTCATTAATATGAACGAATGTTTAAAATTATTATGTAATGTGCAACGAAAAAAAATTGTCTTTATTTAACATAGATGTACCTATCATTGTTGAAATTGACCATTTAACCAACAAAGTGTATAAAATTAGTGGGAGAAATGCGTAAATTCAATGTATGAATATTATTTGTGACCAGATTCTGGTTGGGAATGACCCCCATTAACCATTGTTGACGAGCGGATCCCGGTCGTCTACCCAGTCCCTATAAATACCCAAAGGTACGCTTGATTTTCGTCGATTACAACTAATTTATGTTCTTTTTCTCAATAATTTCTTATTGTAATGATTACTACTTTGAATATATGTTTGGTTGTTTATTATTATACTAGATCGATTTATATTATCGAAAATGCAATGAGGGACGTGCACATACTATCTTTGAAATAAGAAATTTTATGCACTACAAGAAGTAAGTATATCTTTAACTTCTATAAAATTAATTGAGTTATAGCATGTTTGTGATATTTAATATCAATGATATTGATTGGTAGAAACAATTATTATTATATTATTGTACTTTTTGTAGATCAAAAATGGATTATCTCGCCGATAGAACTTGGATGTACCATAGGATAAATAATAATATTGGTTATTTGAATCAACAATTCGTGGTCGCGGTTCGTTCTTTCATACAATATGCCTCGCAACAAGAAAGAATATTTAGATCTAAATAACGGCATTTGGTGTCTGTGTCAGAATGCAACAATATGTGGTTTTATGATCCAAACGTAGTCCGTGATCATCTTTTTAAGTCGGGCTTTGTGTATCAATTTTGGGCATGGGAGTTGCACGGCGAGGAACCTGTCGGGGCATCACATCTAATTTAAACGATTCATCGCCCTGTAATACTCACGTAGATAATCTCGTCCATGTTAATAATTCGTTTACAGAAATGATCGTGGATGCATATGGGGATCAATTTGTCGAGGGAAATATGCATAACGAGGATCTAAATCCCAATGCGAAGGCGTTCTACAAACTAATGTATTTGGGAGACGTGGAGATTCATAAAAGGAAGCCGAAAACTGTGTTGCAGTGGGCTGCAGAGTTCATAACGATCAAGACCATGTACAAAGTTAGTAATGTAGCTTGTGAAAAGTTCTTAAGTGGCTCTAAATATTGTATGGACGAAGAGATATAAGCTATGTTACCTGATACGGTACCTAACATGAATGGAATGCTCGACGGACTGGGTTTAAGTTTGTCAAGTGCTATGGATACGAGCAATCATATAAGTAGAACGAAACTATTCCCGAAATAATTACTATTAATTAGATTACATCAACATACTACATAAATTAATTACATAATCATAAATGAATTACAATAGCATATCCAATAACATAAGCTCATTACATAGATAAATAAAATCTAATTAAACACAAAGTCTAAAGGGCAAGTTAATTACATAATCATAATCAACAACTAATACCACTACTCATAATTGTCATCCTCCGAAATATCATCCTCATCACCATTTACGCCACCGTCACCACCATCACCATCGAAGCCACCATCTAATCCAACGCCATGCCCTAAAGGAAAATCATCTTCATATAAACCCAAAATACCATCCCACTAGTCATCATCCTCATACTCAAACGCAGGCGGATACATTGGTGGGTGCGAACAACTGGGAGCAAATGGATCACGCTCAACCGGGGGAGCCGCAAGCGGCACGAAATCCCTGTAGTAGGTTGCATGTCTAGATGCCATGAAACCCTCCGGAAGATAATCTTCCTCAGTCCCGCTAATACCGGACAACTTATGGCTCATCTCCTGAATGACATGTGTAAGGACGTCAGCTCTATGATATGTAGCGCTCCTAAGAAGGCGGTTATCCGCCTCCAAGCTCTGCATGTACGCCTGGCTTAAGTCACGGACTATCCTCGATTGGTGACCATAAGTATATTTCTGGGCCTGCACAAGTAACCCCACAATCTTGCCCTTCTTCACTACTTCAGTTCCTCTCTCCCACAACTCTCTATCATAGTCTTTCCAATCAGTCTGGTTACGACCATACCTCTCTCTCATCAGAGAAATGTAGGCCTCCCATTCAATTTTAAATTTAAGTTAGTATATATTGAATAATGCATAAGTTACTATAGAAATCAATAGATAAATTACAACATGAAAATTAAAATTACTTACGTATATAATCTTGTAACTCTTGTCCACCCAAACTCGGACTCCTAGGGATCAACGTCGACGTCCAGATAGAGCTTACTTCTTCGGCACATGTGTATGGTAATAACGGTACGCCTCATCGTGTTAAGGAACCCTCGTCAATGACGGGAACTAACGCATCTACATATTACAATAAAAATTACGTTATATTCTTTTTAGATTTAAGACAAACCCCATAAGCCCTATATAGCCCCAGATGGATTAATGTACCATCCTATCATGGATCTTCGTGATGCTGATGGATCCAACACCATGTGTGCCGCGTGGATTAGCTAATGGATTCTCTGCTCTTTTCTTCTTCTTCGACTTAGCGGAGAGTTACTTATGCTCCTCGGACTCCCAGTGTTTAACTTAATCCTCCTTCAACTTGTTGGTCATCCACCCAGTCTTCGGAAGACCTGTCCACTTTGGATCATCCTTCTTCTTATAGTAACTCGTCTTCGCGTTGTGAACCACCTCCTTATACCTATTCCTAGCATTCACCTTCTAGGCCTTGTGAGTCTTTTGCTAATCGTCTTTATGAATATTGAATATAGAGTACAAATAATTAAGATGTTTTATTTTTTTAGACTTGGTTTTTAGATATTGAATACATTAGTGGTAAAATCATATATATATATATATATATATATATATATTAACTTCTTACCTGAAATTTCCTCTACATGCTATCTCTGACGGTCTACTCGGTTTTGATGTAGGACTTGGCAAAGTTCTGCATGGAGCTCCAGATGATCTCTCGAACAGTCGTCGAAATCTTGTTACTATCCCTAGAGCATCCATGGTCATCAATAAAATGGGTCTTTTCCCCATAGGAGTCGGCAGTACAAGAATGCCTCTAGATACTCCCCTATTGGGATGGGTGTCCGTGGCTATAAATGGTCCTGATGTTGGGGATTGTTTCCCCCTCCTCGGTTCTGCTCCAGTGGACTCAGCATACGGTGGCCGGTCCACACTTCGCATAGATCCGATCAATGTAGGGGATTCGAACCTACGAGCGGCTCTTCTAATTGTTGTGAAACGACTCGTTCGGGTGGTGTAGCTACTCGAGTTGCTCCACCATGGGACCCATAAGATCTTGTGACCTTGAAGGTCCACTGTAATGGAAAACGAGGCTGAGAAGGTGTAGATGGCTCGTCCTTGACACGAGATGGAGATGTAGTATCCCTATGAACTATCTGAAGGCGAGGGTCGACACTCTTTGAGACGTTGCCGATATGTCCTGCGGTAATACTACGTCCGGCATCGCTACTACGACTCCTCTTCGAGGGGCGATCTAAGCCAGTCCAACGCGACGACAGTGGAGGATCGCCCGACATGTCTACGTACTAAGCCAAAATTTCTAAATTAGATTATTTCTAAATATGGAGATGACATAAAATTTAATCATTTCTAAGTTATATACATTTCCTAAAGGCTCGTACGATATTATAAATACTAGCAGTTCTACAAGATCTAACATAAAGTCCTAAAGGTATACATAAGAACTTTCAATCCAACTAATTAAAGTAACAAATATATATATATATATATATAAAGACAATATCAAATTAAATAATATTAAGACATTAAACATTACAAATCTAAGTTATATTAATTCTATTATAGATATTAAATTGCATATATTCAATAAAAAGAGATTACTAAAAGAAGCATCATTTCTAGGCTATATATAGGAATTTCTTAGATGCATCATGATTCCTAATTTATAAATTCGTTCTCTAAAAACATAATTATTTCATAATCAAAGCCATAAACGATTTTTTAAAACTAACTATACTAGAATATCTAACATTAATTACCTAAAAGCATAAATAACTATTCTACAATATCTAGTAATAATTACCTAAAGGTAAAAATAACTATTCTGCAATATCTTACAATATCTAACAATACATGAGGGCATAAATAAATATTTGAATGCTAAACTAACAATTTAACTATAAAATTACTATTAAAAAATAAATATAAAACATAAAAAAAAACATACAAAATTGAAATTGGCAATGGAACTTCGGTCGGGAAAAGAGCCTTTTCGATCGCCGATGGGGGGGAGGGGGAGAGAGAAGAGTGAATTAGCAAATAAAATGGCGAAAGGAGAGTGGATTAGAAAATAAAATGGATTCCCGTCACCAATGCAGCCCGATTTTCGAGCCGTGTGTAAACTGGGCAGAAAATCTTCCCGTCCGATTTTCGACGACCAGAATCCGATCGCCATTTTTCGATCACCAAAAGGGCGATTTTCTTGTAGTGAAAGAAGTGTTTTTTGATGAAATGGTACCGTCAGAAACGACCTTTGTCATTTCGATGGCATCGTGCTGTCAAAAATAACCATTTTTGACATAGTGATCCTTCAGAAATGACCTTTTTCGACGACACATTTTTCGTCGTTACTTTCCGAAGGCACAACCAGTCGGAAAAGACTTTTTCCGATAGAAAAATGGGTCTTTTCCGACGGGATCGTGGTTTCGAATATACAGCTTTTTTTTGTAGTGTCATTGTCACAAAGCTAGTTTACTATTTTTGGCTGGATTATCCTTTGTAATTTTAATATTTCGTTTAGCTAGGACTTCTTTTGGGAGGGAGTTGGAGGGGGGGGGGGGGGAGAGGAGATATTTATCTAGTAGGACTTTAGGCTTATAAAATAGTCGCCTTTGAGATCAACACAAGCTTTAGTTGATTATTTTATAAAATTTATTAGAGTTTCCCTTTTTCTTTATTTAATTTCTTTATATTCTTTGTGAAGCAACAAAGTTTTGATCTTCAACTTTCTGATTCTTCGTGTGTTATTCATCTTTGCTTTAAGTTATTCCCACTATGTTAGCTGGCATTAGAGACAGGCTTGTTCCTTCATCATATTGTCAAGGAGGCATCTTGTAGTTTGTAATGGTTTGGTAGACAGATGTGGTGAAATTAATTTCCCCTAACCTATTTAGACTTGTGCAAACTCCTCCTAGAGAGTGGGTCAATTGTTACCGTTAAAGACGTGTTTTTATATTTTTTATCCTTAAAATTTAATTTGGATAGTTAATTAAACACATTCTTAATAGGTTAGGCAGTTACGTATGCTTTTTTAATGGTTTGGAGCCACTTTGCAAAGCTCTCTATAGTTCAAATGATTTTAAAGGATTACCCTAAACCCGAAACCCAAATTATAATGTGCACATAGAATGCCAAGAGACTATGGTCCACTTATATATCTCTCTGAAAATGTACTTAATTTATTACAGAATCAAACGTCTGGTTGATATAGTACTAATAATAGCTCTTATAGTCGAAATAAATTGGCAGGGCTCAAATTAAAATAATGTTTAGTTCAAAATAATGCAAGCAACATTCACATATTTTTCTTCAACGTTTTCTTTACAAGATTCATAAAACCTTAAAAATTAGCATCTTCAATATACCAACATTCTGGGCCTTGAGCATGGATATGCATCAAATTAAACCCTAAAAATTTGTGATCCAGTTCTTGAAAAATAGAAATTTGTTAGATCATGCCATCTTATAGTTAGATTTTTTTAAAATGGAACATGTTTATTTATATATTAGGCCGGAGACGAATAATGTACATACATAGGAGGGTGGGGTCTTAGTCGCCGCGTCACGCTCGTATATGTATAAGACATGTTAGACAAAGCAAGGTTTTCCAGGCCGCAACGGGCAACTCATCCAGGCGGCACGAAAGGGTGTTTATATGGGGAAATCCACCTAGGCTCGGCTAGAGCCCTGTCGAGCCAGTACATCAACGAACTTGTTCGACTCGCCATATGTACAAGAGACGGCCAGGATAGTGAAACTGGTTTACATCCTCCATATCTCGTGAAAGAGTATTCGTGTCTCTGCCGAGGTCGTGCGATCCCATGGTTGGGTTAGGCTGCGGAACACCACTTCAATGTCGGTCTCAATAATGAGTCTAAAACTGATGTTCGTATAGCAAAAGATACTCCCTGACGAATAGCCTGCAGTTCAGCCACATTGTTGGTGTTGCATCCCGTTACTTCTCAAAAAGCACCAACTATTTGACCCGTAAAATCACATAACACGCCCCCAATACTTGTAGGCCTCGTGTTGCCCAAAGTTGAACCATCACAATTGAGCTTGATGACCCCCCGTGGGGGCGAATTCCAATTCAAGGAGAGCATATGGGATTTGGGTGACTTGGTGCGCGGGGCAGGACCAATCGCAAGTAAGGTTTTGTAAATGCAGGTAATGATTTCGGGGCCGAGATAGGTGTCTGGCGGAAGACCAACTCATTGCGAGTGTGCCATAGTGCCCAGGACTCGACTAGGGTGACGGTCGGGCATGCAATACAAGTTAGGTGGTGAGAGCTTAGAAAAGGCGGCCCAAACTTCTTAGAATAGGGGGCATTCGCCACATTGTATAATTAGATTTGCCACCAATAATTAACTAGCGGTAGAATCGGTTAGCACGTTATTATACACATATAACTATTGCAGAATTCAATTATTGAGATTTTAAGGCGGGTGAAATGAATAGTTATTGACTAAAATAAAGATGAATGGTCCATTTGAAATTGCCTCTCATATAACTATTCTACATAATGAAAATCTGACCCAAGCAAACATGCTCAAAGGGAACACGTTGCAAAGATTAATGATGTCTTGTTCTAGTTTTTAAAGGTGAGATTACGACGCAGATGTCAAAAAGATCATCTCAACAAATCAATCCCTTTAATCTTACTTTTTCCTTTTCCATATCCTACCAATAATTAATATTATATGGCCCCTTTATTCGTTTTAGTCATCCATGACATGAAGATAGTAAATATTAATTAATATAATCCCTAATTGGTAGGTTATAATATGAGTCAAAGATATGGTTGTTAGCATATGATTTTGATGTTAAATTAATATATGTTAAATGATGGTAAAAAAGTAGAAAACAAGAATCTCTACTAAGATTGCTTTGAATAGATGGGACACTGTTAGCGTTAAATTAACGTTAATTAGTAGGCGTGTAAAGTTTAGCAGGACATGAAGATAGAAGTCGGCTCAAAGGCAACAAAAAACAAAAAAAAAAAAGATAGGACGATGATAAATTAATTAAAATAAACATACTTTTAATATTTTAAAGATATACACATAGTACGGAACTTATGAGAAGTTTATATGTTTAAAGCACAAGGGTTATATTTCAAAGTTTTCGTTGAACTTATAGTCAAAATACGTTTTGGAAGTAGATAACTAGAAGTATAAGTGTTCAGGTCATTATAAAAATGCCTAATAAGTTTTACTTTTAGATCCTTTTGCCTATTAAGATTTTTATTTTGACTTTTGTCCTATAAGCTTGCATTTTTTCCAGTTAAAATGCTCAAGGTTCTTGTTCGGGCTTTGGTGCTTATGTGGATATCAAGTGTAAAATAGTCATCCAGGTGTAAAAACGATTGTTTTAATCCTTCAATTTTTATCCAAATCTTTTTAGCTATTGTATTTATACCCTATAATTTTTATAACGGATAAAAACATCAAACTCTCCAACCTATCGGCCCTTTTGTGACTTGTCTCCTAAACGATATTTTCACCATTATACCCCCTAACTTTTGCCAGCTTGTACCATTTACCCCACATGTGTATTTCTAACCATTTATATCAGAACATTTGCCTCCATGCGACTCATATGTGTTGTACAATATGCATTTTGCTAGTTGATTGCAAAAAATTGGCAAAAGAACCCTATAAATAATAATTATTCTGCCCAAAAAAAGTTGGAAATACACGTGGGATGATTGCCACAAGCTGGCAAAAGTTAGGGGATATAGCGGTGAAAACAGTTCCCTAAGGAGCAATGTCAAAAAACATCTCATATATAGGTAGGGGATTCCATGTTTTTATCTCTTTTAATTATGTAATTAAAAATCACATTTAACATCTTAAAATAAGGTTGACTTTTTCAATTCATCAAAAACTGGTTTTTTTACTAATTAATAAAATAACAAAAATTAACAAAAGAACTCCAATTATAATATATTAGTTCAAATATAAAAACTTATTTGTTATAATTTCAATAAGCTAAACCTAAAATTTTTCAATCCATAAAAAATACTTTTGTTTTCATTTACTAACAAACTAACAAAAATAGAAAAAAAAATATTTAATTATATTTAGTTACTAATCTAGCGCAAATTTACTTTAATTATATCTTCTTCTTCAATAAATAATAATTAGAGATTTTTTTAATAATTGTTTTTAAAAGAAAATAAAAAAGATACATCTCCTTCATCACTCCCTTGAAAAATCATAACTATTTATGTCCCACCTTGATTATTTTTATAATAAATCACAATAAAATATGAATTTAATCATACTCTTAAGGATGTCATGGTTTACCTCATCAAAAAGATGTCATAGCTTACTTCATTAATTGGTTAATTGCATATCAAGTCCCTCAATTATTTATAATTAAAATTCAAATAGGTATAATTAGATTTCTTTGTTACATACATATTTACTTATGTAATTTTTCTAGGTAATTCGATCAACTTGGTTAATATTTGAAATTGAAATATATGTTTTAGGCTTAGAGACCTATAAAATAATAAAAGACTAACTTTTAATTTAAGGGACTAAAATGCAAATTTTTCTAAATATTTAGGGTCAAAATGGAAATTTTCAAAAAATTTAAGGACTAAAGTATAAATTTATTTTCTTCCTAATATTTAGAGTGTTACAATTTAAGACATATTCGCGAACATAGGTTCTTTTATGAGCAAATGTGTAGCGGTGTTCCACAAGGCCAGATTTAAGAGCTTTGTAACATGTACGGTTGGTTCGATTTAACGACGGGGATTAAAGTGTAGCCGACTTACAAGTTGGTGGACATTGATCCTACTAAGAGTGTCTCGACAAATGAATAAGAGTCATTTATCCTTGCGAGTCAAGCTCAACAAGCTTGTTATTTTCCATACGCATGCCAACGAAACAAGGCAAGAAGGGGATTGTGGTCAATTTGCACAACAAAGGCAAAGCATATTGTTGACACAAAGTCCTTAAGTAATGACAACGATGAGACCTTGAAGGCCTGGACATCTTTCAAGATAACACCTCTCCATATTTCAGAGTTGTCATCGATTTGAGCTCATTTAATGTTGAAGACTTTGATGAACATGAAGTGCTAAATGTCGAAGATCACCCAAGTAAATATGAAGAACAAGAATTACCAACGGAGGATCACCACGATACATCTTCTGAAAGTGAAGCAGGTGCCAGAGAACAAGAACACGACATTGATCTTAACAATGATGAGTAAATCGGTTGTTATGTTATGTAAAATCTACGTCTCATTGTGTACTATTTAAGGAATATTTTTGAATTGTGTAATAAATTCGAGATTAATCTATGCGTATTCGTTGCGGATAATAAAACTAAACTCTGAGGATGTAAAGTTTTATTATATTAAAAAGGCATTTTCTGTAAAGTTTCGTCGAAAACGGAGTTAAGAAAGACGTTGAACTAAAGTATGTGGAAGAAAATACAAGGGGAAATTACATTAAACCCCCCATCGTATGGTCCAATTTGCAGTCAACACCCTTAAGTTTGTTTTGTTACGGTCAACCCCATTTCGTTTGCCAAAATAGACAATTTGCCCCCAACTCAACATTTTGCACTTTTTACAAGGGTATTTTCGTCAAATGTTAAAAAAATTCAATATTTGTAAAAAAATATTAAAAGAAACAAAAAGATTTATTAATCGAAAAAAAAAATCGACCAAATTTTTTTTAAAACAAAATCAAAGATTTATTAAATTTGACCCACTTTTTTTATTTTTTTTAAGACCAAGGAATTTAGGCTTCTTTTTCAACAAATTTTTTTTTATCTTTAGACAATTTTTTTTTGAATGGTTATTTGTAAAACACTCCTCCAAAATAATTTTATCCCAAAGTAAATGCTTAAGTTCCATGGTCTTAGTAAAATAATTTAGGCTTCTTTAAAAAACGAATTGTCGAAAAAAAAATTGTCGATTAATAAATCTTTAATTTTTTTAAAAAATATTGAATTTTTTTAACATTTGACGAAAATACCTCTGAAAAAAAGAGCAAAATGTTGAGTTTGGGCAAAGTGTCTATTTCGACGAACGGTAGGGGGTTGACCGTAACAAAACAAATTTAGAGGTGTTGACTGCAAATCGGACCATACGATGGGAGTTTAATGTAATTTCTCTAAAATACAATTACACAAAAGCTGCAAAACACATGGAAATCCATATTTGTTTCACCAAAAGTTTTATTGTGTTAAATAGGCATATTTTGTAACGTTTCGTCGAAAACAGAGTTAAGTAAGATGTTAAATTAAAGGAAATATTCAAAATCAGTTAAACACTACAACTACAACTATAAACATTACAACTATTCTTGGAGAATAAACCAAAATGATGTTATCTTTACATGAAAGTTGTAAAACAATTCCAAATGTAATTTCTTTTTATGAGGGTTATTATTATGGTATATATGTGTGATGCGTAAAGTTTCGTTCAAAACAAAGTTACAAAAGACATTAAACAAATAATTTCGGAGGAAAATTTAATAACGGATAGTTTGATAACAAGGCCGAAACACATCAAAACATAATATTTCTTTCATGCTACTTTCACAATATTTAAACATGTGAGTTCTTCAGAATTTCATAAAAAACAGAGTTATGAAAGTCATTAAACAAAAGATTAAGGAGAAAAATATAAACACGAGGAGAAGAGGTGGATGTTGTGACTGGAAAAATAATAATACGAAAAAAAATATTACGTGTGGACTAGAGAGCAAATTTTCGCTCGCTGCCACGTAAAATAAAAGAAAATTAATTTAAATTACATGTGGACCTATGAACGACTCTTTACTCGCGACGTACGTTAATTACAATTCCTTTTTGTTTTTCAAATACTATCTATTTAATCCAAAAAAATTAATTAGTCCAATTTAATTAGAGAAATTTAATTAATGCAATTTAATTAAGGAAATTAATTAGGCAATTTCGGCCCACTGAAAATGTTGCTGCAAGTATTTATTCAAAAAAAAAATTGTAAACGTATAAACAATTAAAACAAGTATTAGTTCAATTGTATTTAAACCATAAATTAAAATACCTTAAACAACTTCCAAGCCTCTTCATTTTCCTCTTTCTTGAACCATGTCCAGCTCAATATGTTGTTTTCTTGCATTACCCGTCTCACGATTTCCACAGCTAAGTTAGTAGCACGTGGGTTTGTGAAACTCTCATCTAGACACAGAGTAAGCACATGTTTGTCATTCTGATTAGCAGGCACAAAAAAACCAATCTCACCTCTCGTGCACCTTGTAATCGACTCACCGAGTGCATCAGCCAGCACTAACTCTTGCTTTTTCGTCATCTTCGGACCATCATCAATCACATCGTCGACCATCACGTCCTCTTCCCTAAGACCACCAACAAAAACCATCGGCTGCCCTGGCACCTCAACTTCCTGACAGTAGTATTCCACCTCCGTCGCACAAGCCTCCAGCTACGGGTTCTCAAAAAATGTGTCTATCATCGATGGCTCTTCGCCTGTTGTGTCGTTGGACCCCCCCCCCCCCCCTCAGGCATGAATCCTACGCTGGGATGTGTTACAAGACCCTTGTGGGGCATGAACCCTCGGGCCGACTGTGTCCCTGTGGCTCCCCGGGGCCTGAATTCTTTAAACTAAGACGTACTCTGATGGGGATATTATAGGAGATGCTCAATACTAATATTAGGTCGGCCCAAGAAGAGAGGTCCACTGCAGTAAATACATCGAACAGCCACAATTCGATGACAATCGAGTATCGAAGGACCCTAGTTCGATCGAACGGCCCTAGTTCGATACTCATTTGCAGATAGCTCCAGAGACCCGCAGAACGGGGTCTATAAATACCCCGTCTCATCGCCTCCTCGAGATGGATTCAAAACAAGCTACCTACTCTAGTATATCGAACCACCTCAGTTCGATACTCTTTATTGTTCGATACTCAGCTCAGTTCGATATTGACATCTTTGACTTGAACCAAGATCGAACCGCACATGTTCAAGATTCACAAAATCAAATCCTCATCATTCGATACATTACATAATCAATTAGTTGTAGCATCGAATTACCACCATTCGATACATATAGATCGAACCGGACCCGTTCGATCTACTCGCATCTTTGTCTAAATAGGATATCGGGAGTAATTCATTGCTTGTAATACACATTAGGTATTCCGAACCAAGTTAGTTCGTTCATTGTAATAGATTAACATTATTTTGCAATTGACAACCTTTCATAACGTTTTACGGTATTTTGTTACCCGAACGAAATAAGACAATATACTCTCCGTCGTAGGATCGACATAATATTGCCCAAATGTCAGGGGTCTGAATCCACCTAGTAACTGAAAACTACCCATCTTTAACGTCATCGGCTACGTGTAACCATTGCCCTCCAGGCTGGTAATTTGCTGCGACGATCCTCCCCACATATGTGGGTGCATCGACGGCTGCTACACACCCATCATCAACAGTGGACCCCTTGCATCATCGGCTGCTACCCACCATCGTGTGTCATACACAATAGCTCACTCATCGCCCCTTCCTGAGATAGACCGGATGTAGAAAAAGAAGGCGGGGTAACTCCACCCTGCGACCCTACACGTGAGGTGTGGCCCTGAATAGTGTGGTCTCAAGAGAAGATGATCTGCCCCACGATGATCCGCATATCTGCGAAGGAAGCTGATACAATCGCTCTACTACCATGCGGCCCAGCAGGTCAAAACGTACCTGCTATATCACCACCACCCTGAGTAGAAGCATCTCCCTGACTCGAGCTCGATGGTCTAGTACGTGCCATCTGGAGTACAATGTATATTTAATAATTTCTCAAATAACTACAATTGAACATACTAAGGTCCTAATATTGTTAATACTAAAATTGATAAAATATGAACAACTATTAAATATAAACAATTGATCAAACTAATGTGTTAACATAAAAATTACTAACGCTTATACAAATAACTTATAATGGTATACGTTTGACAAAAACGAAATTGCAATCTTACATTTCACTTCATGAACTTAAAATGATTGAAACTTACATTTTAAAACATTAATAGCCAAACTAAATACTAATCCTAAAAGTTATCATATATTTTCACCTTAACCTTAATTTACCTTCAAAATCGACTAATTAACTATCTTTGACACCCGACAAGTTTTAATGTTTTGCATTTTCCCCTAAATTAAATCCAAATTTCATATTTTTCCATCTATACCCGAGTAACTACAATTTACTTAAATCACTACAGAAAAATGGTTTTTGGTAACGAAGAAATTCGTTACTAGAGGTATCATTATTTGTTGCCAAATTTAATGGTAACGAAGTTTTGTTACCAAAACTTTGTGCTTTAAACCCCGTTACGAAAGATTTTTGTAACAAAATGTACGCGTTAGTTATCATTACTTTGGTAACGAATGACATTTTTGTTACCGCTCATTCGTATTTGTAACAAACAATTTGTAAGGAAAAGTCGTGCAATTTGTTACTAAAGTATTTTTGTTACTAATATTTTGGTTATAAAAACAATTTTAAATTGTTACTTAAAATATATTTGTTACCAACAAAGTATTTTCGTTACCAATATTTTGGTTATAAAAACATTTTTAAATTGTTACTTAAAATATATTTGTTACCAATAATGATTTTAATTCTCTTTTTAATTCAATAATTTTGTTACTATTGAGTAAATGTATTACGATACCTTTGTTGCTTTATTTAAAAATATAAATTGGCGATTACTAATATAAATCACACAATCTTAAATTTATACTAAAAACAAATATGTCTATTACATCAGAATAATCCATCCTAAAAACTAAACAAAATATAAAAAAAAAATAGTTCGTACCATCATATTTTGATAAAAAAAACAAAATATAGTATCTCAAATACAAAGAACGGATGAGTGCTAATTTTAAAATACAACCAATTTGCAACAACAATTGTCTAATAAAAATATAGATAACATCTAAATGCTCCCAACTCTTTGAATATTAATTCAACTTGTCACACATGGTGTAGTTGTTTACAAACCTGCAATCGAACCAAAACATGATATGAAAACTTAATTTGAAAACCTACAATCAATACATACAATGCATGACTACTTAATTAAAATTACATCAAACAAAATCACTTAACATCAAGGTTAGCACTATGCGACAAGTATCAAGTCCCGATCCAACAATTTCATTCTCTATAAAAGCATAAGAAAAAATATAAAAGTAGCTATCATATTGTCACCAACACAAACCCATCAGCATCTACACTAATTATTTTCAAACAAAGAAAGTAAAAGATCGCTTTCTATGGTAATGTTCTCAACCTTTTCTGGTCATTATAAATAGCTAATGATAATAAAAGTTAATATATAGTAATACCTGAAAGAGTATGGGAGGTCGACGTTTCAGTGAGTTTTTGTGCACCCAAGCTCATCAAATACTGCTTCAATTCATTCTGACCAACTTTTAGACTTGCTATTTCAGCATCCTGCTTTTTAACTCGCTCGTCATAACTTTGAATCATTTCTTGTTGAGATTGGATAAGGGAACTCGCATCTTGTAATTCATTTTTTGCCTTACTCAACTTTTTTTGTAGTGACTCACATCTCAACCTTTTATTCCCTTTAAGTGGCACAATTCCAGATCCAAGACCTTTTTCATAACCACTTCGTGCACCAAGTACATCTCTTAGAATTTCTCTTTCAGAAAGCGGATTCTCTTCTGTACTTGTTTCAATCCTCTTACGTTTCATTTTATCCTGTTTATATTTAGAATCATCAAATAAAACAACATTAAAAACTTTAAACATTTAAACAGATACATATATAATTTTAGGTAATAAATACTAAAATCAACTCACTAATATGTAGTTCTTCGGCCTCTTTATGTACATACTTTCCATCACTACCAATATGAGTGTCTCCATAAATATCCACTTCACTTGGTATTTCCTTCAAGAAAAATTCGAAACACTCACACAATTAGGAAAAAATAAAATAACACTAATAGAACAACTTTTCTTTCAAGATTTAAAGAACTTTACCATTTCTTGAAGTTTTGTAGAGAATGCTTTTGAACCAGATGTATGAGGAATTTTATTGCATTTTCTGTTGCTTGAATTGGTTGTGGACCTTAGCTGCGTTTTTATGACAAATTAATGTGAAACTTCATATATACAGACATACATAAACAAGCAATCATAGTTCGAAAAAGTAATTGTACGAGGACTAGGTATAAGCAAACTCATCATTAGAAAATCATGCTTCATGCATTTATATAAGGGCATATTATATGGAATAAGTATCACCGGCCACATACTATATGAAAGACTCATGTTCCCAAATTGATTAAATCCATCAGTTGCCAAACCAAATCGGACATTACGTGGATCTAAGGCAAAATCAGGAAACTCGGAATCAAATTCATTCCATGCAGGAGAATGTGCTGGATGACTCCTACTGCCTTCTGTGTTAATAAGTTTCTCAGCATGCCATCTCATATAGGACGCAGTTTTAGATGACATAAAAAGACTCTGTACTCTCGATTTTATAGGAAAGTACCTTAGGACCTTGTGAGGAATTCGTTTTCCTTTTCCATCATTAACTTTCCACCAAGATTCTCCACAGACAGGACATAACTGCTCATTTTCATATTCTTTCCAAAATAACGCACAGTCATATTTGCATGCATCTATCTTTATAGAACCTAGTACAATGCCCGTAAGAACCTTTTTTGCCAAATAAAGAGACTCTGGAACTAAGTTACTTTCTGGCAGTACTTCTTTGAACAATGAAAGTATCGAGTTTATTGCTTTGTCCGTCATTTTGTTCGTTACTTTAATATCAAGTAATTCAGTAATGAACTTCAAGAGAGAATAACCCTTGCAACCCGGGTATAACTCACGAGTAGCATCAGATAATAACCTTTCAAAATTTTATGTATTTGACTCAGAAGAAGGTTCAGTAAAGTTAGCATCTCGTATTTCCCCTATCATTTCAGGTAGTTCATCGATTAAGTCATTGGCATCATTTTCTTCATCATTAAAATCAACATCTTCATTTTGGGTGTGAACATGACTTGAAGTACTTTGATTGAAAAATTGTTGTGCAACTCTGGGTTCTCCATGATGTATCCATTGCCTATAAAACTTATGAAATCCAATAATGTACAAGTTTCTTCTAACATCTCGGATACTCTTTCTTTTGACGTTTCGACAACTGTTGCATGGGCATAGAATTTTATCATCGAGGTCAACAACATTTTTCTCTGAGAACTCAATAAATGATTCAACACCACGGGTATATTTGCTAATAAATCTATCATTTTCATCGATCCAACTCTTATCCATCACTGCTACAATTTGCAAATTGGAATTTAAAATTGAAAATTAGAATTAGGCAGAGTAATAAACCAGTTCAGTTAATTGATAATACTAACTTGGCAAATAAAAATGCACTGTACATATGACCTTTACTTGCTAAACCATTATAAACTTACTCTAAGATTACATATAGACTACTCACACATTCTAAATTACGATATTACTTTATTTACATACTGCTATATTCATATATAAGTTCTTTTAAGTATACTGAACAACAAACATGATAATTACTAATTACATTTGTTAATCAACACTAATTTTCTAACTATTTAATTCTACACTACTGCAGTACTAAAGTAAAATAAGTGTACAAATATTCAGTTTGGGAATTTAATCTTCAGATTCTCTTATCAAGTTCTAGTTAATTTCCAAAAGTAAGCTATAAATATAATAATACACCATAATGGTGACTTTATCGGATTCTTTATTGTATATGAAAATCATGTTAATTTTATCACATGTCATGGTAAGAACGGTAGACCTACATTCAACTGATTCAAGTATATCAATCGAATTTCCTATACAATTGCAATAAGATTTATGCATCAGTTCTGCTAACCAATCAAAGGAAAGGAGAAGAGGAAACTGCATTGTGTACCTGTGTGCGGAGAGAAATTAGCGGCTGGTGAGCGATTCGGAGACAAGAAAAATATAGGAACATATAAAACCTGAAAGCTTGGCTGACGCTTATGAACCCTTAAACCTCCTATTAACTAATGAGTTAAGAACATAATAATAATTAGAGTTATAATAGGCTTGGACTCGAAGGAAATTTTCCTATAGTTAGTTGGCTGATTCTAATTGAGTAACCCGTGAATTCAAAAATCAAGTTGATTATAATAAATAGGGAGAATTACACAAAGTACCCCTCAACTATGGGTAAATTATACAAAGTACCCCTCCTCTTTGGGAAATTACGCAAACTACCCTTATGACCGATTTTTCATAATTTTTTTATTTCAAATTATTGAATGTAAATTCATGCTCTTCAATTATTTTACACAAAAAACAAAAAAGAAGTCAAAGTTATTGCATTAAACCTAATTTATCTCGTTTAAAAAGACAAAAAATATTGATAACAAATAATTTCTTCTAAGAAAAAATAAATTATCTGCGAATTTTAGTCTCTGCTGTGATTTGAATTTGAAAGGTTGTCTTAATTATTTTATTTTTTTTGACCATAAGGGTAGTTTGTGTAATTTTCCAAAGAGGAGGGGTACTTTGTGTAATTTACCCATAGTTGAGGGGTACTTTGTGTAATTCTCCCTAATAAATATAATATAATTAAAGTAATAGGAGCATGTTAACCTGTATAAACATAATGCTTTAAAAAGATATGGTCAAAGATATGAGGCTCATTACGTTAGTTAAAAAAATATCTTATTGACGTGAGATATTGTTTAAATAGTTAATATTTATGAAAGATATGCTATTCAATAAGTGAGCAATACAAAAGAATCAAATTTAAATAGTAAATGATGTTATATAGGTTCAGTACAATTGATTGGGGAAAAAAATCTTAATGATAAGATCAAATCTTGCTTTCTTTTTCTTATTTTCTCAAAATAAAGAAAAACATTAGATTTAAAAACACACACACGCACACGCGCGCGCACACACACACACACACACACACACACATATATATATATATATATATATATAATTATATACACACACACATACACGCTAGCTAGCACTAGTTAATTAATGTGCATTTTCACATTCCTCCTAGTAACAATTTTTTTTACTAGTTTCATAATTATTGCTAAATAGTGATATGTGCATTATATTTATAGATTTAGTAACAAATCTCTTAGCTTGTACCGGAAGATGTAATATTTGTAACAAAAATCTATATTTTTGGTAACAATAATGTATATTGGTTACTAAAATCAAATTAATGGTAACGAAACAATACTTTTCATAACTAAATTTGAAGTTCGTTACCTAAAATGCTAGTTTCTGTAACGAAATTCAAATTTCGTTACAATTACCCATTGTTCCGTAACAAAATCTGCGTTTGTTACCAATATTTCGTTACGAGAAAGGCATTTTCTTGTAGTGAGCTTCCTCAAACTTACATTATTATAAATACTTTCCAAAATAATTTAAAATCTACCATTTTCCTCCCTAACTACAAATAACCACATTATACTCTCTAAAAGTTTAAATATTGCACTATTACCCACAAATAAATTTTGGTCTTATATTTTCACTCAAAAATAATATCAATTACACTAAAAGCCCTAAACTATCGTAAAATCCAATTTTCCCCAAATTCAAGTTAAAGGATAGATTGATGTACCTTGAATGTTAATTGTGGATTTGAAAATGAAATTACAAGCTTCAATCGGATTTTGTGAGAAGATTTGGGGCAATTTTAGTGCGTGTGTGTTTTTTTTCTTGCTCGAGCGCGACTAATTTATTGAATTGGGATGGGGTTATATTTTTATTATTATTATTATTTTTTGCTTCAAAAATTTTGCTACATAGATGTTTTTATTTTTTGTTTTTGTTTTATTTGATCAATTTTACCGTTGAAAACATTTTTTGGATTATTTGTATTTTTTTTAATATGCAGCAAGCAAAATTGACCTAGCAGTAGGCAGCAGATGTGGCATGCAGGAATATTCATTCTTGCGGGTTCAGGCTGAACCGGCCTATCAAGCAAAATGCTACTCGTCAGTGACGTGGCTTTTCTATATTCGCTCGTTGATGTCCTTAGCTAGAGGTTAGCAAGCGTAATTTAGCTTGGCGAGCGAAATAGTGTTTTAAAGAATTCTGTGGGAAAACATTCGCTTGTTAGTGTTAATAGCTAATATCGATCATTCTTGCAGTGAAACTCGTCGTCCCTCCCCTCCAAACCCAACACCACTTAAAATTGAAGATGGAGATGGAATCAAAATCGAAAAAGAAGTTTGAGGATGAAATCAGAATCGAAATTGATGTGGAATTTGAAGAAGGGATAGTTACATAGTGGTGGTTTGGAGGGGGAGGGGTAGACTTGCCTGAAAGGGAGGGTTTTTTTTTTTTTTTTAACTAAAATTTGTATAAATAGTTAAGTAAAGTTGATTCTAAAAAGCAAGATGTATAAAGAAAAGTTTAATGAGGAGATTAATGACAGTAAAATGGAAATGAATGACTTTTAATAATAGAATAATATATAATAAAATAATTTATTTGAAGACTTAATACATACATTTACATTGTGCAAAATACATAAAAATAAAAGGGTTTTTTTTCGCCAATTTGTTAATTTACAATTTAATATATAAATTCAAAAAATTAATATATATATATATAAGAGTGTTATAAATAATTTTGGGTGCACATTACCAATTCATTAAATTGCTAATTAAGATATCATACGGGTGGTCAATTTCTAATTAGAGATAAAATAAGGGTAGTTTATTTTGCTCTCATAAGCGTACACTTGGCTGCCACGTCGACGGAAAGCCCGAACAAGAGACCATTTGGCATTTTAGCGAAAAAATGCAAACGCACAGACAAAAATAAGAATTTCATTGGGCAGAAGGCCAAGATAAGTGAAATTTATTAGGCAAACTTAAAAATTATGCTTAGGGTCCTTGATCTAGCGTGTATGCCTTATTTATATGTATACATGTTCAAACAATTAAACGTATGTGAATTAGAAAAGTTACATAGAAATAATGATAATATTGAGAAGCATATGTAATTAGTTTCTCGCCGGATGAACATAAAGTGTTTTTTTTTTAGGACTCTATTGAAAAGGTACATTTTCAGTTTGTTACGCCAACCAAAAAAAAAATGTTACTAATTCAGAACGAGAAACTCAAATATTTTTTAATAGATATTTTGCAATAATTTGACTGCAATTCGGCAATCTTGGGTAACTAAGAAAAATGTAAGATTTGGATAAAATTTCCTTTTGTTTTTTAGTCAAAAATAAAAGAACTAATATCCTAAAAAGAGAAAAATAGAGAGGGTACGCAATTTTGATGTTTTTTTTTTTTTGAAAGCAATTTTGATGTTTTTGCAGAGCTCTCCATCATTCACTATAATATTTGATATAAACACTTTATGGTATATCGACAACTTATATCATATCTTTTGCTCTTGTCATATATACATAACTCCCATCATATTTACTAACTTTGTCATTCTGGTCTCAGTGCTCAACGCCCAGTTTAATAAAAAATGCCTCCAAGCATTTGTATGGGCCTATGGGGAGAGGATCATATGTTACACTCTTGTGTGCCAATGTTTCTTTCTCTTTTATCCTCTCTCCATTCTCTTATCAACATAACCCTTTCTCTCTTCCCAACTCACCACTAAAAATTGTAAATTGTTTTTTTTCTTTCTATTTATCTTTCTTTTTTATTTTATATTTTACTTGAGCTAATTTATTCTATGTATTTGTGCTATTTTACTCTCTCTAGCATCCTCTATTCCACTCATGTATGCCACTTTCTAATTTTAGTATTTAATTAATTAAAATTCTTTAATAAATTATTCTCTCTCCTCCTCCCCCTACTTAACCCATTCTCTATCTCTCTCCAACCCACCATTAAAAATTATAATTTTTTTTCTTTTTTTTTTCTTTTTGTTTTTTTTTAATGGAGCTAATTTACTCTATGCATTCTTGCTTAACTTTCATCCATTACTGCATTTTGCCTTTTAACTTTAACAAACTTTACGTTCGAGATATATATCACTAGTACAATTAAATAAAATACAAATTAAAAAACTATAGCTAAGAATCTTTTAAGAACTCGTACTTAAAATTTGAAATACATACTAAATTTTTACAAATTATTCAAACAAGGAATATAATTAAAAAGGAATAAAAAAGAGAATTCGATTTACACGATCTTACATATTTAAAGTACTAGATAAGGCAACGATACATCTAATTATTATCACTAGTAAAAAAATTCCATAGGATATGCACATATAAGTCACATTGTACTCACGTATTTTATTAACTCTTTGAATTTGGACAAATAGTTAATCACAATCTACAACTAACCCAAAAAATAATTTGTGAATATGAATTCAGTCATTCATAACTCACGAGTCATGGACTTAAATATGAGCTAGTTATAGTGTCGAAGCAGTAAATGTTGTTAAAATAAATTTTTTAGTTTCTCTAATTTACACTTTTAGTCAAAGTTTATTGAAGATAACTTTTTTAATTAGGTAATCTTGATTTGCCATGTTTTTCTGTTACTTCTTAATTATACCAATCATATTTGAAATATCATGTCAATCTAATTGTCCTTTTCTTAATTTTTTTTCAGTGTGAATTATCTTCCTCGTTTAAATAACTTGTGAAAATTAGCTTACGATTTCAAATTTTTAAGTATGAGTTTTTGAAAGATTCTTAAAATATGATTTATATTTCATTTATTCTATTGATGATACATATGGCAACAGTAAAGTATGTTAAAGTTAAAAATAAATTATTTAGATTGCAACAATGGATGAAAAGGGGGCACAAATATATACTGTAAATTATCTCAAGTAAAATATAAAATTAAAAATAAAGATAAACGGAAGAAAAACAAATAAACAAACCACTATGCAATTTTAGTCGCAGGTTGAAGAGAAGAGGGGAGGGTTACGTTGATAAGAGAGAGTAAATTAGCTCCAGTAAAATAAAATAAAAAAGATAAATAGATAAAAACACAAATTTGCAATTTTTAGTGATGAGAGAGAGAGAGAGAGAGAGAGAGAGAATAATTACATTTTTTTATAAATTAATTAATTAAATGCTATTAGAAAGTGGCATAAAAGTGGCACACAAGAGAGAAATAGAAGATTATCTCCTCTACTCCTCATTAAATGAGCATGCAGCCATTGAATATAAAGAATTAGGTAAGGTTTTGTATATTTCTTCTTTCAAAAGCCCACAACAACGTGGGCCACTCATTAATGAACGGAAACATTAAGAGAAAAACACAAGGATGCGGACAACTTTTTTGATTTTTATATTTGTTAATTAATGCCTCACTCATTCTTCTTCATTAATCCGCTTATCAATATTACTCAAATTACCTTACAAGTTTTCATACCCATTAAATTGAAGTTCGTCAACATTTGTTTTAATATTTAATGCAATTTTTAGTACTATTCAATTTATTTTAGTTTTTATTGTGCATATATTAGCTATTATTTGTATATATAATATCAAATTCGTGGGGCTTACGCTTCGCGCCAAGATGTTATATTCCACTTTGAGATGGTTGATGCAATTGTCTCTAGTATAGAAAACGCATCAGCGTCGGTGGTTTGCAAGAATCCCCTTCATGAGCTAACATCTAGTGTGTTTTTGCACACGGTGTTCAACCCGCAATAAATTTATTGGTGTAGTTCCTCATTTGTTAAGTTGTGTTGTGGACATCGCTTTGTGATGCCTTTGAATCGTTCCCATACTTCAAATAATAACTCCGCATCCATTTGTTAAAAATTTACTATCTCATTTCTCATATTTGTTGTCTTTGCCGGTGGGAAAAAATATTGTAAGAATAGTTGTGCCATCTGTTCCCATATTGTGATGCTGTTATTTGGTAGTTCATTCAGCCACCTCATACCTACCCCATTCAAAGAAATGGAAATAACTTCACTTTCGTTGAATTGGATCTGAGTTGTAATAGTTTACACGTCCCAATAAAGTCTTTGAGATGTGTCATGAGAACTTCAATAATTTCTTTCCCGAATTAATTATGGTCGATCATATACAATATAGCTGACCTGATTGGTTCATGATCTTCAGTTGTAACAATACATGATCCAGTTGCTTCAAGTGTTGGTAAGACTTCTTGTCTTGTAGGTCGAATGAAATAATAGCGGTGTTACGGTGTCTCTTCGTGTCATGCACTGCTGGGAACTGAAATAACAATGCAGAAGTAAGTATTTCTTACATAACAATAATATTAGTAATCGCTAACAAATATACCATTACTCCCCAGCAACAGTGCCAAAAACTTGATGGGGGCGTTTATTAGGTGTAGTGGAGTAGGATATATCTCAGCACAAAATTGTTACACCTAAGTCTCACTATATCGCAAGTGCACGAATTAAGTAATAATAAAATGTAAAGTAAGATTACTACCCAAGTATCGAATCCCAAGAGAGTAGATATTTGTAATTTAGCGATTATATTATTGAACACTCAATGAATTAATTTTTTTTCTTTTTAGTATTTTCGTTGAAGAATTAAACTAAGACTGGGAGCTATTGATTGGCTAACTAACGACTAGAGATCTAAACAAGAATGCTTAAGTGAAACTAACTCGAGATTGCAGTTGAAAATATTTCTAAACAACTAAGACTAAGCTATCTAACTAACTGAAACATAATTTAATTGATTGATTGATTGCTATCTAAGGGTGTGATCAGATTTGGTAAAAGGTATCTAAAAGATGGATTTCATTGATCTTGGATGCATATACTTCATAGACAAAATACCAATGAAATGCAAGATGATATTTATTAATGGTTGTTTTGTTTTCGCGTTGATATAGCAAATTAGCCACATTTCGATGTACTAAAGAACCCTCTAATCCCTAATGATGTCATTTCGTTAAGCACTTTCCCCCACCAGAAGTTCACCATGTCATATGATCCATACAGTGTTGTAGAAGTGGATTAGAATTACCAACTACGATCTAGATTCCACGAGCAAGTTAATGATCGAAGGTCTAAATATTTATTTGCCTGAACTACTATGCTAGTCTTGCATTAACAATCTCGTATGCATAATTCAACATAATACAAGGTTATTCAATGTCACTACTTTTCTGTCAGAGAAACACGTGCATCAAATAAACCAAGTAGCATAAGCAACAAATAATATCCAATAAAACAAATTCATTAATAAACATAATCAAAACATAGGTTCAAGGTGCATCCATATGAGATCAACTACATCCTCCCTCAGATACTGAGAGCATTAGCTACTCATAGTCATATTCAAATCACAACAATTCAACATAGATTATTCAAGTAAGGAAAATAAAAGATTAAACTCATGATCTTCTCGTTACTTTCCTCTACTTTGATTGCTGACTTGTTTTGTTCACCGTTCTCCTTCAACTATGACTGTAGTGCCATGAACAGTTGAATTTATGCTCTTCTCTAACACTAGAATGATCTCTAACTCTTTTTATCGGTGTTTTTTGCTCTAAAAATTGGTACCTTAGTTGTTTAAAGTAGTCTTATTTTTTATAGTTTTTCTTCATCCTGGGCTTCGTTTTATGGTTTCTGGCATCAGTCTAGATTTTTATGTGATCGCGCGCTAAAAACATTGTTTTGCTCCGACAAGACTCAAACTACAAAAACAATGGAATGACATTATTTTGGTCTTATTTTGTTTGGGTTACAATACACCGAGAAAAAATACAAGTGGCCTGACTCAACCAAAATATGCTAGCCTATTACAAGGAATGAACCAGCTTAATCCGGAACATGTAATACAGTTAATTAGCCTAGAATGCCTAAGATAGCCTCGAACGGACAGAATTACGGACAGTCGAACATGATAGATTTGATGCTCTTGGAACTCTCTAACTGATGAACAATCAAACCGGTCATGGTTCGCTGCTGATAACTCTCGAACGGCCGGTGTTGATGCTTAACAATCGAACTTGCTCAAATAACAGTCGAATAAGAGGGTTCGATTGATATGGGTTGGTGAACAGTAATTAATGCGTAGCGTGAATATCGGGGAACATGGTATACATAAACCCCAATTCGTGGGACCCGTTCTGCGTACAAGCAATATTAATCAAATGAGAGACGTTCGATTGTCCCAAAAATAGTCGAACTGGGCCGGTTTGACTCTCTTATTTTTGGGCCTTAAGCGGGGCAGGCTGGCCCAGTTTATTTATGGGCCACCTAAAATACCCCTACCATATAGTTCCCCCAATTGGGGAGTCGGTCTTGATTCATGAGCGGGTTTCAAATTCTACAATATTGTGTGGCTTCAAATATGCCCCCCATTTGGGAGCCGTGTTTCGGAGGATCGGTTGCCAAATAAATTTTATCTAGATTCAAAATATGCCCCCATTTGGAAGTCGTGATCCGAATGATAAGTTGCATTAGTATTTAGTATATCCATATTCAAGGATAGTCGAATGGACACAGATTCGTCTATTATGCGGAGTATCGAATCGTGTTGATTTGATCGTTATTTCTGCATTTTAGCATAGTATTAAAATAAGTGTCGAACCTGCGGTGTTTGATGTTTTATGGAAACTATTGAATACATCCTGGTTCGATAGTTATTGTCAGTGTTGAATTCAGTGTGATTCGACTGTTTTTG
Organism: Linaria vulgaris; assembly: GCA_948329865.1. Taxonomy (NCBI): domain Eukaryota; kingdom Viridiplantae; phylum Streptophyta; class Magnoliopsida; order Lamiales; family Plantaginaceae; genus Linaria; species Linaria vulgaris. Next base: position 45,876,499 of record OX415253.1, read on the forward strand.
GAGTGTCAAACGCGTGATGGTTCGACAGTTGCATTCGTGAGCCATGTGGGCTGAATACTCTTTATATATAGATGTATGGAGGGAAGAGGGGCTCATTTTCAACTCTGTGCAATCTTACGTGCGTAGGTGAGTAGTGTCGAACCGGCTGTTGTTCAATCGTTTACTTAGAGAAAAAAAAATCACAGTTTTTTCCTAACTTATTATTTGTTATATCCAATGCAATTTTTTATCAAGGTAGTTTAAGTGTTCTCCTCTTGTGTTTGTTATTTTTTTACTTTTTCTTTAAGCGCTCTCGATTATGTGCGTGTTGTAGAGGATAGCGAACCTCATATAGTCAGCTTTTTGTTTTTGTTTTTATTTTTAGTTCTGTAAATCATCAGATCAGATTTTGAGTGCTGATGTTGGTCTCAGAAGTGACTAGAGTGGCTCTTCTATTAACGAGTCGAGTAGTTCAGTGAGGGCTCTCAACGCAGAGGGCGTAGATATTAATCCCACTGAGGAAGGTTCTCTGGACCAAGATGACGTCGAAGATGGTGGAAGTAGCTCGGGAGAGGAGCAGAGTCATGTTGCCCAGCCAGGGGTGGACGATGAGCCTTTGCTTGACGCTGTTGATAACCGATCTGAAAGTGAATCAAACGGAGCAGAGGAAAGAGATGTTGACGACTCTGATGACGATGCGGAACCTATAGACCTGGAGTATACGGACTATGTCTCATGCTTGCAACATAGCCGAGCCTACTTGCGAACGACCTTCAATAAAGGTGTGAACTATAAGATAAAGATTCTGAATGGAGAGCAAAGTGTCCACAACACACCCCTGGGGTTCCTTACGGTATTTGTTGAGCAATTGATCAATGGTCTGTGGTTCCCCCCCCCCCCCCCCCCCCCCCCCCCCCCCCGATGTTACAAACATTTTTTGAACCAAAGGATTAGTCCCTAGTCAACTTTCGTTGAACTCGATCGGGCATATAATGGGCTTCTTACACGTGATAAAAGGGTTGGGCGTTCCTTGCGGTCCCAATGAATTATGGGCTTTGTTCGAGGTAGGTCACAAAGGAAAAGGGTTTTACCACGTGAAATCCCTTAAGAAGCATAAATTTCTGAATGGGGAGCGTACGGGGTATGGAAAAAACTGGAAGAAAATGTATTTTTATATCCAGGAGAGTTGGGATAAGGAATTCTCTCATTTCAAGAGGGAGTGGGCGGAAACACCAAAGATTCCAATTCCCCGTGGGGTGGGGGTCCGAGGTGGGGAAACACCTTTAGGGCCAACCTCGTGACCAATCATCAATTTAAAATTTAGCATTTAGTTACTAATGAGGTTCTATCTCTGGGAGGGTTGTTCTCAATTCTGTATACGGGGGGCGATACTATTGCTATTCATTTATTTCTCCTTATTTGGGCTTTTACTTTGCGAGTTATCAAAAGTGTTATTAATATATGTTGTCCGACCTTTGCAGAATCATTCATAATGAGTCGCCATGCCCGCATAACTCAGGTTCTAGCAGCGGACGCCGGTGCACCCAAGGCAACAGTGCCCATAGCGGTTCCCCCACCCAGGAAAAGGAAAACCAAAGAGAAGAACCCATCATCGCATGTTGGGGTATCAGCTCGAGCCACCGCACTGGTTGACCCGTTCGATGCCCCTCCTCAAGGGGACCGCGAGTTTTCTCCCCCTCTTATCGGCGATGATGTCTTAGGGGTTTTGACGTCCCCACTACTGACAATGTCGGGGACGCACATGTGGTGGAATCGTCTGTTCCAGCGAAGAGAATGAGGGTCCATCAGACTAGGTCCCAAACCTGTAGAGCTGCGCCCCCTGGAGTGCATCAAACTGGTGATGTTCCGGATGGTGGCTCAGTCCCCCCTATCGGGGAGAATTATGGAGCGGGTGCCACGCGGGCTCCCAAAGTTCGTGTTGGCGGGATCACGCAAACTTAGGAAGAGGCGATAAACGCATTGAAGGTGTTGTTTCCTTGCCTCGCCACGCGATTTCCCCACGTCCGCCAAGAAGCGTGTGGAGTTGGAAAGGCTCGTGCTTCACCTTGTTAATTCGTTAATTATATCTCTTCTTCTAATTTTTTGTTACAATTTTCAATTTCTCTAAGTGTCGTGTTTGGACTCTTTCAACAAGGCAGAGTTGTTGATGTGATGGCCCATTTTCTTGAACGCACACACAAGGAAAGATCGACCGGCTCGAACGATTAAGGGAGGAGTTTCAAGACAGCAACCCGGAGGCGCTTAAAGTCGCATTGGATGAGAAGAACAAGGCTTTGCAGCTCACCAAAGATTCCTCTACAAGGGTTAGTGCCAACCAAAAATCCACGAAGGTTGCTCAGGAGAAGGCTCGCAAGATTCCAGAGCAAGTTAGCAAGTTGAGGGGCGAGAAGACCGCGTTGGAGACACGCGTGGGGGAGCTCTAGGAGCAAGTGGCGACTGAGAAGGAGAAAGTGGCGCAAGCAGAAGTACTGGGATACTCATGTGGCCTATACGAGGTTTTCTACGTTCTTGTCGTCATATTCTATATTTTCTTCCTCTCTTTAGTTGCTTATTACTATTTGGCGTATGCAACCCTCTACCTCGGAACAGCGGCTGGCAATCACTCGGGAATTCCTGCGGAGTAATACTTTATAGGAAATATAGCGGGTAGTTCATACTCCTTCGAGTCGGGTCGTGTCATAGTCGTGCTTGTCTCCGGTTTTCGGGAGATATAACCCCCGAGTTACGTTTATCTTCGTGTAGTTTAGGAAGGTTCTTCAAGTCGTATTTCTTCCGAGTAGCTGTGAGATCTTCCGAGTTGCGTCTGTCTCCGATCTGTTATATTGAGACCGTGGATGAGAGGTCTTCTTCCTACGACCCTTCCTTGTATTCACTTGTTCCCTTATTGTTTTGTACTACTTTCCTTTTTCAAAAGATACTTCGTTGAAATGTTATATGCTACCACCCGGGGGTCCCTTATCGCGGGTCTCGTGAGATCCGAATGGTGGAATTAGCTTGTTGGTGGGTCATCTTATTGGTCCGAGGTGGGGGCTCTCGTGGCTTTCCTTGTGGTACCCCTGAACGCTAGTGACTCTGGCCGATTAGGTGAGACGTACACGAGTTTTTTTTGTTTAGACCGCGTACCCTTATTGGGTTGTTAGTTGGTCGTGACCAGAGTGTGCCTTTTTCCTAGCTCTTGGTCGTTTTTGTGGAGTACCCATTTTGCCTATTTTTGAGGTGTGATGGATTATGCATCATCAAAACCCGTTTATTGCATGTTATTTTTTTAGTCGTGTGTTTAACCTTGCTCTTGTTCCTTTTGATCTTGGTATTATGCGTTGTATTGACATTATGATTTGCCAGGATTGCCACCGATGCGGTTTTGAATGAAATGTTTGATTATTAAAAAAAAAAGTATTTGTCAAGGCCTAGGTTGCACGGATACGGATACGCGTATCGGTATCCGCTGGATACGGATACGTGGATACGATTTTTTTAAAATTTACGAGATTCGATACGTATGCGATACATAATATTAATAATTATATATAAGGATATAATTTAAATAAAAATATCAAATAACATTATATCTAATCACTTGCACAGTCATTAGTCACATACTATTATGAAAGATATCAAAGCTTTGTGTGTTGTTTTTTATTTTGGTTTGAAATAGAGGATTTTCACGATTTTATATTTAATTTTCTGAAAAGATATTGCAAGTTGGTTCTCGTTGGGCCTTTTCTAGTTTAAGAAAACTACCACGTTACTCTTATAAATTGCTGATATGTATCGGATGCTCCTCGGATACGCTTCACAGGGTATCTGATACGTGTATCCGTTTTTTTTTAATTATTTTTAATGCAGGATATGCCACGTGGCGTATCTAATACGTATCCGGAGAGTATTCGGAGAGTATTAGTATCCGATACGTATCCGACACTGACCGGCCATTTTTTTGGAGTATCCGTGCATCATAGGTCAAGGCTCAAGAAAAATAGAATAAAAAAATACCCGTTTATTTAAGGAGTTTTATGCCAGTAACGCGGAGTAATACTATTTCTAATTTGAAGTGGAAAACCGGAGAAAAATGTGTTAAGGGGACAAGCGTGTTGGACCTTTGATGTGACTTAGATTTAGGTTTAGAGCCTCATCTCACAGGCCACCTGTTAAGTGAAAAATGTCACTTTCACTTTTGCTTTTAGAGGTTTGAACGCGGGGTTTAAGACCGGTAGAAAATGGGCCAATCATTATCTTCCCTCCCAACTTTAATTAGATTTCTTCACAAAAAGCTTATTATAAGCATTGATATTATTATTTTTTTAGTTGGATCCGGTGACAAAAGCTAACTAACTACCTTAATCCCTCTTTCACACTTACCCCACATTTTCTAATTCATCACTAGGGTATTTCAAATAGATTATCGATATATTAGGCATCACCGGTCGGTCGTCTTTCATGAATCTTAGAACATATTGCGTGAATCTTAAAAAATGCTATAGTATCAAATAGTGTATCTGAGTATATGTTAAATTACTATGCACGCACATAGTGCGTCATCCAACATTTTCATATTTTAAAAAAATAATTTATACTCTCTTTTGTACAAGTTTATGCTTCAATTAATATCACATAATGTAGCATTTCATTTTATAAATATTAACACTCAGTTTTGTTACTACCTTTTGAAAGATTTTGATTAAAAAAAACATGTAGAGAGACTAATTGGTATATGGTATTAATAAGAGAAAGTAACTAAATCATAATACGGTGATGATGCTCTTGCGATCTTATAATGGGATATGAAATGAAATATATATGCATATGTAGGTGAGATGACATGTTAATTTTGAATGTGATTCGTCATATCTTTTTGTAAAAGTTTTTCATCTTCCTAATTAAGATCTATCAAAGAGATATTAGATCTACATTAACCTTTTATACTTATTAAACTTGTAGTACATAAAATTTACTTCATATAAGCTTTTTAAACCAATCAATTATATTCGCCCCATGAATTATACAATAGATTAATTAGATCTTAAATTGCAAAGGCTTGAGCTAACAAACAAAATTTTGAGATATTGTTGTGTGCTTTAATCTTTCTAGTAAAGATTTTATGAGCAACTGAGCTGAGTATTAAGCTAACGCTCATAACATTTGTCTTAAGAAGGACTAAGGTAAGACGAATGACATATCTTTTATAGGCCGGTTGGTGGTGAGGTCGAAGGGAGTCATCCCTTTATCAAATCGAAAAACATCAACTAGATTGATATAGAAAATTATCTTATGGATGCGCGTTGTTAAATTAAATATATATAGTGTATGCTCATAGCATGTTTTATATAACCTATATTTCTTTCATTATCATGCTTTTCTTTTTAGGTCAATCATCTATCCAACTTAGCTTGGGTCGAGTGGATTAAAAATAGAGTAACTTGTTTCTTGTAAGTTAAAACTTTTACAATCCAAGAGTAAGATAAGTCCAAATCTTATGCTTGTAGTTTCCTACATCCCCTATCTACTATATTCCCAACTCTAACTAAAAAGAAATGCAAGTTAGGAGAGGGAGATAAATTATTAGGACCAAACAAAAAAAAGAGAGAGTCATGGAAGTTTGAAGAAAGCTATGACCTCTCTCCCCACCATTTTCTTTTATTATCAAGTTCTTCATTTTTCCATATATCCAACACGTGGTCTTCTCCTACATGTTAAAAGTGGAACGGCATTCCCCACATTTCGCTCTATATATACTCTCCCTCCTTCACTCTCTCGTCCAACCACACACACTTCTCACCCCACCCTCTCTCTCTCTCTCTCTCTCTCTCTCCCTCTCTCTCCACTCAAAATCAAGAAAAAGTAGTAGAAGAAGAAAAACACACACACACACACAACACACACTAAATTAAAGTAACATTGGTTTCCAAATTTCACTTCCATGACCACTTCAGCTACAAATTCATGGGTCAAACCCAAATTCTCCACACCTTCACTAGGTGTAGAAAACACACACACATTCGCCACCAACAAATCATTCAAAAAACAGGGCATTGACATAAAATGCGCCCTCCAAGCTCCCACTCTCCAATTCCCATCGTCAACAACCTACAAAACGGCGTCGCATACAACAAGAAAATCGAAGCTACAAAAGTCTCCCTCGCCGTCCAAGTTCCAATGGAACATCATCCAAAAGGCGGCGGCAATGGCGTTGGACGCCGTCGAGAGCGCCTTAACCGCTCACGAACTCGAGCACCCTTTACCGAGAACCGCCGACCCCACAGTCCAGATCGCCGGGAATTTCTCGCCGGTGCCGGAAAATCCCGTTAAGCACAAACTTCCGGTCGTCGGGAAAATCCCGGAATCCATCCAGGGCGTATATGTCCGCAACGGTGCCAACCCTTTGTTCGAGCCCACCGCCGGGCACCACTTCTTCGACGGTGACGGGATGATCCACGCCGTCCAAATCGCAAACGGCGAGGCCTCGTACGCGTGTCGGTTCACCGAAACGCAGCGTTTGGTCCAAGAGCGCACTTTGGGGAAACCCGTTTTCCCGAAGGCGATCGGGGAGTTGCACGGACATTCGGGGATTGCAAGGTTGTTGCTGTTTTACGCTCGTGGGATGTTCAAGTTGGTCGATCACGAACAGGGGATGGGCGTCGCAAACGCCGGATTAGTGTACTTCAACGACCGGTTGTTGGCGATGTCGGAAGATGATTTGCCGTACCACGTCCGCGTGACGAAAAGCGGGGATTTGGAGACAGTCGGGAGGTACAATTTCGACGAGCAATTGAAGTCGACGATGATTGCTCACCCCAAGTTGGATCCGGTGACTGGAGAGCTTTTCGCCTTGAGCTATGACGTGATACAAAAACCTTACTTGAAGTACTTTCGTTTCTCAAGAAACGGGGAAAAGTCCGAGGACGTGGATATTCCGGTTTCCGAGCCTACAATGATGCACGATTTTGCGGTTACCGAGAATTTCGTGATTGTGCCCGACCAGCAAGTGGTGTTCAAGATGTCGGAAATGATAAAGGGAGGCTCTCCCGTGGTTTACGACAAGGACAAGGTCTCGAGGTTTGGTGTTTTGGACAAGTATGCCAAAGACGCCTCGGAAATGAAGTGGATTCAAGTGCCGGATTGCTTTTGTTTCCATCTTTGGAACGCGTGGGAGGAGCCTGAAAACGATGAGATCGTGGTCATTGGTTCGTGTATGACCCCACCGGACTCGATTTTCAACGAGTGCGACGAGGGGTTGAAGAGCGTCTTGTCCGAGATTCGATTGAACTTAAAAACCGGGAAATCAACTAGAAAAGCCATTATGTCCGAAAAAGATCAAGTGAATCTCGAGGCCGGGATGGTTAACCGCAACAAATTAGGTCGAAAGACGCAATACGCCTATCTTGCGATCGCGGAGCCATGGCCTAAAGTCTCCGGTTTCGCCAAAGTCGACCTTTTTAGTGGAGAGGTCAACAAGTTTTTCTACGGCGATGAGAAATTTGGTGGGGAGCCTCTCTTTCTCCCTAGAGATCCCAATTCGGAAAATGAGGACGACGGTTACATCCTCGCCTTCGTGCACGACGAGAAGGCGTGGAAATCAGAACTTCAGATTGTCAATGCAATGACCATGAAATTGGAGGCCACTGTTAAGCTTCCATCAAGAGTTCCATATGGATTTCATGGAACTTTTATCAATGCCAAGGACTTGGCAAATCAGGCCTGATGTTTTTTACATCAGTTCTCTTTTTACAGTGGAGAATTACCAGAGGGATGGTTGGATATACTTCCCCGGATTCTCACTGAAGAACCCTTTTTATTACAAAGGGTGCTGTCTTTTTTTTTTTTTTTTCTTTTCTTTCGGGATACTTAATATTTGATGTGAGAGGTTTTAAGGGACCAGTTAGTAGCTTTTTGGTGTAGGTAGAAAAATGGAAGCTCAGCTGGTTTTCTGTTTATTCTCTCACATTATTAGCGTGTGAAGATTTAGGTACTGTTTAGTCTTACTCCTACGTAGGATTAGGTACACTGTTAGTTATGGACAGGAGTTGTAACAAATTATGTAAGTTACATTCCAGGTTTGGTCCTTGGACTCTGTTTTACTCTGTACATAATGAGTGGAATAAGAAGTCTTTCTTATGAACTTTTTAGACTATCAAACAGCTTGTCTTGCAATGACTTATTTATTGCATTAAGGGGTATTTTCAATAACTTCTAAACGTAGTTTATAAACTTTAACTCATTGAAAATTATTTATTTAGTGTTTACTATTGATGCTTTTACTTCTTCATCTCTTAAAAACGTTAAAAAAAAAAAAAAAAAAGCTCAAAAGCATGTAATGAGGTGTTTTCATAAACCGCTTCTTTTTATATATTCCTTAAATTATTTCTTTAAACATCTTATTTTAGCCTCAATTAATTAGAAAGAAATCATATGATTTTTTCTTTCCCCATTTACGTGATATCTTCTATAATTTAAATTGTGACGTTTTGAAGAGTAATAAATTAATAATAAAAAATAATAGAAAAAATAAATCTTTCCGTGAAGGATATGGAAAGGCTGTAAGGTGGCAAGTTCCAAACCTGTACCCCCAGGAAGCTATTCGTTGCGACTGTCCCGACCGTTCTCACGTCCCCTGATACCTAATTAGTGACATCGGACTCCAGTTTACGAGTCAAGACTTGAATTAATTTATGGTTTACGACTAATCATACGAAGTTGTTATAATCGCCTCATATTGTGCAATATAATTTAATAAATGTATATATTAATTCAATTATTTTATTTTTTAAATATAACCATCATTGTGTAAGTGTAAGTGAAACATTAATGTTATGTATACTTTAAATAAGGGTAATGAAATCTTATTGCATTTTATTCAGTATCCAAAAGCTGCTTTTCATTAGCTATTGAAAACACCACAAAATTATTTTAAATGCTTTAACTAACTTTTAAAAACATGTTTGCAAATACTCACTGCTTTAAGTCAAACGCAATTACGAAGAATTAGTTTTTTATAAGTTGTTGCAAACACCCCTATTTTTTTTTAAAGTCATAATTAACTCGACGAATCAGTCCATTTCGTCATGTGATGCCGAAAAGTGTTCATTTCTAATTAATTAATTAATGAAATTCACGACGATAAAAAAGATTGATAAAGATAACGACAGTTTAAACAGAGACCGTTGCGCCTTTTAATTTATTTATCTTTCGGCATGGATTATTATTTTATTTTATTTTTCTGTTGAATTGTCACTAGTCACATGTCAAATCCCATGCAAATCAAATGTTTTTCGTGGCAGTCTAACATTGGGCAGTTCATAGTGGTATTTGGATTTTGAACCAGCCAATGGAAAATCGAAACATAATTGGACTAACTTTGTAAAAGTATTAGTGGAAAGATATATCAAATATGATTTGTTGATATGGTGTAGAAGAAGACAGTTCAGTCGACAGCCAAAATATTTCATGATTTTGACTAATTAGAAAAGTAGAATTCTATGATGATCATGAGGTCCCTGAGTAATTTCTATTGGCATTTGTGATATAAGGAATCATCTATATGGTATGTAATTACTACGCGTCTCTAATTAATTACCCAGAAATTAAAGAAAATGTACAATATCCGGATCTAGTTTGAAATATAAATATAGAGAAATTTTAAGGGAAATTGTTCAAAGATAACAGAATCTGTTTTACGCGGAGGTTTACGGGTTCGAGAAAAATCCGCGGAAAATTAAGCTGATTGGGGGCAAAGCTCAACAAACAAAAAAGATTGCAAATAAAGAAAAAAAAAAGTTGAAGGGATAGCAATAAGAGTGTAGGTTTGGACTTTAGTGTTTTTTTACCCTGTAAGATGAACTATATATTCCTCCATACCTCATCAAATAGACGACAATATATGAGAGTCTAAAAGGAACACCAATAATGCACACGAGAGTAAAAGAACAACATTGGGCTCCAATATCTTTCGGTATTATTTTTAAGTCGTCACTTTACGGTTAATTGGTATCAATCAGGGACTAAAGTGAATCAGTAGTGTACACCCGACAGTGATATATGCTGTATAAATATATATGGTACTGTTGCAAATTATATATTTATATTATTATGAAATTAATCTTCTGTTTGAGTGTCAATGCCCATGCACTGAACTCAACGTGCCATTTGTTTTGGTTATGTTGCACTAAGCAAGAACCATTCTTTAGACGCTTTTGCTACTTAATTACAAATTAGTCAGTTAAATGATGCTGTCATGTATTAAACTAGTAATTAGGATTAAATTAAAGAACCGGGAACGAACTTCATGATTCATGATTGATTAGTTCTTTAGCATTAACGATAGTTGCTTTGATTAGAAAAAAAAAATAGTGAGAGAAAAAGTTAGCCTTTTGTGGATGTTGTATGTAGAGGATAAGAAATTGGTGCCCAGTTCTTTTTTTCTTTTTTTTTTCGGCAAAAGAGAGTTTCATTAAAAAACAAAAAGAGTACAAGACATACTCCATGAAAAGGAAAAAAAGAAGACTTCACCTTATAAACACAATCTAGGAGCGTTCGATCACTAAAATTGGTGCATACTTACGTACAGGTACCCGTGCACGTATATTACTTGATTATTTTTTTATCAATATTGCATTAAGAAAGATATTAATTGATAATAATGTAATTCTATTGAAATTAGGATTAAATCGACCATGCCAACCAAAAAAAAAAGGGTGGGTGGGGGAGGAAGGGATTAAATCGACCATCATTTATTTGCTTTAATTTCATCAGAAAATTAAGCATGAGGCACTTGCATTTTTAACGTACGGCTAGAGGTGGTTTTCTCTTTTTAGTAGATTAATTAAAATGTACATTGTAAAATACTCACATAAATTTAATTATGAATTTTACCCAATTACTTAAATCATGTGTCTCCAGTGTCATGGTATATTGCAATTGTTGGAGAAATTCCTAATTTTGTATTGAGACAAAATAGAATTAAAATTTAGAATTGAGTCCAAATAATTTAAGAGTGTGAATTACATTGGCTTATTGAGAAGCTAAAAGAATACTACATTTTTACATGTATATTTTAATATATGTTGTGAGAAAATGTAGTGAATTTATTTATTGAGTAAATAAATTCAAGATAAATATTTAAATTTTATTTAAATCACACTCAATGGTCTATTAATTCATTTGACTGAATTAATTCCTCCCCTTAATGGTGTAATGGTTGTTACATGGTTTTTCTCCTATAAAAGGTGGCCTTCTGTAGAAGGGAAAAACCATATTTCATCAACATATTTTCTTTGCATACAAAATACATAGCATTTTCGATTCTAAGAGTTCTGCAAAAAATTTTGAGTGTCCAATTTGAGAAGGTAGTATTGTCCTTCACTTATTACCTTATTGTGTGAGGACGTTGTACATTGGGAGGTCGTTTCCCACTGAGGGCTTGAAGGGTAGCCGAAAAAATTGATCTTAAGGGTAGGAGGTTAAACTTCCAACTCGTCCGATACTTCGACGGAATTTTCTTACTCGTCTAATCCATTCCAAGGATTTTCTTACAATTGCTGAGAGGTCAATATTATTTTATTGTCGTATTTTAATTTCATTTATGCAATATATGTTATTGTCTATGTTCATGTTTATATATTCATGTTTGTGCACACACAAGAGTTACCAACAGCAATCAGTCTAAAGTTATCAAATATAAATTGTCGCATGCGGCATTAAGGTGTGTGCGTGTATTTCAAATAAAATGTAGGAGTACTGGACGAAAGTACTTCAAGTATCTCTTGTTAATTAATATCTTCAAATGCGTGATCCAAACTAATCAAATGATTATCTTAATTATTCATGAATTAATCGGTATAAGTTCTCTTCGATTACGTTTTAATTAATATATAAAACTTAACAGAAAACAACGGTAGTCATTGAAACGTGTGGAATGTGGACATATAAATAAACAAAGCAGCCATGTTTGCCCTTTTGGAAGGGAGTTTATGTTGTCCATTAATTAATTCCAACACGCTGTACGGCTAAAATTAACCAACATACCACCGTATAAGTCGCAATCTACAAATTCAAATTGCAACAAAAGTTTTCTACATTTGACCTACAGTTCAATATTGGTATATTTCTAAAATTACTTTTTTTTCTTTCTATTTTATGTTTGATGTGCCTAATCCACATAATTTATAGTTTGGCACGCAAGTTCGGTGAGTTACCATAATGGGTAAAAAATTCCATGGAAATCTTAAACTCGCATAAAATTATTATACGTGTGATTCTTGTTTTAGCCAAAAGTTGTGCTGAATTGCGTATGACCTAAGTCGACATAGCTAGGAGCATTATCAGTCACATGTTTATTTTGAATTAAATAGTAAAGGACTCGTGATGGTTATCAAGACTCTAACAAACAAGATATTTTCATAATTTATTTTGTAATTACATAAGTGACGGCCCCCGCACGCTTGGTGTACTCTGTCTCCTATTTAATTAATTTGTTATATATATATATATTATACATTAAAAGTTTGGGAAATATATAAGAACATATATATCTAAATTATATATATATATATACACACACACAGAAATATTGCCTAACTCTCGGTTGGAACATACCTATCTAGCTAGGCTAACACAAATTATCCCATCGAATATACTATTAATCGTGCTCAAATGCATGTTTTAGTGCGTGCTACATTTTTTTATATTACGACATAAAAATTAGGCTTATATATGCCATAAAGTCGCATATTGAATGAATACTTAATTACATTTTTACCATTAAATTCGTGATTTATGAAAAATATTTGTCGTGTGATGGGAAAGTGAAGATCGACTATTAAAGTTGACCAGGCTAGAAAAAGAAAATTGACTATAAAGAGCCGAAAATATAACTTTTACATTAGCTATCGTTTTAAAGAGAATGTCGTATATCACATCACATGCCGACAACCCCTTCATCATATAGTGCACTAGAGGCCACCGACCCTTCTTACAACATAGGCCTACATTCTTTCTTTTCAAGGTACATGTTCACCTTCAGTATCTACGAATTTATCTATGCTACCCCATGATGTAGTATATGTATATATATGAAAGTGTATATATATGTAGATATATACGAATATTGTATCTAGATGTTGATAAATGATAATCTATGTTGCACGGGTTCCGGTACGGTAGTATGTGTACGGTATGGTACGGATACGCCGATACGACATTTTTTAAAAACAACCGATACCGGTATGGCAAGGATACGTCTATATATAAATAATAATTATTATTTATTATATGGATGGAGGTCATACGGAACGACATGAAGCTAAAAGATATAAATGAAGACATGCTCGTCAACCGAAACCTATGGAGGCAGAAGATTCATGTTCACGACTCGACGTGATTCATTCATGGTTCATATAGCCTACCCCAATTTAATTGGGATTACATGCTTGGTTGTTGTTGTTGTTGTTGTTGTTGTATGTATTTTTTTTTAACAAGCAATAAAATTTAAAACTTAAACAATAAAAATTAGAAATACACAAAAAATGTTTAACATTAAAAAAAGTCATGCATCAAATATGAAAAAGACATATAAACGTGAATTATTTATGACGAATAAGTTATACAACAACATAACAAGCTTGAATATGACGCATGGTGGTGGTGGTGATTATGAATAGAAAAAGAAAAGTATAATTGTAAAAATAATGAGACGTGAATCGTGCCCTTGATAAAGGGGTTTTAAATTTTTTATTTTATTTTATATTTGGTGGGATTTATATTTAAATATTTAACTCATCAAATATTAAAAGTTTATAAAAAAGATCCATAATAGTTCTAATACGCCTAAAAAAACGTATCGGATACGTATCCAGATTTTTTTAATTTCAAAATTAAAGGATACGCCACGTGGCGTATCGGATACATCAGAACTTGTATCGGTATCTGAATCGGTATCGATATGTATAGGGTACTGCATAGCCGTCTTGGTATCGGTATCGGTGCATCACATATGATAATACAAGTCCCGTAAATTAAAGTTGCAAAAATTGTATCATATGTTTAGATTAGCTGTATTGACGCTTTTCATCTTAATCCTTTTGTTGAAATAATTTGTTATGTACCTTCGCCTGACATGAGCATTTTTCAAATTAAGAAATTAATTAATATTGGACACATAAAGTGACATTCAATAATTTAGTGATTAGGATTAAAATCAAGTAGCCAAAGAAATAGACAAGAACAATGATAATGAACAATGATATATTTCGTTAATATAATTAAGGTCAATAATATTTTTTTAGTTAATTATAAAAGGCAATTATTATTTGTAGGATCATTCAGTTTAATGACTATAATATTGGAATTTGATTTATACTTATATATTTATTGGTATGTATAATAAGGGGGATATGATGAGGGGGCGGCAACCTATGATTGAATAACTCCACACTTGAGTATCCCTTGCATACAAGAAATCAATATTATTAATGCAAGGCATGTGATTGGTTCCTTGTGTTCCAGTCCACTACTCAATAAGACTCTTCTGAAATGGTCTATGTTGCACTAATTAACGATTAGATGGCGAGTTCTTCTGAAAGTAAAAGATTTGGGAATCGTCACCAAATTGTTTATTTATATGTGGATACAAAGAAAGCCTTTTCATTGGTGATTCCTTAGAGTTGTTTTCATTTGATTGGCCTAACTTAACTATGTACATTGTTTATTTGTCAATTGCCACTAAGGATTGTTTGAAACGATCTTGAGAAAAATATTTTAGTAGTAATATATAATTATGCATATACTTAAATTGAATATCACGTAAAGTATATATAAGGATGGACTTTTTCCTCCTTTTATTGTTCATGGAAAAAACAAATGATGATCAGTTATGAGTGTAAGTTATATATATATATAGGTATATATATATACAGATACATGCATGTATTAGTTATTGGTTAAGAGTCAATCCTCTTTTCACCCGTAAAGTTGTTTATTAATTGTTAGAATAACAATATAGTAATAAGAAATATATAGATTCCAATAAAATGGCCAACTAAGAGTCAAAGTTAGTTCTTTCAGAAACTCGGATTTGCTCTTGAATTTTTTTTTTTTATGTTTATAAAATCTAGTTATTGATAATTGTCATACTTTAAACAATAATAATAATAAGTCTTCCGTGCACACTAATATTTTGATTCTGACTATGTAGTATAGTTACATCGATATGTGTAAATTAAAGGAGACAATTTTGATCCAATATTTTAATTGATTTCTAAATTTGCCTTTTAATTTATGTATGAAATGTTAAGTAGGCAATAGTTTTGTAAATTTCACTTCGAATACTTCTTGATATATAAGAGTGAAAATTAAAGGAAAAAAAAAAGAGAAAGAGTTAAATGATGATACTGACGAATAAAATAGTTATTAAAATGATTTAGTAGCTACAATGCATGTAAGAATTTAAGTATTAGGGGAATTCAAAAAAAAATATTGCATGTATTCCCGCATGCACCCAAGTTCTAGAGTATAATATATAGAGAGATGGCCAATTTGGCCATCACAGACAACTACGAATTGTAGCGCGCGCGCACACACGTGTGTATATATATATATATATATACTAGCAAAAAGGCGCACGCGGAACCGCGTGCAAAATTTTCTTTAGTTTAAATAGTATATTGGTTCTAAGGCATATTTGTTATCGTATTTATGAGGCAATAAATAATTTTTTTTTCAATAGACATTACTATAATTTTGTTATTAAGTACATGTTATGCAGCAATACGAATAACATAAAACCATAAAACAACTAAATTTATTTACCCAGTTCTTCTATGTTACATCTGGGGGCGTATCAAACCAAAATTTGTTAGATCGTTTAATCATTTCACCACCATTAAAACTTAAAAAAAAACTTTGAATTTGAGGAATTAGCCGGTTACATAAAGTAAAATTGTTTCTCTACAACTCTTTCGTACATTTGTACACGGTAAGCATACCGAAGTTAGCCGCGAGAGGCAAGCAACATAAATGGAACAGATGATTTACTGCCAGTCACCGTTCGTTAGCCTCTCGAGCTTGTTTCTTGGTAATTCATAATTAGAAAAAAAAAAGTCAATGTACTTAGGAAAAAAAAACATAAGAAAGGTATCAAATTAGAAAAACTTACAAAGGCGATTAGACAGAATAAGTAGAATTGGGGATTAAGTAATTCTTTTTTGAAAGGTTTATCTATAAATTAGAGAATAAGTACTAATTAAACATAAGTAATGAGGATTAAGTTCTTTGTTGCAAGCTTTATTAATTAATCTAAGAAGAAGTGTTAAGCTTTCAATACGTAAATATAGAAAGTGGGATATGTATAAAATGT
This sequence comes from Linaria vulgaris, assembly GCA_948329865.1. Lineage (NCBI taxonomy): Eukaryota > Viridiplantae > Streptophyta > Magnoliopsida > Lamiales > Plantaginaceae > Linaria > Linaria vulgaris. The sequence goes on from OX415253.1 coordinate 45,892,844, forward strand.
GAGAATGTAAGTACTTAGCTAAAAAGACGGGATTTGTGATTTGTTAAACGTTAAATAACAGAGATATCACCATATCTCTCTAAATATTATCCAATCTTAACACATCTGTAAATGGGAAGAACGGCTAAGAAAAAGATTATAACTTAAAAAAGTGTTCGTCCATTACTTCAAAATTCAAAAATTACAAACATGATTCTAAAATAAATATTTTTTGAATTACCAACACTCTTATGTATATCGACAAATAACGTACCAATATTATAGTTAATCTTCATCTGGAAAAAAGTGTATAATGCAATTCACAATAAGATAATAATTCAAAAAATATAAAATGTGAAGACTTAGCAAAACTCGAGAACTATAATTATTATATCTTCAAACTCGAGATGATCCTATAGCAACTTTTTCAGGAACCTGCAAATATAGGTAAGAAAAAAATAGAAGATTAGAGAAAAAGAAAAATGTGAATGAAAACTACCTACAAAGATATAATAAACGATTCTCATTCTTGTAGGTGAATTCAGGCAATTCTAATCATGGATATAATAAACAGTGAATTGCATAATTAAAAGATATATCAATTAGTAAAGAGGAAAAAAGAATCTCACCACGTTGATAGCAAATATAATAGCAAAAAAATCTGCAAGAGAGTCCAACCAGTAGCAAATTGAAGATTCCCATTTTCTAGAAATTAGTAAATCGTGTGACCTGCACATTTAAAAAAAAAAACCAAATGCAATTTTATGAAAATACTAACTCCTCGAAAAATAACAATAAAAATTATCGGAATACTTGAGAAACAGTAAAATAACAATCATTAAATTACCTTAAATTCTACAAATGAACACCAAAAGTTTTAGATAAATTGGGGGAATCTTTTTTGAGGAGGAAATGAATTTTTATTTCGAAAATTTGTAACTAGGTTGTATAAAAGAGTTGGCCTAGGGTGGTTATCTAAAATTTCAAATTTCAAATTTCAAATTTTAATTTAGAGACTTTTACGGAAAGTTGAGAAAGTAGAGAATTGGATAAGTAGTGGGGTAGTTGCCTACAATTCTATTTTAAATAGTCAAAAAAATATTTTTTTTGGACCGATGGTGTCACAAAACTTTTGGCTTATATTAATAGATATATACACTAGAAATTTCGACACACGCGGGACCGCGTGCAAGTTATTTTAATTTTAAAAAATGAAATTTTGAAAGATTTCGTTAATAGCTATTTTTTAGGATTGCAGTTGATCCAAGTGAGTAAAGTAACAATATAGCTCTTTTATTTTTTTATTTGAATTGAGAGGAGTAGGGGTATTTTTGGAAAATCAAAAGTTGGTATCCCAACTGCTTTTTTGTGAGTGGGAATGCTTTGCTTTTAATACTAGCAACTTTGACACACGCGGAGACCGCGTGTAAATTATGTTAACTTTTAACGAAATTTAAATTATAATGAGTTGTGAATTTTATTCTTTCAGATAATTTATATGTGTGCCTAATAGTTTACATTTAGTAATACAAAATGTTTGATAATTATCAAAAAGAAAATATAGAAAATGTTTGATTAGTACTTGTACGGTTATGCATAAGAAAACTATTTCATGCGCTACCAAAACAAAAAAAAAGGCACAATAGACGGTCAATATTAAGGTAACGAAGTATTACTATATTAAAACTCAAACTCCTGCTTAATTAATTACAATTACGACAGTTATTCATCTGTCCAAAATGTCTTGAGAATATTATATTACAATTAATGCGGAGTTTGTAAAATAACAAACATAAGCATACCAATTAAAGGGAAGAACCTTCGACCACTAAAAACACTACAAGATTTGGGGGTCAATAGTGACCGAAATGCAGTCATTATTGACCCCCCCTGCGGTCCCTGATGGTCAATAGTGACCGCCTTTGAGTCGCAGATGACCGGTCACTATTGACCTCGGTCACTTGCCATCAGTGACCGCAATTAGGTTGCTGATGAGGGTCAATAGTGACCGGAAGATTAGTGACCTATTTCCGGTCCCTGTTCATTTTAAAAAATTAGTGACCGCAATTCGGTCCCTACTAATAATAATGACCGGAAGATTAGCGACCGCTTTCCGGTCCCTGTTCATTTTAAAAAATTAGTGACCGCAATTAGGTCCCTATTAATAAATATTAGTAGGGACCGAATTGCGGTCACTAATATTAAAAACAGGGACCGCAATTCGGTCCCTACTAATATTCATAGATATCTATGAATATTAGTAGGGACCGAATTGCGGTCACTATTGACCTGTACGAAAAATAAAAAAAAACACTAATATTCCGAATTTAATCCGAAATATTATTTTTTTTTTTGTAAAATAACGATTTTAACAAGATCAAAACCATAAAATAATGAAGAAAAAGTTAATATAATGACATGAATGTAAAAAGATGAAAAAAAAATGTCTAATAATAGAAAATATAATATGAATGAAAACAAAAAAATGAATGATTAAAAAAGATGAATGAAAGCAAAAAGATTAATGAAAACAAAAACATTAATGAATAAAACAACAAGTGAAAGAAAAGTAAGAAAATAAAGTGTAGATGCAAAACAAAAAAAAAAGTAAAAGAAAGAAAGAAAATAAAGTGTAGATCCAAAATAAAAAAAAAAAACTGAAAGAAAGAAAGAAAATAAAGTGTAGATCCAAAATAAAGAAAGAAAGATAATAAAGTGTAGATCCAAAATAAAAAAAAAAGTGAAAGAAAAGAAAGTGTAGATCCAAAGAAGTGAAAGAAAAGAAAGTGTTTTTTGGATTTATGTTGTTGTGTTGGTGTGTTGGTGATTTTTGGAGATAATGAAATTAGACGTGTAAGAGTGGTGAGTATATATAGAGGGGAGGGTGAAATTTTCAAATTTTCGTCAAATTCAAATTTCCCTCTCAATCCCGCCTAAAATTTTCGCCCAATTTCAAATTTTTGGATTTCAATGACCGCATTTAGGTCACTAATATATATTAGGGACCGCTATTAGGTCACTAATATTTTGTAGTGACTGCAGTGCGGTCCCTGTTGCCATATCATGGACCTAAGTGCGGTCCCTAATAATATTCATCTATTTTAAAGTATGAATATTAGTAGGGACTGCAATTCGGTTCCTGTTGAGTCAATGGGGATCGCAATGCAGTCCCTGTTGAGTCAACAGTGACTGCATTGCGGTCCCTATTGACTCAATAGTGACTGCGTTGCAGTCCCTATTGTCTCCCATACTTTAAAATCAATTTTTTTTTATTGATTTTGGTGTGTTTGTGATTCTTAGTAACCAAACTCATTGTAACATGTGACTTAAAGTAACAAATGATTGCAAAACCAACCTCATAGTAGTTTAGTTGTGGATTAATAGATTGATTGAGATTGAACGAGTTATTAACGTTGGAGATATATTTCATGTTCTACAACTAATCATCACTAGTTAGTTGTAGTTATTATTCGTTTTTATGCTTTACTTCACTAATGTTAGCATATATATGATTATGAGGTATAAATCATCACATCAAGTAATCATTACACTTATATGTATATACAATTAGTTTGTCATTATGACATTTGTCGTACAAAATAATAAGAGAATCGTCAAAGTGGCCCGTTCTCTATACATAATGTTTGGATTTACAATGCGTCGTTGAAATTATTGTTGTTTTAACTCTTACAATGGTTATTATGAACTAAAAAAACAACGCGGCACCTCGAACCATCTTAAAATATCGATTTTAAAGTATGAACATTAGTAGGGACTGCAATTCGGTCCCTGTTGAGTCAATAGGGACCGCAATGCAGTCATTGTTGTGTCATTAGGGACCGTTTAGCGGTCACTATTGACCCAACATTGACTGCATTATAGTGACCGAAAGATTAGTGACCGTTTTCCGGTCCCTGTTCATTTTAAAAAATTAGTAACCGCAATTAGGTCCCTACTAATATTTATGAATATTAGTAGGGACCGAATTGCGGTCACTAATATTAAAAACAGGGACCGCAATTCGGTCCCTACTAATATTCATAGATATATATCTATGAATATTAGTAGTGACCGAAAAGCGGTCACTCTTGAGAACGGCTAATGTCAGTAGTGACCGAAAAGCGGTCACTATTGACAACGGCTATTACCAATAGCGACTCAAGTTGAGTCGTTGATTTCTGCGACTCAAGTTGAGTCGCTGTTGCTTTCAGAAGTCGCTGAAGACAAGTGACTCAACTTGAGTCACAACTGGGTGGTCACTAATGTCAGTAGTGACCGAAAAGCGGTCACTATTGACAACGGCTATTACCAATAGCGACTGAAGTTGAGTCGCTGATTTCTGCGACTCAAGTTGAGTCAGTGTTGCCTTCACAAGTCGCTGAAGACAAGTGACTCAACTTGAGTCACAACTGGGCAGTCACTATTGACCCCCAAATCTTGTAGTGAAAAAGACGCACAATAAACTTATAAACCTTCCACCGGCCTGGTAAGCATGCTTAACATTGAATGACAGTACATGAAACCATTCTCGTGCCATGATAAAGCACCTGCATACATATTTTTATTCAAATTTAAATTATGAATATAAAGCATTGGTACAAAAGCCACTGAGGGCATGAATAGTAGGGGAACAACGAATAATAAGAATAAATTTGAGAATAATTTATTAAAACAATTTGAACAAACACTACAAGATTTGGGGGTCTTTAGGGACCGCCCGGGCTGTCACCAAAAGGCGGTCGCGGTTGCCCTTGGTCCCCTACCCTTTGGCGACCGCTTGGCGGTCGCGGGGACCATTTTTCGCGACCGCAAATTTAGGGACCGCCGGGCGGTCCCTAATGACTTATGGGGACCGCCGAGCGGTCCCCAATAATATTCAGACTTTTAGGGACCGCCCAGCGGTCCCCAATAATATTCAGACATTTAGGGACCGCCCAACGGTCCCCAATAATATTCAGACTTTTAGGGACCGCTGGGCGGTCACCAGGGCTATGAATATTATTGGGGACCGCTGGGCGGTCCCTAAAAGTCTGCGGCAGAATAAAAAAAAACCCAATAATATTCCGGAAATTTATCGGAATATTATTGGGTTTTTTGTATAAATTGCGTGTAAATATGTGCAACTAACATTTACAAGAACAAAATCAAACAAAATAATGATAAAAAAGTAAAATGAAATGAAAGTTAACAAAATAAAACAAAGAAAATAATGAAATAAAAGTAAAAACAAATTATAGTTATTAAAATAAACCAAAAACAATGAAAAAGAAATGAAGCAAAATAAATGAATAACATATTGTTGGTGTTTTCTTGACATTTGTTAAAAGAAAAGAGAAGAAAGGATGTGTTTTGGGATTTGAAGAAAAAAGAAAGGTTGAGAAGAAAGGAAGAAATGTTGTGTTTTGGATGATTTTTATTTTTGGGATTTAGGAAGAGAAAAATGAGAAGAGAAATTTTAGAATTAGGTGTTTTTGAAGAGTGTTGAAAAATTGGAAAGAAGAGTGGTGGTATATATAGAATTAAGGTGAAAATTTTGAATTTTCGGAAATTTCAAATTTCTCCCCCAATCCCGCCTATTTTTTAAACATTTAGGGACCGCCGGGCGGTCCCTAAATATACTTGGTGATCGCCGGGCGGTCCCTAATGACCTGTGGTGACCGCCCGGCGGTCACTAAATATGCTTTTTAGGGACCGCCCGGCGGTCCCTAATAATATTCATACTCTTTTTTTTCGATTTTATGAAACGATTTCCATGTGTTTTTGATATTTAACAATAAAATTCATTATAACATGTCAATTGAAGTGACAAACGATCATAAAACCACTAATTTAGTTATTTAATTGTAGATTGAATGAGATTTAGAAAGTTTTTAACGTTAAAACTATTCTATGTTATACGTACAATTAATCATCGTATGTTGTTTCAATTTGTATGAAACTTTGTAATTTTGTTCTTTTAACTATTATTAGGATATTTATCAACTACACACACAACGCGGCACCTTAATTGTTCCATAAAATCAAAAAAAAAAGTATGAATATTATTAGGCACCGTCGGGCGGTCCCCAAAGCCACCTTTAGGGACCGCCGGGCGGTCCCTAAAGATAATTGGTGACCGCCCAGCGGTCCCCAAATGTGGTATTAGGGACCGCTAGGCGGTCCCTAATAATATTCATACTCTTGTTTTTCGATTTTATGAAACGATTTCAATGTGTTTTTGATATTTAACAACAAAATTCATTATAACATGTCAATTGAAGTAACAAACGATCATAAAACCACTAATTTAGTTATTTAATTGTAGATTGAATGAGATTGAGAAAGTTTTTAACGTTAAAACTATTCTATGTTATACGTACAATTAATCATCGTATGTTGTTTCAATTTGTATGAAACTTTGTAATTTTGTTCTTTTAACTATTATTAGGATATTTATCAACTAAACAAACAACGCGACACCTTAATTGTTCCATAAAATCAAAAAATAAAGTATGAATATTATTAGGGACCGCCGGGCGGTCCCTAAAGACAATTGGTGACCGCCCAGCGGTCCCCAAAAGTGGTTTTAGGGACCGCCAGGCGGTCCCTAATAATATTCATACTCTTTTTTTTTCGATTTTATGAAACGATTTCCATGTGTTTTTGATGTTTAGCAACAAAATTCATTATAACATGTCAATTGAAGTAACAAACGATCTTAAAACCACTAATTTAGTTATTTAATTGTAGATTGAATGAGATTGAGAAAAATTTTTAACGTTGAACCTATTCTACGTTATACGTACACTTAATCATCGTATGTTGTTTCAATTTGTATGAAACTTTCTAATTTTGTTCTTTGAACTATAATTATGATATTTATCAACTAAACAAACAACGCGGCACCTTAATTGTTTCATAAAAAAAAAAGTATGAATATTATTAGGGACCGTCCGGCGGTCCCTAAAACCCGTTTTGGGTTAGGGACCGCCCAGCGGTCCCCCTTTTGGGCTGGTGACCGCCCAACGGTCCCCATTCTGGGCTGGTGACCGCCCAGCGGTCCCCCTTTTGGGCTGGTGACCGCCCAGCGGTCCCCGTTTAGGATGGCGACCGCCCAGCGGTCCCCGTTGCTCTGAGCGGTCACCAAAAAGCTGGGGACCGCCCGGCGGTCACCAGGCGGGGGTCGCGAAAACCCCCCAAATCTTGTAGTGAAAAAAACATATAATTAGTTTAATTAAAATTAAAACCCCAAATTATTAAGCAAAATATATATATATATATATATATATATATATATATTTATTTAAAGTAAGAGAAGTTTATGTGGGTTAGTTGCATTTGTTCTCTTTTTGTCAACAGAATTCAAACAAAATTAGAGGAACGCATATATGGAATTATAATGTATTGTTAATTTAGTAATTTACACAATATAAATATCGAATATTGGAGGATCTGATTGAATAACATAATAACAATATATACATAGAGACAAGAGAACTCACGAAAGTATATGAAATCTACAATATATCAAATTAAACATCAACCTGCAAAATTATAAATTACAACAGTTAATATATATAGTCACTTTTCCCCAATAATGAGAAATTATCATGAAACAACTATTAGGCATGCATTTTATACTTAACTTGAATGGATGAGAAAATGTAATCAGTTGTTGCTACTCTGCAAACTTAATCGGAACACTCCTGCAACAAAAAAATCATGAGATAGATGTAAACATTAATTCGGTACACATTGAAAATGTGGGTAAAAAAAAGGAAAACAACTAATAATTAAATGAAAACTACAAAAAGATAAGGAGAATGAATATATGGAATATAAATTAGCATAATCACCATTCAAAGTGGAAAGAAATCATAATGAGATTGGAGAGAGAGAGAGGAAGAGGATTTCATCCCTATTCGTCAACTTAATAAAAAGAAATTGTAATAAAAATATATACTGAAGATTAAACGTATAAATGGTTGCTAAATTTGTGGAGAGAGTTGAGGAGTGGGTAGTTAACTCATATTTAAATTACATATAAAATCTTGTTGTTTAATTTGTTGAAAAGTTTGAAGAGAGGGGGGTATAAAGGGAAATTCAAAAGTTGGTATCATAACCACCCGTATGTGAGTGTATGATCTCTTCTCTTAGATAATAGTATAGATAACTAGAAATTTGACACACGCGGAACCGCGTGTAAATTATTAATTTTAAATTTGAAATATAAGTGAACATGCGTGGTAATTCCTATTTTTTAGGATGTGCAGTTGAGCAAAGTAAGTAAAAGGACATTATTAACCATGCTATTAATTTATTTGAGGAGAGAGAAATGAGGGTATTTTAGAAAACTCAAACATTGATATCCCAACTACCTTTTTGGGAGTGAGAGGGCTTTGCTTTTAATATAGTAATATATATATATATATATATATATATATATATACTTGTAGCTTACATATACATGTAAATTATACTGCGGCCTTACTTCTTTACATATGTGGCACCACAATGTCGTGTTTTCTGATTTTGTCTCCTTTATGCATATATATATATATTATATTTATTTTTTTATTTTTCTATCAGCGAAGAAGAACCTTATTGAGATGGAACGAGTATAAGCAATACTCAAATACAAGAGAATTTAAATACAACAAGATAGAGAGTCGTTAGACCCACTACACGAATTTCGATCATTAGCGATGATGCATAGTTCTACCCTCTCTCGGGTATGGGCAAACCGAGTACCCAACAAAAACGACCAAGAGACAAAAAATATCGTCGGGTCACGACTAACAAACACCCCACCGAGGGTATACAATATGGATAAAATACTCGGGTACGCCTTACTCATCCGCACAAAGTCATCCATACTACCAGGTAGCCATAAGAATCAAGAGAATCCTCCTCGTAAAAAACGGCCCACCAATAAGCTAACTCTGCTACTCGGATTCCATGAGTCTCCCAATAAGAGACTCCCGGCCGTCAGCATCCAACACTTACACAAATCACTTTGAGAAAGGAAAGCAATACAAAATAACAAGGGAAGGAGTGGATACAAAGAAGGTCGCACATGGGAGAATCTATCACTAGCACCTCGGAGATAACGCAACTCGAAGATAACACTACTCAGAGATAATACAACTCGGAGATGACCCAACTTGAAGAAGATACCAACTAGTAACATTAAAGACAACTCCCAACTACCCATTATTAAGAAGGACGACCCTACCTCATTGGTTCAAGACTACGATTGGGGCAGCAGGCAGCAAATCTTATTGGCCCTCCCAAACCCAGAATGACCGTTGGAGCAGAACCAGCCTATCTCTATTGGCTCAGAAAACCCCTTAAGATGATTGGAGCAGATACAATTACTACTCGATAAGAGAAACTTCGTCAAACTCGCACCAATAGGCAACTCTCACCGACCCACTTTCATTGGCGTAGAAGACCTTGTACAACATTGGTCACCCCGGTTTCCATAGTTATGAAGGAAGACCGACGACTATTGGACAAAAGACCCCAAAATCAACACTATAAATAACACCACACTCAACACCACAAAAGTAGGGGGAAAATGAGAGATATACACTCACCAAGCTCGCTATAGCAAATAAGTCATACAACTTTCTGTACTTAGAAAAATACTCTAAAGTACTCACTACAATAGGAGATCTACATCCCATCATACACGAACCCCCCCAATTGTAATTCACTTTATTACCTTAATATAAATTACACCATTTTCTTTCTCTCAAGTTCGAGATCGGTATTCCGAATAACACGAGGGATTATATCCCCGATTCCCCCCGTTCCCCGGTCCTCGGACGATATTGCATTACCAAATGGCGTCGTTTGTGGGAAGGCAGTACAATCCCTAAAACAAGCTTGAGAGAACTTCCTACAAAAAACTTAAAATTGAAAATATAACGACATTGTCAAAATCCGTTCACGCATGTGTCTAAATGGAGAACCACGATCCAGAAGCCGAAGCACATCAGAGTCCCTCTTCTTATGACGATGATGCTAGGACCCAAGCCGGTCCTGCTCAAAATTCGAACACCGTTATGCCTCAGGCGCAAGGTCCACGAATGTCACAGGAAATGGTACCTGAAATGGCCTATGTCCAGGTTCCCTGGGACATGTAACGCGACATGTTCGTCAAATACAACAGAAACGGGAGGCTTACCTTAAAAGAAAGCCATGGTCGTGGGGAAAGTCGCCCAGAAGAACCCATGAATCTTCCTCGACATCGATCTGCCCCACCGCACCAGGCCAGGTTTGATGACTCTCACCATAGCAAAACCTATGGTACTCCTTTCTCTCGGCGGAGGAATGGACCACCATCCTTACACTTAGGAAGCTCGGTGGATTCTCCCCTGGAGACCCGAGCACCAGGGTGCCCTCCTCGGAGAAGAGAAGCAGCTAGGAATCACCAATTCTTGGTAGGAGGCTACTTCGCCGAACCTCGTCACCGACCCCTGAGGAGCCCTTGAGGCACATGATAGCACAAATGCAATAAGAATTGAGAGAACTCTGGCATAACGACATTGTTCCAGGAATTCTCCATTAAGCAGATTCCTCGCTCAGAGAACCAAACTGCGGACACCTTGTCAAACTCGTTAGTCAAGCCCCACCCATCAATACTTAGAGAATCACGTTCTTCACGGCACACAAATCAGAAATACAAACTAATGCCGACGAAGTCCAAATACTGGCTCCCGTCGAAGATAGCTGGATGACAGAGATTATAGATTTCATCTGAAATCCTAAAATATTTGCTCACAGCCGAGCAAGTAAACGAGTTATGTATAGACGGACCTCTCGGTATTACATATAAAATAGTGTACTCTTTTGGCGCACGTGGTCCCACCCTACATTCCAATGCATCCACAACCAAGAGGCCCAATAGATCATTTGGGAGATTCATGATGTTTGTTGCGGCAACCATGCGGGAGGAAGAAGCACAACGGCCAAAATCATCTGACAAGGGTGGTACTGGCCAACTATGGTTGCTGATTGCGAAGAGTTCACTCAGAAGTACCGAAAGTGTCAGGTACATGCCCCTATGATACATCATCATGCTACCCCTGGGAATTGGACATCGTCCCCTGTCCTTTCGCCTGATGGAAAACCGACATCGTGGTAGCCATGGTCCCCGATAGAGGTCAAAAGAAGTTTCTACTAGTCGCTATGGATTACTTCAAGAAGTGGGTCGGGGCCAAGTAGTAAATGATAACGGGCTCTAATTTCGGAACAACCTCATGGAAAAATGGTGCGACAATTGGGGCATCCAACATCACTTCACATGCGTAGGATACCGGCAAGGAAATAGAAAAGTAGAGGTAACTAATCGAACCCTACCTAGGTAAAAGCTCACTTAGACCACTACCAATCTAAGTGGGTCGAAGAAATTCTCAGGATCCTTTGGGCTTATCTTACTACCCCACGATCGGCTATGGGAGAAACTCTCTTCACCCTCCTGTACGGAACTGAATATGCGGTCCCCTTTGAGGTCGTGAAACAAAGTCTAAGGGTGCAAGAATACTAGAAAGCCCAAAATAGCGCTAACCTCGCCCTGGCCCTAGACTTACTTGAGGAAAAAAGGATCCGAGTTGCCATTCACGCTAAATTTTACAAGGCACGAATGGCCAAATTCTATAACGCCCAGATTCGCCCCCGATCCTTCCAAGTCAGAGACCTCGTTCTTAAACGAGTGGAAGCCTCTAAACACGCGGGAAAACTAGAGCCGAAGTAGAGCAACCCCCTACCAGATCTCCAAGATCCTCAGGTAGGCTACCTATTTACTGAAAGACATGGAAGGTCGGGAGCATACATGAGCTTGGAATGCCCTCAATCTTCACAAGTACTATCTTTGAAGCTCCGAGATCGACCTTGTAAGGCATCTCTATTTTGTTCGCATAGTTAAAGGTTTGAATTTGACTTAGCGGTTATACTTGTATAAAGCAAACATATTCTTGAAAATAAAATAACTATGTTGAAAAAGTCTCTCGACAGAGAAACAAATGCCAAAATGGAATGTTTTATTCAAGGCAGTTCAAGCTGCCATAATAGATAAGAGGAAGGACCAAACCCTCACAAAAGACGTCCTAACAAAATAAGAGCTACATGTGTCCGACTTGCGCTAATCCTTTGTTGGGCATTTCCCAACCTTGATCCACTTCCTACGCTCTTCATCTGAGAGCTCTGTCGGGTCGACCATCCACCCAAAAGGAGGAGCGTTAGGGGTAACCACCCGAGAACCAAAAAGGGGATTGGCAACCGAGTGATGAAGGGTGGAACAAAAATCCAGCTAGAGAGGAACCATGTCTCGAGGAAACCTGGGGAGAGCCCTAGCAGTCGACTGCGCCATCCTATAGCCCACTCGGACTAGACACATTTGGCCCCCGGACGACTTAGATGCACCAGTTAGGTGGAAGCGAGGCTAGCTTGGTGTTCCACCATCATATCCTTGATCTTACGGTGTAACCGATCGCGCTCATCTCTCAGCTGTCAGGCCTCTTCCCGAACACGAGTCGCCCCATTTGCCTTCTCTTCCCACTTCACAGCCTTGGCGCTGACACGACCCAACTCTTTCTCTAGACTCTCTTCAGCTCCTCCATGACTCTATCCAAATACTCCCTTAAATCAGCGGTACGTCAACGAGCTTCTTGCAAGGCCCTCTCCAGTCGAGCCATCACTTCACAAGCATTCCGCAGAGATGCTCAAAGGGCATCACGCTCCTGGACGACGGTCACCAAAATAGTCGGGCTCTCCCTCCGTGTGCCTAAGGCATCCCCGAGCACTGTTAGCTACAAAAATAAGAATATGTTAAAAAGTGCACTACGGCAAAAAGCCAAAGATTAAAATAATTACAAGGGAAATAAGGTAAGTAAGAAATCACCTCGCAAATAGTCTTGCAGAACTTCTCCCACAAGTCTCCATCGTTGAAGCCGCCAAGAAGCTTCAAAATACTGCTAACAAAGTCACGATAATAGGAGGGATCCACACGGCCTTCATTAAAAATTGAAGGTGCTATAGGATCGGGAACTAAGTCCCTTTTGGCAAAGGACTTTCCCTACCCTCAGACCTCACTGTAGGTAAAGGGTCCATAGGAGCTTTCCCCTTGCTCTTCATCGAGACCCCCGACCGATGTGCCCTCGTCCTTCTTTCTCGAAGAATCGCCTACAATGGGAATCCGACCTGCCAAGTAATTCGTAGAAGAAACCACAGGACCAAAATTAAGAACGGTACCAAAAAAAGGCATAAAATGGTCAGTAAAATGCTTCGCTATAACATGGTCCATAGGTTGTGAAGTACCTTCGGTAGAAATCGTCTTACTTCCAAGACAAGTCTTGGCCATGAAATCCAGTACCTCGTCCACATCAGTAGTCATAAGGCTATCTGGGTCACACGAAAAATTCTCCCTCTCAAAAGATGAGGAAGACTCGTCCGCAGCGGCCATCACGACATTGGCGAGATCGTGTTGCTGTTCTATGCGTTGCAACTCTCAGTCGCAGATGAGCCACGAGACCTCGAGGTAAACTCGTCCACGTCCATGTCTGTTTGCTTAATGAACCCGACAAATAACTGCTCTCGAAATGGGGCTCGTGCATGGCTGGCCATCTTCCGACCTGAGAATAGAACAAGGTTCAGTCAAGAAAATTACAAACAGAGAGAGAGAGAGAGAGAGAGAGAGAGAGAGAGAGAGAGAGAGAGAGAAAGAGAGAGAGAGAGAGAGAGAGAGAGAGAGAGAGATAGAGAGAGAGTATAGTATAGTATATATAATTAGATACGCTTTCGGAACTACTTTCGAAAACTAAAGACTTAACAAAAGTACTTACAAAACTCGATATTGAGATGAAGCAAAGCTGCAGCAGATCGCTCATCCAAACCACCTTGAAGACCCGTCAACATCATCGCACGTGGATTTTCCAACATCAGGGGCATATCATATACCCCGCTGAAGAGTCCTCTCTGACCCAGAAGTGCAGCAGCCTCCATATGCACCGCTGAAGAAGGCACACCGTATCCAAGGCCTCATTGGGTGGGCACGCCCCACCAAGAAATAGAGCCCCTTGATGGGAGCTACATAAAAATACCTTCGACGCTAATCCCCGCTATCGGACATCTCGTTTATCGACGTCAACATTAGAAACATGTGCTTGTTGTCGGGAACAAGCAACATAAAGAAAGGCGAATCTGGTGCAGTCAGCCTCAACACAAACGCCTCAGCCGCATTCGGGGGGTGCATGGAATGTCCAGAAGATGGAAGAAAAATATGAACCCTACCAGATAACGGTAAAAAGCGGGAGTCAATTGACTCGGGCAATTCAACTAAAAGGCAAAATGTTCCATCAAGATCTGGTGAAAGAAGTACCAGGGCTCACAACAAAGCTGCTCCGAGTACACTGTCATGTAGAACTCCGGCGGATTGACGCCCTCTGCAGATCAGTAGGAACGATCACATCAACCCAGTCTCAAGGAAGCTCCGTCCACAGTCACGACTGACATCATGGACCCAATCCAGAGCCATCCAATCATGCGCCTTGGCTCTAAATTTTCTTGAGTAAAGAGGGAGCCATCGACGGAAGGTTGGTAAGGATTGCTACGAGAAAACACTGCAAAAACACAATTTGTTGGAGTAATAGAGGGAACCCATCCATCAACGCTGAGAACCTCACCACCACGAGCACTGCCGAAACGGGAACCCCCTCACATTTCTTCTGGAGGCAGAGCGAGTGGATGATGAATGAGTGGCCCCTTTGGCCGGTGAGTTCCTTGAGACACCAGTGGATTGTTGAATGAATCGTGTGAGTTCTCCTCACTTGAATGAACAGAAGTGGAGCGAGTAACCATGACCGGAAAACAATAAGCTTGAAGAGAGGAAGTTTTACAGAAAAATGAAGTATGAGGAGTTGTGAGGAAGAAGGCTAGAGGAGGTCCCTTTTTATAAGCGAGGAAAATGATTCGTATGGTGGGACCCACTAGTTTCCCACTCACAACCCCTCGTAACCGCCACGTCCCCCGAGTCATTGCTACACCAGAATGTTAGACGACGCCATATGAGAGTTAGATCGGTGCCTTAACTCCCCACGACTACTCGAATTTAATATCCCCATATTCCCAATGTCGTTAGTCGGACAAACGAACAGGCAGGACATTTCGATAAAACGACAACACTAGATACCCATGCCGAAGTATACCCCCATGGTAAAGTTGGAAAACATACTATGTCAAGGTATCCACGAGCGTTCGACAAGAATAAAAAAAATCTTAGTATGGTAGCCACGGGTATCTAAACAACACTAAGTATCCTTACGTTACAGCACTCACAGATACTCATACAGGAGATCGAAAAGAGCCCTACAAATGATGTCCACAAGTATCCACCTAAAAGATCAAAAAAAAAATACAAGTACAATGGCCATGGGTACCCACGCGAAAAATGGAGAAACATCTAAGTACTAAGCTCATGGGTATCTACACGAGAAAGAAGAAACCTTTCGTGTGCAGTAAAAATAGGTACCCATGTGGGAAAAAAATTCTCTAAGTATGAAATCGCTTAAACATCACAAGTCAAAAGCAATATAAAAATTTGGTTGTAATTCGGACCGTGAAAATGTGAGTTGGTAGCCAAATCCAAATTCCAGTGATAAAAACTCGAGGGGGCTTCCCGGTACAACCCCAAAATAAGGTCGTAAACCACAAAATCATCGCTAAGCTACCTACAACTAAGGGGGAGGGAGAGAAGACACAGGGACAGTAGGGGGGTTGGAGAACCCATTGAGTGTGTAGCACCGTCTTGCAACACCACCAGGGACGCCTTCGGGGTCGCAGGCTGGGACATCTTGTCAGAGGCTAGCTTCTGAAGGTCAGCATTTGGTTAAAGAGCCCATACTTTATGCATATCTTCTTGCAAGCCTTGAACCCCCACAAGAGGTGCTCAACATAGTAAAGACAGAGTCGTTCTCAATACTCATCATCCACGACCGCCTTTTAGGAGGCCAGCTTCCCATCATGATACAGCACGGTTGAGGCTAACTTTGTTCGAAGCAATGCCACCAATTCCTCTGAAGCACGCAGCTTTCGAATCTCCTCGGCCTCCCTCTCAAGGAGAGACTATTTCTTCCCCCTCCACAATAACCAAGTGTTCCTTCAATAGGCACTCCGACTCCTCCAACTCTTTGAGCCGAGAAGTCTGACCCTAAACCTGGGTGGACAACTCCGAGCAACAAAGAAATTTGGCTCAACCCTCCTCTACGACCTCTCACAGCCTCTCCCTTAGAGCATCCCTCTAATGAGTGTCCTCACTATAGGCGTGAACAATGCCCTTCGATCCTCATGGCCCTTGCTCCATAAGAAACAAAAGCGAGTGTTATCATCCAACACTTGAACAAAATTAAGGCCCACAAAGGGATATACTTACCAAGACATAGGAAAGCTGCAACATATGGTTGTACTCCTTGGGGCTAAAATGAGAAGGAGTCGGGGAAGACAGTAAAGAGGCCACTTTACTTGAGAGGCCGGGAGATTTCTCCCCAAGGTCCGTGGCACCCTCTAGAAAGGAACGCAACAGGGTTGGCACGATTGTGCCCCCCAAGTAGTGGTTTTCTTAGTCGGAGCCTCCGACTTCAAAATAACTTTGAGACCAGAGGATTAAATGTCTCGACGTATGGGCCTCGGAGGAGATTACTTCTCAGCTACTGACTCCACTTGAGTAGTAGCTACTCTGCCCTCAGAGCAGAGAGAACCCCTGAGCCAGTTATCCCTTGCCTCATCTTCGAAAGCATTAGGCAACTCTGCTATTAAACCGAGAATCCTTAAGACTTCCCTCAATTTGAGTCGATAGGGCTTTCTCTTTATCCAAATCTAGCACCAAGACCGTCAAGTCCTTGGAGTTAACCTCGGGTTGATCTCTAGAGAGTGTCGGCTCAGAGAGATTGATACCGCTCTTTCTCTTTAACTCAGATGCGATTGAGCCTCTTGAATAGTGCTTTCCCCCTCAAAAGGCTCATACGCCGATGCGACATAAGTAGTGGACCTTCGAGTCCTTCGAACTTTCTTGGTAGGAGCCCTTTTTCCCCTTAGTTGTACGAGGAGGCGGAGCATCACACTTCAACTTATCCATAATTTTCTCTAAACTAAGAAACACAAAAAGCAAGTTAAAAATCCAAGGAAGAAGATAACTTAAGAAAAAACTTATAAGGAAAGAAAACTTACTTATAAGAGGACGTTTGTCCCCGACATCGGGTACCATTGCGGTAATGTTGTTTGAGCCACAATTGGAATAAAGGGACATGAAGACAACGGTATTCAACATCTCGCCCCAATCGAGACCGTGGTAGAAAAATCCCTCTGTTAAGAGTTTAGATGTGGCCTTCGCCGGGTCGTACTCAGCTGGAATTCAGTGATCCGTGTTCCACACCATCAGAACCTTCCACAGTACATTCTCGTTCGTATGACAAAGGAAGAAGAATTCGTCCTTCCAACTACTATGAGACCCCGAAAGCTCGTAGACGACTCTCTTTGTCGTCTTCCGCATGGAGAAGGTGTAAAAGAGTTTGTCCCTTGAAGAGCTCGTCAAGTCAAAGGCCCTAAGAAACCGGGCCAATGCAAGGATAGCCGTAGGCAGCACAGATAATGGAGAAGGCCGCTAAAGTTGATTACCCGTTGGGAGGAAACTGACTCAGACAAAGTATGCATGGCTTAAAAACCTCACGATAGAAAACCGGAAGGAAAGACCTCAACCCCGACTTGTTTTGGACAAAGTAGATCATGAAAAAACCCTCACGGGGGGATATCACTTGCTCATCTCCCCAGGGCATCACAATCTCCAAGTCAGTTACATCCGCCTCCATACTTAGCAAATTTGGCCACAACCTCCTCACGTCTAACCGTGTTGACTACGTCCTCCGCTAAAACCCTAAGTTTCGTCACCGCCGCCGTCGATTTTCTTGCTCTCGTGGAAGACGTCTCAACCACCCAGAGGCAGCACGAAGTCACCGCTAAGTCCTCTCAGCGACAAGAGACGTTGCCGCCACTAGAATCACTGGCTGTAACGTCACCCTGCGTCTCCCCACACCAGTACTATCTTTGCTGAAACTATTTCAGAATGCCATTAAAGCTCTCAGAATTTGAAAACAAGAAGAAGAAAGAAAATGAGGGAAAGTAAAAAGTGTTTGTATGGAATGCGAACAAAAATGTCGAGTCCTTCAATTTATATGTGGAGAAGGTAGATCGTCATATCTTGATGCATAGCCAGCTCAACGCCACGTGGTCAATGCAGGAGCACGTCTCTTGGAGTACAGGACAACACATCACTTGTGACGGTTGCACCCTATGAGTCGCGTTCTGATCCGAGTTGGTTCAGGGTTGGCCAGACACTTTACATAACTCAGACTAAAACACATTTCGTAGGAAGGGGCGTCACTCTCCAGGATCAACCATACACATAATGATAAAAATTGACTTTAATATACACAGGGAAAGTCTGGGAAATACAAATAATTTGACACTTTAATAATTACTGGTTGACAAACTTGATTCGTCATAATTTGAATGCCATGCACTGCGAGAAGATTTTTTTCGATAATATCAAGAACATGGTGATGGACGATATGAAGACGAAGGACAACGTCAAGTCAAGATAAGATTTGCAAACCTTGACAAATCATAAGGATATTTTTCTACAACCTACTGGCAGAGGAAGTGTAACGAAGAAGCCAAAGGCAACCAACTGTTTAACTAAGGAACAAAAGATTAAGGTGTTAGAGTGGTTGAGTGATCTTAAGTTTTCGGATGGATACGCGTCTAACCTAGGAAGATGTGTGCAAAAGTAGCAAGTAAGATTGTATAGAATGAAGAGTTATGTATGTCATGTCTTTATGCAATGATTGATTTCGATCGCCTTTTGTGGCTTCCTACCACATCCAAGTTGATGGGGCATTAGTGGAGATTAGTTCAAGGTTATTTGTGCTTCAGATGTGTCAGTGAAGGATATGGCAAAACTTGAAGAGTTAATAATTGTCACGATGTGCAAGTTGGAACAAATATTTCCACCCCATTCTTCGATTCAATAGAGCATTTGGCAATTCACCTGCCATACGAGGCTGAAGTAGGGGGCCCACTTCACTATAGATGGATGTATCCGTTTGAGAGGTACAACATTCTATTTATTATTCATTTGTTTTAGTCTCGAAGTACTAAGATTCATTGTTTTTTTCAATCATCTAATACCTTTTTTTCCAGGCGTATGTATGATATGAAGAAATCAGTGTTGAATAAAGTACGTGTTGAAGGATAGATTGCCAAAGCGTACATACTATCAGAAATTGCCTATCTTTGTTCCCATTATCTGGATTCCTCGGTTCAAACAAAATTTAACCAGCTAAACATGAATGAGATACTTGTGACCAGTGACTGGGTTGACGAGCTTCCAATATTCAACAGAAGAGGGAGCCTGATAGGACCATTGAATGTGCAACGATAGTTGACGGGTGCTAAAATGGAGCAAATTGAACTTTACACACTTCTAAAGTGTCCAGAACTTGATTCGAGTGAATCTTGTGTTTATAAACTAGTATATGTATTACATTTGTGAACTCGGGTTGCTAAGTACTTTATTTTGAATGTATATTACACATGTTGTTCAAACAGGTGGAGTGCGCCAATCTCAGTCCCATGGAAGTCCAAAATAAGAGGAACAAAGAATATGTGGCATGGTTCAAACGAGCCACTTTAAGCGTGGAGTTCGAGATTGTTGACCATCTACGACCTTTGATGAGTGGACCAGCTTGTTCAGTGAACACATATGATGGGTACATAGTGAACTTATTCAGATTCCATAAAGAAGGGGTGGGAGGGCCCAAGAGGATTGAGTGTAGTGGAGTTTATGTCAATGGCAACATAGGGGCGGTGATGCCACAAACTTCTACGAGACGTTGAAAAAAATTGTGGAAGCAGTATATTGGGGGGTGTACGTCCGTTATACGGTGTACTATTCAAATGTAAATGGTATGATATCAACCAAGGAACCTGGGTCAGCCCAACGTACCAATTGGTTGATATTAACCCGCGACGTTGTCTCGCTACCGATGAACTCTTTATTTTTTTCCAATCAAGCCCTACAAGCCTACTACACACCATACCCATGCCAAACGGGCCGTAGAAGAGGATAGTGAGAAGTTTCTACAATTCCAACTAGAAACATTATTGACATGGCATCAGTGATGGATACAAACAAGGTGGAAAGAGAAATACTAGGAGAAGTGTTGCAAGAGAATGAATCTGGAGGTTTCAACATCTGTGTAGACTTGCCCCCATTCCATATGGGTGTCGAATTAGGGGCAGGTGATTTTGAGTCAGTTGAAGATGGTGTTCGTGAAGATGTTGATTCTGAAGATGAGGTATATTATGATTCTGACGGTAGGCAAAGGAAGAAGAGGTAGAGATTGATGCCGGTGACAGTGATGAATAGCTAATCTCTCAATTGTTGTAATAGATAAAACTCATTGTTCATCTTCGTATTTTCATAATGTGATTTGTTTTTTATTTACTAACACGCCTTTCTTTTAATTCTATTTAATTTACTTTACGTAATACTTGTGATTCAAGAGCTTTGTAACAAAATTATGTACATACATAAATAACGACATAACTAGAGTTATACATTAACAGACATATTTTACAACGCAAACAATGACATAACTAGATTTTTAAATAAACAGACATTTTATAACGCAAACAACGACATAACTAGAGTTATACATAAACAAACATATTTTATAAGTGCACAAAATACACAAATAATTGTTTTACATAAATAAGCATAAGTAAATGCATCACGACCGACCAAGATCCACATCCACGTGGTCCGACTCCTTATCAGCACTAGGGTTAAACAAACCCATTGCATAGTATGTGTCTTGTAATCATCCATGTCTTGACGAAAGAGTAGA
This sequence comes from Linaria vulgaris, assembly GCA_948329865.1. Lineage (NCBI taxonomy): Eukaryota > Viridiplantae > Streptophyta > Magnoliopsida > Lamiales > Plantaginaceae > Linaria > Linaria vulgaris. The sequence continues at coordinate 45,913,765 of OX415253.1, forward strand.
TTGTCAAACTAGGTGCCCTTAGAAGTGCTCGACGCATATGGATCACGTCTATCCTGGCGGAATCTCGGAGGTCTGCTGACGACCAGCGGCGACATGCTACTAAAATACAAGGCGTGGGCCTTGGCCATCAATCCACATGGAGGTCGTGGCGGCTTAATACATGCGGCGACACTCCAACACCTGAGACACCTTTCGTATATAACAGACAATCTCACGCTATCTCGCACTGTCAGTCACTTTCAACTCCTTGTTCTGGGCCTCCAAGTCCTCTACATGTGCCTAGTCGAGCAAGGGCTCCTTCCTATAGTGTAAGACAAATGCCTCTGGTTTTGCGTCAGAGGGATACCCTTTCGCCTTCCCCTTCTTCGGGTCTCCAGCCACCAAGCGCCAGGCCTCGGGATCAAATATAAGCCAGTCGTCCTAATGCTTCCTCTGAAGCTCCTCGCGGTATCTTTTCTGTTTATTTTTCAAAAATAGAAAATTGACCATATTAGTAAGGGGTTAAGTACATTTTGCAAAATATCTAATTAACAAGTATTTAAGTTTAGTGAAGATAATTACCCAAATATCCTTAAACGGGTCCTTAAATGAAATGCGTCTCGTTCGTCGATCCTTCGTCGCCTTCTCCACAGTCCTCTTGTGCAACTACCGGTATAACTCGTCATGGCAAATAAGAGGTGCAACCGGATCCTTCTATAAATGACAAAATTAAGTAAAAACATAAAAACTAATTAAGTAAGACCATAAACACTAATTAAGTAAGAACATAAACAAAATATTTTCTAATACGTACTATTTTGATCTTATTTTGTCCGGGTTACAATACACCAGATAACTGTTACAATTGGCCTGACTCATGCCAAAATAATGCTAATCAAATATAAAATTGGACTAGCTTGGTCCAGAACACCTAATACAAGGTGACTAGGCAATACAAATAGAAGTATAATTAATTTAATGAAGATCGAATCACACAGATTCGATGGAGGTATATCTCGAATTGACCGGTATGTCGAATTGCACCTATTCGAGAGTAGTGAATCTCGAATTAACGATAGATCGAATTGGTGGAATCTCGAATCGGATGAATGTCGAATCTGGCCATTTTGATCGAGTGAAGGACAAATCTGTGGGGATCGATCGAATTGCTAAGTATCGAATAGCCACGTTTGATGTTTAGTAGTTGCTCGATAGTAATGAATGCGTACTGGTAATGTCAAAGAACGGGGTATTTATAGACCCCATCCCATGGGCCATAGTGGTAGTTGAGAAATGAAGATCGAATCATGACCATTCGATATTTCCTTTAAGGTCGAATTCCTTCTGTTCGACATTCAGTTTTTTGGGCCTTTCTCTTGTGGGCTGGCCCAAATGGATTATGGAGCTTTCCTAAAATACCCCCATCACATACCATCCTAATTCAGTACTCTGTGTATCCACCAGATCCACCCGCGTAAGTGGCATCCGCAATTGGTTTCTCCTCGGGTGTCTTCCCACCTCTCCTGTTCTTTTTAGCCCTCAATGACTCCTCTCTAACATTGTCCCGCTCCTAATACTCCATTGTCTGTTCTTCCATCTTATCATTCATCCAAGTCTTCTTTTGATTTGCCCACTTCGGATCGTCCTTCCTAGCTAGATAATTTTTCTTCGCATCATGGATCAGGCCCTTATACCTCGCTTTATCTTTGTTCATGAATGAGGTGTGCGCCTTACGGATGTCTATTTCCTGAATCTTACAGGTTGCCTACAAATAATTAAGGTATTGGGTTTTATAAGATTTTGTTATATCAAAAAAAAAATTATACAACACTGAAATTCTAAATATGTGTAATATGTACTCACCCTAAAGTTTAGCCACATCTACTCTTTGATTCCCTACTCGAGGTCTTTCAATTTAGCTACAAATTCCTTCACCAAACTACGGATGATCGCTCCAATAGTCTTTACATCCCGGTGCTGCTCTACGAATAATCCATGCTCCTCCAACTCTAGGGAACATCGTAATGACCTATCCTGAGGCACTGGATCTCCTCTACTCACACCCTTCGGAGGTCGTGTCTGCATACCCGATGAGGTACTATCTACTCATGCTCCTCCCTCTAGCGGTCTAGAACTAGGTTTTGCTATGGGTGTGGACGACCTCGCACTAGGTACTGCCCTGCTCCTGATGTATGGGTACTGCTCCTGCTCTGACTCCTCTCAGCCTAATACTAGGTGCGGCTTCAGAAGACTCAGCGGATGGTGGCCTTGATATAGTAGGGGCCCGTCGTGTCGATCCCCTAGGCTCATATGTACGAGTAGCATGTGCATCGGGTAAATCGAGTACGTGCCTCTTGTGTGGTAGATGACGTATATGGCTGAGTAAACGGGTTCGGGTTCGGGTTTCGGATACCCAAACTGATCTGATCGGGTTTAGCCGATTTAAGCAAATATTTTGGTTTGCAGTAAATCGTGTTCGGGTACCCGAACCCGAAATTACTAAATCGGGTAGGGTTTCGGGCACCACCCTTCGGGTACCCAAAACTCGAAACCCGAAATCTACATTAAAAAATATGCAAGTTTTAAAAGTAATTAAGTAAAAAAAAGTGCTTCTCCGTAAGTAAATAAAAAACAACGTTATGACTTAAAAAAAAAAGTAAACTCTAAGTTCTAACTTAATAGTAATTATTAGCAAAAAACTACTTCACCACTTTCAAGTTTCAGTTTTAAAAGCTAGTTTATTTTTTAGCACAATGTTATTTCCTTTTTGTTCTTAATTTTTAGAAATATGTTTTTGTGTGAATTTGTTATTTTCATGTTGAATAATGTGTTATCTTTAGTAGAATGTCTTTTTATTTCTAGGAGCTAAAAATAGTGATAAAAAGACTAATAAATAGTGTTAAAATAATTGCACAATTTTTATTTATCACACAAACCCGAAACCCGACTTTTATTTGGGTACCCGAATCGGGTATCCTAAGGATAAGTCGGGTATCGGGTGATTAAAAATGTCAACCGAACCCAAAAAACCTAATCCTAACTCAGCCCTAATGACGTAGATCCAACCTGCAACGTCCCACGAGGCTCAATCTGGACAGGGGGTTGTTCAGCTGCTGGATCTGGCGTAGCTGGAGTACTAGCCAAACGTGTAAGTACTATGCAACGGGGTCCTAAACTACCACGACCTTTCTTCGCTGGAGAGTCGTTGCTACCCGAATGTCTATGATCATCTGACATATCTACGTACTACGAACTAGTTAATCCAAAGTATCTAAGTTAGATCCTATGAAAGTTATATAGACTCCCTAAAGATATACTCATGTCTAAGTTACAGAAATTTTCTAAAGATATAATCATGTGTAAGTTATATAGACTCTCTGAGGCATAATTAATTATGTCTGAGTTATAGAAATTCCGTGAGGCGTAATTATGTCTTATTAAGTTATACAAATTCCCTACGGCATAGACGATGTTTAAAAACTAGTCATTGCATCTACGAGATCGAAACTAATATACATAAAAAACAACAAAATTTTTTATATAATAACATTAAATATAAACATAATTAAATCGAATGAATCATAAAAACTTAATCTAATTAATTACGTACGTAAAATCTACTAATAATTCTACGATATATTACAATTGGCATAACCGATGTTTAAAAAGTAACAATTCTACGAAATCTAACAATTTCTATTGGCACAATCGATGTATAATTAAGAACTAACAATCTTACGAGATATAAAATAATTACTAAAAACCATGATTAATATAAACGACGTTTCAAAACTAACTATTATACAATGTCATAATTGATGTTTAAAAATTAATAATTCTACGATATATAATAAAATCTAATGGCATAGTCGATGTTTAGCAACTATCAATTCGACGAAATCTAACATTTTCCTAAAGGTTCTTAAAGCATAATCGAGTAATCGAAGTTAAATTTAGAGAAATCTAACAATCTTTAAATCAACAAGATCTATAATGATTCCTAAAGCATAGTCAGTGTTATTAACAACTAACAATTCAACGAAATATAACAATTTCCTGAAGGTTCCTAAAGCATAATCGACTAATTATAAATCAAAGTTAATGAAATTTAACAATCGTTAAATCTTTAAGATCTATATCAATTCCTAAAGCATAGTTGATGTCAATAACATCTTACAATTCAACAAAATGTAACAATTTCTTAAATGTTCATAAAGTATAATCGACTAATTAATAATCGAAGTTAAAAAAATCTAACAATCGTTAAATCTACAAGATCTAACGATTACTAAAGCATATTCAAAGTTTATTCATGCGAAATTACGTTTAAAACATCAAAAATGCGTCATGATTTGAAGAAAACACAAAAAACTTACATATTTCGAAGGTGCAACGGTTTAGCGGTAGCTAATCCGGGCGGGCAGTCGCTGGCGGAGCCGGAGGGAGTAGGGGACCAAAATTCGCAATTGAATAATGAAATGGTGGGGTATATTTATAATTATAGCCCCCCTAGCGACGGGCTTCCCGTCGCTACCTTGGCCCAGTTTCAGCCGAGTTGGGTTAGGGCAACAACCGTGTTGCCCTAACCCTAGTAGTGATGGGATTCTCGTCGCTACTATGGTGAATTGGCGGAATAAATTCCTCACTACAAAATGTTAGCGACAGGAAACATTTCATAGTGATGAAAATCCCGTCGCTACGAATTTTTGTGATCGGGTTATCGCCGCTATTAATTTTAGCTATAGTTAAGTGATCGGTAATTCTAGTGACCATTCATAAAACGTGTAAGTAAAGGCTCTCACCCTCGCCTTAATCTAACTTTACGCCTTCACCTAAATAATTCAGTAATTTCACTAGGTGAAGAGCATTTGTTATTAAGTAAAAACTATTTCTACTAGTCCAAAGTTTCCAAAAATCAAAGATCCAAATGCAACTGCATTGTTTCATCATTTTAGGGCACGTGATAATGCCAAAAAGTTGTTCAATAAGAGCTCTTATGTTACCTGCGAGACCAACAACAATGTTCAGCCATTGCAATAAATAATCCCATTTGTAAAACAAATTTGCAAAATAGGTGATCAGCAGTCTTGGCATCCATCAAAAAGAATAGGCAGCGGGCGTCACCATTTGGAAGCATGATCCCTCTTTTGTGTAGGTTATTCTTGGTTGGGATCCCATACGAGAGCCTTCATCATTAATGGAGCATCGAGCCTCCACAATCTCTTAACAAGGGGGATCTGGTGGCTAGCTGGGTAGCTTGCAACGGGTGTTAGTGCATAATAAGATGACTTCAGAGTGAATTCTTTAGTATACCCGTCTTTCCAAGCCCATCTATCAACTTTCCATGCTTGAGTACAAAAAATATTAATTAGTCTCAGCAATTCTTCAAAGAGTGTATATTCCCAGGAGAAGAGGTTCTGTCTCCATTGCCACTTCCAAGTCCATCGTTGTGGTGTCCGATCGCCCTTCTCAGCAATAGTCAAATCTTTGGCGATTGCTATAGAGAAGAGACGACTGAGTTTAAGATACAAAGGCTCGTCACTTATCCACTTGTCTTTCCAAAAAAAGGTGCCAACTCCATCACCAACATCCTTATAAATGTTATCTTTGAACCATGTCTCGTTGCAACACTCTTAATCAAGGTTCATCAAATCTTTCCACCAAGTCGAAGAGTTTAAAAGTTGGCCTCTACTCCTATTGAAATCAGCTGGTCTTAAGGTTTTTCCATATTTTACTTTGAGAATCCTCAACCACATAGCATCAACACCTTGGAGAATTCGCCATTTCCATTTTGATAGTGTAATGACAAATTCTTGATCTCTGAATTTAAAAGACAAGAAAATATTACAAAATAAATTTTGAGTAAATTTAAAAGCACAATTGTGGTTCAATCTCTATCTAATCCTCTGATTCAATTCTACAAGAACAATATTAAAATTTGTGGTGAAAATCTTCAATTTGATCTTCACTGAAATGATTTGAACTTGGAGAAACGTTAATTCAAAGGTCCTTGGACTTGATCTCGAATTAAACGGTAATTTGATTTGAGGATTTGACTTGAGGATTTGATGGACACCGATTTGACTTGGAGATTTGATGAACACCGATTTGACTTGAGGATTTGATGGACACCGATTTGACTTGAGGATTTGATGAAGGATGGTATGATCTTCGTCCTAAGTTCTTTGAATATGTGGGCTTTGATCTTTCTAGTATGGATTTTGATCTTCAAAAACGGTTTTTAGATGAACTTGAGGCTTGATAGCGGATTGAAAGGAGTTCTTAACAAAGAACACCTTGAAGATGGTTGAAGGATCCCTTGAATGCCACGAAGAACGCTTGAAGATGGTTGAAGGATACCTTGAATGCCGTGAAGAACGCTTGAAGATGGATGAATTTGGTGGAGCGAAAAACTTAGAGCTTTTCCCTCTTCAACTTGTGAATATTTTGTGTGTGTCTTTTTCTTCTTCAAGACCACCTCTATTTATAGTTGTGGAGTGAATCTCAATTAGAATCTCCTGATAAGATGAACGGTTGTGATCGCGTCTACAATTCCTTGATATGGAAGACTTTATCTAAGAGAATCTTCTTTCCATCTCTTGAAGATTGAGACTTGGTGGGGAATTCTTTCTTTGTGGAGATTTGGTGGAGAATTCTTTCCATCTTTTGAAGATTAAAACTTGGAGGAGAAGACTTTCCATGTCTTGAGATTTGATGAGCAATTATTTCCTTGCCTTAAAATTTAATTAATATATTTACTTTAATCCCTCAAAATATTAAGATCAAATAAAATATATTTTATATTTCTTTCATCTTAAGAGTTACCATCATTTAATTTAATTAGACACAAAATTAATGTGTCTACAAATTGCCCCATCGAGACTTGTTCACAATTTGTGTTGAAAAGCACCAATGAGTGGATAAGTCTCGACATCTTTCTTCTTCTTGTTCTTGTGCTTCAATTCAACCACCATAAATCCACTTCATGAGTTTAGAACATTTGTGAGCTTCATCATTGGATCCATTAACTTGAATGTTGCTTGAGCATTTTTTTTTTTGGATATGACTGGGCTAAGAATTAATTTCTAGCTGCCTACGTATCCAATGAAGGAATCAAGTCATGACGTAGTTCAAAAGAAATCAAGATTGATTTAAAAGGGGTGTCGTACACAGTTTCTACTCATGCGGGCCAGGAGTAACGTGCAGTTTAAGCTCGTGCGTCATGGAGCATTTGATTTGGACATGTGTAGATAGTTTTATCTCATATCTAGGAGGCTTTGAAGACTTGAAGGATTTGTAGACCTTTTGACTCATGTCTAGGAGACTTGCACATTTGATTTGAAGACTTGAAGGATTTCTAGACCTTTTGGCTCATGTCTAGGAGATTTGAACATTTGCTTTGAGGACTTGAAGGATTTGTAGACCTTTTGGCTCGTGTCTATGACACTTGAACATTTGCTTTGAGGACTTGAAGGATTTGTAGACCTTTTGGCTCGTGTCTAGGAGACTTGAACATTTGCTTTGAGGACTTGAAGGATTCGTAGACCTTTTGGCTCGTGTCTAGGAGACTTGAACATTTAATTTGAAGACTTGAAAGATTTTCTTTGAGTTTGGATATGAAAACAGTTTATACTCGTGTTAAGGAGGATGTTGATAGTTTAAACTCTTATCAAGGAGTGTATTTCGGCACTTAATTTAAAGATTTGAGATAGTTTAGACTCGTATCAAGGAGCATATATTTTGGCACATAATTTGAGGATTTGAGATAGTTTAAGCTCGTATCAAGGAGCATATATTTTGGCACTTAATTTGAGGATTTGAGATAGTTTAAGCTCGTATCAAGGAGAATGCTTGATAATTAATTTGAAGGTTTCAGATAGTTTAAGCTCGTATCTAGGAGCATATATTTTGGCACTTAATTTGACGGCGCACCCTCTTCATTGTCATCGTCGTCGTCTGTATCATCACTTTCAATATCAAGGCCATGAGCTGAGTTTTCTTCTTTAATAGAGTTTACACTTGTCTCTATGTCATGCACTCGCGTTGCCAACTCTTCAAAGTTTCTTGGCTTGATTCCTTGAAGTATGTAAGAGAGACTCCAGTTCATCCCTTGAATGCAAATCTCTATGGCTGAAGTTTCAGATAGTTTTTCTTTGCAGCTTAAGGATAGTCTTCTCCACCTATTAATGTAATCAATCACTGGTTCGCCTTCTCGTTGATGAGAATTTGCAAGTTCAATCATGCTTACAGTACGCCGAGTGCTATAAAAGCGATTGAAGAATTCGGTTTGTAGATCGTGCCAATTGTCAATAGAGTTTGGCTCAAGATCGGTGTACCAATCAAATGCAAAGTCTTCTAAGGTTCGAACAAACTGCTTGACTAGAAGATCTCCATCAGTGCCGGCACTATTGCATGTCTCAATGAAGTGAGCAACATGTTATCTTGGGTTTCTAGTCCCATCGAATGTTTGAAACTTTGGAGGTTGATAGCTTTTCGGCATTTGCAATTTCTCAATTCTTTGAGTGTAAGGCTTCGTATAAGATTTGTAAGACTTGTGTTGAGCTTTATGATCATTTGCAACTTCTTCGATGAGCTTCTTCAATTGATCGGTAGAGAGAAAGCCTTGCGGGGAAACTTGGATTTGTTTACTTGAAGACTTAGAATTTTCTCCAACTTCAACATCTTGAATGTTTTTCTCGGCAAACTTTGTGTGCATCATGGCGCCTTGCTCTTCCTTCCTTGAGAAACTTAACTTGTGGAAAAGGGAAGTGGTGTGGATTCTTCCGCTTAGAACTTCATTAAACTCTTGAGCTTCAACTCCTTGAGTAGCATTTTCATGTGATATACTTTGATCGCCGCTTTCCACGCTCTTGCTTTTGGAGATGAGGAGTGACTTCAACTTCATTGATAGTAGTCTTGACGCATCCTTGAACTCCAATGTTGTTGGTGACCTCTTTGGAATTTTCAACTCCTTCTTGGCACTCTAGCTTTTGGAGAAGGCGATTCAAATGTTCATCACATTTATGAGTTTGATTTGTAAGATTCTCAATGGCTCTTACAAGCGCCGCAACTTGCTCTTCTAATGAGGATACTTGATCATCTTCTTTAGCATCATATCTTGCCCCCGGTGCAAGTGAAACTTTGAACATCAATTGCAAAGAGCCTTCGCTTGTTGCCCCCATTGACTTGTCCATTGTTGAGAAACACTTACTTCTTGTGATTTCAAATTTGAGACTTGTTGGAAAAGAGATGAGAGGTAGAGATGGTCCCACTGGGCGTGCCAAATTTGTAACGACAAATTCTTGATCTCTGAATTTAAAAGACAAGAAAAGATTACAAATAAATTTTGAGTAAATTTAAAAGTACAATTGTGGTTCAATCTCTATCTAATCCTTTGATTCAATTCTACAAGAACTATATTAAAATTTGTGGTGAAAGTCTTCAATTTGATCTTCACTGAAATGATTTGAACTTGGAGAAACGTTAATTCAAGGGTCCTCAGTTCTTGAGGATTTGATGGACACCGATTTGACTTGAGGATTTGATGAAGGATGGTATGATCTTCGTCCTCAGTTCTTTGAATATGTGGGCTTTGATCTTTCTAGTATGGATTTTGATCTACAAAAATGGTTTTTGGATGAACTTGAGGCTTGATAGCGGGTTGAAAGGGGATCTTAACGAAGAACACCTTGAAGATGGTTTAAGGATCCCTTGAATGCCGCGAAGAACGCTTGAAGATGGTTGAAGGATACCTTGAATTCCGCGAAGAACGCTTGAAGATGGATGAATTTGGTGGAGCGAAAAACTTAGAGCTTTTCCCTCTTCAACTAGTGAATCTTTTGTGTGTGTCTTTTTCTTCTTCAAGACCACCTCTATTTATAGTTGTGGAGTGAATCTCAATTAGAATCTTCTGATAAGATGAACGGTTGTGATCGCGTCTACAATTCCTTGGTATGAAAGACTTTATCTAAGAGAATCTTATTTCCATCTCTTGAAGATTGAGACTTGGTGGGGAATTCTTTCCTTGTGGAGATTTGGTGGAGAATTATTTCCATCTCTTGAAGATTGAGACTTGGAGGAGAACACTTTCCATGTCTTGAGATTTGATGAGCAATTATTTCCTTGTCTTAAGATTTAATTAATATATTTATTTTAATCCCTCAAAACATTAAGATCAAATAAAATATATTTTATATTTCTTGCATCTTAAGAGTTACCATCATTTAATTTAATTTGACACAGAATTAATGTGTCTACAGATAGCAATGCAATGTTGAAGCGATGCATATCCTTGATATCAAGTCCACCCACCATTGTGCTTGCAAATATGCTCCCACTTTAATCATTGATTTTTTTTTGCATCAGCATTTCCCCCATAAAAAGCACCTCTGAGTTTTCGTGAATTCCTTGATCGTGTTCTTAGGTGTTTTGTAGAAAGATAGAAAATAAATGGTAAACTCACGATGACAGAATTAACAAGAATAATTCTTCCTCCAAAAGAAATATGACAATACGTCCAACTTGAGAGTTTATTATTAAGAGAGGAAGTCATTGGGCACCAACCATTTGTACTCCTAGGGTTTGCTCGAACCGGCAATTCCAAATATTTGATAGGGAACTCAACAGATTGACAATTAAGGATTTCATATATTCATTAACCATGTGTTCCTCAACGTTAATTCCAGCGATGCTACTCTTCAGGAAGTTGACTTTTAGGCATGTGATTAACTCAAAAATTCTGAAAATAGCTTTGATAATGCGCACATTTGAGATGGAATTCTCACAAAAGAGAACGGTATCATCCGCAAACTGAAGGTGTGTAACCTCCAACTCATTGTCACCAACGATTAAACCTTTGAATAGATTTTCTCTAACCGCCACTTTGATCAAGAAACCAATCCCTTCTGCTGCAATGTTGAACAAAAGAGGTGATAAAGGATCTAATTGCCTCAATCCACGAGAATGAGTGAATTGCTCCGTAGACCTTCCATTGACTAAAAACTGAGACTGGTGCCGACTGAATACACTACATGATCCAACTTTTCCATTTCTGTGAAAAGACCAAAAGTCCTAACATTTTACGCAAATAAGTCCAATTAACAATGTCATAGGCTTTTCCAAAATCCACTTTGAATAATAACCCCTACTTCTCTGTTCGCCTAACTTCATCAACAATTTCATTTGTTGAGAGAATCCAATCAAGGATATATCTTCCTTTCATGAAAGCCACCTGCTCCGTTGACATGACAGAACCGATCACTCTATTAAGTCTAAAGGCTAATAACTTGGCCAAAATCTTATATGGGCTGCCAATCAGAGAAATGGGGCGACCTCTGTAAAACATCGAGAATTCAAAAAGTGTTAAATCTTATATGAACTCTTTAACTAAATTATTTCATAAACAAGAATAACAATTTCTGTTCTCTAATTTGGCTAATCCTTACCAAAAAAAAAAAAAACATTGATTATATCAAAGGAATTATATTAATGCTCCATAAGAATTGTCCCCATCAAACACATCTCTATCACACTGCAAATTGGTGCACAAATTAAAAACCACCGGTAGTTAATCATAATGCTAATTCGCCGTCCTGTTCCTTTTTTCTTCTATGTGGTCCCTTTAGAATCACGGTATAAAGTATAGTCGACGAGTCATTTGGAACATGTTTTGTCAACTTTGTGTGTCATATTTTATTGTACTTTTACTTGATTTGTGTCGATTTATTTGTTTAACTATATGACTGTCAACTACATCGTGTATTAATCATCGTCACACAAGATGAACATATGCGTAAATTTAATTATGATTCGTGAAGTATCACAATGTTCGGTACAAAAAGTTTGAAGAGGTGATCATGGGCGAATTATCAAAAAGTGTCAAAGCTTTTGCAAATCGATAGGATAATCATGAACATTAGGAGACATTCAGTTTGTATTTATCTAATGGCGTACGTTAATCACGCAAGGAATAGTCTTATTTGTTACTTTTTTTTCCAGATAAAGCTATACAAGGTCAAGATCCATAAGCCTAAAAGTCGAGTGTTAGCCGTTAGGTAAGAATTCCAAGATATATATATATATATATATATATATATATATATATATATCGAGCATATGCCAACTAAAAAAATATCTTAATTTAAGGTTATGAGTTAAAATAAAATAATACTATGATTTGATAGACTAGCATGAATTGGCATATAGCATCAATTGGCATATACTCTATGAATTTTAAATCTAAACTAAAGTTATATAACAAGGCATCTATAACTCTAAGAATTTAGTAAGCTTTGGGAAATAAAAATATAATTGATATTAATCAGATAATCTAATGGACCCTCATAAAAAAGTTATATTACAATGTGGATCCCAACAGCCATCATTTTCCTTTTTCTTACAAGTAAAGCCCAATGACTTTATCTTTTAGCCCAATGACTTTAACTTTTGTTACAATCAAGTCCTTATACTATATTTTACGCTATTGCTTTTATGAAGAAAAAAAGAACTAATACTTCTCTCTTTGCTATGCATGTGAATATTTTATCCTTTTATTATTTTTACTTTAGTCCTTGAGTAATATTACTCTAATAATGTATATTTATATAGCTCATTTTCAAAAGTTATTTTACATTAACAAAAAAGTAAGGACACACAATCATGAATACTACCATATATAATAGAAGTTTGTACTGTTCAAACATTTTAGATATTTTTCGCCTACATCAAATCAAACTAAATATTTTGATTTAATACTTCACTGTTATATATCCTTGTATGAAAATATGATCTATTTAAGTTAAATTGTCCATACAAGGTTCTGAAAAATCCTGAAAATCACTATTATATTAAATTCAGTACGATTTATTATTTTAATCTCGAGCTTGGATATATTATTTTGAGAATATTTTTGATATTAAACTTAATTAATATATTAAGAATACCATCGTGATTATGTTGAATTGAAACATCATAAAGAGCACGAAGCTTTCTTACAAAAACACTGAGTTAAGTGATAGTAGAAACTAGCTCATAAATCTATTTAATTTATAGTTTGATTATAATCTAGGGAGTTAAAAAATTAATCTAAAAGAGAGAAGTATTATTTTTTCTGGTTTTATTGGTTCTAGTGTAAATTAAAGTTGGGACTTGATTGGAGAAAGATAGAGTCATTGGGCTTTAATTGTAAGAAAAATGAAAATAATGAGGCTTGGCTGCACAACATGTAACTGCAGCCAAGACACTCTCGGTGTGCAGGTGTCCGACGACTTCCTACAACGTGTCGTGCGATAATTTGCTTATATTACGAATTAAAATGATTGGAAATTAAAAATATAAAAAGGAATATGCCATTCTCCAGTTAATTAGATTTTGCTGGTTTTATGGAACGTGACGAGTGAGATGATGCACTCTTCCACATAGAGTAAATTGATATACCGCAATTAACGCTGACCTCTTTCAACTAATTCTCACCATCTATTGAGAACACATTATACCTTCTTTCTTTCTTCTTCTTCTTCTTCTTCTTTTTGATGAATAATATTTTTCTTTCTTTTTTTGATAAATTAAGCACATTATATCTTCTTAATGAACTACACAAAAAATGTATTGTCTGAGGTAATTTCTTATGCATCAGCAAAATTCTTTACTTAATTTTGTTTTGTTTAAAAGTTCATATATAAACTTTTTTTGCATTTATTAATTTTACGTGTATTCTTCAAGACCCCCTCATGTGCAAGATTTTAGCAACTGACTGGCAGTAAAATTAAACTAAATAATTGGGAATACAAAATTCTCATTGTACAACAAATGGCTAAGATATATATATATATATATATATATATATATATATATATATATATATAGCTTTAGTTGGTGACATTGTGAGAGAAAAGATTGTTGCTGTCAAAGCAAATTTTAAAAGTTCACTAATTTACCCTTTTAATTTAGGAAGATTCACTCTCCTTAATTGTAGCAATTAGTTATTTACTTAATCTCTCACGTGTAATCTTTTTTCTTTGTTTTCTTATTTTAAGTTATTCCAATAATAATGATAAATATGTGTTTGCCTTTTTTTTGGGTAAAAATCACACCTTTTCAAATAAATAATAAGAAATATTTTGGTTAAAATTCACTCCTTAATTCAAACCTTTCCAAATAGCTTTCCCATACTCCATCTTACCCAAATAGTGGTTTTTTTTTTTTTGGCAAAGTACTATAATTTGGACAATATTATGGATCTTTTTGCAAAGTATCTATAAATAACTTACAGTTTTAGATGAGACGTTACTAATTTTGGAATTAAACTGTTTGTTGTACCGCACCGTAGTGCTTATACCCTGGCTGTAGCCTGTATGTAATAATTTTTTATGTATTTAAGCGACTGTGTTCAAAATGAAATATAATACATATATTTTTTCCTAATTCGCCTCTCGTGAATAGAAAAATAGCTTATATAGACATATGCGTCATTCCTTATGTCACTCGGAATGCTCTCCCATTAATACTGCAATTTCGTAACCCCCAGTACGTACTGCATGCTGATTCAAAAACCACAGCTACAAAACTTCATTATCCTAGTTTAATTAATTAATCTAGTTTTTGAGTATCACTAAATTCAACTTAGACTAGTGATCATTAGCACATTATGTGCCTATTACGGGTGTGACGTCAAAGAAGTCACTATTACTTTCCAGTAACCGTTCACGAATATTATAAAGCTTTGCATCCACATAATTCTGAAGATAAATTAAATTATGTACACAAAAGTTACGACACAGTCGCAAGTTCAATGACAGAAAATAAAATATTCATGGGTGTATTAGTAATATGGCCGAGGTTGATCGATAACGGCACCTCGCATTTTATCAATTGCGAGCTGTGTTTTAAAAGCTTATTTTAGGCGTGATTTGAAGCAAAATCCTTTCAAAATATGCACAAAATTTAAGTGTTATTGTTAACAGGTTTGGAATTACGACCTAATTAACTGAATTATTTATTTGGGTTGGAACGTCTTTGCCCGTGGTTCAAAAACTAAGCGCTATTTAAAAAGAGAAAAAAATGACAATAACATTCCTTCCTTTTATTCACTATGATCCACTCTTTTTCCGAGTCGATATGTGTATTTCCGAGTCTATACGTGTGTTTTTCCCAAAAATTCGACCTCCATTTGGTTCCCTTCTTCCTTTGCTTATATAGAGTTTTTAGGGACAGGTGTTGCTATGCATGGGCTTACAGGTGTCGTTATGCATGTGGTGGTGCTTTACACGCGTTACAATGTTTATTTAACCAATAAGATAACGGCTATCTTAAGTGCTGACTGTATCATTTTATCTTCTTCCGAGGGTTTTGGACTTCTTCACGATGAGGGGTAGACTGCCTTCTTTGTCTCCGAGGGCTCATTGTGACTCGAGGGCCAAGTTTGGGTGTTCTCTTAGTGACAGTGTTTCTCCGATAGGGGTGTATTCTGGAGTGAGTGGTCCAGGATATTCTCCGAGAGGGTGTTTATTCATGAGTTGATCTCTGAGGGGTTCTTTAGCCTTCGTGGGTAAGTATTTTCTTTCTCCGAGTGCCCGGAAAGTGTCGTTCTGTAATTCTTACGTTATTGTGAATTTCCGTCCTTTGTGTTGGTCGACTGAGGTAGTGTTCCGAGAGCATTTGTGTTGGAAGTGCATAGCAAGGAAGTACTGGGGTAGAGTTCTGAGAGCATTTGTGTTGGGAGTGCATAGTAAGGAAGTGTTTTTGTCAAGTTTCTGTGACTCTGTTGGTCTCCGATAGCTCCAGTGGGCTTGAATAGGTTGGTTCTTGTAACTCATCCTTTCCGAGAGTTCATACTTCTCGGAGAAGCAGAATGAGTGGGGCGGATTGCTTGTCCGATGCTGCGGTAGTTCCGATAGCGGCTAATCTGTGGAATTCTTTCTGACGTGTATTCCGATAGGCGTCAGCCTTGGTTACGGATTCCGCCTGTTGGGCCATTAGGCATGACTTTGCTTCAGTATTTGATTTGCTCCGAGGAATACTTGGGGTGTGATACCTGTATCGTGGATGCAGGTCGCATATAATATATCTGGTAATTCCAGTAATTGATTTATTGTCTATTTTAAGCAGGTGAATTTTCATCCTGTTAACAAACCCCCCCAGTTTTTAGTGTAGTTGGTTACTACGACTGCACTAGAAACTTAATAGGTCGAAGGGTACGAGGGCTCGGTCATCGTAGATTTTGTCAGGTATTATACCGGGAGTGTGTCATAAGGCCTCGTAGAACTCTCCGGGGATGTCGTAGACATTCGTCAGTGACATTTATGTCTTTGTTCGACGTTTCCCTCGTTCTTGGTATTACCTTTAAAAAGGTGAGAGGAGTATCGTGGTTACTCTCTCCGAGGCGAGTGATTCCCGATGTATTCTGAAATGTGCCCTCGTTAGATCAATATCGGGGCATTAATTAATGTTGTGCCATTTAATGATGGTTTTAAATGCAATTAATGATAATTTAATGCCACGTTTATGTATGGTTCGGAGATGGAAGCGTCCTAACCGTTGTGTTTCCGTTAATCGAGGAGACGTGACAATTAATAGCACTAAGCACGACTTTTAATTGTGGGATGCGAGTGGGTTTAGTGGTCATTTAAGGCCTTTATTGGGAGTAGGGTTTATAAAGCTTCTCCTCTCCTAATCATATTCTCACTTGCATTTTTAAGCGAAAAAACTTCTTCTTTCTGCAAAAATATTCTCTGATCTTCAAAAAAAAAATTTTTTAATGGCATCTCAGTCTACTACCAACCTGGTGTCGGCCGCTTCCGGCACCGGAGGAGCAGAGGGGGCAACATTTCTGACTTCTCGAAAGAGGAGCGCAGCGGTAGCGGTGGCGAGTGGCAGTGGTGGCGCCGGAAAGGCGAAGAAATTGAAGAAAAGAGCTGAAAAGGGTGGCATTCCGTGGGCTACCCAGAAAGTGGGTGATACTGTTAGCACTGCTTCAGAGAAAGAAGTTCGAAATTTATTCATCGAGCACGGTGCTTCTGGTCGTAACGTGGAGGTGATGGTGCTGGAAGCCGACCACCGGGGTGATTCTCCTCCACCAGGACACCTAACGGTGTATTATCCTCAGATAAAGGCGGGACTGCGTTCTTTCTTCCCGCCTTTCTACTGCGACATTTTCAATTACTGCAATCTATGCCCTAGCCAACTCACCCCTAATTCCTTCACAGCGTTGGCTCTTTTTGTTTTTTGGTGTCTGGTGAGAGGCATCGAATGTACGAGAGATAGGTTTTTTGCTATCTTCGAGTTGAAGCCGTCTCCGGGGGGTCCATTCTACTGTTTCACCCATCGGGATAAGGATGATCGGATCTCCGAGGGCAACATCACCTCCCACAGTTCATGGAAAAACAAGTTTTTCTTCATATGTCCTGCTGAGGGAGAGTAAGACATACCCCTGACTTGGAGGGAGCCCACTTTTCCCAAGAGAGTGATGGATGATACACTGGTGTTCTCTGCGAAGCCTCTAGTGGAGTCGAAGGACTTTATTCGCCTCTATCGGACCGCGGGATTGAGGCACATTCATCATGTAGACAAAATCAAGACTCCCCTGGCTATTCCCGAGAAGCTCTTCGATACCTTTGGTAAGTACTTACATCCCTTACCTTACAGGCGTTTCTTCTATCTTTATCTAACTTGTAACCGTCTTTGTATTGAATGTTCTACGACTGTTCATGGTGGAGAACGAGGATGTGGTAACCAAAAAGGGGAAGTCTACACTAGGAGAGGGTGAAGCCTTCGGTGCTGCGGAGGGTGGGAACAAGCAAGATGGGACTCGTTTAAGGGTTGCCTCAGTCACGTCTCGATCGTCTAGCGGAACTTCCGATACCCCTGAGAAAGCGGGGTTAGGCGTGACTTCCACCGATGCAGGTCCTGCGGGGGTATTTGTCATAGGGGGCGGGGATGATGAGGTTGGGATAGAGGGGATGCCTTTACCACCCCCAGGTGTTATCAGCATACCCTCCTCCTCGGAGTTATCGGGGGATTCTGCGTATGCGTTACTGTCGACTCCTCCCAAAGGTATGTGTTTCTCCATAGCCTTAGATGGTACTGAAACATTATACACATTCTTCTATTTATACGGGAATCTGCTTTAGATAGACGAAGGGATAGCTTTTCTTAGAAAAAATTCTAATTCGCATGAGGTGACGACCTTTTTGGTCTAGAAGGCGGGTCGCTTCCCTCGGACCCCGCCCCTCTTCCCGCTTTTGAGGATACAATGAGTTTACTGGACGAGATTCTGGCTGCGGGTCCCCCGCTTACGGGTGCTCCAGCTCCGAGACCATTCGCGGCCATCCAGTCAGATAGTCCCGTCGTCACTCAGGTACCACTGTCGGGGGGAGTACCTCCAGGGAGGCCTTCGTCGTCTAATGCTCCAGCCTTAGGACGAGAGCCTAGTTCCGAAGACGCCCTGGTGGCTCTCGAGACTGTTACTCGATATCTAACGGCTGCCAATTCCCTACCAGCGGACGGGTGGCAATTCGTCCGAGCTTGTACTAACAACGTGGCTATGCTGGTAAGTTTTTATTTATCTAATTCGTTTAAGATCCTTTGCCGGGATCTTTATTCTTTTGTTTTGCTTTCTTAGGCACCTAAAATGCTTCCTCTTCTGTTACTCGAGGTCGAGAAGTTGCAAAAACTGGCAAGCGCAGCTGAAGAGAGGTCTCGGAAGCTAGAGGCGGAGAACAAGGATCTCCGAGAAAGAATGGGGAAGTACGAAGAGGCGTGGACCATGCTCATGCAGAAAAACCAAAACTTGAGGGGGGAGAATAAGCAGCTCCACTCTTCAGTAAAGGAGATGGAGGCCTCGGGGCTTGTATTGAAAGAAAGGGCGACATCTCTCGAGGAGGAAAAAACTGCTCGGTAGGCAAGGCAAAAGGAGTTAGAGCGGGATCTGTCCCAAGCACTGGGCCAGGTGGATACTCTTAACGAGAGGTTGTCACAGGCCATGGTTCCGGGGAGCATCACCTCCGAGGAGGTGCAGCAAAGGGTGGATGCTGCTGTTAAGCAGGCTCGAGAGGATGCCACTGCTCAAGTGAAGGAACTATACATCAGTAAGAACCAATGATACTTAGCAGGATATGCTATGTGGGGGTTCCTTCAATGCTTCGGGCAGGTGCGCAGTAAGGTGGCTCCCAATTTAGATCCGCGGGTAGTCAATATTGCGGAGATGCAGAGGCCTACTCTGGAGCAAGCCTACGACCTCTTTAAAAAGAGTAGCTCCCAACTTCCTCCCTCCTCCTCTTCCCCGACTCGGGTGCCCTTGGCAGCGGTACTTCCGCGGCCTTCAGTTCACGCCCCTCTCCGAGTGGGGGTCCAGGCTGTTTCCTCCGGCGTTCCTCCTCCTACGAGTGCTCCGGTTCTTCCCTCCACAACTGAGCCAGCCCCCGTCTCCTCGAGTGCTCTACCCCCCAGTCTTAGGGGTTTTTAATTTGTTTTTTCTCTTAAGGACCATTGTACTCGTTATTTTTTTTTATGTGTAATGGTACTTTTATTTTTTGTTTGGAATGAAACTTCTTTTCTGTGTTAATAGTCACGTAACTTTTCAGCATATTATGAATACTTGGTCCCTTTCCTTTAATTGTAGAATGTTAAGACTGAGTTTACAGAAATAAGATAGCATATCACTCTTACTGACCAAACAACTTTCTTAGCATAGCGTGTCCATTTGCAGTGCAAGTTTGGGGAAATATATTTTCCTAAATAGGAGTATCCCCCGACACGCCCTCGTAGCTTTTTATAGTATGCTTTGGGCAGGTCAACTTAATTCGGTTATTCGAGGAAAGGGTCTAAGTATGTATAGGTGCTTTAGAGTTTAGTGAATATTTTCACGTCCTTTCAAAGCATCATTCCAGTAGAATTGTTTATATCCTCGGCACTTTTAATTATGTAGACTTTCGGAAAGCCTTTGATGAGAGAGTAAGAATGAAGTTTCCCAGAGTAACTGCTCTTGGAGATATTCTCCGAGGCCACTGGACCATGTCTTCCCCTCTTCCCACAAGTTTTGTATCGACTCCGCGCAAGTATTTAGAGAATCTTATGATTTTTCACGAGGTATCCAAAACCGGAATCGAACTACAAATAGTGAAGGAAAGAAACTTATCTTTGGTGCGTATCGTTCCATTGCTGTAACACATGCTTTCCCTTTTAGTTGTGGCAATGATCCCACGAACTTGCTTAAGGATTTAATGACCGCGAGAGTAAATTCTCCCTGATTGGCCTCACTTTTGAACGCTCTTGAAGACGAATCTTATGTCGTTCCCACAGACGGCGCCATTTTGTTAACAGGTTTGGAATTACGACCTAATTAACTGAATTATTTATTTGGGTTGGAACGCCTTTGCCCGTGGTTCAAAAACTAAGCGCTATTTAAAAAGAGAGAAAAATGACAAGAACATTCCTTCCTTTTATTCACTATGATCCACTCTTTTTCCGAGTCGATATGTGTATTTCCGAGTCTATACGTGTGTTTTTCCCAAAAAATCGACCTCCCTTTGGTTCCCTTCTTCTTTTGCTTATATAGAGTTTTTAGGGACAGGTGTTGCTATGCATGGGCTTACAGGTGTCGTTATGCATGTGGTGGTGCTTTACACGCGTTACAATGTTTATTTAACCAATAAGATAACGTCTATCTTAAGTGCTGACTGTATCATTTTATCTTCTTCCGAGGGTTTTGGACTTCTTCACGATGAGGGGTAGACTGCCTTCTTTGTCTCCGAGGGCTCATTGTGACTCGAGGGCCAAGTTTGGGTGTTCTCTTAGTGACAGTGGTTCTCCGATAGGGGTGTATTCTGGAGTGAGTGGTCCAGGATATTCTCCGAGAGGGTGTTTATTCATGAGTTGATATCTGAGGGGTTCTTTAGCCTTCGTGGGTAAGTGTTTTCTTTCTCCGAGTGCCCGGAAAGTGTCGTTCTGTAATTCTTACGTTATTGTGAATTTCCGTCCTTTGTGTTGGTCGACTGGGGTAGTGTTCCGAGAGCATTTGTATTGGAAGTGCATAGCAAGGAAGTACTGGGGTAGAGTTCCGAGAGCATTTGTGTTGGGAGTGCATAGTAAGGAAGTGTTTTTGTCAAGTTTCTGTGACTCTGTTGGTCTCCGATAGCTCCAGTGGGCTTGAATAGGTTGGTTCTTTTAACTCATCCTTTCTGAGGGTTCATACTTCTCGGAGAAGCAGAATGAGTGGGGCGGATTGCTTGTCCGATGCTGCGGTAGTTCCGATAGCGGCTAATCTGTGGAATTCTTTCTGACGTGTATTCCGATAGGCGTCAGCCTTGGTTACGGATTCCGCCTGTTGGGCCATTAGGCATGACTTTGCTTCAGTATTTGATTTGCTCCGATGGATACTTGGGGTGTGATACCTGTATCGTGGATGCAGGTCGCATATAATATATCTGGTAATTCCAGTAATTGATTTATTGTCTATTTTAAGCAGGTGAATTTTCATCCTGTTAACAGTTATAATGTTTACGTTTTATTGCTAAAGCGTACAATTTGAGTGCGCTTTTTGCGCTTTACGCTTTGAGAAGAAACCAACGGGCAATTATATATTGATAAGAAAAAAAAATACTCACTAAATCAATGACAAAAACTGAATATAATTATATTTTCGAAGGTAAAAGTCAAAACACTGTTTATTGACAAAAAAGTATGCGATTTTTAAGCATTAGTTAAAGAAAAAAAGCCACGACTCCTCTTTTCACAATAATTTTATTTAGAATATGCATAACATTATGACCAAAAGTGCACTATTATACTTAAAGTATATTTATATAAGAATAATATTACATAATCATATTTTTAGCAACAATTTATTTTTTAATAATACTTTATATCTAAATTCATAAAGCTTACGCTTTGTGCCTGTTAAGAATAGGCTTTTTTTCAAAAGCCTCGTACTCACTCCACGATGCCTTCTAAGCATCACGGAGATCACCGCAGTATCGGCTGACTTAGATGTTCCTCCGATGCTGGATATACGATGTTGTACAAATCTCGCGCGAGCTATCGAGAGATTTAAATAGCCTCGCGAATGCCTCCTAGGGATACGATACTCTCGCACTTACCTTATCAACGGGACCTACTCCATCGTGACTCATAATCCTAAGAAAGATATACTAAGACATCTCGAAGAAACCTCCATAAAAATCTATCATCGTGCATTCACCCATCGGTAACACGACATCGGGACAAAAGGAACGATACACGTCATGATCTTATCTCCTTGAAACGATAAGGCCGCCAACAGAATCGACTCAGCATGCTGGAGACACATGTCCATCCAAGTCCGAAGGCGGTCGCATTCGGAATCTCTGTCAGCTTCCTCGGAGACAGTTGTCTATGCAAGAAACCAACACTCGATATTTACCCCCCCCCCCCCCAAGCCCCAGACATCTGTCTCCAGGAAATACCCCACTTGTATGAGTACTAGCCCCTATAAAAAGGGGACAAAATTCAAAAATAAAGTATATACTTTCAAAAAAGGATAACAATAAGTGGTTGGATTCTCCTCAAACTTGGGCAAGGCGTTATAACCCACCCTCAAAATTCCTAAAAAAATAAACAATTGTTAACAAAATGGCGTCGTCTCTGGAAAAGCCATAGTTTTTCCCCTTTGAGTACGTTTGAAAAGATTTTCTCATCTAAGCCATGAATACTTCTCCTTAGTAACCCTTAGGCTCGCTCGGAACATGTGTATGAAGAACCCTCGGAGCCACAATCCTCTCCTCCAACAGAAAGAGGGGACTTCATAAATATCCCCCGATCTGTGTTTGACCGTCTTGTAGAGGGGGCCACCTGGAGAGGCAGGCAGGAAGCAGCATATCCCCCCGAGGACCCCCCCCCCCTCATGGCCCTATAGGGAATGATATGACTCCGAGGAGTACGAGTCCCGCCCGGGGCCCAACTTCCAGCGGGATCATAGACGCTATGATATCTTCCCTTGGGGATTGCAGCGTAGCAATCTTCCCTTGGGGATTGCGGCGTAGCAATCTTCCCTTGGGGATGTAATGTAGCCTAGCAATCTTCCCGTGTACACAGGAGATATGAACGAAAGAGATCCGCAGGACCACATTCATCAATACATAGCAACTATGGATTTAACGTCGGCGCCTAACTTCGTCATGTGCCGAGTGTTCCGAACCACCCTCGCGGGCAGGGCCCAAGCATAGTTCTCCCAACTGCTCCCCAGTACGATGTCCCACTTTGATCAATTGGCGTGCTTATGTGTGTGACGGTTTGCCTGTAATAGGATATATCTCAAATCTGCTAGTCACCTTTTAACGGTTAAGCAAAAGAACGATGATTCCCTCAAGGACTATATGAAGCGCTTCTCAGACGAAGCCTTAGATGTGACAAATGCCAATCCTTCGATCATAGCGGACATTCTGACCTAAGGACTTAGAACGGGGGATTTCTTCAGATTCCTTATGGGTAACCAAGTTAAGGATATGAATGAACTCATGCACAAGGAAGAGACATATATCATCATGGAAGAAGCTGAAAATTCTAAGATAAAGTCAGAAAATAATGATCAAGAGCACAAGAAGAGGTTTCAGGACAAAGCCAAAGAAGGAAAAGCACCCCCTAGACGAAGGGATGACGGGAGTACGGTGAAACGGCACCTTCAGCCCGCACTGCTACCCCCTTTGACGATAACCCCCGCGGAGGTGCTCAACGTGATAAGGGGAAGTACTGACCTACAATGGCCACATCTTGTTAGAAGACCCTATGAGAAGAAGGATACGGACAAGTTTTGTAAGTATCATAAAGCATACGGGCACGATACGAATGTCTGTGCTACCTTAACGAACGAGATACACCGACTTCTCAGCGTCGGGTATTTGGTGAACTACTTAAAGGAAAATAATCAAGAGGCGCCTAAGTCAAATGTCTAGAAGAAGACTCGATCCGAGGGATCTGCGGAGGAGAGGCAGCCTAGTAAGAAGTGTCGTGAAGATATCTCCCCTCAAGGTTTACCTCCCCTTCCAGAGTCCTACGAGGAAAATCCCCCATCAGGCAGAACGATAAACATGATCGAAGAGGGGGATATCTTTGTATCACCCCCCAGAAAAAAGAAGAAATACTTAAAAGAGGCTCGGCGTGTAGAACAAGGGTCGCTTGTATGTTCAATACAAGGAACCAAGTTGCCTGATATCGCCTTTAGGCCAGACGATTTAAAAGGTATAATATACCCCCCACGAGGATCCGCTAGTCGTCGAAGCCACTATCTTCGGTATTGAAGTCCAGCGCATCCTAATTGATACGGGCAGTTTAGTGGACGTCATCTTCCTACCTACTTACCTAGGAATAGGATTGAGAAAGGAACGCCTGGAAGAGGCCAAAATCCCCCTGGTAGGTTTCTCGGGAGAAGCATGTTGCACTTTGGGAACGATTACCCTGCCCATGTCCTAGGGCGAAGGCGCCATGAGACGAACGGAGCCCACCAAATTCTGGGTAGTGGAGGCATCCCCCCAGACTTCCAATGCCATATGCGAACGACCATCTATACGAATATTCGAGGCCATCGCCTCTACCCTTCACTTGAAGGTAAAGTTCCCCACACCTTCGGGCATAGGGGAAGTTAGGGATGTCGTATGAATGCTATCCCCTCGAAAAACGACGAGGACACCACCACACCCGTCAAAAAAACATAAGATGGACGAAGAATCAAAGGTACAACCGGTTGAGGAATTAAAGATGATCGAGATAGTAGGAGGAGACCCTACAAAGACAGTCAAAGTAGAAAGGGAGATGATTTCGGAGATAGAAGAGGGAATTCCTATGGGCGTATAGGACCACTCAAAGGGCCTCCATGGGAGAAACCCCATATAGCTTGGCCTACGGTAGCGAAGCGGTCATACCCCATTAGTTGTGGTGGAAAGCTGGCGAGTCCGAGAGTACGAGGAGGTAAGCAATAGCTCTAATCTTTCCCTAGCCATGGACCTATTATAGGAAAAGAGGGTCCGCGCGGCCATTCGAATGGAACACTACAAGGCACGCATGGCGCGACACTATTACACTAAGGTGCGAGCTAGAATCTTCCAAGTAGGAGACTTGGTATTGAAAAGAGCAGAAGCCTCCAAGAGCATAGGGAAACTCCAGCCTAAATGGGAGGGACTCTTCAAGATTGCCAAGATTATTGGAGGTTCCACCTACCTACTGGAAAACCACGAAGGAAAAGTGTTCCACAACACTTAGAACGCGTATAACCTAATAAAATACTATGCTTAATGTAAACGTAATCTGTATAAGGTCATCCCCCTTTGCATCTGTACAAAACAATGTTTACAGTAGATGATTCGTATATTATCAAAAGAGGAATAGCCTTACCATTACAAAATTATAGTCTCAAGCAGACTATAGGCAAACTTATCCTACGACGTCATTTATCTACAAACACATAAAAAAAACACAACACATAATATGTATATCGCTAGAAGCTAATACACTCGCTTCCATGTAATTTTACACGCCCAAGCCAAACAAAAAGGGGGGGAGTTCAAAGATCTTCCATTGGGCGTCCTCCTGGATCAACCAGCGTCGCTGCTCCTTGAATAGATCCATCGGCTTGGCCAAATCTACGGAAGGCACAACCAAATCCTCAAAGGTTGGTGCGGACTTCAAAGACAGAACTAAGGGGGTACCCGGGAACCTGGGCACAATGTTTAAACGAGGGATAACAACAGTTACAGGAAACTCAGGAAGAGATCGCACAGCCTCCTCGCACAACTTATATCTTATACGCACCATATACCAGAACTCCTCTCAGAGCATATCTCGAGGATGAAAAGAGTTAGATATATCCATCACCGCTTGAGCCCGGGCCAACACCAAAGCTACCCCATGCCTCCGAGTCACCTCTGTTATCTTCCGGAGCACCACATCCCTTTCCTCAGAAACCACAGAAAGTCCCATCTCGTGCCATAATGTGCCATCTTACTGTCAGCCTCGAGCTCCTCTATCTTTTGCCTGGCTAGCAAGAGTTCCCTCTCCAAATCATCCTTGTGACGATATATCAGCTCTATCTCCAATAAGACTTGGTCCCTCCGGGAGCCCACGGCGTTGATCACCATAAATAGCTATAATGGTAAAAGAGACGAAGAACGAGTAAAGCATCAAAATAAATGTTACTCCCAGAAAATGGAGGAAAGGGAACCATACCTCGCAAAGGTCCTTACAAGCCAGATCCTGCAAGGAGGGCAAGGAAATGGTACTCAACACGGTACAATCCAAATCATTCAACAAACTACTCAAAAAGGTTCGGCAAAAAATCATGTCGGGGTTAATTCCAGAGAACTGCCCTGCCCCTATTGACGCTCCCCCGTGTTCATCTCCCCCAGCCTGAGATCCCCTATCAGGAGGAAGCGGCACATGCTCATCGACCATGTTTACCACGTTCTTCCCAAAGCTAGGAGAATAGTTCACTTTTGGAGCTCCTCCTTCTCCGATAGGCCGAGAACCTACCCCTAGTGAGAGAAACGGACCCAAAGTCACCACCGACTCCCACATTCCCGGAACCCTCCAACAAAGATTATCTACCTCTGTCTCAGGATCCCCTACCATTAAAGAAGATGGATCCCCTACAAATCGTCGAGGAAAGTGATATGGGGCCAACCCCAAACCAGAACACAAGGATCCTCCTCCATCCCCGCTGCTTGGATTTCCCCCAGAGGCACTACTCAGCGAGATTCCATCGGAAGCATTCACGAGAAAGAACTCCATCTCGAACCCTGTATGAAAGAACGAGTACAAGGTAAGTCATAAAGAACAAGCTAAACCAAGTCACAAAACAAGTGAAAATGAGAGGCGTTACGAAAGAAAAAATTGGTATGCAGCGGGCTAGGCGGAAAGTCTTGCGTGGCCGCCCCTTCTTGCAACCCCGCCATAATTAAAGCATCCGATAGTTCCAACAAACCACAGACGTCATAACTTCTCGCGAACAATCGTCTATCCTATAAAACCCTCGTCTCTTGGACGGCTACCTCGGGGATCGGTACAACGTATCCCAACCCAGCAAGTGAGCACCCCCCCCCCCCCCCACGAAGAAGCTAGCCCATCCCAGGGCTTCAAAAAAAACGGTTCTTCCAGTCGTCACGAGAGGTGACGCACATGGTGATGGTCGTAAAAGACCGACGATGATCTCGATACACTAAACTGAAGAACGGAAGCCCGCTAGGGCAAGGCCCTAAAATAAAAATGCTTCCCTCATGATAAGGTGTGAGTGGTAAGTCCACAAGCCCGCTGCAAATAACGTATCCCACCAAATAACGGTAGATATTGGGAGTAAGTTGGCAGGGACATATCTGCCAATACTGGAAAAGTGATTGCAAGAAAGGGTGAAAGAACAGGCGAAGATCACATCGAATCTGATCTGTGTACACTGTCATGTACCCCGCGGGAGGATCATTAGCCCTCTGACTGGCTCGGGGCAACACGATATTGTACCTGTCAAGATTTAATTTATACTCCATGAATAAAGACGCCACAGATTCTAGGGATTCAGTACTCATAGTCGATCCCACTCGACCCCCACCTATCAAAATCCGAGTGTTGATGGTGATAGTATTGAATACCGAGAAACGATCTATTGGGAGGTACACTTCTCTACTCATAAACACCTCCCTTATGTTATGAGTTAATAAAATATCCGCAAGAAGCTGCACCGAGGGCGTAGTAGGAGAAGGACCCCTAAAAATGGAGGACAAGCCGCCCTCCGTTCGCCTAGAACGTGACGTGAAAATGTTGACAGGAGCACGACGCACCATGCGCACAGAAGGGGATCTCCGAAGGGAAGCAAAATCACCTTGGGAATGAGAAGAGCGAGGGGGAGTCATAGTATAATCCAAGCCTACTAAAGGTAAGATTTCTCTTTTATCAGTCTAGTACAATGACGCTAAATGATGAAAATGACAAAAAGCAAAGGGACGGGAATTCCTTTTTAGTGAGAGTGATGCAAAAACATTCGTTTACAAACCAAAATTTGTCTCCACTTGATGAAAATGAGTGTTCAGAAGAGAAGAAATATATAATGAATTTAAGGGGACCCGCCCCCAAGGAAGGGACCATCTGGATCCCGCAGCAATTCTAGCCAATAGCAAGAAGACACGAAAGGGCACGTGTCATTACCCCCTAAAAGTCAAAAGGAATATTCCTTCTCATCATTCTTGCAACTATTGGAAGAAGGCACGCATCTACTATCTCAAATACTCCAAGATAGAGTCAAAAAAATTAAGATTATCCAAGACATTAAAAAAAAAGGAGCTCAAGTTCCAAAGGATATCGAAATACATACAATTCATTCATATTAAGTATATCTCAACATGAATAAATGCGAGCAAAAAGACAAATTTCATTAAAGACAAAAGAACTCGCAAAAGTACAAATTTAAATATCACCATTACATTACATAAAAAATGGAGCAAGATAAATAACAAAAAGAAAGATAGCTCCTAAGAATGAGAGGGTGGGGCGGTTGTAGAAGGGGTGGCTGGAGATGCGCCCGATGGATCTGATATAGGCCCAGTTATCGGAGGTGAAGTCACGGGAGGCACACTACCCCCAATGGGGGGCCTCGGAAGAACGGCGGTAATGGGAACACGGGCGGGAGCAACCGTAGAGGGAGGAAAATGAGAAATGTGCTTCTCGAAGATGGCGAAGGCTTGCTCTAGTGAAGGTCGTTGCATCTCCAAGATGTTTATCTGGCGTGGATCGGCCTCAGGAGCAATCCTCTTCCTCACATGCGTAAAGCATTGAAGAAAACCCCACAATACATGCCCTATCAGATATCCGTGGATCTTTCGAGCATAAATCGCCTGGCACTGACAAGGGGTATCTTCCTGAGTAAACTTGGTGGCATTATCTAGCCTCTGTTGTAATTCCTCGGGATAAATATCCCCAGACGCGGGAGTCTTCGCCAATTCTTTCGTCAAGGTCTCCACCCGGAAAAGGGCTTAAGATAAACTCTACTCTAACTCCTCCTGCCTCGAAACACTCGCAACCCTCTCCTTTTCCAAGAACACCATCCTCTCCTTCAAGGTTATCCCCGAAGCCTCAAGCTCCGATACAGAATTCTGTAGGCGCTTGTTCTCCGCATCTAGTTCAGACATCCGCCGAGTGGCCTTGTTCCAGGCTACTTCATACTTCTCCACTCGCTCCCGTAGAACCTTATTTTCCTCCTCCGTCTTCTGAAATCTTTCTTCAGCCACGACAGCATTCTCTCGAAGCTTACCGACCTCGAGTAAGACAAGGGGAAGCACTTTAGGCGCCTAAGGACAAAACCAAAATATGAAAAAGAAACCTAAGAATGCATCTAAATGATGAACAGAAAGAGAAATTTACCATTAAAGCCATCCAGTTGAGACACGCTTGCAAAAACTGCCAGCCATCCATGGGCAAGGCATTGGTAGAAGCAAAGAAATGGGATATCATCCCGAGAGCCACCTCAACTCCCTCTGTAGCAGGTACTTGGCCAAAAGTGGGAAAGCTAGAAGAAGAAGGTCCCCCACAGACACACATCCCGATAGCGGGACCTGAGTAAGCACGAGGCTATCGGATTGAATAGCCATCAAAGAACCTAAAGTGTTGTGGTTCTCGAAGGACGGAGCCATAGACATCAGCTCCTCCAACAAAAAAGTAGCCCCCTCGAAAACGGGGCCTAAAGGCAGGATATCGGGGACAGGAGGATGAGAATCCCCTCCAAAATTAAATAACTCGCCCCCTGCACACATCCAATGTAAGTGTGAGGACACTACCCCCTAACTCATAAAGCAATGGCAAGGAACCAGGGTTCGAAGGCATACCTAAGTCAAAAGCATCTTCCAACAGTGATGCCCCCTCGACCTCAACCATGGGAGCTTTCCCCTTATCTATTAAAATACCCCTTCATAAGTAAAATATCGGACAAATCTTTTTGAAACCTACTTAAAGAAAGTTCCAGAAGAGACACTTACCTAAGACCCGGGTTGGATTATTAGTGGAGGCCAACGAAATAATGAGAGAGGGAAGACTGGCCGGCGGCGTCGCCCAAAGCAAATCCTATCGAGACAAAGTCGTCGAGGTCGCAGACCGAGTCCTCATCCGATCAACAGTAACCTCTGCGGTCTCGGGAATCTCGACTCCACCCGAGACCAAAGCATTATCTTGGGCCCTAGTGCCATCAGAAATCTCCTGCCAGCCATAAGTATTAGCACCCTCCACCATGAAAGGCTTCAACGCCTCTGCTGCGAGAAGACCAAGGTCAGTTACAACTACGATAAACGTTAAAAAAGGTAGAAGACATATAAAACTTACCAGAAGTAGCGGCGTAACCTAGGGGGATAGCCAAAGGTTTCTCGATCCTATCTAGAGGAGCAGCATACCTCAAGCACGCGGTCTGATAGAGAGCCGCAAACTTAGCCGACTCAACCAACGTTTTCGCTGCGAACACCGGAGAAAAAACTAGAGTATCGTCCATAACCCTCTCAGGGAATTGGGGCTCATTCCAGATATAGGGCATATCCCATTCCCCAATGGTAGGACGAACATAGAAGAACTTGTTCTTCCAAATACTATGCGAGATGAAATTCCCCTCGGAAATGCGGTCATCCTTGCTCCGATGACCTAAACAGTAAAAAGGAGCCCCCCCCCCCCCGGAG
Organism: Linaria vulgaris; assembly: GCA_948329865.1. Classification (NCBI taxonomy): domain Eukaryota; kingdom Viridiplantae; phylum Streptophyta; class Magnoliopsida; order Lamiales; family Plantaginaceae; genus Linaria; species Linaria vulgaris. Next base: position 45,944,403 of record OX415253.1, read on the forward strand.
AGAGTTTCAATTCGAAAATGGCAAAGAACTTCTCATTCGTGCACTCTATCCCCCTAATCAAACACCATAAGAAAAACAACGCTAGAGCCGTAAAGGAATTCGGGGTGAGCTGACTTGGGCACACATTGCAGAACTTGAATATTTCACAATAGAAGGGGGAAAAGGAACGCAACCCCGCCCTTACCTGAGAATAATTGACGTAGCAGAAGCTTATAGGAAAGATTGGAACGACACACGAAAATCAAAAGCTTGTTGATTCATGAAGAATACCAAGAAATTGATGCAAAAGAAAGAAACTCTCAAAAACTTTATTCAATAATCAACTGAATGTCTTCTTAGGGTTTACATAGAATATATACCCTAAAAGCATAATTAAAAATAGGAAAAAATGATTTTTTTTCAAAAAAGGAAAAAATCAAAATAAAAGTATAAACTAAAATTGCTACTCATAAGGAACACGCTCCATCAAGGGGAATACAATTCCGAGTTCTAGAAATAAAGATATAACTGAAACGAAATTTATTAAAAACGACAAAAACGACCTTTTAGAGGCCTAAACGATGGAATTTGGCTAAAATCCGCTCCCTTAATGATCTTTAGATGATTACTACTGTTCGTTGGCCCGTTTCGAATGCAATTGGGCTAATCGCACGTCAAAAACAGACCAAGCCAAAATCAGTCTCTCATCTTGGGATGATTCCGTTTCACCATAAACTCCAACGCCTTCTCGACTGCATCAATCCCGTCGGGGCGGGAAAAATTCGTCCTCGAATTTGGCACAGGCAGATCCCCATCATCATCATCATCAGAATTATCACCCTGAAACGGCACAAAGTGTTTGACATTAAACACATCAGAAGTACGAATATGACTAGGCAGCTTCAACCGATAAGCATTGGGATTGATCTTCTCAACAATCTCTACTGGACCAAGATTCTTTGCCGAGAGTTTGTTATACTCATGTGCTGGAATACGATCCCGAGTCATCACTGCCCATACAAAGTCACCCACCTCAAACTCAACAAGGCAGCAGCTTGCAAGTGGTCATGAGTCTGTGAGTGCACCTGCTGCAACTGTTGGATAAAATCCTCCGCCTTGCCATGCATCTTGACTGAGGCAGTCATCGGAACTAAATCAAGGGACCCCTAGGAACGAGGCCATACACCACTTGAAAAGGACTGAACCCAGAACTGCGGTTGACATCGTGATTATGAGCAAACTCAGCTTGGCACAGTTTCTGATCCCAAGACTTAAGATTATCACCCACAAGGTAACGCAACAGATCACCCAAAGAACGATTCACAACCTCGGTTTGGCCATCTGTTTGTGGATGATAAGCACTACTAAAATCCAGTCGTGTATTCACCATGAGCCACAAGCTACGCCAGAAGTGACTAAGAAAGCGAGTGTCCCGATCAGACACAATTGACGTGGGCAGCCCATGCAAACGATAAACCTCACGGTAGTACAGCAAGGCAACATTAAAAGCATCAGTAGTCTTCTTGCAAGGGATAAAGTGCACCATCTTTGAGAAACGATCCATCACCACATAAATAGAATCAAATCCACGATGAGTTCATGGTAACCCAACAACAAAATCCATGCTCACATCTTTCCACGGCTGTGTCGGAATAGGCAGTGGCATGTACAACCCAGCATTCGTAGCTTTACCCTTAGATAACTAACAAACCCGACAACGCTCCACAAACTTACCCACGTTCTTACGCAAAAATGGCCAAAAATATGAAGCTGTCGCGAGCTGGAGGGTCCTATCACGACCCACATGACCTTCATTATGCAACTCCTGAATAATTTTCACGCGTAAACTACCCTCTAGGATGCACAACTGAGTACCCTGAAACAGAAAACCATCCACCCATGCAAACTCTGATTGTACCCCACTCTGCATATCCCGAGTCACGCCCGAAAAGTATGGATCAACAGGGTACAAGTTACGCAGGCTGTCAAATCCCAGAACCTCGACGCACATCTCCAAGAGCATGTTATGACGCCTACTCAACGCATCTGCAATCTTGTTCAAAGCACCAGCCTTATGCTTTATCACGAAAGTGAACTGCTGCAAGTAAGCAATCCATGAAGCATGTCAAGCAGACACTTTATCCTGAGTGCCAAGGTGTTTAAGGGCGTCATGATCAGTATATAAGATGAACTCCTTGTGAAAAAGGTAGTGACGCCAGTGTCGTATAGACTGAACAATCGCATAGAATTCCACATCATAAGTGCTAGCTATATCGAGACTTGGAACCTGACAACTTTTCACTAAAAAAGGCCACGGGGCGATTACCCTAACTCAACACACCACCAATACCAACCTTTGATGCATCACAGTGTAACTCAAACGGGCGATTGAAATCAGGTAAGACCAACACGGGAGGAGTGGTCAATTTCTCCTTGATTAACTGGAAAGACATATCAGCCTCGTCGGTCCACTGAAACTTACTACCCTTCATGCAATCCGTGGTTGGCGCCATGATGCTACTAAAGTGAGGGATAAAACGACGATAAAAAGACGCCAAACCATGAAAACTTCTAACCTCAGTGATAGTTGTGGGCCGAGGCCACGAGCTTATTGCCTCCACTTTAGATGTATCAACTGCTAACCCATCCTTCGAGACCACATATCCCAAAAACACTACACTATCAGTGAGAAACGAGCACTTCTTCACTGCATCATAAAACTCATCCCTACGAAGCACGTTAAGAACTTCTCGAAGGTGCTGAACATGATCAAGATCGTTAGCACTATAAATCAGAATATCATCGAAATAAACTACAACGAATTTACCGATGAAGGGACGAAGGGTCTGATTCATGACGCGCATGAATGTGCTTGGTGCATTTGAGAGACCAAAAGGCATAACCAGCCACTCATATAACCCCTCCCTAGTCTTAAACGTTGTCTTCCATTCGTCACCTTACCTGATTCAGATCTGATGGTACCCACTCTTCAAATCCAGTTTTCTAAACACACAGTGATCCAATAGATCATCCAGCCGGGGAATAGGAAAGTGATAACGTACAGTAATTTTGTTAACCGCTCTACTATCCACGCACATACGCCATGTCCCATCTTTCTTTGGAGTTAGAAGGGCAGGAACAGCACAAGGACTCAAGCTCTCCCTCACGTGCCCCTTAGCCAAAAGGTCCTTCACTTGCCTACACAACTCCTCATGTTCTGTAGGACTCATCCGATAATGTGCACGATTAGGTAAAGCTGCACCAGGCACCAAGTCGATTTGGTGTTGAATATCACACAAAGGTGGTAATCTTTCCGGCAACTCGTCTAGGAAAACATCACAAAACTCATGTAACAAAGGTTGAACTGCCAACGGGACTTCGTGATCATCTTCCACCCGTTTGCCCACCATCACATACACAATCCCCGACTCTTCCATCGATGCCTCAAACCTCTTTCTGGTCAAGAAGTTGGTACCCTTCCCGCTTGACTGTGGGCCTTTATCAGGCAGCAGCACAATCCTCTTTCCGCTAAACAGAAAGCTATGAGTATTCGCGAACCCATCATGAACTGATCGCCTATCAAACTGCCATAGCCTACCTAACAGTAGGTGGCATGCATCCATCTCTACTACATCACACAAAACCTAATCCTTGTACGTAGGTCCAATCGAAAAATTGATCCGAGCACGTTTGGATACCTCGACATCGTTCCCTCTCTTCAACCATGCTAATTTATAAGGTTTAGGATGCTTCTCAGTCTGTAAACACAGCTTCTTAATAACCTCCTCAGCCACTACATTCTCACAACTGCCAGAATCAATAACCATTCGACATACCTTTCCCTCTACCGTGCATGTTGACTGGAATATGTCAGTCTTGTTTTACGTAGGAGTAATGAGGATGCGCCTTACCACTAAAGCTTGTCCAACATCCCCATTAACAAATTCCTCATCATATATTGCCTCTTCTTCGAATTCCTCATCAAAAACAGGCGGGCCATCATACTCACCATTAGTCTCATCAACAAATAGTCCTCTACGCGGATTCTTAGGACACTCAGATTGCCTATGACCCGTAACTCCACAACCAAAACAACGAATACCAGTCCTAGGGCGTGCTGGTTGTTGGATAGGGCCCGTTTTTGGTAGCCCCGATTGCACAGTGTTACCGGGACGTGTGATCTGTTGCGAGCTACCCGATGAGTTCCCAATACTGAGAGGGTTCATGACTCTCCACGACTGTTGCTTCTCAATATGCACTGTTCACTGGTGTGCCTCAGAGACAGAGACTGGATCAAACATATTCAGCGTATCCTGAATCTGTGGACGAAGACCACTCACATAACCTGACACCAATTGATCCTCCGTTTCCATCAAGTCGTTCCTAGTAATTAGCAAGTGGAACTCAGTGGTATAGTCACTCACAGACTTCCCCCTTTGACGCAAATTCTGCAACTGCTGATACATAGTACGCACATAATTGTAGGGTAAAAACTGTTTCTTCATATGTTTCTTCAGTTTATCCCAAGACACAAGTTTAGGTTTCCCCTGTCGAGACCTCGTCACCTTAACTTGTTGCCACCATGCCACTGCTCTCCCCCGAAATCTAGTTGCAACGAAAGAAACATGTTTGTCATCTGGAACATCTTCAAATTATGCAACTGCTGATACATAGTACGCACATAATTGTAGGGTAAAAACTGTTTCTTCATATGTTTCTTCAGTTTATCCCAAGACACAAGTTTAGGTTTCCCCTGTCGAGACCTCGTCACCTTAACTTGTTGCCACCATGCCGCTGCTCTCCCCCGAAACCTAGTTGCAAAGAGAGAAACACGTTTTTCATTTGGAACATCTTTAAAGTCCAAAACCTCTTCAACTGCAGTTACCCAATCCAAGAATTCTTCTGGGTTCAACCCTCCCTGAAATTCTGGTATGTCCACCTTAAACTCTGATTCCCAACGTGGATTGTACTCTTGGACACATTGTCTCCGAGCAAAAGGATTCTCTTGCTCCAAATCCTCGAACGATTGGTCTTCAGGTCTTGGTGCTGGAGCAGCCTGTTGTTGTGCAACCATGGCTGCCATCTGTTGCGTCAACAATTCAACTTGCTGACATAACTGTGTGAATTCCTCACGTCTATCTTCTTCCTGACGTTTTTCTGGGCGGCATAGTGAGGAACGAACCTGGGACTGATGCCAACTAACGTAGCGAAAGCTTATAGAAAATATTGGAACGACACACGAAAATCAAAAGCTTGTTGATTCACGAAGAATACCACGAAATTGATGCAAAAGAGAGAAACTCTCAAAAAAATTATTCAATAATCAACTGAATGTCTTCTTAGTGTTTACATAGAATATATACCCTAAAAGCATAGTTAAAAATAGGGAAAAAAACGTTTTTTTTTTTCAAAAAAGGAAAAAATCGAAATAAAAGCATAAATTAAAAGTGCTACTCATAAGGAACACGCTCCAACAAGAGGAATGCAAGTCCGTGTTCTAGAAATAAAGATATAATTGAAACGAATATTACTAAAAACGGTAAAAATGGTCTTTTCGAGGCCTAAACGATGAAAATTACTGTTCGTTGTCCCGTTTCAAATGCAATTGGACTAATCGCACGTCAAAAACGGACCGAGCCAAAATCAGCCTCTCATCTTGGGATGATCCCGACTCACCATAAACTCCAACGCCTTCTCGACTGCATCAATAATACACCGTAAAATGGTTGGCAGGAGGAGCGTTACCCCTTTGATCGGTCGTCGGAATTACCACCGACACATTCCGACATGATACCCAGTACTCAATACATAACTTCGTCACCTCCTCATAGGTAGCAGTACTAGCGGTGACCTCCACCTTCTGGATATTTCGAGGAACCTCACCCTTGTCGGACTACTTCTTAGACTTTATTGCTTTCTTCGTATTCCCACTGCCACCCGCCTACGTCACCGCAGCGGCACTCCGTTTCGGAGAAACCAGAGCAGAAACTCATGTCACCACAGGGGGATCAGAAGCGGGCGAGAAAGTGACGGCGCCTGAAACTGAAGCTGTGGATACCAAGTCGGTGGTGGAAAGCGAAGTCATTGATGAAAAGTTGAAAACTTAGAAGAAACAAGAAATCGCAGAAAGAGAGTAAGGTTGCTTAGAGAGAAGAGAGCGCTAGGAAATTTGCAAAGTGTGGAGAAGAATTTGGGAGAAGAGGGTATTTATAACCCTAAGAATTAGCGGGTATTAATTACCCACTAATCCCCCTCTTTTACGCCCCACGACGCCACGTCCACGGACCACCAAACGTGACTTAAATGCTTGCTCCCCATTAATAACATCCTCCATAATGGCGCAGAATCCGAAGAGATTCGGACCGTTAAGCCCCCACGATGAAGGGACGTGACTATCCGTTACACACCACTCTCAAGACTCAAGAGACACGGCTTTAATAATAAATGCCACGTCAAAAAAAAAGGAAAAAAAAAATAAATTCTACAGGTATAGTGGGAAAACAACCAGCCCTATCGAAAAAACAACGATAGCTTGCCCGACACTACCTCCGAGCAGTGCACCTCCTTTCAAATTCCTATTGCCTCTCCCAAAAGAGAGAGAGAGAGAGAGCAATAGGAATTGGAGGGGGGGGGGACTATTGTTAACAAATAGGCTTTTTTCAAAAGCCTTGTACTCACTCCACGATGGTCTCACCTTACATGTTCATTTTTTAAAACACTGATTGCGAGACAGGAAATTGAAAAGAATTTAACCGATGAGTGTTTACGTATAGACCCTGAGTTTTAGAATGATTAAGCGTCCTAGCTCTTTGAAAATCTGAGCTGCACGAATACGTATACGACAATACGAGCTGAATATAGTCGTCAAAGAACATCGTGGAACAATTTCGTTTGATTTTTGTATCAATAGGATGAGTCAATATAAATAATAAAACGTACTAAAGTGATATTGATTATGCATATACAATTAATTTAAGATACAAATAATGTATGTAGACATTCATTAAAAGATGTCCATGCAACACTGCAACAAAAAAGCATTCAAATGTTATTGAATACATAGTATAGAATGATTTCTTTGAAGCCCTTTTGCAATATAGTTGTAACTTGTAAATTATAGCGACCTTCCGTCAAATTCATTGGTCTAATCCCTAAAATCTGGAGACGGATATATTTTTCTAATGTCGGTAAGTAATTTATAATTAGTCTTCGATTGATTTCATTGAAGTTATAATACTTTCAGTTTAACTTCTACTTTGAACAAATTTTTGGCTCAAACTATCTTTCTATAAGAGATGGCGCATCCGATTTTTTATCTTAGGGTTGAGGGGTTCGACATATAATATTGATCAATACATACATAAATTATTCTTAAATCTCAAAACTATAGTTTAAGGGACAGAATATAACTTCTAAAACTTGAATTAAAAGTAAGATAATTCTTTTATTCTCTCGCCTTACGCGCCTATCATTGATATAGCAGTGATTATTGAATTTGAACGTAACTATGGCTCCTTCATTTGTGGAAGTTTCAGTTTAGAAACTGTTGCTGCAAATAGGGGTCTTCAGTTCTACCATAAGAAACAATATGCAATGGACAAAAAAAAAAGGCAGTTCGGTGCACGAAAGCATTCTCGCAATGCGAGGGTCCAGGGAAGGGTCATAACCATAAGGGTGTATAAGGGGCAAGCCTTTCTTGTCAAATTTGACAAGAGGCCGCTCCCAAGACTTGAACACGTGACCTCTCAGTCGCATAGCAACACCTTTATCGGTGTGCCAAGGCTCACATTCTAAACAATATGCAATAGACATCCACCAAAATTCCAGGGATTATGTCGGCAAATTTTGACCACAAAAATATAGCATAGACAGCGCGAATCCTGCATCACTAAGCGACTGTTAGATATTACTTAGTCAAGCATATACATAACCTTTCACGAATTTCCCAGTTTCGGCTTAACAAGAAGAGTTAAGGTGAAGAAATGAGGATATTCGCCAACACAGGCATATATACTATGGATCGAGGAAGGCATATATACTATGGATCGAGGAGAAGACGCGAGAAAATTGTTTATTATGGTTATGTCATATTAGAGGAAAAGGGAATTTCAATTTGACGACAGCTAGAGAAAAACTTGTATAAAGGTCTTATGGAACAATGCAATCACAACTTAATGAAAGACATTATGCTCAACTAAAATTAGTGGGAAAAAGAAAATTATGTCTTTGACCCAACATTATCCTCGCTTAAATTGATATAGCCTACCTACGTTTGAAATTAAAGAATTGGTTATTTCTTTCGTCTGTTATACCAAAATTAGTTCTCCCACGCGGGTTTCATTTTCAACACCTGAGAGGGGAATCAGAGTAATTTGATGTGTCTAAAAGTGGAACTGTAACTCACATTAATCAAAAATAGTCTTATTGACTTGCATCAGTAAACCTAACTGGCTTCATTAATATAAGAAACTATGCTGTCACCATTTTGGCCTTTAAGACTCTCCAAAAGGGCAAGATAATCATGATTGTATTCTTTCAAATATACAGTTGCTAAATATAGAAAATATCTACCTATATTTTATTAATCAGTTAAACTGTTATACCCGTCAGCACCTGAGAAATGCAGCTAAACACATGCAAGAACATGCATAAAAAGCTGATTTCAGAGTAGTTCACATTTTCTAATTCTATATATTCGTGTGTTTGACGTGTGTCCTCTGTTTTGATTTCGTGTTACTTCCCATGTCTTATAAACAAGAAAGTAAAATAACCCAACAGACAGATATAGTAACCGCACTACGTGGGAGATGTCAAATCCTGTATGCTGCAAGGAGAAGTTGGTTTTAGTTTACTGGAAACCTAGGACAACAGGTTAGAATGTAAGAAACAAGAAACAGAGAATGGAAAACTTGAATAAGTTGACATGCCAACTATTTCATAACTTGTACCACAGATAAAATATGAAAGTTGATGTATCATCCAGAAACACATATTATAACATGGCCACAAGACAATATTGGACTTTAGGAAAATGTCAGAAATCCTCACATGCCTAAATGAGATATTTAAGGTGGCATCATCTCTCAACCCATTTTCAGCTAAAACAATTGGAGGTATGCATCCTAAATTAATTCAAGGGGCAAGTTGACGATAAAAGTATAATTTTTGGTCCGTTATTCAGGGACCAATAACGACGCAACATTCAGAAAAAAGAAAGAAAACAAGATACCTTTTGGTGTAAAGTAGAGGGTGTCTCTTTCAGATTGATCAATCATTTTCCACGTCAGTAAAGTGCGAGTCGGCCTGACATCATTGCACAAGTCACCTGCATGACTGGTTAGCTTTTGAAACACAGGAGGCATTTCAGGAACAGGAATGATCTCTTTCAACAACCAACATCATCATACCTTTAACTAACTACAACATAAAATAGGCGATGGAAAGAGCTCGACGTGGAACCTTAGAGAACCAAATATGTCAAACTATGGAAAATGGTGAACGAACAAACAGGTTTTGAACAAGTGGCATAATGGACCAGAAAGAAGATGACCCACAACAGGAACTGAGCATATGAAAAGGTATTATACCTTTTGTTTCCTGCTTCCAGAAGATGAGGACCATCCAAATACCAACACCATATTTCGAAGCATACTAGCCAGCCTTGCCAAAGTCATCAGTAGAACTACAGATTATTTATGCTCAAAAAAATTAACGTTGGCAGATTGCCAAAACAGAATATAATTATTTCAGACACAGAAGCATGAACCGAACTAAAGCAATTAAGGAATAACAAGCACATTTATAGGACTAGTCAGATTGATAGGATGTCTAAGGGTAAATATTCATGTAGATCTCGAACGGCCTTCAGTCAAGAAAAGAATAATTATCCCGGAAAAAATATCACGAAGCAAGGAACTCGTAGATGTTATGATAAACACGCTGGTCATAAAGTCTTACTTGCTGGACATCAACCAAAAATTTAGGAATTCTGTCTGATGATTGACCTCAAAATATAACATGTATTGGGCAAATCCTGCATTAGTGGCCAGGAAAGCACAATACCTCTCCAGGACTTCCCAGGTTTTCAGCTCAAGAAAAATAACAGCCATAACAGAAGAGCTCGATAAACTTTTAAATCATGAGAATTTATTAATTTGATATTATGAGTCATTCGTTCCAATAATGAAATGCCGCCTATTGAATCCAAGCTGACTAAATGAAGTGAAGAGCTTGATAGGATTTTTGATATGTTTGGTAAAACAGAAATAAAAACAGGACTGTTGTGAGACCTATCTCACTGTATGATCATGAATTTACATTATTAAGTAACGACACTCAAAAGATGCATGTGCTTGAGATAAGCATATTACGTTGGACAAGCAGGAGAAAATGAGAGAAATAAAGATATTTGCTCTAAGATAGACATAGCGCTAGTACGACGAGCAGATGGACCAGTACGACGTGTTGAATGCCTAGATTTAGGGAAGACATTTAGAAAGCAGGGACACCGGAAAAAAAAAATGGATGGGAATCACACAGAACAAATATAGTCACTCAAGACTTAAATAAAAATGCCCCACTCAACCAAAATGAATAAAGAGAGAACCTCACGTGCAGCCCGTGACGCAGATCTCATTTTAGTTCATATAGTCTGCCCGAATTAGCTGGAATAAAAAATTTGGTTCTTTATTTGTTTGCTTTACGTATATTTCTTCCTTGATAGGTACTTTTAGTTTTTCACACCTGAAAGGGCATTAAAGTAACATGATATCTTTGAAAATGTCATTGTAACCCGATTAATTGAATTCGATCTTACACAAGTACAAAAGGGTTCATTATATTCTTAGGGACTTCCATCGAGAAGCTAAGGCGCACCCAAAGGTAGCTGGTATGGGTTTCCTCGTCATCAAAAATAAAATAAAAAAATCAATAAGCTAACTGACTTCATTTATCTAAGAAGGGCCAGACAACAATAAAATATTACTTCAAATATACAGTTGCTAAATATGGGAGCATCTATCTCTGTTTTTATTCATACAGTAGACTTATTATACTTGTTGCACCTGATTAGCGCAGCTAATGACAAGCACACTTGCGTAGTAAGGCTGCTGTCCAATCTTTCAATCACATATTCTAGTACTGTGACTGTGTGTGTTTGATGTGTGTCCTCTATTTTTAATTTTCATGCTACTCCCATTGCTCAGAAAATTGCCACCAGGTTCGATAGATTCATTAGTAAAAGGAAAGACAGATACAGAGGTGTGACATGCAGCCGATATCTAATCTTAAACGGCATTGAAAGAAGTTGGTTCATAGTTTACTGGAACCTAGGACAAAGACCTATAATGTGAGAAACAACAAAGAAAGTATGGAGATCTTTGAATAAGTTGAAATCTACCCTTTTTTGATATCTCATACCAAAGAAAATATGTGAATGCTGGTGTATCACCCACAATCACATATTCTAACATGGCCACAAGACTATTGGGCTTCGGGGAAATGTCATAAATTTCATATGCAAAAAGCCTTAACTCGAGTGAAGAAAAGAAATGGGATTCTCTATCAAGCATATTTAAACTGAGGTAATCGACTTATGCACCATAATTTTTCATGTATCAATTCAAGGGACAAGTCAGTGGAATAAAAAATATTGATCTGGCATCCAGGGACCAGATACGACATTACTTTTGAGAAAAGAAAGGGAAATTGGGATACCTTTTGGTATAAACTTCGGGTGTCTCTTTCCGATTGATGGATTAATTTCCACGTCTGTGTTGCACATGTCGACCTGACATCATGCACAAGTCACCCACATAACTGACGCTTTTGAAACTCAGGAGGCATTTCAGGAATAGGAATGATCTCTTTCAACAACCAATGTCATAGCTTTTAACTAACAAAAATAACATAGTAGCAGCATAAACGATGTTCTATTATGTATGAGGATATGCTAAAATAGGTGATGAAAGAGCGTAACGTGGAACTTCAGAGACCAGAACTGCAAGATTTTGCTTCAGTTATGTAAAAGAAAAAAAGAATCTATAAACAAGCATCAGACAAAATGGCTTAATGTACCAGAAAGAAGATGTCCCACAAGTGGAAATTCGTGTGTGGAAAGATTGTCATACGTTCCACTTTCTGCAATCGTAAGTTGAATAAAAAACCGTTATAAAAATACAACATCTGGAAGTATATCAGCCAGCCTTGCAAAATCTTCACTATAAAAGTAGGTTTTAATATACTAAAGACTTCGGTCGATTGGCTAAACAGACACAAACATTTCATGAGCAATATGAGCAACAACATTTATATGACTGGTCAGCAGGATGTCAAATGGTAAAGGTAAACATCCGTGTTGATCCCAAATATGCCATGCTTAGAAACAAAGGTATCCCTCTATATATTGAAAATAACCCAACTAATGCAAAATAATCAACAAAATGAAACCTTGAGTTCTGTAAGATCACCAGGGTTTAGCATCAACAAAGGATTGCCATTGAACATGCAAAATCCATATCACTCAGAGGAAATGAGGTAGTGATTGAATGATCTACATGCCCAAGAAAAGGCCTGCCATGCCTGTGATGCCCTTCGATCAAAAGAACTAACACATATCATGAAATAGAATCATGAAAAAGCAAGGAACTTGTAGATATAAAACTAATTATCAGTGCAGAAAACTGTGATGTGGAACAACCTTAGTGATCATCAATAATTTATAAATATATATATATATATGCTTCTTATTAACAGGATAGTTTTGCATTTTCAGCCCCCAAAAGAATAGTTCCATTAATGAGTAAAGCATTTCCCAGAAAACAAGAGAATCTAGCTTACAATATTAAGAGATGTCAAGGGAAACAGTTTGAGGTAGTCCACCTATATGTTCTTTACTATACAAGAGGCACAAATGCTAAATTGCCAAGTATGTCTCAATTCACTTACTGAGAGAGCTGAAGCTATTATCTTTGAAACATTCCATAGATGGATGGAATTAAGTCCGGGCATATGTATTAGTTGTGAAGCCTCTAACTACAAGAATGACCATTCTAGTTTATGGTCATGCTGAGATGAAAATATAATACAAAAATCAATATGCAGAGGGAAGCTAAATGAAGGATTCTACTACTATGCTTATAGAGATCTTTCAAATCCCAGTACGAAAACAATGCCAAATGCCTCAGATAAAATCCTGAGACACAGGCTTTTACATTAATATTATTGGCCCCCCAGTTAGAATGTCCTGAGCAACTATAGGCGTTTCTGCCATGATATGAAGGAAAACGGAATGACATATAACAGGTGCATATAGTTCAATGAAAACATACATACTACATACCACATCAAAGTGTTAGTATTAGTAAGATATATTTACGGCATAATATCATAATTAAAATATATTGCAACAAAAAATAACCCTGCAGTTGCTGTTAGCAGGCACAATAATCATGACCATTCTAGAAAAGTGAAGCCTCAATCCTCACCCCTAGAGTTAGATTTATTATCAACTATTGCATTGTCGCAACAAAATTAATAATTTTGCAGGTTTAAACTATATTCTACCTCCACATTCTGTGTCTTTCCTTTAGATCGGGTAGCAAAACTGAAACCAATTACTTGGGAACACACCTCAAGTGAGGCGACATAAAGTAAGACAACCAGCAAGCGTAAACATCTTGAATGCAAAGCACAAAATCCATATTAATCTTTTAAATAAGCAAATGTCGTTAAAGGTTTAAAAGCTCTTTAATTAGATTCACTACTTAACAACTGACAATATGGCTCCTAAAACTGGAGAAGGAGAAGTACAACATAGTTCCGAGACAGACTGAATAAAACTTAGACAATGGAAAAAAAGACTGACGAACTGAACCTCCACCTTCACTTGATTGCACACCACTACCGCCTAAACAGCTACCGGCAGAGCTGCTCAACTGCAGTAACAATCTGTGCAGGTTGAACCACAGTCCATTCTTCCAATGTTCCAGCATAAGGAGTAGGAACATCTTGCGACGAGAGACAAATAATTGGCGCGTCCAAATAATCATGGAAATTTTCATTAATTGCGGCTGTAAGGCTGGCCCCAATACCACCTGTTCGCATGCACTCCTCAACAATAAGCACCCGGTGTGTTTTCTTCACCGAATTTCCAATGGTATGAAGATCAAAGGGCTTCAAAGACCTAATATCAATCACCTCGGGGTCAAAACCTTTGTTAACTAGAGTCTTGGCAGCTTGCATGACATGGTATCTCATCCGGGAGTACGTTAAAATTGTAACGTGCTCCCCAGGCCTCACCATCTCCGCCTCTTCCAATGACAATACATATTCCTCATCGGGAATTCTCTCCTTGAGGTTGTAAAGAAGAACATGCTCAAAAAGAACTACAGGGTTTTCACTACGAATGGCAGCCTTCATCAGACCCTTGGCGTTGTATGGGGTTGAACAGGCAACCATTTGTATTCCTGGAATCGACTGAAAATAGGACTCGAGTCTCTGGGAATGCTCTGCCCCGAGTTGGCGCCCCACACCTCCTGGCCCTCGGATCACGGTTGGAATTGTGAACTGCCCACCTGAGGTGTAGTGTAACATGCCACAGTTATCAGATATCTGGTTGAAGGCCAGTAGAAGAAATCCCATGTTCATGCCCTCCACAATTGGTCTTAGACCTGTCATGGCTGCCCCAACAGCCATGCCTGTGAAAGAATTCTCAGCAATAGGTGTATCAAGCACCCTCAGGTCTCCATATTTATCAGCAAGGCCCTTGGTCACTTTGTACGACCCGCCATAGTGGCCCACATCTTCACCCATGACACAAACTCGAGGATCTCTCTCCATTTCTTCCTCTAGTCCTTCTCTAAGTGCTTCAAACAGTAACAGCTCCTGCCTAAACAAATCAAACAGGTCACCTATTAGTTTTTAAGATCCAAACAGAAAATATTATGTAAAGGGAAACATAATTTTTGAAATAGACAGCAAGACAAATTTTCGAGGCTGTATATCTATTCAATAAAGAGCTCATTCTTCCTCGTTCAATGTTTTAAACAGATTATGCTGAGTCAGCACAGAATTAACAAGGAACTTCAGACAAAATCCATGGAACTCAGTTTCATCTTAGTGCAAGCTGGACCTAAATTCCTAAATATTTGTTATATAATCCAAAGCTAGGCCACAACACATTTCCCTTTGCAAGAAACTTCATTAGATGAGAGAATCGTCTTTGCAAAACCAAATCACAGTAAACACCTTAAAGAAGCAACGTCTAGCTCAACGTTAGACACTAAAAGAGGATGACTTGTAACTGAACTACAACTTACAGATGTGAGCTTTTTAACGAGCAAAAATACGCAAATAATCACCGAATGAGTTGAACTATGGAAGACCACAATGGCCGCTATAACTAACTTGGACAAGTTTTCAGGTGGTTCCACATAGCATCTTAGGGGTTTGAAGCCCTTCCCCTGGTTATCGGGGAATAGCTATCCTATTTTGGAAGAGATACAAAGCGCACAACAAAATAAGCTCAGCTAAAAAATTCATAATTTTACCCTGGTTTAGAAGCTGCTGAGGTAGCACTGTCAGCTTGTGCCTGAAAAACCAAATACAAGGAGAAATTTTATAAGGTCATGCATATAGTCGGATAAATAAACACGATCCACCATCCAGAGGAACTAAGTTTTACTTAATCGAAGATGGTAAAAGGAACACTACACTGACCACAACGGCTTTGGCAACGACAGTTCCTGCCCTGCCAGTTCCACGAATCAAGCCTGAAATTGACCTCGTCTCGGATTTAATCACTGAATAAACCACCAGCAAGAATCAACACAAAAACACAATGCAGCTGACAGATTCCAACAAACACGAGTCGCATTCCTCAATCAATGAAAACCTAATCGCTCTAATTTGATCAATCAAAATATAATCGATCTTTCGACATTCAGCAGCGTGTAAACGAATATAGCGAGAAAGAGAAAGAGATTAAACCTGGAAGAGATTGACGCGAAAAAGCAGGAGAAGATTTGGTTGAGTGATCGGAAAATGCAACCGAAGCTGTGGCCACTCCGACTGATTGCAACATCGCCTCCATTGAAATACAATCCAATCCTCTGTTTGCAACAAGTTTTACGAGATGTGAGAGAGAGTAGTACGTATATATATATATATATATATATATATATATAGAGAGAGAGAGAGAGAGAGAGAGAGAGAGAGAGAGAGAGAGAGAGAGGCGGAGATTCAAATGCAAATGAGAAAGTGGCGATTATACCCAAGTGTTAGTGTCTGTTGCCTACCAGTTTGCCAACAAACTTTTACCATCATTAATTATTTTATTTAGGAAGAATTACACAAAATACCCCTCAATTATGGGATAATTACGCAAACCACCCCTCATGTTTGGAAAATTACACAAACTACTCTTATAGTCGGAAGAATTAAAATAATTAGGAAAACCTTCGATTTCAAATTATAGCAGAGACTAAAACCCGCAGATATTTTATTTTTTTCTTTGAGGATATTACTTGTTTTTTGTGTCGTTTTGAACGAGATAAATAAGGTTTAATGCAATAATTTTGATTTAATTTTAATTTTCTTTGTGCAATAAATGAAGATCATGAATTTACATTTAATAAAATATAAAAACAATTATGCAAAAATCGACCATAAGGGTAGTTTGTGTAATTTCCCAAACATGAGGGGTGATTTATGTAATTATCTCATAGTTGAGGAGTAGTTTGTGTAATTCTTCTTTTTATGTATTTATATATTATTAGCCATTTATTATGTTTCTTTTGGGATTTACAAATAGTTTGAATTACATGATTAGGGACAATATTACATATGTCAATAGGCGGGGGGGGGGGGGGGGGGGGTGGGGGGGTTTGTTAAAAAAACATTAATTGTAATTCTGATTGTTCGAGGTGAGCTATACAAATCACGTCGAGTAGATTGTGTAAAATTGTTTTCTCTGCTAGTTTTGGTTGAGTTACATTAATCTTAGGAGGGTTCATATGAATATCATTGGAGTAAATCTTTGGTCGTACGCCTGCTCTATACATCGACTCTAGGTCGATAGTCTTTCGCTTCTTATGAGTGCTTATATGAATCTTCAATTGACCTAGGATCATCTACGTTGGTCGTAAACTTTTACCACGTTCTTTCATTAACAAGTAATTTACTTACATGATGTGAATGCGTGCTTTCTTACTTATGCGCATTTAATGCCACAATATAGTTGTCATTTGAGTATAACATTGTTGATAGCTCAACATTTACGATTATATAGCGAGACTAACTTTCTTTTCGGTGTGAAAGAAAACTTACTACAGCGCGAAATTGTTGTTGTGTTATTCAAGTCAGCCTATATATGATCACGTAAATCACTATCTAATTTTCCATCCTTTTAAAATATGAAGTTGCCAAAATAAGGTGTTTTCATAAACATTTCTCGTCAACCCAGAGTTACAATACTTTCCTCTTGCATTATTTGTTTGCTAAACTTGCAGTCAAAATACCTTGGCCCAACTTAATAATATAAAATTCACGATTTGCATCTATAAGACTATAACTGTAATTTGTCACAACCCTTGTTTTCGTAGTTTTCACTATACTAGCAACCAGCTCAAATTTGAATTTTTAAGGCCAACTAGGATATCTAAGGTAGTTTCTCAAGCCACCCCATGTTCGTATACTTATCACGAAATTTAGTAATATATTGGTCGTGTTTACATACTTGATGAAGAGACCCATATATTCACCAACATCTACCATCGCTTTTTCAAGAATAAATATGAGATCTATGTCTTGACAAAACAAACAAGTGACTACTGATGTTGACCTTTCTTACATAAACCTTCCTTACATAAACCGTCCCCATATATGGGGACTAATACATTTGACACACACAAGGACCGCGTGTAAATTATTTTAATAATAATAATAAAATAAAAAAAAAACAACGTGGGAGTTCCTATTTTGTATAGAATGCAGTTGAGCAAAGTAAGTAAAATAACAGTAGGACCTTTTGGTATTCTTTTGTTTGAAGAGAGACAAAAGGGTATTTTAAAATAACACAAAAGTTGGTATCCAAACTTCCATTTTTTGAGGAGGAGGACTTGACGGTAATATAGTAATAGATGATCAAAGCTTCATAAATATTTAGTATACAAGACGCTAGTATCAGATACTAAGGGGGTGTTTGCAAGAGCTTATGAAAGCTCATTCTTCATAGCTTCTACTTAAAGTTGCGTTTGACTTAAAGCTATCAGTGTTTGCAAAGCATTCTTTAAAAGTAACTTAATGCAAATAAAATTAGTTTGTGATGTTTGCAATAACTAAGTAGAAGCAGCTTTTGAACCTTAATTAAAATATAATAATAGTTAATTATTCTTTTTTAAATTATAGATATAGAAATATTAATCCTTCACTCACATTTTTCACATTTTGCACAATCATGAAGTGAATAGTTATATATTAAAAATTAAAATAATTTTAACTTTTAATATAATGTAATTAATATATATATATATATATATTTATTTATTACATTACAAAATAAAAGTTATTTGGTATAATTACATCGTGCATATATCTTCTAGAAATAATAACTATATCTAAAAAATATGTTAATATAATGTCGTACATGTTGATGTTAAGTCAATTATATTTAACTTTTTTTATAATTATTATTTTACTCTAAAAAATATAAAATAATAGAAAAGAAGATCGCTTTAATAAGGAAAGAGAAAAATCATGGAATTTATTTGAGAGTAAAATTGGATATTTAGAGAAATTTAAGGGATTACTAAGTCTAAATCAAATATTCACCAAGATTCTGAAAAAATTTGGAGAAAAACTCCTTATAGAAGCACCCTATGACATGCTTATGAACTTCTTCTTTTTTTGACTTTTTTTAAGAAAAAGAGAAGCAAAAGCATCAATGTCAAACACTCATTAAATCTTTTTCACCGACTTGAAGCCCATAAGGAGCTTTTAAAAGCTCTTCCAAACACTCCCGAAGTTGCATACTAATTTGGTTCATATTAACATTTCAGAAAAAAGTTCTATTGCATATTAGCTATTTCGATCACTTGGATGTGTTTCCTCTGGCTTTTCTGTGTATTTGCATTACAAGCTCTTAAAGAATTAATCAAATTCACCAAACTACACACTTACCACTATTGAAGGTTCCGAAAAGTTATCTGAGTAATAACTATTTGAGGAATATAATTGAGAGAAACAAAAATATATTATCTCCTCATATCGAGTTGAGATCTGTTGGCTCCTCTGTTATGACAAATATGAAGTATAAATGGCCAGTCAACTCAAATACTGCTGCTCCCATTAGCTCCGTGTTCAATAGTATTCTCAAGATTGATTATGAGCTTTGAACCTACACAAGAGAAGATACCGCTGAGATCATTTAGAGCGCACAAACCAAAAGTCGATATGTGCATAATACAAAAGAACGTCAGTTATTGTATTTTGTCAACTGCCAAGTTTTTGTTTCCGGTACTATTTTATGCATACCATTACTGTTCAAAGAAAATGCACTAACAACATCTTTTAAGTTTTCCAATCGGGAAATCAAAAGGAGAGTTTTGATTTAAGCCTCTTTCCCATAGATGGATGTCAAAATAGTCGACAATGACTTTTTGCATAAATCAATATCCATATAATATGACCTTCCCAAATTAATAGTACCTAAACAAGTTTCAGATTTCACCTAAGTCACAAGCATGCATCTGAATCCATCGTGTAAAATAAATTTTACCTGTAAGCATATATATAAATATCAGCCACTGAAGCTAGTACACCAACTTAGCTGGAAGTCTCAGATATAACCTGAAAATGAAGATGAGCTAGTTATCTTAAGAAGAATATCTATGAGCGGCAGAACTTAGTAGCAGAACATGAGAGAAGGAATATTATTTTCAACCTTTTGTATTAAGGGCTTGGCACACTCTTCCCATTCCGATGCCCATCTAGTTGAAGATATTGTCCCCATCAAGTTCTCCCTCATTGACTTCAAAGTGTCACATCTTTCAGGGAACCCCTCAAACAGCATCTATCAGAAGTACACACATGATTTAAATGCATATTAGTATTTGTACTCCACTAAAACTTAAGTCCATTTTCGAAGTCTTTAATGTAGTGGAGCATATTAGGAGCTCTTTCTAAACTTCACACTGGATCTATTTTATTAGCTTTAAACTGCCTTTGGGAAAAGCCTAATTTAGATTTCAAAGGGTTCAATCGTTCAATTGCCTTTGAAAAAAGCCTTAGAGTACCTTCTATTTGAAAGGCACGGTTGCTTAGTGAATGTGAAAAGTCAACCAAAAACGGAAACTAGAAAAGCATCTAAAATGCCTCTTGAAGTTTTCTCCCAAATTCGCTGAGTAAACTTGAAGGATGAATGTGAATATCCGGTTAGTTATTCAAACACTCTTTCCAACTTGCTGTAAACAATCTTACCAAGAGTTCATCAGCCAGTTCTGAAGATGATGAGAAAAGAAGACCATTCTTTTCCACTTCCACCAGCTCTTTGATGCTTGACACACATTAGAAAGAGTTTAAGTACAGCACAACAGTGACGTGATCCAACAAAAGTATTCCCAAGGGATCTTACCAGGAATAAGAAACAGCACAAACAGGAAGTCCACAGCCAAACATATCAACAACCTGACAAAACAGAAAACCAAGCATTAATTCATTCCTCCAGAATCAAAACAAGCATCTTCCACAGAAATGGAAAAACCTTCCAGGAACGGCTGTCTACTCATTTGATGAAAGTTTTCTATTTGGAAAAATTAAACTTCCGGACAAATGAGGCGGACCTTCATGGGTAGATCTAACCCTGATGAGGAAGTATGCAGACAAACACCAAGATCTGCTGAACCTGTACATTAAGGATGATACAGATATTATTCAATGGAAAGTAACATAACAGCCATTGATCATAACCACATACCAAGAAGCAACGGGTAATCCTCAGCTGACAGCCACATGGTACGGAAGGCTACACGTTTCAGGTTAAGCTTCTTTATCATTTGCTCATATTTTTCCTTTTCTGGTCCTTTACCTGCACGTTGTTAAAGGTCTGAAGTTTCAGAACAAAAGAAAAATTCAATACATTATACATGGGGAAAAAAATAATTGCATTACACGTGAAGTTATTACCAGTGATGATGAATAACAATCTTGGGTATGAGAATGGCTTCCCATTGTGAATTTCCTCCCAAACAAGCTGTTCAGTTGAATCATTCTCTTTCAACAGTGCCGCAACTCGTCTATCATACATAAGAGCTGCTTCTAAAAGAAGACCAAAATCTTCGTCAGGAGTCCTGGAAGGATCATATTGTATTATCCACCACAACAACTGTAATAACATTCTCCATGTACAGTTAAAATTGTGGCTTAACTGAATTTGCCCCACCAATTTATAGGTATAATAATAATAATATGTTCAACATGTAGAGAAATCATGAAAAAGGCAAAAGCAGAAGTAACAGCAGTTTACCAGCTTGTGCTGCTAACAATTAGTGCTGGTCTGTTTTGGTTCAAGAAGATATCAGTACCAACTTGAGTTGTAAATGGAGTTATATTTTGATCATCATTGCCATGTCCCATCAATCCTGCCATAAATACATCCAACATTAGCATGAAGTCTCTAAATTTGACTAGAAAATGAACCAAAAACCTGTTGCTTCTTTTACCATTGCTCATGCAATCTTGAATGCCATAGGGCTGGCTAAGAGGTTTGCCAATCCTGCAAAATAACTAGATCATAACTGATGTTAAAGTTCTAGTGAGTCTCAACGTTTACAGTGCCTCCAAAGATGACTTACATTGTGCTTCTCTACGAGGGAAGAAGGTCGGAAAAATTCTGGAGGTTGATCATACAGAACAGTGGCGCTACAAATTTCAACAAAAAGAAAAACGGAATAAAAATAACTAGGTGTTTATTGCATGCCAAATGAGACATAACCCGACCATAATACAAGATAACTTTTTAAGATCGTCCTCTTACTTTATACCCCAGTTCTGAGCTAATTCATGTTGCATTGCCCGAGTTACGCATAAAGAACCATGTGCCATCTTGCCATAGTGCTTCTCGATCCTAGTCAGAGATCAAACATCACAGCTATCGTATTGAGCAGTTGGAGACTCCGAGATATCATTAAATAAAGAAATGCAAGCCGGATTTTACCAATGATATACTGCTACAAAGGGACTACTCCTTCCTAAAGATAGAGCAAGTAGGGTATATCCAAAATTATGCCAATCAACAATGAAAGCTGAACGTCTCAACCAGCAGACCCATTTCACAACCAGTAGCGTAGGAACTGATGGAGGATTCTGTAGGATCAAAAATGTTATAAATGGAGCTTACATGTAAAGATGAAACATCGGAAACCGCTATAAAGACAGATGGCCGTCGCTTAACTTCTAATCCAACGTCCAAAAGAGAACACATCAAATAAATGCTAGAAGTTGGTGGAAGCAAAAACATTCTACAGACAAATCCACTGTCTTACGTGCATTTCTTACTGTAAGCAGCATCGTTAAACATCATGTTAATTATGATCATAAAATATTTCCATAAAAATAGTTAGAAAGAGTAAGGTTAAATATTTCATCTACACTTAAGGTGAGTAAATAGAGACAACCTTTTCTTATTGCAAGGTTCATGCAACTTCAGAATTATCAATCAGAAAGACAATTCCATCTTAAATAATGGAGAGTAATCAGCAAAAACAATTCCAAGCGCATGCCACTCAGAAATAGAACAGCTTTTCAGTAAGTATGCATAAAACAAGCAGGCATAAGATGAAGCTCACCTGAACTAAGAATGCGTCAGGAGCAGGTATCTTTATGCAAAGATACCAAAACAGAATAAGAAACTGAATTACAGCCTTCAGAATAAGAAGCAAGGGACGAAGTATCTTAGGAAAACTTCGAGGAATTGTTGGCCATTGTGGCTGCGGTAAAAGAAAAAAAAAAGAAAAATATAATTTCCCTTAATTCCTTTTGAGTTTTAACAAGTTCAACCTACAAATGACGCACTTAATCATACCATTAGATGGAAATGGATGGATTGGTGCTCTGACACAGAAATATGGAGGTCTGAACCTACAAAAGATCAAGCCTTCAATCAGAAAACAGGCAGTGAACTATAGAACAGAAAGCTGTAGAAGATTATCACATTTGCAACAAAGTAAAAAGCCTTGAAAAGAGTACCGAGTTTGCTTACAGGTGAAAAGTACATCAGACAAATCCCCTTCCTTTACATGGCCAAATTACAGTTATATCGTACTCATTCAAAACATACTTTCTTATGAGTACTTATTACATAAGAGATAATCTGTGCTCTTAATAATATGATCAGATTCCAGAAGAATTACGTGTCATTTGTTAGTTTGACAAGGAATGTCATCAAAAAGGAGATAATCGCTCGACAATTCTTCAAGTGTTCACCAAATCTAGGGGGTTGGAAAGTCACTAATTAAAATAGGATACTTAAATCTAAAGCCTAGTTATCAAAATACCAATCCTAATGCCCCATCCTGATTATGTTCATTCATTTATTTGTATTAAGTTTATCAAAGAAAACTGTCTGCAATAGCTTATAGATCGTATTCGACTCAAAATACCTTAAAAATAACCAATGTTTGACAATACTTTATACTATTGAAGAAAAAAATTAAAGAACCAAACGAACACAAGGCTTCACGCAATAATTAGCAGATTCTTTTTACTTGGCAATCACTAAATAGAAGCATACCTCCATAAGCAATAATATCAACTTCTAGAGAAGCCTGCAAAAGAAACAATAAAAACCCCTTAGGCTAACTGCAAAAAAAAAAAAAAAAATGAGATGGCATGCATACACTTGCTCAATAGAATAAGTTCATTTGCTGGACTCGAGCTATTATTTCCCTCTTTGTAACCGGTGAAGTTCAACGCAAGCATCTTATTGTATTCCCAATCCACGCAAATCTGCTCACCTTTCAATACGTAGATTCTCATACCAAAATAATATTTTCAGATAAGCTGGAAAAATGCAGAAGAGGAAAACCCTTTTTTCTGAAATAACTAAATCAGTAATGTTGTAGAGCTACAGAAAGCATATCCAAGGCAGATCCATCAAATTCAAAAGTACAATGTAAGAGCGATAGCACATGTTACATCACGACTGCTCATTTCATTACCGCCACATTCACATCGTACTACAAGTACAAAGTTCCTACATCAAATGGCAACATCTTTAGGCTTCTAATCACCCATCCGGCTACAACTACAAAACTTAACTCCTCCAAATTCCAAGACTAAGCTATCACACCAACATACAATCTACGACGTTCTTCGACATAAAAAATAAATATAGCATAGCATTCACACCACCCACAAACAGCCTAAAATTGTAATTTCTGAAAATAACCTAGAATTAATAATAAATAAATAAAAAGGCCGCAACGCTCTCTCTCAAAAGCTCATGAAATTGACATGATGATTCTTTCTTTATAAGAAAACAACAAATCCAGTTAATTACTGAAAATAAATAAATAAATCGATGATCGAATAATTAATTAGTACCTGACGAGCAAGGGAAAGAGCATGGTATTGCATTCTAGGGCTCCGGCCAATGTCGCCGAGTACCACCACCGCCGCCCTGTTTCTCTTCCCCATCGGATTTATTTATCACTGCCCCTGCCGCCTGTGTGTGGACTAATCAGACTAAACAGTACATTCTAATCATTTAATTTTTATATTTATATATATTATATGGTTTGGTAATTACTAATTATAGATGAAATATCTCGTAAACATAAAATAAAATGGTGAAATGATTCTATTGAATATTCGTGATACTCTATTTTATGATAGATTAAAATTGCTCAATTAAATATTATTGAACTCTATTTTATGATAGATTATTAGAATTATTGTAATGATTCAATGTTAATTAATAAAAACATTGATGTAATGTTATAGTTAATTTATTTCTTATCATGTTATGTTATGTGTAGTGTTTGACAAAAATTAACTTCCGAAATAAACAAGTTCTACCCGCAAAAGCGGATATTGAGTTTATATCAGACGTTCATATCTAGTTCACAAGTTCACAATCTTGTTATCTTGCAAATAGTTAGAGGGTGTTTGGTTCTGTATATTATGTGAAATTAGGTGCCTAATTCCACTTAGTAACGAGCCTGGTTCGCATGACTGTTTTTTCAGATTTTGAGAAAAAAAGTTGAAATGTCGAGTACTATAGCACAGTGTAGCACGTAATAACTAACATTATAATCGCTACCTCCCCCCTTAAGATTATATAATCTCGATTTTGACACTAAATTCTGACAATGTAAAATGACGCATGAAGATTTTAATGAGATCTTCTTACAACATAGTAGTGTAATCAGAATTTAAAAGAACCGAGTATAGTGGTAGAATGTAGTTAAAGACACTTATGCAATCTAATCGGGAAAAAATCGAAACTAGTCATTTATTGTGTCCTAGTTACAATTTTGGTCCTTTATTGTGTCCTTGTTTTATTTTGGTCCTTTATTGTGTATTTCACTACAATTTTGGTCCTCAGGAAGAAGTCAGAGTCGAAAATATCACGTGGGAACACTTGCCGGCCAAAATAAAAACTTTTTTAATTCCCACATGCAAATTCACATGTGGAAACCTGGTTTCAATTTTTTTTTTATTTAAAATTTTGACCCGGCCAACCCGATTTGACCGGGTTATCCGGATCGGACGGGTCAAAATTTTAAATAAAAAAATTAAAATTGTTGTTCCAACATGCGATATGTTTGTGGAAAATTCAAAAAAAATGAATTGAGGGCAACACGTGCTCGTACATGACATTTTCGGCTGAGATTCCATCTGAAGGACCAAAATCGTACTGAAACACACAATAAAGGACCAAAATAAAACAAGGACACAATAAAGGACGAAAACTGTAACTAAGACACAATAAAGGACCAATTTCGATTTTTTCCCCAATCTAATCTTCGTTGCGTCATAAACCCTTGTTTGTGTATTGCTATCTGCCTCCGTTTTTATTTTGTCGAAGTATATAGTTCTGATTCGATATGTGGAGAAGTACCTGGTATTTATTGGCCTTATTCGATATTGAAGGGTCACATATTTTGACACGTAGACCGTCGCCACCATTAACTAGTTAATGGGTCATAACTCTCTCTTGAGAACTCCAACGATTTTCAGACCTAAAAAGTATTTTTTCGCATACAATTTCAAACTTTGTCCATAGATCAAGAAAGCATACAATATTTGGGATACCTTTCCACATACGCCAACACTTGCGTAGCTTCGAAATACTTCACATTAATAAATAAGACAAGCAATAGGCATGCAAGTGTAAACCAATAACACACAGATTGGAATAATCCATTATATCCCTTTCCACCAATCATTTTCGACAAGCTAGTGACAAAAGTCAGAAACATGGAAATTAAGATCTTCAATACAAGACCTAATCCAAGTTGGTGACGCATACGTATTGTGCAACTAGTGTCCCTCCAAATTTCCACCATCCAAATACATAAGCACAAAAGATTCTCAGTCTCACATGATTGTACAAAAAAGCATGATTTCAACATCAATAATATAACGTAAACTTAGCAACTGCTCGTAGGTGGAGCAATATCGCAAATCAAAGTGTACCAAAGTGTTGGGCAATTGTAATTGCGACTATACGCCACAAGACTATGTCAGATTGTTCTTCACATATATCATGGAATTAAAGTTAATCGATAAAATTATTCATATAATTGTCTAAGTGAAATCAGGGCAGCTACACATTGGAGAAGTCCTACGTTACAGTCACGTTGTCACGTACCTGCAATAGCTAGGCCCTGAAAGGCAAGTGCTCTATAACCGATCTTAGTATTAGCATTAGACCAGTGCAAACGCATTACACGGTATAGAGGCGTATCAATTGCAAACGACATTACACCTCGATTTGGTTGGTGTTGAGTAAGGCTAATATATATAGTTTTTGTAAGACACTCATTATTGAATACATAACGCACGATGTGCTTACGCTAAGGAAAGTAAACATTTATGGAATGGCAACTAAGAGCGATAAATTATTGTAGCTAACCCAATAGTGTATCTCATAGTAGTTACATGTGTTATATGGGGTTGTAATACTTCGCTAAAGCATATCACATAAAAGTACACATACTCAAATGAAGTGGAGTTCAAAACAACAAAAGATTCCAGTACCACACAACCTATAGTATTTCAAGCACACAACAATGATAATGTCACAATTCGCACAATCCAACCAAATCGAATAGCATATAACATAATCAACTGTTCATAGAGTCCTCATAGATTACCGACGTTGTTGGGACTATAGTTAGTGTGAAAACGTGGATATATAACTCGTTCAGTGATAATCACTTTGGGGGGGGGGGGGGGGGGGTCGACTATCAAGCCATATTTCAAAATTTGTTCACATGCAAACAAAAGGCGATGGGAAAGTTAGTTCAACGCACCAAAAAACGAACGAATTAAATGAAATTGAAGAGTGAATCATGTTTTCTTTACTGTTTGCGATGTTGGAATTGAAAAACTCACGATTTATTGAAGGGATAACGATGAATTTCAGATTCTATGGTTTGGTTTGGGAGAAAGAGAAAGCACAAGAATGGGGTGAATGAGTCGACGCATCCATTCAAATGATGTGTTGTGGAAGGAGTAAAATTGAAAATTCACGTGATATAGTAACAAAAAACGGACTACACCACGAACCACAACGGCTATTAGATCCGTAAACGATAAAGTTTAAAATATATCGCTACAACCTAGCTGGTTATTAAAAATGTAATTGTTTAATTTGAGTAATAATGTGACTTTTAAGATTAACTCAAATTAACTAGTATCAATTAAACCAAACGCCCTCTACGGATATATGTACACAAATCTCTACTATTGTGATGAGAAATGAATTGTGATTCTTCAGTTATATCCTCGAGCAAGTAGGATTGTGTTATCAAATGTAATAAAAATAATCTCAGAATCTTTTGTATAGTTTGAACAAAACTTGTGGCCAAAATTAGGTAAAGATATAACTTATACAAATAGAGTAAATTTGAGTAGAAATATGTGATGCAAACTTAGTAACCGAAAGTTGTGCTGACCACATCACCATAATGACATAAAAAGTAAAGAATGTACATACAAAGAAGGCAACTTTGGCCATTTATGCAAAATATACCAGTCCATCACAAATTCAAAAGCTTAACGGTTTCAGTAAGATATATAGAACTCATTCAACATAAATGAGTTTGAATGAAAGAGTGAGCTCTTCAGAAGTATTACATTACTGCCAAATGAACAGCACATTCCCCTGCACGGCTCTATAACCGGGGTGCCGGGAGAGCCTTAGGTGCGTCCCACTCGGTCATAATGTGGTTGCGGGTGATCTCACTGAGGGAACGACAGCCACTTAACGCCATTGTGAGTTCAAACTCATCTCGCAGCATTTGGAGTACTTTTCTCACCCCGGCTTCTCCTTCAGCAGCCAGTGAGAAAACCACGGGTCGACCAATCTGACAACAAGCAACCAACATAGTATCATTACAAAGATTTAAAGTAGTTATTGAGAACTATCTCATGTAGCTTGAGAACTTATCTGAACAGATGTATATAAACAAGCTTCTCTTTTCTCTTTAATAAGGCATTTTAAGGGAACGAGTAAAGGTGTCTAAATTTCATCTTATTTTTGTCACGTAATATTTCGTTGTTCTTATTGAACTTACAAAGATGCCAGAGGCTCCTAAGGCCAACGCCTTGAAGACATCGGTTCCACGACGAACCCCTCCATCCAAGAATACAGGCAGGCGGCCTTGTGCGGCTTTCACAACCTGAAATAGCAAAAACATAATAAGGGGCACATAATCTTACAGCAATGGCTATGTAAAGTCTAATGTTTTTTTTTTTTTTTGATAATTAATGTAAAGTCTAATGTATTTACCTCTTCAAGAGCCTGGATAGTGGATGGGACGTAGTCAAGTTGGCGAGCGCCATGGTTGGATACAATAATACCGGCTGCTCCATTCTGAATGGCAATCCTTGCTGCATATGCAGAAAAGGGAAATTCATTATAAATGAGAGTCTATACTCTATACATCATGCAACGAAATGAGCAAAGAGAAAAAACACTCAAGAATTCTGAATCTTACTGTCTTCAGCCGTCAGTACACCCTTAACCAGGATAGGCATTGTTGTAATAGTTTGGAGCCACTTAACATCCTGTCGATATATTCAAAGAAACTATTTTCAGATTTACATGCTTTTCTCAAGTTTCGCTCCAAATGAATTAACGTATAAAGTAGTTAGTTAATCCATTTTTTGTAGGAAAGCCAGTTTACCTTCCAGCTCAAAGTACGATCAATTTGACCCGCAACATATGAAGCTAATCCAGAGTCAGCAGCCTGCACCACAGATCGTGAGTTAGAACGATATCATCTTTGCTAAACTGTTCGGATTGGACAAGAAATATTTTTGGTTTGACTCACTTGGTCCATCTTTCCGAGGTCCAACCCCTCAAAGTTTTTCAATGTCAAATTTGGTGGCAGATTGAATCTGTGTAAGAACAAATCACCAGATATTATTTATTTTTTCAGTCACCTGGCCTTAAACCCGGGTTTCTGTTTCTTTTCATGTGTGAATAAAAGTTTGCACCTGTTCTTAATATCAGCCTCACGACGTCCCAATCTTGGGGTGTCAACAGTAAGTGCTATGGCCTTGAAACCTGCCCTTTCGGCTCTCCTCACAAGCTGAGCCACAACATTCCTGTCCTTGTAGACCTGAACATTTCAAAAGATGATATGTCCCAGAAAATCAGAATGGGATAGTCATTACATTGACATGGCAATAGGAGAGATCGATCAATTTGTCTGATCTTACATAAAGCTGGAAGAATCGGATGCCAGGTCCGGTGGAAGCAACTTCTTCCACACTGGAAGTGGCCCATGACGACAGTGTCTGAAATGAATATGTGACGGGTTACGTAAAGAAAAAGATACTGAACATCTATGCTAAAGATTGTTGATGTGCATAATTAAACATTGAACATTGCTAATTCAGCTTAAACGGTCCTATCTTATGAATTCAAATGAGATTATAGACATTATCTTCTTATCACATAAACATTTTTAGACTCAGCACCAAATTCTATAAATATAATTATTTCACAAGACTTCAACATCAACCATGACTAATCCTCCAACTAGTATAACAAAGGCATAAAAACCATTAAGTTAAGCTGTTGAAGCATGCGGCACTTTGAGAGAAATGAAGCAACTATCACGTCCATTCTTTGGAAATATACTTATATGCTATCGAACAAAACTTGTATTCACACTTTAATAAGATACGCATTCCTGGTGTTTTGGAAGTGCTAATCTGATATTTAAAGGTCAGTATGAGAGATTTTTTCCATTATGATATTTAGGTTATTTATAAGTTGAGCATGATATAAGGGAGGATTAGAACCATGATAGTTCCAGCAGCTGATGCAGCTCTAGCTGTAGCATACTCTCCTGCATAAAATTTAATCGAAAAGTTATCAGCACTTTCACAACTAAAGCATGAGTATTTATATTAGAAGTTTTTTTTATGGTATTCGATCCATTGAAGTTTGACAAAATCCTCAGGATTACGAACTTAATTACCTTGAGATTCAAAATGGAAATATGGAACTTTCTTAAAAGGTTGATCAACTTTCAGAGAAATTCTCGATTATAACCTAGTGCTTAGATAAACTTTTGTGTTTGCAATCCGCACATCAGTGAAGTGGACAAAAACAAGTTCCCTCGGAATTGCCTTACCTTAAAACAAATGTTAGAACTATTTAAAAACCGATTTATCAAGAAACTGAGATGCATGGGGAGGCCCCTTTAGTGATGGATTCTCAACTCAACTCGTTGAAACAATTTTTTTTTGATAACATACTTAATTTCAGTTCTGTCTAACAGTGAATGTACATATGTTTACCAAACTGCGCTAAAAATTGCTTCAAAATCAGCAAAATATCACAAAGTCTGAGCAAGTAGATAATTACCCTCAGGGTGAGCCATTTTCTGAAAAGCAGTGGGAGCAATCATGATAGGCATCGAAATCTTGAAGCCCAACACAGTTGTGGTCAGGTCGATCTTGCTTACATCAATAAGAATCCTGGGCCTAAATCTGTTGAAAAAAGGGAAAGTAACGATTAAACAAAGAATATATTATCGTGAAAACTTAAAAAGAAAGAAAATTTCCAACTCTTGATCATCTAACGCGACTTACAGAATTCTTGAGAAAGCATTTGTGTTCTCAGCCAAAGTCCACTGGTCCTCTGCACCTGATGCATAGTAGTCATAAGCCTGTTTCGGCAACTTTTCCTTGGCAATAGCCTGGTACTCGCTTACGTTTGTCACCTCAACCATCTCTGCAGAAATTTTTCACAAGCCTCTTCCGATTATCTGATCGAAAGACAAGTGAAAACATCTCAGATAATCTTTCCAGCAAAATATGTGTAGTACCATTAGTTCTTCTCTACTTGAATCACACACAAGTATATCATAAGCGCAAGACTCTGTACTTGTAAATAACCATAAAAAGGAACAGAGAACTGATAAATTTAATACTTGTAGCAGCATCTGAGAAACAGAACATCAAAACTTAATTAAGTCCTAAAAGAGACAGTTTTACTACATAGTCTATATCTTGACATTCAGTAAAATGATTGCAGTGGGACTATAAATTAATTGTAACAAGGACAGAACCTTAAATTCATCAATTCTTAGCTAGGACAAGCAACTTTTGTTGCACCAAACTTGAAGTCAAATAACTCAACAACATAAGAATCTCACCCTCATTCTTAAACTAAACTAACTAACAAAATCTCCAAATTTATAACAAAAAACTTTTACAACATAAAGATACCACTCATTGTTATACTTAAACTAACAGAACTCCAAAATTCTAAAAAACAACCCACAAAAAAAAACACACTTTACAGCATAAAAATACAAATTTTAATCTCAAACTACCAAAAACTCCAAATTTGAAAAACAACCCACAAACCCAGAACACAAAGTCTATATATAGTATGAAAAAAGACTTTTTTTCTTTTCTTTTTTTATGTGTGTGTTAAAGAGAAAGGAGTAAGAAGCAGACCTCAAGAGTGAACTAACTCAATGCAAAGCAGTAGAGGGACTTACAAGTAGAAGTAGTACTATAGATAAAATGAAAAAACAAAAAGTGAGTGAACCAAGAAAAATATAGACAAGATATGAATAAAAACAAAAAAGAAATAATAAATAGTAAAGAAGAAGACAAATGGAGTGGGGGATAATGAAAGAGAAGAGAGTGGCACAAATTGAGGATGGGTTTTTGGAGGTGAGCATTTCAAACCAAATCCGATTGGTTTTTTTCTCTACCACAAGCGTCATTTGTGTTTCACAGAATTTTATCACCTTTGCAACAAATATATATATTTTTTCCTTTTTTTGCCTAATTAAGTTGAACATGCAAGAAACAGTTAAAGTTTCGATTTTTATCTTGTTTTTTTGTATTATTGGAGATTAATGATGTCTTATTGTGTCACATTCTTCTTTTTCTTCCTTTTATTATTTTTTTTCTTTTTGTTTTTATTTTTCTGGTAAAGAGTGTTGTTTCTTGTGAATTGGATAATAATAGAAGGTGGTGGTGGTTTGAGGAGAAGGGTGGTGAGGGGTTCTGCCTGTCCCTGTCGTATAGGCAAAAGAGAAGACTCTTATGAATTATTGAAAAATCAAATACCAATTAATTTTTCTTTCATTCAGTTATACAAATGATGATTGAGTTTAGGTTAGATAATTATGGTTACACAATTTTTTTTTTTATTAAAAAAAGACAAAATTATGGTTACACAATTTACAATTTATGAATTACGTAAACCTCCTTGAAATCTTAGATAATTTCATTTGCATCCCCTAAGATTTAGACAAAGTAACAAATAAGTCCACTCGTTATCCATGAAGTCTCTAGGCCACCTTTGACGATTGCTTCTGATGGCTAGTCTCGACTTATTTGGGTGACACACGACGATGAATCAGTAAAAACCGACTTTGGTAGCCCTACAAGGGCGCGCGACGGTGGATCGTGTAAATTTTTTTTTTTTCGCAGAAAGTTAAAACAATTTATTGAAGACCAAACTCGAAATGTTTTACATCGAGGGCAAGCCCCAAACAACAGCATTGTCCCAAAGGGCAAGATATATAACTGATCGAAACCACTCAGCATAGGAATAATCATGCTCTGGACTAGGTCCATGACATGCATTAAAGCCTACAATCACTACAACTAGCTCCTCTACTTCTTGAGTGTCCAGTCTCCTACTGGCTTTGACAGCCCCTTCTCAATGGCTCCAGATTAAACTGTGACCAATCCACGGCTGTCCAAAGTGTAGTGTTGTTTGCCTTCAAGAGATGGTCTGCTTCTCAATCAGCTTTATCCATTAGTCTAAGAGTAGAACAGAGATTTACCTTGGGTTGACCCATCCATGCTATTACCTGACACAACAGATGACATGATAGGAGACCCTCACAAGTGAGGGGGTTAGTATCTAAATCTCCTGAAGTTGTAAACAAATGGATTTAATAGTTCTATTAGGGTAGATTTTCTTTCCTCCTCTAGTAAGCATTCTAGCAATAAGAGTTTCAGCTATATCCTTGCTTACTTGTTGGGTTGAGTTCCCATTTCCTTCGAATATCCTTTTGTTTCTTGACTTCCATATTCCAGCCATTGTCTCTCCTAATGCAGCAGCTCTGATCTTGTATATTAGTGTGTTTTTTGCTCTGGAGATGGTAAATAAGTTTATCCATTCATCCATCTTTGCAGGACAGTATCTCAGACCTGTACTTTTTAGCACCCTGCATAACACTTCAAAGGA
The DNA here is from genome assembly GCA_948329865.1 of Linaria vulgaris. Lineage (NCBI taxonomy): Eukaryota > Viridiplantae > Streptophyta > Magnoliopsida > Lamiales > Plantaginaceae > Linaria > Linaria vulgaris. The sequence continues at coordinate 45,978,343 of OX415253.1, forward strand.
CCAAGTACACTGGAAGAACAAGTGATCATGCGTTTCATTATGTGTTTCACAAAGCACACATTTGTTGTCATTAAGCTTAACAAACTTACCAATTTTATCTTTAGTAGGTAAACTCTTCTTTACAGCTAACCAATTAATAAAAGTAGTCTTTGGGAGAGAAATATGGTTCCATACCTGCTTCCACCACTTTACCTCAAGGCTCGGTGGGACAAGGCAGGTATACATTGCATAAACTCCCTTCAGTTTTCCTACTTTCATCTCACTTCCCTGGGGTACTGTTGGCATGAATGCTAGCATTTTGTCTCTCAGTTCCACCATCTTTTTCCACCAAGGGGAGTCACTTGGTTTTTGTTGCACTTCCCATATGGTTTGGTCCTTTAGTTTGTATGCTTTCACCCACTTCTTCCATATAGTGTTAGGTCCTTGATTCTCATTTAGTTTCAGCACCTGCATAGCCAAGGCAGCCATGTTCCATCCCAATATCTCTTTTATTTGGAGTCCCCCATTCTGATATTCCTGACATACCACCTTCCAGGCCACCACATTCCTCTTTCCCTCAGCTATTCCAGACCAAAGGTAACTTCTGCATAGCCTTTCTAACTTCTTCACCACTCCCACTGGGATGACAAAGATGTGACTCCAAAAATCTTGTATGCTTACCATGACTGTCTTCACTAGTTGGAGCCTTCCTGCATAGCTTAGTTTCCTTGCTTGCCAGCTCATTATCTTCCTTGTCAATTTTTGGATAAGAGGGTCATAGTCTGATATCTTAAGAGTTTTTGGGCTAAGGGGAATCCCTAGATATCTTATGGGAAATTGTCCTTCCTGGAACCCCCAAAGGAGTTTGATCCTCTCCTTTTCATTTGAGGTCATCCCTGCCATAAATATGTTGCTTTTTGATGGGCTTATTCTTAAGCCTGACATCTCAGAGAACTCTTGTATGGTTGTCTTCAGGATTCCCATAGTTTCCATATCTCCCTTGCCAAATAACAGAAGGTCATCAGCAAATGCCATGTGACATAGCTCAATTCTCCCACACTGGGGGTGATAGTGAAAAAGCTTGTTTTTACTAGTCCTACTCTTAATAAGTCTAGCAAAGTAGTCCATACACATAACAAACAAGTAGGGAGACAATGGGTCCTCTTGTCTTAAGCCTTGTTTCCCCTCAATGTTACCTTCTAGGCTACCATTAACGCAAAAGGAAAATCTAGGACTGGTAACCCCTATCATGATGAGATTAATAAAGTCCCTGTCAAAGTTATAGCTCTTGAGCACATTTTCCAAGAATTTCCAGTTTACAGTGTCATATGCTTTCTGAATATCAATTTTAAGCATGCATCTAGGAGAAATATTTTTTCTGTTATAACCTCTCACTAATTCTTGGGCCAAGAAAATGTTTTGGTAGATATCTCTACCTTTAATGAAAGCAGACTGGCTAGGAAGGATAATGTCAGGCAAAATGTTTTTCAGTCTGTTAGCTAACACCTTGGTAAACAATTTGTAAATCACATTGCAGCAGGTTATTGGCCTAAATTCAGTAATCATAGAAGGATTAGATACTTTTGGGATTAAACAAACTGCAGTTGTGTTAATCTGTTTTAATAACTTCCCTGATTTGAAGATTTCCTTGATTGATTCACACACTAGCTCTCATGTCACTGTCCAGCTTGTTTTGTAGAAGCCTGTGTTCCAGCCATCTGGGCCAGGACTCTTTAGATCATTCATCTGGAATAATGCCTTCTTTATCTCCTCATTTGTGCATTCCATTCTCAGACTTATATTCATATCAGTTGTCACTTTTGGGCCATTCTCTGTTGCCTCTTGATCCATTTCCTCCACTCTCTGTTCAGTTCCCAGCATGCCTGTATAAAAAGATAAAATATGAGTTATTATCTCATCTCTATTTGTTAGGACCTTACCCTCTTGACCTTGTATGGACAAAATGCTATTGTTTTTCCTTCTGCTTTTTATACTGTTGAAGAAGACTCTTGTACAATTGTCTCAATCCTTGATCCACTCTAGTTTAGCAGCTTGGGTGACTTGATGCATCAATAGTCTTTTCTTATCTTCATAGTCCTCCTTGAGGTATTTTATTTCTGCTAGGTCTGAGTTGCCATGAGTTACCAGGAGTGTGCAGGGCTTGCATCTGCTTCTGTTGTAAGGCTTTCAAGCTTTCATCCACTTGCTTTTCCATGTTCTGAAACTTGTTTCTATTGAGGTCTTTCAACCTCTCCTTTAGGAGTCTCTGTTTCTTAACCAGTTGAAACATTTTACATCCATTCACTCTGTTCTCCCAAACTTCTTTGATGATAGTGATGTAATCCTTATCTTTAGCCCAGACATTCTTGAACCTGAAGGGGATATTTCTCTTTTGGTTTTGATTAGCTATCCTCGTACATCCCAATGCATGGTCTGAAACCCCTGGTGGGAGGAAGTTAACACTAGATTCCATATGAGACAGTTCCCAGGCTTGGTTGATCACAATCCTATCAAGCTTGCAGAATGTGTGACCATTAGACCAGGTGTAGATAGGCCCACAAAACTTATGGTCTTTCAGGCTTAAATTCTCAAATACTCTCTGGAGTTCATTTCCAACAGGTCCTTCCCCTTTCTCCTTATTCCACTTCTCCTCCTTAGTAAGAACCACATTCCAGTCCCCCATTAACATCCAAGGGCTGAGGATTTGTTTCTTCAGACCCTCCAGGTCTTCCCAAAGCTTTTTCCTCTCATCTATGTTGTTGTGAGCATAGATGAAAGTACACATGAAGTCATGCTTCTTGTCTCTTGTTCTAATCCTGCTATGTATCATCTGATCAGTTTTCATGATGTTAGTGATCTCAACTTTGTTCTCTTCCCAAACCAGAAGTATTCTGCAGTTTTTTCCCAAGTCCATATTGCTGTCCATTCTCCAGTTTCTACCAAAAAATTTTGTTACCTTTTCATAGCCTTCCTTTCTAAGCCTAGTTTCAAGAAGTGCTCCAAAACTACATTTATTAGTCCTCATAGCTTGTTTCCAAGCTTCCTGCTTGAGAGGATCATTCAATCCTCTCAAGTTCCAGCTACAAAATGTGAGATTATCGATTGGGGCATTGAGCCCTCTTGGATCCTCCTCCCTTCTCCCCTTGGGTATGCATCCCACTCTTTTCTGCTTTATACTTCTCAATTCTTTTAGATTTCTTTGTTTCCACATTTTTCCATGCCTCCTGGTTAGTGTCTTTGTCTCTATCTGCTTGCTTAGTTCCTAGTTCTCCCTGTGATTCCTCTTTGGATTCATTTCTCTTTGTTGCTTCCTGTGATTCCCTAGTAGTGTTTCTCTGTCCTTGAGTAGGAGGTGTGTGTTCTGACTCCTCTGGGTGTGGCCCCTTTTTCTGTTGTTCTCTGTCTTTCCTGTTATTGCTCTTTTGTTCACTTGTAGCACCCTTCTCCATTCTGTTCTTAGTGTTTTTTCCCGTCTGATCTCTACTGTTCTGCTCTTGCTCAATTGTCTCTTCTTTTTGCTTATGTGGGGACTGTTTTGCTAGCTCTTCCCTTTGGGTCTCTTCTCCCTCTTATTTCTCTTCCGTCTCTGTCTGCTCTCTATGTTCTATTTTCTTTACCCATTCTTTCCTTGGGGTACAGTTTCTAGCACCATGACCAAATTCCAGACATTTGAAGCATTGAAATGGTCTGTTTTCATAGATTATTTTCTGTTCATATGTTTCCCTTTCTGGTCCTTTCAGTTGAACCTTTTATATAAGTTCCTCTCCTGATTGCAGTTCCACCAGTATTCTTGCATAAGCAAGTCTTTCTTTACTAGCTGTCATCTTGTCAATATAACATGGTTTTCCTATAGAGCTTGCTATCTTTCCCAGCATTGTTGGAGACCAAAATTGCAAGTCCAAGTTAGGCAGTTGCACCCAAGAGGGGAAATCCTGCATAGTAGTTGGATCCATTTTCAATCCTCGTTCCCATCTTTTCAACATCAGTAGATAGGTGCATTTTACTAGCCATGGGCCTCCCCCCAACACTTCCATCAGTTGTTCTTCATTTTCAAATCTAAAAACATACATTCCTCTACCTGCTATATGGATAGCAGGTTGATGTTTCCATCTAGCTAGTGCATACATTTTCATTGCTTCCAGAGGAATGTTTAGCCCTAGAATCGTGCCATACAAAGCATGCTCCCAATAATTTCTAGTCTCTTGCACATCCTCTGTAGTAAATTCTAAAATAGCCCTATCTACTGGTTTGGTGTATTGTACCTTGCATCCATTCTCTGGTCTCCTATTGCCTGCAAATAGCTCATTCCATCTCTTAGTGTTTCGTTCTGGTAGGTATCCCACTTCAGTTCGTTCTTGTTGGCCAAGAAATATGTCCTGAAATTCTTCCTCCTTTTGCCCTTCAATTTGTTGCTCGAGCCCTAATTCCGCTTCTTCAATTTCTGATTCATCTCCCAGTTCTGCCCAAATTTCGTTCTCCTCTTCTTTTTGATTTGCCCCTTTTCTAGTTGTTGTCGCCTTTGCTGGTATTTCTCTGAGTTCCTCTTCATTCGTCACTGTCGATCGCTTCTTCGCCATGGCTGGCGAAGGTACGTGGTCAATCAGAATCGCACCTTAATCGCACTGTTAGTATGTGTTTTATATATATAATTATTAATTTACACAAAATGGTGGATCGTGTAATTATTTAAAAGTTAAGAGAAAGTTTGTGTAGTACACTAGATCTTCCAATAATATTGCTAACACCTCTATAATTTGATATATTTTCAGAAGGCTTTCATGAAATTTTAATAGTATCAGTGATACGCTTTTATGCCTTAAGATTGGAGTCAGTGGCACATATCAAATAGATCTACATATTCGAAAAGATATTTGTGCCATAAATTTTATACGAAACAATATTTGAAGCCCCTGCTCGAATTTGTCCACAAATCTTAGGACCAAATTACCCTTTACTTATTAGGAGGATAATGAGTAATATCATATTATCATGCGATACTAAAAGAGCGCGTTTTTGATTTAGTACTTTAAAGAGATAGAAATAATTCTGAATTTAAAAAAATACTAATATCTGAAAAGGGATTGATCATTATTATAAAATAAAAACTAAATTCAAAACTAGGTAGATTTTGTTTTGTTTTGTTAAACGTGGTGCGACAAAGTTGCAACGGTCGTTGGTCGATATGACTAAAGGGACAAACACTTGGATCCAGAGCTTTTGTAGTAGGAGCAGCGCTTAATGTGTAGAGAAGAACGTCTATCACAACTCTTCACTCTTCAGTGAAGCAAGAAGCACAACACTGCCAATTATGCTTCTCTAACAAGGTTAGAAGCGTTGGTATTATAGTCTCAGGAGAAATGATTGACATTTGATCATATATTAGAAGGGCTGCAGCTATTATCTTAAAATATAAATATAATTATAATTATTTATCAAATTAATGACTACTGTATTAGTGGATTGTACACCCATTATTTTTTCTAACACAATTGTACATCTATTATTACAAACGCTTATAACGAAAATTTACCTGTGTTTTAGGTACACAGTGTCATTGTTAGTGTTCATTATACTTCTTTTGCTTCTAAATTATCTTTGAGAAAAATTATAAAAAGTAAAAGCCCGAGGAATTTGATTAATTATGGCTTTCAAACTATTTGGAAAACATGGTATTTTGTGAAGCTTTTTTGAGAAGGAAACTCTCCTTGCTAATTGTAAACATTTAATCAGATTAATATTTCAAATAAAATTTACGTACTTTCAACTTTAGTACGTAGAAAATAATTCTAAATAACTTTAAACAAACACATAAAAAAAGTTGATTTTCTAAATTTTGCGAACACCTCATAGCTAATCGAGACTTAAATAATTTAATTGCCGTGAGACCAAAAAATAGTATTATTGGGCTTTTAGATTTAGTCCTCGGCTTTATGTATAAGTCAGTATAACATATGAAAAGCGTGGGATCAAGAAAAACTTTTAACAAATCAACAATCAGTCACTGTGTATGACGAGATTAAGCTTTTAATGTATTCATATTATACTATTTTCATAATCAAATTTCGGGTCAAGGATTGTACTCTAATAATATACATGTACCTGATTTTGCCTAAAAAGTTAGATATTTGATCTTGAACAATTAAAAGCTAATTAAATAAAATCTAGAATTGATCTGATTATTATGGTGATAAAATAAGAAAGAATACATAAGATTGTGAACTCCTAGGCGTGGGTGACAGACTTCAAAATGCAAAAGGGGTTGCCTTTATACAGTTAGGGGCGTTTGGTTTGTTGTATTATGCAATACCTGAATATACTAAAACTCATCATAAAAGGCGTAATATATAATACAAGTGAGTTTATTACATGGTTTTGTTTCTGTGTTTAATTCTCATATTACTAAGCCAACTTTTCACGAAAACTGTTTGGTTTCTTAAATTAAATCATGGATTAGCGTAATTTGACTATATTGCCCTCAAAATACCGGGTATATATAGGTTTGGGCGTTTCATTTTCTTCTACACACTTCTTCAATTTTTCCCCCAAATCCGAGCGTTGCAATCCCTAGTTCTACTATTGTGGTGAAATTGAGTCGATTCGGCGTAAATTGCGAGCACTCATCACGAAATTCATCCCTCACTAACAAGGTAAGTACCATTTCAACAACATTCTTCATCACAATTTAGGATTTCGACTTCATACTTATCGTCCGTTTCAATTTTGGAGTAAATTAGGATTTTTTATGCATATGTTGTCCGAGAAATGACTGATTATGCTTTATTTGAAGTGCATGTAAATCCTTGTTATTAGCCATCTAGTGTTAGTTAAACCCTAGCAACTTTGATTTTGATTTTGATTGTACGAAATTGTTATTCCCTGTTATTAGTCTAGATTGGTAATTAAATCATGAATTTTGGTTTGAATTTTGATTGTCCGAAACTAGTTATGGATTTATTAAAGCTTATTTTGTTAATATGGCGATCGTACTTGGTGTTTGTGTTTTTATTTTTGGTGTTTCTGTTCTTCATCGTACGCGGGGCTGTTGTTAGGTTTAGGTTGGTTGAAAATGTTAGTTAATTTGCTCGGTTGGTTATTGCGAATCATGTAGATGTATGCCCCCTTTGTTGTCAATTGTTCGTGCGATCGTGGTCCGATGCATTACCATATGGTAACTAAAACAGGTAGATGCCCTGGTAGATTCTACTACATTTGTCCAGCCGAAATAAGACACACCGACTACTTCATTTGGGCGGACGAGTTGTTAATGCCTCGTTTTGCACGGCTTAACCGCCAAACACCTTCGACGATCCCAAATCAGAGTACACTGGACAATAACAAGCCGTCAACCAATGTCAAAATGGAGAAATGTGACGCTTCCGATAACAATGATAACAACACTACTACTCAGTTCTCATTCACATATCATATTCCCCCGAGAACCGAAGTTGGTGCCCGTAATGATACAATCACACCCCCGCTTAGTGTCCTGATTCAGTCATGTGTGGAAGGGATTAATTAGAGGTCTATAGCTAGGATGGCTACGGTGTGCTGCTGTATAGCTTGGGTCATAGTTTTTCTACTCGTACTAGTTGTAATTCCATGTATCATCTTTTCTTTCTCACAAAAGTGAGGCTATTATATATGTGCCGAACGTGTTGTTAATTTGGTTTAGTCGAGTCTGGTTGTTGTGGGTGTTATTGTACTGTGCGATCTGGTTATTTGAAATGAATTTATCCTTTATGTTGATGCTTCGTATTGGTCACTGTTTTTCATTAACACATTGATTTGACTTATGAATAAATATGATTAATATGCAGTTTTTATTATTTTGAATCATGCCTTACACACGAAACGAATGGATCAAAAAGTGTTTTGAGGACCCCGACATGGGACCCGATGGATCCTTCTGCATGTTGTTGGTACTAGATGCGTATGGCAAGAATCACAACATATCCCGTGTGCATGAGATCAAATACGCGGTGCTAGATGTTCAAGATCGTATATTTGATGGTGCGGGAAAGAAATACCCGGTGTACGTGATACAAGAGAAGATCAAGGCTATGCGTCATCGCATCGACACATTTCATCGGTGGATTAATGTTCCTGGAGTTATTTTCGACTGTTGGTCTAAAACCAATCTACTGAGCTTTGGTCCCGAATATGCCAACTACTTGAAGAAGGTATGATTCCGAACGTACAGTCATATCATTCTTCATTGATAAATGTTATTCTACGCACAAATAGTTTTGTAATTCGATTCATACTTAATTGTGTATGAAAACACTATCAAGAAACATTTCCGCATTCATGGTTTCGAACACTACAAACTCTATGACATCGTGTTTTGTGTGAAAGAGGCTGCGGTACTCCCTTATGAGTTATGGGGAACCATTGCGAGGCCTATAGTTGTCGATGATGATGGAGTGGTATAGCCGTGTCGTGGCGTAAGTTCTGTGAGTGGGGTGTCTTCAAGCTTCATCACCGACAACGGAGGGAGCGTTACCCGTTGCTAAAGATTATGAACTGTTATTAAGCGATGTTAAGGATTTTGGTATTTGTATTATGTATTGCAAGTATGGATATTCTACCTTTTATGCAATTGGCTAAGTAGGGGCGTACTTTGGTTGGGGTGATGTCATGGGATTCTCCAAGGATCTCATGACACCAATTTTCAGATTTCAACCCAATTTTTTGTACAAGCATGCCATGAAAAAGTAAGTTAGGTATGCTATTTTTTTGAAGTTATTAGAGATTCCCTTCCCCTTTATTTTGTTTGCATGTGTTTTTCTTGCTTGCTTTTTTTTCCCCATGTCACTAGTTTTGGCACCACATCACGTGAACATGGGGAGGTATGCTCCACCAATGAGGTTCATCAAATATCAGCTTTTTCTATTGTATCATTATGGAGTTGCTCGGCCTATAAAATAGTGTCATTCTTGCCAAATACAACAACTACAAAATAGCTATCAAATCAACCAGTGCCCCCTTCTCTTCAAAACTCATTTGATCTCAAGTATGTTTCCACATGCTAGTGAGCTTCAAAGCAGGTGTTCTACGATGACGAATGGATTCCCGACATCGACGAAACGCTCATCGATGTGTTGAAGGAGCAAGTTAACTCGGAGCATGGGTGTGTTCCACTAAAAAATTCCAAGTTTCTCGATATCATAGTCGAAAACGCAATGGACATGATCAACTACATCCATGACACCACATTCACGACGGATGAGATTCTTTATCGCTTTGATAGATTGGCGGAGCGGCACTATGTTTTTAAAAAAATACTTGGTCATCGGGGAACAATATGGAATATGGACAACAATGAAGTTCGACCGGCTACGGAAGCGTGGGACGAGTTTAAGGAGGTTTCGACGCTTATATTATTTACGTTTCTAAAAAATATTGTATATCGTACACAATATCCCTTGTGAGCATGTTTTCATAAATTTCGTTATTTTTGTTAAACTAATTCGTAGGGGAAATTCACGATGCAAGATGCGTACAAGGTGCATGGAGAGTTTGCTTGGGGAGATTTGAAAATACTTTTTGGGAAAGTGAGAGTTCAAGCACGCATCGTACCACCGAGGGACTATGTTAAGAAGATTCGGGAGAAGAAACGCACCACCGAGGAAATTCTCAATGCCACATGCAAGACAAAATAAAATACTTCACGATTTGCCAAGGATATGTCATTTGGACTGCATCCGACCATATTTCCGACACTAATGGAGTTACTCACACTCTCTCTAAACCGGCAAAAGATAAGTCAAACCATATCACTAACTACTACGGTGAACCGACGGCCTCGGTGGCATCATGTTCGGCAAAGTCGTTCGAGTTTTAGATGGCTTCGTTTCTATTTCACTAATCAAGGACATTTACCGTCCATTGTTTTGGTCAATGTGCAAAGTAAGACCATCGTAGTTGCACGTAAGTTTTTAGAGGAAGTGTGAGTGTGACCCGTATTAATGTTCCGCAATGTCGCTTATTATTGTTTTAGTTATTTCGAGGTGTTGTATGATGGCCTATGAGGTCGTTTTCTATTGATTTAGTTATTTCAATGTTTATTTTCATGATGAATTGTGCAAACTTATCTATGGGATCAAACACAGGGACTGTAATGAAGTACAAGTTAAAAAATTCCACTAACTAATACTGTAAACACAAATCCTGAACATGAGATTTACCTACCAAAGCATACACACAAATTTTATAGACATTGCTAAGGAAAATAACTTGCAAAGCAGTCAAAACACTGGATCACAAAATTACTAAATCACAAAATTACTAGATCACAAAACACTGGATCATAAAATTACTAGATCACACTAGATTTTCCTACCAAAGCATCCAAAATATATTACTAGTTACCCATACTCCAAGATCAGTCAACACTGGATCACAAAATTGGAGGGGGTAAGGATTATAGATATGTTACTTAAATACTGAACACCTCGACAAGAAATGCGATAACTCGAGCATAAATTAAACCCGACAATTGTTTGGGTAAACAAAACGAAAACCAGACATAGTTCATCAAAACCTCACTTCTTTGTGGGCTTCTTCTTCAGGAGGTGATTGAGGTACCTAACTTGGGACTCCTCTGGCAAAGGAAAATAGACATCGGCATCGGCTGGAGAATGTGCAAGATGGTGTACAAGATCGATCTTCATATCCTCGTCGAACTCCTCGTACTTGGACAGAGCAGCATACAGTGACTTCCTCTGGGTAGTAGCAGGATCTTCAGGCAACTTTGGAGCCACACAAAGGTTTGCAATGCGCTCCATGGCATCGTTGGTCTTCTTGATGAACTCGTCCACATATCCTGGTATCTCGGGAGCAGTCTCGACAGGGGGATTACTCTCACGTCTGCCCTTCGTACCCTTTTTTTTCTTGATCCTCTTAAGCAGTTTTTTTGTTGGCACCTTAGAAGGTCCAAATGAAGAGGGCACATCATTATCACCGCATCCCTCATCCATGTCCAGATCAACAAAGTCAGTCTGAGTACTCGTGTTGGGAGCTGAGTTGGGCTGCTCATCTTCATTCACAACATTTTTCCCCTTCGCAAAAAGATCATGCACAGCAACACTCAAGTCTTCGGCACCATTTCCATTCTCACGATCCTTTCCAAACAACTCTGCCCAATCCTCAAAGTATGAAAACTGCTTGTCCTTGTAGGGGGATATAGGGATGTACCTTTTAATAACCAAAATAAGGACATTAGTACAGATGGACAGATTACATAGCCAGATAGATAACATATCACCAAATCAATCTTTAAAATACGATACCTTCACGTAATCGAACCAATAGTCCTCACTAACACACTGGATTGTCTTAGTGACTGGGCACAACCACGCTCCACCACCGGACCCATCAAACCTCAGGTACAGATGGCCATAAGTGCGCTTCCAAACTGTTATTTTTGACCTTACATGGGGATCAGACTTAATTTTGGTTGTGGGGACAATCCTCCTTATCGAGTTCTCGAGCTTTAGCAGGTATCCAACTCTGAAAGAATTGTCTATCTTCATTCATTTACCCTTAAGATCTTTCACAGCATTAATTAGGGCCAATTCCTCCTCCTTAGTCCATTTGAATCTGTTTTTTGCAACTTTCGGTTCGGATTCCACATGTGCATAATTGCAACTTGAAGCCACCGCCATCTGTAGCCCACATGAGAATATTTAAAAGGTGAGTATATACCATATACTAATAATGATCAAAGTCATTCTTATGTACAAAGACACTATATAACAGAAATATGTCATTCATTAATCAAAAGCATATAAGCCAAACACAACAACATTGCCATTCCACAAACAAAGTGCCAAATCACAAATGAACATGTTCAAACAGATTCAACAAAACCAAATAAAAGAACAACTAGTCAACTATAACTCATGAAACACCATCCAGTAAATCCCTAGTAATGTTTTGACAACTACTCCTAACGCACGCATCACTTGATCATCCAAACCAAAGACATATGCTCAACGCCTGCGCGCTGCTCTCCATTCATCCCACATCTTAGTTGCTATCTCATCTCTGAAACATCCCCATGCATGTGTACTTTGTAGGCCCTCAATGTAATCTGGGGTTGCATTGCAGTCTTCGTCGTCGGAGCTAGAATTGTCAGACGATGAAGAAGAGTCTGAGACGTAGTTAGGCATATGAACTTTGATGAAATTGTTCAAGAGTGCACCCGCCATAACGCATCTATTGTGAATCTTTATTGGATATGATGATACACTCTTGAGTATCTTCCACCGATTTTTTAATTTAGCGAAATCACGCTCGATGACGCTCCTCGCGCGAGAATGTCTCATCCTCTTTGTCTTATGGAACAACACACCCCTCTTCCCACTCATTCAGATGATACCTTCTGCCACGGTATGGCGCCAAAACACCAGCACAGTTTATGTACCCCGCATCAACCAAGTAGTAACAACCTAGTTGTAAATTACAAACAAATAAAGAAAAAAGCTGTTAGAGATTAAATAGGTGTCATGAGACAACATATACTACTAATATCAACATGACTACCTTGTGGGACTCTAAATCCATTTGGTGCGGGTCTATAGAGTGCATCACGAAGAACTATTCCATTTGCCGCAGAACCTTCCCACTCGCACAACAAGTAAACGAAACTCATCTCTATGTCACAAACCCCAAGTATGTTCACTTGCACTCTACCCTTACGGGACCGATACTTTGGTTGTTCCAGGGTAGGGACTGTCACATCAACCATAGTGCCATCCAATACTCCTAGACATCCCTACAAAGAAATACACATTTCAAACTGAATCATAAAGAATATGCATTTCATAAGATACAAATATGGCGGTATTACCTTAAAATGTTTCCAAGGCTCCCCCACAATTCCCATTCTCCTTAGAAATTGGTTTCGGTGCCACTGGCAATAAATCAGCACACTTGATTAGTGCTTCTAAAGTATGTCTGAAATATCAACTCACTGTCTGCCCGGATTTATGCCAATCAAATCCCACTGTGCGTTTGGTATCATGGTGAGCTAGTATCTTCAAGAATAATGTTACTTGCTCGCGTAGGGTAACGTACTTTTCATCCCGTAGGCCACCAACCTTCTTAAGGAGCCAACACAACTTCATAAAACAGTTTATGTCCATCCTAAGATTTGCCTTGCAATACTCATCATTCAAATTAGTCATCCGGAACATGACTTTCTCAATTTCAGGGATTTTTTTCCAAAAGGCTATAACGAATCACCCTCCGTCGACGACGTAACCTCATTTTCTTTTCATGGTTGTGCATAATGATCAAGAACATAACAATGTTTGCTCGCAAAAGCATAACTTGACAGAGAACTAAAATCATATTTTTCCTCCATTGCTCCATCTGGAACACAATTAGGATGCATACAAGTTTGAGGGTCATTTAAGAGTTGGACACCATGAACCAGACCAAATATCTTCAGGCACTAGTACACATTGGTAAAGTCAACATGCCTCAACTAATGCTCAACAAATCAAAACATATGCACATATCACAAAAAATGACAGTCAATCACAGGCACAAATCATTCATTTATCTAATTTTTGTTGTGTTAAATCAGTTCCCAAATAATTGTCAATCAAACACAGAGACTGTTTAATCACACGTCCACCAATTCGATCAGTCATCCAACACATAGAGTTTTTTTTTTTACCTTATCTGTGTAGTGCTTGGTAGATGCATACAATTAGCCTTTTCTTGTAATTCACTTCACAAAAAACCTGGCATAGCAAAGATACACAAATTAAAATCCAACCCGATAGAGTTATTTTTTGGTTCATCAAAACACCACATGAGTTCATATTTAGACAACCTTATACTATGTAACATGGCTGGAATCGGAATATAACATAATAATACAAAATTTAATCAAACCACAAACATATCACGCTAAAACCAACTTTTAAAAGAAAAAAATGTAAAATTCTTAAGTTTTACAACTCGTGAAACGGAGTGAAAGTTACCAACATGTTTCAACACAAAGAAAGAAGAGCACAATAGTTAGATTTAGACAAATACGAAGGCGCATATGTAGGATTACAAGATATTATTACTCGACCTCACATTTGATTCGAATTTGACAACGTAGGGTCCGCGCGAAATCAAAAAACAACGTTCTGTGTAAATTAAGAACAACGAGCAGTTAACAATCTATAACAATGGCAAATAAGCAAGAAAAATCGATGATGATTCGAGTCGAAAACGTACCGTCGCTGCAGAACTAGGGTTTTCCCCCCTCTAATTTTCCAGATGTGATAATGAAGATGGAGTGGGTGAATCAGGTGTTAAATATGATATACAAAAGTTGCTACACGATTTTAAAAGACGCGATCCACATGACGGTATAATAGTCTTTTCAAAAAAGCAGCAATCCTTGTATTAGCTAATCACAGAGGGGCTGAGATTATTAATCAAGGATAAGACTGCTACAGTACCGGGCTTTGACGGGCTATCCAAGTTTTGTTAAAAAGCCCGAAAAATTAATCAAACGAACCAAAGCGTGTATAAACTTTTTTCCGGTCTGGATAAAGTCATAATCCAAGGAACCAAACACCACCTTACACGTGAACAAGAATAAACAATAATTGGTTACTTTGTTATTTCTCGCAACTTGTAATTTTCCGACACAACTGAAAAATTCTTGCAAAGTGTTGAACATATTCGAATGCACAACTACGTTCAAAATTTTGATCACTTGCACTAGTCACTGGTACCATTTTTCTTGCCACCATTGAATAAAAAATAACATATTGAGCAACTTGGAAGGAGGGGGGGGGGGGGGGGGGTATATGATCATCAACAAACATTGGTTGCAGCAATTTTTTCTTATTTTTCATAATCTTTATTCAATTCATATTATAAAAAAGCACAGTATTGTTTGTTTTCATGAATAGTGTCTTACACTGGTTACTTATGATATTACACATCTATCTTTATCTTTTATATATACAAAATAACTAAGTATTACGTACACCTCTTATAGTTTTTTCTTATAGTTTTTTACAAGAAGGGGTCGCCATTCACACATCCTTGCTACTAAAAAAGAAAACACCACTTTTTTTTCTTTCTCAAAATGAATTGATCAAGGTATGAAACTATCACTTGTGATTTTTTATTTTTTATTTTGGTAAAAACACGAAAAACTAAGGTGCTAAGCCATCTCCAAAGTAATCAAACTAGTGATACAAGAAGGAGGATTATCCCAAAATAACACTCTATTTTCAAGCCTTTCCCTTGTTCTTATTAGTCCACCCGCAACTTTATTCGTCGTTCTTGGTATCCACCTAATCGTGCAATTCCATGGCATATGCATAAACTTTTTGCACTCTTCCACAAGCGTAACAAACTCCGGTTGAGGAGGTACCTCTTCACGTACGAGCTTATACACCACCAACAAATCCGTTTCCACTTCAAGACTTGGAATTCGCCTCTCCCATGCCAATTCGAGTCCTTTCTGTAAATCAACTAACTCCGCTTCATCCACCGTTGGCGAGATCAATGCAACATTAAATCCCCAAAGCCAAGAACAATCCTCCGCCCGAGCCACACCCACGGCCGCACCCAAATTCTGAATTCCGCAAACACTCCCATCAACATTAAGCTTCACCCAACCCCCATTTCGGTTTTCTCCATGGCTCGGCCTTCCGTTCTGCACGCCCTTTACTTCGACCGTCGAATAGCTCACGGCTAAGGCTCTTGAGTTGGAAGATTTGCCCTTGAACATCATTATCCTTTTCGTGAAATACCTGCGTGTTCCAATGCTTCCATATTACCCAAATTGTCGCCACAAAAATCCAATGCCAACCCAGGTTCGGCCAAACTTTATTCTTAAACTCCAACTCCAAACAATTCTGCCGCAGCCACTCCTCATCCGAAAGTTTATCAAATATCTCCAACTCCTCTTTCCCAAGAATTCATAGCCAAAATTTCCTCGCCTCTTTGCAGTAACGCAACAAGTGCAACTCGGTCTCATCAACACAATCACAAAGTGCACATTGCGCTGTAGATGAAAATTTTCAAACCCGCCGCAAGTGATTCGTTGCAAGTCGCTTATTTCCCACGAGCCATAAGAAAATCTGGAGTTTATGACTTACATCCACGGACCGGACCCATTTTATTCGACTAAGGCGCTGCTCCTCAAGTTCATACTCCTTCCGAAAACTTGCGTAGGCCGATTGACAAGTAAACTGTCTGTTCGATGTTTCGCTCCATAAAATCCTATCTTCATCTTCACTTAACTGGATCGACCTCGATCTTATGTCCTCCAAAATATCCCCTGGAATCACGGTGCGTAGCTCTCAATTTTCCAACTCCTGCGATCAATCAAATCTTTAATCGTTAAGTCTCGTTCCGAGGGATCAATAGTAAAACTACCATCCCAAAACCTTCCCCCTCCCTCGCCAATTATCGTACCAAAAGGATACACGATCCCCTCGCCCTATCTTCCAACGCAAGAAAGGTCGCATAAGATTAACACATCGAAGAACTCCCTTCCACGTCGGACCATCCGATGCCTTGGCCGAAATATATAGTAGCTTTCACCCACGCAAGTACTTCTCTTCAATAAACTCATTCCACACCGTGATGTCCCCAACAAGAATTTCCAAGCTAATTTTGCTAGCAAAGCTTCGTTACACGTTCTCGACACCTGAATCCCAATTCCTCTCCTTTACTTCGGCCTTGTCACCTTGTTCCATGCTATAAGGTGCAATTTTCTTTCCGTGATGTTTGTTGACCACAAGAATTCTCAATTCAGCTTATCGAGTTTCTCACAAACATGCTCCTAAAGCCAAGATGATTGCATTAGATACACCAGAAGAGCCGAAGGCACCGACTTTATTAGAGTAGTCTGCCCCGCCATCGAGAGATATTTATTCTTCCATGTACTAAACCGTTACAATACGCGGTCGAACACTTCAGCCAATGTCTCCCTATTTACACGGCCATGGATGAGCTTGACTCCCAAGTATTTACCCAAGTTCACGGTTTAGCCAAAACCCAAATACTCACTGATTGCCCTCTTAAGGCCGGCTCTCCCCGTTTTTGAGAAAAAAGATTTTAGACTTTTGAGGATTTAGCAATAACCCCGACGCCGTGCAAAACTTATCCAAAGTCTTTTTAATCTCCCTCGTCGTACCCATAGTCATCTTCCCCAATAAAATGAGATCGTCGGCGAAGAAGAGGTGTGAAATCTTCGGTCCACCGCGAGACGGGGTGATTGGAGCCCACCGTTTCCTTTCTATCGCTTCATTAATCAAGTATGATAACCTCTCAACACATAAAACAAAGAAATATGGCGACAACGGATCACATTGTCTTAAGCCGCACGTGTGTTGTAGGGGTTCCATCGGGGCGCCGTTCCATAAGATCCTTGTCGAGGCATTACACACGCAAAACATAATAATTTCAACCATGGCAGTTAGAAACTCAAAGGCACTCAATGTATCTTCAAGAAAATCCCACTGAGCCTTATCATATGCCTTCTCGAGGTCGTGCTTCATTATCATACTTCCTACCTTGTTCTTTTTCTTAGTTCTCAGTGAATGCAATATTTCTTGTAAGACAAATATATTATCTTGAGTGCTCCGTCCCCTATGAAGCTAGACTGAGTAAGCGCCACAATACGAGGCACAATACTCTGAAGGAGTGTCGTGATGCTCTTTGTAATCACTTTATACAAAACGTTACAAAGTGAAATAGGCCTATACTGCTTGATCGACTCCGAGTCTTGTATCTTTGGAATTAGGCACAGAAAAGCATCAATAACCGGATTAAAGCGCCCAAGTTGAAGGTCGACCTCGCGAAGGATAAAAGAGACAAATTAATCCACTCCAAACTTTTTTGGTAGAACAATGCCTGTAAACTGTCCGGCCCTGGTGCCTTAAGTGGATGCATGGTGTTCACCGTCTTCCTCATCTCCTCCAAGTCCACTTCCCAAACTAATGCTTCCTTATCCTAGACACTCAACACCGATTGAAACCACGAACGACCAAGGCTGTTCCGACCTATTTCTATGCTTGCAAATAACCTTACGTAGTACCCTTTCATGTGCTCCTTAAGAGTGGCCTCATCCGTCTCTCATTCGTTACCAACCTGCAGCCTAACAATTGTATTTCAGCGGTATCGAACGAACGTACTTTGATGGAAAAACTTTGTATTCTTCTCGCCCTCCCTGACCCATTTAATCCTTGATTTTTGAGCCCAGAACATCTCCTCCTTTCTCTAAATATCATTGTACTCCAGCCTAAGTTCCTCTTCCAATTTACACAAACCCAGGTTTGGCAGAAAACAAAGGGCCTTTTGTAGTCCTCCCAACCGCGCCACCAACTCTCTCTTCTTTGCAAAAATATTACCAAAAGTTTGTTTGTTCCACTGACCTAATACATTTGGCACCTCCTCAATTGCCTCGAGAATAGCTTGTTTGGCCTCCCAAATCTGTCGCAACAAAGCTTCACAGTCTTTATTCCTAAACCACATTGCCTCGAAGCGAAAAGGCCAAGTTTCGGATACCAACTATTTCCCAAAACAGCAAGTCGCCATATGGGGGTGATCCGAATGTGTGCACGGGAGATGCACCACCTCACAATTGGGGAACATGCTTATCCAGTCCTGAGTCACCATCGCCATATCAATCCTCGCTTTTATATTCGCTCCGTTCCCCCATTTATTCTCCTACGTGAATTTAGGCCCCAAAAACCCAAGATCCATAAGATGACAACGTTCCATGAATGAACGAAAAAATAGAAGAAGGTTCAACGATCTTGTTCGTCCCCCACCTTCTCATGCGCATAACACACCTCATTAAAGTCCCCGTCACAATCCATGGAGTAATCGGATCCCCCGCTTTGCGGTCAAGCTATCAAATACCCGGACCTTCACCTCACGCCGAGGTTGTGCGTACACCCTGGTAATTCGCCCTCTATCTTGCAAGTTTGGCCGAATTATTGCATGTATGGCTTGGTCGTCAACCTCAGTAACTTAGACTTCCAACTCATGTTCGTTCCATAACATCCAAATACCCCCCGCCATACCCTCAGTAGGTGCAATAACATAGTTCGTATACCCTAATAACGACGCAATTCTCCTAGCATGGTCTTCCCCCACTCTTGTTTCAAGAATATAAATAACTGTCGGCTGTTGAGACTGCACCAACTCTCGAAAGTTTCTACGAAACTCCTCGTCCTCTGCACCTTGGTAATTCCACGATATGATCTTCATTAGAGACCTAACAAGGTGCACAGGGTGGACCGGGTACTCAGGGTGAGTCCCATCCCATGTCACATACAACTGTCTCAGAATTTTCAACGTCAACTCCGATTGGCGATTATGTTCCCAGACGGTCTGATCGAACCTGTGCCACCATGCATGAATGTTATCCCAATTCTCTCTCCTGTAAATAACTGCTTCAATTTCTCATGTGGTCCTCAGAATTTCGATCACCTGCACCAATTGGTCCCATCGTTCTGTCATTGTTATCAAGCTCGGACCCATGAACGAGAGGTATTGCGTCTCGAAAGGCCACCCATGCGGCCAGTTCATGGCCATTGCATTATGTATGAAGTTGATTTCCATTGCTCTCGTAGTGCGGCGACCCGTTTTCCTCTTCGCTGATTATGTTGTTAATTTGTGACTCTTCTTGTGCAAGAATGTTAAAGGAATTAGTAGTCCTCAACCCCTCCGACTCCTTACCCTTTCCTCTTCCTGTCGCACTAGGAGTTCTTTTAGTGATGGCAATATTCCTTTTCTGTCCAGATTTATTTCATTTCCTTAGTAGGGGGTTAAGGGAGGGCGTAAGGACCCTTTTACCGTGTGCATTCGGGTTTTGAGACGTGAACTGGACGACATTACTCATTTCCTTTTCTATAGGATTTACGCCCCGAGTTTCTGATGCAACAGTACTTCGTACCCCATTCTCCTTTCCCACTGGCACATTCTTCCTCCCACAGTTCAACAACATCCACTCTCTAAATTCTTTGTTTTTAGCCTTCCCCGTTAGCCATTGTTCATCATGAATTTCCTTTTCTGGCCTTTCAGGTATGATGTTATTAGTGGAATCTTGCTCGAACGCTGAACCCTCTTCCTTTGCTCGCAATTTGCCGTATTATGCTCTATTTTTCCGCACTCGTAGCATAGATTAGTAACATTCTCATATACGACCTAATATACATTCCCATCGACCCACAAGCCCATTTCGAGAGGTTTGTCCGTACGTATTTGGACATAGAAGCGTGCAAAATTTCTTCGCGTAGCATTAAACGTGTTACCATCTATTTTAATGTGTTCCCCTCAAACATTCCGCTAGTGCTTGGATCATGGCTTCCGTTAGATACTCGAGCGGGAGATTCATAACCCTCACCCACGTGATAGTGCTCTCAATGATATCCATATCCGTCTGGAAGTTCGGAGTCCATGTTCTAACCGACAAAAAATGTCCCGCTATTTGCCACGGCCCTTCGGTGAGAATTATCTCCATTTTTTCCGAGTTCACCCCTTCATACAGTATATTCCTTTCCCGGGGTCCACGAGCTCGAACTTGTTATGTAGCTTCCACATGATATCCAGACGGGTATGTAGAGCTTCCCGGTACCAAGAGCTTCCCAACATTCGGATAATAATGGTATCTTTCCATTACATTCACATTTTCTCCCTTAACTCATGGGAAGTTCGGAGGTTCTTGAATGGGATCACGTTATCCTCTTCTCTTATCTCGATCAATTTTCTATCCTCTGCCATCTTATTCCCATCCATGCGTACATTCGTACGTTTCTTACGTTGTGTAACCATTCCAGCATATGTTCGGTTCGCAATTTTAGGGTTTGCGTTAGTTCGAGGGATGTCATCCAGGTCAAATGAGGATTGGATGTGCATCATCTCCGATCCTTCATCCATTCTCCTTGGGCGTTTCTGATTTCGTGGGGCGGAGGGTCCCCCAGTCCCAAGGTTGAAGTTCGATGAGTCCGGTGGCACCAATAACGACGGCGGTGGCAGCGACGCGGTGGTTAGGGTTTCCATCATAAAGTCGCGTTTTAGTCAATTGTAGATTTAGTCAAAAGGTAAACAATTAAACAACTGTCATATACAAGGCTCAATGTAAACGTGGAAAATGACAATTATGATAACATATTTATGCATGTGTTTTTTTATTAAATCTTAGCATATTTTAATACAGAAGTAGAAAAGCTGACATCCGGTTCTCGCGTAATTAAGAATTTAGTTTAATTTAATTTGTGTAGTGAAGAAAATAACTTAAAAGCTAAAAATTAAATATATAAGGATAGAGAATTTATAACGAAAGTTTCAAATTTTGGGAAACCAAATCAACAATCACCATAATTATCGTAGTTAATGATTCTACTTAAATTTAAAGCTAAATTAGGAACTTTATAAATAAACCATTGTACCAACTACCAACACTAAAATTATAAAGTTAAAATCGAGAATTAAAAATTTGGTGTCACAGTTTATCTTTCTTTATATAATAGTATAAATATCAGATCGATTCCAATTATAAATGTATTTTTGATAAGACGCAAACCTTAAACGTGGTTGTTCATGCAAATATCTCAATTTGGTTAGTTGATCCACCCAAATAAATTGAATGATATTATTATGTAGTTTTCTTTCAATCTGGCTATAAGCTTACTAATTTTCTTGGTTGAATAGAATTGGACGCGATAATGGTTTTTCCTCAAACGTTCAACAAGTTGGACATCATGATATATTTGTAACTTTTATTAATGGCGACCAACTAGATAAGTAGTCGTGTGTTTTGGCATGACATTGCAAATAAATATTTTCTTATACAGATCGAGAAATTTATAAAACTATATTAACCCTCTTATAGAATAGATATACCTCAAATTAACATCATTATGATTCTAATACATATGCCACGCAAAATATAATGCGGGTGAAAAAATTAGTAAAATCATAAATGTACTCTATATACATGATATCTATGAGCTAACTAGATGATTCACATTTGATGCATGTAAGTTCACTTTGAGACCTGTATATTGCTATTGTTCGAATTACTTTCACTAAATCATTAATGCAAGCTAAGTCGATGGTTGGCCAAGCGTGGACCCTCTAATGCTTAAGTCAGTTGTGTCGTAAAATAACAAGACAAGTTACCCTTCACGATTGAACCCTATTGTTATGACGAGTAACATGTTGTTTATCACATAGCTTATGACGAGATCATATCGTGCAGATGCAGAGTAATTTAGTATAATTTGAATATTGCATTTAAAATAGTGACACTTTTATGTATTATTTTGGCTAATTATGACCGTGGCACTCTGATTTCAAGCACTTATGATAGTGGCTCTGTGTCAGACAATTAGGATGATGACTCTCATAAAATGTAAACGTAACAATAATGTGTCTCAATCAAGTATTGTCAAGTGTCATACCAAAATATGTCAAATTAAAAGGCTTAGCCCTCAGTTTGTAATATATTTGTTTAAGGCAAAATGCATTGAGAATTTTCATTTGTAGGGGTACTTTTGTCATTTACATCAATTAGGGTGGTGCTAGTGCCACATCGGCCTATCCTATTTTTAATGAAATTAAGTTTATATTTCTAAGCTCAAATATATTATTTAAAGAGTTCATTCATCCTAGCGGTGGGAGTGGGACGACGTTTTGCAAGATTCCTTCCCGTTCCAGCAAGAATTTCCCGTTCAAAAACTTTTCGCGGGATGGTATTTATGGGAATTCCGTGCCTCGTGGGACGGGAATGGGAATCAAATACAAGTATCCGCGTGATACAAGATTCCCATTTTTACCAACTACTTCTTTGGGGGATGGGGTTAGGGGTGTAACTGTAACTAACCTAATTATGGTGGGGGTATTTTGAAAAAGTAAAAAAGTAAGGGTTGTAAAATATAAAAATAATCTCTTTAATCTCCTCTTGACCTCATGGTTTCTCCCTCACAAGTCACAAACAAGTCATTCCATCACAAGTCACAAACAATTCAAACCCACGATTTCTCCCTTGGTTCGCCGCTAAAAGCTGCCGAACACCGCTGACTCGCACTTCTTTCTTCTCAGTTCTCACGTTGTGTTTTTTTTCCAGCAACTGAAAATGAACAATTTTGGTTGCTGAAAAAAAATAGGAATCCCGCAAAAAATGGGATCTCGTATTGGCAGGATCCCATTTTTTGCTCGCGGGAACGGGAAGCCGTTTTGACATCCCGGTCCCGCGGGATCCATCCTCGCGGGACTCCTATTTCTTGCCCCTAATTCATCCTTATTAGTATATTAGTATTAGTATTGTAAAATACCTTTTATTTAGATTGATGTATATCTTTAGAGTAGTTTCCTTATATAGGATTCTTGCTATGCAATATTATTGTATTATTTATACCCTATTGTAATTAATGAAAAATGCACGAAATATTTTTCTACATGGTATCACGAGTCAAGTTACCTAACCGCCCCTCCTCCATTTCTCTCTTCCTCTCCGGCTCACGCCACATACAACCTCATGCCAATAATGCCCGAACAAAAACTTCACCCCTCCTTGGTCGTGTCTAACGTACGAAACTTCATACCCGTTACGTTAGAGATGGAAAAGGGTCAATACTCCTCGTTGGAGGAATTGTTCAAGATCCACTATCGGTCCTATCAAGTTCTCGACCACATAATTCCATCTCCCATCACCACTATGATTTGAAGTTTTCCACCGATTCCATCGCCTTGTCCAAAGAGTCAATCGCGGATCCATCTGCTTCCGCTACTCCTCCGGTCGCTCCTGCCAAGCAAGCGGCTGCCCCTCCTCGTGATGAAGAACTCTGGTCAAGGTTGGAAGCCATTGTTCTTTAATGGATATATGGGACTATATACAATGATCTCATGCACACCATCCTTGAGAAGGATTCCACCGCCAAACAAGCTTGGGAACGCTTGGAACATATTTTCCAAGACAACAAACACTATCGGGTTGTTTATTTGGAAAATCACTTCACTCACGTTCATATGGATAATTTTCCAAATGTATCTTCCTACTGCCAAGAGCTTAAGATGCTCGCTGATCAACTATCAACGTTGTTGCTCCAGTCTCTAACCAACGTCTTGTTTTATAACTCATTGTTGGGGTTGACGAGAACTATGACGGGGTTGCAACTTTCATCCAACAAAGAAATTCTCTACCTCCCTTCTATGAGGCCCGTTCTCGTTTTATCCTTGAGGAGATACGCAAAGCAAAATAAGCCGCCGCTTCTGCCTCTGCTGTGGGTTCAACACTTGTCCAAACGACCCCTAGAGAGGATGGCTCTGTGGTCGCGGCTCCTCCTCCTCATATGGCAATAATAGTCAAGGGTGCAGATCTTAGCGTGTTCGGGGACATGGGAATGGTAATCGCGGTCACAGACGTGGTAACCCTAATAACCCGCGTTCGCCCACTCTGCAACCCTACCCGCACTACGCCCTTCCCGCATAGAACCCGTACGCTCATTGGTCGCCGCCTACGTCCCAGTAGACTGCTCTTCCCTGCCCCTACCCAATGGCATTATGGACACCGCAGACTCCTCCACCATCACGTAAGCTGGGTATCCTTGGCAGTCGTCCTCAACAAGCTTACACAACGCATCCCCCTCGGCTTAGGGTTACGTCCCAACGGACATAGAATCTGCCATGCATACTATGTCTCTCAACCCTCCCAACGATCAATGGTATATGGACACGGACGCCTCATCTCACATGAAGGCGTCAAATGGTACACTCTCACCTTACTTTAATTCGAGCATTAATCGTCATATAACTGTTGGTAATGGGACTAAAATTCCAATTAAAGGTCATGGTAATGATTTTCTTCCCTCCCCGTTTCCTCCTCTTAAACTTAACAATGTTCTTTATGCTCCACAAATAATCAAAATATTATTTCTGTTGGTTGCCTCATGCGTGGTAATTTTGTCTCAATTTAATTTGACCATTTTGGTTTCTCTGTGAAGGATCTACAGACGGGTACTAATTTAATGAGATGCAATAGCCTCAGTGACCTTTATCATCTACCACCATCCTTTCTCACTCATGCTCCGCTCTCTTATGCCGCCCTTACCGCCGTCTCTTCGCTCTTATGGCACCGCCGCCTCGGTCATCCGGGCGCATCTATCTTAGCTTTTCTTCGCGCAAATAATTTTATTCAATGTAAAAGTACTTTGACAAATTTTTGTGACTCTTGTGTTTTGGGCAAACAAGTACAATTACCGTTTTATTCTTCCCTATCTTCGACTCTTGCTCCTTTTGATATTATACATAGTGATTTGTGAACGTCTTCTATATTAAGTTTCGCGGGTCACAAATATTATCTTCTTTTACTTGACAACTTTACAAACTTTTTGTGGACTTCTCAATAGGTAAAAATCTGATGTGTATGCCATCTTCTCTAATTTTAGTGCACTCATCAAAACTCAATTTGCCACAAATTTTAAATACTTTCAGTGTGATAACGGTCGCGAATTTGATAATGCTCAATTTAACGTTTTTTTATCAAAAGTTTGGCATTACATTTTGCTTCTGTTGTCCTCACACGTCCTCTCAAAATGGAAAGCCGAGTGCAAGATCATGTCCATCAATAATATGATTTGCACTCTCCTTACCCATGCCTCCCTACCCCCATCCTTTTGGCACCATGCCTTACATATGGCGACATATCTCCTCAATATAATGCCCTCCAAAATCCTTAAAAATAAATCCCTTACTCAACTCCTTTATCATCAGGATCCTTCTTACTCTCATCTACGGGTTTTTGGGTGCTTATATTATCCTCTCTTTCCTTCCACCACTATAAATAAACTCCAAGCCCGTTCAACCCATTGTATCTTTTTGGGGTACCCTTACGACCATTAGGGTTATAAATGCTATGACTTATCCACTAACAAAGTCATTCTCTCACGGCACGTCGTCTTCGATGAAAACCAATTTCCCTTTGCTAAAATATCCTCCACCCACCGTCCTCAGTTCTTGGACGACTCTCTTAACCATACTAACCTAATCCCAATCTTCCACTCAAGTCCGCCCCCCTCACCGTCGCCGTTGTCGTCGCCTATACCGTTGGTTACCTCTCCCAGACAACCAACCAACAACTCCCTCCTCTCCTCCTCCTCAAACTCTTACTCCTCCATCACCGCCACCCACATCGGTCGCACATCCACCACCCGCAGCTCCTCCCTCTCGGGCTATCACCACATGTAGCATGCATGGCATTGTTGCACCAAAACGCCAGTTTAATCTTACCTCTACTATATCTCCCTCTCCTCTTCCCAAAAACCTTAAGCTTGCATTATCTGATCCTAATTGGAGAATCGTCATGCTAGACGAGTTTAATGCTCTTATTAAAGATAAGACTTGGGAACTTGTACACCGACCCCCTAATGTGAATGTCATACGTTCTATGTGAATTTTTCGTCATTAATCTAAATCTGATTGTTCTTTTGAGCGACACAAAGCTCGTCTTGTTGGTGATGGCAGGTCTCAACAGGTTGGCATTGATTGTCTTGATACATTCAACCTAGTGGTCAAACCGGTTGGTATTGCTCTCTCTCTCTCTCTCTCTCTCTCTCTGAACATTCATCAACTTGATGTCAAGAGCGCTTTCCTTCATGGTCACTTACAGGAAACCGTTTACATGCATCAAGCGTTGGGCTTTTGGGATGCGACTTATCCTGATCATGTTTGCTTGTTGAAAAGGTCTCTCTATGGCCTTAAACAAGCGCCCCGCGCGTGGTATCAACGTTTTGCTGATTTTCCTCTCACGATCAGATTCTCCCACAGTAGGTCGGATCAATCTTTATTTATTTATCGCCAGGGTTCAGATCTTGCTTTTCTCTTGTTCTATGTTGATGATATTGTACTTACTGCTTCATCCGAGTTTGCTATGACAGATTTGGGGCCACTTAGCTATTTCTTGGGAATCGCCATTACCCGCCACAAAGATGGTCTCTTTTTTTCTCAAAAGAAATATGTGTTGGTAATAGTCGAGCGTGCGGGTATGGCGTCTTGCAAGTCAGCCGCCACTCCCGTTAACACGAAGCCCAAGTTTAGCGCCTCTTCGGGCACTCTTTTTCCGGATTAAACTTTGTTTCGCAGTCTCGTCGGTGTGTTGCAATATCTCACTTTTACTCTCCCGGATATTACTTATGTCGTTCAACAAGCATGTCTTCATATGCATGCTCCTATGACCGAACACATGGCTGCCATGAAGAGAATTATTCGGTATGTTCAAGGCACGGTCGACTTTGGTCTTCATATTTACAATTTGAACGTGCATTCTTTGGTTTCTTTCACGGATGTTGATTGGGGTCGGTGTCCGGATACACGTCGGACGACATCGGGATATTGTGTTTCTCTTGGTGATAATATAATTTCTTGGTCCTCAAAACGTCAACCGACTCTTTCACGCTCAAGCGCTGAAGCCGAATATCGTGGGGTAGCTAACGTCGTTTCTGAATCATGTTGGTTATGCAATTTACTGCTTGAGCTTCACTTTCCCATCTCTAAGGCGACCATTTTCATTGTGACAATGTTAGTGCGATTTACCTCTCCAATAATCCGGTGAAACATCAACGCACCAAACACATTGAGATGGACATACACTTTGTCCGTGAGAAGGTAGCTCAGGGTCAAGCTCGCGTCATTCGCGTCCCTTCACGCCACCAAATTGCTGATATTTTTACAAAGGACCTTCCTCGAGTTCTCTTTGATGATTTTAGGCACAATCTCAATGTTCGTGAACCTCCCATTTCGACTGCGGAGATATTTTAGTATTAGTATTGTAAAATACCTTTAATTTAGATTGATGTATATCTTTACACTAGTTTCCTACTTTCTTTAAATAGGATTCTTGCTAAGATTGTTGTATTATTTATATCTTATTATGTAAGATTGTTGTATTATTTATATAGCACATTGTAATATTTTCCTACAATCCTAACCCGTATACATATCATACTTTACATTCATTAAATTTGAAAGTAAACTTATTACGATGTTAATCATAAAACTTAAATCCTGTAAAATAATATAATATGATATGTGTGGGATAAGGATTCCCGTGAGCCATTCAACTTTAAACGCACGTGACACCACTTTGCATCAACGGGTGCGTTACATTCGAATACAAATTTGACAAGCGAGTAAATTGCAGTAATTAAATTCAACGTGTGTGTAATTTTACCAAAAAATGAAATGTAAATTGTAGACTTTCATTTTAACACACCAAAATAAAAATACACAGTCTTTTACATTAAGTTTTCAGTTGCACCCATGAATGAAAATTTTGGTCCGGAAATACGTTACGGTTGGCTAAAAATTAGAAATGTTTCGTAATATTTCGAGAACTTTTCGGCATATTTCGAAGAATTCGTAAAATTGTAGTTATAACTATAATGAAAACTACATGTATATTTCGTATCGGTAAGTCAAAAACGGAAAATTTTCAGTACTTTTCGAAAAAACGCATGTAAATTTTGATCCATTTGCACCTCGCCATCAATAAAACCTAAACGTAACAAAATGTTGTGAATTGCCAAAACCTGAAAAGTTAAACATAATATGGTAATGCAACACAAGTGGAATTGGAAGAAGAAGTTAATTGCAACAAATCCGCAATATTTAATTCTAACCTGAAATCGCAAGCAATCTCGTTTGCTTTATTCAATATAAAAACTCACCGGGAGTGAGTTTCAGTGCGTGCACACACGCACACACACAGTGCAGAAATTGAGTTGAGTAGAGTGTAGGTGTTAAAGTTGAATGGCGGATGATCGGGAAAGTAGGCGGCCATGGATCCGAGAAGAGTTGAAAACCTATGTCTACATTCTCCTCTACATCGCTCTCTCCAGTGGCCAGATCTTCTTCAATAAGGTGAGTTTTCGTCTTTGGCATTTTGTCGAACAACTGACGACGTCATTTTCTTGTTCTTCTTGTTGTTGATGAGCTGTTGTTACAGACAGACTCACTCAATTTGGGGATCTGATGATCGATCTACTTTCCAACAGATAATAATAATAATATCAGCCGTCAATTTTTTCACTGAAACAGACATACATACATACATACATACATACATCATCACTATGCTAATTTACTTTTTACTTCACTTCAATCCGTCCACCATTGCTTGCTAATTCTACTTTTATCGGTTGGTTGGTTTTGCGTATGTTAGGTCTTAACTCGTATACAATTAATTGCTGCATAGTGATGCCGTGAGCATATTCAACCAAACTCTGTTTCATGTTGAAAAGAGACTGTGACAAAAAAAGCCTTTTCACCTGCCATGCCATTTCCTTGTTTCCTTTTGTTTATACTTGGACCAGAAACCATGAAACTAAGTGTCACCGCATGCACGCACACTCGCTCTTCGCATGGCTAATCTAATTCGTTAAATTTTTGTTCATGTGCAGTGGGTATTATCTTCAAAAGAGATTAACTTTCCATATCCTCTGGGTTTGACCTTGCTTCACATGGTCTTCTCCTCTGTTTTATGTTTTGTGCTTACCAAAGGTCTCAAGGTAATTCATTCCTTCTTAAATAATATGTTCATCATTCCACTATCGAGGTACTCATGCTCATTTTCAACCTTTTGCAGGTTATAAAAGTTGACGAAGGAATGACTTTAGACATGTGAGTATCCTTTTGTGTTTGATGCATGAGCTAAATTTGCTTTTCTATTGATGACTTAAGCCACCAAGTCATCAAGAACTTGAGTGCTGAATAGTTTTCACCAATTTACCTGGGAAACAGAGAGAACACCAAAATGTGAAAGAACTTAATGATAATAGTACAACATTAACTAGCTATTAGCAACGAACACAGCCTGAGAGTT
Source organism: Linaria vulgaris (assembly GCA_948329865.1). NCBI lineage: Eukaryota > Viridiplantae > Streptophyta > Magnoliopsida > Lamiales > Plantaginaceae > Linaria > Linaria vulgaris. The sequence continues at coordinate 46,008,185 of OX415253.1, forward strand.
AGAAACGGGAGTGCATTTTGTTCACTGGATTATAGCTATCATCCTCAAGATCTTTTCAGCAAGCTTTTCTCTTTGATTTCCATTGTTTCGGTCTTACTTCTATAGATATGATGATTGCAAAATGACCTTACTGAAAAGATAGAGCTCTGTATTTACAGATATATATCTTCCGTCATCCCGATTGGTGCTATGTTTGCTATGACACTTTGGCTTGGAAACACTGCTTACCTCTACATTTCCGTTTCATTTGCTCAGATGTTGAAAGCTATCAGTAAGTATAGTGCATTTCTTCTGTTGGTATAACTTGGACTTTTGACATTATCAATGCTGATTTTCACTCTTGGTGACATCTTTAGTGCCAGTTGCTGTGTTCATTCTTGGTGTATTAGCTGGACTTGAAATGATGAGTTGCAGGATGCTTCTCATAATGTCGGTGATCAGCTTCGGTGTACTCGTAGCTTCCTATGGTGAAATCAACATTAACTGGATAGGTGTTGTTTACCAAATGGGAGGAGTTGTTGGAGAAGCTTTGAGGTTGATATTTATGGAGATTTTCGTGAAAAGGAAGGGCTTGAAGCTAAATCCCATATCTGTGATGTACTATGTTAGTCCTTGCAGGCATGTACTCTACCTCTATTTTCTAGAGTATCAGAATCTGATTCAATTTTTTTTTTTTTTTTTTTGTCAATTTGTAATATAATTTTGATACATTTTGCAGTGCTCTTTGCCTCTTAATCCCATGGATCTTCCTGGAGAAGCCTAAGATGGAAGCTCAAGGGACATGGAGTTTCAAACCTCTTGTTCTGACTCTGAATTCTCTTTGTACTTTTGCCCTTAATCTTTCAGTTTTCCTCGTAATCTCGCATACTAGTGCTTTGACCATTCGTGTGGCTGGTGTAGTTAAAGACTGGGTTGTAGTTCTACTGTCAGCACTTCTTTTTGCTGACACAAAGCTGACACTTATTAATCTATTTGGCTATGCCATCGGTAAGTATGCTATTTGCACGTTGACTTATAATGCACAAAATTGTGACCATGTGTTAAAGTGATCCATTTATTTTGTTTTCTGTAGTTTGATTGTAGTCTATGTCGGCCTTGCTCTTATAAGCTTGAACAGTGTTGAGTTTGAGAATCTGGTTTCAGTAGCAGATGGTTATCTTTCTCTTTGCTACAATAGTTCATCGTATTATCTTAGACCGTCTTGGAATTGGAATTAATAATTCGAAGGAAAAATTGGATCAAGGACAGTAAATTTTTAACTGCCGCAATCTGTTAAATCATGCTAATCCTGTGTGGTTGATGAAAAGGTTCCTCCTGTTTAAATTATGACGTGTGCACCTTGTAGGTTCCTCTTCTTTTGGGGTTACTTTTCATAGCTTTTGGATTGTCATTCTGGAGGTTAGAAATGAGCAAACGCTTTTGGGTCTGGGAAAATTGCGCGGCAGTTACCATTATATCTTGGTAACAGAAGCTCTCATGGAAATACATAGTTGGGAAAACTGAAATCATGGAATTGAAATGAACTTTGGCACGTTAATAGCATTCCCAACCAATTTCTTGGTATTAGTTGTCACCTTAAGGGCTACTACATGTCTGACTTAACTTGAAATAGTTTTCTTCTGTGTCTGTTTCTGTATATATATATATAACAGATATGTGTGTGTTTGTGTTTATATTGATCCATACGGCTATTATCTTTGATATGACAATATGATCTTTTGCCCTGAGTTCTTCCCGGTGCTTTGCTAACTTTTATTGATTCTGCACTCGCCAAATCTGCCATATTCACCTGAACTGATGGCAACTTCTTGGCGTTGCAGCTATTGCTGGCGTAGCTGCATACAATAATCATAAGTTGAAAAAGGAAGCTACTCGTGTTATTCCAGAGGATCCTGATCAAGAAGTTCCATTGGTTTCAACTTCAACTTCAAATCGGTGAAACAAGAAAGTAGCAAGTTCTGATACTGCTCAGGTGTGTAAGTAAAACTTTGTTCTCCTCCAAGTTCTTTTCTATTACTAGTTGGGGAAATACGCATTGCCCAAAGTGGCAAAAGCAGAACGCCTTACAGAAGAAGCTCTGACTGACACGACAAATTTGATCCAGCAGAACAACCTTTATAGCTCGCTTTTTATAGCATCTGATAGTATCAAAGTAAACTTTTGTGATAGTGAAACAGAAAAACAGTTGTTTGTAAAATTGAGATATTGGGCATCGATTGAATAGTCAATTTTTTGTTAAAATATGACCCGACACAATCTTTGGTTTTCGTATCTGTAGCAGCTATGTAATTGTATCTTTTACTGAGTGGAATTGAATTCTGGTCAAGAAATTGTCGCTAGCTGCTCTTGTAAAATGTTTTCTTATTTATCCTTTGTAGGTACGAATACAGAATTAATGCACTTGTAGTTTTATTTCCTATGTTTTTCTTTATGACCCTATATCTAAAAGACTGTCTTGCCTGTTTATTTTCTTTGACACAATTTTTCTTTTCTACATTGTGTCTAAGAAAAAACTTGAGAAGAATAAATATATTTGTTAGAAGTTAGTACTGATGTTTTGAGTAAATCAAAAGTGCTTTCATCTATTTCCTGTCACCAATCTTTCAAATTGTAAGTTGTAGTGTTTAAGTTGTATTGACGACGTGTGCAACAAATAGACAAAATTTTGCAAAGTCGGTCCTTTATAGTAACCATTTTTTGAGATTGGTCCTTTAAAATGCTAAGGGTCATTTTTAGTTCTCTAAAGTAACAAAGTTTCAAATTTGGTTAACCGGCGAGGGAATATTCTTTTATTCACCAGAATTTGGCATGTGCCGAACACGTGACTTTGAATTTCAGTATTTTTTTTTTGCGTTTTCTATCTAAATACTTTAAATAACTACACTCAGACTCCAATATTTTTTAAATAGACATATTTTACTCCAAATTTTAATTAGATTTTTTTTTTCATTTTGTTCAAAATATTTCATATAACTACTCCAAATCTCAATTAACATATAACATTTTTTTTAAAAAATAACAATACAATAATGCAAAAAATTTAAAATTAAAAAATAAACTTGTTTCTTTTTCCTCCTCCATCCACTCCCACCACCTCCACCCCTACCTCCACCACTGCTCACCCTTCTCGCTCCCTCCTTCCAACTCTTAGTAAAATATCAACCCAATTTCTGTTGCTGCCTCTAGATCTCTGGAAAGAAAAGAAATAGGAAAAGAAATCTACAAAGAATCGGGGGCTGCGTGGGTGGTCGTTGCGGTCCTCGATGATGGCGAATGAAGTTCTTGATTCTCTAGATTTCTTCATACAGGGAAGGTCCCTGAACGGGGAGTCAGATTGTGCTATGGCCTGGACTGGTTTACTTGAGCACCTTGCATGTGTATAGAGTGGATTATGGCAAATTTTCTGGGCACTACCCACGGGTACGGGTACCCACAACGACGAGTAGCGAAAAAAGCTACCCACCCCGCTAGATATTTGAAGGGTACCCACCCTCACGGGACCCGTCTCAGGCAGGTACCCATGTTGGCAGGTACGGGTACCCGCCCCGTCACACCAACAACCAAAAAACCTATATTTTCATTTTTTTTTGGCTTTTATGCTTCAATTCGAGCCTTTTTCAGCATCGGCAGCATTCAATCAATATATTATGACATCAATAGCGATAATATCAGTAATTTCAAACCCAAAATCAACCTTTGAATACAAAAGTTTTTGTGCCTTAGAATAAGAAAAAAAAAATTCTTCAAAAGTTATACAACTGCCTTAGAATAAAAAAGGTTTTTTTTTCTTTAGTACCTACCTAGTTACATATGCTATGCCCGTTTTCTCTCTTATAAATTATAATAGGAAAACAAAGTTTTTTTTTTGGAAACTTACACAACTGAAACATTCCTTATAATAAAACATATAATTTTCTTTTAACTTACATATGTGAAGCCTAACTCGCACTCACTTAAGTTTTTTTTTTTGACGGGTACCCGTGGGTACCAGAAATTGAACCCGCCCCCGTCCCGCCACTAGATGGGACGGGGGTAGGTACCCATCCGCCGCGGCAGGGCTACATAACGAGTTACCCGTTAGTCACGGGTAGTGGCGGGACGGGACGGGTACCCGCCACCCGTTTTGTACCCCTATTTCCGAACATTGTTATATTGTGTAGTAAATGCTCCCGAAAAATATAAATTAAATCAATCAACAAATTAAAATAGCCCTCTTAATTATCACATTCCTAAATGCAAGGGTATGCAAAATTGAGCTTAAAGAGTTAATGTCCCAAAAAAAGTAAATTATTTAGACGAAAGTCTAATAACTGTTTTATTTAGCTAAAAATAAAGTTGAAATTGAAATCACGTGCCTCTATCTGCAGTGATTACATATTTCATTCCCGCTACGAACTCAGCTAAACACCTACACACTTGGCAGTAGTCTGTTTTTGAAAAGGAAAAAAACAAGAAAAGAGAGAGAGCGAGAGACCTTTCTCCAAGCTTTTTTGTCGGTAACAATGGCGGCAAATGCTATGATACTTGCTCGCCGTCTCACTCCTCTCTACACCCACTCCCGTCTCTCCATGTCCTACCTTACCTCACCAAGTCACGAGAGGATTAACGACTTCTATGACCCGAAGCCGCAGGTTTGGGCGCATCCTTACCGACTGAAAGTGTATCTCTATCATGGCGTTGACTTCCACCACTGGCTGGTTGCCATCGTCGAACCATCGAGGGGGGAACCTCCACTTACGAGCGAACAACTAATTTCATCTTACATTAAGATCGTTGCTAAGGTCCTTGGAGACAGGTTTGTAGCACTCTCTATTTTGATTTTTTTTTGTGTTTATGATTTTTTGTTCATCGTTGCTAAATGTTTGTACTATTAAAACTCTCTTTGAGTTTTTTGGTGTTTATGTTTTTTGTACTATAATGGAGTGTTTTGCTATGTTTTTAGTTAGTTTGTTGACTTGTCCTATGAAGACACTCTCTTTGATTTTATGATAAATTAATCGTATGTTTCAAAGAATTTTTACTAAGTAGTATAATTTTATTTTTATGTTTTTGTTTTGGAAAGAAGCCAAGGAAGAGTTCTTCGGTTTTTGTTTTTCTTTTTTTTTTCTTTTTTCTAATAAAGATAAACACTAAACACTCTCTCTTTTTTGATTTAATAATTTTGATGTCAAATAGTTTTTGGCTAAAAAATATGATTTCAGTTTATGTTGCTTGGTTTTGGGTGCAGCGAGAAGACTCCATCGCGCATATACTCCATCTCGACGCGGATATACCTTTTATTTGGTGTCCGTTTGCCAAAAATACTGGTATCAAAACTCGAAGGTAGCTGTGTCTTTTCTCTTTTTTAATGGATCAATATTTTTTCCTTACAATCACCTCTTTCTCATTTTTTCCATGTCTCAAACACTTTGCAGCTATGGAAGGGGTTCAAAGTGTATGTTTAATTTAACCGTATGTTTAAAAGAATTTTTACTACGTAGTATAATTTTATTTTTATGTTTTTGTTTTGGAAAGAAGCCAAGGAAGAGTTCTTCGGTTTTTGTGTTGTTGTTGTTGTTTTTTTTTTAAAATAAAGATAAACACTAAACACTCTCTCTTTTTGATTTTATAATTTTGATGTCAAATATATAGTTTTGTGCTAAAAAGTAGCGAAAAAATCACTTTACCCCCTATATTACGGCCCGTTTATAATTTTACCCCCCAACTATGATTTTCTTCACTTTACCCCTTGTACTATGTTAAGCGTTTCACTTTACCCTAATTTGTCATTTTAAGCACTAAAACCCATCACGTGCATCGTCCGTGGCAAATTAGTGGTGGCTTTTTTGTCTTTTTTCGTCCAGAACGACGGGTAATAAACAGAACCCGATCTCATTACCCCCAATTCCCAAATGTAACGAAATTAAAAACCCTAAATACCTAAATCTCTTCACTCGATTTTTAGTATTACTTCAAATTGTGGGAAAGGTTGCTAGGTTGATTTTCAGTCCCACAATGTTATTTTGAGGGTATGGAATACAGTTATGTTGGATTGTTGTACTAGACATAGCATGTTTTGTTAATGATCACATTAGAAGTGTTTTTTCCTCACTTTTGAGTATGTTTCCAGAGGGAATCCAGTGAGTAGTTGATCGCATTAGAAGGGCTTGTTGTTTCTTTTTGGTAATGCGCGTCTTGTTTACAGTGGGAATCCAGACTATTGGTCTTGCGCGTCTTGTTTTTTCTCTTTAACTCGTATCACAACACAACAAATTGAAATATACATTACATAACACCACAACATGCAAACAATCCAAAAATAAGAGCAAACCCACCAACATTTTAATTAAAGATAAAACACCATTACATGAGGAGTTATAAGTCTTGATCATGGAACCAAAATATCAACCATTAAACCCTCATTAAAATGTTGTTGCAATATATGTGTGAAACTTCACCCAAATTGCAACCGCCTAATACATATGCAAAACCCATTACATCTTGCTCTTTAACCACAAAACGACTCATGCATGTAACTAAGAGCAGAACCCACAACACCTTCTGTCCTTTTCTCCCACTCGCAACATCACCTTCTAACTTATTCACTTTGCGCAATAGCCCCGGAATTATGGACTGTGATTGGTCACACATGGGCGGATCAACCCACTTGAAATAGTCGCAACAACCTTCAACCTAATCCAGACAAAAGAAAATGTATATAACATAACATTTTGCAAACCTTCTTTTGAACAAAAACAAAATCAAATTAACAATGAATTTAACTAACTCACGGCTGATTTTGAACAACGTGCAAACCTTCTTCCGGGTTGATGTTCGTCCAAGAGGTTCTAACTGATGCACGTTGCCCACAATTGCAAATGTAGTGTTGCTCCATGTTGTTTTGTGAGAGAATTAAGATTTGGTAAGAAAAAATTGAAGGGGGAAAAATAAATTAGGGTAAGGATTGTAAGAATTGGGGATTATAAAGTTGTAGGAAGGAGTTAGCAGTTTTGTACCATTAGGCCAACGGAAAAGATGAAAAAGCCCCCGCTAATTTGCCACGGACGACGCACGTGATGAGTTTTAGTGCTTAATGACAAATTAGGGTAAAGTGAAACGCTTAACATAGTACATGGGGTAAAGTGATGAAAATCATAGTTTGTGGGGTAAAGAGATAAACGGGCTATAGTATACGGGGTAAAGTGATTTTTCCCTAAAAAGTATGATTTCAGTTTATGTTTCTTGGTTTTGGGTGCAGCGAGAAGGCTCCATCGCGCATATACTCCATCTCGACGTGGATATATCTTTTATTTGGTGTCCGTTTTCCAAAAATACTGGTATCAAAACTCGAAGGTAGCTGTGTCTTTTCTCTTTTTTAATGGATCAATATTTTTTCCTTACAATCACCTCTTTCTCATTTTTTCCATGTCTCAAACACTTTGCAGCTATGGAAGGGGTTCAAAGTGTATGTTTAATTTAACCGTATGTTTCAAAGAATTTTTACTACGTAGTATAATTTTATTTTTATGTTTTTGTTTTGGAAAGAAGCCAAGGAAGAGTTCTTCGGTTTTTGTGTTGTTGTTGTTGTTTTTTTTTGAAAATAAAGATAAACACTAAACACTCTCTCTTTTTGATTTTATAATTTTGATGTCAAATATATAGTTTTGTGCTAAAAAGTAGCGAAAAAATCACTTTACCCCCTATATTACGGCCCGTTTATAATTTTACCCCCCAACTATGATTTTCTTCACTTTACCCCTTGTACTATGTTAAGCGTTTCACTTTACCCTAATTTGTCATTTTAAGCACTAAAACCCATCACGTGCATCGTCCGTGGCAAATTAGTGGTGGCTTTTTTGTCTTTTTTCGTCCAGAACGACGGGTAATAAACAGAACCCGATCTCATTACCCCCAATTCCCAAATGTAACGAAATTAAAAACCCTAAATACCTAAATCTCTTCACTCGATTTTTAGTATTACTTCAAATTGTGGGAAAGGTTGCTAGGTTGATTTTCAGTCCCACAATGTTATTTTGAGGGTATGGAATACAGTTATGTTGGATTGTTGTACTAGACATAGCATGTTTTGTTAATGATCACATTAGAAGTGTTTTTTCCTCACTTTTGAGTATGTTTCCAGAGGGAATCCAGTGAGTAGTTGATCGCATTAGAAGGGCTTGTTGTTTCTTTTTGGTAATGCGCGTCTTGTTTACAGTGGGAATCCAGACTATTGGTCTTGCGCGTCTTGTTTTTTCTCTTTAACCCGTATCACAACACAACAAATTGAAATATACATTACATAACACCACAACATGCAAACAATCCAAAAATAAGAGCAAACCCACCAACATTTTAATTAAAGATAAAACACCATTACATGAGGAGTTATAAGTCTTGATCATGGAACCAAAATATCAACCATTAAACCCTCATTAAAATGTTGTTGCAATATATGTGTGAAACTTCACCCAAATTGCAACCGCCTAATACATATGCAAAACCCATTACATCTTGCTCTTTAACCACAAAACGACTCATGCATGTAACTAAGAGCAGAACCCACAACACCTTCTGTCCTTTTCTCCCACTCGCAACATCACCTTCTAACTTATTCACTTTGCGCAATAGCCCCGGAATTATGGACTGTGATTGGTCACACATGGGCGGATCAACCCACTTGAAATAGTCGCAACAACCTTCAACCTAATCCAGACAAAAGAAAATGTATATAACATAACATTTTGCAAACCTTCTTTTGAACAAAAACAAAATCAAATTAACAATGAATTTAACTAACTCACGGCTGATTTTGAACAACGTGCAAACCTTCTTCCGGGTTGATGTTCGTCCAAGAGGTTCTAACTGATGCACGTTGCCCACAATTGCAAATGTAGTGTTGCTCCATGTTGTTTTGTGAGAGAATTAAGATTTGGTAAGAAAAAATTGAAGGGGGAAAAATAAATTAGGGTAAGGATTGTAAGAATTGGGGATTATAAAGTTGTAGGAAGGAGTTAGCAGTTTTGTACCATTAGGCCAACGGAAAAGATGAAAAAGCCCCCGCTAATTTGCCACGGACGACGCACGTGATGAGTTTTAGTGCTTAATGACAAATTAGGGTAAAGTGAAACGCTTAACATAGTACATGGGGTAAAGTGATGAAAATCATAGTTTGTGGGGTAAAGAGATAAACGGGCTATAGTATACGGGGTAAAGTGATTTTTCCCTAAAAAGTATGATTTCAGTTTATGTTTCTTGGTTTTGGGTGCAGCGAGAAGGCTCCATCGCGCATATACTCCATCTCGACGTGGATATATCTTTTATTTGGTGTCCGTTTTCCAAAAATACTGGTATCAAAACTCGAAGGTAGCTGTGTCTTTTCTCTTTTTTAATGGATCAATATTTTTTCCTTACAATCACCTCTTTCTCATTTTTTCCATGTCTCAAACACTTTGCAGCTATGGAAGGGGTTCAAAGTGTATGTTTAATTTAACCGTATGTTTCAAAGAATTTTTACTACGTAGTATAATTTTATTTTTATGTTTTTGTTTTGGAAAGAAGCCAAGGAAGAGTTTTTCGGTTTTTGTGTTGTTGTTGTTGTTTTTTTTTGAAAATAAAGATAAACACTAAACACTCTCTCTTTTTGATTTTATAATTTTGATGTCAAATATATAGTTTTGTGCTAAAAAGTAGCGAAAAAATCACTTTACCCCCTATATTACGGCCCGTTTATAATTTTACCCCCCAACTATGATTTTCTTCACTTTACCCCTTGTACTATGTTAAGCGTTTCACTTTACCCTAATTTGTCATTTTAAGCACTAAAACCCATCACGTGCATCGTCCGTGGCAAATTAGTGGTGGCTTTTTTGTCTTTTTTCGTCCAGAACGACGGGTAATAAACAGAACCCGATCTCATTACCCCCAATTCCCAAATGTAACGAAATTAAAAACCCTAAATACCTAAATCTCTTCACTCGATTTTTAGTATTACTTCAAATTGTGGGAAAGGTTGCTAGGTTGATTTTCAGTCCCACAATGTTATTTTGAGGGTATGGAATACAGTTATGTTGGATTGTTGTACTAGACATAGCATGTTTTGTTAATGATCACATTAGAAGTGTTTTTTCCTCACTTTTGAGTATGTTTCCAGAGGGAATCCAGTGAGTAGTTGATCGCATTAGAAGGGCTTGTTGTTTCTTTTTGGTAATGCGCGTCTTGTTTACAGTGGGAATCCAGACTATTGGTCTTGCGCGTCTTGTTTTTTCTCTTTAACTCGTATCACAACACAACAAATTGAAATATACATTACATAACACCACAACATGCAAACAATCCAAAAATAAGAGCAAACCCACCAACATTTTAATTAAAGATAAAACACCATTACATGAGGAGTTATAAGTCTTGATCATGGAACCAAAATATCAACCATTAAACCCTCATTAAAATGTTGTTGCAATATATGTGTGAAACTTCACCCAAATTGCAACCGCCTAATACATATGCAAAACCCATTACATCTTGCTCTTTAACCACAAAATGACTCATGCATGTAACTAAGAGCAGAACCCACAACACCTTCTGTCCTTTTCTCCCACTCGCAACATCACCTTCTAACTTATTCACTTTGCGCAATAGCCCCGGAATTATGGACTGTGATTGGTCACACATGGGCGGATCAACCCACTTGAAATAGTCGCAACAACCTTCAACCTAATCCAGACAAAAGAAAATGTATATAACATAACATTTTGCAAACCTTCTTTTGAACAAAAACAAAATCAAATTAACAATGAATTTAACTAACTCACGGCTGATTTTGAACAACGTGCAAACCTTCTTCCGGGTTGATGTTCGTCCAAGAGGTTCTAACTGATGCACGTTGCCCACAATTGCAAATGTAGTGTTGCTCCATGTTGTTTTGTGAGAGAATTAAGATTTGGTAAGAAAAAATTGAAGGGGGAAAAATAAATTAGGGTAAGGATTGTAAGAATTGGGGATTATAAAGTTGTAGGAAGGAGTTAGCAGTTTTGTACCATTAGGCCAACGGAAAAGATGAAAAAGCCCCCGCTAATTTGCCACGGACGACGCACGTGATGAGTTTTAGTGCTTAATGACAAATTAGGGTAAAGTGAAACGCTTAACATAGTACATGGGGTAAAGTGATGAAAATCATAGTTTGTGGGGTAAAGAGATAAACGGGCTATAGTATACGGGGTAAAGTGATTTTTCCCTAAAAAGTATGATTTCAGTTTATGTTTCTTGGTTTTGGGTGCAGCGAGAAGGCTCCATCGCGCATATACTCCATCTCGACGTGGATATATCTTTTATTTGGTGTCCGTTTTCCAAAAATACTGGTATCAAAACTCGAAGGTAGCTGTGTCTTTTCTCTTTTTTAATGGATCAATATTTTTTCCTTACAATCACCTCTTTCTCATTTTTTCCATGTCTCAAACACTTTGCAGCTATGGAAGGGGTTCAAAGTGTATGTTTAATTTAACCGTATGTTTCAAAGAATTTTTACTACGTAGTATAATTTTATTTTTATGTTTTTGTTTTGGAAAGAAGCCAAGGAAGAGTTCTTCGGTTTTTGTGTTGTTGTTGTTGTTTTTTTTTGAAAATAAAGATAAACACTAAACACTCTCTCTTTTTGATTTTATAATTTTGATGTCAAATATATAGTTTTGTGCTAAAAAGTAGCGAAAAAATCACTTTACCCCCTATATTACGGCCCGTTTATAATTTTACCCCCCAACTATGATTTTCTTCACTTTACCCCTTGTACTATGTTAAGCGTTTCACTTTACCCTAATTTGTCATTTTAAGCACTAAAACCCATCACGTGCATCGTCCGTGGCAAATTAGTGGTGGCTTTTTTGTCTTTTTTCGTCCAGAACGACGGGTAATAAACAGAACCCGATCTCATTACCCCCAATTCCCAAATGTAACGAAATTAAAAACCCTAAATACCTAAATCTCTTCACTCGATTTTTAGTATTACTTCAAATTGTGGGAAAGGTTGCTAGGTTGATTTTCAGTCCCACAATGTTATTTTGAGGGTATGGAATACAGTTATGTTGGATTGTTGTACTAGACATAGCATGTTTTGTTAATGATCACATTAGAAGTGTTTTTTCCTCACTTTTGAGTATGTTTCCAGAGGGAATCCAGTGAGTAGTTGATCGCATTAGAAGGGCTTGTTGTTTCTTTTTGGTAATGCGCGTCTTGTTTACAGTGGGAATCCAGACTATTGGTCTTGCGCGTCTTGTTTTTTCTCTTTAACCCGTATCACAACACAACAAATTGAAATATACATTACATAACACCACAACATGCAAACAATCCAAAAATAAGAGCAAACCCACCAACATTTTAATTAAAGATAAAACACCATTACATGAGGAGTTATAAGTCTTGATCATGGAACCAAAATATCAACCATTAAACCCTCATTAAAATGTTGTTGCAATATATGTGTGAAACTTCACCCAAATTGCAACCGCCTAATACATATGCAAAACCCATTACATCTTGCTCTTTAACCACAAAACGACTCATGCATGTAACTAAGAGCAGAACCCACAACACCTTCTGTCCTTTTCTCCCACTCGCAACATCACCTTCTAACTTATTCACTTTGCGCAATAGCCCCGGAATTATGGACTGTGATTGGTCACACATGGGCGGATCAACCCACTTGAAATAGTCGCAACAACCTTCAACCTAATCCAGACAAAAGAAAATGTATATAACATAACATTTTGCAAACCTTCTTTTGAACAAAAACAAAATCAAATTAACAATGAATTTAACTAACTCACGGCTGATTTTGAACAACGTGCAAACCTTCTTCCGGGTTGATGTTCGTCCAAGAGGTTCTAACTGATGCACGTTGCCCACAATTGCAAATGTAGTGTTGCTCCATGTTGTTTTGTGAGAGAATTAAGATTTGGTAAGAAAAAATTGAAGGGGGAAAAATAAATTAGGGTAAGGATTGTAAGAATTGGGGATTATAAAGTTGTAGGAAGGAGTTAGCAGTTTTGTACCATTAGGCCAACGGAAAAGATGAAAAAGCCCCCGCTAATTTGCCACGGACGACGCACGTGATGAGTTTTAGTGCTTAATGACAAATTAGGGTAAAGTGAAACGCTTAACATAGTACATGGGGTAAAGTGATGAAAATCATAGTTTGTGGGGTAAAGAGATAAACGGGCTATAGTATACGGGGTAAAGTGATTTTTCCCTAAAAAGTATGATTTCAGTTTATGTTTCTTGGTTTTGGGTGCAGCGAGAAGGCTCCATCGCGCATATACTCCATCTCGACGTGGATATATCTTTTATTTGGTGTCCGTTTTCCAAAAATACTGGTATCAAAACTCGAAGGTAGCTGTGTCTTTTCTCTTTTTTAATGGATCAATATTTTTTCCTTACAATCACCTCTTTCTCATTTTTTCCATGTCTCAAACACTTTGCAGCTATGGAAGGGGTTCAAAGTGTATGTTTAATTTAACCGTATGTTTCAAAGAATTTTTACTACGTAGTATAATTTTATTTTTATGTTTTTGTTTTGGAAAGAAGCCAAGGAAGAGTTTTTCGGTTTTTGTGTTGTTGTTGTTGTTTTTTTTTGAAAATAAAGATAAACACTAAACACTCTCTCTTTTTGATTTTATAATTTTGATGTCAAATATATAGTTTTGTGCTAAAAAGTAGCGAAAAAATCACTTTACCCCCTATATTACGGCCCGTTTATAATTTTACCCCCCAACTATGATTTTCTTCACTTTACCCCTTGTACTATGTTAAGCGTTTCACTTTACCCTAATTTGTCATTTTAAGCACTAAAACCCATCACGTGCATCGTCCGTGGCAAATTAGTGGTGGCTTTTTTGTCTTTTTTCGTCCAGAACGACGGGTAATAAACAGAACCCGATCTCATTACCCCCAATTCCCAAATGTAACGAAATTAAAAACCCTAAATACCTAAATCTCTTCACTCGATTTTTAGTATTACTTCAAATTGTGGGAAAGGTTGCTAGGTTGATTTTCAGTCCCACAATGTTATTTTGAGGGTATGGAATACAGTTATGTTGGATTGTTGTACTAGACATAGCATGTTTTGTTAATGATCACATTAGAAGTGTTTTTTCCTCACTTTTGAGTATGTTTCCAGAGGGAATCCAGTGAGTAGTTGATCGCATTAGAAGGGCTTGTTGTTTCTTTTTGGTAATGCGCGTCTTGTTTACAGTGGGAATCCAGACTATTGGTCTTGCGCGTCTTGTTTTTTCTCTTTAACCCGTATCACAACACAACAAATTGAAATATACATTACATAACACCACAACATGCAAACAATCCAAAAATAAGAGCAAACCCACCAACATTTTAATTAAAGATAAAACACCATTACATGAGGAGTTATAAGTCTTGATCATGGAACCAAAATATCAACCATTAAACCCTCATTAAAATGTTGTTGCAATATATGTGTGAAACTTCACCCAAATTGCAACCGCCTAATACATATGCAAAACCCATTACATCTTGCTCTTTAACCACAAAACGACTCATGCATGTAACTAAGAGCAGAACCCACAACACCTTCTGTCCTTTTCTCCCACTCGCAACATCACCTTCTAACTTATTCACTTTGCGCAATAGCCCCGGAATTATGGACTGTGATTGGTCACACATGGGCGGATCAACCCACTTGAAATAGTCGCAACAACCTTCAACCTAATCCAGACAAAAGAAAATGTATATAACATAACATTTTGCAAACCTTCTTTTGAACAAAAACAAAATCAAATTAACAATGAATTTAACTAACTCACGGCTGATTTTGAACAACGTGCAAACCTTCTTCCGGGTTGATGTTCGTCCAAGAGGTTCTAACTGATGCACGTTGCCCACAATTGCAAATGTAGTGTTGCTCCATGTTGTTTTGTGAGAGAATTAAGATTTGGTAAGAAAAAATTGAAAGAGGGAAAAAGAAATTAGGGTAAGGATTGTAAGAATTGGGGATTATAAAGTTGTAGGAAGGAGTTAGCAGTTTTGTACCATTAGGCCAACGGAAAAGATGAAAAAGCCCCCGCTAATTTGCCACGGACGACGCACGTGATGAGTTTTAGTGCTTAATGACAAATTAGGGTAAAGTGAAACGCTTAACATAGTACATGGGGTAAAGTGATGAAAATCATAGTTTGTGCGGTAAAGAGATAAACGGGCTATAGTATACGGGGTAAAGTGATTTTTCCCTAAAAAGTATGATTTCAGTTTATGTTTCTTGGTTTTGGGTGCAGCGAGAAGGCTCCATCGCGCATATACTCCATCTCGACGTGGATATATCTTTCATTTGGTGTCCGTTTTCCAAAAATACTGGTATCAAAACTCGAAGGTAGCTGTGTCTTTTCTCTTTTTTAATGGATCATTATTTTTTCCTTACAATCACTTCTTTCTCATTTTTCCATGTCTGAAACACTTTGCAGCTATGGAAGGGGTTCAAAGCGTATGTTTAATTTAGCCGTATGTTTCAAAGAATTTTTATTACGTAGTATAATTTTATTTTTATGTCTTTGTTTTGGAAAGAAGCCAAGGAAGAGTTCTTCGGTTTTTGTGTTGTTGTTGTTTTTTTTTTTTGAAAATAAAGATAAACACTAAACACTCTCTCTTTTTGATTTTATAATTTTGATGTCAAATATATAGTTTTGTGCTAAAAAGTAGCGAAAAAATCACTTTACCCCCTATATTACGGCCCGTTTATAATTTTACCCCCAACTATGATTTTCTTCACTTTACCCCTTGTACTATGTTAAGCGTTTCACTTTACCCTAATTTGTCATTTTAAGCACTAAAACCCATCACGTGCATCGTCCGTGGCAAATTAGTGGTGGCTTTTTTGTCTTTTTTCGTCCAGAACGACGGGTAATAAACAGAACCCGATCTCATTACCCCCAATTCCCAAATGTAACGAAATTAAAAACCCTAAATACCTAAATCTCTTCACTCGATTTTTAGTATTACTTCAAATTGTGGGAAAGGTTGCTAGGTTGATTTTCAGTCCCACAATGTTATTTTGAGGGTATGGAATACAGTTATGTTGGATTGTTGTACTAGACATAGCATGTTTTGTTAATGATCACATTAGAAGTGTTTTTTCCTCACTTTTGAGTATGTTTCCAGAGGGAATCCAGTGAGTAGTTGATCGCATTAGAAGGGCTTGTTGTTTCTTTTTGGTAATGCGCATCTTGTTTACAGTGGGAATCCAGACTATTGGTCTTGCGCGTCTTGTTTTTTCTCTTTAACCCGTATCACAACACAACAAATTGAAATATACATTACATAACACCACAACATGCAAACAATCCAAAAATAAGAGCAAACCCACCAACATTTTAATTAAAGATAAAACACCATTACATGAGGAGTTATAAGTCTTGATCATGGAACCAAAATATCAACCATTAAACCCTCATTAAAATGTTGTTGCAATATATGTGTGAAACTTCACCCAAATTGCAACCGCCTAATACATATGCAAAACCCATTACATCTTGCTCTTTAACCACAAAACGACTCATGCATGTAACTAAGAGCAGAACCCACAACACCTTCTGTCCTTTTCTCCCACTCGCAACATCACCTTCTAACTTATTCACTTTGCGCAATAGCCCCGGAATTATGGACTGTGATTGGTCACACATGGGCGGATCAACCCACTTGAAATAGTCGCAACAACCTTCAACCTAATCCAGACAAAAGAAAATGTATATAACATAACATTTTGCAAACCTTCTTTTGAACAAAAACAAAATCAAATTAACAATGAATTTAACTAACTCACGGCTGATTTTGAACAACGTGCAAACCTTCTTCCGGGTTGATGTTCGTCCAAGAGGTTCTAACTGATGCACGTTGCCCACAATTGCAAATGTAGTGTTGCTCCATGTTGTTTTGTGAGAGAATTAAGATTTGGTAAGAAAAAATTGAAAGAGGGAAAAAGAAATTAGGGTAAGGATTGTAAGAATTGGGGATTATAAAGTTGTAGGAAGGAGTTAGCAGTTTTGTACCATTAGGCCAACGGAAAAGATGAAAAAGCCCCCGCTAATTTGCCACGGACGACGCACGTGATGAGTTTTAGTGCTTAATGACAAATTAGGGTAAAGTGAAACGCTTAACATAGTACATGGGGTAAAGTGATGAAAATCATAGTTTGTGGGGTAAAGAGATAAACGGGCTATAGTATACGGGGTAAAGTGATTTTTCCCTAAAAAGTATGATTTCAGTTTATGTTTCTTGGTTTTGGGTGCAGCGAGAAGGCTCCATCGCGCATATACTGCATCTCGACGTGGATATATCTTTTATTTGGTGTCCGTTTTCCAAAAATACTGGTATCAAAACTCGAAGGTAGCTGTGTCTTTTCTCTTTTTTAATGGATCATTATTTTTTCCTTACAATCACTTCTTTCTCATTTTTCCATGTCTGAAACACTTTGCAGCTATGGAAGGGGTTCAAAGCGTATGTTTAATTTAGCCGTATGTTTCAAAGAATTTTTATTACGTAGTATAATTTTATTTTTATGTCTTTGTTTTGGAAAGAAGCCAAGGAAGAGTTCTTCGGTTTTTGTGTTGTTGTTGTTTTTTTTTTTTGAAAATAAAGATAAACACTAAACACTCTCTCTTTTTGATTTTATAATTTTGATGTCAAATATATAGTTTTGTGCTAAAAAGTAGCGAAAAAATCACTTTACCCCCTATATTACGGCCCGTTTATAATTTTACCCCCCAACTATGATTTTCTTCACTTTACCCCTTGTACTATGTTAAGCGTTTCACTTTACCCTAATTTGTCATTTTAAGCACTAAAACCCATCACGTGCATCGTCCGTGGCAAATTAGTGGTGGCTTTTTTGTCTTTTTTCGTCAAGAACGACGGGTAATAAACAGAACCCGATCTCATTACCCCCAATTCCCAAATGTAACGAAATTAAAAACCCTAAATACCTAAATCTCTTCACTCGATTTTTAGTATTACTTCAAATTGTGGGAAAGGTTGCTAGGTTGATTTTCAGTCCCACAATGTTATTTTGAGGGTATGGAATACAGTTATGTTGGATTGTTGTACTAGACATAGCATGTTTTGTTAATGATCACATTAGAAGTGTTTTTTCCTCACTTTTGAGTATGTTTCCAGAGGGAATCCAGTGAGTAGTTGATCGCATTAGAAGGGCTTGTTGTTTCTTTTTGGTAATGCGCGTCTTGTTTACAGTGGGAATCCAGACTATTGGTCTTGCGCGTCTTGTTTTTTCTCTTTAACCCGTATCACAACACAACAAATTGAAATATACATTACATAACACCACAACATGCAAACAATCCAAAAATAAGAGCAAACCCACCAACATTTTAATTAAAGATAAAACACCATTACATGAGGAGTTATAAGTCTTGATCATGGAACCAAAATATCAACCATTAAACCCTCATTAAAATGTTGTTGCAATATATGTGTGAAACTTCACCCAAATTGCAACCGCCTAATACATATGCAAAACCCATTACATCTTGCTCTTTAACCACAAAACGACTCATGCATGTAACTAAGAGCAGAACCCACAACACCTTCTGTCCTTTTCTCCCACTCGCAACATCACCTTCTAACTTATTCACTTTGCGCAATAGCCCCGGAATTATGGACTGTGATTGGTCACACATGGGCGGATCAACCCACTTGAAATAGTCGCAACAACCTTCAACCTAATCCAGACAAAAGAAAATGTATATAACATAACATTTTGCAAACCTTCTTTTGAACAAAAACAAAATCAAATTAACAATGAATTTAACTAACTCACGGCTGATTTTGAACAACGTGCAAACCTTCTTCCGGGTTGATGTTCGTCCAAGAGGTTCTAACTGATGCACGTTGCCCACAATTGCAAATGTAGTGTTGCTCCATGTTGTTTTGTGAGAGAATTAAGATTTGGTAAGAAAAAATTGAAGGGGGAAAAATAAATTAGGGTAAGGATTGTAAGAATTGGGGATTATAAAGTTGTAGGAAGGAGTTAGCAGTTTTGTACCATTAGGCCAACGGAAAAGATGAAAAAGCCCCCGCTAATTTGCCACGGACGACGCACGTGATGAGTTTTAGTGCTTAATGACAAATTAGGGTAAAGTGAAACGCTTAACATAGTACATGGGGTAAAGTGATGAAAATCATAGTTTGTGGGGTAAAGAGATAAACGGGCTATAGTATACGGGGTAAAGTGATTTTTCCCTAAAAAGTATGATTTCAGTTTATGTTTCTTGGTTTTGGGTGCAGCGAGAAGGCTCCATCGCGCATATACTCCATCTCGACGTGGATATATCTTTTATTTGGTGTCCGTTTTCCAAAAATACTGGTATCAAAACTCGAAGGTAGCTGTGTCTTTTCTCTTTTTTAATGGATCATTATTTTTTCCTTACAATCACTTCTTTCTCATTTTTCCATGTCTGAAACACTTTGCAGCTATGGAAGGGGTTCAAAGCGTATGTTTAATTTAGCCGTATGTTTCAAAGAATTTTTATTACGTAGTATAATTTTATTTTTATGTCTTTGTTTTGGAAAGAAGCCAAGGAAGAGTTCTTCGGTTTTTGTGTTGTTGTTGTTTTTTTTTTTGAAAATAAAGATAAACACTAAACACTCTCTCTTTTTGATTTTATAATTTTGATGTCAAATATATAGTTTTGTGCTAAAAAGTAGCGAAAAAATCACTTTACCCCCTATATTACGGCCCGTTTATAATTTTACCCCCCAACTATGATTTTCTTCACTTTACCCCTTGTACTATGTTAAGCGTTTCACTTTACCCTAATTTGTCATTTTAAGCACTAAAACCCATCACGTGCATCGTCCGTGGCAAATTAGTGGTGGCTTTTTTGTCTTTTTTCGTCCAGAACGACGGGTAATAAACAGAACCCGATCTCATTACCCCCAATTCCCAAATGTAACGAAATTAAAAACCCTAAATACCTAAATCTCTTCACTCGATTTTTAGTATTACTTCAAATTGTGGGAAAGGTTGCTAGGTTGATTTTCAGTCCCACAATGTTATTTTGAGGGTATGGAATACAGTTATGTTGGATTGTTGTACTAGACATAGCATGTTTTGTTAATGATCACATTAGAAGTGTTTTTTCCTCACTTTTGAGTATGTTTCCAGAGGGAATCCAGTGAGTAGTTGATCGCATTAGAAGGGCTTGTTGTTTCTTTTTGGTAATGCGCGTCTTGTTTACAGTGGGAATCCAGACTATTGGTCTTGCGCGTCTTGTTTTTTCTCTTTAACCCGTATCACAACACAACAAATTGAAATATACATTACATAACACCACAACATGCAAACAATCCAAAAATAAGAGCAAACCCACCAACATTTTAATTAAAGATAAAACACCATTACATGAGGAGTTATAAGTCTTGATCATGGAACCAAAATATCAACCATTAAACCCTCATTAAAATGTTGTTGCAATATATGTGTGAAACTTCACCCAAATTGCAACCGCCTAATACATATGCAAAACCCATTACATCTTGCTCTTTAACCACAAAACGACTCATGCATGTAACTAAGAGCAGAACCCACAACACCTTCTGTCCTTTTCTCCCACTCGCAACATCACCTTCTAACTTATTCACTTTGCGCAATAGCCCCGGAATTATGGACTGTGATTGGTCACACATGGGCGGATCAACCCACTTGAAATAGTCGCAACAACCTTCAACCTAATCCAGACAAAAGAAAATGTATATAACATAACATTTTGCAAACCTTCTTTTGAACAAAAACAAAATCAAATTAACAATGAATTTAACTAACTCACGGCTGATTTTGAACAACGTGCAAACCTTCTTCCGGGTTGATGTTCGTCCAAGAGGTTCTAACTGATGCACGTTGCCCACAATTGCAAATGTAGTGTTGCTCCATGTTGTTTTGTGAGAGAATTAAGATTTGGTAAGAAAAAATTGAAAGAGGGAAAAAGAAATTAGGGTAAGGATTGTAAGAATTGGGGATTATAAAGTTGTAGGAAGGAGTTAGCAGTTTTGTACCATTAGGCCAACGGAAAAGATGAAAAAGCCCCCGCTAATTTGCCACGGACGACGCACGTGATGAGTTTTAGTGCTTAATGACAAATTAGGGTAAAGTGAAACGCTTAACATAGTACATGGGGTAAAGTGATGAAAATCATAGTTTGTGGGGTAAAGAGATAAACGGGCTATAGTATACGGGGTAAAGTGATTTTTCCCTAAAAAGTATGATTTCAGTTTATGTTTCTTGGTTTTGGGTGCAGCGAGAAGGCTCCATCGCGCATATACTCCATCTCGACGTGGATATATCTTTTATTTGGTGTCCGTTTTCCAAAAATACTGGTATCAAAACTCGAAGGTAGCTGTGTCTTTTCTCTTTTTTAATGGATCATTATTTTTTCCTTACAATCACTTCTTTCTCATTTTTCCATGTCTGAAACACTTTGCAGCTATGGAAGGGGTTCAAAGCGTATGTTTAATTTAGCCGTATGTTTCAAAGAATTTTTATTACGTAGTATAATTTTATTTTTATGTCTTTGTTTTGGAAAGAAGCCAAGGAAGAGTTCTTCGGTTTTTGTGTTGTTGTTGTTTTTTTTTTTTGAAAATAAAGATAAACACTAAACACTCTCTCTTTTTGATTTTATAATTTTGATGTCAAATATATAGTTTTGTGCTAAAAAGTAGCGAAAAAATCACTTTACCCCCTATATTACGGCCCGTTTATAATTTTACCCCCCAACTATGATTTTCTTCACTTTACCCCTTGTACTATGTTAAGCGTTTCACTTTACCCTAATTTGTCATTTTAAGCACTAAAACCCATCACGTGCATCGTCCGTGGCAAATTAGTGGTGGCTTTTTTGTCTTTTTTCGTCAAGAACGACGGGTAATAAACAGAACCCGATCTCATTACCCCCAATTCCCAAATGTAACGAAATTAAAAACCCTAAATACCTAAATCTCTTCACTCGATTTTTAGTATTACTTCAAATTGTGGGAAAGGTTGCTAGGTTGATTTTCAGTCCCACAATGTTATTTTGAGGGTATGGAATACAGTTATGTTGGATTGTTGTACTAGACATAGCATGTTTTGTTAATGATCACATTAGAAGTGTTTTTTCCTCACTTTTGAGTATGTTTCCAGAGGGAATCCAGTGAGTAGTTGATCGCATTAGAAGGGCTTGTTGTTTCTTTTTGGTAATGCGCGTCTTGTTTACAGTGGGAATCCAGACTATTGGTCTTGCGCGTCTTGTTTTTTCTCTTTAACCCGTATCACAACACAACAAATTGAAATATACATTACATAACACCACAACATGCAAACAATCCAAAAATAAGAGCAAACCCACCAACATTTTAATTAAAGATAAAACACCATTACATGAGGAGTTATAAGTCTTGATCATGGAACCAAAATATCAACCATTAAACCCTCATTAAAATGTTGTTGCAATATATGTGTGAAACTTCACCCAAATTGCAACCGCCTAATACATATGCAAAACCCATTACATCTTGCTCTTTAACCACAAAACGACTCATGCATGTAACTAAGAGCAGAACCCACAACACCTTCTGTCCTTTTCTCCCACTCGCAACATCACCTTCTAACTTATTCACTTTGCGCAATAGCCCCGGAATTATGGACTGTGATTGGTCACACATGGGCGGATCAACCCACTTGAAATAGTCGCAACAACCTTCAACCTAATCCAGACAAAAGAAAATGTATATAACATAACATTTTGCAAACCTTCTTTTGAACAAAAACAAAATCAAATTAACAATGAATTTAACTAACTCACGGCTGATTTTGAACAACGTGCAAACCTTCTTCCGGGTTGATGTTCGTCCAAGAGGTTCTAACTGATGCACGTTGCCCACAATTGCAAATGTAGTGTTGCTCCATGTTGTTTTGTGAGAGAATTAAGATTTGGTAAGAAAAAATTGAAAGAGGGAAAAAGAAATTAGGGTAAGGATTGTAAGAATTGGGGATTATAAAGTTGTAGGAAGGAGTTAGCAGTTTTGTACCATTAGGCCAACGGAAAAGATGAAAAAGCCCCCGCTAATTTGCCACGGACGACGCACGTGATGAGTTTTAGTGCTTAATGACAAATTAGGGTAAAGTGAAACGCTTAACATAGTACATGGGGTAAAGTGATGAAAATCATAGTTTGTGGGGTAAAGAGATAAACGGGCTATAGTATACGGGGTAAAGTGATTTTTCCCTAAAAAGTATGATTTCAGTTTATGTTTCTTGGTTTTGGGTGCAGCGAGAAGGCTCCATCGCGCATATACTGCATCTCGACGTGGATATATCTTTTATTTGGTGTCCGTTTTCCAAAAATACTGGTATCAAAACTCGAAGGTAGCTGTGTCTTTTCTCTTTTTTAATGGATCATTATTTTTTCCTTACAATCACTTCTTTCTCATTTTTCCATGTCTGAAACACTTTGCAGCTATGGAAGGGGTTCAAAGCGTATGTTTAATTTAGCCGTATGTTTCAAAGAATTTTTATTACGTAGTATAATTTTATTTTTATGTCTTTGTTTTGGAAAGAAGCCAAGGAAGAGTTCTTCGGTTTTTGTGTTGTTGTTGTTTTTTTTTTTTGAAAATAAAGATAAACACTAAACACTCTCTCTTTTTGATTTTATAATTTTGATGTCAAATATATAGTTTTGTGCTAAAAAGTAGCGAAAAAATCACTTTACCCCCTATATTACGGCCCGTTTATAATTTTACCCCCCAACTATGATTTTCTTCACTTTACCCCTTGTACTATGTTAAGCGTTTCACTTTACCCTAATTTGTCATTTTAAGCACTAAAACCCATCACGTGCATCGTCCGTGGCAAATTAGTGGTGGCTTTTTTGTCTTTTTTCGTCAAGAACGACGGGTAATAAACAGAACCCGATCTCATTACCCCCAATTCCCAAATGTAACGAAATTAAAAACCCTAAATACCTAAATCTCTTCACTCGATTTTTAGTATTACTTCAAATTGTGGGAAAGGTTGCTAGGTTGATTTTCAGTCCCACAATGTTATTTTGAGGGTATGGAATACAGTTATGTTGGATTGTTGTACTAGACATAGCATGTTTTGTTAATGATCACATTAGAAGTGTTTTTTCCTCACTTTTGAGTATGTTTCCAGAGGGAATCCAGTGAGTAGTTGATCGCATTAGAAGGGCTTGTTGTTTCTTTTTGGTAATGCGCGTCTTGTTTACAGTGGGAATCCAGACTATTGGTCTTGCGCGTCTTGTTTTTTCTCTTTAACCCGTATCACAACACAACAAATTGAAATATACATTACATAACACCACAACATGCAAACAATCCAAAAATAAGAGCAAACCCACCAACATTTTAATTAAAGATAAAACACCATTACATGAGGAGTTATAAGTCTTGATCATGGAACCAAAATATCAACCATTAAACCCTCATTAAAATGTTGTTGCAATATATGTGTGAAACTTCACCCAAATTGCAACCGCCTAATACATATGCAAAACCCATTACATCTTGCTCTTTAACCACAAAACGACTCATGCATGTAACTAAGAGCAGAACCCACAACACCTTCTGTCCTTTTCTCCCACTCGCAACATCACCTTCTAACTTATTCACTTTGCGCAATAGCCCCGGAATTATGGACTGTGATTGGTCACACATGGGCGGATCAACCCACTTGAAATAGTCGCAACAACCTTCAACCTAATCCAGACAAAAGAAAATGTATATAACATAACATTTTGCAAACCTTCTTTTGAACAAAAACAAAATCAAATTAACAATGAATTTAACTAACTCACGGCTGATTTTGAACAACGTGCAAACCTTCTTCCGGGTTGATGTTCGTCCAAGAGGTTCTAACTGATGCACGTTGCCCACAATTGCAAATGTAGTGTTGCTCCATGTTGTTTTGTGAGAGAATTAAGATTTGGTAAGAAAAAATTGAAGGGGGAAAAATAAATTAGGGTAAGGATTGTAAGAATTGGGGATTATAAAGTTGTAGGAAGGAGTTAGCAGTTTTGTACCATTAGGCCAACGGAAAAGATGAAAAAGCCCCCGCTAATTTGCCACGGACGACGCACGTGATGAGTTTTAGTGCTTAATGACAAATTAGGGTAAAGTGAAACGCTTAACATAGTACATGGGGTAAAGTGATGAAAATCATAGTTTGTGGGGTAAAGAGATAAACGGGCTATAGTATACGGGGTAAAGTGATTTTTCCCTAAAAAGTATGATTTCAGTTTATGTTTCTTGGTTTTGGGTGCAGCGAGAAGGCTCCATCGCGCATATACTCCATCTCGACGTGGATATATCTTTTATTTGGTGTCCGTTTTCCAAAAATACTGGTATCAAAACTCGAAGGTAGCTGTGTCTTTTCTCTTTTTTAATGGATCATTATTTTTTCCTTACAATCACTTCTTTCTCATTTTTCCATGTCTGAAACACTTTGCAGCTATGGAAGGGGTTCAAAGCGTATGTTTAATTTAGCCGTATGTTTCAAAGAATTTTTATTACGTAGTATAATTTTATTTTTATGTCTTTGTTTTGGAAAGAAGCCAAGGAAGAGTTCTTCGGTTTTTGTGTTGTTGTTGTTTTTTTTTTTGAAAATAAAGATAAACACTAAACACTCTCTCTTTTTGATTTTATAATTTTGATGTCAAATATATAGTTTTGTGCTAAAAAGTAGCGAAAAAATCACTTTACCCCCTATATTACGGCCCGTTTATAATTTTACCCCCCAACTATGATTTTCTTCACTTTACCCCTTGTACTATGTTAAGCGTTTCACTTTACCCTAATTTGTCATTTTAAGCACTAAAACCCATCACGTGCATCGTCCGTGGCAAATTAGTGGTGGCTTTTTTGTCTTTTTTCGTCAAGAACGACGGGTAATAAACAGAACCCGATCTCATTACCCCCAATTCCCAAATGTAACGAAATTAAAAACCCTAAATACCTAAATCTCTTCACTCGATTTTTAGTATTACTTCAAATTGTGGGAAAGGTTGCTAGGTTGATTTTCAGTCCCACAATGTTATTTTGAGGGTATGGAATACAGTTATGTTGGATTGTTGTACTAGACATAGCATGTTTTGTTAATGATCACATTAGAAGTGTTTTTTCCTCACTTTTGAGTATGTTTCCAGAGGGAATCCAGTGAGTAGTTGATCGCATTAGAAGGGCTTGTTGTTTCTTTTTGGTAATGCGCGTCTTGTTTACAGTGGGAATCCAGACTATTGGTCTTGCGCGTCTTGTTTTTTCTCTTTAACCCGTATCACAACACAACAAATTGAAATATACATTACATAACACCACAACATGCAAACAATCCAAAAATAAGAGCAAACCCACCAACATTTTAATTAAAGATAAAACACCATTACATGAGGAGTTATAAGTCTTGATCATGGAACCAAAATATCAACCATTAAACCCTCATTAAAATGTTGTTGCAATATATGTGTGAAACTTCACCCAAATTGCAACCGCCTAATACATATGCAAAACCCATTACATCTTGCTCTTTAACCACAAAACGACTCATGCATGTAACTAAGAGCAGAACCCACAACACCTTCTGTCCTTTTCTCCCACTCGCAACATCACCTTCTAACTTATTCACTTTGCGCAATAGCCCCGGAATTATGGACTGTGATTGGTCACACATGGGCGGATCAACCCACTTGAAATAGTCGCAACAACCTTCAACCTAATCCAGACAAAAGAAAATGTATATAACATAACATTTTGCAAACCTTCTTTTGAACAAAAACAAAATCAAATTAACAATGAATTTAACTAACTCACGGCTGATTTTGAACAACGTGCAAACCTTCTTCCGGGTTGATGTTCGTCCAAGAGGTTCTAACTGATGCACGTTGCCCACAATTGCAAATGTAGTGTTGCTCCATGTTGTTTTGTGAGAGAATTAAGATTTGGTAAGAAAAAATTGAAAGAGGGAAAAAGAAATTAGGGTAAGGATTGTAAGAATTGGGGATTATAAAGTTGTAGGAAGGAGTTAGCAGTTTTGTACCATTAGGCCAACGGAAAAGATGAAAAAGCCCCCGCTAATTTGCCACGGACGACGCACGTGATGAGTTTTAGTGCTTAATGACAAATTAGGGTAAAGTGAAACGCTTAACATAGTACATGGGGTAAAGTGATGAAAATCATAGTTTGTGGGGTAAAGAGATAAACGGGCTATAGTATACGGGGTAAAGTGATTTTTCCCTAAAAAGTATGATTTCAGTTTATGTTTCTTGGTTTTGGGTGCAGCGAGAAGGCTCCATCGCGCATATACTCCATCTCGACGTGGATATATCTTTTATTTGGTGTCCGTTTTCCAAAAATACTGGTATCAAAACTCGAAGGTAGCTGTGTCTTTTCTCTTTTTTAATGGATCATTATTTTTTCCTTACAATCACTTCTTTCTCATTTTTCCATGTCTGAAACACTTTGCAGCTATGGAAGGGGTTCAAAGCGTATGTTTAATTTAGCCGTATGTTTCAAAGAATTTTTATTACGTAGTATAATTTTATTTTTATGTCTTTGTTTTGGAAAGAAGCCAAGGAAGAGTTCTTCGGTTTTTGTGTTGTTGTTGTTTTTTTTTTTTGAAAATAAAGATAAACACTAAACACTCTCTCTTTTTGATTTTATAATTTTGATGTCAAATATATAGTTTTGTGCTAAAAAGTAGCGAAAAAATCACTTTACCCCCTATATTACGGCCCGTTTATAATTTTACCCCCCAACTATGATTTTCTTCACTTTACCCCTTGTACTATGTTAAGCGTTTCACTTTACCCTAATTTGTCATTTTAAGCACTAAAACCCATCACGTGCATCGTCCGTGGCAAATTAGTGGTGGCTTTTTTGTCTTTTTTCGTCAAGAACGACGGGTAATAAACAGAACCCGATCTCATTACCCCCAATTCCCAAATGTAACGAAATTAAAAACCCTAAATACCTAAATCTCTTCACTCGATTTTTAGTATTACTTCAAATTGTGGGAAAGGTTGCTAGGTTGATTTTCAGTCCCACAATGTTATTTTGAGGGTATGGAATACAGTTATGTTGGATTGTTGTACTAGACATAGCATGTTTTGTTAATGATCACATTAGAAGTGTTTTTTCCTCACTTTTGAGTATGTTTCCAGAGGGAATCCAGTGAGTAGTTGATCGCATTAGAAGGGCTTGTTGTTTCTTTTTGGTAATGCGCGTCTTGTTTACAGTGGGAATCCAGACTATTGGTCTTGCGCGTCTTGTTTTTTCTCTTTAACCCGTATCACAACACAACAAATTGAAATATACATTACATAACACCACAACATGCAAACAATCCAAAAATAAGAGCAAACCCACCAACATTTTAATTAAAGATAAAACACCATTACATGAGGAGTTATAAGTCTTGATCATGGAACCAAAATATCAACCATTAAACCCTCATTAAAATGTTGTTGCAATATATGTGTGAAACTTCACCCAAATTGCAACCGCCTAATACATATGCAAAACCCATTACATCTTGCTCTTTAACCACAAAACGACTCATGCATGTAACTAAGAGCAGAACCCACAACACCTTCTGTCCTTTTCTCCCACTCGCAACATCACCTTCTAACTTATTCACTTTGCGCAATAGCCCCGGAATTATGGACTGTGATTGGTCACACATGGGCGGATCAACCCACTTGAAATAGTCGCAACAACCTTCAACCTAATCCAGACAAAAGAAAATGTATATAACATAACATTTTGCAAACCTTCTTTTGAACAAAAACAAAATCAAATTAACAATGAATTTAACTAACTCACGGCTGATTTTGAACAACGTGCAAACCTTCTTCCGGGTTGATGTTCGTCCAAGAGGTTCTAACTGATGCACGTTGCCCACAATTGCAAATGTAGTGTTGCTCCATGTTGTTTTGTGAGAGAATTAAGATTTGGTAAGAAAAAATTGAAAGAGGGAAAAAGAAATTAGGGTAAGGATTGTAAGAATTGGGGATTATAAAGTTGTAGGAAGGAGTTAGCAGTTTTGTACCATTAGGCCAACGGAAAAGATGAAAAAGCCCCCGCTAATTTGCCACGGACGACGCACGTGATGAGTTTTAGTGCTTAATGACAAATTAGGGTAAAGTGAAACGCTTAACATAGTACATGGGGTAAAGTGATGAAAATCATAGTTTGTGGGGTAAAGAGATAAACGGGCTATAGTATACGGGGTAAAGTGATTTTTCCCTAAAAAGTATGATTTCAGTTTATGTTTCTTGGTTTTGGGTGCAGCGAGAAGGCTCCATCGCGCATATACTCCATCTCGACGTGGATATATCTTTTATTTGGTGTCCGTTTTCCAAAAATACTGGTATCAAAACTCGAAGGTAGCTGTGTCTTTTCTCTTTTTTAATGGATCATTATTTTTTCCTTACAATCACTTCTTTCTCATTTTTCCATGTCTGAAACACTTTGCAGCTATGGAAGGGGTTCAAAGCGTATGTTTAATTTAGCCGTATGTTTCAAAGAATTTTTATTACGTAGTATAATTTTATTTTTATGTCTTTGTTTTGGAAAGAAGCCAAGGAAGAGTTCTTCGGTTTTTGTGTTGTTGTTGTTTTTTTTTTTTTGAAAATAAAGATAAACACTAAACACTCTCTCTTTTTGATTTTATAATTTTGATGTCAAATATATAGTTTTGTGCTAAAAAGTAGCGAAAAAATCACTTTACCCCTATATTACGGCCCGTTTATAATTTTACCCCCCAACTATGATTTTCTTCACTTTACCCCTTGTACTATGTTAAGCGTTTCACTTTACCCTAATTTGTCATTTTAAGCACTAAAACCCATCACGTGCATCGTCCGTGGCAAATTAGTGGTGGCTTTTTTGTCTTTTTTCGTCCAGAACGACGGGTAATAAACAGAACCCGATCTCATTACCCCCAATTCCCAAATGTAACGAAATTAAAAACCCTAAATACCTAAATCTCTTCACTCGATTTTTAGTATTACTTCAAATTGTGGGAAAGGTTGCTAGGTTGATTTTCAGTCCCACAATGTTATTTTGAGGGTATGGAATACAGTTATGTTGGATTGTTGTACTAGACATAGCATGTTTTGTTAATGATCACATTAGAAGTGTTTTTTCCTCACTTTTGAGTATGTTTCCAGAGGGAATCCAGTGAGTAGTTGATCGCATTAGAAGGGCTTGTTGTTTCTTTTTGGTAATGCGCGTCTTGTTTACAGTGGGAATCCAGACTATTGGTCTTGCGCGTCTTGTTTTTTCTCTTTAACCCGTATCACAACACAACAAATTGAAATATACATTACATAACACCACAACATGCAAACAATCCAAAAATAAGAGCAAACCCACCAACATTTTAATTAAAGATAAAACACCATTACATGAGGAGTTATAAGTCTTGATCATGGAACCAAAATATCAACCATTAAACCCTCATTAAAATGTTGTTGCAATATATGTGTGAAATTTCACCCAAATTGCAACCGCCTAATACATATGCAAAACCCATTACATCTTGCTCTTTAACCACAAAACGACTCATGCATGTAACTAAGAGCAGAACCCACAACACCTTCTGTCCTTTTCTCCCACTCGCAACATCACCTTCTAACTTATTCACTTTGCGCAATAGCCCCGGAATTATGGAATGTGATTGGTCACACATGGGCGGATCAACCCACTTGAAATAGTCGCAACAACCTTCAACCTAATCCAGACAAAAGAAAATGTATATAACATAACATTTTGCAAACCTTCTTTTGAACAAAAACAACGTGCAAACCTTCTTCCGGGTTGATGTTCGTCCAAGAGGTTCTAACTGATGCACGTTGCCCACAATTGCAAATGTAGTGTTGCTCCATGTTGTTTTGTGAGAGAATTAAGATTTGGTAAGAAAAAATTGAAAGAGGGAAAAAGAAATTAGGGTAAGGATTGTAAGAATTGGGGATTATAAAGTTGTAGGAAGGAGTTAGCAGTTTTGTACCATTAGGCCAACGGAAAAGATGAAAAAGCCCCCGCTAATTTGCCACGGACGACGCACGTGATGAGTTTTAGTGCTTAATGACAAATTAGGGTAAAGTGAAACGCTTAACATAGTACATGGGGTAAAGTGATGAAAATCATAGTTTGTGGGGTAAAGAGATAAACGGGCTATAGTATACGGGGTAAAGTGATTTTTCCCTAAAAAGTATGATTTCAGTTTATGTTTCTTGGTTTTGGGTGCAGCGAGAAGGCTCCATCGCGCATATACTCCATCTCGACGTGGATATATCTTTTATTTGGTGTCCGTTTTCCAAAAATACTGGTATCAAAACTCGAAGGTAGCTGTGTCTTTTCTCTTTTTTAATGGATCATTATTTTTTCCTTACAATCACTTCTTTCTCATTTTTCCATGTCTGAAACACTTTGCAGCTATGGAAGGGGTTCAAAGCGTATGTTTAATTTAGCCGTATGTTTCAAAGAATTTTTATTACGTAGTATAATTTTATTTTTATGTCTTTGTTTTGGAAAGAAGCCAAGGAAGAGTTCTTCGGTTTTTGTGTTGTTGTTGTTGTTTTTTTTTGAAAATAAAGATAAACTCTAAACACTCTCTCTTTTTGATTTTATAATTTTGATGTCAAATATATAGTTTTGTGCTAAAAAGTAGCGAAAAAATCACTTTACCCCCTATATTACGGCCCGTTTATAATTTTACCCCCCAACTATGATTTTCTTCACTTTACCCCTTGTACTATGTTAAGCGTTTCACTTTACCCTAATTTGTCATTTTAAGCACTAAAACCCATCACGTGCATCGTCCGTGGCAAATTAGTGGTGGCTTTTTTGTCTTTTTTCGTCCAGAACGACGGGTAATAAACAGAACCCGATCTCATTACCCCCAATTCCCAAATGTAACGAAATTAAAAACCCTAAATACCTAAATCTCTTCACTCGATTTTTAGTATTACTTCAAATTGTGGGAAAGGTTGCTAGGTTGATTTTCAGTCCCACAATGTTATTTTGAGGGTATGGAATACAGTTATGTTGGATTGTTGTACTAGACATAGCATGTTTTGTTAATGATCACATTAGAAGTGTTTTTTCCTCACTTTTGAGTATGTTTCCAGAGGGAATCCAGTGAGTAGTTGATCGCATTAGAAGGGCTTGTTGTTTCTTTTTGGTAATGCGCGTCTTGTTTACAGTGGGAATCCAGACTATTGGTCTTGCGCGTCTTGTTTTTTCTCTTTAACCCGTATCACAACACAACAAATTGAAATATACATTACATAACACCACAACATGCAAACAATCCAAAAATAAGAGCAAACCCACCAACATTTTAATTAAAGATAAAACACCATTACATGAGGAGTTATAAGTCTTGATCATGGAACCAAAATATCAACCATTAAACCCTCATTAAAATGTTGTTGCAATATATGTGTGAAATTTCACCCAAATTGCAACCGCCTAATACATATGCAAAACCCATTACATCTTGCTCTTTAACCACAAAACGACTCATGCATGTAACTAAGAGCAGAACCCACAACACCTTCTGTCCTTTTCTCCCACTCGCAACATCACCTTCTAACTTATTCACTTTGCGCAATAGCCCCGGAATTATGG
Organism: Linaria vulgaris; assembly: GCA_948329865.1. Taxonomy (NCBI): domain Eukaryota; kingdom Viridiplantae; phylum Streptophyta; class Magnoliopsida; order Lamiales; family Plantaginaceae; genus Linaria; species Linaria vulgaris. The sequence goes on from OX415253.1 coordinate 46,040,873, forward strand.
AATGTGATTGGTCACACATGGGCGGATCAACCCACTTGAAATAGTCGCAACAACCTTCAACCTAATCCAGACAAAAGAAAATGTATATAACATAACATTTTGCAAACCTTCTTTTGAACAAAAACAACGTGCAAACCTTCTTCCGGGTTGATGTTCGTCCAAGAGGTTCTAACTGATGCACGTTGCCCACAATTGCAAATGTAGTGTTGCTCCATGTTGTTTTGTGAGAGAATTAAGATTTGGTAAGAAAAAATTGAAAGAGGGAAAAAGAAATTAGGGTAAGGATTGTAAGAATTGGGGATTATAAAGTTGTAGGAAGGAGTTAGCAGTTTTGTACCATTAGGCCAACGGAAAAGATGAAAAAGCCCCCGCTAATTTGCCACGGACGACGCACGTGATGAGTTTTAGTGCTTAATGACAAATTAGGGTAAAGTGAAACGCTTAACATAGTACATGGGGTAAAGTGATGAAAATCATAGTTTGTGGGGTAAAGAGATAAACGGGCTATAGTATACGGGGTAAAGTGATTTTTCCCTAAAAAGTATGATTTCAGTTTATGTTTCTTGGTTTTGGGTGCAGCGAGAAGGCTCCATCGCGCATATACTCCATCTCGACGTGGATATATCTTTTATTTGGTGTCCGTTTTCCAAAAATACTGGTATCAAAACTCGAAGGTAGCTGTGTCTTTTCTCTTTTTTAATGGATCATTATTTTTTCCTTACAATCACTTCTTTCTCATTTTTCCATGTCTGAAACACTTTGCAGCTATGGAAGGGGTTCAAAGCGTATGTTTAATTTAGCCGTATGTTTCAAAGAATTTTTATTACGTAGTATAATTTTATTTTTATGTCTTTGTTTTGGAAAGAAGCCAAGGAAGAGTTCTTCGATTTTTGTGTTGTTGTTGTTTTTTTTTTTGAAAATAAAGATAAACACTAAACACTCTCTCTTTTTGATTTTATAATTTTGATGTCAAATATATAGTTTTGTGCTAAAAAGTAGCGAAAAAATCACTTTACCCCCTATATTACGGCCCGTTTATAATTTTACCCCCCAACTATGATTTTCTTCACTTTACCCCTTGTACTATGTTAAGCGTTTCACTTTACCCTAATTTGTCATTTTAAGCACTAAAACCCATCACGTGCATCGTCCGTGGCAAATTAGTGGTGGCTTTTTTGTCTTTTTTCGTCCAGAACGACGGGTAATAAACAGAACCCGATCTCATTACCCCCAATTCCCAAATGTAACGAAATTAAAAAACCTAAATACCTAAATCTCTTCACTCGATTTTTAGTATTACTTCAAATTGTGGGAAAGGTTGCTAGGTTGATTTTCAGTCCCACAATGTTATTTTGAGGGTATGGAATACAGTTATGTTGGATTGTTGTACTAGACATAGCATGTTTTGTTAATGATCACATTAGAAGTGTTTTTTCCTCACTTTTGAGTATGTTTCCAGAGGGAATCCAGTGAGTAGTTGATCGCATTAGAAGGGCTTGTTGTTTCTTTTTGGTAATGCGCGTCTTGTTTACAGTGGGAATCCAGACTATTGGTCTTGCGCGTCTTGTTTTTTCTCTTTAACCCGTATCACAACACAACAAATTGAAATATACATTACATAACACCACAACATGCAAACAATCCAAAAATAAGAGCAAACCCACCAACATTTTAATTAAAGATAAAACACCATTACATGAGGAGTTATAAGTCTTGATCATGGAACCAAAATATCAACCATTAAACCCTCATTAAAATGTTGTTGCAATATATGTGTGAAACTTCACCCAAATTGCAACCGCCTAATACATATGCAAAACCCATTACATCTTGCTCTTTAACCACAAAACGACTCATGCATGTAACTAAGAGCAGAACCCACAACACCTTCTGTCCTTTTCTCCCACTCGCAACATCACCTTCTAACTTATTCACTTTGCGCAATAGCCCCGGAATTATGGACTGTGATTGGTCACACATGGGCGGATCAACCCACTTGAAATAGTCGCAACAACCTTCAACCTAATCCAGACAAAAGAAAATGTATATAACATAACATTTTGCAAACCTTCTTTTGAACAAAAACAAAATCAAATTAACAATGAATTTAACTAACTCACGGCTGATTTTGAACAACGTGCAAACCTTCTTCCGGGTTGATGTTCGTCCAAGAGGTTCTAACTGATGCACGTTGCCCACAATTGCAAATGTAGTGTTGCTCCATGTTGTTTTGTGAGAGAATTAAGATTTGGTAAGAAAAAATTGAAAGAGGGAAAAAGAAATTAGGGTAAGGATTGTAAGAATTGGGGATTATAAAGTTGTAGGAAGGAGTTAGCAGTTTTGTACCATTAGGCCAACGGAAAAGATGAAAAAGCCCCCGCTAATTTGCCACGGACGACGCACGTGATGAGTTTTAGTGCTTAATGACAAATTAGGGTAAAGTGAAACGCTTAACATAGTACATGGGGTAAAGTGATGAAAATCATAGTTTGTGGGGTAAAGAGATAAACGGGCTATAGTATACGGGGTAAAGTGATTTTTCCCTAAAAAGTATGATTTCAGTTTATGTTTCTTGGTTTTGGGTGCAGCGAGAAGGCTCCATCGCGCATATACTCCATCTCGACGTGGATATATCTTTTATTTGGTGTCCGTTTTCCAAAAATACTGGTATCAAAACTCGAAGGTAGCTGTGTCTTTTCTCTTTTTTAATGGATCATTATTTTTTCCTTACAATCACTTCTTTCTCATTTTTCCATGTCTGAAACACTTTGCAGCTATGGAAGGGGTTCAAAGCGTATGTTTAATTTAGCCGTATGTTTCAAAGAATTTTTATTACGTAGTATAATTTTATTTTTATGTCTTTGTTTTGGAAAGAAGCCAAGGAAGAGTTCTTCGGTTTTTGTGTTGTTGTTGTTGTTTTTTTTTGAAAATAAAGATAAACGCTAAACACTCTCTCTTTTTGATTTTATAATTTTGATGTCAAATATATAGTTTTGTGCTAAAAAGTAGCGAAAAAATCACTTTACCCCCTATATTACGGCCCGTTTATAATTTTACCCCCCAACTATGATTTTCTTCACTTTACCCCTTGTACTATGTTAAGCGTTTCACTTTACCCTAATTTGTCATTTTAAGCACTAAAACCCATCACGTGCATCGTCCGTGGCAAATTAGTGGTGGCTTTTTTGTCTTTTTTCGTCCAGAACGACGGGTAATAAACAGAACCCGATCTCATTACCCCCAATTCCCAAATGTAACGAAATTAAAAACCCTAAATACCTAAATCTCTTCACTCGATTTTTAGTATTACTTCAAATTGTGGGAAAGGTTGCTAGGTTGATTTTCAGTCCCACAATGTTATTTTGAGGGTATGGAATACAGTTATGTTGGATTGTTGTACTAGACATAGCATGTTTTGTTAATGATCACATTAGAAGTGTTTTTTCCTCACTTTTGAGTATGTTTCCAGAGGGAATCCAGTGAGTAGTTGATCGCATTAGAAGGGCTTGTTGTTTCTTTTTGGTAATGCGCGTCTTGTTTACAGTGGGAATCCAGACTATTGGTCTTGCGCGTCTTGTTTTTTCTCTTTAACCCGTATCACAACACAACAAATTGAAATATACATTACATAACACCACAACATGCAAACAATCCAAAAATAAGAGCAAACCCACCAACATTTTAATTAAAGATAAAACACCATTACATGAGGAGTTATAAGTCTTGATCATGGAACCAAAATATCAACCATTAAACCCTCATTAAAATGTTGTTGCAATATATGTGTGAAACTTCACCCAAATTGCAACCGCCTAATACATATGCAAAACCCATTACATCTTGCTCTTTAACCACAAAACGACTCATGCATGTAACTAAGAGCAGAACCCACAACACCTTCTGTCCTTTTCTCCCACTCGCAACATCACCTTCTAACTTATTCACTTTGCGCAATAGCCCCGGAATTATGGACTGTGATTGGTCACACATGGGCGGATCAACCCACTTGAAATAGTCGCAACAACCTTCAACCTAATCCAGACAAAAGAAAATGTATATAACATAACATTTTGCAAACCTTCTTTTGAACAAAAACAAAATCAAATTAACAATGAATTTAACTAACTCACGGCTGATTTTGAACAACGTGCAAACCTTCTTCCGGGTTGATGTTCGTCCAAGAGGTTCTAACTGATGCACGTTGCCCACAATTGCAAATGTAGTGTTGCTCCATGTTGTTTTGTGAGAGAATTAAGATTTGGTAAGAAAAAATTGAAGGGGGAAAAATAAATTAGGGTAAGGATTGTAAGAATTGGGGATTATAAAGTTGTAGGAAGGAGTTAGCAGTTTTGTACCATTAGGCCAACGGAAAAGATGAAAAAGCCCCCGCTAATTTGCCACGGACGACGCACGTGATGAGTTTTAGTGCTTAATGACAAATTAGGGTAAAGTGAAACGCTTAACATAGTACATGGGGTAAAGTGATGAAAATCATAGTTTGTGGGGTAAAGAGATAAACGGGCTATAGTATACGGGGTAAAGTGATTTTTCCCTAAAAAGTATGATTTCAGTTTATGTTTCTTGGTTTTGGGTGCAGCGAGAAGGCTCCATCGCGCATATACTCCATCTCGACGTGGATATATCTTTTATTTGGTGTCCGTTTTCCAAAAATACTGGTATCAAAACTCGAAGGTAGCTGTGTCTTTTCTCTTTTTTAATGGATCATTATTTTTTCCTTACAATCACTTCTTTCTCATTTTTCCATGTCTGAAACACTTTGCAGCTATGGAAGGGGTTCAAAGCGTATGTTTAATTTAGCCGTATGTTTCAAAGAATTTTTATTACGTAGTATAATTTTATTTTTATGTCTTTGTTTTGGAAAGAAGCCAAGGAAGAGTTCTTCGGTTTTTGTGTTGTTGTTGTTTTTTTTTTTTGAAAATAAAGATAAACACTAAACACTCTCTCTTTTTGATTTTATAATTTTGATGTCAAATATATAGTTTTGTGCTAAAAAGTAGCGAAAAAATCACTTTACCCCCTATATTACGGCCCGTTTATAATTTTACCCCCCAACTATGATTTTCTTCACTTTACCCCTTGTACTATGTTAAGCGTTTCACTTTACCCTAATTTGTCATTTTAAGCACTAAAACCCATCACGTGCATCGTCCGTGGCAAATTAGTGGTGGCTTTTTTGTCTTTTTTCGTCCAGAACGACGGGTAATAAACAGAACCCGATCTCATTACCCCCAATTCCCAAATGTAACGAAATTAAAAACCCTAAATACCTAAATCTCTTCACTCGATTTTTAGTATTACTTCAAATTGTGGGAAAGGTTGCTAGGTTGATTTTCAGTCCCACAATGTTATTTTGAGGGTATGGAATACAGTTATGTTGGATTGTTGTACTAGACATAGCATGTTTTGTTAATGATCACATTAGAAGTGTTTTTTCCTCACTTTTGAGTATGTTTCCAGAGGGAATCCAGTGAGTAGTTGATCGCATTAGAAGGGCTTGTTGTTTCTTTTTGGTAATGCGCGTCTTGTTTACAGTGGGAATCCAGACTATTGGTCTTGCGCGTCTTGTTTTTTCTCTTTAACCCGTATCACAACACAACAAATTGAAATATACATTACATAACACCACAACATGCAAACAATCCAAAAATAAGAGCAAACCCACCAACATTTTAATTAAAGATAAAACACCATTACATGAGGAGTTATAAGTCTTGATCATGGAACCAAAATATCAACCATTAAACCCTCATTAAAATGTTGTTGCAATATATGTGTGAAACTTCACCCAAATTGCAACCGCCTAATACATATGCAAAACCCATTACATCTTGCTCTTTAACCACAAAACGACTCATGCATGTAACTAAGAGCAGAACCCACAACACCTTCTGTCCTTTTCTCCCACTCGCAACATCACCTTCTAACTTATTCACTTTGCGCAATAGCCCCGGAATTATGGACTGTGATTGGTCACACATGGGCGGATCAACCCACTTGAAATAGTCGCAACAACCTTCAACCTAATCCAAACAAAAGAAAATGTATATAACATAACATTTTGCAAACCTTCTTTTGAACAAAAACAAAATCAAATTAACAATGAATTTAACTAACTCACGGCTGATTTTGAACAACGTGCAAACCTTCTTCAGGGTTGACGTTCGTCCAAGAGGTTCTAACTGATGCACGCTGCCCACAATTGCAAATGTAGTGTTGCTCCATGTTGTTTTGTGAGAGAATTAAGATTTGGTAAGAAAAAATTGAAAGAGGGAAAAAGAAATTAGGGTAAGGATTGTAAGAATTGGGGATTATAAAGTTGTAGGAAGGAGTTAGCCGTTTTGTACCGTTAAGTCAACGAAAAAGACGAAAAAGCCCCCACTAATTTGCCATGCACGTGATGAGTTTTAGTGCTTAAAATGACAAATTAGGGTAAAGTGAAACGCTTAACATAGTACATGGGGTAAAGTGATGAAAATCATTAGTGGGTAAAGTGATAAACTGGCCATAGTATAGGGGGTAAAGTGATTTGTTCCCCTAAAAAGTATGATTTCAGCTTATGTTGCTTGGTTTTGGGTGTAGCGAGAAGGCTCCATCGCGCATATACTTCATCTCGACGCGGATAAATCTTTTATTTGGTGTCTGTTTGGCAAAAACACTGGTATCAAAACTCGAAGGTACCTGTGTCTTTTCTCTTTTTTAATGGATCACTATTTTTTCCTTACAATCACCTCCTTCTCATTTTTTCCTTGTCTGAAACACTTTGCAGCTATGGAAGGGGTTCAAAGCGTATGTTTAATTTAACCGTATGTTTCAAAGAATTTTTACTACATAGTATAATTTTATTTTTATGTTTTTGTTTTGGAAAGAAGACAAGGAAGAGTTCTTCGGTTTTTGTGTTGTTGTTGTTGTTGTTTTTTTCTTTCTAAGAAAGATAAACAATAAACACTCTCTCTTTTTGATTTTATAATTTTGATGTAAAATATATAGTTTTTGGCTAAAAAGTAGGGAAAAAGTCACTTTACCCCCTATACTATGGCCGTTTATCACTTTACCCCCCAAACTATGATTTTCATCACTTTACCCCCTGTACTATTTTAAGCGTTTTACTTTACCTTAATTTGTCATTTTAAGCACTAAAACCCATCACGTGCGTCGTCGGTGGCAAATTAGTGGGGGCTTTTTCGTCTTTTTCGTCCAGAACGGCGGGTAATAAACAGAACCCGATCTCATTACCCCCAACTCCCAAATGTGGCGAAATTAAAAACCCTAAATACCTAAATCTCTTCACCCAATTTTCGGTATTACGTCAATTTGTGGGATATGTTGCTAGGTTGATTTTCAGTCCCACAATGTTATTTTGAGGGTATGGAATACAGTTATGTTGGATTGTTGTACTAGACATAGCATGTTTTGTTAATGATCACATTAGAAGTGTTTTTTCCTCACTTTTGAGTATGTTTCCAGTGGGAATCTAGTGAGTAGTTGATTGCATTAGAAGGGCTTGTTGTTTCTTTTTGGTCTTGCGCGTCTTGTTTCCAGTAGGAATCCAGACTATTGGTCTTGCGCGTCTTGTTTTTTTTTTCTAAACTCGTATCACAACACAACAAATTGAAATATACATTACATAACACCACAACATGCAAACAATCAAGAAATAAGAGCAAACACACCAACATTTTATTTAAAGATAAAACATCATTACATGAGGAGTTATAAGTCTTGATCATGGAACCAAAATATCAACCATTAAACCCTCATCAAAATGTAGTGCAATATATGTGTGAAACTTGACCCAAATTGCAACCACCTAATATGTATGCAAAACCCATTACATCTTGCTCTTTAACCACAAACCGACCCATGCATGTAACTAAGAGAAGCACCCACAACACCTTCTGTCTTTTTCTCCCACTCGCAACATCACCTTCTAACTTATTCACTTTTCGCAATAGCCCCGAAACTATGGACTTCGATTTGTCACACATGGGTAGATCAACCCACTTGAAATAGTCGCAACAACCTTCAACCTCATCCAAACAAAAGAAAATGTATATAACATAACATTTGCAAACCTTCTTTTGAACAAAGACAAAATCAAATTAACAATGAATTTAACTAACTCACGGCCTATTTTGAACAACATGCAAACCTTCTTCCCGGGTTGATGTTCGTCCAAGAGGTTCTAACTGCTGCACGTTGCCCACAATTGCAAATGTAGTATTGCTCCATGTTGTTTTGTGAGAGAATTAAGATTTGGTAAGAAAACATTGAAAGAGGGAAAAAGAAATTAGTGCAAGGATTGTAAGAATTGGGGATTATAAGGTTGTAGGAAGGAGTTAGCCGTTTTGTACAGTTAAGCCAACGAAAAAGACGAAAAAGCCCCCACTAATTTGCCACGGACGATGCACGTGATGAGTTTTAGCGCTTAAAATGACAAATTAGGGTAAAGTGAAACGCTTAACATAGTACATGGGGTAAAGTGATGAAAATCATTGGTGGGTAAAGTGATAAACGGGCCATAGTATAGGGGGTAAAGTGATTTGTTTCCCTAAAAAGTATGATTTCAGCTTATGTTGCTTGGTTTTGGGTGTAGCAAGAAGGCTCCATCGCGCATATACTCCATCTCGACGCGGATAAATTTTTTATTTGGTGTACGTTTGCAAAAAATACTGGTATCAAAACTTGAAGGTAGCTATGTCTTTTCTCTTTTTTAATGGATCATTATTTTTTCTTACAATCACCTCTTTCTCATTTTTTCCTTGTCTGAAACACTTTGCAGCTATGGAAGGGGTTCAAAGCGTATGTTTAATTTAACCGTATGTTTCAAAGAATTTTTACTACGTAGTATAATTTTATTTTTATGTTAGTTCTTCGGTTTTTGTGTTGTTGTTGTTGTTGTTTTTCTCTTTCTAATAAAGATAAACACTAAACACTCTCTCTTTTTGATTTTATAATTTTGATGACAAATATATAGTTTTTGGCTAAAAAGTAGGGAAAAAGTCACTTTACCCCCTATACTATGGCCCGTTTATCACTTTACCCCCCAAACAACGATTTTCATCACTTTACCCCCTGTACTATGTTAAGCGTTTCACTTTACCCTAATTTGTCATTTTAAGAGCTAAAACCCATCACGTGCGTCGTCCGTGGCAAATTAGTGTGGGCTTCTTCGTCTTTTTCGTCCAGAACGGCGGGTAATAAACAGAACCCGATCTCATTACCCCCACTTCCCAAATGTGGTGAAATTAATAACCCTAAATACCTAAATCTCTTCACCCAATTTTTGGTATTACTTCAAATTGTGGGATAGGTTGCTAGGTTGATTTTCAGTCCCACATTGTTATTTTGAGGGTATGGAATCCAGTTATGTTGGATTGTTGTACTGGACATAGCATGTTTTGTTAATGATCACATTAGAAATGTTTTTTCCACACTTTTGAGTATGTTTCCAGTGGGAATTTAGTGAGTAGTTTATTGCATTAGAAGGGCTTGTTGTTTCTTTTTGGTCTTGCGCGTCTTGTTTCAGTGGGAATCCAGACTATTGGTCTTGCGCGTCTTCGTTTTCTTCTAAAACCGTATCACAACACAACAAATTGAAATATAAATTACATAACACCACAACATGCAAACAATCAAGAAATAAGAGCAAACACACCAACATTTTATTTAATGATAAAACACCATTACATGAGGAGTTATAAGTCTTGATCATGGAACCAAAATATCAACCATGAAACCCTCATCAAAATGTAGTTGCAATATATGTGTGAAAGTTGACCCAAATTGCAACCACCTAATACATATGCAAAACCCATTACATCTTGCTCTTTAACCACAAACCGACCCTTGCATGTAACTAAGAGAAGCACCCACAACACCTTCTGTCTTTTTCTCCCACTCGCAACATCACCTTCTAACTTATTCACTTTGCGGAATAGCCCCAAAATTATGGACTTCGATTAGTCACACATGGGCGGATCAACCCACTTGAAATAGTCGCAACAACCTTCAACCTCATCCAAACAAATGAAAATGTATATAACATAACATTTTGCAAACCTTCTTTTGAACAAAGACAAAATCAAATTAACAATGAATTTAACTAACTCACGGTCGATTTTGAACAACGTGCAAACCTTCTTCCCGGGTTGATGTTCGTTCAAGAGGTTCTAACTGCTGCACGTTGCCCACAATTGCAAATGTAGTGTTGCTCCAAGTTGTTTTGTGAGAGAATTAAGATTTGGTAAGAAACATTGAAAGAGGGAAAAAGAAAATAGGGCAAGGATCTATGATGCACGGATACTCCAAAAAAATGGTCGGTCAGTGTCGGATACGTATTGGATACCGATACTCTCCGGATACTCTCTGGATACGTATCGGATACGCCACGTGGCATATCCTACATTAAAAATAATTAAAAATGACGGATACACGTATCGGATACCCTGTGAAGCGTATCCGAGGAGTATCCGATATGTATCAGCAATTTATAAGAGTAGCGTGGTAGTTTTCTTAAACTAGAAAAAGCCCAACAAGAACCAACTTGCAATATCTTTTCAGAAAATTAAATATAAAATCGTGAAAACCCTCTATTTCAAACCAAAATAAAAAACAACACACAAAGCTTTGATATCCTTCAAAATAGTATGTGACTAATGATTGTGCAAGTGATTCGATATAATGTTATTTGGTATTTTTATTTAAATTATATCCTTATATATAATTATTAATATTAAATATTTGACATGTAGCATACGTATCGTATTTTGTAAATTTTAAAAAAATCGTATCCACGTATCCGTATCCGGCGGATACCCATACTCGTATCCGTATCCGTGCAACCTAGGCAAGGATTGTAAGAATTGGGGATTATAAGGTTGTAGGAAGGAGTTAGTCGTTTTGTACCGTTAAGCCAACGAAAAAGACGAAAAAGCCCCCACTAATTTGCCACGGACGATGCACGTGATAAGTTTTAGTGCTTAAAATAACAAATTAGGGTAAAGTGAAACGCTTAACATAGTACATGGGGTAAAGTGATGAAAATCATTGGAGGGTAAAGTGATAAACTGGCCATAGTATAGGGGGTAAAGTGATTTGTTTCCCTAAAAAGTACGATTTCAGCTTATGTTGCTTGGTTTTGGGTGTAGCGAGAAGGCTCCATCGCGCATATACTCCGTCTCGACACGGATAAATCTTTTATTTGGTGTACGTTTGCCAAAAATACTGGTATCAAAACTCGAAAGTAGCTATGTCTTTTCTCTTTTTTAATGGATCAATATTTTTTCCTTACAATCACCTCTTTCTCATTTTTTCCTTGTCTGAAACACTTTGCAGCTATGGAAGTGGTTCAAAGCGTTTCTTTAATTTAACCGTATGTTTCAAAGAATTTTTACTACGTTGTATAATTTTATTTTTATGTTAGTTCTTCGGTTTTTGTGTTGTTGTTGTTGTTTTTTTTTCAATCTAATAAAGATAAACACTAAACACTCTCTCTTTTTTATTTTATAATTTTGATGTCAAATATATAGTTTTTGGCTAAAAAGTAGGGAAAAAGTCACTTTACCCCTATACTATGGCCCGTTTATCACTTTACCCCCCAAACAATGATTTTCATCACTTTACCCCCTGTACTATGTTAAGCGTTTCACTTTACCCTAATTTGTCATTTTAAGCACTAAAACCCATCACGTGCGTCGTCCGTGGCAAATTAGTGGCTTCTTCGTCTTTTTCGTCCAGAACGGCGGGTAATAACCAGAACCCGATCTCATTACCCCCAATTCCCAAATGTGGCGAAATTAAAAACCCTAAATACCTAAATCTCTTCACCCAATTTTCGGTATTACTTCAAATTGTGGGATAGGTTGCTAGGTTGATTTTCAGTCCCACAGTGTTATTTTGAGGGTATGGAATCGAGGTATGTTGGATTGTTGTACTAGACATAGCATGTTTTGTTAATGAACACATTAGAAGTGTTTTTTCCTCACTTTAAAGTATGTTTCCAGTGGGAATCTAGTGAGTAGTTTATTGCATTAGAAGGGCTTGTTGTTTCTTTTTGGTCTTGCGCGTCTTGTTTCCAGTGGGAATCCAGACTATTGGTCTTGCGCGTCTTGTTTTTTTTTTTTTTAAACCCTTATCACAACACAACAAATTGAAATATACATTACATAACACCACAACATGCAAACAATCAAGAAATAAGAGCAAACACACCAACATTTTATTTAAAGATAAAACACCATTACATGAGGAGTTATAAGTCTTGATCATGGAACCAAAATATCAACCATTAAACCCTCATCAAAATGTAGTTGCAATATATGTGTGAAACTTGACCCAAATTGCAACCACCTAATACATATGCAAAACCCATTACATCTTTCGATTTAACCACAAACCGACCCATGCATGTAACTAAGAGAAGCACCCACAACACCTTCTGTCTTTTTCTCCCACTCGCAACATCACCTTCTAACTTATTCACTTTGCGCAATAGCCCCGAAATTATGGAATTCGATTGGTCACACATGGGCGGATCAACCCACTTGAAATAGTCGCAACAACATTCAACCTCATCCAAACAAAATAAAATGTATATAACATAACATTTTGCAAACCTTCTTTTGAACAAAGACAAAATCAAATTAACAATGAATTTAACTAACTCACGGCCGATTTTGAACAACGTGAAACCTTCTTCCCAGGTTGATGTTCATCCAAGAGGTTCTAACTGCTGCACGTTGCCCACAATTGCAAATGTAGTGTTGCTCCATGTTGTTTTGTGAGAGAATTAAGATTTGGTAAGAAAACATTGAAAGAGGGAAAAAGAAATTAGGGCAAGGATTGTAAGAATTGGGGATTATAAGGTTGTAGGAAGGAGTTAGCCGTTTTGTACCGTTAAGTCAATGAAAAAGACGAAAAAGCCCCCACTAATTTGCCACGGACAATGCACGTGATGAGTTTTAGTGCTTAAAATGACAAATTAGGGTAAAGTGAAACGCTTAACATAGTACATGGGGTAAAGTGATGAAAATCATTGGAGGGTAAAGTGATAAACTGGCTATAGTATAGGGGGTAAAGTGATTTGTTTCCCTAAAAAGTATGATTTCAGCTTATGTTGCTTGGTTTTGGGTGTAGCGAGAAGGCTCCATCGCCCATATACTCCATCTCGACGTGGATAAATCTTTTATTTGGTGTCCGTTTGCCAAAAATACTGGTATCAAAACTCGAAGGTAGCTGTGTCTTTTCTCTTTTTTAATGGATCATTTTTTTTTCCTTACAATCACCTCTTTCTCATTTTTTCCTTGTCTGAAACACTTTGCAGCTATGGAAGGGGTTCAAAGCGTATGTTTAATTTAACCGTATATTTCAAAGAATTTTTACTACGTAGTATAAATTTTTTTTTTTTTGTGTCATTGTTTTGGAAAGAAGACAAGGTAGAGTTCTTCGGTTTTTGTGTTGTTGTTGTTGTTGTTTTTTTTTTCTTTTTAATAAAGATAAACACTAAACACTCTCTCTTTTTGATTTTATAATTTTGATGTCAAATATATAGTTTTTGGCTAAAAAGTAGGGAAAATGTCACTTTACCCCCTGTACTATGACCCGTTTATCACTTTACCCCCCAAACAATGATTTTCATCACTTTACCCCCTGTACTATGTTACACGTTTCACCTTACCCTAATTTGTCATTTTAAGCACTAAAACCCATCACGTGCGTCATCCGTGGCAAATTAGTGGGGGCTTTTTCGTCTTTTTCGTCCATAACGGCGGGTAATAAACAGAACCCGATCTCATTACCCCCAATTCCCAAATGTGGCGCAATTAAAAACCCTAAATACCTAAATCTCTTCACCCAATTTTCGGTATTACTTCAAATTGTGGGATAGGTTCCTAGATTGATTTTCAGTCCCACAATGTTATTTTGAGGGTATGGAATCTAGTTATGTTGGATTGTTGTATTAGACATAGCATGTTTTGTTAATGATTACATTAGAAGTGTTTTTTCCTCACTTTTGAGTATGTTTCCAGTGGGAATCTAGTGAGTAGTTGATTGCATTAGAAGGGTTTGTTGTTTCTTTTTGTTCTTGCGCGTCTTGTTTCCAGTAAGAATCCAGACTATTGGTCTTCCGCGTCTTGTTTTTTTTTTTTCTAAACCCGTATCACAACACAACAAATTGAAATATACATTACATAACACCACAACATGCAAACAATCAAGAAATAAGAGCAAACACACCAACATTTTATTTAAAGATAAAACACCATTACATGAGGAGTTATAAGTGTTGATCATGGAACCAAAATATCAACCATTAAACCCTCATCAAAATGTAGTTGCAATATATGTGTGAAACTTGACCCAAATTGCAACCACCTAATACATATGCAAAACCCATTACATCTTGCTCCTTAACCACAACCCGACCCATGCATGTAACTAAGAGAAGCACCCACAACACCTTCTGTCTTTTTCTCCCACTCGCAACATCACCTTCTAACTTATTCACTTTGCGGAATAGCCCCAAAATTATGGACTTCGATTAGTCACACATGGGCGGATCAACCAACTTGAAATAGTCGCAACAACCTTCAACCTCATCCAAACAAATGAAAATGTATATAACATAACATTTTGCAAACCTTCTTTTGAACAAAGACAAAATCAAATTAACAATGAATTTAACTAACTCACGGCCGATTTTGAACAACGTGCAAACCTTCTTCCCGGGTTGATGTTCGTCCAAGAGGTTCTAACTGCTGCACGTTGCCCACAATTGCAAATGTAGTGTTGCTCCAAGTTGTTTTGTGAGAGAATTAAGATTTGGTAAGAAAACATTGAAAGAGGGAAAAGGAAATTAGGGCAAGGATTGTAAGAATTGGGGATTATAAGGTTGTAGGAAGGAGTTAGCCGTTTTGTACCGTTAAGCCAACGAAAAAAGACGAAAAAGCCCCCACTAATTTGCCACGGACGATGCACGTGATGAGTTTTAGTGCTTAAAACGACAAATTAGGGTAAAGTGAAACGCTTAACATAGTACATGGGGTAAAGTGATGAAAATCATTGGAGGGTAAAGTGATAAACTGGCCATAGTATAGGGGTAAAGTGATTTGTTTCCCTAAAAAGTATGATTTCAGCTTATGTTGCTTGGTTTTGGGTGTAGCGAGAAGGCTGCATCGCGCATATACTCCATCTCGACGCGGATAAATCTTTTATTTGGTGTACGTTTGCCAAAAATACTGGTATCAAAACACGAAGGTAGCTATGTCTTTTCTTTTTTTTAATGGATCAATATTTTTTCCTTTCAATCACCTCTTTCTCATTTTTACCTTGTCTGAAACACTTTGCAGCTATGGAAGGGGTTCAAAGCGTTTCTTTAATTTAACCGTATGTTTCAAAGAATTTTTACTACTTAGTATAATTTTATTTTTATGTTTTTGTTTTGGAAAGAAGAAAAGGAAGAGTTCTTCGGTTTTTGTGTTGTTGTTGTTGTTGTTGTTGTTGTTGTTGTTGTTGTTGTTGTTTTTTCTTTCTAATAAAGATAAACACTAAACACTCTCTCTTTTTGATTTTATAATTTTGATGTCAAATATATAGTTTTTGGCTAAAAAGTAGGGAAAAAGTCACTTTACCCCTTATACTATGGCCCGTTTATCACTTTACCCCCCAAACAATGATTTTCATCACTTTACCCCCTGTACTATGTTAAGCGTTTCACTTTACCCTAATTTGTCATTTTAAGCACTAAAACCCATCACGTGCGTCGTCCGTGGCAAATTAGTGGGGGCTTCTTCGTATTTTTCGTCCAGAACGGCGGGTAATAAACAGAACCCGATCTCATTACCCCCAATTCCCAAATGTGGCGAAATTTAAAACCCTAAATACCCAAATCTGTTCACCCAATTTTCGGTATTACTTCAAATTGTGGGATATGTTGCTAGGCTGATTTTCAGTCCCACAGTGTTATTTTGAGGGTATGGAATCCAGTTATGTTGGATTGTTGTACTAGACATAGCATGTTTTGTTAATGATCACATTAGAAGTGTTTTTTCCTCACTTTAAAGTATGTTTCCAGTGGGAGTCTAGTGAGTAGTTTATTGCATTAGAAGGGCTTGTTGTTTCTTTTTGGTCTTGCGCGTCTTGTTTCCAGTGGGAATCCAGACTATTGGTATTGCGCGTCTTGTTTTTTTTTTTCTAAACCCTTATCACAACACAACAAATTGAAATATACATTACATAACACCACAACATGCAAACAATCAAAAAATAAGAGCAAACACACCAACATTTTCTTTAAAGATAAAACACCATTACATGAGGAGTTATAAGTCTTGATCATGGAACCAAAATATCAACCATTAAACCCTCATCAAAATGTAGTTGCAATATATGTGAGAAACTTGACCCAAATTGCAACCACCTAATACATATGCAAAACCCATTACATCTTGCTCTTTAACCACAAACCGACCCATGCATGTAACTAAGAGAAGCACCCACAACACCTTCTGTCTTTTTCTCCCACTCGCAACATCACCTTCTAACTTATTCTCTTTGCGCAATAGCCCCGAAATTATGGACTTCGATTGGTCACACATGGGCGGATCAACCCACTTGAAATAGTCGCAACAACATTCAACCTCATCTAAACAAAACAAAATGTATATAACATAACATTTTGCAAACCTGCTTTTGAAGAAAGACAAAATCAAATTACCAATGAATTTAACTAACTCACGGCCGATTTTGAACAACGTGCAAACCTTCTTCCCGGGTTGATGTTCGTCCAAGAGGTTCTAACTGCTGCACGTTGCCCACAATTGCAAATGTAGTGTTGCTCCATGTTGTTTTGTGAGAGAATTAAGATTTGGTAAGAAAACATTGAAAGAGGGAAAAGAAATTAGGGCAAGGATTGTAAGAATTGGGGATTATAAGGTTGTAGGAAGGAGTTAGCCGTTTTGTACCGTTAAGCCAACGAGAAAAACGAAAACGCCCCCACTAATTTGCCACGGACGATGCACGTGATGAGTTTTAGTGCTTAAAATGACAAATTAGGGTAAGTGAAACGCTTAACATAGTACATGGGGTAAAGTGATGAAAATCATTGGTGGGTAAAGTGATAAACTGGCCATAGTATAGGGGGTAAAGTGATTTGTTTCCTTAAAAAGTATGATTTCAGCTTATGTTGCTTGGTTTTGGGTGTAGCGAGAAGGCACCATCGCGCATATACTCCATCTCGACGCGGATAAATCATTTATCTGGTGTCTGTTTGCCAAAAATATTGGTATCAAAACTCGAAGGTAGCTTTTGTCTTTTCTCTTTTTTAATGGATCATTATTTTTTCTTTACAATTACCTTTTTCTCATTTTTTCCTCGTCTGAAACACTTTGCAGCTATGGAAGGGGTTCAAAGCGTAGGTTTAATTTAACCGTATGTTTCAAAGAATTCTTACTACGTAGTATAATTTTATTTTTATGTTTTTGTTTTGGAAAGAAGACAAGGAAGAGTTCTTCGATTTTTGTGTTGTTGTTTTTTTCTTTTTAATAAAGATAAACACTAAACACTCTCTCTTTTTGATTTTATAATTTTGATGTCAAATATATAGTTTTTGGCTAAAAAGTAGGGAAAAAGTCACTTTACCCCCATACTATGGCCCGTTTATCACTTTACCCCCCAAACAATGATTTTCATCACTTTACCCCCTGTACTATGTTACACGTTTCACTTTACCCTAATTTGTCATTTTAAACACTAAAACCCATCACGTGCGTCGTCCGTGTCAAATTAGTGGGGGCTTTTTCGTCTTTTTCGTCCAGAACGACGGGTAATAAATAGAACCCGATCTCATTACCCTCAATTCCCAAATGTGGCGCAATTAAAAACCCTAAATATCTAAATCTCTTCACCCAATTTTTGGTATTACTTCAAATTGTGGGATAGGTTGCTAGGTTGATTTTCAGTCACACAGTGTTATTTTGAGAGTATGGAATCCAATTATGTTGGATTGTTGTACTAGACATAGCATGTTTTGTTAATGATCACATTAGAAGTGTTTTTTCCTCACTTTTGAGTATGTTTCCCGTGGGAATCTAGTGAGTAGTTGATTGCATTAGAAGGGCTTGTTGTTTCTTTTTGGTCTTGCGCGTCTTGTTTCCAGTGGGAATCCATACTATTGGTCTTGCGCGTCTTGTTTTTTTTTTCTAAACCCGTATCACAACACAACAAATTGAAATATACATTACATAACACCACAACATGCAAACAATCAAGAAATAAGAGCAAACACACCAACATTTTATTTAAAGATAAAACACCATTACATGAGGAGTTATAAGTCTTGATCATGGAACAAAAATATCAACCATTAAACCCTCATCAAAATGTAGTTGCAATATATGTGTGAAAGTTGACCCAAATTGCAACCACCTAATACATATGCAAAACCCATTACATCTTGCTATTTAACCACAAACCGACCCATGCATGTAACTAAGAGAAGCACCCACAACACCTTCTGTCTTTTTCTCCCACTCGCAACATCACCTTCTAACTTATTCACTTTGCGGAATAGCCCCAAAATTATGGACTTCGATTAGTCACACATGGACGGATCAAACCACTTGAAATAGTCGCAACAACCTTCAACCTCATCCAAACAAATGAAAATGTATATAACATAACATTTTACAAACCTTCTTTTGAACAAAGACAAAATCAAATTAACAATGAATTTAACTAACTCACGGCCGATTTTGAACAACGTGCAAAACTTCTTCCTGGGTTGATGTTCGTGAAAGAGGTTCTAACTGCTGCACGTTGCCCACAATTGCAAATGTAGTGTTGCTCCATGTTGTTTTTTGAGAGAATTAAGATTTGGTAAGAAAAAATTGAAAGAGGGAAAAAGAATTTAGGGCAAGGATTGTAAGAATTGGGGATTATAAGGTTGTAGGAAGGAGTTAGCCGTTTTGTACCGTTTGGCCAACGGAAAAGACGAAAAAGTCCCCACTAATTTGCCACGGACGACGCAAATGATGAATTTTAGTGCTTAAAATGACAAATTAGGGTAAAGTAAAATGCTTAACATAGTACATGGGGTAAAGTGATGAAAATCATAGTTTGGGGGGGTAAAGTGATAAACGGGCCATAGTATAGGGGGTAAAGTGGTTTTTTCCGTAAAATGTATTATTTCAGTTTATGTTACTTGGTTTTGGGTGCAGCGAGAAGGCTACATCGCGCATATACTCCATCTCGACGCGGATATATCTTTTATTTGGTGTCCATTTGCCAAAAATACTGGTATCAAAACTCGAAGGTAGCTGTGTCTTTTCTCTTTTTTAATGGGTCATTATTTTTTCCTTACAATCACCTCTTTCTCATTTTTTCCTTGTCTGAAACACTTTGCAGCTATGGAAGGGGTTCAAAGCGTATGTTTAATTTAACCGTATGTTTCAAAGAATTTTTACTACGTAGTATAATTTTATTTTTATGTTTTTGTTTTGGAAAGAAGCCAAGGAAGAGTTCTTCGGTTTTTGTGTTGTTGTTGTTGTTCTTTTTTTTTTTAAATAAAGATAAACACTAAACACTCTCTGTGTTTTGATTTTATAATTTTGATGTCAAATAGTTTTTGGCTAAAAAGTATGATTTCAGTTTATGTTGCTTGGTTTTGGGTGCAACGAGAAGGCTCCATCGCGCATATACTCCATCTCGACGCGGATATATCTTTTATTTGGTGTCCTTTTGCCAAAAATACTGGTATCAAAACTCGAAGGTAGCTGTGTCTTTTCTCTTTTTTAATGGATCATTATTTTTTCCTTACAATCACCTCTTTCTCATTTTTTCCATGTCTGAAACACTTTGTAGCTATGAAAGGGGTTCAAAGCGTGTCTCCTCACTCGTATTGAAAGCTACACGAAAAACATTACGGCGGGGTGGCATTTCAAGACGGCATACCCGCCCCATGTAACTCACACGTCCACGATTCTTGAGCCTTAAAGATGGTGAAAGAGAAAGGAAAACCACGGAACAACTTCACGCTTGAAGTCTTCGAAGTGGAAGCCGGTAAGTGGGTGTTTCTTGGCAGCGGTAAGATCGGAAATGATGTGCCCAAGACGCGTTACTACCGACACGACTTAAGGAACAACCTCGTGACTAAGTACATGACAAATGGCTCCAAGCTTGCTACGAGGGTAAACATACATTCGATCGTTTTGATTTTAGCGATTGGCTCTGTCGGACTCTTTCACATGGTCCAATGTTCCATACTCTACAAGCTAAGAATACTGGGTTGTTGGCTCGTAAGTTTACACTTTCTCTAGTTTCATTTTTCATTTCTCATGTTAATTATGTTAACAATGCATGCTTGTTTTTATTGCATTTGCAGTTAGGGAATTCATGGGTCTCCCCGCCCATATGACAAAGGAGCCAGCTGAAAGTCGCTTTGAACCAGAGGATTTTTCACTTTCTCGATGGGTGAGTCCACGTGCAGCAAATGATGAGACTGTCAAGCTTGCTCTTCTTGAAACACTCCTAAATGCTCATAGAGGTTAATAGGGCTATATTTTTTCTAGTGTTTGATGATTGATGTTGTGGTTTAATTAAAGATGGGCTTTATTTGTTGGTGTAGTGGAGAACGTAATTGCTCCAAGAAAAAGACAAGTGATCTAGAGAGAGAAAACTTAGATTGAGAAATAGATAAAGAAATGCTGAAAATAAGGCAAGTTGGATAGAAGACTCTTGAAGATTGGAATGAGTAAACCAAGGAAGTATATAAACAAAAGGTAAGTTCAATGAACAACTCAGATCAATCTAATCTAACAGTGTTAAGCTAAGGTTTTACAATCTTCCAAAAATAAACTAATTGTGCCCAATCCTAGAAATGTTCTAGACAATTTTATGAATGTTTTATACAAGGAAATCTCTAAAATCGGGCGGTATTTACACGATGGAGCCCAAGTATTGTGAAAATTTTGGAGTGGCCCCAAAACCCTGTCATGTCGTCCAACCCGACCTCATACTCTTTCTTCCCGACCTATCATTTTGTTCGTTCAGCCACTGTGAGAGGCGTTGATGCGTGCGGTGCGAGTGTTGTTTGGTCGACGTGCGTGTCCTGCGCGTGTCGTTGGCTCGATGATGCGGCTACCGTGCGCCAGATCGAGGGGCAAGTGGCCGCTCGTAAAATTTCGCTATCTTAGAAGAAATGCAAAGCACCATGTATGTAATATATGATTAAAAAAAAGCAAATACAATGAACCCCATTTTCGTGTTTCTGATATGCGCTTATTTTTTAAGGAGTGTTGTTTGCTTATATATAATATATACGATATTTTGGTCACTTTCACATATCACGTGAGAATTATTGCTAATATTTCTTACTTAGACATGTTTAACCATATAAACTACATATTGATATAAAATACATTTTCTATACACAAAATATTTATTTAAATTTAGTGTATAAATTAACAGATATATATATATATATATAAATGTTGTATAGATATAAAAGATGTGTGGAATATATATATATATACAATTACTATTTATTTGTATGTATGTGATGTTATTCATAAAAATAATATATATATATATATATATAATATAACTTATATGTGTATAAGGGTGGGCTGAGGTTTGGGGGGACGGGGCCATGCCCCCCTCCTTTGGCTTCACCACTGCTTGTCATGTTTAATTCTGTTGCACTCGTTTTGCTACAACTCTTTTTCTCTTATAGATACTTGTTAATCTCTATGCTTGAGTGCATGAAAAAAGAATTTGGGAACCACTGGTAAAGTTATTGGAGCACCATTTCTCATTGGAAAAGTTAGGCTTCTGAGTTCATACAGATCCTCACTAAATTGACAAAGCACAACTATGTGCATCCTAGTCAACATCACTTGCCATTAACAATTATTAGAGCACCATTTCAGTTGATTTTTTTTCTTGGGCCGACCCAATACTAGTATTGGACCATTCTTAAAATACCCCTCACTGGTATTGTAAAATGTGTGATGTTCCATTGATGACCGGATACCCAAGAACCCCGAACCTAGAATAACTCTTATTGGGGATTCCAATTTGGTTGTGTCAAAAGTTCATACGAATTACAATTTCCTTATTTCCCAAGTCACTCTGGTAACATATGAATACTTATTACACACTAAATCACTAAGAACAGAAAACCAAACTCTTCTGATTGTAATTAGACAGCCGGTGGTGGGTAAAAGAAATGAGGGTGGCGTCTACATATAAAGTATAAACTTCCACAAGTGTGGAGTACCCATTGAAAAGCAGAAATTGTTCCTTTTAGTTGCCAAAGACAATTGTATCGGTAATGAGATCAGCGCAAATGTGTGCTTCCTGTGTCTGTAAGCACTGTACAGTCTCCCTAAATGAACATGCATAAACCACCTGCAATCAGGACTACGGGTACGATTTACTGCAAATTCCATAATCTTTTTAGAGCAATTACGTCATTGACCATATGGAAGTAGAAAGAACGTGAGACAGGTTTAAGAGAATTCTTCCCATGATCCATGGCATATGCACATAGGCAGAGATCAAGTGAACACCAAAAGGAAGTACATTAATTAATGCCTTGAGGACAAGTCGAACATTAACTCAGAAATGATGCATAACGTATGTCATAAAGGCGGAACACATTTTCACTCACCAATTTGAATTCAATTAACTTCCTTAGAATCCAAATATGTGGAAAGTATTCAAGCGATGAGGAAAAAAAAACTTGTTGTACAGACAACAAATACTCCGGAATTTTTGAAATTCATTTTTGAAAAATCCTCATGACGTACTTCTTTCCCAATAACCTGCTCAAGCACTTTCATGCTCACTCTTTCGAATCTTGTCACCATAAATTTGAGTATCTACAATGACAAAGTTATTTTTAGTTAGGCTCCATACAGAGAAGTTCGCTCCATGCCTCCGGAAGCTAAATGACAGATATTCATTTCTATATCATAGACAAACTCCAATAGACACAATATATATAGCTTACCAAATTATATGGCCTTGTGCTTTATTATACTAACGCCGATTGTTATTTTAATGATATGTAGGTCTCAGGTCTCATCCAGCACGCTTTATAGTTAACACTACAACAGAATTGGCCTTTTCCGTCGGGCCCGGCGTTTTGGGCCGACGGAAAAGGCCCGATCTATACCGTCGGCTTTGGGCCGACGGTACAAATGGGCCGGCTTTACCGTCGGCCCAAATCCGACGGTAAAGCCAATTCCCGTCGGGTTTGGGCCGACGGGAATGGCCCATTTTAAAAAAAAAAAAAAAAACCCGACGGTAAAGCCCATTCCCGTCGGGTTTGGGGCGACGGGAATGGCCCATTTAATATAAAAAAAAAAATTTGATGTCAGCCTTTTCTTTTTAAAAAAAAAATAATAAAATTAAAAAATGATTTCAACCAGATTTTTTTACTAAAAAAAATACAAAAATGATGTCGGCAGGTTTTTTTTAATACGTGTTTAATATCATACTTTATTTTTTTAATTTAAAATAACATTGATTTAAAATAAATTCTTGATAATATATATTTTTATAGTTATTATTAGTTAGATAATGAATAAAACATAAGTAGAAATAAATTAATAAAACAAATAATAAACTCTAATTATAAGTTAGTGAATATGGATAAATTAAATCAATGTTATTTTAAATTAAAAAGACAAACTCGGATATTAAACACGCAAAATCGTAATTCAATCACTCATACTCGAAAATTAAACACACATACTAGAAATTTAAACACTCATACTCGAAAATTAAGCACACATACTAGAAATTTAAACACTCTTACTCGAAAAGTAAACACACATACTAGAAATTTAAACACTCTTACTCGAAAAGTAAACACACATACTCAAAATTTAAACACTCATACTCGAAAATTACACATTAAGGCGACCCCGACTATCATGTCCAAGATGGACCACCGTATTCTCTATTCACGTCACTGTTTCAAGCTTGATTAGTGTAGTCTTCAATCGGTAACTCCAAATTGTTTAGATCAATTACGGGTTCGACTTGATAACCCCTTGCAAAACTCGGCGAAGTGTCGCTAACTCTAGCAAGTCGTGGGTCATTTGGGCGAGCCCCACTATAACTAGCATGTCCAGAAGCACTTTGAGTATAACATTGATTGTGCCACGAACTTGGTGGTTGATATTCATCTGACCATAACGGGAAAGTTTCCGGCTGCGGCTTGGGTTGACGCTGTTTCTGGCCCCACGAACCAGCAGGTGGAATGACTTGTTCCCACGATGAAGGTACACCCTGATCGTGTTGTTGGTTCCACGACATAGGTGTACCCTGATTGTAAGTTTTTTCTTTTACCAATCCTTTAAAAACACTAATTAAGCGTGTCATTCCAAATCTCGTCCGAAACGAAGTAACGAAATACGATAAACAAATAAACGGGGGGTTTATGTAATTATAGAAAAGTTAAAGAAATATTCGAATTAAGTTTTTTCTTTTACCAATCCTTTAAAAATACTAATTAAGCGTGTCATTCCAAATCTCGTCCAAAACAAAGTAACGAAATACGATAAACAAATAAACGGGGGGTTTATGTAATTATAGAAAAGTTAAAGAAATATCCGAATTAAGTTTTTTCTTTTACCAATCCTTTAAAAACACTAATTAAGCGTGTCATTCCAAATCTCGTCCAAAACGAAGTAACGAAATACGATAAACAAATAAACAGGGGGTTTATGTAATTATAGAAAAGTTAAAGAAATATTCGAATCAAGATTTTTCTTTTACCAATCCTTTAAAAATACTAATTAAGCGTGTCATTCCAAATCTCGTCCAAAACAAAGTAACGAAATACGATAAACAAATAAACGGGGGGTTTATGTAATTATAGAAAAGTTAAAGAAATATCCGAATTAAGTTTTTTCTTTTACCAATCCTTTAAAAACACTAATTAAGCGTGTCATTCCAAATCTCGTCCAAAACGAAGTAACGAAATACGATAAACAAATAAACGGGGGGTTTATGTAATTATAGAAAAGTTAAAGAAATATCCGAATTAAGTTTTTTCTTTTACCAATCCTTTAAAAACACTAATTAAGCGTGTCATTCCAAATCTCGTCCAAAACAAAGTAACGAAATACGATAAATAAACATTATAATATAAAATATTATACCTCTCTTCAACCCTAAACCCTAAACCCTAAACCCTAAACCCTATAAACCCTAAACCCTATCCTTAAAACCTATAGACAACATAGTTCTAACTTGTATTTTCATACATAAAGGTTGTGAAATGCCTTCAATCCTTAATTTTTGTTAACCATACACTAAGATATGTAAAATAGGAGTGTTCCTCCAAATTTCGTACAAAACGGAATGTCAGAAGATGTTTAAAAACAATTTGGGGAAGAAACCGCAATTATACAAAAGATGCAAAACAACTTCCAATTCAGTTTTTTCTTGAACAACTATTTTTCCAACACTAATGAGGCATGTAAATTCAAATTTTATCGACAAACGAAGTAACGAAATAAGATAAACAAATAAACGGGGGGTTTATGTAATTATAGAAAAGTTAAAGAAATATCCGAATTAAGTTTTTTCTTTTACCAATCCTTTAAAAACACTAATTAAGCGTGTCATTCCAAATCTCGTCCAAAACAAAGTAACGAAATACGATAAACAAATAAACGGGGGGTTTATGTAATTATAGAAAAGTTAAAGAAATATCCGAATTAAGTTTTTTCTTTTACCAATCCTTTAAAAACACTAATTAAGCGTGTCAATTCTTTTACATAATTAACGTACACTAACTTATAATTAGAGTTTATTATTTGTTTTATTATTTTATTTCTAAATAAGTTTTATTCATTATCTAACTAATAATAACTATAAAAAACTTATATTATCAAGATTTTATTTTAAATACGAAATTTTATTTATTATAATTAATAATTTTAAAAATTGCTCGAAAATGTGAATGTTATTATTTAAATCGATTTCTTTTAAATTAAATCGCCAAATAAACATAAAAAATTTATTTAAAATCGTTTCTTTACAAAAAATCGCCAAAAAATTATAAAATAATTAT
Organism: Linaria vulgaris; assembly: GCA_948329865.1. Classification (NCBI taxonomy): domain Eukaryota; kingdom Viridiplantae; phylum Streptophyta; class Magnoliopsida; order Lamiales; family Plantaginaceae; genus Linaria; species Linaria vulgaris. The sequence goes on from OX415253.1 coordinate 46,066,980, forward strand.
TTAAAATCGATTTCTTTTAAATAAATCGGAAAAAAAAAATCATAAATCAATTATTTTAAAACGGTTTCTTTTAAGTCAATTGTTTTAAATCGTTTTTTTAAATCATTTTTTAAATTGTTTTTTTTTTAATATTTTTAATCTATACCGACGGCTCTAAGCCGTCGGTAAAGATCTTTACCGACGGCTTAGAGCCGTCGGTATTGATCTATACCGTCGGCTTAGAGCCGACGGTATAGATCCGATCCGTGTGATTTGATCACACGGATCAGATTTCGCCACGTCAGCGATCCGTGTGATAATTCACACGGATCGCTGACGTGGCACCCCCCACCCCATTTTATTTGATTTTTTTAATTTAACCCTACTCCTCCTAAATATCTATAAATACCCCTTATTCTACCCACTTAATTCATTCATTCTTTCCATTCTCCAAAAACTATCTACTTTCTCTCCCAAAAATTCTAAATAACTAACAAAAATTTATCCATATAGATCCACTAACTTATAATTAGAGTTTATTATTTGTTTTATTATTTTATTTCTACTTATGTTTTATTCATTATCTAACTAATAATAACTATAAAAAACTTATATTATCAAGATTTTATTTTAAATACGAAATTTTATTTATTATAATTAATAATTTAAAAAAATTGCTCGAAAATGTGAATGTTATTATTTAAATCGATTTCTTTTAAATTAAATCGCCAAATAAACATAAAAAAATTATTTAAAATCGTTTCTTTACAAAAAATCGCCAAAAAATTTATAAAATAATTATTTAAAATCGATTTCTTTTAAATAAATCGGAAAAAAATCATAAATCAATTATTAAAACGATTTCTTTTAAGTCAATTGTTTTAAATCATTTTTTAAATTGATTTTTTTTAATTTTTTTTTAATATTTTTAAACCCTTTTCCGTCGGCTTTAAGCCGACGGAAAAGCCCTATACCGTCGGATTTAAATGCAAGCCTACGCCACGTTACCCAACACATATGTATTGTACTAAATGCAAGCCTACGCCACGTGACAAACGGCTAAAAGAAAAGAATATGCTCGATTTATATTGCAAGACTACGCCACGTTTTACTCATTTCAAATTTACAAGATGCATGGCAAAATTTTATGATATAAAAGTAGCATACATTCGATGCGGGAAACTTTTGCGAGGTAAATAAAAGTTTAGCCTCTCAGAGACAAATGACTCGGCTCAATTCAATATACTTGCACTCTTTTTAGTAAAACTTGCTATGGTCTCCAGCTAAGAGGTAGATAGAAAACAAAATGTGATAATTAAGAGAAAAACTATACATGATTTAAAAAAGAACAATATTATATTGTAGCTTAGACATTGTCATGTATGTGTTATATTTGTATGAGTTTTATGGATCAGTTATTGGCATATTGCTTCAATCATCCAACATTCTTAAGTGAACCAAAGAGTTATACCATTTTCAAGATGCATAAAACTTGTAAAATTCTCAATTGAATAGTATTAAATACAATAAATTAACTTTGATATTTCAAAGATAATCATGACCTGGAGTTCTTTTAGCGCTGAACAAATACATTTGACACACACACACATATATATATATATATATATAGGACGAATTATTAAAAATACCATGTAAGTTTGCCCTTTTGATGAAAATGCTCAAAAGAATTTCGGGCTTAAAAAAGGGATAAAAGCATCAAGCCCCCTGAACTATGCACGTTTTTGCGACTTGCCCCCTAAACTAATTTAATAAGCGTTTTGCCCCCTAAACTATGCACGTCTGTTCGATTTGCCCCCTGGCCGGGTTTTTGGCTATTTTTTGGCCATTCTTGACCGGAATTTTTCCCCTTACCCGACACATATGTGTTGTACTAGATGTCTATTAATAGTTGATGACAAAAAGTAGGCGAAAAACCATCTCGAACGGGGCATATTCTAGCCAAAATGTGATTTCCTCTTCAGTGTATTTTAGCCAGAATATGCCCCGTTCGAGGTATTTTTTCGCCTACTTTTTGTCATCAACTACTAATAGACATCTAGTACAATACATATGTGTTGGGTAAGGGAAAAAATTTCGGCCAAGAATGGCCAAAAATAGCCGAAAACCCGGCCAGGGGGCAAATCGAACAGACGTACATAGTTTAGGGGGCAAAACGCTTATTAAATTAGTTTAGGGGGCAAGTCGCAAAAACGTGCATAGTTCAGGGGGCTTGATACTTTTATCCCCTTAAAAAATGCCCCGTAACTATAGGTACTCTCTGTTAAAAATGCCAAATGGCTCGTATTCGGGCTATTTGTACGACGTGACTGCCACATCGCCACCATGTGGAAATTCTTTTGGGCATTTTCATCAAAACGGTAAACATAACGGGCATTTTTAATAATTCGTCCATCATAGAATAATAAAATTCCAGAACTACACTTTTTTTTGAATTACTTTTTGCACCCCAAAATATATAAGAAAAGTAAATTCATTATTTTGTTTAATTTTTTATATTTATATCTTAAAAACTAAACTACTAGTATTTATATTTATATCTTAAATTTATTAATATTATACTATTTAAAAACCTAATAAAAAATAAAAAATAGAATTTCATTAATTAAACTAGATTTTTGCTAATAATAATTTTTAAAAAAAAAACTTCATCTTCTTCAAATGATATATATATATATATATATATATATATTCAGAAATTAAATGTTTGCAACAAACCTAATTTATATTTATAATTTAAATTTTTTTTACTTCAAAAATATTCAAAATATTAAGAAATAATAAACTCTAACTCATAGAATTATAGAATAAAGTTTTATTGTTTACAAATTTAATACTAAATATTATGAAAAAATTCAAAGAAATGTGTCTCAAATGGCATATATTGTCTTCAGAAATCAAATATTTTCAACAAACCTAATTAGTTCTTTTTTAAGTATGATTTTACTAAGCTTGATGTTTTAATTGGTAATAATTTAAAACTTCAAAAATCAAAAAAGAAAAGCAAAACAATTTTATCTTCTCCACACCACCCCCTACGTACCGTTATCCGTCCCTAACCAAATTCACCACCAGCAAAACCCAAATCCACCTCAACTAAATCCATCGCCCCCACACCTCCATGACGTCAATTTTTGGTTGTATGGATTTTTTGGTGAACGAGATTGGAGTATAGATCGTCGGTGGATTTGGGCATTGTAGGTAGTGGTGCGAAAACCAAAAATTGGTGTCATCGAGGTGTGAGGGCGATGGATTTAGGTCGATTGGAGGTGGATTCGATGTTTGGTGGTGGTGGAATTTGGTGGAGACAAGTAGAGGTGGGTGGGTGAGTGGGTGGGGGAGTTGGGGGAGAAGATGAAGTTGTTTCTTTTATTATTTTTTATTTTTATTTTTGAAGTTTAAACTTATTTCTAATTAAAGCATCAAGCTTAAAAAAGTACTAATTATATTTGTTGCAAAACATTAATTTCTGAAAATATATATTATTTGAAGAAGATGAAGTTTTTTTAAAAATTTTTAATTAAACAAAAATCTAGTTTAATTAATGAATTTCTATTTTTTTGAATTTTCTCTTTTTATCAGGTTTTTAAATAGTACAATATTAATAAATTTAAGATATAAATATAAATACTAGTAGTTTAGTTTTTAAGATATAAATATAAAAAATTAATGAAAATACTGAATTTACTTTTCTTATATATTTTGGGGTTCAAAAAGCAATTTTAAAATTATAAGGGTAGTTCTGAAATTTTATTATTCTATAATGGACGAATTATTAAAACTGCCCATTATGTTTGTCGTTTTGATAAAAATGTCCAAAAGAATTTCCACGTGGTGACGATGTGGCAGCCACATCGGACAAATAGCCGAATAAGAGCCATTGGGCATTTTTTTTAACAGAGAGTACCTATTGTTACGGAAAATTTTTAAAGGCCAAAATTCTTTTGGGCATTTTCATCAAAAGGGCAAAATTATAGAGCTTTTTAATAATCCATCCTATATATATATATATATATATATATATATATATATAAGAGGCGCACGCGGGGACCACATGTAAACTTCTCTTTAGTGTAAAGAGTTCTTTTAATTTTTGACGCGTGCTTTTTAACTTAATTTATGTGACAACAAATGAAACCATGTCTAATAGATGTGACGTGACTGTTAATTGTTAATCGATCCAAAATATTAACAAGAGTTAGTGGACTGTGTCCACTAAACTTATCAGTAACATCGCAATACATCTCATTTACAAAATAGAAACTAAAATAAAGAATGAACATCGTGAAGAATAAACATGTTCGAAAAAAGTGAACTAGTTTGCATTATAGATTCCTAAATTAGCAAGGATTGGAGCAATATGCAGATAAAAACTTAGCATTAGATCGACAAAATAAGTAAGTTTATAAGTACTTTTTTCATACAAATATATTTTTCAAATTGCAATCTAGTTTAGTCTACATCAATAGAAATGCGAAACCTATTGATGGAAAACAATCAAAATTTCATTCATAGACATCATGAAGTTCGTATATAATAATCAACATTTGTTTCCTTTATAGAAAAAAGCAGAGATATAATTAAAATTAGAAAGACTATCAACAAACACAATAATAAGCTCATTTGTGTGACACGATATCAAATAATTATCATTTCCAAGTCAACGGAGATGAAAAATAGCCATAAAAGAATCCACCTCCTACAAATATACACGTGAAACAAAATAAGCACCTTCAAACCACTTCATTTTGTCTCGTACAAATTTTACAATCAGGGAGAGAAAGTATCTCCAAACAAATAAATGCTTAAGTAACATAAAAAAAAAAACATATCCAAGATATGAATAAAGAAAGATATAACAAATGCTAAACAAATCTACTCAAATTCCTTAACGTGGATAAAAAAATGTAAGCAAATAAGAGAGAGAAATGACTTATCTGCAAAGAAAGTAATTCAAAAGTAATCAAAACTTACACTAAAAATATTTTTCTACTTTATAAAAAATGATAAATTACTTTTAAGGCATATTCTCATTCACAAGTAAAACAATTCATTTTTTATTTGTTTTATCAATGAAAACGTTTTATTAGTAAAATTGATTATACAGGGCACTTCTAACTTAACACAAAGAAGAAAAAAAAGAAGAGAAGAACAAAAAATATAGAAGTCCCACGTGAACGAAACCATTTCTTAGATCATTTCATCTTCTTACACCAACAGAAAAAGTTTAGAACTTAAAATAAAATAAGCCTAAATTTGAGAAGTCGGTTAGCTACATACAATAAAATATAATGGTTTTTTCTACAACTCTTATTTATACATTTGAACACTAGAAGACTGGGGGGCTTTTGCAACCCTACCCTTGCAACCGTTTGGCGGTCGCAGGCTTTTGCGACGGCCTCGCAATCGTCTAACGATCGCTGATGAGGATGTATTTCCTATAAATACTCCCTCTCCCTAATTCGCTCACTGCAGCAGCACCGCGCGAAACGCCACGTATATCGTCTAGATCTAGGGCTAGACCACCATCAACAGAGTCCACCAGAGCACAAAGACCACCATCTGTAGAGTCCAGTGGAGTTGGACCGAGTGGGAGGCCGACCGAGACTCCAGTATCGGGGGTATGCATAGTCACGCAGCAACGCCCAAGTAAGGGACCCTCCAGACGTGCTTCGGTACCCAATGATCAGAGACGGATCAAGGCCTGTTTACGTCCCACCCCCCGTAGTGGTGAGGTTGCAACGGCGATCACAGAGTTTATAGACAGTTAATGCAGACGTTTTGAAGTTCCTACTTGGCGATGCCCAAGAAGGTGCGACATGATATGTGGATAAATCTACGGTGAGGAATTATTACATAAATGTATTATTTATTTTAGTGTATTAATGAATCAAAAGACACAATATGAATAATCTTAAAAACTTAATTCTTTGTAGAATATATATGGGATTCGAGAGACAGATTGATATGATGTACATAGGATATTCGAAAAAAAGGTCAAGAATTGTTATAAGTATTTGATACACAACACGAAGAAGCACTACATGGAGAGGAAGGATGATCCAAGGTATATTGGGGTTCCAAAGACCTGGATGAATGATGCGTTGGATAAGGAGGCGATAAAGCATTGGGTGTCCGGAGTGCATCAAGATATTTCACGGAGGATGCAAATCAACAGGAGAGGAGGCGTAGCCCAGAGGTTATAAAGAAGGCACCTCCCACTTTCTTCAGTGGATCCATCGACCTAGAGAAAATCAAACGTCGAATGCTATGCTTTATTAAAATTAACAATATCGGCATAGTCAAAGAAATTAATTGGCCATCTCAACCTTTTCTATAGAGGATTTCTTTTTTAACACAAAGTAATAATATTGTTTTAAATATAGCGACCAAAACCCTTGGATATATGTTTACAAATCTCTAAGAGCATTTTGTGAAATATTCAAATTTCACGAAAGGTTTCATTTTTTTTTTTTTGCGCAAAAAGGACGAAACATCGTCGCAACGTTAAATTACATCAGATGAAGAACAATTGGACAAAAACATAAGAAACGAAACTAAAAACAGACTACATAGAGTGCTTGGCCATTCAAGGTTCAAGAAAACGTTCCTAGCGAGACTGTGCGCCTCCGAATTTGTCTCCCTGCAATCCCATCGAATAGAAAAAATCCTGATTTGCATCGTAAAAGACGCCTAGTATCAGTCAAAATATTCATTGTTTGAATCTCCTTGGTTGAATGGCCTTAGTTGAATGGTGAATGATATCGTTTATAATATTTAGACAATCTCCCTCAAACACGATCTCCCTCCATCCCATCCTAAGAGCAAGGCACATCGCCCACAATGCAACTATGACTTCAATGCATGACGGATCGAGAGTTGCCTCAAAATTGTAATGTACCCATGCTAATGTAGATCCTGACTATCCCTCACAATGGTGCCAATTCCCACGGCATCTTCTAATTCAAAACGCGCACCATCGAAATTAATCTTAATAAGCTGGTGTGATTGAGCATTCCATGATCTACTAATCAGCTCATGCACCACATGCATCGTTTTATCCATAGCCTCAAACCAAGATTTTGAATATTTAGATGTAAGAGACACGACTCGTCCATTTTCTGAGATTTCTCCCCCGTCTGAATGTCATTTCATTTTCCCCATATCGTCTTGAAAATGGGAATATGACAACCTCCTTGTTGTGAGACTTAACCATGCGAGAAAGCCACCACTTCAAATCTTGGCCCTCTTAAATCAAAATAATGCTAGAAAAACTAGCTAACGCCCACACTTGTCCAGCCATGTGACAAGTGAAAAAACTCCTCACCCCAATACCATTCGCGCTTTGTCGTTCCAAAATAATGCGTCTCTTTGCTAGGTTCCAATTCGTGGGGAGGATATCTATGGATGCATGCCAAAGTTTTTTTTTTTATTTTTTTATCTTGTTCGGACACTGTCAATTTCCATAGATCGCACCACCCGTATGTTGAGCTCGAAGTTCTCGGTTCTATTTTGGTACGCAAGTCACTGGCTAAGAATAACATGATTAACACTCAGTACAAAGAATTGTCCGTTTCTTTTGTAGTGCCACACATGCTTATCATGATTATCACGACTACCCAACTAAATTCACAATATCATCCTCACATCCTCTTCCCTGAAGAACTCGCGTAACACATCAATTTTCCACAAACCCGTGTCTCCATCGATCAACTCGTGAACAAACGTGAATGGAGCATTCGGGTTTCGTAGAGTGATGGCCCGAAATGATACCGGTCGCAAGATCTATCCATTGTCCCACACTGATATACTCTCACTATTTCCAACTTGCCATTAAAGCCCTTTTTGCATTGCCAAAATCTCCTCCCAAATCTCCAAGAAAAAGATGGACTAATTCCGACTCTAGCATCCAATAATGAGGTGTTTTGAAAATATTTAGCCTTGTATACTCTACCAACCAAGCTGTCAGGATTTTGAAAGAGCCGTCGCACCTATTTGATAAGAAGTGCCATTTTAACGCCTTTAAATTCGTAAAGCCATTCCCTCTTGACCATGGCAAAAGTAAGGATAGCCTGAAACACCGACTTGACCAAAACCTCTTTTCACACTCTAGATAATATTTTTCCTTTGCACCATCATGCTCTCTTCCACACTCGCTCCCTATGTAATCAAAAAGTTTCCTTTTCGACTTTCCCACAACCGATGGCAACCCTAAGTATGTTCCCTACTTATCTACAACTACAACCCCAAGTACAACTTCACCTATTATGTAACATGTTCTCATGTATTCTTACTAAACACAATCACACACTTTCTATGATTGATTTTTTGGCCGAATGCCAACTCGTACCTCTCAAGGATATTCGCAATCTCCAACGCTGCTTCCCTAGTACCATCACAAAATAGGGGGTGTCGTCATCAAAAAGTAAATGGGAGACCATTGGAACGTGTCTAGATATCACATCGCCTATAATGGCTTCTTGCTCCTTTAGTTAGGGGGACAAAGGGTCCCCTTGCCGAATGCCTATTTTTACGGAAAAAGGGTCCGACTCACGTCCATTAATAAGTAAACCATAAGACACAGTGGTTACGCCGAAACAAATTGAGAATTAAAACGAAGTTGAAGAATTACCTTTTCTAGGAAGAACCACTTTACTCTGTAGGTCTTGCTCATGTTAAGCTTGAGCGCCATGTGATTTCGTTTCCCTGTTCTCTTGTGTCTCAAGAAATGGTTAAGTTTAAAAGTAACAAGAATATTATACGTAATGAGCCAGCCTGGAATGGAGGTCGGTTGTGATATAGAAAAAAAATCAGCTGGAATTGGCTTTTACATGTTAGGAATTGCTTTAGAAGCAAACAACTGTAATTGGCTTTTACATGTTAGGAATTGCTTTAGAAGCAACTCTAAAACTAACGTTACTCAGGCTAATAGGTCATCATTGTGTCAAAGTTTAGTACTTTAGGAATCTAACAAAATAGATAAAGTTAACAACAAGGTTAAGAACGCGATCATTATGGAATGCAAAGCAAAATTAGTGACGTCTCGTACTCTCATTTTTTTTTATATATATATAAAGTAATGATAGGGCAACCATCATGGCCATGGAATTTTATGGGTATAATATCATTAATAGCTTTAATTACCTATTCAGTTGTAAACAGTCGGAGTAAGCATTTAATGTTCATTCATCTCAGGACTGACTCGCACGCCGACAACCCGAAGAATTTCTTCAATGTTATCAATCGAGAGATCACTGAATTTAAAAATAAATCGAAAGTAATCAGTTACAAGTAAATCATCGATTCTGATTTCTCCCCCATAGTCTCTGCTCCATTCCTCACACTCAATAACCTCATTCATTTGTCGCCTAATGGTGTAAGTATGAGGTATCACGATCACCCTCCTCAAGCCTCTGAACCTTAGATCTCTGTTTTCGATACGTTTCCTCCGTATCATATAACTTTTCCAATTAAGGAAAGTTTTCCTAAAAAATTACAATATTATTACATTTAAGTCTCACCCTTTATGAATTGCAACGTTTCATACGTTATAGGGCAGTCTGAAAAAATCTAGGGCCCCACAGAGACAGAGAAAAGCCATCAACAGATTTTACCCACCACAACGACCCTATAAAATCCGCAAATTACAAATCGACCCCTCCCAAACCCCCTTTCCCTCTCTCTCTCTCTCTCTCTTCTCTCTCATACCAACCGATCCCAAATTAGAAAAATAAAATAAAAATCAGTGAATTCAAGTAGTTGTTGAAGGAGGAGGAGGAGAAGAAGAAACCGTAACGGTAAAGCGGTTGGGCGATGCGATCACGGCGGTGCGCGTCGGGCGATGGTGGGGCATCGGAGAGTTAATGGGGGGCATGGTGCAGATGACGTGGCAGCCGAGCCTCGTTAAATTGGTGAAGCGAAGTCAGGGCTCGCCGCCGCTAGGGTTACGGAACCTCGGCAACACGTGCTACCTCAACTCTGTCCTCCAGTGTCTCACTTACACCCCTCCCCTCGCCGGTTTTTGCCTCCGGTTCCTCCACTCCTCTATTTGTAAGTGTTAGGGTTTCTATTTCTTTTGCTCTTATCAATTATTGTGATTGTAGTTTTCCCCTGTATTTGTGTGGTTTTAGGATGGGCTGAAGTGCTTGTCGTTGTAACTTTTTTGTATGGGTTTTTGGTATTGGCTGATGGTATTAGTATCAATTTTGTTGTTCAAATTTTTAGGTGATCTGGGGACCGGAAAAGAGAAGAAGGGGGAGTGCCCTTTCTGCATATTAGAGAAACGAATTGTTCGCTCTTTGTCTAGTGAAGCAGTCTCAGATGCGCCTTTAAAAATAAATAGTTGTTTGCGGATATATGCTGAGCATTTTCGTGCAGGGAGGCAAGAAGATGCTCATGAATTTTTGCGTTATGTGATTGATGCATGCCATGACACATGCTTGAGGTTAAAGAAGTTACATCGAAAGGAGAAGGGGGAGAATGGGTTTGCTAATGGAAGGGATGTTGGCGGAACTGTGGAGACAGTGGTCAAGGAAATTTTTGGAGGGGCCTTGCGCAGTCAAGTGAAATGTTTGTCTTGTGGGGCTGAGTCAAATAAGGTTGATGAGATTATGGATATTAGTCTCGAAATTTTGCATAGTGGATCGCTCAAAGAGGCTTTACAGAAGTTTTTCCAGCCTGAGGTTTTAGACGGAAATAACAAATATAAGTGTGATAGGTAAGTACCTCAAACTCTTTTACTCAAAACAAGCATGATTATTTCACGCATACGTAGTATGTTTTATCAATGCATGCTTTTGGTACACACACACACACACACAATTGACTATCACCTACAGTTTCCTTTTCGTATATTCTATTCCTCCATAACTATGTGAAATTATACTTGTTTAGTTGCAAGGTGTTGGCGGCAGCAAGAAAGCAAATGTCAATACTTCAGGCTCCAAATGTTCTTGTGATCCAATTAAAGGTATTGCGCTTCGATATAATTTGTGTTATTTTGTTTAGCTAAAGTAGTTAGTTATAAGAATTGACCACTGAATTCCTTAATTCTTTTTTGTTATGTAGAGGTTTGAGGGTATGTATGGTGGAAAGATTGATAAGGCCATTGCATTTGATGAAATATTACTGCTCTCGAGTTACATGTGCAAACCAAGCCAGGTGCGCGTGCGAAATTTACTTTGTGGCAGATTTATATGACTTTTCTCTTTGACTCCTTTTTTCTTGTATACGAAAATGTATTTGAACTTTTGCATAAGATGCAACTCTTTTGTTATTTGTTCTTGAGTTTTCGGAGCTTGTGTAAAACTCAATTATGCGTTGTTTACTAGATTTCTGCTTTTCGACTCGAGTCAAAATCAACTCGATATCTGTTGTGTGCCACCAAATGAATTACCTCCTTGAACCCTGGCCCACTTGTCACCAATATTATCCTCGATCTACGTCAGTCTCTTTGGCCTGTCAGTTCCGCGGAAGAAAATCTAGGTCCACAACTTCAACTCCTTCTTTTGAGGTGACATTGTTTTGTATTTCTCCCTCTATTTAAATAATTGTATGTATAACCAAAAGAGACTGTGTGTACCTCCTTCTACAACCAAACAAAAGCAAGGCCAATTAGCAAAAAGGCTCCAGAACACAAAATGAAGCAAAGCCTAATGGCTTTGAGAGAGCTTAGACAGTATGTGGCTCAAAAAGAACCCTAAGTAATGATTCTCTGGGGAGGAACATTGTTACAAAAAGTAGGTGCTGTAAGTAGGCTCTGTACAAACTTGTAGAAAGGTGAAGGGTCGGAAGCAAAAATGTATTCGAGCTTAGATGTTGACCCAAGGTCTGTTCTGCTGTTCGTCCTACATAACGTGAGCCTTAGTTTTGTTGACTAAATGTCCGTGTCTTAGAAACAGAGAAAATTTGTTCCATGCAAGTCTGCCGGAGGAAGGATTTCTTCTATTCTGTCTCGTGCCACACCACTAGAATCCTGAATAAGGGCTGGAAAACTTCAGGTGTTGGTTGTGGGAAAGAATTAGAAATAGTGGCCCAGCAACTAACTCTTTCCAAACTAAACATAAAATCTATGCAGATTCAATGATGCTTTCTTTTCATATTTTCTATTTTCGTGCACATTTAAAGTTCCCCATGTCAAGAACTGTGCTGCCTAGCTCTATCCTTTTGTTTTTCCAGTTCCTTTCATCAAATAGAGCTGTGACAACGTTTGAACTTTCTTGCCGTAAAAATGAAAGAAGATGCAGATGTGCCTAATTCAAGAGGTGCTAGTAGAGATATATGTTTCCAAGTTTGGTCAGTTGTCTTATCCCTTGCCAAGAAAGAAGAGTTTAGTCAGTTGTCTTATCCATTGCCAGGAAAGAAGAGTTTAGAGCCCAGACGATAACATCATGCATAATCACAGAAGAGAATACCCTAGTTTCAAATTATCCCCTTCCAATCCATAAACTCCCCACATAACATCCCAGAATGAAAATTAAGATTTAGAAGATAATACTCTCAATCCATATCTTCCCACAGCCTGAAAATGGACAATCAATATTCCAGTCCATCTAGCTCTTTTTTCTCTAATTGTTATGAATCCAATCCTCAAAATTGAAGGACATGCGGCTTGTGTTCTGCTTGTAAATTGTGCTATAAATACTTTGTTTCTAAACTATGTTGAAACATTGTCAAGATATCTTCATGTGTTGTTTGCCTATTTCTTCTCCTTCCTTGTCCCGCTTCTTCACTCCAGACCAATTTATGAAGGATCTATTTCTTCATTGCTGCAAAATGAAGAAACAGAATTCTGGCACCACTTAATTCAGTCTTGTAAGATAGTTCCTCTTTCTCAAGCACTTCTCATTTCACGCACCTTCAGATAGTATGACCCTTAAGTACTTAACCTTCTATATGTTTATTCCCACTATTTTTTTGTTTTGATTTAATCGCGTTTCATTCAAGCAATCTCTTTTTTACTGTATTTGCTAGTGGTTGTTTCACATACTTCATCTTTGTGGCGGATTTGCTTCATATTGCTGTCCTTGCGTTGAACCATAATATTTATCGCTCTATGAATAAATTTACTTGAGCTGACTTTCCTTAAAGGCTCTTTACTGCCATGTAGGGTAAATAATTATGTCTGATCACAAAAATATGAGATAATGGTATCCTTTGATCAGCTCTTTAGTCTGCTTTAATTTTTTTAAATAGTTAGGAATCCTTTGGGCGTCTTTTCTTTTATTTGTTTAGTTGAATATTATCTTCTTTTTTATATTCATATATGTTATGTTTTAGTTCTGTAATCATGTCTGACTTTTGGGGGTAGGGTTGTTTTTTATATCCTACTTTTCTATAGATCTTAGTTGATTCTTTTGCTAAAAATATCATTTTCAGTTTTGCATCCATTTTCAATTTCTGAATAATCTGTAGTTTCTTTGGCAAGACATTCATCTTTAGATGTCCATTTTGTGTCATGGTTTTGTTCTCATGCAAAGTTTATTTCATCTGTTGCAGGAGCATCCTGAGTATAGTCTTTTTGGTACCATTGTACATTCAGGTTTCTCTCCTGATTCTGGACACTACTATGCTTATGTCAAGGTCTTCTCGTGCTTATTTCATTATGTCAAATTGGTTGTTTCCCAGTTTTACTTTATTTAAGCAATTATTTGTTTTCTGATTGTGGTATTTCTTTATTCAGGACGCATATGGTCGTTGGTACTGCTGCAATGACTCTTATGTCTCGGTATCAAACCTAGAGGAGGTTTTGTCGGAGAAAGTCTATATCCTTTTCTTTTCCCGTACAAAACAAAGGCCTGAAGCTAGAGTTGATACTGTGGCTTATGGATCCAAGTTAAACGGCAGTAAAACATCCATATTCCAAAAGTCAGGTTGTCTAGAGAAGCCTGTCTGCTCAGGAAAATTTTCTAATAACCATTTCGAGGCGAATAATATCAAATCCCAAGAGTCTAATGGCACTCGAACATTAATTCAAAAGTCAGATTCTGTAGAAGACACTGTCAATACAAAAATTTCATCCGACCATTCTCTGGTTAATAATTCAACAGCTCACCTCACATCAAATGGCACTAAAACAAATGGAACTGCCGTAGTTGATAGGTCTGACCGTGGAGAACCATCAGTAAGCGTGAAAGAACTTTCTGACAAGTATCCACAAAACAATGTTTCGGTACCTTCTCTTGGTTCGAATGGCAGTAATTCAAATGGAATACAGAAGTCAGGTGCCTTAGTCGAACTAGCGAATGTGAACGGCACTTCTAGCCACCATAGTCAAACAAGTAACTCATCCAAAACTAAGGTTGAGTTACGGTTCCCTAGTCAACAGAAGAATACTATTTTCCCTGGTAGTACCAAGAAGCCTCTTGGCGATGGGAATATCAATATTTCTGTTTACAAGAGGGAATCCAGGGAGGCAAATGGATCTTCGACAGTATCAGTTACTTCTGAAGAAAAAGAAAATATTGGGTTGCCAGTGAATGGGAGGAATGGTGTGAGCAAAATTCCATATTCTCAGGGGTTAATGAATGGACACAATGGGCATATTTCACCTGAAGTGAATGGCACTAAAAGCACTATTGCATCGCAAAAAAGTTTCAATTCTCAGAACCTGCAGAATGGTGATCCCAAGAGTTCATCTAATAACTCAGGCATGAAGAGAAAGCCGGCAGACAATCATCCATGCGTTTTACTTGCAAGAGATGCTCAATCTCGTGCGAAAGTCGAAGCGTTCAAGGAATTGTATGTTACTGTGAAATTTATCTTAAATCTAAGCTTCAATTGTTCCTACTCTATGCTTATCTTTTAATCTTCTTTGAGTTTGGAAATTTTTTAAAAGCATCGTCTGGGTTGCATCTAAAATTATCAGACTCATTTTCTAATATATGTCGATCTATTAGTCAACTCATTTGAAATTGTACGTGGTCATATGTTCACAGGCCAATCTCTAACAGATACTTGGTCTTATTGGTTTAGATGATTAAATCAGACTGTCTGCAAACCCCACTTAGGATATGGTTTCTTCGAAAGAATAAAAAATTATCTTATCTTGTGCTATATTCTGTCCATGCTATGCCTCTCTCTTTTTATATAAATGCGATATATTTTTAATTCTAATTTCGATGGCTCAGGATTGGAAAAGAAGCTTCAATGTTTCTGCGATCGTGTGGCTGGTCTGACGAAGTGCACAGTGCCATGCATGCACAGAAAAAACTGTGTCAAGATGCGAGAGAAAATGCTTTGAGTGACCATGAGAAGAAGTAAGCTCTCTTAAAGCTATGCGGAAAAACTCAGCAAAAAACACTCTTGTTTTTAAATTGTTCCATTACGAGTTTGAATGCTTTTGGAATTGAAAAGTAAAGATTCTGAAAGGCAATGCCTCTTAACATGACTTGTTGTAAATATGAAAAGATATTACTAGGTGTGCATTGTAATTAAGTTCAGATAGGATCATTATCTACGGCTTCCCAGAAAATTGTTGTAGTTATATTGGAATACCAACCATCTGTATGTTTTTTGTGACACAGGTCTTCGCTGGTTTCACATGCTAAGAGAAATTTTACTTCTAAAGTACCTGAGGCACTGAAAGCAAGACTAGTTGAACATATCAAAGAGTTTAGCCAGGAGAAATCAATCATCTAGGATTTGACGTAGTCAATCAAGGTTCGTCTCTTTTTGCTTTGGTGTTCGTTTTAGGAACCATGACGCATCACATCCATGTGTTGCATACTGTATTGATGGACTATTGGTGTGATTTACCTGCAATTTGTTATGCTTACAGGAAGTATTCCAAGCTGCTAAGTATGATATAATTCCCGTAGAATTACTTATGTTGCTGTGATTGTGAACGATGAGATAGAAATGTGGCACGTTTATTACCTTGTAAACTTCAGGGTTCCCCTTGGACATATGCGGAGTTGCAAATTGAGATCTGGTTGAGGTGAGAAGTTTTATGGTTGAGAAAACGTCGGGGAGTGATAATCGATCTTGTACAATATTCTTTGTTGCTGTAGATGAGCCCTCTTTTTGGTTGACCCATTTTAGTTTTCTTGTTAAAGATGTGGTCTTCAGAGGATTTTGGATTTTATATATATCATGTTAATGAAAATTTTCAAGAATGGAAGAATAGATATAATGCTGCTGACGTAGTACTTGTTGAACCATCTGCTGTTATTTGTTCCGTAAAGTGTTGGCTAAATGTGACTTATTGTGTCTATAGAATAATTAAGTTCAACATTAATTATTTTTCAAGGTGGATTACCATATAATTGACAAGGCTACGAAAACGAAATTACTGCATATGCTAATTTCTTTTATTGTGCCTATAGAATAATTAAGTTCAACATTAATTATTTTTCAAGGTGGATTACCATATAATTGACAAGGCTACGAAAACGAAATTACTGCATATGCTAATTTTCATCAGCAGATTCCCTTGTGAAATTGAAAATGCACTCTCAGTTGTGCAATGCAATTGTTTAAAAGTTGTAGGGGCTTAAACTAAATTAATTCTAAAAACAGGTATCACAATAGTTGGTGAGATTTATGGGGTTCCTTCTTGCCAAAGCAACAGTTTTTTTTACCTAATCTTCTGTGCAGCCAATTTGTTATTTATTTCTCTTTAACATTTTAGTCAAAGAATAAATAAATTGGATTCTCTACAATTATTAGATACTGTGAAACACATTCGTAACGGTTGAAAAATAACTTGCTGTATGTGTTAGGCATTTTGACCGGTCAACATCAATCTTCTACAAGAGGGAAAAAGTAAAAGAATTCGGGTATGAGTATGACCGAAGTGCTTGAGAAACTTAAGATTCAGGGGGGAAATATATAAAATTAATCATGTTTAGCCTATGTTGCACGAGTTCGGATACGGCGATACGGGTACCATACGGTACGGATATGCCGGTACGGCATTTTTTAAAAACAACCGATACCGGTACGGCAAGGATACATCTATGTATAATAAATTATTAATATTTTTTATATGTATTTTTTATTTAAAAACAACCGATACCGATACGGCAAGGATACGTCTATGTATAATAAATTATTAATATTTTTTATATGTATTTTTTATTTTTAACAAACAATGGAATTTAAAACTTAAACAAGAAAAAATAAAAGTACACAAACAGTCATGCATCCTAACTAAAAGAAAACATACAAACGTGATTATGACTAACAAGTTAAACAACATGTTACAAGCTTGTTGTAATATTACAAAATCAAGATGTTCGATACTCGACGATTAATGACTACTTAACGTCATATTAACAAAAAAAAGTGAATTTACAATAATGTTTTAAAGTAATTCACTTTCAGAATTAAACTGAACATCTCAAATTTACAATCTACATTGTTTCTTCATGGATTTCTTCGGCAAAGAGTACATATTCAAGTTTCGGTCCATCAAGCGACAAGTCTGTAAAAGTTTGTGGAGTTTATATTTTAATTTTTAACTCACCAAATATTAAAAATTTGTAAAAAAGACCCACAATAGTTGCGATACGCCTAAAAAAACGTATCAGATACGTATCGAATTTTTTTACTGTTCAAAATTAAAGGATACGCCACGTGGCGTATCAGATACGTTAGTACGAGTATCAGTATCTGAATCGGTATCGATATGTATCGGGTACTGCATAGCCGACTTAGTATCGGTATCGGTGCATCACAGTGTTTAGCGTACCATTTTGACCTGTTATTGTCAAGTCAAAAGATAAATAGAAAATTTGGAATTTCACATTGTAAAGTGCATATATATTCGTCCTAAGAACAATCTCTCGAATTAACGAGAGACACTGCAATTTTATTTGTTTTTTTCGAAGAAATCTCAAATTTCGTTACTGGACAAGAATTAGATGTTTGTCGATATAAAAAGTTCCCATAAAAAAAAGATACAAAAAGTAAAATCTTGTTTTTGACAGAAGAAATGACCGATTCGAATCTTTTTCCCATGTAATCATTTTCTTTTCACAACACATTTTCAAGCTGCGCCAACCCGATCGTGACCATATACGAACTCTGTAGACTTCGGTCAGAATATGGGAGCTTCTGGAATTGCTTAGTTATTTATTATGATACACATATGGTAAACGAAGCTTAGCTACTAGCTATTGTAATACTTGAAATACATTATTTTTTAACTTAAAAAATAAGGAATAACGAAAATGTAACTTGAAATACAAACCAATAATCTTTACCATGCTTAAAACTATTTCGAGACAGCAAAAACCCATCTGATATAAGGGAAAAGACATTGATGTGTCAAATCCTCAAATCCAACTCATAAAAAATATAGTGGTGGGGTTACAGCAACTTCTGAGGTTGCCAAACCCAATATACAGATTTTCACAAGTCATAAAAAGTGGGCAAGAAAGAAAAGAAGAAGCTGTGAATGAAATGAATGAATTCATCCAATTCCAATTCACACATCCACTATCAAAGAACCCACCAACTTGTACTAGTCTTCATGCAAATCATGACATTTATAGACCATTTTAACTCCAACAACAAAAGTAAAAAAAAGTAATGAATAAATACAAGAAACAAAACATAAGACAAAGAAGTAGAAGACCCCAATAATCCAAAAAAGAAAAAAAGACAACAAGAAAGGCATGATATATACACTTTTGAAGGTTAGTCTACTTATAGACATCTTAATTAATATTTGAATAATTATAGGGCACCCAATAAACTTGACAAGACATTACCCAGATTTTCTCTAGGTTTCAATACTTACAAAATATTCCCTCAAGTTTGAAATAGCATTAAAGTTATGCCTTACGCATTTTATGACAACATTTGTCGATTGTTTACAATGTTACAATCTGCTTTCTGACATTTTCAACCTTATAATATTATATTTTTGTAGGGATATCAAACGTAAAAGTATAAGGTGCGTTATCAATTTTACCTAATTTGAAAATATTTCATTGTTTCATTATAATTCTTCTTAGGATATATAGTACGCGTTTTATATAAACGCGCTTTAAGTTTGTATTAGAAAATATAAAGTCTTTTATGTAATATTTCTCATGTAATTTTCATTATCAATAAAAAACTTTTCATAATGCTCTCATTATCTCTCTCGTCTTTCTCACAAAGCCGCACTATCTCTCTCTCTCAAATCTAATATGGTATCAAGAGCTCATCGATCCTAAATTTCATTCCGATTTTCAAACTCTACTCTTCCTTGTGATTCGATTGATACTCGTTTCACCCTTTTCCCCTCTCTTTCGAAATTTTTTGAAACCCTAATTTTGGGTTTCTTCTCCGATTCTACCTCACCATGACAGATCCGACCACTTCCTCTGCGGTTTCTGGTTCCACAACCTCTGCGCCAAAGAATCCATGCGAAGATTCGATGTCGGTCTACTTTTTGGGCAATCAGGACTTCACCGGTGCCTCAATCGTCGGCGACAAATTCAACGGTCAGAATTATATCTCCTGGAGTCAGGCCGTGGAGATGGCGCTCACTATCAAGAACAAAACCCGCTTCATCGACGTATTTCTCTCTCTTTTGCCTGAATCCGACGAAGTTAACCGCCTTTGCTGGATCCGCGCCAACAATCTCGTCCTCTCCTGGCTCCTAAACTCCGTCACTGGCGAAACCCGTAACACCGTGCTCTATAGAAAATCTGCCTTTGATCTTTGGCAGGAACTCAAACTCCGGGTGTGGGCATACGGACGGATCTAGGATTTTCCAGCTACAAAAGTCACTTTTCACTCTGACTCAAGGTACACTCTCCGTCACCGCCTTTTACAACTCCTTCCGATCTCTGTGGGACGAGTACGTGAGTTTGCGTCCCATCGTAGCATGTGCCTGTGGTCTTTGCACGTGCGGTGTTAACAAAAACATGGTGGTTCTTCAACAAACCAACTGTGTCTTTACCTTTCTCATCGGTCTCAATGATTCTTACTCCTCCGTTCGCAGCCAGATTCTTTTGCTCTCCTCTTTGCCCTCTCTCTCTAGGGCTTATGCCATGCTCCTGCAAGAAGAGGCTCATCGCTCTTTGCACTCCTCGTCACGTTCCTTTGAGCCCCTGGCAATGTTCTCTCGGTCCAGACCAACACAAGAACCGGCCTCTTCCTCAGTGTTCCCTTCTAAACCTGCCAAACCACCCTCTCGAGACCGCAAGCGGCTCAAGTGCACCGTCTGCGGCTTTACTGGCCACACTGTCGATCGCTGCTATCAACTCATCGGCTATCCGCCTGGTTGGGATGGTCCCACTGGACGCCTACAGGCTCCCACCAACTCTGGCACCTCTGTCAACTCTGCCTCTCACAATGAGCAGATAGTACTGTCTGACAGCTTCACCAAGCCTGCCCCTTCCAGTATGTCCAACAAAGCCCTATTTGAGCAGTTCTTGGCTTTTACAAAGGCCGAGGAGTCCACCAGCAATCTGCCCCAGCCTACTGCCAATCCTTATGCTGCTTCTGTGACCTTCTCTGCAGGTATTCCCTCTTCCTCAGCTCTCTGTCTTGCGTCATACAATGACATGCTGAGTAGTTCTAAGGGAGCCTGGATACTTGATACTGGTCCCAACAATCATATGCTTTGTGATTCTAGTTTCTTTCCTAACTCTGTCTCTGTGCAAATTCCTATTACTCTGCCTAATCAGCATGTTACTTTAGCTACTGCCATTTCTGATGTGCACTTAAATGACAATTTTGTTCTTAAGGATGCCTTTCTGGTGCCTGCTTTCAATTGCAACTTAATCTCTGTTTCCAAATTAACCAAATTTTCAAACATAGCCCTACACTTTCTACTCTCTGTCTGTGTAATGCATGACATAGCCACGAGGAGGATGATTGGTTTTGCTAAAGTCTCTAATGGCCTCTATGTTTTGAACATTTCTGATTTTTCAAATACTCCTATTTGCAATAAGTCTCTTTTCAAAACTAAAACTGTTCCTTCTTTGTGGCACAAAGAGCTTGGGCATCCTTCAACTCAAAAGTTTTCTTGTATTACATCCTTATCTGTTTCTGATTGTATTTCTCTACCTGCTTCTGACATTTGCCACTTTGCTAAACAAAGAAAACTATCTTTTCCTGTCAGTTCATCTTCTGTTTCTCATGCTTTTGAACTTATCCACTGTGATGTGTGGGGGCCTTACTCAGTGCCCTCCATTCATGGTCATAGGTTCTTCTTAACTATTGTTGATGATATGACCAGATGCACTTGGGTTTTCTTTATGCAACACAAGTCTGAAGTAGTTTCTCACACGTCTTCTTTTTACAACATGGTTAAAACTCAGTTTTCTGCTAACATAAAAATTATCAGACCAGATAATGGTACTGAATTTATATTAAAGAAGTTTTATTCTAACCTTGGCATTATTCATCAAACCAGCTATGTTGAGACACCTCAACAAAATGGATTAGTTGAGAGAAAGCATTTGCTTAGGTCCCTAAAATTTGAATCTAATGTGCCTCTTTCTTATTCGACTTATTGTGTTTCAACTGCCGCTTTCCTAATTAACAGACTGCCCTCTTCTGTGTTAGGCAATAAAAGTCCATTTGAGATGCTTTATCACCATCCCCCTGATTTTAATATGTTAAGGGTTTTTGGTTCCCTCTGCATCAACTCTATCTTCTCATAGGACTATATTTGATTCTAGGGCCCACAAATGTGTTTTCTTAGGCTACCCCTAGGGTAGCAAAGGCCAAAGGCTATATTTTACTTAATCTTGATACTAAGAAAATATTTACTTCAAGTTATGTTATCTTCTATGAAACTGAGTTTCCTTTTAAGCATGCTTCTTCACTAACCTCCCGTGATTCTCCAAAAGAGAATACACCTATTTGTCAGGATCCTTTTACTGTTTTGCAGGTACCTTCAGCTGCTCCTCTTCCACATGTTGTCTCTGTAGCTGCTCATCAATTTCCACATGCTCCTGAACACGGTGACTCTTACTCCCCTGTGCACACACCACCATTGGCTCAAGCTTGGGATGTTGATACCTCCTTTACATCTGCTAAGTCAGAACAACACTCTGTTACCAATCCCTCTTCCCTTCTTGCTTACCTGCTTTACCTGATTCTATGCCTGTTTTACTTGACTCTTCTGTGCATGATATGCCTGCTCCATCTATTGTCCCTCTTAGAAAATCTGATACAGTCCAAACCCCCTGCCTATTTAAGTGTTTATGAGTATGACTTACCTGATTCTATGCATAAAGCCCACTGTAGCACTTCTTTATCTACTTTAAAGTACCCCATTGAACATGCTATTATGTATCTCAACTGGGCCCCAAGCATAGGGCCTTTACTGCTGCTATTTCACACATTACTGAATCTACTTCTTTTACTCAAGCAAATAAATGTCCTGAATGGAAACTTGCTGCACTTGAGAAAACTAATACTTGGACTTTAACTGATTTACCTTCTAACCATAACTGTATTGGCCGTAAATGGGTCTATAGAGTCAAGTATAAGGCTGATGGTACTGTTGAACGCTACAAAGCCCGTTTAGTTGCTAAGGGCTACACCCAAGAATAGGGTCTCGATTACTTCGACACTTTTTCGCCCGTTGCTAAAATTAGTATTGTGAGTGTGCTTATTGCTCTGGCTTCTTCTAATAACTGGTTTTTACACCAATTAGACGTTAACAACGTTTTTTTACACGGGGATTTAGACAAAACTATTTTTATGAAAACCCCGGCCGGTTACTATTCTCCGTCGAATAACCGGGGGTGTCTTTTGAAAAAGAGTATTTATGGTTTAAAATAGGCATCGCGGCAGTGGTATAATAAACTTACCACTTGCCTCACAACCTTTGTTTATGTTCAAACTATTTTCGATTGTTCCCTTTTTGTCAAAAAGTCGAATGAGTCTTTTGTTGCCTTGTGTGTATATGTCGACGACATTATTTTAACTGGGAATGATTTAGTTAAAATTAACTCTTTAAAACGGCACCATGATGATAAATTTACAATGAAAGATTTGGGTGAACTTAAGTATATATTAGGTTTAGAAGTCGCTCCCAGTCGTCAAGGCATTTCTTTATGCCAGAGAAAATACGCCATGGACATCTTAACAGAATCATGGTACATAAGGTGCAAACCCGCCAAAACTCATATGGACTGTTCGACGCGTTTAAAAGCTACGACCACCCCTTGTTAACTGAAGCCACTGAATACCGTGGTTTGGTCGGTCGTTTTTTGTATTTGACTATCACTCGGCCCGATTTATCTTATAATATTCAATGTCTTACGCAACATATGGCTAAACCTACCACTTATCACTTAGCTGCGCACCGCGTTTTACGCTATATTAAATCTGCCCCTGGCAAAGGCATTTTTTATCCTGTTAACTCTGACTGCCATTTAAAATCTTTTTGTGACAGCGACTGGGCTTGCTGTCCTGACACTCGCCGCAACGTTACCGGCTATGCGGTCTACATCGGTCGTTCCTTAGTAACATGGAAAGCCAAGAAACAATCCACGGCCAACCGCTCATCAACCGAAGCCGAATACCGTACGGTGGCTACAACGACTTGCGAGGTTCTCTGGCTCGCTTAGCTACTTAAGGACTTACATTCGTAGTCCACCCAAACTCCTTTACTATTCATAGACAGTCGCAGCGCCTTCTGCATTGCGATCAACCCCGTTCACCACGAACATACGAAGCACATTCAAATCGATTGTCACTTTGTCTGTGATAAGGTTCACAATAAGGAAATCAAGGCCGAGCACATTTCCAACGACGAACTATGTTCGGGACATGTAGCTCAACGAGCAATGAATATTATCCGGTTTACTAGCTTGTTTATTTATCACCAATTGGGACACCTTTTGAGCAGAGACGAGATGCACAATAAGCACGTCGCACAAAAAGATTGGATTTTTATCGCTGAATCTCAAATGGAATTATTGAAATTAGAGAAAAAAAGGGTTTGTAGTTGCATTCGATGAAACCTATGCCAAGGTCTGATAAAGAAACAAAGAGTTATGTTTTGCAGAAAAGTTTTTAGGATTTATAAGGTTGTTCGAATGAGACCCCTCACACCCGCCTGCAGCACGTGCTGCTGGAGCTTCTGGAGCATCGGGATAAGAAACGCCGTCGTTTTGCCCGAACTCGTGCGCGCCATGGCGACAACGTCGTATCCGGATAGAATCATGGGCTAGCGGACATTTTGACGAAGCCTTTAGCCCCGTTACCATTTCACGGAATGATGTCCAAGATGAGCACCATCAATATTCATGACCCTCTTGAGGGGGGTATTAGGATATATAGTACGCGTTTTATATAAACGCGCTTTTAGTTTGTATTAGAAAATATAAATAGTCTTTTATGTAATATTTTTCATGTAATTTTCATTATCAATAAAAATCTTTTCATAATGCTCTCATTATCTCTCTCGTCTCTCTCACAAACCCTAGCCGCACTGTCTCTCTCTCAAATATAATAATTCTTAACTCTTAACTTAAATTTCAAATCGAAAGCAAATTCCTGGTCGAGAAGTTAACCAACGATGCTAATTTTGAGTTTTTAAACGTTAGGCGACATGTTGATGAATGAGTAAATAATAATAGAGTTTCTTTTTGTCATATTGTAAAACTTTTTGCTATGTCCTCAAATTTTTTAAATTACTTTTTGTCACGAGACTAAACCTTCGGACGTGGGGGGCCTTATTTAATTATGCGCCTACCAGAAAGCACGAGTTGAAAGAATTCAATTTTTTTTTTCCAAATCCCCACCGCATGAATTTTACTTTTTCTTACAAGCCCAGAAAACAATGGAACAACAAAAGTAGAGATTGTAATAGTCTCTATCATTGTCACCTATTAGACAAATTTACGGCACATTAATTATTTCCAACAAAAAAATGATGTAGATCTTGATCATCATAAAAACAAAGAGAAGGTGGTGGTTGTGGAGTTTCAGAATTCAGCACTACTTGCACCAAAAACTCACATGCAGAGCATATAATTGTTCACTTCTTTTCACTGATGATGAATATGATCACACACACTATTCACTACTGTAAAGTTACATATACATATATATCAATCAACTATATAGTTGACTCTTAACAAATTTCTATTGGCCCTTTGGATTGTGACCTTCACAGTTTCATCTCCATCATTCTTGCCTTTCTCAATCAGTCACCAAATTCCCTCTTTCAAAGGTTAATATAAAACACAACACACCAAATCTCTCTCTCTCTCTCTCTCTCTCTCTCTCTCTCTCTCTCTCTTATTGGCTGCTCTTTGTCACATACATATAAACTCATTAGTTTCACCGTTTTCTTGAACTTCCCTTGGCATCTTGATCTTATGCATGCAAATAGACCTTAAGTGATCTATTGGTGATTTGCTCTGTACCTGTAAGTATATTCTAATATAGCAAGTTTATTCCTTTTTAATTATTTATATCTCCTCCCACGATATAAAATTTTCCCTTTATGTATTAAGTATTCATATCACTTCCATAATATAAAATTGACAAAGTCTTGGCCTTTTTGCTATAATTTTGTGTTTCTTTAGGACCCTTTTTGTTCTTTGTTAAATTCCACTGTTCTTGGCTGTATCTATGATGGGAGGCAAAAGGGATTTGCATTTGATACTTCTCTTTAGTTGCATAGTTGTGTTTGTTCAATCACTTAATGAAGAGGGGAATATTCTCTTGGAGTTCAAAAAGGCCTTAACTGATCCTTACCTGCATCTTCAAAACTGGAATCCTTTGGATTCTAATCCTTGTAACTGGACTGGTATTAGTTGTGGCCTCGATTACAATGTTGTTTTGTTACGTCTTAGCGGCCTCAACTTGTCTGGTACCTTATCTTCCACCATTTGTAAACTGCCTCACTTGATTGAAATGAACGTGTCCAAAAACTTCCTATCCGGTCCAATCCCTGACGACTTCAACTCTTTCTTGAATCTCCAAGTTTTAGACCTTTGCACGAATAGGTTTCACGGTCCATTTCCGACTCAAATATGTAATATTTCAACCCTCACAGAGTTGTACTTGTGTGAAAATTACTTGTTTGGCGAAATCCCGGATGAGCTTGGATACTTAACTTCACTAAAGGAGCTTGTGATTTACAGTAACAATCTAACCGGAGCGATCCCTTCGTCCATTGGAAATTTGAAGAGTCTTAGGATCATCAGGGCTGGTCGGAACTTTTTATCCGGTTCTTTGCCGGTTGAGATCACTGAATGTGAAAGTTTGGCCATGTTGGGATTAGCTGAAAATAGGCTTGATGGTCCTTTTCCTTTTGAGCTGTTTAAGCTGAAGAAACTCACCACTTTGATTCTTTGGAACAATCTCTTTTCTGGTGAGATACCTCCTGAGATTGGCAATTTTACTGCATTGGAGTTACTAGCCTTGAATGGGAATAAATTGACAGGAGCGATTCCAAAAGAAATCGGAAGATTGACTCAACTGAAGAAGTTGTACCTCTACAGAAACGCACTGAATGGAACTATTCCCCTTGAGTTGGCGAACTGCTCAAACGCGGTTGAGATTGATCTTTCTGAGAATCGTTTAACTGGATCGATTCCAAGAGACTTGGGACGGATTTCCAATCTTCGGTTGCTTTACCTTTTCGAGAATCAACTCCAAGGAAGTATTCCAAATGAGCTCGGAGAGTTGAAGGAACTGAGGAAGCTAGATTTATCTATCAATAACTTAACAGGGGCAATTCCTTTACAGTTCCAAAATCTCAGTTTTCTAAAAGACTTTCAGCTTTTCGACAATCGTCTCAACGGCATTATTCCTCCATTTCTGGGAGCTAATGGTGGTCTCTCGATTCTTGACATGTCCATGAATTATCTTGTTGGAAGCATACCTTCAGACATTTGCAGGTTTCAGAAGCTGACTTTTCTTAGCCTTGGATCAAACAAATTGTCTGGAAACATTCCTCATGGCCTTAAAACATGCAAATCACTTGAACAGCTTATGTTGGGAGACAACTTACTCACCGGGAGCCTCTCTGTCGAATTTACGAAGCTACACAATCTCTCATCACTGGAGCTTTATCATAACCGATTGTCAGGGTTCATACCTCCAGAAGTTGGAAACTTCATGAACATAGAGAGACTTCTTCTGTCACACAATCATTTTATTGGACAGATCCCTCCTGAGATTGGGAAACTCGTCAAGCTCGCGGCGTTCAACGCTTCTTACAATCGTTTGTTCGGTAGTATTCCTAATGAGTTGGGAAATTGCGTAAAGCTTGAACATCTCGATCTCAGCGGAAACTGGTTTACCGGTTCTATCCCGGAGAATGTTGGGAATCTAGTGAAATTGGAGTTTTTGAAGTTGTCTGATAATCAACTTTCTGGTCCCATACCGGGAAAGTTAGGAGGACTCGTTCGGTTGATCGAGCTACAAATGGGAGGAAACATGTTTAACGGGAGTGTCCCGATGGAGTTAGGCCAACTTACCTCGCTTCAAGTCGCACTCAACATCAGTCATAATAATCTAACTGGTTTTATACCAGAGAGTCTTGGAAAGTTGCAAATGCTCGAATCATTGTACTTGAACGATAACCGGTTTGGAGGTGAGATTCCTAGTACGATAGCTGGATTGTCTAGTCTAATGGAGTGCAATCTTTCAAATAATAATCTAGTCGGAACAGTGCCAAACACCGCTGTTTTCAAAAGAATGGATCCAAGTAACTTTGTCGGAAACAATGGACTGTGTGTTTTAGGCTCGGATGTTCATTGCCGTTCGTCTCCAACTTCCTCGTTTTCTCAAAATCCAAGCTGGTTTAGGGAAGGTTCGTCGAAAGAAAAGATAATCAGCATAGTTTCTATCTGCGTTGGAACGGTTTCTTTGACGTTCATAGTGGTCGTTTGTTGGCTAATGAAACGTCAGAGACCAAGTTTTGATTCCCTCGATGATGAAACAAAAACAAACGATGAGATAGAAACTTACTACTTCCCTAAAGAAGGTTTCAGTTATCAGGACATTGTGGAAGCCACACAGGATTTTTCAGAAACGACCATTGTAGGAAAAGGAGCGTGTGGCGTTGTGTATAGAGCAGAAATGGTCGACGGTGAGGTGATTGCGGTAAAAAAGCTGAAGTCCCGTGGAGAAGGAGGTAGCAGCGCTGACAACAGTTTTCGTGCTGAAATATCGACGTTGGGAAGGATTAGGCACAAAAACATTGTGAAACTACATGGCTTTTGTTACCATCAAGATAGCAATCTTATTTTGTATGAGTATATGCCTAATGGGAGCCTTGGAGAAGTACTTCATGGTGATGAAACGGCGAGAATGCTCGACTGGGATGCACGATACAGAATCGCTCTTGGAGCCGCAGAGGGGTTGTGTTATTTGCATAGTGACTGCAAGCCTCAGATTGTGCACCGCGACATAAAATCCAACAATATTTTGCTGGATGAGTATTTTGAAGCACATGTGGGCGATTTTGGTTTGGCGAAGTTGATGGACGTCCCGTTTTCAAAATCCATGTCGGCTGTTGCTGGTTCATACGGTTATATCGCCCCTGGTAAGAGTGTGTACTTTTTTGTTGTCATAATGCAAGTTGGACTGTATTATGGTTATGTTACATCTAAAAAAGTATCTGTTCCGACTCGTTTCAGAATACGCTTACACATTGAAGGTGACAGAGAAGTGTGATGTCTACAGTTTTGGTGTAGTGTTATTAGAACTAATCACTGGGAAATCTCCGGTCCAACCTCTCGAACAAGGTGGCGATTTAGTGACGTTTGTGCGTAGATCGATTCAAAATATAGAGACGGCGCCTCTTACGTATGACCAACGTATAGATATCAGCTCCAAAAGGACAGTGGAAGAGATGAATTTAGTTCTCAAAATAGCATTGTTCTGTACTAGCACGTCGCCCCTCAATAGGCCGACCATGCGAGAAGTCGTTGCAATGCTGATGGATGCCAGAGAAGGAGCGAGCAATTCACCGCCTTCTCCAACTTCAGAAACACCTTTAGATGCAGAAGATTATTGCTAAGGTACAGTTTTATCGTAACCTTAACGCCCAAAGTTACGTATTAACGATCAGTTAGAATCGATTAGTAAACGTATTTATCGCATTGTTTTCAGGTTTTGTTATGAAGGGACTCGTCAGTCGTCACAAGCTAATATTTTCTTCTGAGATTATCTGTGACATCAACTTGTAAGCTAAATGACTAGCTTTCGATGCTTAATTGATTCTAATAAGTGAGTCATTACATTGCTAATTCAATTGTATTAGCTAATTGGCACCACTACAACATATCCTCCTGTTTTCATACCTTAGTCTATATTTAAATGTACATTTCTTAATCTACGGTGTTCAGATTAATTTACATTTCATTGGATTAATTATTAGTACTCAAAGGTACAGAGCATTTTGATGATTCATTCAAGATTATTGGCCTCTGTGATGGAATCTTTGTAATATCAAACGTGTGTGCCATTTTCCGTTTAAGATTGACTTGAACTATTTAGTTTCACCTAGTAATTAAGTGTAACAATAATAATCAATCATAAATCGGAAACTTATTTGTGATAATCAATGTTTCATCAGTCTCTTCATTAAGTAACTTATTTGTGATAATCAATGTTTCATCAGTCTCTTCATTTCATATTCTTTATCAGTTACAAATTTCATGTCTTTTCTGTTTCTCCTTCGGACAACTATAAATTACTCCCAGTTCTTGATTGCCAAAATATCACAAGCTATCCCTTTTCATTGCATAAGTAACTAGAGAAAATATTATGGCTTATTACATGGCGAAGCTCGTTGCAATTCTTCTGGTTGCCCTCGTGGCCTCATCCACGACAATCTCATCAGCTCGAAAGCTTGTCCCAAAATCGACCCTTTCGTCGCGTCTCAAGTTAAACGAAGAGGGTGGTCAGAGTTCGTGTTGGGACTCGTTGTTCGAGCTCCAGTCGTGCAGCGGGGAAGTTGTGCTGTTTTTCCTCAACGGGGAGACGCATCTCGGCCCTAACTGCTGCAGGGCGATAAGCGTCATTCAGCATCATTGTTGGCCCTCCATGATGGGATCACTCGGCATCACGACCGAAGAAAGCGATATATTGCAAGGCTATTGCGATGCGGCTGCGGCTGCTGCAGGGGACGATAGCGGCTCGGCCATTCCTCCGCCCGACTCCGTCTCCGACTCCGCCGCTGCCGTTGCCGTCACCTCCCACGCTTAGGATTATCTACTTATAGTAATGTGAATGATATCTGAGTTGTGATCATTCACATGAAATTTATGATCAATGTTCAATAATAATTATTATTGTGTTGCATGGGCTAATTTTTCTTTTTAGTGTTTTATGTATCGAGGTTTATGTTTAGCATTTGCTGAAATTGCATCAATTGCACTTAATCAATACTATGTGAATTTTGGCGACTTGTGGTAGTGCTAAATTCAATTAGACAAATCCTGCTTCAATTGGTAGTGTGCATATGGATCAGTTAAAGTTCAATTTTTGGTTGTGCAATATGTGACACGAAACGAAAAAGTGGAGAGTATGTTAGTAACTTTTGAGAGGTGACAAAATTGAATTGTGTCACACCATGGTGAATAGACTTCAAAAAATAACAACAAAGGTAGTACATAAAGTTTGATTAGTGTGTTTAGGTTGTAAAATTGAACCAGTTACAACATTGAATCGCTACGTAGACTCGCTAGTTTCTCAGAAGTATAGAACACATATATATATATATATATATATATATATATATATTGATTATTGGTTAGGGATTGCATTAATAAGGAGGCAAGGCCGATAAATAGGCATTGGAGTACACGCTTTAAAGCGCCACTTTGTAATAAAAAAGAGAAGTACACATTTCAAATACATTATTTCTGAGACTACCCAAATTAAATACGCAAGTTGTTTATATTTGTAGATGGAGTTGAGTTTCTAGTTGGATTATAATTATAGCAATTGGATCGAGCCAGCTTAGCCCATAAAAAGCTGGGTATGGACCAACCCGGAGTTCAGAGGAAAATTAAGCATAATTCAAAATTTAGCCAACATTTTTTCTAACAGAACTTTATTGCACGATACTATCATGTTGTCCCTTGTGAGATGACTTGGTTAATCATAATTCCAAGAATTATTCTTCTATCATGTTCTTTTCGACAAAAGTTATAAATTCCGGGTCGGCTAGCTGGCCCAAATAGGCAAATACCTCCTTACCTGTTCGTTAAACGGGTTGAGCTTGGGTTGGACTCTTATTTGAGATTTTACATATTTTGGCATGACATTGGCCAGCCCCCATCGAAGCAGTCCATGCCTGATATGGTGCCGGGCCTCAACCGTGTTGGATCAGCCTGACTCAATTTCTCAGTTCAGGCGGGAATACCGAATACTAGGGGTGGGAGGGCCGGGTCGGGTTCCCGCAACCCGACCCGACCCGACCGGATTTTCCCCGGCACGAAACCCGATCAGTTGCTGCGGGAGATTTCTCCCGCAGCAACACCCGCGGGTCGGATCGGGATCCAGGGTTGGCTCCCGATCCGACCGCGGGAATCCGAGAACACACACACACACAGCACACACACACACACGCACACACACATAACACACACACACACATCACACACAAACGCGACGCCATCTCCGAACCACACACACAGCAAACACACACAAACAACACACACACAAACACAAAAAATTTGCAGCCCCTCCTCCGCCCCGCCGCCACCGCCCACCATCTTCTTCAACCACCATTTTCTTCAACCACCATCTTCTTCAACCACCATCATCCACAATCCATTGTTAGATGGCAAAAAACGCCCACCAACACCACCGAGCAACCTTTCACCTCCACCACCGCGCCATCGCAACTCGACGCCACCGCCACCACCACCACCACCACATCAGCCGCGCCACCACCAATCGCCACAAATTCATTTCTCCCACCCGAACCCACTACCTCCGCCGAACCCTGCCGCCGTTGCGCCTCCTGGAAATTGAAATCCAGGGGATCGCGGGACCTCCGACGGGATCCCGAAATCCGCGGAACTCCCGCAATCGCGGGAGTTCCGCACTCCGCGGTGCGGATCGGGAGTCGCGGGGAGCTCCCGATCCCCGCCGATTCCCGATGGCCGGATTCCCGATCCCCGCGGGAATCCGGCCCAACTCACCCCTACCGAATACTGCTGTGCAAAAAACAAAATCGGCTCGATCGAATCGACTGAAAATTAATCGAATCAAATGTATGATCCAACTTTTGATTTGTGCCTTAAGATCGAACCCCACTTTAATTTGATCCTCGATTTCAAAGGCTAAAAATCGTATCGAATCGAATACTCATCTTGTTTTTTAAAAATAAATAAATATATAATAGTATATATGTAATGTTAATTATCGGCCCTATTATGACTTGCAATTTTACTACTTAGAGTCATAATTCTTTTTTATCTAGTATATATGTACAATTTTGAACTGTAACCTACTAATTACTAAGCACTAACTATGAATTGTCTTCTTTTTTGGGGTTTTATTTGAACATTTGGTTAATATTTTGTAATGAGAAACCCACTAATGCATGTTAATTTGTTATAAATTATCATTGTATTCATGTTTATTCAAGTCTTCTTTAATTTTAGATGCTAAAAGATTAATCATGTATATTTGTTCCCTTGATATTAAAATAAATAGGGAAAAAAAATGATCGAGAAATCGTATGAGTTTGGATCGAATCAAATCGTTTTAAATTGATCTCATTTCGATCTTTATTTCTCCATGATCGAAATCGATTTCTAGTATTGATTTGATCTGATTCGATTCGATTCGATCCAAATGCACAACCCTAGGTGGGAATAAGAAAATTATCATTGATTTTAATACGTGTTGCATGGACAAAAATACGGACACAATGACACGAATTATCGACAAGAATGAGAAAGTATAAATCTACTAGTAAACGAACAAACATTAATATATTGATTTTGTTAGGCGTAAGCAGCTTGGGATATAAAAGACATGACTTTGTGCTACGGTGTAAGTGTTTTAAATGCTAGTCTCATGTTCACAAAGGCTTACAAGAATATGGAATTGGATTCACACAAGCACTTGCTGAGTGTTCGTTCCTTGCATTAATGTTCGACTTTTAAAAAAAAAAGGCACCAAAAACACGAAGTGCTGAAGTTGGATTGAGGGTGCTTTTTCTTTGAAAAGAAAAGAGTAGATTTTCATTAATTTATGCTTTAAATAGTTATTTTAATTTGTTTAATTACAATCACTTGAGATTTTTGGACCAAGGAAAATAGTGAAAAGAATATATTTATAATAAGTTATTGTAAAATATCCGTAAGCACCAGAGAGTCCGAGCTCTTTATAGTTTTCAAGATTTGAATGAATTGGAAAAAACGCCTTTTCAAAACTTTTCACCAACATACTTCTACTCCAAATTAATTAAATAAGCCAAATTGAGTAACTAACAACGTAACCGTCGGTATATATAATTTTTCCGAGAAGGTCATACTACAATGGTATTAGAATTTAAGAATATACACCTAAAAAGTAGTTTTACTGAAAATTCCGTTCATTGGACTAAGTATATAGGTTTTTTTTTTTGGTTGTAGTATCGTCGTGAGCACTATTAAAGCACAAGGTTCCAATTAACTAGCTGGGCTTTGTGTCTTAATGTGGTGCTTTTGTTGAATAAGTGGTGCAAATTATACACCTAAAAATTAGTTCGGTAGGGGATTCTAAATCCAAAAAATGACAATATGTATATTTTTTTTTGAACCAAGCATCAGATTTTATTTCCACTAAAAAAGGTACCACACAGTACATATAAAAGCGTTCAGCCAAAAAAACATCAAAACTGTAAAAAATAACTAGAGCATCCGCTACCCGTTCTCCTCAAATCCATCGGCATCCTCGATCGCGTTTCTTGCTAGAGCGTGCGCCACCGCATTAGAGTCCCTCCGAACCCATTTAAAATAGAATCCCTCATGAACCTTAATCAATTTTCTAATGTCGCTAAGAACATTTGCGACACGGATGTCCTCGTTAGTGCCAAAAGTTATGTTGTGGACAATGCTCAAACAATCACCCTCAAAAAGAACGTTTCTCCACCCCTTTTCAACCGCCCAAAGCACCGCGTGTAAGGCTGCCATTGCCTCAAAACCCACGGGTTCCATTAACGATATTAAGCACCTTTGCCTCCACGCAAGCAACTCTCCCGAACTATTATGAGCAACCAATCCAACCCCAATTTCCCCCTCGTCACCAAACTGCGCACCATCAAAGTTAATCTTAATAATATCACCAATCGGTGCCTTCCATTCCTCATTCTCCAGTCGCACGCTAAGTTTGCCGTTGTGTTTCGACCACATCTCTGCATATGTGAGCGCGAACGTAGACATCTCATCCGACCTTTTCTCCTTCTCCCATGCGAGAACACAGTTCCTATTCCCCCAAATCGTCCAACAAATAGTCCCAATTACACCAACATAGCGGGGGGTGGCTGATTTGAGCGCGTGCACCAACCAGTCACTAAACGACTATGGCGCCATCATCCACAATTGTGTCGGAACGTTCGAAAGCACCCACACTTGGCGGGCCAGTGTACACTCAAACAAACTATGACGCAGCGTCTCTACCCCTTTTCGACAACAAACACATGGCGTCTCACTAAAAATTCTTAGCTTCGCAAGTTTCCAACGCGTAGGAAGAATATCCATACAACATCGCCATAGGAAAATTTTTATTTTGTTCGCGCATTCAACCTTCCAAACCTTTGACCATACCGCGTGTGGCTCGGACGTCGTTGTAACCGCTGCACCGTTTCCCCCCAGCCCTTGCTCCATATTGAGGTGATAGGCGCTTTGGACCGAGAACGCCCCGTTCTTTTCATAATGCCAAATACGACGATCCTCATTGTTACTGTCCCCCAACGAAATCGTCAAAATCACCTCGACATCAACCTCCCACAAATACTCACGCAGCTTGCCAATATCCCACCACCCCGTGTCGATGTCAATCAACTCCGACACCATTAGGAATGGTTCGTCATTACTCACGGACGTGATCGGTTGAACATTGTCGGTCTTGGCACCCACGGATCATGCCACACCGAAATAGATTCACCGTTTCCGACATGCCATCTTAATCCCCGTTTCAAACTCAGAATCGCTCCCCAAATACCATGCCACGAGAACAACGGTGCGTACCCCAACCGCGCCTCGCACAAGTTCGAGCCCAGAAAATATTTCGCCTTGTATATTCGACTCACCAAGCTTGTCGGCTCGTTCAACAGTCTCCAGGCATGTTTAGCTAATAACGCGAGGTTGAATGCTCTCAAATCCCAAAACCCGAGGTCGCCCACACTCTTTTTCTTGCACATCTTCTCCCATGCGACCCAATGAATTTTGTCTTGCATTCCGCTACTCCACCAATAGTTACTAATAATCGACTCAATCTCCTTAAGCAACGAGTCCAGAAGGCGGAAACAACTCATGATAAACGTCGGGATATATTGCATCACGGACTTCACCAAAACCTCTTTCCCCGCGGCCGAAAGTGTTTTTCCTTTGTAACCTTTGGCTCTCTTCCAAACCTGTTCTCTAATATAATCAAAAAGCTCCTTATTTGACTTCCCCACGACATACGGCATACCCAAATATTTTTCGTGACGATCTGTAACCATAACACCAAGCTGTGCCCCAATATCCGTTCTCAACTGAGCCTCCGTATTTTTACTGAAAACCATCACCAATTTATCAAGGTTAATTTTCTGCCCCGACGTTGCCTCAAACCGCTCCAAAATCCCCCTAATACAATCCGCCGAGCTCGCATCCACGTCACAAAACAAGAGTGTATCGTCTGCGAATAAAAGATGTGACACGGATGGCGCATGACGACTGACTTTGACGCCTCGGATTTCCCCTCATTCCTCCGCCTTTGCTATTAAAGCTGAAAATACCTCAGACACAAATAAGAATAGGTAGGGGGATAAAGGATCCCCTACCTAATGCCCCTTTCGGGGGAAAAAATTCGTGATTCACGGCCATTTAATAAAATCGCGTATGAGACCGTCCTAACCCCTAGCATAATGAGAGACACAAAATTAAAGTCAAAACCCAATTTAAGCATTACCTTTTCCAGGAAATTCCACTCGACTCAGTCATAGGCCTTGCTCATATCCAGCTTCAACGTCATATGGCACCGTTTCCCTGTTCTATTATTTTTGAGACAATGATTAACCTCAAAAGCCACCAAAATATTATCAGTAATCAGGTGCCCCGGAACAAAGGCAGATTGAGAGGGAGAAATAATAGAAGAAAGAAAAGGTTTTAGGCGATTGGCAATCACCTGCGACGCTATTTTAAAACATACGTTACTCAAGCTTATAGGCCTAAATTGCGTCATAAGATCAGCGTTAGCACACTTCGGGATCAGAACAATATGGGTAAAATTAACACCCGGATCAAGAATACGATCATTAAGAAAAGAAAGAGCAAAACGAGTCACATCCCCCCCCAACAATATCCCAAATTTTTTGATAAAAAACAGCAGAAAAACCATCCGGCCCAGGGGATTTAAAAGGATACATATCATTAAGTGCTCTTTGTACCTCATCCACTGTAAACGGTTGATTCAAGCTTTCGTTCACCTCAAGACTGACTCGAGCGCCGACATCTCGGAAAACATCCCCAATAGCCGCCTATGAGGGGAGAGTGGACTGGAAAATATTAGTGAAATAATTTGCTGCAATATGGTCAATCTTTAACGGATTCGTGTGAAGGTCCCCCATCGAATCTCGAAGGCCTGTAATCTCATTTTTCTTTCGCCGCTCACTAGCCCTTCTATGAAAATACTTTGTATTCCTATCCCCCTCCTGCAACCATTTCACTTTAGCTCGTTGTTTCCAATACAACTCCTCCGTGTCATACAATTCCTCTAATTTTTCCCCACCTCTTTTTCCTCAATTTTCGTGGCCGCAGTGATTACGCTCGTGCGAAGTCATACAAGCTTCTTTTTTAGATCCTCAATTCGCCTCTTCATATCCACTCCATCGACCTTGTTCTAACGAACTAATCCAAGTTGACAGCCCTCAAGCTTATCCGCCAAGACTTCGCCTCCAACCTCACTCCAGCATTGCGCCACCACTGCCTTACAATCGGTTTTCATCAGCCATGACGCTTCAAACCGAAAACGCGATGGATGACGCGTCGCACCCTGCTGTCCGTGCATACGAATCAAGATAGCGTGGTGATCGGAGTGCAGGGTCACCACGTGTTCCACGCGAGCAAGTGGAAATCTGTGCACGCTTTATCAATCCTCTCCCACACCGTATGAGGGGCAGGCCGATGGTTGCACCAGGTGTATCTTGGACCAAAAAAATCAATTTCACTCATCCCAATATCCACAAGTGTATCAAGATAGTTACGGATTAAGGAGTTCGACCGTCGTGACCCTCCTTTCTTGTCCTCATGGCACGAAACCTCGTTGTAATCACCCGCACAAACCATGGTAGATTCGAAATCCCCCGTAGATGACGTAAAAGATCCCAAGTGCGCATGCGCAAAGCCCCATCCGGTTCCCCATAAAATCCCGTGAAACGCCAATCCTTTTCCGCCCCCTTGCCAACAACTATCGCTTCAATGTGATTGTCAAACATACTCAAAAGATGAACTTCCACCTCCTTATCCAAAAGTAACGCCACTCCTCCCGGTAATCCTTTAACCCCAACGCAAACACCAAAATAATTAAGACTTCCTTTCAACGCCTCTATTTTCCTCGTCGTACACTTAGTTTCCGATAAGAAAATCAGAGGGGGGTGAAAAGTGGAAACTAACTGCCGTAGTTCCCGAACTGTCCAAGGGTTCCCCAAGCCCTGGCAATTCCATGCTAAAAGATTCATTGGATGTGGCGGGACTGCTGCGCAGTCGCCGCCAAAAGTTCATCAATTTCCATTGAAAGCTCCTCAATTCTCGTCTTCTTACCCACCCCACGGTCCGCAGCTGTTTCCTCCTCATAGAACCTTTTCCGTCCCAACGTTGTCTCATGCATAACCACACTTCTTTTGGTCACATCAGTACGTTGCATCACCTGAACACCCCGGCGTTTCAGTTTATTCATGACTGCGACACGAGTTGCGACGACCGTTGTGACTTTTCTCACCTCATGTGCATGCGTAGGTTCATCCAATCCATCTAGATCTCGTACTAATCTATCAAAAGCATGATGCACCTCCACGGTATTCGCTGTTCGAGACGCCTCCCCATTCTCTGTTGGAATCAAACCGTTCATACGATTAGGTAATCTCGATTCGACTTTGCCGTCACTCCACTCTTGTTGAATATTCCTAATACCACTCATCGTTGGTGTTCGCTCTGATGAACCCAAAGACGCTGAAGTATGTCCCCGCCACGGTTGATCAGTGTTGCGTGGACGATCCGAAGAGAAAAAACCTCTACCGCTGTTCGGATACCGACCCCTACCCCGGAACCCGAACTGGCACTCCATCCAATATCCGTAAAGCGTTGTCCCCCCGACAAACCTGGCCTCGACATGTTCTCACGAAACCAATTCCCATACGGTAATTGCGTATCATCCTCAAACTCCGTTTCATACTTTGCTTCACAATCAGCCATAATATGCCCCAATAAGCCGCACAAGTAGCAAAAGTTTGGCAACCGTTCGTATTTAAACGACACCATCATCTCTTGACCCTCTTTTCACCGAACTTTCATGGAGTGGAGCAACGGCTTGGTCACGTCGATCTTGACCCGAATGCGCATACTCACCCCCGATGACTCCGCAAGATCTACTTCTTCCATCACTCCCATGAGGCTACCAATAGCATGCGCAAGTGTACGCGTTTGTCGGATCAACGGGATGCCATATATACGAACGAAGAAACTGCAGAGGTCCAAGTTCGTGTCAATTGGGTTTTCAAACTTATCCACGGCCGCCACAACTAAGATATTTTTATCGAATGACCATGGCAATCCTTGCAAAGCCCTATTCTTGTCAATCTTATGGAAAAACTGGAAGAGGGACCTGTCGTCGTTAATTCTCATAATTTGCATGCCTTTCCCCGCCTTAAAAATTGATTTTGTCACGATGCAGAACGCCGAGAAGTTTGCAGTTTTTCCGAAAAGCAGCCTTCCCACAACAACCAAATCCGAACCCTCATTATTCTGATCCCA
Organism: Linaria vulgaris; assembly: GCA_948329865.1. Classification (NCBI taxonomy): domain Eukaryota; kingdom Viridiplantae; phylum Streptophyta; class Magnoliopsida; order Lamiales; family Plantaginaceae; genus Linaria; species Linaria vulgaris. The sequence goes on from OX415253.1 coordinate 46,106,081, forward strand.
TGTCGATTTAGGGATTAAGAACCTGCCCCCCAGTCCCTCGTCGTCCGTTAGAGAAAGACCGTTACGTAAGAGGTTGCATGCGTCGTCCATAACTCCCCTCAGTCCTAACCGTTGAAGAAGCGTTGCGGTGAGTTTCGTGCAAGCCAGTCAAGAAGTGACGCGATTCCTCGAGCATCCAATTCACACCAGAAAAACATAAAGAAAAATATAACGTAAGTAAACCAATAAAATCTAGGACCGGACAGCAGGAACAAGAAGAGAAAAACGCGTGAAGAACAAAAGAACGTGCGACGAACGAAAAAATGACAAAACCCCCGATAAACCCTAGCGATTCGATGTGACAAATACGACGATAGAGATTCGATGTTGATGAGCTGAAACTGCGTACGATGCCGTGCCGAGATCACAGAGGAATTTTCCGAAAAATTTCGTGCCCTAATGAGTAGAGACTGCTCCCTTCATGCGAAGGACCCTAATCTCATCTTTTTGTCTTTAATTACCATGACAAAAAGCAGATTCTCTTTGTGTACCAGAACTCACCAAAAACCACTTGTCACTTCCCAATTACCATGCATCGTTTTATAATTAATAATCTAAATTGGCAAAACTTCTGTTTTTCATAAACATATGTGTACACTAAATAATATAATCAAATTATTACAAGCATATATCCACCCATTTGTTAATCAAAACAAAAAACAATTCAACTGATACATTCTTGAGCCGAATTGCATGTTTATTTTTAGGTTATTTTTAGGTACTCCAGTTAAGGACATAATTATGTAAGGGGCAACCTTTTAGGAGCTCTAACCATTTGAGTCTTCTCTTAATTAGCTGGGCGGTTGCTAAGTCACTTCGCAACCGCTAGGCGATTGCAGATAACATTCATACTTGAATTTTACTATTACGGATGATTCGTTGTGGCAATTTTTTTCATCAATTGATAATTACCCTAATGATAGTTAAAACAAGCCAAATTATAAGGTTTCATTGCAAAATCAAGCTTAGGAACAACATTAAGGACTAAGTATGATGATTAGTTGTTGAACATAATATATAGGTGTATCGTTGATAACTTGCCTAATCACATAATCTACTATTTTACTAACTTAATTACTAGTTTTGTAGTTATTTACTACTACTATTCACATGTAATAATGATATTTGAGTTCAATAAACACAAACACATCAAGATACTTCCCAAAAATCACTAATTTCGAATATGGATGTTATCTGCAACCACCTGGCGGTAGCAGATACCCAGTTCTCGCAACCGATGGGCGGTTGCCAGGGCCTCTTGCAACCACTGGGCGGTTGCTAAGTCATATGGCAACCGTCTGGGCGGTTGCTGATACTAGATATCTGCAACTGCCTGGCGGTTGCAGATAACATTCATACTTGAATTTTTACTATTACGGATAATTCGTTGTGGCGCGTTGTTTGATTAATTGATAATTACAATAATGATAGTTAAAACAAGCCAAGTTATAAGGATTCATTGCAAAATCAAGCTTAGGGACAACATTAAGGACTAAGTATGATGATTAGTTGTTGAACATAATATATAGGTGTATCGTTGATAACTCATCTAATCACATAATCTACTATTTTACTAACTTAGTTACTAGTTTTGTAGTTATTTACTACTATTATTCACATGTAATAATGGTATTTGAGTTCAATAAACAGAAACACATCAAAATACTTCCCAAAAATCACTAATTTTGAATATGGATGTTATCTGCAACCATCAGGCGGTTGCAGATATCCAGTTCTCGCAACCGCTGGGCGGTTGCCAGGGCCTCTTGCAACCGCTGGGCGGTTGCTAAGTCACATGGCAACCGCCTAGGCGGTTGATGATACTAGATATCTGCAACCACCAGGCAGTTGCAGATAACATTCATACTTGAATTTTTACTATTACGGATGATTCGTTGTGGCGCGTTATTTGATCAATTGATAATTACCCTAATGATAGTTAAAACAAGCCAAATTATAAGGTTTCATTGCAAAATCAAGCTTAGGAACAACATTAAGGACTAAGTATGATGATTAGTTGTTGAACATAATATATAGGTGTATCGTTGAGAACTCGCCTAATTACATAATCTACTATTTTACTAACTTAATTACTAGCCTTGTAAGCGTTTACTACTACTATTCACATGTAATAATGATATTTGAGTTCAATAAACACAAACACATCAAGATACTTCTCAAAAATCACTAATTTTGAATATGGATGTTATCTGCAACCGCCGGGCAGTTGCAGATATCCAGTTCTCGCAACCACTAGGCAGTCGCCAGGGCTTCTCGCAACCGTTGGGCGGTTGCTAAGTCACATGGCAACCGTTGGGCGGTTGCAGATAACCAGTAGAAGCAACCGACGGGCGGTCGGCAATTCTTCTCGCAACCGTTGGGCGGTTGCTGGCAGTTGCAGATAATATTATACTTGAATTTTTATTATTTTGGATGATTTATGTTGTTTATAATGATATATGTTGTCTATGAACACAAACACTTCAAGATCTTTGCCAAAAATCACTAATTTTAAACTTGAATATTATTCGAAACTGCTGGGCGGTTGCGAACATCTCCCTGTTGCAACCGCCCAGCAGTTGCGTTACCTATTGTCGCAACCGCCCGGGCGGTTGCCATGGTACCCAGCAACCGCTCGGCGGTTGCTAATTCCGCTGAAATGGGCGGGATTCGGTGAGAAATTCAAATTTTCACGAAAATTCAAAATTTTCACCCCAAATCTTATATATACCCACCATTCTTCTCTCCAATTTTTCATTCACTAATATTACACCCTCCAAACATTCCCAACACTCTTCTTTTCCAATCCACAAAACCCAAACACTTTCTTTTTTCTCAAACACTTTCTTTTATCTCCAAAATAAAACACCAAACACTTTCTTTTATCTCCAAAACAAAACACCAAACATTTTCTTTTATCTCCAAAACAAATCACCAAACATTTTATTTTCTTTTATATTTCAAACAAAAAACCTAAACACTTTCTTTTCTTTTATCTCTCCAACAAAAAACTCAAACACTTTTTTTCGAATCTTTCTTTTTGTTTCACTTCTTTTCGTTTTTGTTTATCTTCTTTTCGTTTTTGTTTATCTTCTTTTCTTTTTGTTTCTCTTTTTTTTTTTGTTTCACCATGTTAATTTCAACAAAAAAAAAACATTAATATTCTGGAAAATTTTCGGAATATTATTGTTTTTTTTATTTTGATGAATATTATCTTCAACCGCCGGGCGTTGCGAAAATCATGAATTCGCAACCGCTAAGCGGTTGCGAGCTTTTAAAAATTTTGAATTCGCAACCGCTGGGCGGTTGCCATGTCCTTATGGACTTCGCAACCGCTAGGCGGTTGCGAGCTTTCGAAAATATGAATTCGCAACCGCTAGGCGGTTGCCATGTCCTTAGGAACTTCGCAACCGCCCCGCGGTTGCCATGTTTATAAGGACATGACAACCGCCAAGTGGTATCTGCGACCGCCTGACGGTTGCATAGTGTCCACAATGAGGGGTATCTGCGACCGCCTCGGCGACCACCGGGGCGGTCGCAAATACCCATCGGGCGACCGCCCATGGGCCATCTGCAACCGCCCGGGCGGTTGCAGATGGCCTTGTATTCTTGTAGTGAATGTGGAATTCGCTAAGCATTTTCTTAGAACCAATATAGAGCGAGAAAGGATGATTTTTTTGGTCTATCACCAGGTCTTCCTTTGACGTTAAGGTCCATCATTCAGATAAATGAGAATAAATTAATGAGCTCGAATGTTAATGAACTCTATTGAAGAGTTATCCATAGAAACAATACCCTTGCTCATCTATTAATAACAAGTAGGTTTATGTCAAGGAAATTAGTAATGTTTCAAGAGAAATTAGTAGACACTGTCATCTCCACCCCATAGTAACTACGAGACGAGCCCCAAGGGCGGCTTCGACATCCAAGGGTCACAAACCAACAATAGAATCTTGTTTAATACGTAAAATACTGTATTCGCCCGCTCTCAGGTTGGGCAGTAGGGGACATAGAAGGATAATTAAATCAGTCATTCTTAAAACCAGCGTTCTTAAGACCAAGGGAAGCTCTCTATTCCTAGTTTTTTGTAGCTTCTCCTGTAGCTAGAACATCCGAAATTACAATAATCCTTATTTAAAATGAGACTTCACATTTATTGAAACATTTTTGTGAATAGTAGGACACATTACCGTCAATTAGACAAAATTTTCGGCTTTTCAAGATGGCTATTCATAACCCAATCTTTACATATCGTGCATCGTCTTATTGTTGCTAACTCCCTCTTTATGATCAAGACAAATGAAATCTTTTGTCAACTCAATTATAGGTGGTCTTATGTCAAACATTGCTACTTTTTATGGTGATTACATAATTCTTTTGTTAGAGAAGAATAAATTAGACAATGGACTACTTAGCGTAGCTTAGTGTATCTACATATACATCGATAAGATCATTGCTTAATTCTACATTGGATTCGTCAATGTTACTGTACCATATTTGGATATGTGCCCTCTATGGATTGATCCAAATTTAGATTCTATTTTGTTTTATGGTATTTCTATGGTCGTATTACACCATTCAGACGCCCTCCCGTATGTGAAACTGTTATTGTATGCTAAATAAAATGAAATTCAACCTTGTTCAAAAGGAAAAAAGGAAAAATCCAATTCATTGAACTTGTTTATTAAACTTCTATTTTATTGTGAACACTATTAAAGCATAAGGTTCCAATTAATTAACAAGCTGGACTTAGTGTCTTAATCTGGTCACTTTTTCCTGCATTAGTGGTATAAACTATAAACCTATAAATTAGTTTGGTAGGAGATTCTATATCCAGAATATAAGATTATATATCTAACTTCATTTGTTTGTCTTTAATTGTCGTGATAAGAGCACTCCTGCTTAAAACAAAAGACAGATTTCTTAGTATACCAGAACTCATCATAACCAAGTTGTCAATTCTTATGCATCCCTTTTGCACCATATCATATTGTTCTAAACTGGCAGAGCTACCTGTCCCTCATAAATATAAATACATACATATATATATATATATATATAATTACCATTAATTAACAAACTTATATCATTTTGATGCTTCATGTGACTGCCACAATCACAACAATATATTCCAGTCATTTTATTATCCCTTTAGTTTTTTCTCTTTAATGGGCAAAACTGGGAATTTTATTTTATTTAAATATATTTAAGTAAAATTGTATAATTAATTATGGACCCATTTAATTTGAATGTATTTCGAAAATGGTATAAATTATTGAGTTTTCGAGGTCGCTTTTGTATTCTACTTGAAATTATATCATAATTTTGCTAATCATGGCTTGCCTCTGTTGACCTCTGATGTTACTCTATTATGTGGGTCAGTAGACATTTTGGAACCACAGCCAACTGTATTATTATGCAACTCTAATAACCTTGACATTCTATCACACATATAAAATGAGCATCTTTTCTAGTTGGGCTTCTTATTTTAGTGTCTTTATTTGATTCATTATTATTACACATTCTCTTTCTATCATGTAACTCTACCAAGCATAAAATAGTATTTTTGTGGGATCTAAGTAATGATTAGGACTTCATCATATAAAAAGAATATTATCAATAATAACAACAAAATAATGGAAGTTTGGGGGTTTGATGCATGTGACAATGTGGAGATCAAATAGTCAAGTAGAGGAGACAATTTGCAAGATTAAGTGCACTTAAGATTGTTAGTTTATGGCTTATGTGCGTGGTTGTATACTTACATGTCCAAACAAATTTTTCTAATTGATGATACACTGAACCTGCTATAGAATTAAATTGAAAAGATTGATGCTTTCCTTTTCATCATGTCCCATCATTTGTTAATATGCATGCATTTTGTTGCTAATCCATGTCATGTTGGAGTGTAATAACAATAAGGTTTCTATTTCACAGATTTTTATGTGGAGATTAAGTCCCCAAGGAGTGTCCTAATTAACTTCCAAATTTAGTTTTTGGATTTAAAGCTAAAGACATTCTAACAACTCCATTGGTTGGTGCATTATATTGCACAAGTGTTTCATAGATAGCTAATGACAAATGACAGCATCACATGTTATGTAGAAATTAGAATAGATAGTATCTTATTTTAATTTGGAAACAAATTAAAGTGGTAATAAATTTCGTTTGTGCAATGCCCCTGCACATACCGAAAAAATATCTTTATTCATGAAACTCATTTGTGCAAATTCTAAATGAAGCCGCATAATAATAATAATAATAATAACCATAATAATAATAATAATAATAATAATTAGGGATAATTACAGTTACACCCCTGAGGTTTGGTGTAATTACAAAGATCTCCCCTGAGGTTTGAGTAATTACAATAAACTCCCCTCAATTGTAAGGGATGATTACAATTACACCCCCTAAGGTTTGATGTAATTACAAAGACCTCCCCTCAGGTTTGAATAATTACAATGACCTCCCCTCTAACTAGTAATTGTACATGCATTTCCAATTTTGCCCTTGATCTTATATAGTTTAAATAAATTTAAATTTCTTGTTAAAAATACTTAATATTTATTTAATTTCAAGAGCTTGCATGTAATCTTAAATAAATTAATAACTAAATAAAAACTTATTAAAGAATACACTAAATTAATTTTAATTATTCTCACATATATTTAATTTTATTGCTCTTATCAAAAACATATTTAATTTTATTACTCAATATTTCTTGACGAAAAAAACCTATTGGTGCGAGAATTTATGTCATAGTGGTAGAAAATATTGATTGTAATTTTATATTACAACATAGTTTCTTTAAAAAAAATATTTTTTTTAAATGTAGTTATCTCCACTTTTAAACAATAGTTAGGAATGTCTTTCAAAGTACATTTAAAAATATTTATTATTAAACAAATTACTTTTAATATAAAATTATAATTAATATTTTCTTCCAGTATGACATAAGGGTTTATCTTTTATTCTCACACTAATAGGGTTTTTTTTTTCGTCAGGAAATAATGAGTAACAAATTTAAATAATGTGAGAATGAAAAAATTAATTTATTGTATTCTTTAATACTTTATATCCAATAAATACTTTATGAAATATTATATTCAAGCTCTTGAAATTAAATAAAATATCAAGTACTTTCAACAAGACATTTAAATTTATTTAAACAATAAAATTATTGGTTAAGGACAAAATTAAAAATGCATTTACACTTACTAGTTAGAGGGGAGGTCGTTGTAATTACACCAAACCTCATAGGGTGTAATTGTAATCATCCTTACAATTACTTGTTAGTGGAGAGATCATTGTAATTACTCAAACCTCAGGGGAGTTCTTTGTAATTACATCAAATCTCAGATGGTGTAACTGTAATTATCCCTAATAATAATTATATTATTATTATTATTTATAGTTTACAGTATAAATTAGAGCAGAAGGTATATATTGTTGATTACGTACGAGAAAATGGCAGCCAGATTCTTCCCATGCAAAAATTGATGAGGCTCATTCTAAGTTCTCAAAAAACCAACCAAGTACACTTGCATATAGAGTAAGAATATATTGTCATTGCTAAAATAAATCGTGGATTTAGTTAACTGTTTTTCACATGTGAAACTGCCAAAATCCAATAATAGTTTGGTGAATGGTGACGCTGTCAAAATTCATATTTCAGACATAAAGCATAATGCATGTTTTAATCAACTTGTTATATGCTTGTATATTGATTCAAGACAAGAGTTTGAAGAAAAGCTCGATACAAAGAAATAATTACCATAATATATATATATATATATATATATATATATATATATATATATATATATATATATTGATAGGGGTATTTTAGGATCGGTCGAGCACTGTGGATTGGGCCGGCCCACAACCGTATCGAATTGGCCCAATTCGATATCTGAAGCGCATCAAATAACCCTTATTCGATGCGCGCATCAAACCACTTCGGTTCGATGCGTCTTTTACAGCTGTCTAGGGGTCCCGCGGAACGAGGCTTATATATACCCCGTTCCTTCGCCTTCCAAGGCAAATCGAATCCAAGTCCAACCCTTAGCACATCGAATTGGCCTATTCGACACGCTCCATTGTTCGATGCCCAACGAAATTCGACACCAACAGTATTTTATCAATTTAGCATCGAATCAACCCTGCATCGAATCAGTATTGATCGAGACGTACATCGAACGCTCAGAATTCGATGCGCTGATTAATTTGTCTCATTATAATACTTAGAACAATATAAGATTCTCAATAGATAGTAGGTGTTCCAGACAAAGTTAGTCCGGTTATTTATTGGATTAACGTTATTTTGGTTATTTATATTCCAACTGTATTGTTTTACCGTGTTCTATTACCGTGACAAAATAAGACCAAAATATTAGCGCCGTCTGTGGGAACACCGTTAACATTGTTTTAGGTATAAGCAACTAGGATGACAAATAAACGGCGCATGTATGCGATTGAAAAAAGGGAAAAGGAGAAGAAGATCAAAACAGAGACAGTTCAGAGTCCGAAGCAAATTGAGTCTAAAGAACAGGCGCGGGATAAAACAGAAAGTTAATTGCTAAAGCAGTGGCAAGAATGTAAGATGGGGCCTTTAGGAGAATTCAAGATTGTGCAGCTCTTTAAAGAAAGCAGTGATAGAATAATAAAAATTGGAGCAGAAATAGACTCGATAATAGAGGCTGCATTGGTAGATTGTCTTCGGTGTAATTCAGATATATTTGCATGGTCCGATTCTGATATTCTGGGGATAGACTCTAGAATCATAGTACATCGTTTGAATGTAGATAAGAGCGCGAAACCATACGGCAAAAGAAGCGAAATTTTAGCAAAGAAAAGAATAAAGCTGCTGAAAAAGAGGTGCAAGAACTTTTAGCAGCACGACATATTTATTCTATAAGATTCTCAGAATGGTTGAGCAATATTGTGTTAGTCTTGAAAAATGAAGCTACATGGAGAATGTGTGTAGATTATACAGACTTAAACAAGCATTGCCCAAGGGATCATTTTCCGTTGCCTCGAATAGATCTACTTGTGGATTCCACAGCAGGATGTGCATTGCTGAGCATGATGGATGCGAAAAGTGGTTTTCATCAAATCTTCATGGCAGTGCAGGATCAGAGCAAGATAGCATTTGTCACAGATACCGAAGTGTATTGTTATAGGGTAATACCGTTCGGATTGAAGAATGCGGGAGCAACATTTCAAAGGCACGTAGCTAAAATGTTTTACCATCAAATTGGGAAATCAATGGAAGTGTATATTGACGATATGCTAGTAAAGAGTCTTAAAGCCGAGGAGCATGTGCGACATTTGGATGAGGCTTTCAATATAATGAGAACCTACGGAATGAAATTAAACCCCCAAAAATGCACTTTTGGGGTAACGGCCGGGAAATTTCTAGGATATGTGGTAAATGAAAGAGGAATTGAAGCCAACCCTGATAAAACAAAGGCAGTACTGGATCTACCATCACCAAGAACAGTGAGGGATGTTCAATGTCTGGTGGGCCGTCTGACAGCTTTAGGAAGATTTATATCAACATCTACAGAAAAGAATCTTCCTTTCTTTAAAGTGATGAAACAGAACAAATATTTTATTTGGACGCCGGAGTGTGAAGAGGCCTTTAGACAAATGAAGAATTATCTTGTAAGCCCGCCGTTATTAGCTAAACCGGAGGAAAATGAAATGTTGTATCTTTATTTGGCCGTATCCACGAACGCAATCAGTACAGTATTACTCAAGCAAAAAGGAACTCAACAATTACCCATACATTATGTGAGTCGAGTACTGCAAGGGGTGGAGAGAAACTATTTGGAAATAGAGTTGTTCGCATTAGCAATTGTTGTTACGGCTCAGAATTTGAAACCGTATTTTCAATCTCACCTAATCACTGTGGTAACAGACAAACCATTGAAGCAAGTGTTGGCAAAGCCAGAAACCTCTGGTCGATTAGTGAAATGGGCAATTGAACTTAGTGAATTCGGATTGGAGTTTAAGCCGTGAGTTGCAATCAAAGCACATGCTTTAGCAGATTTCATGGCCGAGACCCTGGGAAACAGTGTAATCGAGATATCATGCAGTATTTTTTCTATATCGAACCAAGCTGAAACCAGCAGGGAAAGAACAAGGTGGATACTACACACGGATGGATCTGCTACCACTCACGGAGGGGGAATTAGAATACATTTCCTGTCCCCGATACGAAGGGAATTTGAATTTGCTATCAGCTTAAATTACATGGTAACAAATAGTGAAGCCGAGAACGAAGCAATAATTGCCGGTGTCAAAATGGCACTCGGGCTCAACATTGAACATCTGGACGTATTCACCGACTCGCTCTTGGTGGCGAATCATTTTTCGGGAAAGTATGAGACGCGTGAGGAAACAATGAAGTTATATGCCGCTAAGGTTAAAGAATTGGCAAAGAACTTCAAATTCTTTGACATTACTCAGATCCCCATGGACGACAATGCAAAGGCTGATGCACTTTCTAAATTCGCGAGCTCTTCGGAGATTCTAGTAGAGAAACGAATCACACTTATGGTTGCTGATAAACCTTCCATAGGCATATCCAAATATATTACCACGGAAGCACGAGTGGAATTTATATTGGCAATACAAGAAGACCCATCCTGGAAGGACGAGATCATGATTTATCTTCAACATGGCATTCTCCCGGCAGATCCGAATGCACAGCGCAGAATACGATATAAGGCTTATAGATTTACTATCAGCAATGGAGAATTATACAAAAGATCTTTCGAAGGACCATTGTTGAGATATTTGACTCCTACTCAAGCTGAGTATATCATGGAAGAGATCCATGCAGGTTGTTGTGGAAATCACTCTGGGGGACGAGCTTTGGCTCAACGGATATTGCGTCAAGGATATTATTGGCCAACTCTGCTTAAGGATGCGACAGCTTTCTCGAGGAAAAGTGATAGTTGCCAATACCACGCTCGTCTCATTCATAGACCAGCACGCCAGTTACAACCCATCGACGTAGCATGTCCATTTGATCAGTGAGGAATTGATATTCTGGGTCCATTCCCACCGACCAAAGGACAAAAACGGTATTTGACAGTAGTTGTTGAGTATTATACTAAGTGGGTTGAGGCAGAACCTATAATGTCAATCACAGAGAAGAATATAATCGGATTTATCTGGAAATACATCATATGCCGGTTCGGCATCCCGAGGTCTATTGTATGTGATAACGGCACGCAATTCAGCGGAAAGGAGATAAAATCATGGTTCGCGGAATTAAAAATATCACACAATCTGACCTCAGTGTATCATCCACAGTCCAATGGTCAAACGGAATCCACTAACAAAACATTGAAGGATTATCTTGAAAGGAGGGTGAGAAGCACAGGAAAAACATGGCCGGAAGAGCTTCAAGGAATATTATGGGCATATAGAACGACTCCAAGAACATCCACGGGGGAGACCCCGTTTGTTCTTGTATATGGCACTGAAGCTGTTTTACCTGCAGAGATAGGTATGCCAACGCGCAGGATTAGTGATTACGATCCGGAACAGTCGGCCCGGTTAAGACAATTGGATCTGGATATGATAGTATCGACAAAGGGAATATGTGTATCAACGTACTGTTGTTTTTAAAGCAGCAATGGCCAAAAGCTATGACAAAAGGGTTCAATTCAGAATTTTTGAAGTAGGAGATTTGGTCCTGAGAAGCATTGCAGCAAAACAGCATATCGGAAAACTCGAACCAAAATGGGAAGGGCCTTTTAGAGTCACACGAGCAAGTTCACGAGGATACTATTATTTGGAGTCTTTGAGAGGGATTCAACAAAAGCGTCCATGGAATGTGCAACATCTCAGGCGTTATTATGCATAAATTGAATAAATTTCATCACATACTATGATACATACACTTCGATCGACATTAATCCTTTATGAGTTATTAACTACAAATTCTTTATCCGTCAAATGACGCAGGTAGAACATGACGGAGGGATAAGAAGGCCCGAAGTGGTCCACCCCCTCATGCCGGAAGGAAGAACATGACGGAGGGATAAGAAGGCCCGAAGTGGTCCACCCCCTCATGCCAGAAGGAAGAACATGACGGATGGATAAGAAGGCCCGAAGTGGTCCACCCCCTCATGCCAGAAGGAAGAACATCACGGAGGGATAAGAAGGCTCGAAGTGGTCTACTCCCTCATGCTAGAAGGAAGAACATGATAGAGGGATAAGAAGGCCCGAAGTGGTCCACCCCCTCATGCTAGAAGGAAAAACATGACAGAGGGATAAGAAGGCCCGAAGTGGTCCACCCCCTCATGCCAGAAGGAAGAACATGACGGACCCCCTCATGCCAGAAGGAAGAACATGACGGAGGGATAAGAAGGCCCGAAGTGGTCCACCCCCTCATGCCAGAAGGCCCGAAGTGGTCCACCCCCAAATGATCTGATCTCTCAGGTAAAGCGTGAATGCAATAATGATAATAATAACAGCTCAAAGTGCTCATATTTTTTCATGGCAATCACAATCATAATATCATATATGCACCATGACATCAAACATCATTATTGAACATCAAATAAATACTAAATCAAGGGCAAGCAAATGAATAAGATAACATGCTTTGGAATGTATTAGGAAGGAACACTATGCGAGTAAAACGTAAATCAACGATAATGATATTAACTAGCAAACTCAATCTTAAGAAACAACTTCGAAAGAGTTACAAGACTCTATACAAAACAAAAGTCCTAATATCAACAAATATTATAACCAAAAGTATTCTTATTCACTCGATGAATGGGAGGATTCTTGATGAAGGACCACACCCACTGAACACGAAAAATTGGCACAATTGCCGTGAATTTGATCTTCTGTAAGAATCAATTCGTCAGTTTGTGCCCAATCATCGGCAAGACAACTTCAACTCTTTCAGTAGGATCGCCGAGCTGATATCTGCTTGGAGAAATCAAATTCTGTGCATTAATTGATTGATCAGGCACATTACTTGCCAGCACAGGAACTCTATAATCTCTAGAAGGGTACGTTCCACTAGGCAAGACCATTGTTGGATCAGAAATCGTAGGTATGCTTGCCACCTTTTTTCTTTTGCCCACGGTTGTAGAAGAAATATTTTCAAAACCCGACATCTTTGGCGGACTCCATAGAAGAATTGTAGACCTTGAAGTTTTCGGAGGCGATTTTGAATCATCATCGATCAGACCAAAAGCATCGTGATGAGCTTTCTTGATATTCTCTTAATCGCTCAAAGTAGCGCTAGGAATGCCTTTCTCTTTTCCTTTATGGGTCAGAGGTGAGCTCGACTTCAAAGAGCTTGAGCCGGTCGCATTTTGCTTTTTGCGATCGCGCCACATGGCATAAAATGAATCATCAGGCCTAGGCGTATGTTAATCATCATTATCATCGCTACTGGTCTCCGGGATCTCCATTTTCGAGTTACGACTTGCATCAAGCATGTCTTTACGAAAACCCTCTCCCAGGTACCCAAGATATCCATCTTGATCGACACCGAGTTCCATTCCATATTTCATGTCTGCAGCACCGCGAAGTAATTCCAAAAATTTATAAACGTTACTCTGCGTAACATCTTGGACAATTGCGCATTTATAATCTTCAGACTCAAATGTTGAATTTGACGACGCAAGTTGGGAATGGCATTTTCCGCGTCCACATTCGACGCATGGAGAGAACAATTCTCACGCCTCAAGGATTTGTTATCCTTTTTTAACGCACTAACTTCAGCGCGCAATGCTTCAACATTCTCTTCCAGCTTCTTAGCCTTAACTTCGGCATCATGTATGTCACGTGCGACTTTAGACGCTAATTTTTCTGCTTCCCTGGCACGTTTCAGTGCATTTCGGCGACTATAATCCCCACTACGAACATTAGCACATAGATTATCGACGACAACATTGTGTTGGCTTTGCACCTCAACCAAACCACTGTAATCCCGGCACAGCCGGAATACTGCTAAAATAACAGCAGCAAAGAATAGGCGCCCAAAGCGAGCCAAACCCTGATATCCCAGATGATTTATTACGGTTTGGCGATCCAGTTGAGGCCATAGACTCTGCATTATCTCTCCAGCCTGCTCCTCTCTTAATGTATATCCGCCCAGTGTAGCTCTTAGTGATTATGAATTCTCATTATTGAGGAAATCATAATTAACAAAGCTTCCTGAAGGGGCCGGTCTCGGATTCCCTGAAGGTCGAGGCCGCCTAGGTGGAGGCGAAGGTATGTCCTGACCATCGCCAGCAGATTCTTCTTCCGCTAATTTTCTTTTAGCGGAGGTATACCAGTCTTCACCACCTGAGCGGGAGGAGCTTGCTTCATCTACATTTCGCGTATGCCTAAATGTAGGATAAGCTGCATTAAACCTGGCCAAATTGGCATCAATTCTCTCGTCTTCTTCATCAATGTCTTCCATTATCCAGATCTGACGATTAGTTCCAATTTTTATACGTCCACCAGTAGCGGTTGGAGTCAACACCAATCTTCGTGGGACAACATTTTTGTGACGTTTTCGTGACGTTCAAAATCACTCACAATGGCCACCCAAATGCCAGCACTAACACCACCGAGTCTCATGGTAGAATGATCAGTTGGAGGTATATCAGAGTGGCATGCACCCCAATTGTCGAAAAGATTTCCAGGGGTCGCGGTCGCATAATTTCTTCTTGCAAATTCGCCTGAATTATTTTCCGCGGCAACATTGGCTGACGATGGGCCCACATCCGAGGGCTCATTTTGCTCGCTCCCTCTCTGAGCATCATAAATGTTATCGGGTGACATCACAATTTTACTTCGATTTCGGGATTTCGTACGGGCCATGGCAGCCTAATGTTGAATTTTATCTGTTTCGCGGTATTAAAAAATAAATTAAGAGCGCATCGAATTCCCAAGATTCGATACGGTTCGTATCGAACGGGCTCCGTTCGATGCGGTTAAGAAGCACACAAAAATTTCCTTTTGCGGAAAAGAACAAAAATGTCAGGCATATGGACCCTTATATATAGGCCCATGGACCGCCAACTCTCGTGAACGCATCGAATTTAGAGCATTCGATGCGACGCATCGAATTCATCAAATTCGATGTCTAGCAACAACACGCATCGAACAGTCACAATTCGATGCCTTTACATCAGTCAAAATTGCGTATAATTAAAAGTTTGGAAATCGTTCTCACATTGACAACGTCTCCCAAACTGGGGGGACTGTGTGATAGGGGTATTTTAGGATCGGCCCAATACTGTGGATTGGGCCAGCCCACAACCGTATCGAATTGGCCCAATTCGATATCTGAAGCGCATCGAATAGCCCTTATTCGATGCGCACATCGAACCACTTTGGTTCGAATCGTCTTTTACAGCTGTCTAGGGGTCCCGTGGAACGAGGCTTATATATACCCCGTTCCTTCGCCTGCCAAGGCAGATCGAACCCAAGTCCAACCCTTAGCACATCGAATTGGCTTATTCGACACGCTTCATTGTTCGATGCCCAACGGAATTCGACACCAACAGTATTTTATCAATTTAGCATCGAATCAACCCTGCATCGAATCGGTATTGTTCGAGGTGCACATCGAACGTTCAGAATTCGATGCGCTGATTAATTTGTCTCATTAGAATACTTAGAACAATATAAGATCTGTAATAGATAGAAGATGTTCCGGACAAAGTTAGTCCGGTTATTTATTTGATTAACGTTATTTTGGTTATCTATATTGCAATTGTATTGTTTTACCGTGTTCTATTACCGTGACGAAATAAGACCAAATATATATATATATATATATATATATATATATATTAAACTGAACGTCATAATGTACTCTACAATCATAAATTGAGTTTCACTCTACATGCAGCTTATAAGTCGCGGTTTAGGGCTTCTTGGGCGGGAAACATTTTTGCTACACATTTTTATTAGGACTCACAAACTTTGTTACATTAATTAAGTACTTTAAGAGTTTGTTTTTAGCTGTGATTCTTTTCAAATCAGATTAATTATTTGTAAGGCTATCATGTGTTATTGTTATTAATTCATCAGTTCTGGTGGATAACATTTCTTTCTTTAATTTCTTAATTAGATAACCGTTAAATTATATTATTATATTTTAGTTATGCGTTATTTTTACTTCGAAATAACATTATAGCACTTTCTATGTGCATATTAGTGTCGCACGGTTATAGAATGTGTGTTTCTTTGTTTCTGATTTACGAAATATTAAACGATCTTAATGATTTAATCTTATATATATATATATATATATATATATATATATCGTGATACACCATTATGGAACTGAAGATATTACTAAGCTATAAGTGTTGAAATCTTGTTGACATTTGACCATTTCTTTGTAATATTGATCAACGAAAAGATTGGTCATATAATCAAATATGTAGCAAATAGTTTGGTTGATATGGAGCCCCATTAGACACACAACGTCACATGTTTATCTCTGTTGCATATCATGGACAGACGCATTGTGCCATGTTCAAAACAAGATGCATATATACCGGTGGCACATGCATTTGCCATAATTAAGGACCTACTAAATTCTTGTCAAATTAAAACTTGTTATAGAGAATACCCGAGTTAGAAATAATTAAGCATAAGCAATTATTAATGTTGATCGACATAAGCTCCGATGGCTATTTTATTTAATACTAAGCCTGGCCTCCTTGAGGTAAGAGCTTAAGAATATTATTTAGATAAATAAAACTCAACATTGCTTGAAATCTAGCATGAGTTCATAGCTATTTTTGCCAGCTGAGTTGGCATTTCGGGCCGAAGAGGGGTAATTTGAAAAGCGTTTTTGTAGCCAAAAGACATCCGAAAACCCGAATTTATAAAGGGCGAATAATGGAATCCTAATAATTAGCGGGCAAAAATTGCAATTCTTCCAAAGAACGAATAATTTGAAACTACATGGTTGAAAATAAAGGACGTAAATTACTAGCAATTAAAGAAAAAAGGCTTTAGATGTAAAGATAAAGTAAAAAAGACTAAACTTATGTTGTGAACTATATGTGAAGGTAAGTGATTAATTTTATAAGTTTTAGAAGTAAAGCTTAATTAAGCCCGTACATATATAATTAGTCCCCAATATCTCTGCTTTGCTGCTGGCCAATTTCGAAACAAAACGGTTAATTGGTTCACCTATAAAGTATGATGATGTGAGCAAAATTTGAAGTTATATACTTTTTATGTAAACATTATTTTGGCATAGATAACAATATGATGAACGGTAGAAGCTGCATGTCAAACCAACTTATTATATATTGTAGCAGAATAAAACAAAAGCATAACTAATACTTTACACCTTAAACTTTTTAAGAAATATTTCGTCATATTTTGTAGATGAGTAATTATTTCGTCATACTTAAAGCTACATATGGATGAACACTTGTTTGAGCAAAGAGTAACCTTGCTCAAAGAGGTGTCATTCTGGGAAATCTCTTTTGTGCTTTTTGTGGGGATGGTGAAGAATAACTGAACACTTATTTTTTCGTTGCTCCTTCTCGTATAACAATTGAATGAGAATTTGCAACTAGCTTGTGTTGGAATAAATACTTTATCATGAATTAAATCACGTATCCAAGATCGCCACATGTTAAACCATAAAGAAATTCATAAGTCATGAATCGAGAAGCGTACCTTGATCCATACAGATAAGCTTTTATGCGAGAACGGTGAGGCTTCGGTCTTCCACAGACGAATCTATCTCTTTTTACGGGTCTCTCTCTATTGATGGGAATGGAGGAGAAGAGTAGTCATAAGATTAGTATTGGGGACCAAGACCCTATAACCTTATATAGTATTCTAACTAGAGCCCCATAAACCCTAGTTAGAGTACAACAGGGAATTACACATTACAAAGCCCACACATATTAAGATACTAATTGGACTCTTTAATTAGATCACTTAATTAGTCCAATATAAATAATTAGCCTTTTAATGTAATTGTCTTAATTTGTAAAGCCCACATATTAGATTATTAAATATAATCTAACAATCTCCCACTTGGGCTACAAATTAAATCCAAATGACAATTACATCTGATAACCTTAGGTGTACACAAACTTTGCTAATTGCCGAAGTATCTTCCTTAAACAATCTCGTCCATTTCATATACCAACATGGAACCAAAGCGGCCTTTGTTACATTAATCGTAACTCGACCCTCAATGATCACGCATACCAAATATACTAAAATGACATAGATCATGTATGGATGTGTAACATAGAAATTACATGCAATGTGATCATAAACATGCCTATTTCCAATTGGTCCTAAATCTTTCGTGAGATCAGCCTTAGTCTTTCAAACCTTATGTCAAACCACAATGAAAGATAAAACAAATAAAATATTCAGAGCTATAATAAGAAAACCATCAACCTTTTCTGCAGAAAACTGAACATACATAAACCAATGTATCGTGTCAATAAATGAGCCAAACACATGAAACAAACTCCCACTAAAACTTCATATCATAAAATAAGACAACACTCGTGTAAGCATTATGCTCATGAAAGACCTTGAGTGTCAAACCTTTATAAGTGGGTAAGCTAGCATTACGTTTGTTTCTATACGCTCATTAAACACTAACTAACTCTGAATTCTCTTATAACAGTTAGGTACTTCAATGTCTATGTGGCTAGACCTTGGCGAAATCCTATTGTTCAAATATATAACTGTAATATATTGTCACCATAAACCTTTAGTGGTCTTTCAAAACTTATCCACAACTTGCAGCCTTGTGACAAATTTCACAGTCATATCACAAAATTGGTTACCACATGACAAGTTATAAACTATAATGCTATCCTAAAAGAACCTATAAGTGTCTGCTGAACACCTTCCCAGAATATATAGCTTCATTTGATAGCATATAGAAATAACAAGAATTGGATCCTTTGGCAACCCTATTGTAGTCAGAATACCAAATGACCTCCCAATTTTCTGACTTACAATTGATGAGCACGTAATCTTTTATCCTATTAAGTACATTATAACCCATTTGGATGCAATCCAACGATCCATACGGGTTCACTTAGAAATTGCCCAACATATCAATTATGTACGCTAAATCCAGACGCATACAAGCTTTAGCATACAAAAGTTTCCGTTTTCAAAGCAAAATGAATCTTTTGTATCTCATTTATCCCGAAAAATATGTCATGAACAGAGCATTAGGAGTATAAATTACTCCCACTGAACTAGTGATATACACAAGTATCAATTGTATTATACTTAAAATTGCACGAGGCAATGACTTGATGATACTTGTGATACCATTGACAGAAATACTTATTTGTATCACATAAGTGGCACATCCTCTTGAGGTTGTTGTGTTTGCTCTTTTGAAGCAAGCTCTTAATACTAGGCAAGGATTTCCATAGGTGAGTCCTCATCGTTGTCTTGCAAAAAACAACACTATATCCCCCCTCAAATACAACATCCTCAAGATATCTCATATTTCATGTCTCAAAGAATGACTTATTTATACTACAGACTTTTAGTGCCTCTTGATTTTATTTGCAGGGTTTTATTAGTTGAAGCAATTGTTTTAGCATCCATAGTTTATCAATCAAGGTACTAGTCGCAACCAAAATAGAATTAAGTAAAAAGACTAAATTTATTATTTCTAAATGAACAAGAATTACCAAATTTGTCCAAAAAAAAAAAAAACCATATCCGTCTAAATGACGGTACTACACAAGTCTTTCTTAATTCAGCTAAATGACTAGTCCCAAAAGATAATCTAAGTATGCTCCAATGTATTCAACTGAAGATTGTTTTGTCATCGTCCCATATAGATGATTCTTTCGGCATCACTTGACGACTGACTCTGAATGCAACCCTTTCTTTGCACGCCATAAGACGTATTTGGCATATTTAGAACAATCCTTCTTCACATGCCCAAGTGTCTCGCAAAAGAAACAAACGAATTCTTTATCTTGAGTCTTGGCTTGTGAAGTTCCCACTGTAGTAACCCTATTTTCAGTCCTCTTTTGCTTAAGGCTCTTGGAGGTAATTGCAACTCGAGCACCTTTAGTCTTTTCACGCTTCAATCTATCCTCTTCTTGCACAGAATGTAAAATGAGCTCATTAAGAGTCCATTTATCCTTATAAGTATTATAGTTAACTATAAACTGACCATAGCATGCATGAAGAGATATTAGTGCCAAATGCACAAGCAAGTCATCAGACAGATCAAGCTTTAGTGCCTTAAGTTTTGAAGCGATGTTAGACATCTCCATAATGTACTCCCTAATATTTCCTTTCCCCTTATACCTCATTTGGACAAGGTCAGCTAAGAGCTTGCTTGTCTCAGCCTTCTCGTTTTTTGCAAAACGCTTTTCAATTTCGGAAAGGAAATCCTTTATAGTTACCTCATCGGACACACCGCCCCTGAATGCTTTTGGAATACTACGCTTTAGTATCATCAGACTTAAACGATTAGAATGTTCCCACTTCTCAAAGTTCATTTTTTCCTCAGTGGAACTTGTCTCCGTAAGAGAAGTAGGTCGTTCTTTCCTTAACGCGTAGTCCAAATTCATGCAGCCGAGAACTGACTGAATGCTCTCTTTGCAGCTCTTAAAGTTTGTGCCATTAAGCACCAGAATGGAGTCAATGTTGGCAATAATTTTGACAGCAGAAGTAGTAACTAATAAAAGACAAACAGATTACATAAGCTCACTTAATAGAAAATCATGTCAGAACATGCAAAGTTTACTAAAATAATAATGTAAGACATAAATTTCAATTAACCGAAGTGTGGTGGGCCCATTTGAACAAGATACCTAGCACAACATCGAGGTTTAGTCGTTGGACAGAAAGCTCAATTTGAATGTGGTACTCTCCATGCAGGAATCAAATGCTAATAATAAATCCTGTCAAACAACAACCTTCCGTTGGGTTGTCCACATGGAAACCTTATAATTATTACACATCATTCGCGCAAGTGCATCCCTTATTTTGCCAATCAAAGACCTTCCGTAGGGTCGATCATCAATCGCATAAACAAGAAACACACACATCCTATTATCTCAAAATAAATAAATTAAAACACAAGAGGCTACGTTGGCAACATTCTGTTTCAACCCATCTATTTCAAAATAAAGGACACAGGGTTTTAAAGCAAGTGCCCAATCCAAGAATATTATAACCATATATAAATATAGTCATGCACCAAAAACATACCATATAACTTCATACATAAATGAACGAAGTAATTCATTTACTAATAAAAGCACACACTATGACAAAATACCTAATGAACATTATACATGCATCATCATGAAATTTGATAGATACACCAAATACATTAATTATAAGTTAAAACAAGTCACATGCTTTTATACACGTAAAATGGCACTTCATATAAGGAATATAAGTTAACTTTATTTTCATGCAACTCCATAATGATAACACCAGTGATTTAAATTATGTGAAGAACTGAAGTTAGGTGAATCCTCACGAGATACCGAACACAACCTGAAATTTCGTCTTTAGACAACAATAACAGTTGTAAGTGGTGCTCTCATATATGAATAATAAATATTGATAACAATTTTCTGCCAACAATACACCTTCCGTTGGGCCGATATACTGCATGCATGAATACCTTAATTACCACATATTCATTTTTCACCGTTAATAATTGCTTGACAACAAAATCGCCAACCCATGAACCGAACTGGGCCAACCCACCTTAGAGCAAAAGCCACTGAACCCAAAACAGCCCAGCCCACAACTTCATCTTCTCCAAGCTCTCATCACCAAGCGCCACCGCGAGTTGACTCGAGTAACACACACCACCATCGTCGCCATTAAACGAGACCAACGTCTCGATTTCCATTCGGATACTGGCGAC
Organism: Linaria vulgaris; assembly: GCA_948329865.1. Classification (NCBI taxonomy): domain Eukaryota; kingdom Viridiplantae; phylum Streptophyta; class Magnoliopsida; order Lamiales; family Plantaginaceae; genus Linaria; species Linaria vulgaris. The sequence continues at coordinate 46,128,030 of OX415253.1, forward strand.
GAGACGGACGAAGCTATCGCTACCAGATGAAGGTAGCGAAGATCGACGGAAGACCAACCACCAACTCGACTAGCCCGTCATCGTCAATCGATGAACGTAAAGGCTCGCCGTCCGATGCAAAACTGAAACTAGACCAACGTCTAACGCGCACGGACGACGAAAATCCACCCTCCTTACTGTCGTCGTGCGCCAGATTTCGTCACACGTAGCTGGATGGTGACGAAGAATGCACGACAGTGGATGAGAGCGGCACAGATGACGACGGCACTTTAGGTTTTTAACAGAGGCTGTTACGCCAGTTTGGACAAGATTTCCTTTTATTATGATAGATTAATTGCCGAAATAGCCCTCCAAAAGTTAAAAACTTAAATGGATTTCCCTTTTCTTAAAATTAAAAGGCAAATAGTCTCTCAAAGTATTAATATTATAATATATATCCTCGTCTCGAAAATTTAGAAACGGCAAATCAACCTTATTTGTGACTCAATACATAAAACGGCAAATCAACCTTATTTGTGACTCAATACATAAAACGGTAGCTTTATGGGTAAATAAAATAAAATTATTGAATCCTTAATACATCATGATTGATGTATTTCCTTTCTTAGTAGCACACATGCTTTACGGTAAACAACAAAGGAAATATTTTATGCAAAATATTTATCACCCAATATCAGAATCCTTTACCATAATTATTGATTAAACTTTACAATGCTACTGTTTCAATTACCCACAGAAACGTAAAAGGACAAACTCATATTATCTTAAGCAATTACGCAATACGATCAATACAAGTTCCCGATAAGCAATACAACACATATTTGAACAATTATTCAATAAAATATGAGTGATCATTCAACACACCGAGAATATATTGCACATTCACCTAAATAATCAACAAAAATTTTACGAAGCCAAATCTCGAAATTTCAATATAATTTAACATGGTGGCTCTGATACCACTTGTTGGAATAAATACTTTATCATGAATTAAATCACGTATCCAAGATCGCCACATGTTAAACCATAAAGAAATTCATAAGTCACGAATCGAGAAGCGTACCTTGATCCATACAGATAAGCTTTTATGCGAGAACGGTGAGGTTCGGTCTTCCACAGACTAATCTATCTCTCTTTACGGGTCTCTCTCTATTGGTGGGAATGGAGGAGAAGAGTAGTCATAAGATTAGTATTGGGGACCAAGACCCTATAACCTTATATAGTATTCTAACTAGAGCCCCATAAACCCTAGTTAGAGTACAACAGGGAATTACACATTACAAAGCCCACACATATTAAGATACTAATTGGACTCTTTAATTAGATCACTTAATTAGTCCAATATAAATAATTTGCCTTTTAATGTAATTGTCTTAATTTGTAAAGCCCACATATTAGATTATTAAATATAATCTAACAGCTTGGTCATAAACTTGTGATACCGGTACGTCAATTCCTCACATGCTCTCTATTTTCAATCTTACGTACATGCGCAATAAGAAGCTGGATATTCGATGCACTTGGTTCTTCGTCATTTGGAGAATTTGGTTGTGTAGAAATGACTTAATTTTCAAAGCGAAGCATGTCGATGAATATGCTATTTTTGAAGGTGTCCACTTTCAAATTTGGTCGTGGTTGAAGTCGACGGCTGAAAAATTTTCTTTTCCCTTTTTTGGGTGGTGTTATTTATCTCTCCATTGTACTACATGAACTTGTTTTGTTGGAGTTTTCCTTTTACTCCAATTAATAATATTCTCATTATTGCCGATAAAAAAAAAACTTAAAGCTGCATATGTAGGAGTTTAATTACATGTCCTCCAACTACGGCGGGTCTGTTGATTTATTATCTGAAATAAATAAAAGACCGGTTATTTTATACATTTTTCTTTGTTTATAAAAGAAAAAGTCCAACTCGTCGGCTTTGAGCGGTAAATTAATTAAAAAAAAACACCTCCCTCTTTCCTTTAGCTTTTTGTTCTTCTTACAAAACAAAACAAAAAAATCCAGTATTTAGCTTAAATTAATTAAATGCATCAAAAATGTTTAATTAATTAAATAGATCATACCGATTAATAAAAATCACGTAGAACCATGTCATATCCCATCTTCTAGGCAAGGTGCCAAATTAAATAATTTTTTACACGGACTTTTAGTGTGGCAAAGTTCATCAAATTAAGTTAGGGTGTCTACTAAACAATAGACGATTAAATCTCACTAACTCTTCTCAAATTATACATTATAAAAATAAAGATACCACACCAAAACATATGAGTTTATTTCTTAATTCCTCCAAAAGAACCGCAAAGTGGACATAAACAAAATCATCAAGCCCCAAGATCACGTGCCAACGGCATGCAGTCTAATTATTGTTAACATTTTTTATGAATAAATGTATTATTGAGCATTAATTCTACTGGTGCAGCATTATTGATGAATTATTTCTGAATGAAGCTTTATTTTTATTTTCTCAATAATTGCTTCAATTAGTATTTTATTAGAAAAGCTCACTTGAGTCAGATGATTGTTCATTGTAGGGGACAATGTGGGGACCATGCAGACCACGTTGCAGCAGTATCGTTTATCTTTCCACGTGGGTCCCACGATAAGTCAATATGGCGGTTAAAATGGGCCCAATTGTATTTGTTTTTAGGACAAATGCATTTTTTTACCCAATAATTTATCCCAAATTTTACTTTTGTTTTTTAATTTTTCGAGTCAAAAAAATACTCGGTTACTTTTAATTTTTTTTTTTCAAAAAGTGCTCATCGGGCTTCACAATAGGCCTGGTCCTATTACAGGTCTACGTGTCGACTGCGGGGTCCACTCCGAACGCCACGTGGTGCCACCTGGCTCCACATGTAAATTTTTTTAAACTTATAAATATTATAAATAAAATTAAATTTATACTTCCAAAATAAATAACTAATAATAAAAAAAACAGAAAAAGGGTCCCCACCCCCAAACAGCACCGTCACCATCTCCACCGACCACCACCACTCTCGCCATAACCACCATCGTCGGCGTCACCCCCCCCCACCAGCACCCGCCGCCATCGCCGCCGTCACCCCCTCCCAACCAGCATCCGCCACCATCTCCATCAACCACCACCGCTCTCGCTAGAACCACCATGGCACCATCGAACAATACCGCCACCATCGAACAACACCGCCACTACCACTCGCGCCGCCTTATCAGCTAGGGTTTGCTTTTCCCCTCCGATTCGTGCTGCAACGCGGGGTCTCCGATTCGTGGTGGTGGTCTCCGAGTCGTGGTGGTGGTCTCCGATTCGTGGAGGTGGTCTCCGATTCGTGGTGGTAGTCTCTAATTCGTGGTGGCGGTGCTGGTTGGGGGGTGGGGTGGGGGTGACAGCGGCGATGGTGGTTATGGCGAGAGTGGTGGTGATCGATGGAGGTGGTGGCGGGTGCTGGTTGGGGGGGGGGGGGGGGGGTGACGGCGGCGATGGTGGGGGGAGGGGTTGTTAATATTTTTGAAAAAAATTATAAGTTATTTATTTTAGAATTATATATTAAATTTCATTTATAATATTTATAATTTAAACTTATTATAAAGATTTAAAGTTTTATTTATATTAGGATGATTTTTAAAGTTATTTAAAGATTTATAGTTATTTTTTCTTAAAAAAATTAAATACAGTAATTTCTTAATAATTAAAAACAGAAAAATGAAAGTTAATTATATTAAAAATGATATTATTAATATTGTTGGGCTTAATTTTTTTATTTTTGGTTTTCTTGGTTTTTGTTTAAAATATTAAAAATTTGTTTTTTAAATTAGAGTTTTATTATAAGTTTTAAAATTTATATAATAAAGTTAATTATAGAATTTTTAATATAAAAATAAAAATGGGGGTTTTTCTAAAAGAAAATGAAATACTTGGAGCCACGTGGCGATATAGAGTCGTCCATGTCACACTCCACGTCACCAAATTTTGGACCAAGCCCATTGTGAAGCCCGACGGGCATGTTTTGCCAAAATGTTTAAAATTAGAGGGCAATTTTTTGCCCTACAAAGTTAGAGGGCAAAAGTAAAATTTCGGATAAATTTTCGGGCAGAAAAATGCATTTGCCCTTGTTTTTATTTAGTAATCATTTTTATTTAATTAAAGTTTTGGGTTAGTACTTATTAGTGAAGATTGTAATTATAATTTAAATCGAAATAGTAAATTAGCGGTTAAAGTCGGTCGTACTCGGCGCTCCGTTTGCGTCGCATGCGGCAACTTTCTGTATCAACTATCAGCTTATGTCGCTCATTTATGATGTTTCATTACCTTAAGCCCTATACCCACTAATCTTTCATATTTATTTAATTATTTCATATTGTCCTAGTTGCGTATTCAGAAATTTGACATATGAAAGTTAAATTGTCCTCTCTGAAAATGGTGAAATAAATAAATAAAATAAACTAAGAGAAAAAAGAATCGAAATAATATTTGAAAAAGTCCACCAATATTTTGAATTGATTATTTTGAGATTTTGAAGAAGATGAATACACTCATAAGTTTATGTTCCGTCAACTTTTGGTTTCTGAGCAAAAATCTTCTGATAATATATTTTATGATGGTAGTATCGATAACCAATGATTTTTATGGATTACTAATTTTTATCAAACATGTATATATATTTATATATATATATATATATTAAAATAAATATTATAAACTATGTTAGAATATTATTAGAATCATTTAGAGTTGCTTAGAGTTTATATTGTAAAATCGCGTTTGTAAATAGCGTGGCTTATTCAGTTTTAGTTCAAGAACACAGCTCGTGTTTGTTAGTTAGTCGTTAGTTTCCTCGCTCCAGTTTTAATCTGAGCCGTTAGATTAGAATTATTTGTTTTAATATTGGCCGTTAGATCAACTATCCGTTAGCTTAAATAAGTCGCGCCACGGTTAGATTAAACAAGTTGATTGTAACATAATTTGTAGAAGAGAGAGAAAGGAGAACATGCTTCAATCTTTCGATGCGATTCATTCACCATTGTTATTTGAATTTTGTGTTCCATTTATGAATCTAAAATGGTATCATTCGCTGGATGATAACCCGATCATGATTCCGCTGCATATTTCGTGTTTGATTTCACGTTTATTTCTCAAATTATGCGCGATTCTATTTTTCGCGATTTGGTACCTTTCTCCTTTGTGATTTTGTATCTGAAAACATTATTTTGCGACGATGACAACTTCGATCGATTCGTCGACTTCAATGCTGACAACGACATCTTCTTCTGCTAGTACGAAAAATTCGAGCGAATACTCCAACTCGGTGTACTTCTTAGGATCTCTTGGCTTAACTAGATCATCAATTGTTGGTGACAAATTCGACGGATCTAACTATCTTTCCTGGAGCAAAGGTATCTTAATGGCTCTCACTGTTAAAAACTAAGTTCTCTTTATTGATGGCTCACCTCTTAAACCTAGTAATGATCCTAGTTTGAAAACTTGTTGGTTGAGAGCTGATAGTTTGGTGTTATCATGGTTGAGAAATTCTGTAACCAAACCTATTTGTGATAGCTTGTTATTTTTTAAAACTGCTCTTGATGTGTAGAATGAATTGCATACCAGTTATGCAAGAACTTATTGATCTAGAGTGTATCAGCTCTGAAAAACACTATCTACTATGTCTCAAGGCACTATGACCATTACTGAGTTTTACAACTTGTTTAGAGGCACTTGGGATAAGTTCACAAGTCAGAGGCCTCTTGCAAACTATTCTTGTGGGATCTGTGTATGTGAAGTTAACAAGAAAATGGTTGATTTGCAATAGTCTGATTGTGTCTTGAGGTTTATGATGGGGCTTAATGACACCTTCTTTGTACTAAGAAGCCAAATTCTTTTACTTAGTCCTCTGCCATCTTTGTCAAAAGTTTACTCCATGATGTTAGAAGAAGAACATCAAAGAGCCATGTCTTATTTCACACTAGCTTATTTTCTTCTAAGCTCATGCATGTTAACACTGTCATTCATTTGCCTAATGACAACAGTACACCTGCAACACTCATTGGTGAGGTTGAAATTCTCTCTCGCATTACACTTCGGAATGTTCTTTATGTGCCATCATTCCATTATAATATATTATCTGTTTCTAAGCTCACCAATGAAGCACAATTATGTATATACTTCTTACCTTATGTGTGTGTCTTGCAGGACATAGAAACTCAGAAGAAGATTGGTTCTGCTAATCTCTTCAAGCATCTCTACATTCTAAAAATTCCAGTTGCAATAATGAGAATAACAATGTTCACACCACTTTACAGGCTTGTAATTCTACTTCTAATAACACTCACACGTGGAACAGAAGGCTTGGTCATCCTTGTTTTGATAAACTGTCTGATATTCCTAGCATTTTCGCTCCTAGTTGTAAACATACTCAGTGTGATATATGCCACCTATCAAAGCAACAAAGGCTCTTTTTTCTAGAAGTGTTTCTAAGTCTGATGTTTTATTTGATCTCATACATTGTGATGTCTGGGGACCTTATTCTGTGACTTCTCCTCAAGGTTTCAGATATTATTTTTTAACTATTGTAGATGATTACTCCAGGTGCACCTGGATTTAGTTTCTGAAAAATAAGTCTGATGTTCAAAACTTCTTGCCTAAATTCTATAATCTGATTCTTAACTAGTTTAATGTCATAATCAAATGTGTGAGAACAAATAATGGTACTGAATTCTTTCTCAAGTCTTTTTACAGTTCTTTAGGCATCTTATAAATTCTATAATCTGAATTCTTGCACATTCGAAAGTGGACGGCAGATTTCGACACGGACAATACGATAAACTACGCAATCACATGGATCCACATCATGAAACTCCCTTTGGAGTTGCTCGGAGAAGCAGCTATACACGCGATTGCGAGCTGCATAGGTGAACCGATAAAGATTGACGGAAATACGTTCATGGCCGCAAGAGGAAAATTCACGCGTGTATGTGTTCAAGTCTCGACGGAAAAACCGTTGGAAAGAGGAATACACATAAGGGGGAAAATATACCAGGTGATTTATGAAAACTTACCGTCGCGATGCTACAATTGTGGTAGAGTCGGACACAATACGACGTCATGCATCGAGAAAAAAAAAGTCGAAGGAAAGGGAGACGGGAGACTCGACAATAGTGGCAGAAAATGTCGTGACTGTAGGGGCAGCTAAAACAACGGATTGGTTGGTGGAAAAGACTAAGAACGACGAGTTCGGGGATTGGATGCAAGTCGTCCGAAAAAAGATCAATAAAAATCCCGAGTATACCAAATCGAAAGGGAAAGAGATTAGCAAATCCCTGGAAGGTAAGAACATGCGCATACTGAAAAGGAATGCAACAATGGAAAAAGAGGAAAATAACTTTGCTGAAAAATGAAGTTTCCATCCAGGAAGGAATCTTGAGAAAGAAAAGGAGTCTGTGGGCAAGAGGATTCTTCCCCAGTATTTCAATAAAAAGAAAACTCCTCAACCAAAAGGAAAGAATAAGGTAAACACACATGGAAGAGACGGAAACAGTTCTACAAAGAAAGACCTTTTAAACCCGTTCGGTGTGCTGGAAAGTTCGAATATAAATGAGGAAGGCGAGCTCGTTAATTTGGAATCTCATATCTCGGAGACATATAGTGGAAATAGCAAGTACGATGGACCACAACGGGGACTTGAACGTAATCATGGAGAATGAACAACTCATAGTACAAATTCCTCCAAACCTTTGGGACGTCTAAACGTTACTACACAATTTCGAGGGGCGCTCAAAGATATTACGTATCAATCCGAGATCGGTCCATGTAGTGAGCATATTGCCCTCAGTATAGGAATTTGATATCAACACTCAGGTGATCGAACGATTCGTGACTATGTTGATATGTTGGAAGAGGATTCAGCTGAGCGATTGGGAAAGGATGAGACGGAACTATCTATTATGGGAGTTACTAAGACAGTTGATACAGAGATGGAGGGAGCAGAATATAGATAATCCCATTCTTCCTATACACATGAATAATTCACCAATGAAGGTAGTTACGTGGAATTGCCAAGGCGTCGGGCACGCGGATTTTAGGGTCAGATTCTGGGACCTTGTAAGAGTGCACCGTCCTGATGTTGTATTTTTACTTGAAACTCGGGTGATGCCAGAAACAGCACAAGACATTGTGCCACTTTTGGGTTATTCAGACTATTGTATCGCGCCCACGGACGACATGGACGGTGGGGTTTGGATGCTCTGGAATAGCGAGAACATTAATGTTGAAATTCTTAACGTTGAAAACCAAGGGATCCATGCTAAAGTAGGCCCCAAAAAGCAAGCTAAATGGATGCTTTCTGGCATTTACGCCAAGCCGTACTCGGAGGACAAAGCTAGAATTTTTGGTAGTTTGAGAAACATGGCGGAACATATGGAACTCCCTTGGCTCGTACATGGAGACTTTAACGAAATATGTTACACACAAGAGAAGAGTGGCGGATCTTCTAATGTCGCTCGCCGATGCCGCGAATTTCAAAGATAGATTGTGAGTTGGAATTTAATGGACTTAGGCTTCAATGGACCTCAATTCACATGGCTTAATAAGCGTGAGGGCGAGGCACTGATTATGGAACGGATTGATAGGGCACTGGCAAACGAAGAGTGGATTAATAGATTTCCAAATAATGAAGTGTATCATCTCCCTCGGACACATGGTGACCATCACCAGGTGATGACAATTAGCTCCGGGATGCAACACCGGAACCATATGCGTCCTTTTTATTTTGAAGAGATGTGGTTTCGACATCCCAACTGCGAAAAAACCCTCAAAGAAATTTGGGATAGAAAAGATAATATAATTGAAGCCATCGAGGAAATCCCGGATGTCATGAAGTCGTGGAATCAGGCATGCTTCAGAAACCTTTTTAAGAGAAAAAGGACACTCCTACGCAGACTTGAGGGAGCCCAAAGGAGTTTGGCAATTAAACCAAACAAGTATCTTGAGAATATTGAGAAAAAAATCATCCAGGAATATAATGAAACTGAAAGTGCAAGGTATTCTGGAATCAATGTTATGCGATATTGGGATAACATTGAGGATAACATTGAAACCAGAGGACCTGCAGGTAATCTGTTTAAAACTGCAAAAAATATTGTTTTTCCTTTATTCACTTACTAACATAGTTCCACGAGTTGTAGTTGGTATTTTTATGTGCTCCAGCTCTAGAGAATTCAAGGATGGATTTATTTCCTTAAAGAAAAGTTGTCATTCAAAGATAAGTTTCCAAAGAAGAACTTTCCTTAATTGGAGACGCGTGCAGGCTAAAAATAAAGGAAATAACAAGAGCGAATTAGGAATGAAAATTTCCAGAGGAGAATCCTTTCAATTGAAGAGTTCTGTAAAGAGAAGAAAACTTCCCTTAGAAGAATTCAAGTTAAAGAAAGAAATCTTTCCTAATTCAAGAAGGAAAGCTGCATGCGCTGCAATGGAAAGAACAAGGCGCGTGATTTGCAAGAAGGAAAGAAGATTACTTGCAGTAGAATTCTTTCCATAGAAGACTACAAGGTGCAGTAGGATTCTTTCCATACAAGACTACAAGATGGAGAAGGATTCTTTCCTAAGAAGACTACAAGATGGAAAAGGATTATTTCCTTAGAAGACTTTCAGTCAAAGAAGGAAACCTTTTCATTGAAGACTTCCAGTTGGACAAGGAAACCTTTCAATATTGAAGAAGACTTGCCATGAACGAAATTAGAGTCATACAAGGAGATCTAATAGCAACCAAAAACGTGCACAACATGTCTTGGACATCAAGAAAGACTACATTATAAATAGGCATGATGAGCATCAAGAAAAAGACACGAAGACAAGAGCGAAAATCTCCCATGAGAAAATTATTAGAGTCGAGTGTCTTTGTCTTGTTTTTCCGAGGTTTGAGATTAATGAGTTGAGTCTAAAAGTCCTGTTTAGATTTAAGGAGTTGATCTTTGTTTGCTCGGTTGAGTTCAAACAACTTGAGAGTGTGTGGCTTGAGAGTTGAGAGAACGACTTTTGTTAAAATCATTATTTCGATAGTGGTTATTTGGCCTAAGGCTCGGAAGATTATAAACCCCTATAATCTTCTTAAAATTATCTACTTGTATTCTCTACTTTTCCGCGTCGTTATATTCTCTGTCATGTAGATTGGTCCTGACGTTAACTGCTGTTAACGGATGTTAAGATAACATCGAATCCAGTGGTACTATAACACTGGAAAAAGAGTATCAAGTCCCGATCCAACAATTTCAATTGGCGTTAGAGCCAAGCTCCGATTTCACTGGTGTTTGGATTTGATACTAAATGATGGACAATACGAATCCGAACAACAATAGATTTCCTATCTTGGATGGATCCAACTATTCTTATTGGAAGATCAGAATTCGTGCGCGCATTAAATCATTTGGTTGGCGAGCTTGGAAGATGGTGATCGAAAGGTATGCAGTTCCTATATGTACTCCAGGTGAAGATCATGAGGTCTTTCCGAAGCCAAAATCAGAGTGGACTCAAACTGAGATAAGTGATGCTTTACTCAAATGAAAAAGCCCTTAAAACCATATTTAGTTTGGTTAATTGTTACATGTTTAGATTAATTAAAGATTGTTCAACTGCTAAGCATGCTTGGGATATCTTACAAGATCATTGTGAAGATGATTTAAGCACTCAAAAGACTAATCTACGCATGTTTTTGAACAAATTTGATAATTTAACAATGGGGGACGATGAAAGCATTACTTCTTATTTTGAAAAACTCATGGATCTTGCTAAAGAAATTCGAAACTTAGATGATCCCCTGTCTAATAAGCAACTGGTGTACAAAGCTGTGAGAACTCTTTCTAAGAAATTTGAGGTGATTACTTTACAAGAACCCAGGAATACGGACACTTTAGACTTTTATACTCTACTTAACAAATTGAAAGAATTTGAGATTAATCTTGAAACTTATGAAAAAGTAGATGATGAAGAAGAAATTCAAGCTTATAGTGAAACTGTGATTGAAAAGTTTAGTAAGCTTAGTCTAAGAGATGAAAAATATTCCTGTTGATTTAAAGAAAGATTTCTCTGGAAAGATGACCAAATATTCTTGTAAACCTACTCATGATGATGCACATCCCAAACAGATTCAATGCTATAAATGTAAAGGTTGGGGCAATTTTGCTTATGAATGTGCTAACAACCTTAGAACAAAAGGGAATTCTAACTGGGTTTGTGTAGATGATAATGATGAGACAAGTTTTGAAGAATGTGATGATGGATAGATGCCAGCAAGTGAAGAAATTCAGACAGCAGTATTGACTACAAATGTGGACTGGACTGACAGTGTTAGGACAGAGTGTCAAGCCAACATTGAAACTCAGTGTTCGCTCAACACCCAGACAACTCGATGTTGTGACAACATCCAGAAGACAACACCAGTCCAAGAGATTTTCTTTGGCGATTGGGATGAAACCATTTATTTAGACAACTCTAAATGTTTGATTTCTGATTATGATGAGTTTGATGATGATTCTGACATTGAGTATTTGCATGATTCTATAGGTTTGGAAAATGATTACTTCTTTGAAAATGAACCGAGTCAAGAAGAATTTCTTGAAGAACCAAAGATCGTCTACCAAGACCTACTCAAGGAGAAGAACAAGTTGAGTAGAATTGAGAAGGCTATGGAAGAGAATGAAAGCTTGAAGGCTACAATCACTCAACTTGAGGTTAGGAAAGATGATGAAATAGAAAAGGTAACTTCTAAGCTAGAATTTGCTGAACATACTATTGCCAAGAGGAATACAGGTACTTATAAACTTGATAAAGTTTTATGCTTTGGCAGTGATGATAATTCTAGTTTAAGGTTTCAAAGTCAAGCTACTCACTCCACTACTTCTGTTGAATCCAATATCCCTGGTTTTGAAAAGGGAAAGGTATTTTCTAGAAAATCTAAGAAAACGACCTATATTTGTCAATATTGTTTTCAACATGGACACCTTAAAGCTTATTGTTATAAATACAAAAAGTCTCTTAAAAACAAAACAGTTGAGTGGGTTAGGGATTCAGGCTATGCTAATACTGATGTTAAGCCAACACTGGAATCTGGTGTTGTCTCAACGTTCGGTTCCAACATTGTTGAACAGGAATGTGAGATAAGGAACACTAGACTTTTGGTACCTAAAATTAAGATTATTTGCAATTTTGTCTTTTCTCCTTTGCATACTAACCTTGCAGGTAAGTGGTACTCTGATAGTGGATGCTTGAGGTATATGATTGGATACAAATCTGATTTGAAGGATTGTGCACCACTAACCACTAGAAATTTCACCTATGAATATGGAAGTAGAGGAAGAATCATTGGCAAAGAAGTGCTAAATATTGATGGATTCACACCCTTGAAGGATAAGATGTTGTTGGATGGATTCTGTGAAAACCATATAAGCATCAGTCAATTGTGTGATGATGACTTAATAGTAAGGTATGATGCAGATTCTTGTGATGTATCTAATTGTGCAAATGTGTGTGCTTTGACAGGTAAGAGGTTTGAAGACAACTACTTGGTGAGGGATCAAGTGACTTTCTTTCAAACAAAGGTGGACTATTCAGTTGCCAAGAACAAGAGACTTGGACACATGCACAACAAGAATCTGGGCAAAGTGCTGAAACTTGAAACCATGAGAGGCATTCCCAATCTCTCGGGTACTGGTAAGTTGGTCTGTGAGGATTGCTTGAAAGGTAAGGTGACCAAAGCTTCTCATAATCCAATCCAAGGGGATGAACAGGTTACAAGTACCTCTAATTGTTTTCATCTTCTTCATATGGATCTCTTAGGTCTTATTGAAGTAAATAGAGTTGGGGGTAAACAATATGAGTGTGTGATTATGAATGATTTTTCTAGATATAGTTTGATCAAATCTTTCAAAGAAAAATCAGAAACTTTTAATACCTTTATAACATTGCATGCTGGCATTGATAACTTACATGGTGCTTCTTTAGGTAATATTTGGTCTAATCATGGTAGAGAATTTGAAAATAGGTCATTCTCTGACTTATCTATGCTTAATGAAAATATGCATGAATTCTCTACGCCAATGACTCCTTATGAGATAATGAATAAGAAGAAACATGATCTTGCTCACTTTCATGAATTTGGATGTGTTTGCTATATTTTAAATGATAAAGATGTTTTGAGCAAATATGATCCAAAAAGTGAAGAATGCATCTTTGATGGCTATTCCTTGGACGATACTGCTATTAGAATGTTCACTCCAAGATTGAATGTTGTTCAAGAATATGAAAATGTGGTATTTAATGATTTGACTAGTGATACATGTACTGAAGAAGTTTTTGTTTCTAATGTTACCCCAACATTGGAAACAGATGCAGGTACTGAAAAACTTTCTATTTATAATGTTACCCCAACATTGGAAATAGACAGTGTTATTCCATCACTACCTGCAGATCCAAAACCTGAACCTGAACTAGAAGCTGATGTTATGCCAACATCGACCAGTCCTGATGTTGACACAAAATCGGAGATGTCAATCTTCTATGATGAAAAGGTTCATGTTCAAGATGTTGGGAGGGATATAGCTGACATGATTAGAATGGATCATCCAACATCTCAGGTTATTGGTCAAATCATTAATGACATCATTACACACAACAAGAAAAGGGTAAACTATAGCCATATGAAAATGTTGAGTGTTTGCATGTCTGCCAAATTTTCTGATAATTGTCTAGCTCAAAGATTTGCTTATGACACTGTCTTTCTTTCTACTAACACGTCTATTTTAGACAAGTTTGTTGAGGCTTGGACAGGTAGATTAGGGATGATCATGATTGGTTTGGAGGAGTCAAAATCGAGCAAGACTCAATTGTCTTCTACTTTGATGACTGGAAAAGGGGACACAAGCTTGCTATATCTATCCATCACTCGCCCATGTATTATAAACTCGATTTGTGTCTGTGTTTGTGCCAGGTATTACGCTGAACCTAAAGCTTTTCACTTAATTGATGTGAAGCGAATTCTGAAATATGTATCTGGTACTATAGACTTAAGCATTTGGTATACACATGATGCAAATACAAACCTTGTAGGTTTTGATTCTGACTGGGCTGGAGATTTAGCTGATAGAAAATCTACATGTGGAGGTTATTTTTATTTTGGAAATAATCTTTTTCATGTTATAGCGAGAAACATAATTGTGTGTCATTATCAACTGTTGAATATATTGCAGCTTGCAGCTATGTTACCCAATTTATATGGCTTCAACGCATGTTGTATGATTATGGGATAAAGAGTGACACATTGTTGTTGTTTTGTGATAACCTTAGTACCATTAGCATATCAAGAAATATGGTGCATCATTCTAGAACAAATCATACATTTTTTATGCATCATTTCTTGAGATATCTGGTAGATGACAACATGATTCACATTGAACGCATATAGACCAACGCTCAGAAGCCCGTAGATAGTGAGAGGTTCTTCAGTTTGAGGAATGCTCTCGACATGAATGTTATGTGACCATTGTTGCATTTTGATGTTGCCATAACACCACTGGCTAACACCGTAGACTGTTTGTGGTGTATAGGATTGCATTAGATTTTTTCTGTTTGATTTCTATTTTGTTCTTGGTTGTCTTCATGAATGTTTGACATATTTGGTTTGTGTGGTTGAACTCTTTGATGAACAACTCTTTCTAGTTATCAGTTTCACATCTTTGTTTTTGAAAAAGTAATAAAACTCTTCTGTTTGTCTGAGGTTGTGATAGCCTAACATATGGAGAAGCTGGGATACACAAAGTTCATTACTTTGATGTCTATTCAGTTGTGTCTTATTCATATGAAAGGTGTACATGACATGTGGAGAAGCTGGGGTACATGATGTTGACAGCTTTAGTGTTACTCAGTTGTGCTTATTTACATGTTTCTGTTTGTTTTGGCCAAGGAACACATGAGGGTGATCCTTTCTACTAGGGTGTTTTTGGGGTTTAGATTTCCTAACACTTAGTAGCACTGATTACTTGGTGAATTCTCTTGAATGCAGGTTAGTAAACAAGTATGCATAAGGAATTGGGGTGTTGGGGTGCATGATAAATGAATTGCCAACATTCAAGGCCTTTGTACTTGCCTAACTTGCTGCTATTAATGTTGTTACTGGGGTGTGTGGAGTTTAGGCTTCCCTCGTTCAGTAGTGACATTAGCTTTATGTTTAGCAACCTTCAATTTTTGTTCAGATGAGTTATGAAATAACAAAGATTTGATGTGATGTGAACTGGTGCTAGTTTGAGAAGTTTTTCATAAGTGTTTACCATCTTCCAATGTTGTCATAACATTCTGCATTCTGCATTCACTTAGGCCTATGTTGATTCAAAACAGGTGTCATTATTCAGATCTCGCTCATGCTTTTACTTGAAAAGATCTTGCGGGTAAGCTCAATACCTCCCCATTCACAAGAACCAATGTTGATTCAAAATAGGTGTCATTGTTGTACCAACATCAGTCTGTAAGCATGTTGTCCCAACATCCAGGTTTAGCATTATGACTTATAAGTTTTCCGTGAACTGCTTTGGTCATGTGTGAAGTAAACTCGGTGTCACGTGTTGTTTCAATAGGCGGGAATTATGCATGCTTTATTTTAAGTAACCGCCCATTACTTCTTTCACTTATGATTTTGATGATCTACTCTATTTGTGCCTAATTCTCTCAAATACTAAGGGTTCTAACTTGCGATTGTTTTTAAATTCCTTGACATCTATCTCTTATCTTAATTGTGGCTCTTGATGTGGAAAATCAAGGAGATAACCCCACCCCTGCTCCTGAGTTCTTTCTCGTAGGTACAACACTCGTTCCAGACATTGTTGATGAGATAAAACAAGTTAAAAACTAAGGAACATGGTGTTGTTTTTGTTGGTACTTCAAACACAGTTGAGGAGACAGTGCTTGAAGAACTTTTTGCAGAGAAGAATGATTTGATTGAGGGGGAGAACACTTTAGTTGCTGGAGAGACTAAAGTGGGTGATAATGGTGGTTTTGCTGCTGTGCTAATAGAGAAAAAGAGGTTGATGATGTTGTTGGTTAATTGCAAGGTGATGAGGAGAATGAGAAAGAGAGAGAGGACAAAGAGGTTGAGAATGAAGAAAAAGTGGTGAAGAAATGAAAGATGGTTCTGAGGAAAATGATGAGGAAACTAAGAATGGCGATGATGAAACCGTTGAGATGAAGAGATAAGGAAGAAGATTTTGAGAAGTCTCAACATCAGAGGTAACACCTGAGGTAATATTTGCAATTGAGGCTAACTTTTGTTTTCCTTTCAGGGAGATAAGACTATGGTTATGGAAGACTTTAATAATCAGTGGATGATAGAGTTTCTAGAGAGAAAAATGAAAATAGCTGCTAAGGAAGAGCTGTAGAAACTTTATCCTATGAAGTGATTCGTGAAGGTTTTGCTTTCCTCACAAAAAGGGGGAGAAGTGAGCCATTTCAGCTTCATGTTTATTCTGTTGTTTCTGCAAGTCTGAAGTAACTTATGTTTTCTTAGTTATGCTTATTGTTGTGATGTTTAACTCTTTGTTTTCTGTTTAGTATCTTAAGGCTACAAGATTGATATTGCCATATTAAGGGGGAGTAGCTTAAGATATTAGTGATGTTGGGTTGCTGGAGCACTGTGCATGAAATGCATTGTGAACATGTTTGGTTTTGTGAAGAAAGGCAAAAAGGAGGAGATTGAAAGTGCAAGGTATTCTGGAATCAATGTTATGCGATGTTGGGATAACATTGAGGATAACATTGAAACCAGAGGACCTGCAAGCAATCTTTTTAAAACTGCAAAAATTATTGTTTTGCCTTTATTCACTTACTAACTTAGTTCCACGAGTTGTAGTTGGTATTTGTATGTGCTCTAGGTCTAGAGACTTCAAGTATGGATTTATTTCCTTAAAGAAAAGTTGTCATTCAAAGATAAGTTTCCAAAGAAGAACTTTCCTTAATTGAAGACGCGTGCAGGCTGAAAATAAAGGAAATAACAAGAGCGAATTAGGAATGAAGATTTCCAGAGGAGAATCCTTTCAATTGAAGAGTTCTATAAAGAGAAGGAAACTTCCCTTAGAAGAATTCAAGTTAAAGAAAGAAATCTTTCCTAATTCAAGAAGGAAAGCTGCATGCGCTACAATGGAAAGAACAAGGCGCGTGATTTGCAAGAAGGAAAGAAGATTACTTGCAGTAGAATTCTTTCCATAGAAGACTACAAGGTGCAGTAGGATTCTTTCCATACAAGACTACAAGATGGAGAAGGATTCTTTCCTAAGAAGACTACAAGATGGAAAAGGATTATTTCCTTAGAAGACTTTCAGTTAAAGAAGGAAACCTTTTCATTGAAGACTTTCAGTTGGACGAGGAAACCTTTCCATATTGAAGAAGACTTGCCATGAACGAAATTAGAGTCATACAAGGAGATATAATAGCAATCAAAAACGTGTACAACATGTCTTGGACATCAAGGAAGACTACATTATAAATAGGCATAACGGGCATCAAGAAAAAGACACGAAGACAAGAGCGAAAATCTCCCATGAGGAAATTATTAGAGTTGGGTGTCTTTTTCTTGTTTTTCCGAGGTTTGAGATTAATGAGTTGAGTCTAAAAGTCCTGTTTAGATTTAAGGAGTTGATCTTTGTTTGCTCGGTTGAGTTCAAACAACTTGAGAGTGTGAGGCTTGAGAGTTGAGAGAACGACTTTTATTAAAATCATTATTTCGATAGTGGTTATTTGGCCTAAGGCTCGGAAGATTATAAACCCTTATAATCTTCTTAAAATTATCTACTTGTGTTCTCTACTTTTCCGCTGCGTTATATTCTCTGTCAAGTAGATTGGTCTTGACATTAACTACTGTTAACGGATGTTAAGATAACATCGAATCCAGTGGTACTATAACACTGGAAAAGAGTCATTTTGGCGACAAAAGTCGCGGATCCAATGGATTGGGGACGGAGATAAAAACACGACCTTCTTTCACCGTGCGACTATGATACGAAGAAAACGCAACCGCGTGCTGATGCTGAAGATAGATAATGTGTGGTGCGAGGATCAGAATCAGCTAAAGGAACACACACACAACTTTTTTAAATCGCTGTCGGTGGAGATGGCAATCCAAAAAGAAATATGCCTCATTCTCGGTTTCAAATGCGTTTAAGCCGTGAGGAACAGCTGGACATCGAAATGAGGTAACTTTAGAGGAGTTGAAGGATGTCGTGTGGCATACACACCCCAAAAAAGCCCAGGGGCCGGACGGAATTCAAGTAGTTTTTTACCAAACGTTTTGGGGATGGATAGGAGAGTCGCTCCTAAAATTTGTTCAAGAGGCTTTTCAAAAAGAGGGATTCGATCCAAAAGTTTGCGGCACACATATTTGCCTTATACCAAAGGTAAACGAGCCTAACTTAATCTCGCAATTTAGGCCAATTTCTCTTTTGTAATGTGACATACAAATTCATCACAAAATGTATCACGTTGCGGTTGAAAGATTACATGCCGACTCTTATTGCTAATACTCAATCGAGCTTTATCAAGGGGCGTAGTACCCAAGATAATATATTTGCTATCCAGGAGCTCTTACATTCGTTGAGGACAAAAAAAAGAAAAATAAGACTGGTTGCATCATACTTAAACTCGACCTCGAAAACGCTTACGACAAAATCGATTGGGACTTTTTAGAAGATACGCTAAAAGCGTTCGAGTTTTCGTCTCACATCATAAATCTGATCCTCTTTTGTGTACGCAACGCATCCACGAAAGTATTATGGAACGGCGAACCTTTAGAGGAGTTTAGGTATGGATGCGGCCTAAGACAAGGCGACCCTCTTTCGCCATATCTTTTTGTGCTCTGTGTTGAGAGATTAGCGTATCTTATTCGAGAGTCGGTTGGAGATGGAAAGTAGGAGCCAATTATTCCGTGTAGGGGTGGGCCGAAGATGTCCCATTTATTTTTTGCCGACGATCTAATTCTAATGGGGAAAGGCATGATCCGTACGACAAGGGAGATGAGGAGAATTCTGAATAATTATTGCAGTGCATCGGGACTAAAATTAAATGAAGCAAAGTCTAAGGAATATTAAGCGAAGAATCTGCGCTATCCTCGGCTTTGGACGTACCTCGGCTTTGGGAAAATACTTGGGGGTGCAGTTAAATCATGGCTGAATCGGGAGGGAAAAGTTCAATGATTTATTTGATAATTTATCGAACCGATTGACAAATTGGAAGGGGAAGAATCTATCTCTTGCCGGGCGGGCGACGCTGATTCAATCCGTTACATTGGCGACTCCAATCCACTTAATGCAATCGTGTTGGATTCTAGAAAAAGTTTGCGACAAAATTGATAAAATAAACAGAGACTTTTTGTGGTCCGATGATCCGAATACACGGAAAATTCATCTAGTGGGTTGGCAAAAGGTGTTGAGGACTAAGAAAGAAGGAGGATTGGGTATACGCTCAACTCGGTTGAATAACGAATCGATGTTATCGAAGATGTGCTGGAAAATTCTACAAAAAGAGCATTGCCTTTGGTCAGAATTAATTGAGGCGAAATACCTCAAGAACAAGCGCCTAAACGAATACGTCGTGAAACCAACGGATAGTGGTACTTAAAGGGATCACTTGGTGCATAAAATTAATCCAACCATTCTTACAATGGAAGATAGGGGACGGAAAAACAACTTCTTTCTTTTTTGACAACTAGTTGGGCGACAAATGTGTATGCGAAGGGGTAGACCAAATTGAGTATGAGGATTATGGGATGAAAGTCGCGGACGTACTGGACGAAGAAAATAATTGGCGATTGGAGAGGATTAAATCTCTGATCCCGGAACCGTGGAGAAATAAAATACTCTCAACCCAAATTGAAAAAAAAAAAAAAGAAGAGGACAAGATTATTTGGAGCCCTTCCGCCGACGGCAAATTTATGTGTCAAAGCGCGTATAAATCATTGTTCAAGAAGTATACGTGTTCGGAAGGGAGAAGAACTGCTATAAGTTGGGTCTGGTCGGTACCGTGCAGCAATCGGATAAGGTATTTTATTTGGCTTGCTAGCCAAAATAAGATCGCAACCGATGAACTAAGGAGGAAAAGGAAGATGACGAACGATGATGCTTGTGCGCGCTGTCCGAACTCCGCTAAAACAGTGCTGCATATTTTTCGGGACTGCCCCTTGGCAACAAAAGTTTGGAAATTCTTAATTCTGAGGAAGCTATGGGCAAAGTTCTTCAATCCAGATGAGAGAAATTGGCTGGAAAAAAATCTCCAATTCACAAAGGAGGTAACTCATAGGATGCCGAAAACCCCCTAGAACGTAATTGCGGCTGCTACAGTTTGGTGTCCATGGAAAGCACGCAATAAACGGATTTTTAAGGGAGAAAATATAGGGACCTTCGCAATATATTGCCAGGTGAAACAAATCTGCTCGGATTTCAAGTTCTGTTTGAAACCGAACACGAGCAGGAAGGAATACAATTGGAAAAAACCACAGCCGGGGTGGCACCGTTTGAACGTGGATGGCAGAGTTGTGGAGCGAAGTAATAGCGGCGCTGCGGGAGGTGTTCTACGGTATGAACATGGGAAGCGGATTTGGGGATTTATTATGAAGTTGCAGGGCCCGACAGTACTTGAGGCAGAGATTGACGCGATTCGAGTAGGCCTAAAAATAGCTTGGGAAAGGAGGATACAAATAATTGAAGTTGAGACCGATTCCGAAGAAGATTTCAAGCTCCTCAAAGACGGACCAAATCCGAGGCATGAACTAGCACACAAAATAGAAGAATGATGCACGTTGCTATGCAATCCATGGGAAAACAAACTGCAATAGACAAGTCGGAAGGCAAATAAACTCGCGGACGCAATGGCGAAATATCCATATTTTTTAGAGGAAGGATGTAAAATTATTTATACCCCTCCCGCTAGCCTGATTCATATGTTGCAGACTGATGCTCCTTAGGAGCATGTAATTCCTCATTTTAGTACCCCAAAAAAAAGATGTTAAACTGTGAGTATAATTAGTTTAAAGCATATTTAATATTTAATTAGTAGTTTAAATGTGAAATTGTTAGTTTATATGTGTAATTATGTATGTTACTTTACAAAGTGTACATTTGTTAGATTAAATGTACAATTGTTAGTTTAAATGTTAAATTCTTAGTTTAATATTTTCATATGTTAGTTTAACTTATAAATTTTTGTTAATATGTATAATTGTTAGTTTAAGTTAAAGTTTACATGTGTTAGATTAAATGTATAATTGTTAGTTTAAATTAAAGTTTACATGTGTTAGATTAAATGTATTATTGTAATTTAAATATTAAATTGTTATTTAAAGTTGATATGTGTTGGTTCAAATGTTAAATTAATGGTTTAATTAGTTTACATAACGTAGAACAAAAGATCTTTAGGAATCTTTAGATAAGACGAGGGATTAAAGGAATTTCTATAACTTAGAAATGATGTTATTTTTAGGAATCTCAACTAAACGATGCCTTTAGGAATCTTTATCACTTAGTAGCGATTGAATTTTAGGAAATCTCAACAACCTATCAATGATCTAACTTAAAAAAATTTCCTTAGTTTCGTAGTACACATATTCGTCATGTCGGATGCTCCTACGCATTGGCCACGTACGTCTAGTAGTGGCCCTCCTCCGAGAGGAGCTCGTGGTTGAGGTTGAGACATTGGATGCCGTAGTGCTGTTAGTGAGAGTGGAGCTATGGTCGTGGTAGCGACAAGAGTGCTGGTCGATGTAGTTGCAGACCTAACGTACATATTATCCACTTAGGTCATGGTGCAGAGACTAGGGTTCCGGTCGAGCCATCCCTCCCGCCACAATCTCGTGGGTCGGGTGAGGGAACTACGTCGTTGACTCCTACATTACAGCGTTGGCTTATATATGACGATCAGGAGTCCCCTGATGCAGCAGAGCCGCACCCGACCCCATGTACATTGTCTGGATCTGGGTTAGACCATGATCATCAGAGTCCACTAGAGCCAATCGACCACGATCATCAAAGTCCATCGGAGCTCATCGACCACCATCTGCAGAGTCTAGTGGAGCACATAAGCCACCACCTGCTGACTCCACCAGAGCTGGACCAAGCTAGAGGCCGACCGGCTAGGGGACCTTCTATAGGGGTTACGACACCCCAAAGAGGGGAAGACAAGAAGATCGTTACATTGGTACATGGGTGTTTCTCGTACCCCCTAGTCGTGAGGTTGCGAAGACAATCACGTCCCTCATCAGACAGTTTATGACGTCATTTTGGCCCTTCTAATTGCAAATGCCCGAGCCTACACGACAACAGATGTGGATCAGGTTTACGGTGATGAATTATTGCATAATAATATTATTTAAATTGGTGTATTAATAAATAAATGGAGAAAATACGAATAATTTTAATATTTTAATTATATTGTAGAAAACCTATGGGGTCTGTTGGACAGACTGAAAGTGTGTGCAGAAGGCCTTCATTAAGAAGGCGAAAGGGTGCTACAAGCATTTGGTGAACAACACGAAGACAATTATCTGTGAACAAATAAATAAACTTAAGTTAAAACTAAATAACAAATTACATTATTGAAAATAAACATTTGAGGTAGTAAGGGAAAAAAACGTGGATACCATAAGAATGAGTGACGATTGGAATGAATCTTGAAGAGTAGGGAATGGTCTTTTTATAGGCAAAAAAATGGATTTTGCGACTGTCGAGCAGTTGCAAAAACCAATGGCTAATAACATCTAAGGCCGCTCGGGCGGTCGCATTTGTCAATAACAGTTAGTTTTTGTGACCGCCCGACAGTCGCAATTATGACTGGCCGTTGCTAGGTAGGACCGTCGGGTGGTCATAAATGCAAGTATTCGTGACCGCCCAGCGGTCACGAATAATATTCATACTTAAAAATGATGTGTTTCCGATGATTTGAGGTGGCGCGTTGTTTGTTTAGTTGATAATTACCCTAGTAATAGTAAAAACAGCCACAATTACAATGTTTCATTGCAAATCCAAACATTATATATTGGGGTACGTTTGAAGATTCTTACAATTTTGAACGTCAACGATCATATAAATAATGCCTAGAAACATATAGATATACACATAATGTATAAGATGTTCTACTAATTGAACAACTTAATGATATTTATACTTTAATTTGTGAAGGAAAGCATAACAACAAATAACAACAAGGTGTGTATGATGATTAGTTGCAGATAGAACATAAATTAAGTTTAACATTAATAACTCGCTCGATCACATTCAATCTACTCTTTCATAACTCAATTCATTATTTTGTAACCATTTATTACTTCATTTCACATGTAGTATTGAGATTTACTGCTAAAAATTACAAACACATCGAAATCGTTCCATAAAATAACGATTTTTAAGTATGAATGTTATTCGAATAGCGGTATTTGCGACCGCCAACCGGTGACTAATGCAAGTATTCATGACCGTCGGGCGGTCACGGATAATATTCATACTTAAAAATGATGTATTTTCGATGATTTGAGGTGCCTCGTTGTTTGTTTAGTTGATAATTACTCTAGTAATAGTCTAAACAACCACAATTACAATGTTTCATTGCAAATCCATACATTATATATAGGGGACGACCCGTTTTGAAGATTCTAACTATTTTGACGATAAGGATCATAATGCCTAGATACATATATATAGATGATCTACTAATTCATCCTCGCAATGATATATATACTTTAATTAACATCATTAAAGCATGATAACAAATAACAACTATAACTAATACGTTTATACAATGATTAGTAGTAGAACATAAAAATACGTTAAACGTTAGTAACTCGCGCAATCACATTCAATCTAGTATTTGATAACTCAATTACTAGTTTTGAGATCATTTATTACTTCAATTCACATGTTATAATGAGGTTTGTTGTTAAAAATCACAAACACATCGAGATCGTTACATAAATCGAACTTTGAATGACGAATATTATTCGAAGACCGCTAGGCAGTCACGAATTTTACTTTGCGACCGTCCAGCGGTCGCTATTGAACTTGAAGTATGCGGGTTTTGGGGGTTTCTGAAAATTCAAAAATTCACCCTATCTACTATACTCACCACTCCTCTCTCAATTTCTCAATACTCTCCAAAAAATACCAACACTTACTTTCTCTTCTTCCTTTTTTTTTTTCTCAAAATACAAAATAAAAAAACACCAAACAATAATACTCTTCTCTTCTTTGTTTTTCCAAATCCAAATCCAAAACAAAAAACACAACACAAACTTTATTCTCTTCTTTTCTTTTTCCAAATTCAAAGAAAAAACACCCATTTCATTTGTTTTATCTTTCATCTGTTTTTTTATTCATCTATTTTATCTTTCATTTGTATTTTTATTCATCTATTTTATCTTTCATTTGTTTTTTATTCATCTATTTTTTGTTTCTTCATTTTTGCGATATTTCTTCATTTATTAATACTTTCATTTCATTTTATTAGTTTTCCTTCATTATTTACTTTGTTTCGTTCTTGTATTACATTGTTGCCCATTATTTATACGTAATTTCTTAAAAAAAAAAATCAATAATATTTTGGTAAATTATCGGAATATTATTGATTTTTTTTACGCATATTATTCGCGACCGTCGGGCGGTCACGAATAATATTCATACTATTCGTGGCCATCGAGCGGTCGCAATTTATGAATATTATCTGCGACCGCCCAGCAGTCTCGATGGTCCATTTTACCCTCGTGACCGCTAGGCGATCGTGATTAGTCTTAAATATTTTGTGATCGTCGGGCGGTCCCAAAAAACTTGTTGGTCTTTTGCGACCGCTCCGCGATCACGAATACTCATACACATTCTGTGACCGCTCGCCAAAGACCAAGTGGTTTTCGGCGACCGCTCACAGTCACAAAATCTCATGGGGTAATTTGCGACCGATAAACGATCGCGGATTACCCAGATGTCATCAGTGATCGCTAAGCGGTCGCAAATGGCTTTCTGCGACCGCTTCAGCCTGATGAGGCAGATTTTTTGTAGTGACCACCCACTGTTGATCTTCCTCAGCAAGTTCCTTCAGCTCTTAATCCTCCCATAACATTCCCCTTTAACTTGCACTTATACCACTAGACCACTCAGTTGCTAACACTCAATCACTAGTAGTTACACCAGAACTCCTTCTTCCACCCGGAGTGCATGTGTAGTTTACCATTGAATATTCTTTTACTAACTCAAAAACTTCAAGTAACAGTATACCTTCTCAAAATTTTCTTGGTTTGCACGATATGTCTGACACTTATATGCCAAATTTACCTACTGCACCTATGCATGATTTACATGTTAGATGATCTGTAAGACATAATGCTCCTCTGCATATTTACATATATATGACTATTAGCTGCCTCATTCAATGCATAAGAGCAATCAATTATGATTGTTCATGCTTTAAAGTATCCAATTGCATCTCATGTATCCCTAGATAAACTAGGTGCATCTCACAAAGCTTTCATTACACCGGTTTCCTCCATAAGTGAAGCAAATCTTATAAACAAGCTATTAAGTTCCCTGAAGGGAAAGTATTCATGAAAAATGACCTTGATGCATTTGAAAAGACTAACACATGGGTCCTCATCGATTTTCGTTCTGGACAGACTGTATAGGATGTAAATGGAATTTTAAGACAAAATTAAAGTCTAGTGGCTCTATAGGAAGGCTAGGTTGGTAGCTAAAGGTTACACTCATGAGGAAGCGCTTGGATATTTTGATACTCTTTCACCTGTAGCTAAGGTTACTATTGTTAAAGTTCTATTAGCTACTATTGCATTTGATAATTGGCACTTGTATTAATAGATTTTAATAATGCATTCTTACATGATGAATTGGATAAATAAATTTATATGACCCCATCCTATGGCTCTAAGTTTGATAAAAAGAGTTTGTTTAGTAAAAAATATTCTTTATAGCCTAAATAAGCTTCTAGATAATGGTATAATAAACTTACATTTTATCTATTGGCATTTGTCTACACCCAACCTGTCTCAGATTGCTCTTTATGAACCAATATTTCACTCATTCATTCATTACATTATGCTTTTATGTGGATGACATCATTGTTGCTAGAAATTAACCTTCTGAAATCCCACACTTAACAACTGACATAACTTTATGTAAAATGATCTCTATGGACTCATCCACTAAATTGCAAACTGATGAATCACCTATTGTTTTATGTGATCCCACACAAACGCTTGGTTGGTCGACTACTCTATCTTACTGTTACCAGGCCTGACCTGAGTATTCAAAGCCTAACTTAGTGCATGTTCGAACCAATAGTAACACATTGCTGCAGCTGACAAAGTGTTGTGTGATATTAAAAGCATCCAAGGTAAGGGTAACTTTCTCACTTGAAGTCTTTTTGTGATAGTGATTGGTTTAGTTCTCCGAATTTCCGTTGCAACATTACTAGCTACGCCATTTACCTTGGCTTCTCCCTAGTCTCTTGGAAAGCAAAAAAGTAGTTCGTCGTCAATTGCTCCTTAGCCAAGGACAAATATCAAGCTTTAGCAATTACCACATGTGGGGGCCTATGGCTGGATCTGCTCCTAAAATATTTTCATGTCTATCAGACCATAACTCATATCATATTCACAGATAATAAGAGCTATGCTTGCGTTGCTGTCAACCCGATTCAACACGACGAACGTAGCACATCCAAATCAGTTGCTTCTTCGTTTGACAAAAGGTCCACAATGGTCAAATCAAAATTCAACACATTTCAAGCGAGCACCAAATCGCTGATATATTCATCAAACCCCTCACCGTGCAACATTTTAGAAAGATGGTAACCAAGATGAGCATTCTCGATGTACATACCCATTTTGGGGAGGTCTTATACGACTTAGAAAAATCGTGTTTATCGCTTTAATCACGCTATCTTGGTAACTTATATTTTAGTCCTTAATTTATTTGCAAAATGTGTTCACTATATATAAACTTGTTATGTAAATTATTTATTAATTAATTAATTATTTTTTTGTTTCACTCTAGGGATGAAACCCCAGCTCTCTCCGGCCTCCGCCTCTCTCTCTCGCTCTTGTTCTCTCGTCTTCTCCACACAAACTCTAACTAGACTAGCGTGTTAAAGAACCATATAGAGCTTAAGATTTTGTCACTTTACATATCAAAGGAAAAAGTTCAAACTCAATATCCTTTTTTAATACTGATAAAAGCTTATTTTACGTTATAAAGGCTAGAGCTACCTATTACACTGCGCGTAATAAATAATAATTCTAGAATTCGAGATCCACGCAACTTAAATATTTTTTTAATTTACTGTGACAGTCTGAGATCTTTTCTGGTCGCATAGGAATCAGACAACATAAATTTATATCCCATACAAAATCACAGTAAATGTAAATGGGAAATTGATCTCTTGTGCAAGAAAAACGAGACAAACTTCTGCAAAAGCGACACTTTCGCTTCAGATTTTGCCTACCATATCCATGCATGAACTTGAACAGTTGAATCCCCATGCCCTCACATTTAAAGATAATTTTGTACGTTTCGTTATTCGATTATCATAGTCAAATTATTAAGGGATGCATCGCGCGCGGAGTTCAGTATAGGATAATATTCTATCACTGATAACATTTAATACAAGAAGATCGCGGGTTTTTCATTGTATTTCTTTTTTTTTAATAAAAATCATTGTGTTTTCTTTTCCAAACTTGTGTTGGAGTCGAAAATTCTACACAATGTGTAGCGTGACTATAGAAGACTGTATTAATAAACTAGGTTAGGTTAGTAGTATACGAAATATTTATTTTATCATATTGTATTTTTAGAAAAGAACCCCAGCTCTGATCACTATATAAACAGTTAAAATATACAGCATGCAAAAACAAACTTATACTACTACGTAACTTACTATACATAAAACTAAATATCCAACCATTTAACAGACTATTGATATAATCAACCCAC
The DNA here is from genome assembly GCA_948329865.1 of Linaria vulgaris. Classification (NCBI taxonomy): domain Eukaryota; kingdom Viridiplantae; phylum Streptophyta; class Magnoliopsida; order Lamiales; family Plantaginaceae; genus Linaria; species Linaria vulgaris. The sequence goes on from OX415253.1 coordinate 46,156,011, forward strand.
AACAAAACTTGTCGAATCGATATGATCTCGTTAAATAGTAGGATATTGTTCTCGACGGTAAAGGAAAAATTACATGTGCTCGATTATGATGTGAAAAATTACATGGGCTCGATTAAAGATGGACGAATTATTATTTATGCCCTGTAAGTTACCTCTTTTTATGAAAATGCCCGATATGTTACCAATTATACAAACATGCCCTGTAACTATGCGTTTTTTTGTAGAAAATGCCCTTTGGGTGCCACATGTGTATTTCGGCCTACGTGGCATCCACCGTGGCTGCCACATGTGTTTTTTTGTCTATGTGGCTGCCACATGTAATATGTTTAAAATAAAAATATATTTATATCCATAATATATATAAATATATATAAAAACTATATCTTTATGTATTAAAATATATCAAATATATATAACTATATAAAAAAAGGTAAAAAATAATCATAAATATCATTTATATCTATAATATATATAAATATATAAAAAAAGTATATCTTTATGTATTAAAATATATCAAATATATATTTAAGTATATAAAAAAGGTAAAAAATCATAAATATAATTTTCTATTATTGAAATTTTAAAAAGTTTTTTTTACTGAAATAAAAAAAAAGCTTGTTTTTTTGTGAAATTAAAAAAAAAACTTTTTTTTTTTTACTAAAATTTTAAAAAAAAAAAACACACCCACCGGTCCCCCCCCCCCGCTCCCCCCCACCGCTGCAACCGGCGAGTTGCAGCGGGTGGGGGGGGGGGGGGGGGTGTTTGACTGGTGGGGGGGAGCGGGGGGGGGGGGGGGGGACCGGTGGGTGTGTTTTTTTTTTTAAAATTTTAGTAAAAAAAAAAAAGTTTTTTTTTTAATTTCACAAAAAAACAAGCTTTTTTTTTATTTCAGTAAAAAAAACTTTTTAAAATTTCAATAATAGAAAATTATATTTATGATTTTTTACCTTTTTTATATACTTAAATATATATTTGATATATTTTAATACATAAAGATATACTTTTTTTATATATTTATATATATTATAGATATAAATGATATTTATGATTATTTTTTACCTTTTTTTATATAGTTATATATATTTGATATATTTTAATACATAAAGATATAGTTTTTATATATATTTATATATATTATGGATATAAATATATTTTTATTTTAAACATATTACATGTGGCAGCCACATAGACAAAAAAACACATGTGGCAGCCACGGTGGATGCCACGTAGGCCGAAATACACATGTGGCACCCAAAGGGCATTTTCTACAAAAAAACGCATAGTTACAGGGCATGTTTGTATAATTGGTAACATATCGGGCATTTTCATAAAAAGAGGTAACTTACAGGGCATAACTAATAATTCGTCCATTAAAGATTAATTTTTAGCTTCGAATAAGGAAAAAAGTTGAGAATGAAGTTAAAGAAAACTGGATAACGATGTGAATAATAGAGATTGGCAAACTAACACGAAATTTGATCATATATTAAAAGAAAAAAAATATGTAATTAAGTTCACCCTCACCTTCTGTATTGAGGCCGAAGTAACTTCAATATCGCTGAGGTATTAAATCCAAAAGATGTATGTCTTATCATGGAACTTATGACATGTCGGCTAAATTTATTTTCTATTTATATTTTCTGTGATTATTTTTCTTTATTTCTGAATTATCCAATCTCTTTAAGATCTTATTTTCGTGTTGACCAAATCAATCTCGACGGATCAAGGGAATATGCATGAACTTGAATTTCGATGGGAACAACAACTCATGAGAGAAATCGGTGATAAGGGTATGTCCCAAATTAAAGACATATATATATCGTTTGTCCTTGATTTTCTTAATTGAAAATAAATTTTTGTTTTCTTACAATGACCATTTTCTGTTGGGGCAAACAAAAGTCCCACGTTGGAAATATAAAAGAGTTGAACTGGGTTTATATGATTGGAGGCATCTCAATTGATATGAGGTCTTTTGGGGAGTTGGACCCCAAAAGTAAAACCATGAGGCTTGTGCCCAAAATGGACAATATCATATCAATGTGGAGATTCCAATGTCTAACAACTGGTATCAGAGCCAGTGCTCCCGATGCGTGTGGGTGTCCCAGGAGTGAACAAAAAAAGGAGGCGAGCTCCGACTTAAGGAGATGATCACAGGTGGTGAGGCGTCGGGTTAAGGGGAGGCTCGGGAGATCCTTTGTTCAAGGGAAGAAAAAATATTTGTTGGGCCAACAACAATATCCCAAGAGAAAAACTGAAGAAGGAGACGAAGTTCCAGTCACGTGAGGCGCACGTAGGGACAGTTCGGTGGTCATTTGTTTGAGGGGAGGATTGTTGGGGGCAAACAACAGTCCCACATCGGAAATATAAGAGAGTTGAAATGGGTTTATATGATTGGAGACATCTCAATTGGTATGAGACCTTTTGGGGAGTTGGACCCCAAAAGTAAAATCATGGGAACTTGGGCCCAAAGTGAACAATATCATACCAATGTGAAGATTCCAATGCCTAACAATTTCATATAATGAAGAATAACAATTTTAATACAAAAAGTAGAGAAAACGTAGACAAAACTAAATATTGCATTTAAGTTGGAGAAGTGTCCCATGTGCTATTTTTTTTTTTAACGGCCAAAAGGCATATGCATTACCAATCAAACCCAATGTTAGGTACAAACCAGATTACGAAACAATCAAAGCAAGACAACTCTAGGAAAACGACTCAAATATAATTCGTAGGAAATTCTAAATTAGTAGTCGCATTCCGGGCCAACATATATGCGTCGACATTCGCCTCTCAAAACACCCAACGGAAGACGAATTCCCGTTTATCATTGCACATCTCCTGAACCTCCTTGGTCACACAAAATCTCCTTGCCAGCGTATGTCGTATGTCAAGATCCGTTGCAAAATAATTTTTATGGTTACAAACTTTTAGCATGTTTTTGCTTGAGAACTTATAATAAATTGAGGTTCATTATTATTGATTTGTATGGTTACAAATATTAGACTAGAATAAATATTGTGTATATCTTTTGTATATTCACTATTTATCTAGATAGACAGTTTCCTTAGTCACCAAGACTACCTCTTGTATATATACGACATTATAATGAATGAAAAGGCAAGACCAATATTATAATCTTACATGGTATCAGGCCTTCTCTCTCTCTCTAAATGTTTAACCCTAGCGATCCTACCCTAAAGGACTCGGCCGCCACCTCCTCTTCCATGGTCGTCGCCGCCACCTCCTCTCCCTCCTTTAAAATTCTACCGGCCCTCACGGTCACAAATATCTGCAACTTTATTCCTATCGTACTAGATGTTAAATTCGGACAATACAATTCTTGGTCTGAATTGTTCAAGATTCATGAACGCGCCTTCGAAGTCACGGATCACCTCTTTCCCGATGAGGTCGATCCTCCATCTGACGAAAACATCGAACCGCACATGTGGAAACGCATTGACGCCATCGTCCTTCATTGGATTTATGGCACAATCTCGAATGATCTTCTTCACACGATCATCGAGAAAAATGCCACCGTCCTCTCTACTTGGGTCCGTTTGGCTGAATTATTTCAAGACAACAAGAACTCACGAGTCGTTCATCTTGAAAGCCAATTCTCGTCCACTACTCTCGACGAATTTTCCAACGTGGGTGCTTACTAACAAAACTTAAAGATGCTCACGCACCAACTTGCTAATGTTGGTGCCCCCATTTCGAATTAGAGGTTGGTTCTCCAACTCGTGGCGGGACTCACCGAGACATATGGTGGTATTGCAACTCTAATTTAGCAAAGTGATCCACTTCCACTTTTCTCCAAGGCTCGTTCTATGCTTCTTGAGGAAACGAGCCTTGCAAAATGAGCCGCACGCACTACCACCGAGTCTGCCCTCGTCACGGGACTACCCTCCTTGGATGGCTCCGCGTTGCAGTTCGCTCCTTCAACCGCACGTGACAACCGTGCTCAACACTCGTGAGGTCGGGGTCGCAGCTCTTATCGCGGTCGAGGCAGGCGTTACACGGGTCACGGGGGTGCACCTTACGCCTTCTCTCTTATTTGGCAATGGCCATACCCCTCTATTCGTCCTACAACACAACATGGACCGCCCCGCCTTCACTGTACCCAACCGCACCGCGTCTGCCTGCATCGTGCAGCCTCGGCATCCTTGGTCCGTGCAAGCCTACTACTTGGCCCCCGCTCTCCCACGCAGCCATATGCCCCCACGGACATAGCCGCTACCATGCACACCCTCTCACTCACCCTTCAAGATGAGTCGTGGTATATGTACTATGGTGCCTCTTCTCATATGACATCCCAACAAGGTACGCTCTTACCCTATTTTAATACGAGCACCAATCATGGCATAACTATTGGTAGTGGTCAATCCATCTCGATTCGCGGTTACGGTAATACAGCTCTTACTCCTCCTTTCCTACCCCTTGCCCTAAATAATGTCTTGCATGCTCCAAATATAATTAAGAATCTTGTGTCGGTTTGGAATTACTAATGATAACTTTGTGACTGTGGAATTTGATACTTTTGGTTTCTGTGTGAAGGATCTATGGACGGGCACCCGACTTATGGGATCCAATAGCACTGCGACCTCCATCCCATCTCCACATTGGCTTGTCTTCTTTCCGTTACTCCGCCTACTGTCCTCGCCGCTCTCTCTCCTACTCTTTGGCACGCCCACCCAGGTCATCCGGAAGCATTTGTCCTTGATTACTTACAGTGTACAGATTCCATCCCTTGTCATAAAGCGTCCAAGTTCTTGTGTTCGTCTTATCCACTTGGCAAGTATATTAGGCTACCTTTTATTTCCTCGTTATCTATTACTTATTTTCCTTTGATATTGTTCATAGCGACTTATGGTCGTCGCCTATTTGAACGGAACATAAAGTCGTTTCAATGTGACAATGGTACTGAATTTAATAACCAATTATTTCATATTTTTTGTGCGAATCATACCATACAATTTCGGTTTTCTTGTCCTTACACATCATCACAAAATGGAAAATTCGAAAGAAAAATACGAACAATAAATAACATGGTTCGCACTCTTCTTGCCCATGCGTCTGTCCCTCCCTCTTTTTGGCACCACACAATTCAAATGGCAACATATTTACTAAATATACCCCCATCTAAACATTTGGGAAATAACACTCCTCTTCAACTCTTATATAAAAAACATCCATCTTATGCACATATTCGCGTTTTTAGGTGTTTGTGTTATCCCCTCGTCCCTAACCCCTTATAAATAAACTACAAACACGTTCCACTCCTTGTGTATTTCTAGGTTTTCCCTCCAACCACCGGGGTTACAAGTGCTATGACATCTCGAGTCGGAAAATAATCGTGTGCCGCCATGTTCTCTTTGATGAAGGTAAATTTCCGTTTTCGACACTCAATAACCCCTCCCTTAACTCTTATAATTTTCTTGATTCTGATTTATCACCACTACTCACCTCTCATCTCCTTACCACACCGGCCAACACTCCTCCACCTCCAAACACCGACCATACCGACCCCGCGGCCTCTCCTCCACTCACGACCTAAATGCCTCATCTCGACCCTCCCTCGCCTCCAGCTATATTGGCCGCCGTCCCGGCTACTCGATCCCTCCTCCCCCAACTCCCTCCCACACGCAGCCAACGTGGTATATTTAAGCCTAAACAGTTACTTAACTTATCAGCCACCCTCTCGCCTTCACCTCTCCCGCGAAACCCTATAGCCGCATTATCTGATCCGAATTGGAAATTGGCTATGGCTGATGAATTTGATGCTCCTATTCAAATTTAAGACTTGTGAGTCAGTACCTCGTCCTAGGGGTGTTAATGTGATTCGGTCTTTGTGGATTTTTCGCCATAAGTTTAACTATGATGGTTCTTTTGAGCGGTATAAGGCTCGTCTTTGTGGTGATGGCAGGTCTCAACAGATTGGAGTGGATTGTGCTGACACTTTCAGCCTCGTAGTGAAACCCGCAACTATCCAGACAGTCCTTAGCCTTGCCGTGTCCAAATATTAGTCTATTCATCAGTTGGACGTAAAAAAACGCCTTTCTTCATGGTCATCTTCACGAGACAGTCTATATGCATTAGTCTCTTGAACAAATCTATTTATGGCTTAAAGCATGCCCCTCGTGCATGGTACCAGCATTTTACCGATTATGTTCGTACTCACGGTTTCTTTCACAGCACGTTCGACCACTCTCTCTTTATTTATCGGTGTGGCACTAACATTGCATATCTTCTTTTGTATGTCGATGATATTCTTTTGATCACCTCGATCGCTGCCTTACGCCATTCTATTATGGCCTCTCTCAACCCGGAGTTTGCTATGAAGGATTTAGGTCCTTTGAGTTTCTTCTTGGGGGTTTCTGTCACTCGAGATTCTAAAGGGTTATTTCTCTCTTAAAAGAAGTATTATATGGATATTCTTGAACGAGGCGGCATGTCTTATTGCAAACCAACCCTTACTCCCGTTGACACAAAATCCAAGCTTGGTGCAGCTCTCGACAGTGCTCCTTGTTCGGATTCGACACCTTTCCGATCTCTTGCAGGTGCTCTTCAGTATTTGACCTTTACCCGACCAGATATCTCTTATGTTGTCCAACAGATTTGCCTTTATATGCACGATCCTCGTGAAGCTCACATGCAAGCACTAAAACGTATCTTGCGCTATATTCAAAGGACTCTTGCTCTCGATCTCTTCATTCGGCCGTCCCCTCTCTCAACACTTAAAGCTTTCACCGACGCTGATTGTAGGGGCTGCCCCAACACACGTCGCTCCATATCGGGTTTTTGTGTCTATCTTGGTGATAATCTTCTCTCGTGGTCGGCTAAATGGCAACCTACTCTTTCTCGCTTTAGTGCTGAAGCTGAATATCGTGGTGTTGCCAACATTGTGTCAGAATCTTGTTGGCTTCGCAACTTGCTTTTGGAGCTTCATTTTCTCGTCTCCCGTGCCACTCTTGTCTATTATGACAATGTAAGTGCTATTTATCTTTTGGGAGACCTCGTGCAACATCAACGCACGAAGCACATTGAAATGGATATTCATTTTGTGCCAGAAAAAGTGTATCGCGGTGATGTTCATGTTCTTCATGTGCCTTCTCTTTATCAAGTTACCGATATCTTCACTAAGGTGCTCCCTCGTATTCTGTTTGATGATTTTCGGGACAGGCTCAACGTTCGTCCTCCTCCCGTTGCGACTGCGGTAGTGTATTAGACTAGATATTAGACTAGAATAGATATTGTGTATATTTTTTGTATATTCGATAGTTATCTTGATAGATAGTTTCCTTAGTCACCAAAACTACCTCTTATATATATATATATATATATATATATATATATATATATATATATGTGACATTATAATGAATGAGAAGGCAAGAGCAATATTATAATCTTACAACAAACTTTTATTTTTAATTTGATTTTCTTATTTATCTACTTCAAAAGATTGTCATAAATGTTGATAAGTGTTACTGATAACAATCAATTTTTCAAAATTTACAATGTTAAAAAAAAGGTTAATTAAGTTTTATTGAAATAAACACGCATTTTGCTTTTAATGTTATATATACATATATTCAATCTTGAGCTTTGTTGCACGGATACAAACACAAAGACATGGATATGATATGATATGGACACGGGGACACGAGTTTTTAAAAATTACAGCATAGGATACGACATGGACACGTCTAAATTTTATAATATTTTATATTAATATACGTATAACAACATCAAAATAAAATATTTAAATTATATTTGTAAGTTCATCCATAAATGAATATCAAATATGAGTACATTGGTTGAATTCGAACTGTACAAAATAAACTGGTAAACTAAAATAGTGTACACTTTTAGAAGTTTTCATATTTAAATTCTAGATTTAGGATTACTGAAATTAAATAATATTAAAATTAAATAAAATCAAGCAATTAACTTAGTTTGACAATTGAAGTTTATGTACAAGAAATATAATTAAAGGAAAAAAAAAGGGGAATTTCAACTTTGATTCTCACGTGCAGTTGAGGAATATCTTGTAGTTGATGAAAAAATGATTGACGCGCTACATGAGAAGGTGGTAGAGTTTTAACTTTGTTTTTAATTTATTAAATAACAAATTAAGTTTTTAAAGTTCGATTTTTATAAGTGTTATATTTTAACACAAAAAAAACTTTAGATAATAAGTAAAATAAATTCAAGCGTGTCAAAAATGTGTCGAACACGCGCATCAAAAGTGTCTGACACGCGTGTTCAATTTTTTTTTTTTTTTATATTAGTTGCGGACACGCCACGTGGTGTGTCCAATAAGTGTCGGTGTCCCCCGTATGTCTGACACGGTATTTTTTAAAAAGTTTGGAGTATGCGTGCAACATAGATCTTGGGCAGGATAACATATGCATATATATATATATATATATATATATATATGTGTGTGTGTGTGTGTGTGTGTGTATTAAGTATTCCCTTTTTTTTTTTGAACAAGTATATATATTGAGTATTCAAAAATAACCAATCAAAGAAATCTTTAATGATATGTCTTTGTTATAAGCATTTTCTAGACATTCTTGTAGCTAGTCGATAAAACAAACTTCTAAGAAATGGGGGTAAAGTAGACTTCTTTCTATACACTAGTGGGAGATTTGTCCAAATTCCAAACTAGAAGGGGTATTTCTCAAGCAATAGAACTATAAGGAAGATGGATATATAAATAGAATATAGACCTAAACTTAGTATGGTGTAAGATCTAACCAAAAAGAAAAAGAGAAGAATAATGTCCATATGTGATAAATTAATTAAACTAAATAACACATACTTCAAGGTAATAAACGCGGGCGGTTGGATAACTTTATCAGCACTCACTCAGCTACTTATAGTACTGCAGCTAGCTACGTATATATATTTTAAACTTTGCAGTTTTACACACTCCAACGGATCCACCTTTCGATTCGTTCGAACCGTCCACCATAACCCTGATCCATTAACTACTTAATTAAGATAATAGCTTCTGATCCCATTAAGTCAACCCTCACTAGACCTAACATAATTACCCTTCTTCCACTACGCTATAATAAAATTCGAATTTCAGGGTTGGCTTAAATAGGGAACTGGTCATTAGTGCACTGACCTCAATAATTGCACCATGATGTATACAATTATGAAGTTATGATAAGAACTTTTGTTTTCATTACAAATCTGGTACTATTACGATATACATAGTATTCATGCAGTAGGATTGTTATATGATTGAGTGTTAATGTTAAAAGAGTCGCTCGTGAAAATAATATAGGTGCGAATATATATATATATATATATATATATATATATGTTGAGCTCGTATTTTTGCTTTCGTTCTAATAATATGTAGCACATCTCTTTCTAAATATTTTGCCATAGTTTAACTCGAAAATAAAATGCGCCCATTAAGAATAAAACTGTTCATTAGCTTATAATATGATGATACAATAAATATTATTTCACTTGAGATATTTGCCTAAATACATGGAATTTTTGTTGGCTATTTTGATACCGCATATCTGACTTGTTCAGATCTCTTTAAAGTTGCAATTCATTTTAACTTTTAAAACAATTCAAACACAACTTATCAACTAATTAATGGCTAAGGCACAATTGACTAGGATGAGAGTATGCTCAATTTGAATCACGGTTGATCAAGCTTAGTAGAATGAAAGTAAAATTTACACACTTCGTTTCTTGCTAGCATGTGAATTGTATGTAAATTTATAGAAGATTAGTTCACATATTCGTTGTTGATCAAGGATTCTACATGATTACGTTTTACATACCTTGCTATGTTAAAACGTGAATTCAACTAATGTCGAAATTGGCTTGTCGATTCAGACGACATAACGAGGGCAACGGTTGATTCGATTCGATTGTAATTCTGATCATAATATTTTTGCACAATACAGTTTATTAGCGATTATCTTTATTCAATTCTAGTTTGTTTACTACTCTCCACGTATCATGGTTAATTATGATACACTCACATTTCGACTAACATAAAAACATTCAAGAAAAATGTAAAAGAAAAAAAAAAAGAGCTACTAATACAAAATAGTAAATAAATAATCCCCCATATGCTTTTGCTACGCATGCATCTCACATAGACACCCACACCCAAACAGATAAAATTAAGTCAAACCAAAACATGTTATTAACTAATAATGATCCAATTAACTACATGTCCCCACCACCCTACCCCCTACCCCCCCAACCCCCTACTCACCCCTATATATAAAACATACAAACACCACATCAATTCACCACCTTCATCACATTACTTCCATTGCAACAAACAAAACAAACAAACAAACAAACTCCAGCAATGGAGCAACAGCAAGATGAATACAGTTACACCTCGCCCAACCGCTACTACTACCCAACAGACTCCTCCGACCTGGATCTCAGCTTCACCTCCACCACCACCGCCACCACCACCACCGCCTCCGCCCGGAGCAGCTTAGCCCGCAGCAGCCTCACCCTCAGCTTCAACGAGTCCCGCCTCTCCACCACCACCACCACCTCCACCTCAAACCCCGTCCCCAACCCCCACCACCGTCCTCACCGCCGCCACGACAACCCTAACTGGAGCGCCATCAAAGCCGCCTCCACTCTCTCCTCCGACGGGTCTCTCCACCTCCGCCACCTCAAACTACTCAAACTTGTTGGCGCCGGAGACCTCGGCCGCGTCTTCCTCTGCCGCCTCCGCGACTACGATCACGCCAACTTCGCCCTCAAAGTCGTCGATCGCGATTCTCTCACCTCCAAAAAACTCGCGCACGTGCGAACCGAGGCCGAGATCCTATCCACGCTCGATCATCCGTTTCTGCCGACTCTTTACGCGCATTTGGAGGTCTCGCATTACACGTGTCTGCTCATGGATTACTGCCCTAACGGCGATTTGCATTCCTTGCTGAGGAAGCAGGTAGGGAACCGGTTACCGGTTCAGGCGGTGCGATTCTTCGTCTCCGAGATTCTGTTGGCGCTCGAATATCTCCACTCGCAGGGAATCGTGTACCGCGATTTGAAACCGGAGAACATTTTGATCCGTGAGGACGGCCACATTATGCTCTCCGATTTCGATTTGTGCTTCAGTTCCGAAATTGACCCCAAGTTGGAGACCACCACTGAAATTAGGCCAAATAAATTGAGCAAAATCGGGTGCTTTACTGGCAACAATAATCAGCGTGAGATTCGTGTTACCGAGTTTGTGGCCGAGCCAACAAAGGCGTTTTCGCGGTCGTGTGTGGGTACTCACGAGTATTTAGCGCCGGAGTTGTTATCCGGTAACGGGCATGGTAACAGCGTTGATTGGTGGGCGTTTGGGGTCTTGATTTATGAACTATTGTACGGTGCGACGCCATTTAAGGGCGGGAGTAAGGAGTCTACATTGCGGAATATTGCGTCGACGAAGGACGTTAAGTTCCATGTGGCGGAGGGGGTTCGGGAGGAGGCGGGAATGGCGGAGGCGCGTGATTTGATTGAGAAGTTGTTGGTTAAGGATCCAAGGCGGAGGCTAGGGTGCGCGAGGGGTGCGACTGATATTAAGCGTCATCCGTTTTTTAACGGGATTAAGTGGCCGTTGATTAGGACGTATCGGGTGCCGGAAGTTCGGGGATTGGTTGTGAAGAGGAGTAAGAGTAAGGTGAATGTGGCTGGTAGTGGTGGCGCGGTGACGACTCCGAGGAGGAGGAGGTGTTTGTGGAGGAGGTTGAGGGAGGTGGTGAGGAGTAAGGTGGTGAAGTCGAGTGTGAATTCGAATTATAATTATTATTATTCGTATGTTGATTGTAAAGGTGGGAAAAAAGGATGTTGAGGTTGTTTTTGGATTTTTGTTTTGTTAGATCATAGATGTGTGTAAATGAAAACAAATATGGTACATCAATTTTGTTTGAGAGGGTGTTACTGTGTATTGAGAGAGTTTTAGAAAAGAATTTTCAGTGTGTAAAGAAAAGATTTGAAAGTTTGTGTATACTGGGTTTTGCTTTTGAAAATATCATTTTTCATCTATTAATTTTGAGTATATATACGTTAATTTTGTTATATAGTTGTTTCGTAAGCGTTTGCAAATCTAAAGTTAATGTAGGGAAGGTGTCAAATATCTATTGATGAACATCAAAGATGTTAATATCCGTCGATGAGGCTCAAATGTTAGTATTCATTAATGAACATCAGATATTGTGAACATCAAAAAATGCTGAAATATATCGAACCGCGTCTCCATTTTAATTTGCAATTAATTTGAGAATGTTATGATAACTTACACAAGCCATAGAAACACCTTGGCAAAAGTTTTAAGTATAGTAAATTTGCAAGAAATGTTTGATGTTGCGCAAGCCATAATTAATATATCGCGATTAAAATTTAATTCATGAAATATCAAATTAATAGGAGAAACTCCCAACATTTTGAGAGATCTTTTATTTGTAATTTTAGTTTTTTGTAAGTAAAAAGGAAATGGGAAAATTGCATTTTATAAGTAAATTTAATCCATTATGCTCTTATTTTCTTTTTAAGGTATGGAATTGTGCTTATGCCTTCTAATTAATAGTTTTTAATGTCGTACCTGAAACTTATGATATTACCCTTGTGGTGGTTGTGACTGTTTGTGGATACTGGAAATGTGCATGCATATGTTAGACATGTGGGAGAAACAAGGATCCTAATTTATTGGGTTGACTTTGAATTTAACAATATTAGTAAGTACTTAAGGATTAATTAAGTAGTAGATGCTTGTTGTTTGCCTAACAAAGCATCAGTATTTTGCAGAGAAGACTTTAATCACAGCTCACCTAGTACCGACCATTTCTAACATTAAAATCTTAAACGATTCCACAACTTGCCATTTGGTTTTGTGTTTTATTTCTCTCCCTGTCGTGCCAGTCATTAATTGTACGTATTCAGTATTAGAAGTTTAGAACCAATAGAATTTTCTTATGTGCTTCTGGCACAAAACACCTAGAAAGAAATGCTTAATACATCTTTGTAATCTTCAAATGGATGCATAATATATACTTCTTTATATAAAAATGTGCATCTCACTTTTTAAAAGTTTGAGATAATTAAATTTCTTGCTAAAAATTTCCCCTAAAAATTACTTGTTATTATTATTTTAACTTTAAATTACAAAAAAATGATGTATATTAAACTAAATTACTAAGTGAATAATAAATAAATATTCAAATAATAAAATTCGACAAGGTCCCAGATCCTCGACGTCTTCTGATCCACGATATCCTAGAATCCTCAACGTCCCCGAATCCTCGACATATCCATACCCTCGATATTCGAGTGTCCCGGATCATCAGCAAGAGTCTTGATTGAGTGAGAGGTAGACAAGTTTATTATCTATCAGCAACACATATGTTCTCGGTAAAGCCATTCTAGAATCTTGTGTAGGGTGATCGTTTAGCATAATTTTGTATAAATTCCTTTGATTTGTATTGAGTTTAACCCAAACGAATTTGTACCAAATCATTGGCGCCGTCTGTGGGAACACTTGTTCTCTTGATAGAAACGTAACAGTTCGCCACAATAATGAAGTTACTGCAAATTGGTACTAAGGAAAAGACCCACAAAAAGAAGAAGCCAGGCAATCACAAGTCAGCAATGGCTGGGATGGTTTGGAGCCGGATAAGAGGGAGATAGCCTTATTACCATTTTAGGGGGAATCCAAGATGGAGCCCTTGGGAAAGTTCATCTCTATGGTGTTGGACGCCCAAAAACCCTATAGGATTGTCCAAATCGATTCAACAATATCACTCAATATTAAGTAAATGCTAGTAGAATGCCTAAGAAGAAATGTCAACATCTTCGCTTGGACAAATACGCTACTCGGAATGGCTGACAATCGTCTCATTAGCGTGATTTAAATATCTGTTTACTTATGCTTTTGAATACTTATAATATCATATTTACTTGTTTTAGTATTATTTTATGTTTTCTTAGGTATTTAAGAAGTCAAGAAAAAACGAGGCTAAACGAGGCCAAAATGGATGTTTTGGACAACAATTGGTCAAAGACATTATTTCGGGATGCTCAAGCGCTATGGCACTACAAGACGAGGAAATACCGAAGATAGCGCGATTGAAGAGGAAATAAGAATGTGATGCGATCATCACAGAGTCGCGTGAGTGGCGCGCGATCAGAGCCACATCGTGCGAGGGTCTCACGGTAAGAGGAAAAGTGGGCCACAAGCTAGAAACCCTAAAATGTAGCCCAGAGCAGAGAAAAACTATAAATAGGATGTCACGTTCAGCAGTTAGGGTACAACTTTCACCGTAATTTTCACAGCCTTACAACCACTTTTGAGAGAAGAAACCCGGAGAGTTGTCACAAGATAAAAAAAAAACACCACCAAAGTCTTTTTCTAGATTAGTCAAGTTATTTTAGAGAACATAATTAGTGGAGAAGAAGATAGCAAAAAGGAGTATAAATAAGGTCAAGCAACAACGTTCCACCAGAGTCGAGAAGCTTTTCTTTACCTGTTTACTTTGTCTATGATATTTAATTTTTTGTTGATTGTTGAACTCATGACTATGAGGGGCTAACCTACTCATTGTTTAGAGTTGGAGGATAATTATGATATTATGGATATATTTATTTGCTTTACTTGATGTGTGCTTAATGACTTTGAATGTCTAGATTGAATAGTTATTTATGTTGTGTGACTAACCTTACACTCGCTGGGACAAAACGGAAGCCCTAGAATGCTAAGGGAGTTATATATATATATATATATATATATATATATATATATGTGTGTGTGTGTGTGTGTGTGTGTGTGTGTGCGATTTGTGACTTTGGATTTGCGAAAGCAACTATTGTGCAACCTTTAGATCACACTAGATTAATCTTGACTATATACGTTTTGTTAGCATGATTCAGATGAGTTAATTGGATTGCATATTTGATATCTCTTCTAAAACAGTTGACAACTCGATTGATTCCGTTAACACGATAGTTTATTAGTGACTCATAAAGATATGGTTGGGATAGCTTCTGACATATGTCACGGATCCATTAGACATGAAAACATCAAATAACTATCAAGTACCATAAGTAAATATAAGTGATTTTCATATGAACTACTAAGTTAAGTCATTGTGAAACACAACCTCGAAACAATTTTTCCAACCATTGTTTCACAACCTCAAAAGAATCAATCAGTCAATCAATTCTAAGTTATAGTTTAGTTTAGTTTAGATTAGGTAATCTCTCATCTTCCTGATTTTCTTAGTTTAATTGTTTTTATTAGATTTAGTAGTATAATTGTGTTCTCGCATTTAAAAACCAAAAAACGCTCAAAAAGATATTTGATCATCCTTGCATTCTTAGATTAATTCCATTGCATTCTAGATTAAGCATTCTTAGCATAAAAAGCATGCATAACATCTTTAGTTTAGAAATTACTACAACAAATTTGCTCATCCCCAGCGCCTTGATTTTCCCAACACCTCTTGTAAGTGCTGGTAAAAACGTTTGGCACACAATACACCAGCGCCATGTTATTAAAATAACCCAAAAAAACAGCGCTGGTGTATGGATCTCCAGCGCAAACAACACCAGCGCTAGGCAGTGCTGGTAAAAGTTTTTACCAGCGCAAAAAGGCGCTAGCAAAGACCTAATAATGCGTTGGTGAAAACTGTATTTTCTGTAGTGAATCATTCATAAGCATTCATTACATTATGCAAACACAAGAGAAAATATAGTGACAGTAATTAGTATTTTTGTATTTAAGTGATTCATACATACAACCACTTGGGATATGATACTTGGTTCATAAGTATACTTACTATTTTATTATTATTTGATTCATGCACTTGCGACATAGTGGGATTTACTGATTTAGGTGTAACAATTATGTGTTGAACTATATTCTATTATATTTACACCTTAATACGCCCCTATCAAGTTTTTGGCGCCGTTCCCAGTAATGGTATTCTTATTGTTGTGTGTAAATTATCAAGTTGATTTGCGTAATCACTAAAATATTTTCTCTTATTTCTGTAGGAAATGGCATCTCACCGAGTTAAAACAGCATCTGACTTACCTATTTGGGTAAGAGGGATAACTTTAGGGGGTCGAGGAAACTACACAAAAGCAAAAGCTCTGAATTATCCGATCCTAGAAAAACACAAAAAATCACTAATGGAGGGGTGGAAGCACGATCACCCAAGAAAATAGCCAAACACTCATCCATGTTTGGTTACACTTCAGTGAAAGAAGAATGGAAGTGCATGGTGAGGCAAGCAATTTCATGGAGAACCCCATGAAGATCCTCTCCATCACATTGTGGAATTCAAGGAGATATACCATTATTTTAGAATCTCTGATGAACAAAAAATTTGTGAAGTCTTTCCGTACTCGTTAAAGGGAAAAACAATTAAGTGGTATATTAACTCCATCAGGGCCAGCACATCACAGAGTGAAGTTGTGAAGAAGTTCACACATGAAATTCTGAAGGATCCAGTGGTAAAAACACCAAAGGAATGACTCTTTACTTTTAGTTAAAAACAAGGGGCAACGATCAATGAAGCAGGTGCTGATACGAAAAAGATACGTAAGGGGATATTACCACAGAATGGGAGAAATACAAACATCGAGCCATGTCACCCTATTGGCTTACGGATGAACAATATGCGGAGAATTTCTATCAGGGTCTAAGAACAGTGAATCAATGCATATCGAATAAAATTAGTCAAAACTCACTAGATCAAAGTATCTTTATTGACATCTCTGGTTATGAGGCTATGCATTTGCTGCGAGAAATACAAGAGAGGTCTCGTAATAATAATTTCCTTTTCAAGAAAATGAATTGGAAAAGAAAAGAAGAAGAGAGAGTGAAAAAAGGAGCAAACGAGAAAAAAGACCACGATGCTGCTGTCAACCCACTCCCCGCGTGTATTTGCTCTTCAGTAAGGGTCATGACACCCCAATTGTGGATACCGAAGAACTTCTAACGACGGATCCATCACCATTGTTTCACCCTCCGCCCCAGTTACACTCAAAATGCGACCCATCACACAAGACATGATTACAGGGCTCAGACCCGCCACATCACCAAAAGGGACGACCTTCTAGAAATGACATTATCAAGATTGCCACCTTCTCCAACATCGTTGACCTCACCGTCGGAGTCGAACACCTTAGCCAGTGTATCTTGGACATTGCCATCATTCTGAAGATTTGATGCAATCTCAAGAGATAGGTCATGACTTCTCGCCTCCCAACTAGGGAATGGCGTAAAGCCTATCATATATAAGTTTTAATCCCTAAGAAGGGGATAGAAAGGATCATTGTACCCAGGTGGCTCATAGATATCATTCTCACACTCTACTGACTCCTGCATATCAGGCCCTAGCTGAGGATTCACCATAATCCGGTGATATCCTTCGCTTAATGAACCAAGTGTACCAATCTGACCAACAACAAGCTCTATGCCGAATGCAATATCGCGCTCACCACGTGTATATCCTATATTTTCAAAGGTCGATGACCTTAAAAATTCTTTAACCACTTCGATCTTGTAAAAGTTGAACTCGAGATATCCAAACTTTTTCCTCTAACCCTATATTCTTGATTTCGAGGTCCTCCACAGACCCCTTGTACGAATCTCGTTCCCTTTTCACTACCTCGTTTTCTCGGTAAACCCGACCAAGTTGTTTTTCAACGCCTCCATATCCCTCTGCATTTCTCCGCCTCGTTGTGAGCCATGCCCATCTCTTCAAGTGCCTTAACCCTACTTGCCTCGACTGGCCTGGCTTGGCCCTTTGTTCGCCTTGTCACGAGATGCATGCACCGCTAACACATTCCCAAACATTTTATCAACAATTATGTCATGTTTAAACTACATCGAATAACAAGATGTGATCCCGGCAAATAGTGTGAAATATATTCCCAAACTGCAAAACGACAGGATAAGGCAGAACATAACTAACATAGTATATGATGTGCAAGAATGATGTTACTATGTCTCACCAAATAGTATAACTTGCGAAACATACGAAGCACACCACTAACACCAATGTCCCAGGCAGCGCGTTGGAATCCACATCTAGATATATATTGTCCAAACAAGCAACGCCATCCTCCTCTCTTAGAGTGTAGCCATGCATCTTAGTCGTCTAACTCTTCGAGTTCTCGTTGTTCAAGAAGCTATAGTTAGGCCTCTTCCACTTCTTACCTCTCTCCCTATTATTTTTTCCGGTACGTCCCTTTTGAGTAGAGGGCGCGGAACCATATGCAGAACCCATATCACTCGCCTCTGCCCCTTCAACACTACCATTGGCACCGAGGGAAAACCCTGCTTCAACATTCAGATAATCCGCATGACATTTATAATCTTCCGGAGTAGCAGATTCTCAGGTGGTAGTATAATTTCCTATAGGACTGGCAAAAGATTCCTTTGGTTGCCTAATACTCGCATCTTGTACCCGAACCGCGAAACTTGAACTGACACCTCCATCCCCTTCTAACTGTGACATTTGTGCGCTTCGTCGCACAACATTTAGATACAAATGGTTTGGTGGCACATTTGACGACAAAGGCAACTTGTACACGGGTTTTAGGGATGGATTTTCTGCACGATAGATCCTCCACTCCACTTTGACGCGTGCATTATGACGATCAATGTCGTTAACGATAATATCTTACCTGATTTGCGCATGATTTTTGACAAAGATGCTACCACCAATCTCTGATGGGCGAGTAACTAAGTTATGCGGCTCGAATCTCGATTCACGTTCATATTAGTGCAATTGAGGAACCCACATCCGGGTAGACACCCAAGTTGCCAACATATTTCCACTCTCAATAACCTCTTCATGAATGGTTGGAGTTGATTTCCCTTCGGCAGTTGTAGTTTTTTCCACATGAACTCTATCAGGATTATTCACATAGGGTGTAGGTGATACCGCATGCTTACGCCGAGGAGTTTTCTTTTTCTGAATCGTTTCCTAAAAAATAGCATGTCAATAAAATCGACAAACAAAACATGTCGGGTATTATGTCGAGCAAAAATGATCGATATACTTAAAAAAGCTCGATGTGCCAAGAAAACCAAAGTGTCCCAAATCCTTGACGCATTAAAAAAATGCTCGACGTATGCCTCACAAAAGGACAAAATTGTCCTCCCACCGATTATAATAATACAAGTGAGGGACCATACATATATATACGATTTGTTGGGCCTTATTGGCCCCAACAAAGCAGTGAATGCCAACATGTCAAGGAAACATGTCGAATATAAAACCTCGACATGTTTTTTTTTTTTTTATCAGCAAAGTAATTTTATTGAATATGACTGTACAAGAAACTATCTTGAACAACCAACTAAAAGCCGTTCAAGATTACAAACAAGCTAAAGGCCAATTCGCCCAATCAAAGTATGAGTACAAGAAACTATTTTTTCTAGATTTAAACCAAATCCATGACTTGCACTTGATGGAATCGAGGATATTGCTCTTGCTTTGAGTTTCACCTTTGAACAAATACTTGTTTCGCGCCATCCAAATGCTCCAAACAGTAAAGCACCATATACTTTTCCAGATCGTTCTATATTTAGAGGAAGCAAGGAGACCCGATAACTGAATAAAATGAGATTTGGTATTTTTCAAAAAAGCCGAGCTTATTCCAAACCATTGAAGCACTCCCATCCAAATGTCATAAACAAAGGGGCATTTGCAAAACAAATGAAATGAGTCTTCATCGGTTCTATTGCAAAACACACATGTCATAGTGCCGAGGCAATTTGAACGTCTACGAGCCAAATTAACAAGACATGGTATCCGGTCTAAGATCACCCTCCAAACAAAACATCTAACCTTCAATGGAGTTTCCGCCTTCCAAATCCCAGCAAGTAATGAGTTTTTGGCATCATTTGGGTTGAGAGAAAAGCAGTTGTACGCGGATTTTACTGTGAAAGCGCCATCTCCCTCCCATTTCCAAACCCATCGATCTTCAGAATTCTCACACGGATATTTATTTTCAATAAAGTTACCCAGATTCGCGAAAAGCTCCTGCTCCCAATTAAAAAATGATCGTCTCCAAGCCCATTTCCAACAACCTTCATTGCTATCCCCTTTATCAAAAACAGAAGAATCCTTATCAAGAGCCACAGAAAATAATCGAGGAAATCTAGAAAAAGAGCTTCCTCTCCATTCCATTTTTCTGTCCAAAATTTAGTGGTTCTACCATTACCGATCTTTTTTGATATACCATTTGAAAACCAGTCAAGATCATCAGAGACAATGTTGATAGACAAAACATCAGCCCACCGTTTAGAGCAACTCCCAACAGACCCTCTATGAAAGCAAAAGTCATTATAGTTTACAATATTACCGTATTTAGAGATAATAATCCTCTTCCAAAGTCCATCAGTTTCATTCAACAACCTCCACTTCCATTTCAGGAGGAGAGAATGATTGAATGTTTCCAGATTTTTGACTCCTAAACCACCATATTCTTTTGGCTTACATACTTCCTCCCATTTGATCCATGCAATTTTCTTTGACTCGCTCGTCCCACCCCACAAAAATGATCTTTGCATGGATATGAGTTTATTAAGAACCTTTTTTGGAGCCTTGTAAAAGGAGAAAAAGTAAACAGGTAACCCTGTAAACACCGATTTCAAAAGCGTCGCTCGACCTCCGAAAGAGATATTTTTGTTGTTCAAAGCACTAAGTTTCGAACCAAAAAGATCAAGAACTGGATCCCAAGAGGAAATGCGTCTCGGATTAGCACCAACTGGAATCCCGAGATATTTAAATGGGACAAATTCCAATTTACAGTTAAGAAAACTCGCAAATCGTTGCATCATTGAGCCATCCAAATTCAAGCAGATCAGTCTACTTTTATGAAAATTAATCTTTAGATCAGAAACCAATTCAAAGATACGGAGGATGGACTTCAAAGCTCGAAGGCTCTGATGGGAATTATCGCAGAAGAGCATGGTATCATCCGCATATTGAACATGCGTGATCTCAAGATTATCCTTATCCACATTAACACCTTTTAAAATCTGCACCTCTTTAGCTCTCCTAATAAGACCAGAAAGTCCCTCGGCCGCAATAAAAAATAAGAGAGGAGACAATGGATCGCCTTGTCTGAGTCCTCGCGAAGTACGAAATTCATCGGTGGGACAACCATTAACAAGAACGGATATAGACGCAGAATCGAGACACCCAAGAATCCAATCTCTCCATTTTTTACAAAAACCCATCAGCTCCATCATATGAATAAGGTAAGCCCAACTCACGGAATCAAAAGCTTTCTCAAAGTCTACTTTGAAAGCAATAACCTTCTTTTTCATCCTAATCCCTTCATCGATCACCTCATTAATGACCAAAATCGAATCAGCAATGTTCCTGCCTTTTAAAAAACCCGACTGCTCATGAGAGATTATTGATTGCATGACCTTGCTTAACCTATTAGCAAGGATTTTTGAAATAATTTTATACATAGAACTAATCAGAGAAATAGGACGGTAATCATTAATCTGTTGCGGATTAGACTTCTTTGGGATCAAGGTGATGAATGAAGTGTTGACCCCTCTAGGCAATTTTCCGTTCACATGGAATTCTGAAATAAACTTGCACACATCATTTTTCAATAAGTCCCAAAATTTCTTGAAGAAATTCATGTTGAACCCATCCGGGCCCGGGCTTTTGGTCCCATCACACGCCCAAACAGCCTCCTTAATCTCGTCTTCTGAAAAGGGCATAGTGAGGAAGTTATTTTCATCATTCGAAATCTGCCCAAAACCAAAATTTTGCATTCTCAACAAAGGCCTAGAAGAATTGTTAAACTGCACTTCAAAGTGATTCTTTATGACCTCCCTTAACTCACTTGGATCATCAATCCATCTATTATTTGAACTCAACCCTTGTATCCCATTCGACAACCTTCTTTTGGAAATACATCGATGAAAGAACTTAGAGTTTACATCTCCATCTCTTAACCATTTTAAACGAGATTTTTGATGTAGAAGGCTTTCTCGTGAGTTCATAGCTTGCCAAAGATCGTCGATCGCCTCATATCTCTCATGAACCTCTGCGGGTAGGAGAAAATCTTGTTCCCCTTTGAGATCAAGGTCTAAAATAGACTCTTTCGCTTTGATGATTCTCGACTCAATATTCCCAAAAACGTTCGTATTCCAAGATTTCAATTCATACTTGAGGCTCTTTAATTTTTCTTTAAGAACATACGCCCCCCAACCTTGAAAGTGAAGGTTTTCCCATTTTTCATGCACGAAAGGAATAAAATCTTTATGGCTCGCCCAACAGTCCAAGACTTTAAAAGGAGTGGCTCCCCAATCGACCACATTAGTCATAATGATGATAGGACAATGGTCAGAAACGATGCGATTTAGACTCTTTTGTACCAGATTAGGCCAATTCACCATCCAATCTTCCGTTAATAAAAACCTGTCCAACCTGCTCATAACCGTACCATCACTCTTGTACCAAGTGTATTTTCTGCCTAAAAGAGGAAGATCTTCAGCATCCATCACATTAACAAACTCATCAAATTCAAGAATTTCTCTATTCCTCGTGTTCGCCGTAATCGAACTTTTTCTTTCAAGAGGAGACCTAATCGAATTAAAGTCACCCAACAAACACCAACTATCAATTTGAGACTGAGTTTTTAAAGTGATAAGCTCATTCCACAGATTCTTCTTTTCAGCATCCATGCACAGAGAATAAACATTTACAATACAACACGGGATATTATTAGTACCCCACAGCCCTTTGAGGAGAATAAAGCTATCCCCACATATCGAATCGGTTTTTATAAAAGAGCCTTTCCTCCAGATAGTAATGAGACCTCCCGCTGTTCCCCTCGCATTTTTAACAACCCAATCGCAATTTTGGTCTCCCCACAGAGAGAACACCACATTGTTATCTATTAAATCCTTCTTAGTCTCTTGAAGACAAATCATATCTGCTTTATACTTCTTCACTAGAGATCTGACTTCCTGCTTTTTGAGCCTGCCCCCAATACCTCTAACATTAAAAGAGATAATGATCATTGAGAACTTGATTTACCCTCACCATCAACTTTATTCAGATTTTGCTTAAGAACAATCAATCTGTCTCTATTTTCCAGTTCTTCAACCTTTTCAATCAAAATAGGTTCACTACACATATTCTCCAATCCCAAGGACTTCACCACATTTGCCACCTCGTTTGCTTCTTTATTTAAAGATTTTTTCAGCAAAAATTGATTTTGACTTTGTATATGGTTATCAGATAATGAGTTGCTCAAATAATTACCTGCACAGTGACCGCTTTTCTTTCCCTGAGATGAAGATACCCGAGCTTTGGCCGGCCGCACACTGTGGTAGAAAGATTACCAATATCGAACACAAATATTCGATATGTTATGCATGTCGAGTATAGAAACTCAAGATTTTACTTGTTCATTACATACATCAAGCATAAATGCTCGACATAATATCTATGTCAAGCATAAAACCTCGATATGCTAGTTTACTACTAGACATGTCAAGGATAGAAAAACTCAACTCAATCACTCCGTAGTACCCGGTAAATAGTTAAGGTCCTCGCTCATCCATCAATTGTACCTTAATTGACGGGAGTGAATGATTGACCTATGATCGAAAATTTAGGTACCGATTTATGCCTCGCGTCGACCCATTAACTAGAGGGATCGGGAGTATCCTAAGCAATAATTTAGAAATCAATATCTACGTTAATGGCTTTCAAATTGGGGACTACATGATATGAGCTAGATTACAGCCCAACATACGGGCCCAAGACACTTGGACTAGCCTAGAGGGCTGGAAATCGGCATGGAACATGTCAAGCATAAAAGAACATGCCAAGCACTTATGCTCGACATGGCCACGGACATGTTGAGTGCACAAGCTCGACATGCCTGACACGCCCCGGGAATTGCGTAGAGGGCCCTCACCCCATTACGTCTATAAATATCGATGTTTTGAAGCCCAATAGAGGGAATTAATTACACATCTCGCCTTACGGAAACACATCGAGCATTTATCCTTGACATAGAAACATCGACGTCCTTGGATTCTCGACATCCCATGATCCTCGACGTCCTCTAATCCTCGATAACCTAGGATCATAGACATCCCAAAGTCCTCAACATATACATACCCTCGACATTCCAGTGTCCCAGATCATCAGTAGGAGGCTTTACCGAGTGAGAGGTGGACAAGTTTATTGTTTATCAGCAACACGAGTTCCGGATAAAGTTATTCTAGAATCTTATATAGGGTGATAGTTTAGCATAGTTCGTGTATAAGTTTACTGATTTGTATTGAGTTTACCCTAAATAAATTTGGACCAAATCACCCACCTAAACTAAGCAATTAAGTCAGGTTGACCTGGCATGCTCCAAGCCCATCATTGTCTCGGGCTTGAACTGTTTCTATCAGGGTCGCCTACGATATGGTATAATCTATGAAATAAGAGACCAACCCAAGTTCAACCCCTTAAACATTATTAGGTATAGTGTTTGTACAAGGAGGCGATGTAACTGGTTCCATATTAGTGTTCATACGGATAGAATAGGGTATGAAGAAGTTACAGTGATATAATTTTCGACAAACACGAAAAGTTCTAGTCTTTCGTTGTATGAGGTCATCATATAACATCTATGTAATGGCTGACCAGTGTTTAGGATTTTTATTGCAAAGAACTTGTTACAAGAATTATTCTATTCTTGTAACGACAATATAAATTACAAAGAACCACACGTCCACGTGATAAAATCGTTGTGAAAATAAAGTATGAAAATAAAACAATAGACAACTTGTGGAACTTTTTTCCTGAACCGTGGGCTAGGCCCATATCCAGTTATTTATGGGCTGAGCTCATCGAGCCAATTACCATTTTTTTTTAATGCCAATAGGCTCTTAAAGTGCCTAAACCTGAAGAACACACAGTAAAGCTAGCAAAGTAGCTCGCAATTCATTACTTCTATTGTAGGACACAGTTTGGGCTACTGCTAAGATTGCAAAAATTTTAAGTAGCAACTATTTATTTTGTTAAGTATTTTATATCATTTTCGAAAAAGAAAAAAAAATCGATTACTAACCTCAATTAGCCGGAGGTAATCTCACTATTTTAATAAATTAATGTTAAGTTTAATTTTAACAATGATATAACTGAGCTTTGTCAAATAATTGTGTATTGATAGAATTTAATTAAGCTGGTTCATCAGTGCAAATGGATCAGCTTTCAGGTTTAACTTATTTGATTTGTATAAAGCAGTAGTTAGGTGGCATAAAAAAGCTTGCTTCACACCATGGAGACCCATCCCATCTCCTTTCTCATCTATATCGCTATATGGTATTCCACCAGACTTGTTTTCATGTATGGAACAAAGCCATGTCAAGAACAAGCCCATAGATATTAAAAAAAAAAAAAAAAACTGAGGCAAAACAAAAAGAACATGTAAAGTAATTCAAGGTTTTCAATATTACATTCTTATTATCTGTTAATATCGAATCATGATTTTTTTTATTAAAGTTAACGTTCAATTATATTCCAAAACCAGTAGAGAAGTTCATACAAAGATATGAATAAGCAAAGCATTCAGCTCAATTTAAAAACAAAAACTTAACCAACATAACGTCGCCCGGATCTAGGTTTGTCGCATCCCTCGCCAAGTCATGAGCCTCCTCGTCGGACTCCCGTGGGATCCAAAAGAAACTCCATCGATGCATACCAATCCGTTTCTAAACTCGCACCATGTCGCAAATAAGGTTTGCGCTAGGATGCGCGGATACTCAAAAAAAGTGCTCTGTCAGCTCCGGATACGTATCGGACACGGATATGTGTGTGATACGTATTCGATATGCCAGCTGGAGTATCCTGGATTAAAATTAATTAAAAAATCTAGATACGAGTATCGGATACTCTCTTGAAGAGTATCCGATAAGTATCGGGGCCAATTTATAATTTTCTCAAATATATAATTGTCTAACATAATAAACTTACACTTACAATACTAAATTATAATTTCCATCGAAATATACTTGGGAAGCCGTGTTACCTTCATCATTTCGACCAAAACAAAAAAAAAGAAAAAGAAAAAAAGAATGCGGGGTGCGAAATTTGCGAATGGGTGGTCTAAATGTCTAATTTATCTTTAAACTCTTTAACTTTTGTTGTTGACCATGTTTAATGTATTTAACATTTAACCGTTAGTATTTTGAGTTTTTGAGCTTATATTAATTGCCTATGGCTATTAGAAATCTTTTATATATGTTTATATTTTTTTTAGTGTGTTTAAATTAATTTTCCAAGTGATTACAAATGATATAATATATCATTTGACTTTTTTTAGTTATATATTTATATAATTATTATTTATTAATATTAAATATTCGAAGTATCCTACACATATCGTATCTTGTAAATTTTAAAAAATCGTATCCACGTATCTGTATCCTATGGATATAGATTCTCGTATCCGTATCCGTGCAACCTTGGGTTTGCGTGATCGCCATGCACATTATCCGGAAAACACATATCGTACATAACACCAAGGCAGTCGATCTCGAAGATTACTCGTTCCCACAGGCGCTCGTCGACAAGCCGAACAGCGGTCCATGTCACGTGAGCTTCACCGCTGCGAGCCTACATGCACCCCGCTACGCATCGCTGTTCACTTAACACCAGATTCTCCCCGTGATTGTGGACAATAACCCTGCATCCGGTCGTTCCTCGCACGTGGTTGATTGCAGCATCAACCCACTTCAAAACCACGGCGCCGGAGGAGCAGCCCGAAGAGGATGAAGCAGCTCTTGATTTCCAGTTTGCCATGTCGGCGCCTCCATCCAGGAGGAGCAGCCCGAAGAGGATGAAGCAGCTCTTGATTTCCAGTTTGCCATGTCGGCGCCTCCATCCAGAAATCCCAACAAGCATGCACAAAAGTTGCTACCGCCAATGGTTGCGTATCCGCTTTCCAACCACGATTGGGTTCCTATTACCCCATAACGCCCAACATCTGTTGGTTATTTTAATATAATACATATATCATATGGTTAAAAATCTTTTTTTAACTCGTATTATTAACATATTATTTAATCTCTTTAAGCCGTTTCTTATAAGGTTGGTCAAACATATATAATTACCTCTTAATGACTATGATAATCACTTGAAGGTACAAGTTTTCCAAGGAGACCAACGGCTGGTGAAATTGGCATTAACACCTCCATTCTTTATACCAATTTATTAGGTGATATATCCGTTTCTTTTACTTCCATGACCAATATATATGTTCTTGATATGGTGGTGGTCTGGGTGGAAAATATGAGAAAAGAATATGAGGTGTACATAATATATATATATATATATATATATATATATATATATATAAATAGATAGATAGATACATATGAGCATGTTATGTGAAAAAGAATATATTACTTTGTTAACATATTGATATGAGCAAAAAGAGCAAAGTGATGTGCGAGCTTCTATCTTATTTTCTAATATGCAGTTAGAAATAAGATTATGACGTTATTTGATGGGCTGTTGCATCCTAGGGACGACGCGTTACTGCATGTTGAGTATTATCAACTAGGGGCGCGAATCGTTTTAAAGAAAGCTGACATAGTACGCGTCTCAGCCTAGCATTCATACTTCACACACGACGTGAACCGTTGGAGTTACGGTAACATCGTCACTTTATATTTTGTTACTAATATTCTTGATCATCGTTCGACGTAATGTTACATTCTTTATCTATTTCTTTATTTAATTATTGCGATTTATTAAATAGACGATCAACAATTTTAAGACGATTCTGCCTCTTTCGGTAAATTAAATGCATAACTAATTGATGAAGAATATTTATCATTTGTGATGATGTTATAATCTGAGAATATTTAATAATATTTTTGTAATTCATGAGCGCTGAATTTTCAAGTGATATTTTCTTGATCGAGAACTTGGAGTTGAAACATTGAGGTACTTGTGAAAGAAGAGGACACAAACTATCTTACGGTGTTTTACTACATGGGTGAATTATTGATTAAGACAAATGTTACCTTATACGTTGTTTTGATATTATTAATATCCTAGCATGTCAGCGTTTACTAACATTTTTTGGATTTCAGGAGAGATGAACTCCAAGTAATATATTATTGATAAAAACGTGGAGGTGAAATTGTGAGCCTCATTCCTTATTCAATTTTTAAAAATTTCAGATTCTTGAAATTCTAGATAATGGCAATATGTGAAACGGCAATTAAATTTTTATGATATGCCTATATTGACAGTGTGTTATACGTTGGATTGTTCTGTCAAGAATCTCTATTTTGTATTTCTTATGAAATATGTATCCTGAGCTCTTAATTGACAATAAACACTCATATGGTGTTTAGACCTAAGTGCCAAGGTTTATGTTTTGCTCGTTTAAATGTTACCTACTTTGTGGAGTTTATTTTGGATTGCAGGACTAGGGATGAATTCTGTAAGGAAAATTATAAGTATGAGGCTTGCAAAAATTCATACCCAAAATTGGGTAAATAATTAATAAGCAGAGTGAAAATTCAATTCCGAATTATATTATATATTCGGAACATGAGCCATGGACGCCAAATCATTTCACATTCAGAAAGTAACATGGGCAAGTTTAATCATTTGAGGTATCACTTCTACATATGAATTTAATTAGGCAGCAACACTATAAGGTATGTCCTTATAATTTTTTAATGCTAGACTACATTAGATGACCATTTGCATAATGATTGTGGTGCTGCATTTGGTTGCACTCGATCTTACATGAAATTAGTTTGATCATTTGATCATGTGATATCTGATAATGATGGTGTGCTCATTTTATGGACTAAAAGAAAAGTTAGTGTTCATTCATTTGTGACATATATACACATTTACATCATGATAAATTAATTTAATCATGGCTGGTTTCTTTTGATTAATTGAGAAAATTATCAAAGACCATTATCTTGATTAGTGCCTGATTAGTGGGGGTAGCGGCACATTAAAAAATTTTGTGAACGTATGATCATGTGAACCGAATTTTCTTATAGTTACATAACTTTATCTGAATAAGTGAAGAGATTATGATGAATAGGGAGGGTTAGTGCTTATTCGATCAATATTTTTTGATTAATATTTCATGCGCAAACATAACTATCACTATTTTGGTTATTGTGTTATGAACTAACCCATTGTGCAGCTATGAAGAAACATCATAAACTTTCGAACGTAATATTAAAATCTCGACAGATGAGATTGTGTCGTGCATGATATCGATTATACTATATTGCATTTCATGCAATAAAATATTTTGTGAGATTAATTAGTTGGTTCCTAGTAGGTTCTAGACTACTGGCCAAAAAAATAAGTGGATATGAGAATTAAGAATATATTCACGGTTTATTAGTTGGTGAAATGCTAATATAAGTTGTCTTTTGAACAACAATTTATGAGTGAGAAATATTAAAAATGCCTCAAAGGTATTTGAGCATAAGAGGCTCATTGTCACTTGTGTGATGACAAAATTTTGCGAAAATATATAATTGCTTGAGATGCATTATTTTCACAATGTGAATTGTTTAAAAATTATTTTCAAATAGCTCAAAAAAAATTCATGAGCTTAAGTGGCGAAAATCCTAGACTTTCTTATTTATGATATAAATTATTAAATTCCAAGCTTGCAGTGAAAGTCTAGAATCATATCGAGGGGGAGGAGACTTGAGCCCTATTATGTTATAAACTTCCTATGAGGATACCCTACGTAGGGGCTAGAGATCCTACGAACTAGGTTAAAGGGACAAACGAATCATAGAGTGGTTTGGAGAAAATATATGCACTAAATTATGATCTATCGATCAAATGTCTCTCCCTATGGTGTAAGTACATATTCTTATGACGTTATGGAGGTAGAGATTATTAAAAATCTCTTAATGAGTTTTATAGCCCTTATGGGTGGGATGTAATAGTCATGGGAGCATCCTTGATAGACTCGCCTATACAAGTGAGAAAGTACGGCCGCTTTATATGAGAATTGTTGGGCTAATTCTCTAAGACACTTGCAAAAATCGTGATTAGCACAAGGTCGTTAATGTGCGAGTTGGTGAAGCTGTTATAGAACACTTTGAGTATTATGTGTATTGCATGATTCTACGTGCCCTCGAGGATCATTGTTTAAAGGCTTAGTCCACTTTGATTCTAGTATGTGAATTGTGTGATACTAAGTGAAGGTTTAATGGCATTGCCACTTCATGATGCATAATATTCTTGCTCTTGTTCATATATATGATATTATTATTTTATTAAAATAAGTGGGAAATTATTGGTTATTTTCATAAAATACATATATCATATGGTAAAATATCTTTTTTTAACTCCGATTATTAACATATTATTTGATCTCTTTAAGCCGTTTCTTATAAGGCTGGTCAAACATATATAATTATTACCTCTTAATGACTATGATAATCACTTGAAGTTACAAGTTTTCCAAGGAGACCAACGGCTGGTGAAATTGGCATTAACACCTCCATTCTTTATACCAATTTATTAGGTGATATATCCGTTTCTTTTACTTCCATGACCAATATATATGTTCTTGATATGGTGGTGGTCCGGGTGGAAAATATGAGAAAAGAATATGAGGTGTACATAATATATATATAGATATAGATACATATGAGCATATTATATGAAAAAGAATATATTACTTTGTTAATATATTGATATGAACAAAAAGAGCAAAGTGTTGTGCGAGCTTCTATCTTATTTTCTAATATGCAGTTAGAAATAAGATTACAGCGTTATTTGCTGAGCTGTTGCATTCTGGAGATGACGCGTTATGTGTGACCCTACTGCATGTTGAGAATTACCAACTAGGGGCGCAAATCGTCTTAAAGATAACTGACATAGTACGCGCCTGAGCCTAGCGTTCATACTTCACACTTGACGTGAACCGTTAGAGTTACGGTAACATCGTCACTTTATATTTTTGTTGGTAAATTCTTATTATTATTTCTTCGAGAGAATGTTCATCCGAGTGGGATGCTTAAACGAGGTACCATAACTTTACTTACATGTTTTTCTATTTCATTATATTGTCAATTATGGAATAGAGGAACAACATGTAATTACAATAAAAGCCATCTTGTTTGACCCGTACGGCGTACGCCTCATAAACCGTCTCAACCACGACAAGCAATCTTCATTTCCTCGCCATAAACGCGAGTTAGTCACGAATAACAGCGCTCAAACTTGTCGAGCCACCTGGTACGTCGTCACTCAATGCCAGATATCCTCCACACCTTCATGGAAAATTGGACACTCTCCGTCAAAGTTCCAGGGCTTGCTCTACTAGGAATCTGAAAACAGACCAAAACTATTTATTCAAATCCTATAAGATGGTGGGTCAAAGTCAATGTTGCTTGTCCGTAAAGGACAAAACCTTCATTTGTCACATGGTAGTTGATGTTCTGTTCTGGCAAGCAATGTGGTTTAATTTGTTGTAACTACAAGGAAGGGTGTGTCCAAGTCACATACACAAATAAATAGTAGACTTCTCTATAGTTTTAGTTTTTACAAAAACAACCCCTGAAGTCCGAAAAAGATTAGAATAAGTCCCTCTATTTTTCAGATAATCAAAGCTTCTCCGTATCCCCATTCAAAATACAGAAGGGGATTCCTTTCTTGTTTTCACAAGAGAGTAGTTTTCTTTTTCAATTTATAATAGTTACTTTCTGTCTAACAACATTTAGAACAGTGCATCTAATTAATCTTCAGCTAATTGGAAGAAAAGGAAACTAAAAGATAAACGACATCATCCATTAATCCCCTTCAGCAAACGCAACAACCATGAGTTGAACACTCAAAATCAGTTCCATTTAAAACCAATCTTACACGTTCATATCACGCAAAATGACTGATGAGCATCAAAAAGAGACTTAATACTAACTATAGAATATTACACACCACTCCAACTTCAAAATATATCCAATAATTCTATGCGTAATATGTTCACATATGTAATCCTACTAATTAAACCAAGCTCTAACTCTAACTAGTGAGTCAATCAATTAATGCCAAGTCTGCAGCATATCAAAATTCAAACATGATTTGGTCAGTGCTTACCACTTTCTTCCTGAAGAACAGCAGCAATAGCAAAGGATCACCGATGCAGCACGGTTCTCCATTGCCCGAATGCTCGGTGTGCTTGTCGAGTCTGGAAGGGAAACCAAGCACGCGAGCGCTGCCGTGTCTGCATGAGTTTCACAGAGTTTGCATCGACAGGTGGTTGGCAGTGCGTCGTTTCAAGACATGCCCCATCTGCAGGTTTTTAATGGATGAAAAAGATAGTACTGTTGCGGATGATGATCAGGAGCGGGCTTTCACAAGACAAGAATGCTTCACCGAAGAGATGGTCATTTGGTTTTCTTCTTTTCATGTTGCGGGGTTCTGAACATCGATAGAACGATGACTTCTGCAAGACGGCAAACCAAATCATAAACATATTAAGTAAGCATCAATGTAACTATTTAGCTATGAAATAGAATATCCAAGTCTCTTGTAAAGAAAACATCTTATTTTTGACACTCCACCCCACTCCCCCTTTCCCTACAATGTACTCAAGTAGGATCCTTCAAGGTTTTAAAGGACATAGCACATGCTTTGGATAAATTTTCATCAGACCAGTTTAGCAAGCTCCTTAATCAGTGGTCTGATTCTGAAGACAACATGTTCTGCATCACCTCACCGGCAGAGTAATCATTATCATAATCAACTTAAGATAATTTGCGGATTATATTACATCGAAGTCCTGCAGCTGGTGAAAACAATTTTACCATGAACAAAGCACAAGACATAACAGAAACACATAATGATAAAGTATCTATCAACTAAATAATCTAATCAGAAATCTTAACCTACTCATCGGAGCTTAATCAACATCAAACGTGTGAATGAAACATGAATTCATATGAAAATTAGGAATCTAGGTATCATGATTCTTCCATTACCTACAGAAACTAAACTAATGATATGCGATCAATTGGTGAAACGATAAAACCGCTGCAATAACGTCGGTCACAAACAGATAATACCAATCGACAGCAATAATGTTATAAGAGCTTAGAAAAATACAGAGCTACGTGTCTCATTAACCGTAACCTATAATCGCAACTGAGGGTTGAAACAGGCCATGATCAAAGGTTCCAAATGGATTTCAAAATTCATCGGTAAAATAGTGTTGAATTCGATCGAGTGAATCGCGATACCGCCATTTTCTCATCAACTGAATCGCCATTGTTGTGTTTGTTAGAAAAATGGTAAATGGTTTGAGAATTGAGATGGAGGGTGGTTTATCACTTTCTCACTCGAAATTGAAAAAAGGCGGGAAATTGAATTCTTTGATAATTACATATACACCCCGGAGTTATGTGTAATGTTTCAATTAGGTTGATTTAATGTATATGAATCTCAAAATGGCAATTCTCTTATATTTATATATTAGTAAAGGTTGGAACTTGTGGCGCAAAAACATGGCTTGGAACTTGCACGGGAAAGACGAATACCACAACTTAAAGCGGAGACGGACTCGACTGAGATTTTTGACGTCGTGACAAGCCAGGATAGAGGAGGGCACACACAATCCGACATACTTCAATATTGCAAAAATCTCCTTCTTCTACCATGGAACGTGAAGATAACTTGGATTTCAGGAACAACGAATATAGTTGCGGATCACCTTGCTAAACTAGAATTAGTCGATAAGAATAGTGAGTTCTTTTGGGAAAATCCCCCTTTCTAATGTTGTTAAGTTTCTGAACTTTGACACGGTCTAATTTGATCATTGCTTCTTTTGATTCCAAAAAAAAAATATTAATAAAGATTGAAGAAATATTCAACTAACTTTGAATTTTTGTTTTATTCTACTTTGGAGACAACTATAAATAAGATTATGACAATCTAGTTATAGTTATATTATCGCCTTTAAGGTCTTACTTATCATATTTTTCTTGATCTCTATTTATCCGTACACCACATCTCAATTTAATTTATTTGTTTATCAATACTATTATATAAATGAAGTGATATTAAATACACTAGTACAATAAACTTCTGATTTTCAAATTTAACTTAATGGCTTATGTTAAGCCATAAAATATTAAATAACTGATTTCTAAATTTAACCATATATTAAATTAGATCATAATATTTAAATTTAAATCTACTTCACCTCCAATTATATCACGTTCACTTCATTTCCTACCAAAAATTATGATTTATAAAGTCTGCTTAATGCATGATGCTTTAAAAAGGAAAATCATCGCCCATGTTATTCCATAGAGACATAAAGCTTTTGATTTCTAGATTTAACCTTATAAAAAAAATTATGACAAAATGTCAACATAAAGGAGTGCCAAAATGAATATCGACATTTTCAATGTAAATTTTATAAAGGAGTTTTTATAAATTTTGTAATTAGTTAGAAATTAACAAATATGTATAAGTACAAAGTGGCACTATTTTTTATTTATATATCGTTAATCTAATATTGTTGAGTATAATTTGATTTGAAATAGACAATTAATGGTATTGGTAGGTCCTCTAGTACTATACTTGTCGAGAAACCCTAGTTATGAAATGAATCATGAAGTACCTTGATAATGAACAATAATCAATGTTTTGAAAAACTCATTCAAGACCGCCAAGGACTAAAGTGATCCTAAAATGTGTTGATGCAGCTCTTTGGGCTTAAGTTTTGCGTCTGTATCGCCTTTTGTCTAATATTGTATTATTGAGGGTGGGGGAAGGGCGGAGGGATGGATACAAATTATTGGAGTTGGTGGCTTGATACTTAAGACCTATGAGTTTTGGGTCAACGCTCCAATTCTTTTAAAGAGCTATATCGAACATTATGTAAATAAGCAAATAATGATAAAT
Source organism: Linaria vulgaris (assembly GCA_948329865.1). Classification (NCBI taxonomy): domain Eukaryota; kingdom Viridiplantae; phylum Streptophyta; class Magnoliopsida; order Lamiales; family Plantaginaceae; genus Linaria; species Linaria vulgaris. The sequence goes on from OX415253.1 coordinate 46,190,984, forward strand.
CTTTACAAAACTCAAAGATCTTCTAAAGTCACGATTGTTTTCAAAGACTTTATAAGGATGTGTAAATATGTATGTACATATTTCTAACAACTACGAACGAAAATGCTAAACATTTACTTTCTAAATAACGTTTTTTTTTTTAAGAATATATCTTTCTCTTTCTAGATGTTGTTTAATATTGATACTATTTATCGTGTTAAGTTGTCTACTTATCAGTTCTATTCGCTTTTGTGTTCCAACTACGGTGTATAGTAATTTAGATATATTATTCGTCATTCAGGCCTCTTGATATAGCATTCCCGGAGTGTGTAAATGATTTGGTAAAAAATGATAAGGTTTTTCCTCCCAGTTTGTGATTTTATACTTTCCTCTTTAACTGTAGAATAAAGTTTTAGAATGGTATCGTGAAGCAGATGGTTCTAAAGGTACCCCCGTTGTGATCATGGTACGATGTCGTCGAGGAATGTCTTATTTACTTTGTATTGCCATTTTAGTTCCAGCTTCTCTCTTTTCACGTTACACTTGTACCTTATCTTATCACTTATAATCCTCTGCAATGCTTGTACAGCTTTCTTATGCAGTACCATGGGTCAAGAAGGAGAACAAAGTTTCCTACGATAAAATTCATAAGCATGATGAATACAAGTGCCAGTGAGTTCTTCACATATAAAACTTGTTTGATTTTTTGTTTGTTGTTTGTGAGACATCATAGAAACTCAATTTTCATTTATATGCTTGATAGGTACTGCTCTTGTTATTGCACTAAGCGAGTACGTACGATTGATCATGTTATTCCACAATCAAAAGGAGGATTGTATTTACACTTAGGAAAAATAAGATTTTAAAGTCAAAATAAGATTTCTTGGTGCCTTTGAAGTGGCTGAGGGCCCTATATATATAAATTGGTTGATCTAATGGATGTCTGAGATTCATTTGATCCAACCATGATTGTAAAAGCTTTTACACAATTCTAATAATAGAATAGAGAATTTTATACAAGTATGGAAGACTCCAAACAACAATATTACACGTTTGTCCTTCAAGTGTTGGAAAGTCAAAGTAGCCCCAAAGTATCGAGTCTTGGGTCTGGGTGCCAGTGTGCAGAGACGCGTTGGGCGCTGTGATACGAGTCAAGGATAACACATATAGATATCAGCTATAAGGAGTATTTCCTTATCAGTTAGGAATCTAGTAGTATTTTTTAATTAGGTTTATTTGCTTTTATAAATACAGAATTATAGACTATGGTTTTTTTTTTTTTGAAATAATTTCTTGATGATTATTGAATATTGAATTACCGAGCAATTATTTTCCTTATCATATTCTTCGTGTCTGTTGTCAATCTCTATCACTTAGTCTTGTGCTTTAATTTATTTAATAAATTTGGTATAGATCAATTAATTAGCACTTTGTAACGATTCCTGGAAACATAGGAAAAGTCACAAGATTCCTTGTGTTTCTTCAGTTTCACATGTTGGAATTTGATTACATGAACAACTATTAGTTAAACACGCAGTTTTATAATTGCATAAACTTCAAGAAACATCACTAAGTAGTGATGGTAACTTGTTGTTACAGGTACAGACAGTAAGGGGGCGTTAGGTTGTAGGGATCTTAATCTAGGGCGAAATTAGGGCGAAAGTTGAAATTGATCGTACCACCAATTTGCACCACATGGCGCCGGAGATTCCACCTCCGGTTCCGGACCCTGCTATGGAAACCCTGCCGGATTTCGCAGAACCGGAAGAGCAGGAATCGATGGGGACTCTCAAAGGGGCGAGGAAAGTTTATGAATTTAGGGCAACCCGAATCGGAAATCAACACATGCGTACGTCGCCAACAGCTGCGGGGGCTTCGAGGATGTCGTATGCGAGCAAACTGATACCGAAAGATGTCAGAATTAACAAGGAGAAACTCGACGAAGTTCATGGCATGGCTAGAGTTCTACCCCCGTCTGAGGATAAACCTTATAAGACAATCGAACTCTCCGATGAATTGAAACAGTCGCTGAATGACCTGTGGAAAGATGCGATCTATATAAAAGTACGGGGGCATTCTTGGTTCTACCCGAATTTAGTCAACAAGTTGAGCGCAATGTGGCACCTCACGGGTGAATGCGAAATTGTTGATCTTGGGTCGGGTACGTACGTTCTGAAAGGGGCAACCCCACAACAACGGGAACAGATTCTCACCGAAGGGCCTTGGCAGTTGGCCGGTAGTTTCCTAACTATCCGAAAGTGGACTACGAAATTTGTCGCAAGTGAGGATAAGATGGACCATGTGATCACATGGGAAAGACGAATACCACAACTTAAAGCGAAGACGGACTCGACTGAGATTTTTGACGTCGTGACAAGCGAGGATAGAGGAGGGCACACACAATCCGACATACTTCAATATTGCAAAAAGCTCCTTCTTCTACCATGGAACATGAAGATAATTTGGATTTCAAGAACAGCGAATATAGCTGCGGATCACCTTGCTAAACTAGAATTAGTCGATAAGAATATTGAGTTCTTTTGGGAATCCCCCCTTCTAATGTTGTTAAGTTTCTGAACTTTGACACGGTCTAATTTGATCATTGCTTCTTTTGATCACAAAAAAAAAAAAAAAAATTAATAAAGATTGAAGAAATATTCAACTAACTTTGAATTTTTGTTTTATTCTACTTTGGAGACAACTATATATAAGATTATGACAATCTAGTTACAGTTATATTATCACCTTGAAGGTCTTACTTATCATATTTTTCTTGGTCTCTATTTATCCGTACACCACATCTCAATTTAATTTATTTGTTTACCAATACTATTATATAAATGAAGTGATATTAAATACACTAGTACAATAAACTTCTGATTTTTCAAATTTAACTTAATGGCTTATGTTAACCCATAAAATATTAAATAATTGATTTCTAAATTTAACCATATATTAAATTAGATCATAATATTCTGATCTAATTCTACTTCACCTCCAATTATATCACGTTCACTTCATTTCCTACCAAAAGTTATGATTTATGAAGTCTGCTTAATGCATGATGCTTTAAAAAGGAAAATCATCGCCCATGTTATTCCATAGAGACATAAAGCTTTTGATTTCAAGATTTAACTGTGTAAAAAATAAGGTTATGACAAAATATCAACATAAAGGAGTGCCAAAATGAATATCGACATTTTCAATGTAAATTTTATAAAGGAGGTTTTAAAATTTTTATAATTAGTTGGAAATTAACAAATATGTATAAGTACAAAGTGGCACTATTTTTTATTTATATATCGTTAATCTAATATTAAGTATATCTTGATTTGAAATAGACAATTAATGGTATTGGTAGGCCCTTACTAAATGTCCTAGTACTATACTTGTCGAGAAACCCTAGTTATGAAATGAATCACGAAGTACCATGATAATGAAGCAATAATCAATGTTTTGAAAAACTCATTCGAGACCGCCAAGGACTAAAGTGATCCTAAAATGTGTTGATGCGGCTCTTTGGGCTTAAGTTTTGCGTATGTATCGCCTTTTATCTAATATTGTATTATTAAGGGTGGGGGGAGGGGGAGGGATGGATACAAATTATTGGAGTTGGTGGCTTGATACTTAAGACCTATGAGTTTTGGGTCAACGCTCCAATTATTTTAAAGAGCTATATCGAACATTATGTAAATAAGTAAATAATGATAAATCTTTACAAAACTCAAAGATCTTCTAAAGTCACGATTGCTTTCAAAGACTTTATAAGGACGTGTAGTGATTTAACGAGAACCATTAAGTTCAATTGATCTTCAATGTCAATTAGGAAGTAGACTTTACATATATATGTAATCTTTACATATTTTTAAATTATTTTCTTACCATGTAAATTAATTACAATACAATTAATAATCTTTTGCAGCAGCCTTAACGAGGAAATAACCTTATGACATACCCATTGAAACACCAAGGAAGAGTTATCTTGAATAATGTTATGATGATCAGAGTCATTTGTTTATTGCCTTCAAATATCGTGAATCCCTTTCAAAATTGACCAGCTTGTGTGAAGTCCATTCTAATAGCCACTTCAATAGCGAGTTTAGTTGCGTTAGCTTCGGCTCCAAGCACCCCCAACATAACTTAAATACTAGGCTAGTAATGAGTTAATTGGACCTTACATGATGTCGTCACATTCCATGTCCTTTCACTTCAACTTAATTTGTCGAGTACTCCATAATCATGGAACGACAAATTGTCGAGATATGAAATGAGAATGCCAATAAAATCCAAGTTCGCGCTTCGTTAAATATTCATATTCTTCTCTCTAGGACTATAGAAAATAAAACTCCCATAGGAGCCCCTGATTACTAGTCTCCCGTTCTTTTCAATGTAAAACACTGAGCTGACAAATCGGAATGGACGAATTGCCTCCACGATGTCGATGTTTACTAACTCCGACCAAGGACACGAGTCGGCGTGTCCTTCCATTATCCAAATTTGAAGTCTAGCACCCTCCCTCTGGTAAGTTATATAAACATAAAGAGTGTCTTAGACTTGTCCAAGAGAATATTCTGTCATTCTCTACTAGAAGCCTCGACTTTGGCAATTTCTTGAAGGTGTCGTCTCTAGGATCAAAATATATTATGTCCCTCATGCCCAAATATGGAGGATGATCGAAACACAATATGAAGGATAACTACATCTACACGTTGTGATTATAAGCACCTCTCATATAATTTCAAAAATTACAACAATTCAAATTATAAATTGATTGATACATTATCTTCTGTAAGAAAGATCCAGATGACATATCAAATAAATTTCAAAGTAGTGTTATCTAAAGTTTACATGATACAAGCTATTTTTATTTCTTTTTGATAAGTATGATACAAGCTATTAAATGTGAGTTGTTTTGTTAAGCCGGTAAAATATTGATAAAGTTATATATGTTAGAAGGGCAAAAAAGACCTTTCAACCTTAAAAGGAAGAATCCCCTCCAAATATACACAACTAGAAGAAGGAACGCCCAAAACTAAATAGCCTCCTGCAGCAAAAAAGATCAGTTGAACTAGACAAGACAAGGAAATTTATGTAACAATCCAAAAATTCAAGGACAAACACAACAATATCAAATAAATAAATTTAAATATTTAATGATCTGAACATACGACACTGTAAAGTACTTAAAAAAGGGAAAAGTAATTAATATATTACCTAATCAACTTGAAACTCTCCTCAACATCTAAGTTTCCCATCACATCACAAAAAAGCCATTTACGTTACCTTAATCTGGAAGTAAGGAAAATAAACAAAAAACTTTATGAGATAGAAACCTCAGCTAATGCTCTTGCGCAAGTGGAGAAAAAACATATGTTTCTCGAGATAACTTTTAATCAAAAAACAACTTGAATGCACACACATGTTATGCAACGTTTTATGTTATTAGAAAAAATGAGTTGTTTGATAGAGTATAAATTCAACTAAATATTTGAACCATTTATGATGAGTAAGCGTCCTCGTCCTCCACCTCCTCCACCACCCAACCCACCACCACCACTACAAAATTCGAGAGGCTATGAAGGAGATGATCGAGATTAGGAGCTTCGATTCGATGGTGAAAAGTCCCCCGCCATCACCGTGGTTTTCAAATAACTGTTTGCCGGAATCAATGGCGGAGGAAAAATGTTATGATCGCTGGGAGTCGTCACCAATTCAACGATCAGGGCGTAGAAGATGGTTCGATCTGGAATCAATGGGGGAAGCGATGACATGTTTCACCACCACGGCCATATGACGTCACCGCCAAACAAATTTCACCTTCAAACCACCACAAAACTTCACACACTCTCTTTCCGCATCTCAACTCCAAAAGGAAATCATCAATTACGGATAAAGATGACGAAATCAAATTCTAATTTCAAAGATCCAATTTCAAGTTTCAATAACAATGGGGTTTTATAAAAAAAAAAACTTGGGTTCCACCGTGCATTATAATCGTTGCAGTGATGGAATTCGACCCACTTCAGACGTCACTGGGCAACCACATGGCCAAAGAAAATGTGTTGGGCATTTTGAAAATGTTAGAGGGTAAAATAAACAGCTAAAAAGGTTGTAAGGCATTAAGTAAAGTGAGCAAGAGTTATAGGGTATTTTTAAAAATTTTGCATATTTTAATTATTGTTTTTATTTTATTTTATTTGTGAATTTATGGAATAGAAGAATAACAGCAGTCTAATAGGAGACTTTTTTTTTGGTGAACAATAGAAAATCAAAAGTGTTACGCTACATCGTTTCATAAAATAAAAGCTATGTTGGGGGGGGGGGAGACTAAGTATAAAACTCGTTCCACTATCTAGCTCGGTTGGGGCCTTCACAAGTGCATCGGCGAGAGTATTTTGTGATCTTGGAATCCATCTAAAGTGATGTGTCCACGGTTTATGAAAGAGCTTGCGGCATTCTTCAATTTGTGATTGAAGTGCGTGGCCTTCAAGAGTTGTATTCGAGATTAAATCATATGCTTCTCGACAATCCATCTCAACCTCAATATTGTGGACTCTTTTCTCCCAAGCTAAAGTGAGTCCGATACGCAAAGCTTCGATCTCAGCCTCCAAAGTTGTTGGGCATGAAATGTTCTTCATGAATCCCCATAGCCACCTGCCTTCTTCGTCCCGTAAGACTCCTCCGACTCTTCCATAATTCGAAATAGCAAGGACACTCCCATCAACGTTCAACTTGCACCAAGTCGACTTCGGTCTTTCCCATATCTTATTTCGTTGCTTCGCCTTTCGGCCTTGGATTAAGTTGAGATCCACAACCATTTGTTTGATTTGGCATAAACCCGCGAACGTGCTTTCATCCTTGCCTTTGAAGACACAGCTATTCCTCGCTTTCCATAATATCAATATACCGACTGCAAAGACAATCCTCCACGGCGCTAAAATCGAATCCACTTTCACTCGAGCATCGGCATTCAGATTTTTCCGCAGCCATGTGGCATCCTCTATTCGCTGAAAGCTGCTCCACAGATTCTGTGGAATTAAACGTTTCCAAAGTTTGTTAGCGTGCGGACAGTACCTCAAAATATGGAGCACGTTTCGTCCTTTTCGTCACATCGCGTGCACTCCGAATTTTCTGTCAGTTTTCGTTCCTTGCGCATATGATTTGTCGCCAATCAGTCTTGACATGCTAACCAAACACAAAGTACTTGAGTTTATTACTGAGAAGCAGGCCCCAAACCAAGTTCAAACTCGGGCAATTTCTCGGCTTTTCCGAGTAGTCACGATGGAGCACTTTGTACGCGCTTTGACACGTAAACGTTCCATTCCCCCTTTCACTCCAAATCAAACTATCTCCATTCGTGGATAGACATATTGTAAACTCTTTAATTTGTTTGATCAAGCTCGCATGGAGTGTCGTATACAAGGACTCAACCTTCCAATTTCCGAGGTTATCAACCACATCCGCCACCTTCAAATCGATTTCCTCATTTTTTTATATCACCAATTTTATCGCATAGCCGTGTGTCGCCCAACCACCTATCAAACCAAAAGGAAATCATTTTTCCGTCTCCAATTTTCCAACGGAAATACTCTTTAATGCGATTCATACATCGGATTATACCCTTCCACGTCGCACTATCATTTTGTTTGATCTCATACTCAAACAAGCTCGCCCCTTTAAGGTATTTTGCGCCAATAATTTCCATCCAAAGACACCTTTTTCTCCGAAGGATGCTCCAACAAAACTTCGACAACATCGTTAAATTATTCAACCGAGTCGTGCGTAAGTTCATTCTGCCCTTCTTTTTTGTGTGTGTGACCCGACGCCGCACAAAAGTATCAAGAATTCTTTTTCTCTCTCTCATTGATTTATCCGTCGCCTTACTCATAAGTATAAAATCATCGGCAAAGAAAATATGTGAAAGTTTGGGTCCTCCACGACACGGGATAATCGGTTCCCAGCGGTTCCCATCCACTGTCTACACAAAGTACAAAAAGATAAAGACAAGGCGGATCTCCTTGTTGCAAACCACAGCCACGTGTGAATTCCTCAAGCGGTTCACCATTCGAAAGAATTTTTGTGGTCGCATTCCTCACGCAAAACATAATAAGCTCTATAACATTAGTCAAAATAGTCCCAACTAATTTATCATAAGCTTTTTGAAGATCAAGCTTGAGGGTCATGCATCCTATTTTATTTTCCCTTTTAGAACGGAGGGAGTGCAAGATTTCTTGAACCACAAAAATATTATCTTGAGTACATCGCACATTGATGAAACTCGATTGCGTCGGACCAATAAGATGTGGCATAATATTTTTCAATCTCAAGGTAAGGCATTTGGTGATAAATTTATACACCACATTACAAAGCAAGATAGGGCAGAATTGTGAGATCAAAGACGGATTTTGTACCTTCATAATAAGGCATAAGTAGGTTGCGCATACTTTCGCTTCAAACTCCCCTTTGCGTAGCGCGCGTTGTACAAAATCCAACAGCGAATTCGACACGTGCTCCCAATAAATTTGGTAGAATTTTGCTTGGATATCATCGGGCCTGGTGCCTTTAATGGATGCGTCGCCCATACCGCCGCTTTCAATTCCTCTATGGTAATGTCAACCCCCACTTTTACGACCTCGTCCCCTGTCAAACGTTGCTAAAATCGAGAGGCAATCAGTTTCGGATTGTGGCCTCTGGACCCTGTGAACAGACCATGAAAATAGCTGATCGCGTGCGCCTTTTGAGTACCCTCGTCCTTGCACCATATATCCTCAATTTTAATGTAAGAATGCGATTACGCTTCCGGTGGATCATCGTTGATTTATAAAAGAAAGATGTGTTCCTTTCATCCTCGTCGAGCCATTTAACTAGCGACTTTTGCTGCTAAAATATTTCCTCTCTTTTTAGGATAGTATTGTACTCAATCAAAAGACTTTTCTCGAGGGTAATTGGGAACTCATTTGTGTTGTGAGCCATCACTCTTTGTGCCCCTTCAATCCGCCACAAGAGTTCTCATTTTTTCCAAAAGAGATTTCCAAAATGCTGTTTATTCTGCGGATTCAGCACCTCTGATATAGATTTAATAGCATCCAAAATATTATTATTCCGACGCCAAATATCCCTCACGAGTCCCTCACATTCGGGTTGGGTAAACCACATCGCCTCAAACCAAAATGAACGTTTCGCAGCACTCACAACTGATCCAAAATAGTTCGTTAAAATTGGGTGGTGATCCCCATGGGTGCGCGCGAGATGGAAAACTCCGTTCTTGGGAAACCTTTCGATCCACTCCCTGTTTGCCATAGCCCTATCAATCCTTTCATGTATAAGGTCATCATCTCTTTTGTTCGTCCATGTGTACTTAGGACAATGGAAGCCAAGGTCTTGAAGCTCAAAATTCCGAAGTTTATTTTGAAACGGCATACACTTATTTGCGGGCACAACCCTTCCCCCTTTCTTCTCGTGTGAGAAATCCATCTCGTTGAAATCTCCTTGCACTAGCCACGGCCCCGTGGTCGTGTGAGCAATGTTTTCCAAGCTATCAAATATTCTAGCTTTATCGGCGTCATACGACTTAGCGTACACCCTAGAAACACGCCATTTTTCTTGATTTCATCGTCCCACCCGAGCGTGGATTGCTTGGTCCTCGATGAGCAATATTTTGACATCAATATTATCCGAATTCCACAACATCCATACCCCACCATCCATGCCATCCGCTAGTGCAATTCGAAAGTCAGTGAATCCAAGATGAGGTGCAGTTTCGTATGCATGTTCAGCTGCAACTCGCGTTTCGAGTAAATAAACAATATCTGGGCTATGCACGCGGACTAAGGCGCAAAAATTTGTTCTAAATTCATCGTCTCCTACCCCGCGGCAATTTCATGATACAATCTTCATAGTTGAATTAATAAGATGGCATGGATGGACTAGTTCGGCAATATCCCGCCCCCTCCATATTAATATCAGATGACGCATCAATTCTCCGGCTAGATATATTTGTCTTTCCGTTTCCCATTTTGTTGTAAGCAAACGTCTGCCAACATATCTGTAGATTCTCCGCCCGTTCTACTAGATGTGTGTCTATCTCTACTTGGCTAGATACCGTTGGAGGTACGCACATTACATGAATTCTCCTTGGTTCTATTTGCGAATGGAGAGAAAACTTTCGCGATTTGCCACGGTCCTTGTGTCAAGATCAATTCCTGTTGGGGGGTTTGTGTGTCCTTTCAAACAATAGCTCCCATATCCCAAGTCGACCAGTTCGGTCCCCTCGGTAAGTTTCCACATTGCACTTAATTTGTTTACGAGATTTGGATAATACCATTGCTTGCTAAGGACTTTGACAATAATTGTATCCTTCCATTGGTCGTGCAGTTTTTCCTTAAGTCCTTCGGAAAGTTTGATGGATGCGAAAGGTGACTCCTTAGATGCGGGAGTAACCTTAATGTCAAAGCAGTCCTCACTGTCAATTTCATCGTCAATACGAACATCGATGCGTTTGAGTGCATTAGCATAGGATTGTTTCGTGGCGTTGTTGGTTAGAACAATTGGGGTGTCGCCACGTTCAACATTGGCGTATCATGGTGGTTCACCATCATGTCTTGTGCGTTAAATTTATATTCTTGCCGCGACCATTGTTGACTTTCAGGGTCTTCCAACATACCCCGACATTAAATTGTGTTGCGATTGCGAGTGATCGCCGCTTAGGGTTTTTTTTATAAGTTTTGCTTTTGAGAGAAGGTGATTGGGGTCCGTCTAATAGGAGACTTTAGTTAATAAGGTTTGACTATATGATCGTAATTATCTATCCTATATTAAAATGTCATTAAAATTCTTATATATTATATTAGAGCTTGCGGCATGTCTCCTACAAACATCTCGATTCACTTTAGTTGCCACACCGCCATCATCAGGGTTGTTTAGTCTGTAATTCCGACTAGCTCTTCAACTTGGACGTCTTTCGGGAGTGAGGAGTCCCATCCTTTGTTCCCTCTTAAGCATTCTTTCATTTTTCTCATTGTTTATCAACCATCGTCATACAACTTATTTCTCGGATGCTTCTTAGACATATAAATTCAGAAATTATTTAATTTATTGTTTGAACGTAAGTGCATATTATTCATTAGTACTGTTAACTTTTGATATGTGGCAATTCTAAAATAAACGATATAAGCTTTGTTGATATGTAGATGATGAGTTTAGTCTATGGTAGGGGGGGTACCACTGCACCCCCTTGTTTGGATGATGACATGTGGCAAGGACCACTTGTACCTATTTGCTTTGACAATCTTTTATTTCCAAAAAATTTCAATTCTAGCCCAAAAATTTTATATTCATTTCATTTTATGACCACGAACCCTAAATGGTATCAGAGCCTAGGTTTATTTATTTATGTGGAAATTTATTTATTATTTAAACACCTAACTACTTCATGAGAGGAGTATTTTACAAGTATGAATAATCCGGAAATGGATGAAATTTGGTTTCCCCAAGTTCAGTTCTCTTTTAGAGGACCAAAAACTACGAGTATAAAGTATTTTATTTATACTTTAAATCAATGTCTTGGACTCCACGAGAATTACATTAAACACCACGAGGTTCTATGTTGCGACCTAGAACAAGAAACTTGCACCATGAATAAAGCTAGACTTGAAAGAGTCAAGCAGATAAAACTTAGCCTTAAAAAGGCAGACAAGCAAAGTGCGATACTAAGCTTATAATGCCTGGTATCACTCTTGAACACGAGCTCGATCTTTTGATGCAAAAGCTTGAGGACCTGGCCAGACAAAAACCGATTAACATCCACAGTGTCCGAGCCAAGTACACGGTAGTTAATGGTCTTACGGTGGAGATCGGAAGGATTAAGAAATTGATCATCGAAAGAAACAATAGATGAGCAATCTGGCGTTGCCAAACTTCAACGAGCTGGAGACCGATAGCACCAAGCTATCCCAGGACCTCAGAGAAATCCAGAAGACAGTCCAAACATATGGTAACCGTCTATACCATATACCCGAGCAACTTCAAGAACTCCAAGACAAGCTTGAAACCATGTCTAGGCGTCAAAGGGAGGTCTTGGAAAATTTTTTGGAAATCCAGCAGAGAATGAAGAATTTGGAATCACAACCCAATTCTTCAGGAAGAAAGCGAAGAGGATGGCTACCACCATCTTATGGAACAGAGCCACTTCTACACCAGAAAGGCAAGACGGTAGAAGTAAAACGAGAGTTGACAAGAGGAGAAAAGATGAGAGCCTTACTAAGAGGAGAGTCAGTTCCTCAAAAGAAGCCATGACTGCTCGCATCCAGCTCGACGAGGTCAACTTCGGAAATTTGCAAGATTTAAACGACCTTGCAGAATCTTTCGCCGGACTAAATCTGGTGAATCTCAAAACTCAGCAAGTAACTCAATATGCAGAGTCTTCCACTCATGCTCCACCGACAATACCAGAAGATAGCGGAGTGAGCAATCCCCCTCAGCAAGATCAGCCTATGCCACACCAAGGAGACTTTGTTCCTGGAGTAAATCTACATCCAGATTTCATAAGGTCCGGCATAACCAGATCTCGAAGGAGACCAGACATAAGGGAAACGCCATATGTCAAGTCCCAGCTCGACCCAATACATCCGTATGGGTTAATGCTCAATCTTGATACCCTCGATTTCAAAAACAGGGCGCTTCTGATTGACGATTGGGCCTCAGCAATGAGGATTGCAGCAGTAACCCTTGATCTCAACAAAGAAGCATTCATATTGCTGCTTAATATGAGCTTGGAAGGGTCAGTCAAGATCGCCTGGGAACAGACAGACCAGGGAACCAAAGAAGAAGTAGCGGCAGGAGAATCTATGAAGAATATCGTAGATAAAATGGCAAAAGTATTCAAGATACTTTTCATTGGAATTGGATACTTCGAGGACGCAGAAGGAAACTTTGGAGAAGGCCGAGAGCAAGCCAGGAGATATGAAAGAGCATTGTATAGTCTTTAGTTACACGACATATGTAACATAGACTTATACATAAAACTCTTCACCGAGTACAAATGGAAGTCGAAGGTGAGTGATGATACGGCCATCCCACTGTTCTTCTCCAAAATCCCAAGTCCATGGAGGGAAATGCTGATAAAAGAATACGAAATGCCTCAAGGTATCGATACCGTGGCAAGACGTATGTCTTTCCTCAAAAGCAAACTTGCGGAATGGTGCCAAAAGGCAGCTGAGCTAAAGAATTACAAGAGACTGCGAAGAGTTAATAAGAATGTCACTCTTTGTTGTGAAAACAACGACATCCCAACGGTTGTCGGAGAGACCAGAGCGCATAAGAAAAGAAAGAAATACCCTTATGCCAGAGAAGAAAGGCGGGGCAAAGAAAGATCTTCATAGAAACCCAGAAGATTTTGGTCCAAACAAAAGGCCCGAAGTTATAAATCAGGACATCATTCAGGGCCAAGCCGTGGACGTCAAGCTATAAGCCGAGATAGATCCAACAGGATATCTACCAAGAGAACTTTCAGAAGGGCACATACCAGAGCCAATAAAAGTTTCAAAGATTGCAATTGTTGGACGTGTGGTGCTCCAGGCCACATCTCTACCGATTGTCTGCAAAATCAAAGCCGAGGAGTCAAACGGTTCGAAGCAACACCAGAAATCGAGGAAGCCGTTTACTATCAAGATCTTATTCAAGTGTATCGGTTCGAGGACATCCCCTCGGACGAAAGCATATACGAAGAAGAAGAAGAATACAACGATGAGTCTTCTGAATCAGAATCAAACTGAAGAAGATGAGATCTTCCATCAGGAGACGCAAGAGGATATCTCGGGGTTTTTCTCACAGACGAGTATATCACATAAAGCTCTAATGAGAATTATGAAAGAGGATCCAAAACTTCGCATTTATGACGGCTTCACAGTCGGCAAAATGGAGAGAGCCCTGACCCAATTAAGTCTAAGGCAAAGGAAGCATCATATCATTTACAAAGTCACGACGGGAGAGCTTGCAATCCCAATGGAGTTGACCAGTAATGTGATGGAAATGCAGTTGGTTCCCATGATGGAAATCAAGGAGGAACTCAACAGACTCAACAGGGAAGTTGCCCAAAAGATGTCATGGATCCATATCGGAGCCATAAGAATCTTGCTTAAAGCAACGTTCAAAGAAGAAGTCAATTCCCCAATCGACATTGCAGTCTTCGATAGAAGAATTCAAAATTTGAAAGATGCATGTCTAGGAGGAATCTCCGGCAACTTATTCGCGGGAAAGGTGGCAATGTTCATCTATCCAAAGATTGCCTATAACCTGGCGGATCGAGACTTTAATAGAGCATTAACCCTTTATCAGGATTTCAAAAAATAAAGATCTGATGAAAGAAGGGAATAGACCATACTCTATTACATATAGCATCTCATACGCACTCTCTAATACCCACAATTCTGAGGTATTTCAGAGAAAAGAGTTCGTTGAGATACCAGAAATATTCGAGAAGGTTGCCCAAGCGGTCAAACCAGAGGTTTTTGATCTGCCCCATATCCAAGAGATGGACATGATTATCAGAGATCAACCAGTGCTAAATCAGACAGCTAGTCACAGGTTTGAGCAAAGACGAGCTTCGTTTAGTGAAAACCGGATGATAAGCCAGAGGACAAGTCAAAGAATGGGAAAAAGACCGATTCTTGAAGCTATCACTGGACCGGGCCAGTTCATTACCGAAGGAGAGCTTCAGTGTCCAGCAGGGTGGAGTATAATCGAAGTAATTTTCGATATTACTCAGAAAGACAATACCTTTCCAAGCAATGCTTTGCATTATCTCCAACAGCCTTTACCAGGGAGATATCAAGGACGTCTAAAGTTGGGAAGTATGGATTTTACAATACAGTGAATTGCAAGGCGATTAACCGAGAATCTAATACTTGGATTAGAATTTCTCGAGGCACACAAACCTTGGGAAAGAATACAAGTTGGAATGGAATTTACAGTGGAAGGGAAAAGATACCGGATTAGATGACCACTAGTCCATTCTCCATATACATCTCTGTTGGGATGTTATATGAAAATTACAGGGCAGAATACTTTGCAGCATATATCGATTCAGGTGCTGGAATATGTACAGCAAAAAATAACGTGTTTCCTCCCAACCTCGAAGAAGAATTACCAGCGGTTGCAGGAAGAGACTTCTCTAAAAGGATTATTACCTTTAAGAAAGGAATTAAGCAAGCAGAAATACTCATAGGAGGAGCAGGAGGTAGCCCTTGGTACAAGGTCAAAACGCCCCCTATCTATTTCTATGACACAGGAGCGGATATTCTCCTAGGCAACAATTTCCTGCAGGTCTTTAAAAGGGTTACACAGGACAATGAGACAAGAAGACTTATTCTCACAACGCCTTGTGACCATAAGATTCTCATTCAACGACTAAGGGAAGCATTTTACCGCAAAATGCCTTTCAATTTTCGCAGCAAGCGTGGTGATGAAGGACAACTTCGACACCCAAAAATGAGGAATCAACGCAAGTATGGAGAAGCAATACTCCAGCTGAGAGCAGACCTAATAGGAGAAGATGATCCAGATACAGATAGGATCAAAGAAACAACAATCAAGCTTCTCAAGCTCAGTATGGAGGGAGTATCGCAAACAGATATTACAAGTGAAGAACATATATCACTTGAAGATATCAAAAACAAGATTCAGAGGAATTTCAGCGAAGATCCTTTGGCATGGTGGAACAAGAATGAACTCCAGGCTTCCTTAAAACTTCAGAAAGGAAAAGAGCATGAGTTTGTACGATACAAGCCAATCCTGATGAATCAAAATGATCGAGAGGATATGCAAATGATCCTCAAGGAACACCTTAACCTCAAGTTGATATCACCAGGGGTCTCACCCTATAGCAGTCCAGGCTTTCTGGTAAGAAACCATGGCGAGATTAAAAGAGGAAAACCAAGACTTGTCATCAACTATCAAGGAATCAATAAGATCCAAGAATTTGATGGCTACTACATTCCAAGTCGAGAACACCTAATCAATTGTGTCAAAAACGCAAAGGTATTCTCTAAATTTGATTGTAAATCTGGCTTCTATCAGATTAAAATGCAGGAGGAAAGCAAGAAGTTTACTGCCTTCTCCACGCCACAAGGACATTACATTTGGAATGTGTTGCCAATGGGATTGGCCAACGCACCCCAAATATACCAAAGGAAAATGGATAATCTTTTTAAAGATTACTTTAGTTTCATGTTTGTGTATGTGGACGATATCCTCATAGCATCCAAAACAGTCAAAGAACATCTCAAACATCTAGAGATTTTCTCAGACATCTGTTTCAAGAACGGATTAGTGTTATCTCAAAAGAAAGCAGTAATTCTAACAAGGAAAATTGAATTCCTTGGCATCGAGATTGACGAATCAGGTATCATCCTCCAAACTCATTTGGTTGAAAAGGTACGTGATTGCCCGGATAATCTCAAAACAGTTAAACAGCTCCAAAGCTTTTTGGGGTTAGTTAATTTTGCAGGGATGTTTATTAACAATCTTGCAAGTTACAGGAAGATATCCAGTCCCTTACTTAAAAAGGATGCTGAGTTCAAATGGACAGATGAACACACAGGGGCGGTGCAACAACTAAAGAAGTTGTGCCAAAACCTTCCAAAACTTGCTATACCTAACGATGAAGATGATATGGTACTATATACAGATGCTAGTGATCATTGGTGGGTGGCAGTTCTAACGAAGGTTGAACCAACAAGAGAAGTCCCATGCAGATATTGCAGTGGTCTATTCGCAGACAATAATGCGGCCAGATGGCACATTAACGAGAAGGAGTTCTTTGCTGTTCGAAGTGCATTTAAAAAATGGCCTCTATTTTTACTTGCAAAGAAATTTACCTTAAAAATCGATAACACAAGTGTTAAAGCTTTCTTAAAAAACAAAATAGAAAGTAAACCCGAGAAAGCCATACTTTTAAGATGGCAAGCCGAGTGTCAATATTATGATTTTGACGTTGTTATTATCAAATCTCATGAAAATGTTCTTGCAAATTTCTTAACACGAGATGGAGCCCGGTGAAGCCGACAACATCCTTACAAGATGGAGGCATCTTGGCGACAGCCTTGAAGAACTAAACAAGGCCATAGACAGTCTAGCAGTTAATGCAAAGGCTTCTGGACATGTGTAAGAAAAGGACCTTAACAAGGTCCAGACTGAAATGAAAGCCGCCAGGCTTCATGGCACCATGTTATGGGATAGCCTTTATGGCCCCCTTATGCGAGACGCTTCAGAATCAAAATTTATCTCTGAAGTACGAGTGCAAGACGAGAAAATTTGGGAAAGTGATTCAAGCACTATCATCCCAAACACAGGAAAGGATCCTTACGATGATGAAGAAGATTTTGAAGGCAAGAAAGATTCTAAGATGGAAACATCTGAAAAATCAGATCAGTCGAAAAAATTAGAGACTGAAATCAACGAGCTCAATCTTAGACCAAGGATTGAAAGATCTAAGGTCCAAGGTGATAACATGAAACCATCCCCATTGATGGAATACCAAAGGACATGGGAAAGGTTATACACAAGAATGGGACTAGTCCTGGGTAAATCCTTGGCTGATTGGTCGGGAAAATACCCACGTGTCTGGACTCTACCGGTCGCAAAACCGGAGTGTGTACGAGAGTGGTTCGACTTTGGTTGTTTAGCCTCAGTCTTCACCACATCACCAGGGTTCCTGGAAATTTTGAAATTACTAGGATGGATTTATGAGGGAGTGTATGGGTCATGAAAAAATAACCACACACTCGGACGAGGTGAAACCCTGGAACTGAAATTTCTTTCAGCCGCACCAGAGATCAATGGAAAAGGTTTCTTCCCCAGCTTCTATTTCATTAAGCTACAGAGACCATATATGAGGGCTTTAGATCTCATAAAGCCACCACAAGAAGAACAACCTCTAGTTGCTCCGATATCAGAGGACGATATCACGACTAGAAGAGCTTGGGGACTTTGGGTTTGTCTAACAGAAATGGACAAAGTCAAATATTCGTTCAAAACGTTCCAAAACGCGGAAAACGGATCACTCATGCTCAATTCAATGACAAGCACCACTACTCAGTTTGCCGAAACAGTATTCGAAAATAAAAGGCAAAAACTGTGGAAAAACGAGATTCCGTCGACGGCAGAAACTAGGTGGAAAACGTGCAACATGATGCACGTCGGAAAATGGAAAGATCGCATTTGTCTAAAATGCCCCGAACAAAAAGAGCCTCTTTTCGGAAAAAGATTTCCAATAAAAAAGGACAAATGGGAATATGACAGGGAAAGCTCTACCAGGCCCGGAAAGATGCCTCGTGCCGGGAAAAAGACAAACTTCTCTGACAAAGGAAAGGAGGCCATGTGATTGAATTTGACAGGTTAACAAACAAGACCACCCCTAGTCATGATAAGAGGGGCCACGACAAGGATTTTTGAACAACCGCACCATTATCTGTTAAATAATGGAGGGACCGCAAGCTAGGTGGAAAAGGATGTAAGCCATGACGATTCCACTATCAAGGATGGATGAAGCCCGCGACTGAAATCCGCAACCTCATCTATATAAAGAAGAGTTGAAGGAAGCAGAAGGCATCGACCATTCCCCTCTGTTTTCTTACAAAAATAAAAGAAAGTCTTTTAAATAGTTTGTAATAGTTGAGTGTTTCTTGCTACTGTAAAATACGAGTGTAATTATTTCATAATTCTAAATTGTTGAGTGTGTATGTACGTAAGAAACATAGCTACTATGAGTAGCTAAACTAGTTGCTCCTCTCTAAAGGAGTTATGTGTGTTATGTAATAAAAAGATTTCCACATATTTAAATAAAATCTAGGCTTTCGCTTATGCGTGTTAATGTTTAATGTTCTTCCAAACATTTCGGACCAAAGTCTACCTCTTACGCCCGGAGTAGGAAACGAACCAGGGCTGTGCTGATTATCGTTGAAGGAGCCATTGCAGAACCATCGATTGCGATCGAGTGGTTGGAGGCGAGGAGTCTTCGTAAAACCTGGTGGAATACCCGACGGTAGTACGGTCAAACGAGGTACATTTACATGTTATGTTTTAAGTCTTCAATACGGAAGCATGATGGGCCTGATATGGTCGTAATGGACTATCTCTGTTTAGTTTTGGGGTCAAAAATGAAATTATTGTAAACTTAAGGCTAGATATTTAAATTGCATCTTTGAGTCTATTGTAAATAGGACACTTGACATGATCCTACGAAAAGGAGGACCACTGGTCCTCCCCCGCACCATAGACTTCAGCGTAGCTGATAGTAGAATCATATCATCATATTTTAAATAATTCATTGTACTCAATTCACAACTTAAATAAATTATTTCTCAATCAAACTACCTAAGAGAAGAGTACAAGCCCATATATCTACGTGGCATAAACACGAGTTCCGATTGGCTGAAAGAACGTCACTTAGACTTAGCCATTTAAGCGGGTTAGTTCGGCTGTTAAATGCTTACGTTTGACTTTCGTATATGGTAGAAACCGTGTGTTGTCGACTGAGCTATTAGCAAATATCAACCCCTATTTTTATCTTTAATTGACAAGAAATGCCCATATATTACTTTAATCAGCAAAATATCCCTGCATTACTCAATAATTAGAGCACAGCCTCCAGTTCTTGGTAGATGGAAATAGATCATTACGCTATTTAACAGTATGCTCTTAAAACTGACAAAATTAATATACCAAATTAAAAGAAAAACATAGGGTGCTAATGCTCATTTTATAAGAATATACTGCAGTTATTACAAATTTTATTAAAAGGACAATAATGGTTATCTCTACGTTTACTTATTTAATTTTTTACTGAGTTTTAAGATATCGAAACATGTTATACAATTATAACATTGTCTCGTAAAAATGACCTAGTCGAGATGCGCCTTTTTAGAAAGTGTCAAGAACCTATTAGAGTCAATAGAGAACTTAAAATTGATGCTAAATTAAAGTCTCCAGCTTTAAAATGATAAAGGACCGACGTTAAGAGCAAAAACCCACCTAACGAAAGGGGACCTCATTTGTTGGACTTCAACTCATAAAAAGCATTAAACAAAGAGTAACCGAGGACGAAATCGCTTGAAATGACTGGTAGCAAAATCGCAGAGTTTATTTCAAAACTTTAGACTAATGTTTTTTTATTCTTAATATAGGGAGGTTTTTGCTAATTAAAGTAATACCGGGCCCTTATACTAATTAATAATAATGCAGGGGTAGTTTTTTTCCATTATTACCTCCTTGTCTCCTCTAATTCAATTTTAAAACGAGCCCGCATATATATAATACATATATATATATATATATTCACACAATTTCCATTTAAATTCATCAATCTTTACTGCTTTTGATTCTGTCTGCATAATATTATTGCCAGAAAAACGTGATTTTTAATTTATTTCAAAATCTCGGTGGGTTTTGCCGAGGTTTCTCTGTATATATATATATATATATATGTATATGTATATACACACCCATTCATTCAATAGAAAGATTTAAGTTGTAAAATATTTATTTATACATATAATAATAATAATAATAATAATAATAATAATAATAATAATATTGTATGAATGGTGGAAGCTAATAAGGTTGTTGTCGGAAATGGAAACCGGAGGAGAAAATGGTCAACAATTGGTGCAATTTTGGTGTTGGTGGTGGCCATAGCTTTAACATCCAAGCTTGCCCATGATCATAAATCTTGTCAATGTTCTAAGGTTTTTGATCAAGTTTCAATTTTTATTGTTATTATGTTGCATTTTAGTTTTGTGCTTTAGGTGTTTTGATTATATATATGAATTGGGATTTTGATGGATATAGGAATGAGTGGAGAAACAGAATTTATGTGTTCATGTGTTCGCCTCGACGTGATTTTCAATCAAATGACTTCTTAATACCTTGTGGGATCTTGTGAAAGATAAAGAAGGGTTCCAGTTGCATTGTGTGGACGTATTAGTCGGCACTAGTTAGAAGAAGTTGTGGTGCTTGGATTATATTAGTTTTGTTTGCCTGCAATTTTCTTTCCTTTGAAATTGTTATTGTTGGTGTCCTGAATTTTAACACTTCTATGTTTTTAGTCAATGGAAAGAGAGAGAGAGAGACTCAGTTTTCTGTTATTTTACTTGCCTCTTATGCAGGATTCTCGTAAATATACAGGTATCGTGGAGGACTGTTGTTGTGATTATGAGTCGGTGGATAGTGTAAATGCGGCAGTGCTACACCCTTTTCTTCAAGAGCTTGTTGCAACTCCATTTTTCCGCTACTTTAAGGTCGGGTATGAAACCTATATTGCCCCAAAATAAGTACTTGATCATATCACTGTGGTTTGGTTGATTAATCTAATTTGTATTCACTACTAACTGTTTAACTTTCGAAGAATGGGACCTATTTCATAGCATATTACCCTTACTCGACAAAGAGGGTGAATAATGGTGCTGACTGTTTATTAGAGTTGTACTTTTTACCTAGGATATATGATTGATGCAGATAGTGTGAGTCCTTAATTCTGATATATATAGCTTAAATGTAACAGGTAAAATTGTGGTGTGACTGCCCTTTTTGGCCTGATGATGGCATGTGCAAGTTGCGTGATTGTAGTGTATGTGAATGTCCAGAACACGAATTTCCTGAACCATTTAAGAAGCCGATGCTGTTTGGTCTTTCATCTGACGATTCAAAATGTCAAGAGGGAAAGCCAGAGGCTGCCGTCGATCGCACTCTAGATTCAAAGGCCTTTAGGGGCTGGATAGAAGTCGATAATCCTTGGACCCAAGATGACGAGACTGATAACAGTAATTACTTGTCCTTTTCTTTGAGTATTCTGCATTTTTATCTGCTCCTTTAATTTCATGTATCACTGTCGCTTCTCCGTGTTTAAGTTTGTGATAGTAATTTCTTCAGCAGACGTGTTTTTCCAGTTTCATCTCCGTGTACTTCCTTTGTTGTAGCTGGACTTGAGATTATTGTGCTTTTCCCTTTGTTGCGTATCAGAAACCAAATTGCAGGCTTAAAATATGTTTGTAATAGGACAACTGAGTTTTAGTTAATTCACAAAATTATGTGCATATTGATGGATTTCTCTCTTTTGCAGGTGAGATGACATATGTCAATCTGCAACTCAACCCTGAGCGCTACACTGGCTACACTGGGCCATCAGCCAGAAGAATATGGGATGCTATTTATTCAGAAAACTGCCCAAAATGTCAGTTGCTTTTTTGTCCCTTACTTTTATTAGTTACTATTTTTTCGATGTTTACCAGTAGAGCAAATATGTGCATTGCACTACTATAATCATTTGAGAGTGTTCTTTGTTTCTCTTTTGAACGAGATGTGGATATGTTGTGGCGTGATGTCGATTGAAAGTTTAAATGCCTTCCTAGGTCTTACGGTCTGGTGTTTTTGATTTGTATAATATGTGTAATTCTTGATCTGCTCCTACAAGTTGAAGTGGAACACCTATTTACCAGAAATTTACACGCGGTGCCTGAAAAGGATTTATTTACTCTTCCTTGTTTCTGTTTTTTGCTGGTTGAACCCCCTGCCAGAGACAGTTTGAGCTACAGCTCATTGTTTCTCGTCTTAATTATCCTCGTTTTATTCCTGGACTGTCAAACTGATGATGGCCTCCGCTTTTCTACATCATGTTTTCTTCCAGATGCTTCTGGAGAGATTTGCCAGGAGAAGAGAGTCTTGTACAAGCTAATATCGGGTCTCCACTCGTCAATTTCCATCCATATTGCCTCAGACTACCTACTTGATGAAACTAAATATCTGGTATTCTTTTTATCTTTTCCTTCTTACTTGAGGGTATATTTTCTTCATCCTTTCTATATATTCTTTTTGGATCGTTTGTAAGGAAACACCTGTATCTAAAACCACATCTTTTCTTCAGAGAATATCCCTTGCCAAAAGCTGTTATGATTAATCTAAGGCAAAACCTCATTCGTTCATGCTTGGATAATATTTTGAAATATTAATTTGCATTTGTTTCAGTGGGGTAGAAATCTGGAGTTGCTGGATGATCGTGTTTTGCAATACCCTGATCGTGTTGGGAACTTATACTTCACGTTCTTGTTTGTCCTCCGAGCTGTGACAAAAGTAAGCCTTTGCATCTTTTCCTATGGTTTTAGGAATATATACTAGATTTGAGGAACATTACCTCAATTCACTTTTCTGGATATGCCGTAGGCTGCAAATTACTTGGAGCAGGCTGAATACAATACTGGCAACATCGAGGAGGACTTGAAAGCACAATCTTTAATGCGTCAGCTACTTTACAATCCTAAGCTGCTGGTTGCGTGCCCCCTCCCGTTCGACGAAGCTAAATTATGGCAAGGACAAAGTGGGCCTGAACTGAAGTTGGAGATTCAGAAGCAGTTTAGAAATATCAGGTTCGCTGTCGATTTTAGAATATCATGTTAAAGAACCACCCTTTACTACTTATTAAGTGATAAGCTGACAATCGTCTGTGTTCACATGAGACCTTGACCCTTTATTTCATCGGCTTGCTCGTGCATAATTCATTGATAACCACATCTAAAAGTTTATGCTGCTAAACGATTTATTGTCCTTAACTTGTCACCCTCGCTTCCAAAGTGTGTTATTCTTGTGTTGACGACTACATCCAAAAGTTTAAGTTGGCAGAGAAGTGAACAATTTTATACTTAGGCGTAACTACATCCTACAACCCTGAGCTTTGGTCTAACTACAAAAGCCTACTGGGCTGTTTGAATAATCTTAGGAACAACCTGTAAAATTTAAAAAAAAAAAAATGGAAAGTTATGTGGTCTATCACTCTACCCCTAATGCTTGTCAAACTTAAGTGTGGCCTTTGTAGTAAATTATACCTCAAAAGTGTCTACCTGATGCTTTTGAGAATTGCGATGGATGTTTGATGTTTTTGTAGCTAGACCAGATCTTACGGGCGGGGGTGAATTGAATTATCTCTAGTACTTTTTTTGTATATAACAGGCACAACCTGTAGACAGGTGTTACAATGAACTTATTAATGATATGGAGTTTTACAATCATCAATGCAATGTTATTTTTCATTCTGTTCAGAACTTTTTCCTTCTTTAGAAGAGAATAATATATTTGCACCGGCTTGGTTACTTTTGTTTCTTTGACATATATGCTTGATTTCTGACGGTTAACTGTTAAATTTTCTGCAAACTGCAGTGCTCTGATGGATTGTGTGGGATGCGAAAAATGTCGTCTCTGGGGAAAACTTCAGGTTCTTGGTCTTGGCACTGCACTGAAGATTCTTTTCTCTGTGGATGGTAAAAGCTACCCAGATCAACCCGTGAGTCTCATATCATTTCATTGCCATGATATTACAAGAAAAACCATGTAACCCGTATCAATCTAACATACTCAGAAGATCTATGAAATGCTGACCATCCCTTTCTCCCTTTCAGCTGCAATTGCAAAGAAATGAAGTGATTGCTTTGATGAATCTGCTTCATCGACTTTCAGAATCTATCAAACTTGTCAACGAAGTTGGAACTTCGGTCGAGAAAACAATGGAGGGGTTTACATCAGAGCTTCATACTAAAGAAATTAGTTTATGGCATAGAGTACAGGAAGCAGCAATGGGGTCTTGGTACGCAACTCGTGTCGGCATTTGTGATTCGTTTCTTGACACAATTTTTGTGCTATATATCGTTTAACAAAAGCCTGAAAAGAAAATCCCACAGTTGGTTTCTATGATGCACATACTTAAGTATTTTTTTTCTTTCTTTTCTCCAGGTTAAAGAAGCTCCCGTTATAGAAGATTTTGTTGTATCAATTTAGAAAAATCCTACATAGGCTTATATTATTACTACACACAGAGCCGTATAATGCGATACTGACCTGCATATTGGAATTGTTGGTCAGGAAAAGAACTCAAAGCGTCTAAATTTCCTTGTAATGCTACCTTTTTGTAAACCGTATGGATGTAACTTTGAGCCGCCAAATAGAAGGAAACTTTTATGACATTTCTTTTCGTAATAGAATGGCTAATTCCACATCTAAATCAATTGGCATTTCTACTTGTCAATCACTTTGCTTTAGCAGAGTATATTGCTTGGCTAATATGTAATTGTTTTCTTTCTTCAACGAGTTGTTGCCTATGCCATCATTTTGTGCAAAGTAGTTGAATAGGACGAATGAGTTTCACTTCTTATTTGCTTCCAAAGTCAGACTTATGAACATCAAGTATGTTAGTTGTAAGGGGTGCTTGAAATGGTTCAAAGTTGTGTTTCCTTTTTATTTTATTTTTTATATGTTGTTGATTCATCTCTAGTTAATGTCGCTGACGTTGTTTTGCTATTCTATAATCCATGAGCTACCTTACAACTTTCTCTCTACCATAAGTTGTGATTTCCTAGCTAGCATGGCAGTGAAGCAACAAGTAACTTCTCTAAACTACACGTCACCAGTAAATGTATAAAACTCTATTCGTTCAAAAAGTCGCCTGATTAAATAAATTTCAAGAGTTTAATATTATCTTATGATGATTGCGCGACAATCAGATGAGTTTGGTGCACAATGAGATGTTGACAACAATTTGTATTTCCTTTGGTTACTTAAGTTTATCTCTTCTCATTTCATGACATGAAATTTTGAACAGAAGCTGGTAACTCTGATTAACTGAATCAAGCAATGTTAACAAACCAGCTCATTGTTAATGTACACTAGCAAATCCCCATTTACACCAGTAAAATACAATCTCAACAGATGTCAGATGACAAGCATCATCAGTGACAAAAGACAACATGCTTAAAAAAAGGCCATCTGAAAGAAACACAAGACACTGTTAGTTTGATAAATACATGAAGCAGGACGACTCAAGCCACTACAAGATAGCTCTTGCTGCTGTTCCGATGTTCCAACCTCTTTCCTTTTCCCTGTGGCTTTGTTTTTGCTGAGTATCCCTTGCAACTGCTCTTCTAGCACTGCCAAGAAACATTCTTTGGCCCATTTTTCCTCGTCCCCCAATCGAAACTCTGATCTTCTCATTGCCAACGTTCACCCCGACTCTTCTGACGTGCGGCTGCATTGGGGATTTCATGAAATTTTTCTTCTGTAAACTTCGTCTGGAGGCACCCTTTAGCTTCTTAGTTCCGTTTCTTGGCTCTTTGGGGCTAGCACAAGGTGTTTGTTCTGGAATACACGTAACTTCTTCTTCATGAACTGCATCTTCGGCCTTATCAGAATGAATTGGAGTCAGTGGCAAGAAGGAAGGCAGGAACTTAGTTGAACTTGGCAATGGAATCAAAGAGTTACGGCGTGGAACTATTGAACTTGGAATTCTTTGAAAAGTTGGACAAAGAGAAGCTCTTCCCGTTTGTTTAGGCAGTAGTAATTGCTCGGCCAACTTAGGATTGTTTTCTTTCTCCATTGAGTCGTTGCTCTTGGCACATCCATTTGAGGGAGGGGGTCGGAAGGAAGGTCTGGTGCATTCTGAAGAGGGACGAGTGGTGTTCACTTGTTCTTTGCTTTCAACATTAGATTTATGAACACCGAGTATTTTAGTTGCAAGTGGTGCTCTAAGTGGTTCAGAGTTGTGGTCCTCCTGCTGTTGTTTTGTTTCTAGTCGCAGCTGCTGATGTTCTTCTGCTATTCTAGAATCTACATGCTGCCTTGCAAGCTTTCTCTCTACCATAAGTTGTGACTCCAGTTCTTTGATCTGTAAATTGTTCTAGGGTATTGGCATGATGTATTCAATATTTTGCATAAAACCGAATTTCATACACAGCATACCTTGTCTTGCAAGCTTCTGTTTCTGATGTCCCTTTCCTTTATCTTTACCTCAAGACCATAGTTGGTATCTTCCATCTTCCTGACTTGACAATCTTTACTCTTCAAATCCTGTTTTAGCTTTTCGACCTTTGTATAACAAAATAGTTTAGAAACAAGAAGAATATATGGAACAAAACTCGAAATATTGAAGGATGAGAATTTATTCATTAATCTAACTAATTTCACCATTTGTTTATATTTGAGAACTTCTGTGTTGTCCATTTGCTTCTTTGCAGGACCTAACTCTATTCCACGAACTCTACTGGCGAAGTTTAACGAGCAAAGAGTTTCTGTCAGATCGTTTTCATTGGGACTGATCTGCACAAACATCAATGTTTTTGAATCTCCTCCTGCAGTTAACAAGTTAAGGGTTAGTTCAATATCCCTCCAACTTCCTTTAGAATCACCAAATACCTAAATCCATAAAAAAGATTTCTATTCATGTAATAGTGTGACTAGATACCTAACGAATCTTGAAGCAAGTGGGTGAGTTTGGAATTCCTACACCAGAACAGGAGTAAAAAGCTTAGATAACTGCATAACAGATGAAAGTCAAGCTATTCATAAGATAGCAAGTACTTCCTTACCTGAAAGGTATATGAGGGCTTCTAGTTGCAAGAGACGATATAACGTCTCCAAGAGCAGAAAGTGATCTATTTATATTCTGAGTTTCCTTCAATCTTTCACCTTGCACCTCTGTCTTAGCTATTCTTTCACTTCCTGCTAAGTCAACCAGCCACAACTTGCTTTTAGTACATTCTCCATTCATAAGGTTCTCTCCCTTCACCATTACACGATGCATGCTGCATTCATCGAGATAAAATAAAAAGATCATCAAACTCCATTCATTCAAATAATATAAAATAATCATCAAACTCCATTCATCATAGCAGCATAAACAAGAATGATATAAGGTGTCCAAATCAAAAAGAAAAAAAAAGGATGATAACCAGTGAGATCGGCTACTATGTTCATTGGCATTAGTTGAACCAACTGCTCTTCCGTTGCTTCCAGTTCGAAGCACTTCCCACACCTCACTCACGTTATTCACTTGAGCTTCTACTAATCCCGGAACATGATGACCTCCCTCGCCTACTTGTTTTACTTCAAGCCTGCATCTCCAAATTACATAGATATGTAGTCAACTTTCCTTAAAACCAGACTTGTGTGGAATTTGTTGAAACCGCATAGAGATTTAGACAACTTTAAAGCTCCACTTTTTATATACATGAACTCACCTCTTTGCGTTTACTCCAGCGTGCGAACCTGAAATGAGTAAATCACGTATCTGCTCATTGTAGACTTCCAAAACACTCACGGATACTTCATATCGAAATGTGTTCTTTCGATCCTCAATAATCTGAAAAAGTTTCTCAAGAGTTCTATAGTTAACCCCACGAGCATCATTTGTTCCTTCCATGGTAAAAGTTTTCCCTGTTCCCGTTTGTCCATAAGCAAATATGCAAACATTATATCCATCCAGAACTGAAATTGCTAGCGGGGCTGTTTCCTCGAAAACCTCAACTGCATAGGAGTAAAACAAGATGTTATAGTGCATTCTCGATCGTGTAAGAAAAACAATATTATTAACTGAGAAGCATTGGTTATATCATGAAAATTACCTTGATCTGCTTCAGGATTAAAGACAGCATCAAATTTAAAGGACTTCTTCGATGTCCCATTCGATTTAACAGTTAGTTCACCATCCTTTGCAGCTTCAAATTCAAATACAGTTGAAGCTCCTCCAGTAACCTCTTCACTGTTCAAAGGCCGACATCGACAAAATACCCTTATGTTCCCTGAGAAAATTATTGTACAAAATCTGATCATTTGTTTCCTAAAGCCTTATTAAAAATAAGTTTATCAATAATTTGATACCCTCACCTTTCAGTTCCAGAACTTTGTTATAAAGATCTTTCCTCTGCCTGACCTCTTGGAGGAACTTAGTTTTGATATCTTCATGTAACAGGATTTGCTGATTCACTGCTTACAAGTTCACAGATAAATTATGAATAAAAAACCAAGTATAAATATTGATGTCCACCAATTAAGATGTAGTGATTTTACTTGTAGACTGGATAATGGATCCGACGCCTTCCACATCTAAAAGGTATTGCTTGAACAGTGAAGCCTCTTCTGACAGCCTGATGTGGTCCATCTTCAGAATCTATCATAAAAGAATCCAAATTTTAACAATAATATATGACCATTGGACTGATGAGAAGCAGTAACTTTTGACATACCTTCAATTTTCTTGTCAAGTCTTGCAATAATGAAAACCATCTGCCCTTCTCCTTGACTTGACCCTCAATTGCAAAAGCTACAGAATCGGTAATCATCATAACATCAACACATCTATATATAGCATTCTATAATATAACAATCATAATATGAATCGTCCTAACCCAGTGATCCAACATGCATAGATTTTCGCATGAGCTCATTCTGAAGCTCCTTTAAAGAATTCCAAGCCTCTTGGCATTCTCTACTCTTGAGCTCATTTTCCTTCTTAAATTCCTCCAAAGCCCTTCTAGTTTCTGTGAGTTCCTTCTTCTGCAACTCGTGTTCCATTTGAAGCATGTGAAACTCTTCATAAGAAGAGCGATTTTCAGTATCCTATACAGATACCAGTAGTAGTAAAAAGAAGTTAGTCTAATAAGTCTTCTGGTGAACCTAATCCAAGTTAAAGAGTAATTGACTAGATCTGAAATTTAAATATACATTCAAGGACTCGCACTGTGCCATGCAAGTTAGTCCCATCGCTCCAGATGATTCGACCCCTTCAGAACCTGAGATCGGTAGACGATGAATTAGTCACGACCAAGAAAATGTTCTTACTTGCATAAATGCTTTTAAACTTCACCCCGACTTACTTTTTAAAGAATCTTTCCTAATAGAAATTCCACAGACTATTGGGTTTCCATTAACACCTTCAAATCTAATGGACAATCCCTCATCCCCGTGGACATAAGTTTTTATATCAGATATCACTAGTGGCATATTTGCTCCAACAAGTGCGTAAATATCTAAACAAGATACTGCCTGCACATTTGAAATCAATTCAGCACATAAGTTAATATCACAATCCACACCAAAAAATGTCTCAAACTTGGACTTGTTTCTCAATCCTAAAAACCCGTACCTTTTGCTCTTGTAAGAAAACATCGAAGACTCTCATTCCTGGTGGGCCAGCAGTGAATACGACCTCCGCGAAATGCAGATCAACCACGTAACTTCCAGACTCTAAATTCTTGAAATAATATGAAAAGTTCCCAAACCGTGCAGACTTGTAAAGGTCAAGTCCTTGTCCATCTCCATCTCCTACGAGTTCTTCAGTCCTTATCATATCACCTCCACTGAAACTATTATCCTCTGAGAACTGCATCCCACCAGGTAATACAACACCACTACTAGATCCCACATTAATGTTCATTTCAGTAATGGGATCTTTTGTGGAGTTCTCTTCGACTAATGGTGCCACAACTAGCTCAAAAGAAGCTGCGGTCGACAAACCATCCATCTTTGCAGCTGGAGTGTTAAACGAGTCTCCGATTTCAGACCCTTCAATTCCATTTTCCAAAGATACATCCATTCTTACACCTTCCAAATATTCCGGTGACTCTTCATACTTTGGGTTAGCAATGTCAGGTGAACCCATACATATTACTAAATCAGGCGATGTCAACGAAAACCCCAATGCGGAACGACCTAATAACAAGAATTATAATAAAAACTCAGCTGGATTCATCAAAAACTCTTATCATTCAAGGATCAAGCTTTCTTGAAATTCAAACAAAATGTCGAAACTAGGAGTACATAAATCAGTTGGTTAACAAGAAAACTAAATCACAACTATCTAACATCACAAGAAAATGCCCAATGTGGATCAAAAGTCCAATCGAAAAGAAGGGATTTTACGCGATTTACCGTCTATTTTACTCGGGGTCGAATCATCTTGGTTTTCCATAACTGAAGCTTCCCAGCTACTCAAAGTTGAAATTTCGGCTGTAAAGTGAACCCAAAATCAAGAAACGGAAAACCCACGTACTAAAAACAAAAAAGACTCAATTTTTAACTCTTATTTCTTGAAATGAAACCAACTTACGGTTGATCTTGTTGTTGAAGGGAAGAAGAATCGGTTACAAGAAGTGGGTCATGCGCATGCGGAATTCAAAATCCTACCATTGATAAAAAGGAACGGATTCTTTTTTTTTTTTGAAATTTTGAATTTCATACACACACACACAGAGAAATATTATTACAATCTGCTGCAGTTTCCCTTTGATTAAAAAAGATGAAAAGGGGATTGATTTGATTAATTACTTTTGGAAAAGATTGCTACTATACTCATTAGTAATTACAGAGAAATGAAATCAAAAGGGGAACAAAAAGTTTCCTTCGCAGAGTCCGTTAATTTCGTTGTGCCGTTTGAAATTTGAATTTTTTTAACCGGGCCAGAACGGAT
The DNA here is from genome assembly GCA_948329865.1 of Linaria vulgaris. Lineage (NCBI taxonomy): Eukaryota > Viridiplantae > Streptophyta > Magnoliopsida > Lamiales > Plantaginaceae > Linaria > Linaria vulgaris. The sequence goes on from OX415253.1 coordinate 46,222,236, forward strand.
CGACTATATTCCTTATTTAATTTCTTTTTTTTTTTTTAAAACGAGAAATAAAAAAGTAATCTATAACTTATTCATTTTTATGAAAATGACCAATACTTTTTCGCGCTTTATTTTTGCCCCGTTAACTCAAGCACCCTGCCGTCGAAAATGCCTTTTAAACCTTATTTGGGTTTTTTGTACACGTGGCTGCCACTTCGCTTGCCATGTCAGATATAATCTTGTTATGGATGTGGCAGACACGTGTGTAAAAGGCCCGAATAACGGCAAAAATGCATTTTCGACAAAAATGTGCTTGAGTTACGGGGCAAAAATGAAACCGTAAAGATATTGATTATTTTCATTAAAAATGAATAAGTTATAAGGCAAAAGTAGTTATTCCCCTTAAAAAATATGTAATATTTGGAGTGATCTTGAATTTAAATATAAAAAATTGTAGGAGTATTTTGTGTAATTAAGTAGATTTTTGTCGCTAAATTTGTATCATTGTACTAGTGTTTCGCTTTGTTTGCAAATTCTTAAAAAAAATATAATCAGCTTTTTATTTGAATAAGCGATTTTGGGGTGTTTGCAAATCTTGCTTTTTCGGTTACACAACTTTTTCTAAGTTAAAAAGTTTCAAAATCTTAAAGCTTGTGTGGGGGTCTTTTGGCTTATGGTGTATATTTTAAAATAATTGCATAATTTCAAATTCAAGATTAAATTTAAGTGATTTTAAAACTTAACTTAAAATTATGAACTTCTACTTTTCCACTACAAGTTTGCAAACACTACCTTACACTACAAGATTCATTCTGGCGGTGCACCACCCGCTCATGTTGATGCACCTGATACCGATCTTGGCGAGTCCCCTACTTCTTCACATCCACATAGGCCTATCGGATCGAGCGGCGGTACTCCACCAGATCTAGTAGTACCATTTCGACTAGATGATGATCACGTAGCATCGACGCCATCGTCATCATCTAGGCCATCGTCATCATCTCAGCCACCGTCATCATCGAGGCCTACGGCACCTAGGCCACGTTCTACAGAGTCTGCACCGCCGGGTCCTAGTACTTCTTCCCCTGCAGACGTTGTCGGTGTAGGACCATCTTCAACGACGCAGCAGAGACCGGGACGAGGTGTATCGAGAGGACCGCAGGTTCCGGCTGACCGTAGAGCCCATCGTAGGGTCCAGCTAGATGAGCACGGCGTATTTATCGATGGGAGAAAGATATCGACGGCGATTACCTCGATCATTAGGGAGTTTATGAAGACGTGTGTTCCTTCATACACCGAGGTCGATCCAGAAGTGCGGGGACATATGTGGGCTAAGTTTAAGGTGAGATTTAGAAAGTTTACTAAATATATATATAAATAGTAAGATTTTTATTTAACGAAACCTTAATTAAAAACCTTATTTAATTGTAGAGCATATACTACATTGATCCAGATGACATGCTTCGTGCACATTCCGCATACGAGGCGAAGGCTAAGCACTGTTACAAGGATATCGTGTACAATGCCAAGAAGAACTATTACGACAGGCTCGATGATCCGAAGTGGGCGTCGCGTCCGAAGAACAGTTGGATGAGCGACAAGTTAGAGAGGAAGTTCGTGACGCATTGGGAGTCGGAGGACCATGCGAAGAAATCTGTGGCAGGCCAGAAGAACAGGCGATCGGGAGAGGCACCAGACCCTGATCGTCCTGCACGAGCTACTCATGCTAGTGGGTCCCGGAGCTACACGGAGATTCAACGTAGGATGGTATGTCTTATTAAATTGAGTTTCTATACGAATAATATTATTGTCTTAAATTTAAATATCTAAAATAACAAATGTATATCAATATGCAGGCTGCTTCTAGACCTCCAAGGGCCCCTCCTCCTCGGCACGATGAGGCATATCGTTATCAGCACACACATGTGCCCAGTGGTCTGCCAGAGGGAGCTCCACGTCGCCGCGTTTGGGTTCACCCCAAGTATAGGGCTATCTACGTAAGTATTTAACTTGTATAGCAGTCTATGATTACTGTATTAATATATGTCTTCCTTAATTACGTACTAACAATTATGACAAAATGAACAGGAGGAGTACATGCACCTTATGACCGAGAGGTACGAGGCGGACCGTTCTACGTGGCCACCACTAGATCAGGAGCTGTGGAGTCAGGCGATAAGAGGATTGAAGAAAGGGAAGGTTGTGGGTCTCCCTTCGGATGCACGTCACGATCGGTTTGGTTTCTCGACGAAGAAGCACCCAGACACGACACATGATTATGCGAGGGCGTTGGAGAGGGAGAACCGTCGTCTTAGGACTGTTACTGATGCGAGGGTTGACGAGCTTGCTACTCAGGTAGAGTACTTGACCCAGCACATCACCCAGACTACAGGTACTCCTCCTACTCGACCCATGCCTTCAGGGGGATTCATGAGTGATGCTCGTCGAGTCGGCCCTCCTGATCCGTTTGCACATGGTGCTCCGGGTTGTGCGATGTATGATGATGAGTACGAGGATGACCCCGATAAGGACCCCGAGGATGACACTCTCGGTGGTGATGCAGCCGATCTTGCCGGTGATGGTGATGATGGTGCTGGACCCTCCACAGCTCCTGATACATTTTGATTTCATGAAGAGGACTATGAGTAGGAAAAGTTTTATTTATTTTAGGGATATTTTAGTATTGAAAACTGTGTTAGTTGTTTGTATTTATGTAATTTGTTTGATGCTTGGACCAATTATGTAATGTTAAACTAGTTTCTTATTTATTCTGTAATTATGTTGTATATTATTTGTTCGTTTGATGCGGAGTAGTAGTATTATTTGTTCGTTTAATCTAAGTATTGAAAACTGTGTTAGTTGTTTGTTTATTGGTAATTATGCCTATAATATGAAATTAAACAACGTATAAAATTTTTTTATAAAATAAAATTCGACCTACTAAACCATAATCGATGCTAGTCATACATACTATCCTCAGAATCTGAGTCACTCATTATCTCTTCCTCTTCCTCTTCCTTATTGCCCTGATCGTCCTCGTAGTCCTCAAGTTCCTCGTTGCCCTCCGTTGCTGCCTCCTCGACAACCACATCAAATCCCTCTTTGGCCAATTGGATATTCATATTGAATGAGGAAAGGTCCACGGATAAGTTAAACCCTTCAGATGCATTTTCTTGTAGCACTTGGTTCGGCATCCCTGCGTCGACATCTTTTGATCCTGCAACTGATGACATATCGATTATGTGTATGGCAGAAATAGTGGATACGGCCAACCATCCTCTCTGTCCCGGTCGCCCTGTCGTCCTTTTTGGATAGGGCACATAGTACGCCTGTTTTGCTTGGTTAGCTAATACAAACGGCTCATTGGTGTTGAGGGTACGCCTCGGGTTGATGTCAACCAACTTGTACGTTGAATGCTCCTGCGTACCTGCGTTTATATCATACCAAACACATTTGAACAAGACTATGTATAGGGGCCGAATTCTGCCCCCAAAATTCCACCTATATAATGTCTTTCAACGTTCCATAGAAGTTGGTAGCATCGGATCCTCCCATGTCTCCCTTCACATAAAGACCGCTACAATCACTCTTCTTCGGGCCCAAAATCATATCGGTGTGAAATCTGAACCCATTCACAATGTATCCCTCGTAGGTTGCCACTGAATAAGCCGGACTTGTGATTAGAGGATCTATTCGTACGTCGGTCTCGTATTTCCCGCTTGAATATGTCTGCTTGAACCATGCTATGTACTCTTGGTTCCTCTTGGATTGTATCTCCATTGGACTTAGTCCACTGCACTCCTCTTCTACAAACAGTCTGCATAGGAAAATCATCATAGGTTAGTTTTCTTTAAAGCGCTTAATCATTTCGTTATTAAAAATAATTAACGACCACTTACTCCACCCATTCGTCAAGCTCTGGACAGTTTAGAAGCGTGTAAAGCTCTATTTGCTCCATCTCATCGGAAGTCAAGTATCGCCTTTTGTTTAGTGGCCCTATTGGCGCCCCTTTCTTTTGAAATATTGTTAGCTCATCATCCCACTCCGTGCTATCTAGTGTCTCGTTCCTGTTGAGTTTTTTATATTTAGTCTGAAAAGAAACATCCAAATATTGAGAACATGTATTGGAGAGCTCAGCAAGTAGGTATTGATTGGCTATGGATCCCTCCACCCTCGCCTTGTTCTTTACTGAACCCTTCATGTCGAACATCCGCCTAGGTCATAGAAATGAAAGATTAGGCAAAGAATCGATATTTTTAAAAGATAATTGTTATTAAAAATATAAAATCTTACCTCTCGAATGGATACATCCATCTATAATGAACTGGACCACCAACTCTAGCCTCGTACGGAAGGTGTATGGCTAAATGCTCCATAGAGTCGAAAAATGAAGGAGGAAATATCATTTCCAACTTGCACATGGTAACAATAAACGATTCCTCCAATCGCTCCATATCTTCGGCCGACACCTCTGAGGCGCAAATCGCCTTAAAAAAAAGGCTAATCTCTACTAAGGTCCCCCAAATCTTGGGTTCCCAGAATTCGCGAAATGCAATCGGGATCAATCTCTGAATGAAGACGTGACAATCATGACTCTTCATTCCATACAATTTTCCTTGTTGTTTTTGCACACATCGTCCCAAGCCCGAGGCATATCCATCAGGAAACTTCAGTTCGGTCAGCCAATCAAGCACCATGTTCTTTTGATCCCTAGTAAGACAATATTTTGCCTTTGGCTTTATGTACTCACTTCCTCTGCCACTGGGTGTCAAGAACAATTCTTTACGGTTGGTCAACAGCTTAAGATCGTGCCTCGACTTAATGTTTTCCTTCGACTTAGCATCGTCCAACACCGTGTTGATGATGTTCTCAAAAAAGTTCTTCTCACAATGCATCACATCTAGATTGTGGAGAATCAAGTTCGTGGACCAATAAGGTAGTTCCCAAAAGATGCTTCGACGACACCAGTTATGAGTTGTGTTAAAGCCCGAAACCTTTGTGGAGTTTGCCCCAAATCTAACCGATCGTAGCCTATCCACAATTGCCCTCATATGTGCTTTTGTCTTCCTTGGAATGGGCGCTTCAAGTACCTCCCTACCCTTGTAGAAATCCTTCTTGTTGTACCTCCATTTATGACCCTCTGGTAGAAACCGACGATGACAATTGAACCACGAGGCTTTTCCACCATGCTTAAGTGTAAAAGAATCTGTCTCACCCATACAATAAGGGCACGCCAGCTTACCGTGCATGCTCCACTGGGACAACATTCTGCAAGCAGGAAAATCGCTAATAGTTCACATTAGGGTCGCTCGCATTTGGAAGTTTTCCTTTCGTGAGCTGTCATATGTCCACAAACCATTACTCCACAGATCATTCAACTCATCAATCAACGGTCTCAGCAAAAGATCCAAGTTCTTTCCAGGACTCTTTGGACCTGGTATAATAAGGCTCAGAAAAATGAACTCCGGTCGAATGCATAAATCCGGCAGAAGGTTATAAGGGGTAACAAACACGGGCCAACAAGAGTAGTTCTTCCCAGATGGCCCAAACGGTGTGAACCCATCAGTACATAGGCCGAGTCGGACATTTCTAGGCTCTGCTGCGAAGTCCGAATACGTACGATCAAAATCTCTCCACGCCTCGCCTGCAGCTGGGTGAATCATTCTATCTGTTGACTCTCGACACTTCAAATGCCAAGTCATATGTCTTGAAGTGCCTACAGTATAAAACAACCTCTGTAATCGAGGGCCTAGGGGGAAGTACCACAATTTCTTTCTTGCGACCCTGGACTTTCTACCAGCCTCGTACCTATCGGTCTTGCATATCAGGCACGATGTGAGATCCTTGTTGGCATTATCGCCGAAGTACAAGAAACAAAAATTCCAACATACGTCGATCTTTTCGTACCCTAAACCCAAACCCGCGAGCATCTTATTCATGCCTGGAACAATATTCGGTAGCATTTCCTCAATCTCTGGGTCCATAATATCTTTAGAAAAACTTAAGTACTTTTCGCAAGCGACATTAACTACTTTGTGCATCGTCTTGGTAGTTAAGAACTCGGCAATCCACTAGAGCACAGTCTTCGACTTCTTAATGTTCATTTTTATGTCTCCCATCTGCATCAATTTGTAGAACTCATTTGCCTCGGGACTTGGATCTTCGTTGCGCACCTCTCCCTTAACAAATCGACCCCCATATGCATCCACAACCAATTCTCTAAACGAAGTATCGGCATGAACCGGACTATCAACGTGAATACTAGCAGACGGGGATTCATGTACATATGATGTAGATGCCTCGCTTGCCTTCTCTCCATGCAACACCCATATCCAATATTGATACACAAACCCCCACTTATGAAGATGATCCCGTACTACGTTTCGATCAAAAAAAATTAAATTGATGCATCTCTGGCACGGGCACCTAATACGATTTCTTAGATCTACGTAATTTGTCTGTTGTGATGCATATTGTATGAATTCACGAACCTCAACCACGTAATGTTGATTCAAATAACCAGTGTTACTATCTATCCTATCGTACATCCAAGATCTATCGGGACGATAATCCATTTCTAATCTAAGAAATTTAAAAAGAAATTGTTACAATTAATTTCACCAATCAATATATTTATTATTTATATCAAAATTTTAAAACTCGAGTACGACGAAGCCAAGGCAATTAATACTTACTTGTTGTAGCGTAGAAAATACTTAGATCAAGTATTCTTTGCAAACACACGCCCCTCGTTGCATTTACCGCAATATCTAAAACAAAGAAACATTAAAAAAAAGTTAATAAAAACGATCTTAATTGAGAAAAACTAACAAAAACAGTTATAACAAGAGGAAATCGTATATACCTTAGCAATGGATGAATGTTGGAATGATTTCTCAAGTGGAATAGGGAGGGGTATTTATAGGGGGGTTGAAGGTTATTCCCGACCGCATTTCGGTCGGGAATAACAACGGTTATTCTTATTCCCGACCGCAATGTGGTCGGGAATAACAACGGTCAAGATTATTCCCGACCGGACCCGACCGAAATGCGGTCGGGAATATTAGGGTTTAGGGTTTAGGGTTTAGGGGTATTGGCGACCGATTTTCGGTAGGGAATAATATTCATATTCTTAATTTCACAATTTCGCTCTCAATTTTAGATAAATCGTTCATTTAATGATCAAGTAAATCAATATTAGTTATATATTACTAAAAATCTCAAAAGAAATTAAATTTAGTTGCACGTTGATGAATCGTTTGAAGCGTCGATTCATATTGTCGCTTATAAATAGATTAGTATATGTAGTTGCTAATAATGTAACTACTTACGATTATGTTAAACATATGCTAATATATATATATATATATATATATATATATCACAATTAGCCTCTCTATACTAACGTTCGTAACAAACGTTAATCGTCAATTATGAACTCCTCTATACTACGTATGATCATTATATGTAAAACTCCAAACTAACTTAACTTATACTCCGGTAAACTATACTAATTTAATAATTAAAAGTACATTAAACTAACTAACTAATAGTGCAACTCATGAATTTAATGAGATTCTATAGTTATACTTAACAAACACATCAAGATTTTCCAAAAGATCGAGAAAAGGTAAAATTGGCTATTTTTCCCGACCGATATGCGGTAGGGAACAATATTCAACTCATTCCCGACCGATATGCGGTCGGCATTGACCATTATTGCCGACCGCATATCAGTCGGGACTAAAGTTTAAACTTATTCCCGACCGCACGTCGGTCGGGAATAATATTTAAAGCTATTTCCGACCGAAAATCGGTCGGGAATAATGTTTAAACTTTTCCCGACCGCAATGCGGTCGGCATTTCCTGCTTTTCTGGGCAGCATAGTATTGCCGACCGAATTGCGGTCGGGATGTTTTGAAAATTTGGCGGTTTTTTGAAATTTTTGAAAAAATTCAACATTCCCGACCGAAAATCGGTCGGGAATAATCGAAAAAGTTGGCGAGAATTGGTGGGAAATTCAAATTTGACGAAAATTCAAATTTTTTTAACTTTTTCTATAAATACACTTCATTATTCTCCTCATTTTTTCATCTCCAAAAACTTTTTCAAACACTTTTTTCATATTCAAACACTTTTTCAAACCCTTTTTTCTTTCAACTTCAAAATTAAATTTTTTCACTTTTTTATTCAACTTTTTAATAATCAAAAACTTATTTAATTTTTTTTTGTGTTTTAGACTGAGCAATGAATCAAAAATTTAATTGCTCATCTAAAACACAAAAAAACTAAAATAATGTTTTTAAAATACTGCAAAATAGAAAAAAAAATAATATTCCGGTAATTATTACCGGAATATTATTTTTTTTGTTCTGATGATTTTTACTCCCGACCGATTATCGGTCGGGAATAATATGAATATTATCACCGACCATTGCGCGGTCGGGAAATACATAAATTTTATTTCCGACCGATATCCGATCGGGAATAATATGAATATTAATCTCGATCGTTGTTCGGTCGGGAAAAGTTCCAACCGTTTGTCGGTCGGGATTACTCGTAAGCAGACCCGACTGAATTTCGGTCGGAAAACAAAGTACAAATAAAACGACCGTTTAGCGGTCGGCATTTTCCCGACCGGATATCGGTCGGGAATGAAATTCATGTATTTCCCGACCGTTTAGCGGTCGGAACTTTGTCCCGACCGATGTTTGGTCGGAATGGACGGTCGGGAAATTCTCGACCCTATTTCGGTCGGTAAGGCGGTCGGGAAAAGCCCTTGCCGACCGAATGGCGGTCGGAAAACTTTTTCCGACCGAAGTAACGCCGACCGACCCTTCCCGACCGCATTTTGGTCGGGAAATGGTCATTCCAGACCGCCGAAGGGTCATTCCCGACCGGCTTTGCGGTCGGGAATGACCCGATTTTTTTGTAGTGTTAATAATGTTCCAATTTAAGGTGTTTATCAAAATCTTAAAGCTTAAATTTAGTTGCATATGTTTTCGTAAATGATAATTAAGTGCGAATAATAATAAAAATACCAAGCTTGAAGTATACAATTTAGACATATTATTATGACTCGTACATTAATTATGGTCTTACTCAAAGACTGATTTCTTACAGAAACGTTGCGAGTAATGGATATTCCAAAAACAAAAGTTGTAGGAATAGTCAAACATGTGAATAACTAGCTTATCATAAGTATATTAGCATCGTTTCTATTTCCTAGCTAGCTTTTACTTTTACTTAACTATATAATACTATTTAGTATTTACGAAACAGTTTTTAATTGTTTGAACTTTGAAGATGACTGAAGTCATTCTTGTGGTGATTTTAGTAGAAAAAAGAAAAGAAAAACAGTAAGTAATTAATACCTTTTAGGGTGATAGCTAGCTAATACAATTTGTTGGTCACTATAGTTATATAAATTTGTTTCCTAATTTTGATTGAACATTTCCTCTATAGTCTAACTAATGGATCAAAATTTCTGTGCGTTTCTTCGAAAAGTGCCGAAACGTTTTCCTTTTTAACTCTATTAAATATACATATAGTTTTCATATTACTTATAACTACAATTTTCTCGAATCCTTTGAAACATGGCGAAAAGTTTCCAAAATATTACGAAACGTTTCTAATTTTTATGAGAACGAAACCTACTCCGATATCGAAACTTTAATCCATGGTCTAACCTTACATCATTAGTTCATTTTTCTCGAACTTTAGTTTGTGCATTGAAATACCTTTTTTCTAATTACCGGTGAATGAAACATATTCTTACATTAGATATCAAATCAAGATCTGGTCCCACTTAAGTACAAGGTACAGCTAGTTGTAGTACCTTTGATCAATACGCACAAGTGAAGCGCTAACCTTATGCACTAAATGACTTCAGGCAACGACGTGTGTACGAGGTAACTATGAATATGACTTGTTCTCACACTACTTAACCCTTTATATTAGTATATATTAATCAAAGTAATGTTCGACGATCGACATGTAGTCTATAGATATATCTTTCGTTAAACAAGATATTTTGTATCATTCTAAAACAATCTCTAAATTTTGATACGTAGATATAATCTGTGGTGAGATATGGTGTTGAGTATTTAGAAAAGTATAAATAATTATCTTATGTTTATAGCATGAATATACTATGTTGTTGCAAGGAATTTACAGCTTTTTATAGCATCATGATTGGCATACAAAAGCTTAGTTAATTTCAACGCATACAGTGGAAATAATATATACGCTAATTTGCTATTACCACGACTCATGTAACTGTCAATATTATCGAGTACTTGTCAGAAAAACTTAGAACCACTATATGCAGTAAGCGGCCTTCACAGTGCCAGTGGATCATGATGTGCATGGTTTCTTTGAAGATTACATTTAAGGCACCTCAAAACTTCGTCTTTTTTTCTTGAATATTACAAGCTTGCTTGGTCCCCTCAACTGGATAAATTCTGAGGTCACAATAATTCAAGGATCATGACCTTCATCTTAATGGTCCTCCTATGATTCCTCAATCACTCAATCTTATTCGCAGTCGACTTGCCGCATTCTACATCACATAAAATACGCAATGTTTCATCCTTCCTATTCCAGCCAAAACCCTTTTAACGCGCGAATTCTAATAGTCACGATGAAGTTAACCATTACCTTATTCAAATGTGGTAGGCTTTTTGCACTGAAGGGTTCCACTGGAAAATGTATCTCCAATTTAAAGCAGTAAAAGATCTAATCATAAAACCGTAAAAGGGGGTAAGTTTATCTCCAAAGTAAAACCGTAAAAGGTTATTTATGTTGAATAAATTCATTTGAAGTGAAAGATCAGAACATCTTAGAAGAAAATCTTATCAAGATTTGGTCCCCTTTCAAGAAAACTACTTATCACTAACTATCTGCTTCATTATACAACTGTTACCTTTATGCATTAAATTCAAAAGCAGGACGGCAGAGGTACGGTCTAAAGATTTCAGGACAACGCCGTATTGTTAAGGTTACTATGAATACGACTTCTTGTCCTTGCACCATCTCTACAACCTATATATACCACAGCAAACCTGCCTACTTCTCAAACATAGTTCTTTCGAAATCTGATCGGTTGATTGAACATCCAGCAAAAAAAATGGCCAAATTTCCAAAACTGAGGTTTACAACAGAAGTGGCTCCTCCAAAGTTTATCTCAGTCGCTAAGCGTCCACTGATCAAAACCTTGGACACCATTGATGAAGAAAAGGCTTATGCCTCCACCCATTCCTCGTCTTTCAACAAAGTGGTTGAACGAGAGATATTTCAGTGTAAAGCCTCGCCATTTGAGTGATCGGTTATTTCAATCTTCTTGGAGACAGCAGTGAGGCTTTGTGCTTTAGCATAGAAATAAAATTTCGAGACTATTTTTTCGATGAATTACTTCGTATCCTGATTTTCTGGGCTGTGAAGATGAGATTGATCAGTCGAGAATGATTGTCTTGTAATTGCGCTTCACCACCGTCTTTTATGAGGGGTGAAGAAAATTTTGTAGTTCGGTTTGACAGATTTTCCACTTGTTGAGACTTCAAGTTATCATTTCCATGTTTGAATAAATGCTTCTACTATATGTTATATAATATGGCAGCAGACTTACTTTCTTGAGATCTGGTCTAAAGGGAATGCAAACCAAAATGAATGATGCAAACCAACAATACCAATGTGAATCTATGAGTTCAGGTCACTGCATGTGGTTTATGCAAAATTAATGAGTAGTTAGGACAAAACTTACACTTTTCAGGCCCCTTTAGATTTTTATTTTTATTTTTGATAAATAAAATTCAGAATATTTTTATCAATGTCAACAATAGTACATCTAATATTCCCCTTTGTTGGCAATGAAATGCTTACAGGATTTTAACTAAGAAAATTCAACATGGTAAATGCATTCAATCAAATATACTTGAAAAAGTTTCGGAGCAACATAATATAAATGACGACGTTGAAACGCATAGCCTGTAGCCCGTAGATAGACACAGAGAGATAGTTGGAAAATGATACGTTAGAACAAATGGTTCTTTTTCATTGAACAATTTCATTCACAGTTTTGTCTGTGCTACATGTGTGAATCATCATTGAATTTTGAATACTCAACCTGTCGCTCTTAACAAAAAGGAGCTCAGTCCCTTGTATACTTAAGTATTTACAATGAAGAACAGCAAAAACAACGGCCTAATCAGTTGTTCTTATCGTAGACATCGCAGCATCTTTGGGCGAGGATCCAGCCACGAGTAAACTCATTGGCACCGCAGACGATCAAAATCTCAGGAACCAGCTCAGTTGATATACTAATTTTCGAAATTTGGTATCTGGGGCTAATTCAGAGCAATGATGTCTTGTTTACCGATGTATTCCCGCTTCTTCAAGTGCAGCTGTCATTGAGGCCGATGCCTCTTCGAGGGTTCTTTTCTTTTTCACAGAGTTGAATGCCTCAATGATATCTCCTTCCTCCCAATCGTCGAATTCCTCACTTCCGATTCCACACTCTAATCCAGCATTTACCTGTCACGTGATAAAGGGTTGATCCATGAGAACACCACATTGGCCTAAATGTGCTTGAAAAAACTCAAAAGTATCTCAAGATCAATGATGCAATGGAATCACAAAATGGCATGAATTAACTAATTAATAATACAGAGGCATTTTCATGTATCAAGTCTCTGTGGAATCCAAAATATGCAAGAATAATAATTTCTTATATATTGATTTTCAGGAGAAAAAGAAAATCTAGAACAGAAGAAAAAGTTAAGGGGATACGCATAATTGGCACAGAAAGTATGATTCTAGGTACTTCAACATCCCATTATAGTCGAAGAAACAAATTCTTAGAGAACAGGGAACAGGAGAGAGAAAACTTCGACACATTACCTCTTTCACTATCTCCTTGACCCGTCTCAAGGAACCAAGGACGCCAACATAAACTTCTTTCCCTTTTCTTAGTACACGAATTCCACACGCTTTCACTATTTTTCCCTCTGTTACCATACACCCAGCAACACGGCCACTGCCACTACTAAATACAGCCCTTACGTCGGCAGAACCAATTGGAACTTTTTCCTGCCAAAGACAAAAAAGTCATATGTAAATTAAATCTTTCAATAACACTAGCCTGGTGAATTAGGAAGCTCATTTTTTGTTTAATAAAAAGTCAATAATCTCCTTAATGCAACCCTTCAGAAGACAAGCAGCAGGATAATGGGACATCTTCCTATCTATTCTTAACTTTGCTGAGGGATAAATATACCGAAGAAAACGTCATACTGAGTTCATTTAAAGAGGGGAAGCTATTGCTATTTATCCTCTATTGGATTCTTAAACAGAATAAATATTTCAAAATAATAGAAGGAAAAAGTCCAAATGAATCACAAATATGTTTTTTCTTACCTCAACAGAATCTAGGAGACCCTCCATTGCATTTCGCACGTCGTCAATAAGTTCATAAATAACTTTGTACAACCTAATTTCAACACTTCTGTTATCGGCCAAGCTTTTTACAGAACCAGGTACTCTGACATTAAAGCCAAAAATGATAGCTTTAGTTGCCACTGCAAGATCAACGTCACTAGTGCTCACATCTCCAGTTGCTTGCAAAAGGAACTTTAAAGTGATGTTCTCTTGTGGAAGCACCTGCAGAGCTTGTCTGATGGCCTCAATGGATCCCTAGCAATATCAAAGATTTGACTTCATTTCCGGAACTCACAATTCTCACATATTCATCATGTGGAAGTTTTAATGTGAAGAGAACTTTGGAAACATATGAAAAATGCAGATGGATTTTGCTATAGTTTTCAGAAGCAGTACTCAAGATGAAACTTTGATAGTGGTAACCGATTATGTGATTGGACTAAAATCAAATAAGTAGACTGCTTAACTAAACAACCATACAATACCAGCAATATTAATTCAGATTATCAGCAACAGCATTTAGATACAACAGAGCTAGAGAATCCAATAAATCATATTTAAGGTAAAATGTAGTTTCTCTCAACATAACTGGTCAAAATAGATATGCAAGAAACAGATGTCCCCATATGGAATATATCATATAGAGAAGGTCAAATTCCAGAAGATTAGATTAAGAAACATATTTATATGCCAGATTGATGTAGCCTCCAATAAGTATATCATACACTATGCAGATACTTGAAGATGCTAACATTATGCGTCACAAATATCTGTGTTCATGCAAGATTACCAATGACAAAATTTTAGAAGTTTACTACAAAACTTATATGAAATGACAAAGACAAAAATAGCACTTCACACAAGGGTCTTATTATACACTGACAAGTGTAGCATTAAGAACAAACAATCTATATAAGGTGTCAGGAATACTACCTGAACGTCAACCTTCAGTATAATGTTTAGTTGATGCAAATCTAATCCAGCATTCTTTCCAGATGAAGCAGCAGACGCAAAGGATGAAAGTGTAATCTTCCCATCTCCTGCCTTTTCCGTTATACGTTCATCTCTCATAAGCACTGCTCTGGATTCTGCTCTTTGTCGAGCAATGTCAAGGGAGCTTACGACTTCAAACTCATCACCAGCTAGTGGAACATTATTCAATCCAATTACCTGCCCGAAGATGTACCATGAATATAAGAGGAAATGGTTAAGCATCAATGGAAAAGGCTGTTAGATAAGAGAAAAGCCCAGTGATGACAAAAGGGAAACAAAAAGTGATTGATGCAGTGAGTAGGCCGAAGAGGGTTCTAAATCGAAACAAACAAACGAGAGTCAAACAAAGTCCGAAAATCTTCTTCAAGGCTAGCAGATACATGGGAGAAAAAAATCATGACACGTATTTCTTAATTCATATGTAATCTTTCTCGTACCTGAAAACATATATAATCTAAATAATCCCAATAGATTCCCAGCTGAAAGAAGCTCCGATAAAATGACAGATATAGTATGAATTACTACAGAGGATAGAATTTCCTTTATTACACTTAAAATTCAGAGAAACTGGAATGTACAGAATTATACTTAAATTTCATAGGAACTGGAAAAACGAGTTCCATGAATTATGAGAACATAGAAAAGGAAAACACAGCGGATAGAGAATGCTCTGGACTTCAAGTTATAATTGGAAGGCAGAACTATGTAGTTTGGCAATAAAGACACTAGAGTTCATAAGTCATCCATGACCAAATATGCAGCAAACCATTGACCCAAGGAACCAAGAAAATAGGATCTACAGCTAGGAGCAATCAGGGATAATCGGTTGGAAATCTCTACCACATCCAATCACTCAAAATATGCTGGAGATATTTTGGGCATTCCAGAACATAATAGAACATTGCTGAAACACTCCTTCGCAAAATAAGGTTCAAAAAGCTATCATGTTTAAACAAGGAAACCCAGTTTTTAAGCACCAGGTTTTCGGTAACAATATTGCACGATCAAAATAGTCAATATGATAATCCATAATATCAAAATAATATAGACATGAATCATGATCAGCAAAGTTCAAAAATAAAAAGTATAATCAACAGGATACCTGCACTGGTGTAGAGGGCTCCGCTTCATCAACCCGTTTTCCTTTATCATCAAAAAGAGCCCGAACCTGGCATCACAAAGTTATGAAGTCATTTGGATGAAAATAGTAAACTATTTTTTAATAAAAGATTCATACCTTTCCAAAAGCTTCTCCACAAACAACCACATCCCCTCTTTTGAGAGTTCCATTCTGAACAATGAATGTGGCAATAGGACCCTTGGATTTATCAAGACCGGCTTCAATCACGGTCCCCATAGCATTTCTTTGCGGATTAGCCTTCAGCTCTTGCAACTGACACAGAAAATTGAAAAACCAATTAAGAACCCACAAGGACACATGACAAGCAACATATACAACTATATTTACAAATAATAAGAGGTATTTTTCCTGTGTCAATATTCTAACTTCCAGCTGATAGGAGTAAATTACAGAGATAATTTTAATACAAAATATCAATTTTCAAGTGTTCTGATTTTTCAACAATGCGTCTCACTACCAAATTTTACTTTGTTTTCAGACCGGAACAAGAGCAGTGGAGTACATGAAATTCTCGAGTAGCTAGAAACTATGAGAAACCAGGGATCATAAGTATTTGGGCACAAGAAACTGTAATGAGGTACCTCCGCAACAAGCATAACGGTTTCCAGCAAATCATCTACATTCTCCCCTTTAAGAGCACTTATCTGTAATAACCGTTCAATCATAATTTAGCATCCACTGAAAGAAAAAGCGGATGTGACAGTAAGATTCCAAGATTTAGCAGTCACCTTAACCATTGGCACATCACCACCCCACTCTTCAGGCATCAGACCAATGGAGGAAAGTTCTTGCATGACACGGTCTGGATTAGCTCCATCCTTATCTATCTACAGTGGTAAAAATAAAATAAGCACAATTCTGCGAATCGGACAGGATACACTGAAGTTGGCACTAAACAGACCTTATTTATAGCCACAATCATTGGCACTGCTGCTGCTTTGGCATGAGCAATAGCCTCTGTTGTTTGGGGTCGGATCCCATCATCAGCTGCCACTACAATGATAGCAATGTCTGTCACTCTTGCTCCGCGTGCTCTCATTGCTCCAAAAGCCTAACAGATATGTATTGAAGATTTAAATATTGCTTAAAAACACTAATTTCGTAAATCATCATGTAGCTCTCTTTTTTATTTATGTATAAGAACCAAAAATGACAAATACTTAAATGACAGCCTAAGCAAAATTAAGAGTACCTCATGTCCTGGTGTATCAAGAAAAACACATGTCTGTGGTTTTCCATCAATAGGTACTTCGACCTTATAAGCCCCAATCCCTTGAGTAATTCCACCAGCTTCACCTGCAGCCACCTAACATACAAAGGAGTTCGAGTTCAGTTTCCTCACAGCGAAGTCTAGCATGTAGTAATGCATGTAAGCTGTTTTTCAGTTTATGAGATAAATTAACAAAATGGGAGATGTACCTTGGTTTTCCGTATGTAGTCCAAAAGTGTTGTCTGTATTTTGGGGAAAAAAAAACACATGTTAGCTAGAGCTACCTAAGACAAATAATACGTAACATAGTGAAGAAATTCCAAGACATCTTTCTGACCTTTCCATGATCAACATGACCCATTATGGTAAGAACAGGAGGTCTGTCTTCTAATTTATCTAAGTCGTCTTCGTCAAGAATCTCCTTCTTTTTTGCCATATCTTCCACCCTGATAGCGGCAGCATCAATGACTTCCACCTCATACTCATTGCAGACCATCTTCACCATGTCCTTGCTCAGCTTCTGCACACCATCAGGCTTAATTCCCTTAGAGTACAAAAACCCCATAATCTCACCTTCACTGGTGGCCAAGTTGAAGGCCAGCTCATCAGTTAGCATGCCATCTTCCTCAACTTCCATTATTTCAACTCTAACTGGCGCGGCATCTCTAGCCGCTTGAAGTCTAGCAGCCTTACGACTTGCTTTACTCCATTTTCTTCCTTTCCTGGCAGTAGAACCAGGAATGGAAACATCAAGTTCAGATGTATCCTCGTCATCATCCTTGTTAATAATACGCCTACGAGCTCCACCAGATGGGCCACCTTTTTTTCGGAAGTCCTCCCTGAACCTGCCAGGCGGAGGGCTCTTCCCTGGTTTGGGAGGAGCTAAAACAGCTTGGGCCATGAGAGGATCCACCACTGATTTCTTAGACGCAAACTTGTCGATTAAAATTGGCTTGCGCTCTTTCGTCTTTGTCGAGTCTGTTTCATCAGCAACGGGGGGCTTAGCACCTGCATTTGTATCCTTTAAGATGACTGGTTTCTTGATAGAAGGTGGAGGAGCCACAGACGGCCGCGCTTGTAACATTGGTTGAACTCTCTGAGGTGGCTGAAGAGCTCTAGGTGGAGAAATGGGTTGAGATCTTGCAGTGACATTTCCTTCAATTGTTCTTGGTTCCTCTTTTAGAGGTTCCTTTACGACTTTTGGTACACTAGTCACTGGATTACCCTTCCGCCAAATGCTCTTTGCAGTCTTATTTGACTTGGGAACCGGTTTACCATTCCTTTGATCAGTCCTCTCATTTGCTAAAGGTCTGCTTGGAGGCACGTTCACCTTTTTGTTGGCCTCTAGCTTTTCTGCCTTCTCCAACACCTCCCCAAGCGATTCAATCACCTTACTTCTCTCATCCTCCGTATCACCAGTCGTCCTCCCATTATTCGAATCACCACTAACTTTGGACTCGTCAAAAGGAACACTGAGAAGAGGGTCGACCTTGGATACGGGTTTCAAAACTGGCTTGGGAGCAGCCTTAAGCAACGTATCATTGTCATTGTCTTTACTACCTCTATACGTAGAATCAAGAGCTACCGAAGTCCCCTGTTCCGCAATGTAATTAGTGGTTATGGAAAATCTACAAACACCGACATACCTACACCTCCTGCCACTCCAAAACCTTCTAAAACTACAACCATTTACCCTCCTAACTAAACAAACAGACCCATCGAAATTACCGAAAGACGTCATATTCACGCTTCCCAAGTTCACCAGGGAAGCAAAAGAAGCCATGCTCAACACCTATAAATTCTTCAACATTAGAACAAGACCCCACCTCAGAAGACAGTCAGCTTATTCCTTCTGTACCAAAATTGTAAAAAAGATTCAATCTTTTGTACTTCCCATGAACTTTAATGACAACCCAGTTCAGAAAAACATCGAAATGCTCATATATATATATAAACAGAGAAATGATCAATATGAATAAATACCTGCGAAAGACTGAAGCTTGAGGTGCGTTGATGATATATGATATCCCTTTAACAGTTCGAAGTGATAGAGAGAGAGGGAAAGAGTTGTTGTGGAGGTGAGATGAGATGGACCCAAAAATTGTGAATTTGAAAGAGAAATCAGTGTTATGTGGGTTGGGTTTATGGTTGTGTGGCTATTCCTTTGCCAGTTAAATTACTACCATTTTTCCATGATAAGGCTTTCAGTGAAATTGTCTTTGGTTGGTTTGCCTGAAATTTTCTTTTAATTTTGAGATGATTTTTCTTCGCCATATATATATATATATATATATATATATATATATATATATATATATATATATATTCTCCTTTTTGGATTTATTTCTATTTTGTTGGTTAGACTAGAGTCTTGGATATATAATATATATACGTCGTAAATCCGAGTTTTGAAGGTCAGTGAAAAATATCATGACTCCAAGTTTTGAAGGTTAGTGAAACTATCAAAATACCCCTTCGTAGTAATTTTTATCATAATTTCTTTCTTTAAGTGCAACTTCTTAGTTTTTCTCCTTTTTATTATTATCATATTTTTAAAATCAAGTGAAGAAAGGAAGGGGGAAAAAAAACTCTTGTAATAAGGACCTACTTTTAGGGGGAAATGAACGTTTCTTCGAAAAATTAAACTCATAAATGGTAGACATTTGAAGTAGGTGCTCGTTTGGTCGATAGTTTTCGTTCTAAATGGTAAAAGCAAATCATATATTTGCAGTCGATGGACATATTAGTCCATGGAGATGGCGAAGGAATGGATATCATTCGGCCGTTTCTCGCTTCCTTATGGGTACCGCCATTGTTATTTGGTAGCCTCATTTTATATATATATATATATATATATATATATATATATACCACCATTGTTATTTGGTAGCCTCATTTTATATATATATATATTGAGATGTTACTTCAAGCCCAATCATATTATTGTAATATATATTCTATAAATAAGATTTGAGTAATTCTATAACTTGTCGCAATTCATTTTGAGTTAATTATGCATATGTGTGGATTTTTTATAATTTGGTTTATGTTGTAATTGATATATGTATATAGAGAGAGAGGTTCGCTTTAAATCAGCGGAGGAGTGTTTACGTATTGGATTTTATTGTTTTATGTGTTATTATTTTTTATGATACAAAGGGGAAATGGTCGATCTATCTTTTTAATTGGAGGACATCAATCCTCACTCGAGGAGATTCAATGTCACTTCTTGTTTTGAGAAGGGGCGAGTTGGACTTCTTCTAAGTGTGTGAACACGAAGAGTCGAGGAGGATGGGTAATGACTTGAGCTCAAGAATTATTAAAAAAAATCGATAGAATTTGTTCTTATTTAAACGAGGTGTCATGCAGCCTTCGCTAAGTGTCTATGTTGTCTCCATGCGAACTGGTCTTTGGACACGTAAGTTTAACTTATTGGCCTGATACAATTCTTGTCGGTAGTACGTGTTTTGCTATCCAAGGATGCCAATATATTTGTTATCGAGGAGGTTTGGCTTTTTATTATTGAATAGCCTACTGTCGTGCCCTAATAAAGGGTGTCCGCTTGAAGAGGCGTCTTCTTGAAGAGGTATCCTCGTGTAAAGTGTTCTCGTGAAGAGATGTCCTCGTGGGAGGTGTCCTCGTGATTAAATGCCCTTGTGAAGAGATATCTTCATAGGAGATGGCCTCATGGGTGGGATATCCTCGTGAAGATATATTCGTGATGCCTTGTACATAATGTATTTGCAAGGAATTGTACATGTGTGGTATAGCTCGGCATGGTAAGTAAGTACACAAACAAAAGGAAAACAAATAAATAAAAAAATTAAGAAAATCCCTCTCTTTAGCTGCACTCTTCTGCACTTAATAATTATTTTCTTCACTAAAAAATGTTGTTTTTCTTCTTATCATGTCTTGGATACTTTATGCCAAATATTTTGCACACCCTCTTACCTAATCTATATTCTCATTTTTTTATTATTTTTAAATTTATAACTTGTGGTGGTTGTCTTTGCCCATATAATTTCCACAATATTTTTAGGATTAATGAAGCTTGTTGCTTAAAGGCTCAAAATCAACTTAGAAAATCACGTATGCGCTTGCTTAGCACATCGTTGGTTATTCATTTTCAACTAGACCGGCGCTTATGCATTTTGATGGTAGCTTATTGATAACAGTTGTAATAGAGCAATATTGTGATGAGAGAGAAGAGAGGGTTGAGAGATACGGCGGCGGAAGAAAAGATTAGGGTTTGAGATGGAAAATATTATGATTAATTAAATTACAAAAGAATAAAAAAAACACTATATATATTTACATGACTAATTGGATTCGGGTCAGTCAAGATATTACTACGGGGTTAAGCCCATACTAAAAACTATGTGGGTTAAGCCCAAAGAAATAAATAATATAAGTCCAGTCCACTAAGGTAAAAATACAAAGTATATAAACTAAGACCCCCCCCCCCTCGTGCAAGTGGGGTGTGGATGTCGATAAGGCCCAGCTTGGATGTAAGCGAGTTGAATGACAAAACGGAAAGGGGTTTAGTAAGCATGTCCGCGAGTTGGTGTTCGACAAAAATGTGAACCATTTTGATGAGCCCAAGATTGACCTTTTCTCGGACGAAATGGCAATCAATATGTATGTGTTTTGGCCGTTCATGGTGGACGGGGTTAATTGCGATGAAATAGGCACTCCGGTTATCCGTGAAGAGGAGAGACTGCTTTGGACTGGGAATATGTAGATCAGAGAGAAGTTGTTGAAGCCATAGAATTTCGCAGGTGGTGGTGGCAACATAAAGATCCTTGTTATTCTCGAAAAGATGGTCTAAACCACGTGACGAGAATTTGGCGGCAATGATAAAGAGTGCGGGAGAGAGTGGATCTCCTTGTCGAACTCCATACTTCGATTCAAAGAAGCCATGACACTCTCCATTAACAAGGATCGAAAAGAAGCATCATTCCACACAATTTTTCATAAACCATATCCACTTACTTGAGAAGTCGAACTTGTTCAAGCATTGGTAGGGAAACGTCCAATCAAGTCGATCGTACGCCTTTTCCATGTCGGGCTTAAGAACCATGTTGTATTTATCTCTTCTTTGACAAAGATTTGTGATCATTTCTTGTGCAAAAAGGATATTGTCTCCAATGAGCCTTCCTTTAACAAAGCCACTTTGAGATGGTGAAGCAATCTTGGGGAGTAAGGCGGCAAGTCTCTCATTAAGTAGCTTCGAAAATATCTTATAGCTTACATTACATAAGCTTATGGGACGATAATCTCTTCATTCGGTCGGGTCCTTTTTCTTAGGAATAAGGGCAATGTTGGTTGCCTTATACATCCTCGGAAAAGCATTCCCATTAAAGAAGTCAAGAACCGCTTCTATAAGATCATTCTTGATAAGGTCCCAACAAGATTGGTAGAACAAGGGCTCCAAAACCATCCGGTCCGGGGACACTATCGGCACTCGTGTTGAAAACAACATTTTTCAACTCCTCCATAGTCGGTTATTGGCAAAGCCGAGTGTTATCCTCATCATTGATGAGTCTCGGAATGAACTAAAGATTGTGACAAGTCGTGATCTCAATCGGCGAAGCAAGGATATGTTCATAATAATTTGCGGTCGAGGCTCCAATAAGATTCGGATCATCCACTAAGGCACCATTCTCAATGATTTTGAAAATCTTAGCTTTGGATTGCTTTCTCTTTGCCATAGCTTGGAAAAGGCGGGTGTTTAGTTCCCCCTCAATGGCCCATTTACAACGAGCTCGTTGTCTCCAAAAATCTTCTTCCATATTACGAGTGATCGTGTATTCGGCTAAGCATCTATTAAGATTAGCACGGGAGTCGAGGGAGGGATTTCTATCATGTTCAATTTTGGCTTTTTTAAGATTCACCTCTTTGTCTTTGACCTTTTGAAAGATATTCCCAAATGTGTTTCTATTCCAACTCTTACGGTCTTTCTTGAGACGAATAAGTTTGGCGCCGAGTTTGAAAAGGCCTACCCAAGGCGTATATTGACTCCAATTTTTGGCCACAACTTGATGGAATGAGTGGTGTTTGATCCACATGTTTTGAAACCTAAATGGTCTCGAGTTTTTAATAGCTTCACGATCAAAAGAGATGATGAGGGGATTGTCATCATAGTGCTTTCTTGGAGAATGTTCAATACGAGTGCGAGCAAATGAAGTAATTCAACCATAGTTGATAAGGTCAAGCCGGGTTCTAGTGCCATTCTTTGCCCAAGTGAATGGATTTCCTTCAAATTCGGCATCTTGAAGCCCACATCATCAATACAATCATGAAAGTCTTCCATGTCTCCCGCCGGAGGAGGAGATTTGCCAATTTTTTCCTCAACTTTGAGCACTGTGTTGAAATCTCCTAACACCATCCACGGGAAATCATCATCATTACGTCGGATGCCATCCCATCAAAACCATCTAAGAGGTCTTGTTTGGGCCGCATATACAAAGGTGCAATGTATAGGCGTAGGGAGGAGTAATGAAGTAATGTGGCGATCTAAGAATTGGACATTATCTTCCAAAACATCAATGTTCATATCAATATCTCCAAAGACCCAAATAGTGCTATTACAATTTCTAACAACTTTATCATATTGGAATCTTCTTAAATATCTTCTTTGGTCCAAGGTCACCATAGGTTCAAGTAAAGCAAAAATTAGGATTGTGATCTTTGAGTAAGGTAAAGACATTTTGACAAGAAGACTACTTCCTAACTCCTCTCACATTCCAACATAAGAACTTTAAGGATTATATTTATTAGAGTTTCCATCACGAGGTTGTAAGTTACGACCGACCTTTTTAATCTTTCTTTACTCACGGTTTTTTGGCAAATAGGGGTCTTGCAAGTTCGAGACTGGGAGGGCAACAATAATATCATCACGAAGATAATCTTCTCGGGATTTAGTGGGAGGCTTTGGTGGTGGAGGCCGAGCCCTAGGGGGGATGATTCCCTCTCATCATCACTATTCGAACTTGATCTAATAAGATCATCCTCATTTCCTTCTTCTCCAACATTCCACATTCTTCCTTGAACACCTAGTGGCATTTTTGAAGTCTCACAAGTGAAGGAGGTTTCCACATTAACCATTTTCTCCCCCAACTCCGATTGAAAATTCACATTATCCTCATGAAAGCCACTACTTCCTTCCTTAGGATCATGACTAATCCGTAGAGATAGCACTCGCGATTTCTTTTGCACTGAGAATCCGACAACACTTTCATACCATCATAGATATCATTCAAAATATCATCACTAATTTCATCATTAACATTCACAGGCTCATCCGCAATTAAATGAGCTTTCCCTTTATCTATAACAACTTGCTCAACATTAGGGGTGTGTTCCTCAACATTGACCACTTCAACAACTTCTTCCTCCAAGTGAGTATGCTCGGTTTCAAGTCGAGTAAAAGGATTCTCTTCACCTCTTTTAAGAATTTTTGTAGGAAAGAAGGACACATTCCTAGCCTTTTTCGAAGCATTGTCGTTATTAGTGCTATGCTTCTTCCCAACCCTTTGCCATTCAACCTTTTCACTATTACTTTGTTTGGCCTCACGAACCATAGGGTCATTAGATTTAGACTTGGCAACACCACAATCCCCAACAATGTGTCCAAGCCTTTGACATTTAGTACAGTAAGTGGGGTAGTTTTCATAAACCACTTTTTGCTTTCAATAGAACATTCTCGGGCCGATTGTAACCCCCCATTCAATGACCTCAAGTTTAGGCTTAAGCAAATTAACTTCCACACAAACACGAGGGTTGTCGGGCCTCGCCATAGTAAGAGTGCCTTCATCAACTCTCAACGGCTTTCCCAAATATTCTGCAAGATTAAAGAGCACACTATTTTCACAATATCTCATTCTTAAGCCCGAGAATGCAACCCAAATAGCCATAATAGGAGGATCCGAGTCAGAATTGAAAATGGAGTCCATTTAAGAATGCGACCCGACAAATTCAAAAATGCAAGATCTTTTTTAAGCCAAAACCGAGTATAGTCTTCCTCACAATCAAACTTGACCATCACATGTCTAGGGCCAATCGGTCCAAGCTTATAGCCACCTTTAAGATTGAGATTTGATAATCTACGATGGATGAAAGTGTAGGATGGTGTCTCAACCGAGAAGCTAAGGATCAACACAAACTCAAGCCTTTCATCAAGCTTTTTAATCTCCTCCTCATCAAATATGACCATCGGCTTCCCTTTAACCATGTGAAACTTCTTAGGCTTAACATTAACATCATCAATAAAAGATTTTTTCAACACATAAAAGGTTTTGCCACTCAAAGCTTGAGCAAATGAACCGCTAAGGCTTGGAGACTGCAATTGAAATGACATTGGGTTGGTAGGAGCCGCTTGAGGATTCTCAACACTCTTACCTTTATCTTTCGAAAGAACATTAGGAGTCTTTGGTGCAATCTTTGAGAAGCCACCCTTCTCAAAGTTAGAGGAGAATTGAGGAAAAGATCCGCTCAAATTAACATTTGGACCATGATCAATTGGGTTTAAGTCGGGTGAAAAATCTGGAGCAACAATAGCAACCCGCCCCGAGTTCGAGAGTGGTGAATTAGGCACCAAGTTTTCAGCATTGTTATCCAAATTTGGATTCAAGGAAATAGCAGCCCCCAAATCTTTGTCTTGCATAGAGTCAATCATGTGAACATTATGAGAATTGACTTTTGGATTGTCCATAGTGGGGGACAAAAAAGCAAAAAGCAAAAGCAAGCCTTGTCCCCTCTTCTTCAACAAGCACGGTCAACAACACAATAAGAGAACAAAAATCAATGATTGAGTGAATGTTAGGTTGACCTACACCAACTCACACCACCACTTGACCGCCGAAAAACATGCCGAAATCTGGAAAGGAGGCACCGGAACCTGGAAATCCGAGAACACCACAAACACACACAATCCGAAGATAAAGCAAGCACAATACATGCAAAACTCCAACAAATCGGACACGCACACTTGCTCAATGTGACAAAGAATCATAAATGAACAATTACACAAAAAGACAAAAAAGAATAACGAAAAAACAAGCAAAGAGCAACAAAAAGAAAAAGGAATCGAAACACAAAGAGTAAGAAATCGAGAAAAAAAAGACCCAATCAAAGAAACAAGTTCTTGGGATCTCAATTTCAAACTCGAACTCAAACTCACAAACGTTGAGAGCAAGAAGCAATACCAAAGCAATGATTCACAAGAAATAGATTAAGGAACAAGCTTCTTACAAAGAACACAAGGTGAATTGATCAAAAAAGGAGAAGGGAGAGGAGAAAGACAAAAAAACACACAAGAGGGGCACCACAACGCCGCGGGAATACCAGCAACAAACGATAGCAACAACAACAACAAGATCCGACACAAAAGAGAGCGGATCCAAACACATGCAACAAAATCAAACATGATAAAAGCAAAGCGAGCACATGCACACAAAAATGAGAAGAGCTTGACAACGAATTGACCAAAAGAAAGAGGGAAGAGCGCCATGGACACTGGGAGGCACAAACTCAACACGGCAAAGAAAAAGGAACCCTAACCGTGGGTTGAGTCCATAAATCCGAGCTCCAAAACCCTCTAAAGCACCACTTGAAATGATCCTCACAAAGAGACGAAGGAGATGAGACGATAGAAGGGGGGGGGGGGGGGGTTCGCCTTTGACCAAATAACAAAGGGAGATTTTTGCTAATAAAAATAAGACAAAGAGGTTTTTGCTAATTAGAGATAACAACACAGGGTAGGTTTTTGCATTTTACTCTATTCAAATTACACTACACGACTTAGAATACGCTTAGAGGCTCGTACCTCAACGAACATCATTGACTTACGCATCAGAGTTGCTGCGTCGAGTCAACCACGACTTAGGTCACATACTGTATTTTTTAGTGCAGATTTTTCGAACTCAAAGCTAGCCCAAAACCAACATAGAACTTTGATTAATTTGACGTGGAGTACTTAGTCAACAAACGAAAAGGCGCACATCACACTCTTATTTAAACTATTCTAACCGAGATTATTATGTGTAGAAATGATTTCCTTCAATCTTAAAAGAAAATTCCAATTATTCCAACACACATATGTTTTTTTTTTAATATATATATAAGTTCCAACAAACTAAAATTTCCCTCAAAAAATGATTCCACTACAAAAACGCGACAACCAAAATCGCAGCTGCTTAAACACGACTCCAATCAACAAACAAAATAGCTATGATGTGAAAGGTGGAATCTGACGAAGCATAATTCCCACAGCTCAGCATCACATTCATTTTCACATTCACATTCACAGTAGAGAGAGAGAGAGAGAGAGAGAGAGAGAGGGTTTACACTCTTCAACAACGTATATACATATACATACACACACGTATACGTATACGTATATAGAGGAGGGTGAGAAAGAGCGATGAAGGAAGAGGTCATAAGCTCCACCGGAGACCCGCTTATACCCCCCAGATCTTCCTCTTCACCTTACCGCAGCCTCACTCCCGCTGCCAGGTCAAATTACTTATCTACCCCTACTGCTCTTTTTTCAGATTTCATTTGCACAACGATATGATATGCGAGCACAGGAGCTCAATTTTCAGTTACTTTTTGTTTGATTAATATTGAGATTGTTGAATGCTGTAATTGATGGTGTTATTATAGGGCTCATGCTTTGTGTTGTCTCTGTTAGGGCTTTTTTCATTTACAGTAGTAGAATTCACTTTTTTTCCTGCTGGAATTTGTTCTGTATAGTTGGTATATTCATGAATTTTAGTTGTTGGGATAAATGGATTAGGTTTTAGCTTAACTTAAACCTTTTCGAAATGCTATTTAGTCTGTATTGAGGCTATATCTAAATACAGAGCTTCAATATAGACAGCGTAGTTGGTTAAATTAGAGTCTTATGGGTAGTGATCATGTAGTTTCAGAGATTTGTAGTCAAGTTTAGTCGTATGTATGACTTCATTTTTAGGATATCTGAGATAATATGGCATCTTCTTGAAACGAATTCCTGGTTAAATTGGCTGCGAATGTAGTATGTTGATGATCGTTACTTGGGTATTTCATATTAGACTAGCTTATACTTGACATGTGGTTTATCTAGAGGAGGAGTTCATATATGGTGAGGGGGTGGGGGAAAATGGTAAATTTCCTTAATGAAGGGAAGCTGAATGCCGTCTGCAATCTGCTTTTATCGAGTACACGTTACTATGTTATGTTTAATGACTAAATATCTTTCCATGTATTTCATATTTTTACCTTTGATATGTGCTTTTAATCAGTTCTGCTGGGGCTTCATCTCCTGCTGTTCCTGCGAATGCTGGAAGCACAGATTGGCTTGGGCTAGGGCATAATTCAAAAGGGGGATCTCTTTCCCGTATTGGCTCACAGCCCACACATGCATCATTGAGCACCAGCGCTTGTGGTTCTGCTCTTGGCTCATCCCAGCCTTCATGTAGGCCCTGGGAAAGAGGTGATTTGCTGAGGCGTCTCTCAACATTCAAACCTACCAATTGGTCTGGAAAGCCTAAGGTTTGGAGTTACCTGGCCCTCTTGTGATCAAGAAATTCAGTAGTTCTTTTTATCTTCCTTTGCATTAGAAAACAATGAAACGATTGCCTACTGCTTTTACGTTGTTGGTTTGTATCTTCATACTTCACATCATTCAAGTTGTTTGCGATCTAGGTGTTGCAGACTAATAACAGAAATCTGATCGTGGACCAGCTCTATTCACATATTTTTTAATTGAATATTAGTCCATATAGGGCCCAAAACTACTCCAGTAGCTTGTTTGTTTACCACAATAAATTTGAAACTTAGGCATGGGATTATAATTTGAAGTTAGTTCACGTGGCTGTGTCTTCCAGGAACAGTAGTTTGTATTTGCCCTTACACTTGGAAATAAGGGATGTCTGCGCAGGTAGAAGGTACCAATGAAAATGAATTTGTAATATGCGAAGTTTGATATAGAAAAGGAGTCTGAGTAGATTGGATGTCTTTACAAGAATGTTACAACTTATGTTCCTGTTTTGTTATTTGTCCTTATAGTTGCATGCAATCTTTCCAGGCTGCAAGCTCACTGGCCTGTGCCAGAAGAGGTTGGGTGAATGTGGATGTTGATAAAATTGAATGTGAATCTTGTGGTGCAATTTTGAAGTTTGTTTCATCAGCTTCCTGGACTCCTTCTGAAGGTGATCATTATGGTTGCTGTTACTAACATCACTCAATTTTCCCTGCCTGTTCCTCAAATAATAGTTGGTAACTGCTTAAGTAATCAAAATTTTAAGAATGCTGTTACGAATTTGTGATGTGAATTTGTAGAAGTGAAGCATTTTGATAGCTCTCAGGTTTCATGAAGACGGTGCCTACGATCTCCATTAGAATGCAAGAGTATCTATTTTCCATGGATATTAAGTATTGTCATGCATGGTCTTCTCACCAACATTCGAAAACAAAAAAGGAAGGAAATTGACTGGATACAGAATAAATGTGATTTTTTTGCTGTATCTTAAGTGAGCTCACATTTTTTGAATCACTCTCAAGGCTATGATATCTCAAGTTCAGTAAGTTGGTTTCTCATAATGAATGACAAAATCTTGGTTTCTCGTAAGCGAGGCGTTTTTCATAGCTAGAGGCGAGGCGTAAGCCTCGAGGCGTGGGGCGTAAGCCCAATACATGTTGGATTTTAATTTATTTTAAGCATAATATTATAAAACAAGTATATTATAATACAAAAAATATGGAGTAAATTCAAAAAATAAACTTGGAAATTAAGCAAAAGAGGTGATCATATTCATATCAGATCATGTTATGGAAGAAAGCTTAATAGAATGGAAGGAAAAAATATTAAGAAAGCAAGTCACGTATATGACTTTTCAGATTCTACCAAGAATCACATTTACAAGCCCTTTTTATTTTCTTTCTTTACTTTTCTTTTGGACCTAGAGTATTTTATGGGGGTCGGTTTTACGTTTTGTATTTATTTATGGACTGAATAATTAGAAAAAAGAAGAGAAAAAATGCAAAAATTTGTGGGCGTTTACAATGATCTGAGGCGCACACCCAAGCGGCTTTTGGGCTTTGGGCGCACGTCCCAAACGTTGGGGCGTGCGCCCCAATACAGCGCCCAGGGGCGTTTTTAGGCCAAAATCGCCTCGGGCGTGTCGGGGCGCGCCTTTCACAACAGAGACTAGAACAGCTGAAGCAGTCAATTTAAGTATTAGTTGTTGATGAAATCATTTGTCCCTTTGAGTTAAGGGAATTCCTAATCCATGCATAGAAAAAGCAGAAGGTATTTACCTTGTTTTTGTGGTTTATGGGTATGCGCTGCATATACCAGTCATCTATAGATTAAATCACAGGGTTCAGAACCCAATCAGGGTAAAGTATCAGGATTCAGGAGTCAACTTGGGTTGGCATATCTTTGAAATCTTTGGGCAACTACCAAAGTTGTAAAAAACTATCTAGGCTGCAGCTAATATTTAATCGGCATGAATACTTATTGCATGATATTGCTGCACTTTTTTAACTTAACTAAACTAGGGTTTTTAACACTTCTCCTACCGTACGTAAACTTTTATGCGGGTGGAACTGCTGCAATTACCTCAAAGCTCCAAAGTTGCGGAACTACTCTGTCAGAGTAGTATGATGCACCCCTACCCTTAATAAGCTTGCATTTCTTGAGTCTCTGCGCTATAGCGTTGGATGTGCTTTCTTTCTCCAATCTCTCACCATGTGCTTCTCTGTCTTCTCCCAAAATCCCTAGTATTAAATTCAAAGACTCAATGATACTAAATAAACCAGCAAACTTGGAAAGCACTTAAAGTGCTTTCGTAGCAATTTGCATCCAATTTAGTCTTCATTTTTTTGTTTCTTTCTATAAGTATAGAAGTAGTGGTTTGGAAGATTTCATTTATATTTAACGTAATACATGCTTCTGTTAGAGAGATGCCTTGCCATTTGTTACTGGCACAGAATAATTTGTCGAGGTATCTTTGTTGAAATCAACCAAGTTATAATTATACCGTGTTACTTGACATTAATCGCTTTATTTTTTTGTATATCATTTTGGATTATCTTGAGGACTTTAAATTGTCATTATTTCTACCTCCCTTTCTGTTTTGAATCATCATCAAGCTGCTATCAGATATCTGGCATTAGATTGCTTATAGCCTCTAGCATTTTGAAGAGAGTAAAAGTAGTCACATAAATTGATGCTTCGATATTTGGAACATAATAGCCATGTCAACATTATGTATGCCACTTCTTACTCGCGGTTTTTGCTATTCTGCTGTTATTACTTTATATTGTTACTACTTTATATTCTTTCAGTTGTTCCTGGTTCCCACTTGGGCTGTGATTGCGTTACACTGTTGCATAAAAAGCCGTGTGTACCACTTTCTGTGGTTGATGATATTTCACCCTAATCTGTTAATTCAACTTTTGTTGGTAGCTGATGGTGCCGGAGAAGTATTTGCCAAACAGCTTGATGATGGGCATAAGGTTACTTGTCCATGGATAGAAAACTTTTGTGCAGAAAGTTTGGTGCAATTCCCACCTACTCCACCATCAGCACTTATTGGTGGATATAAGGACCGCTGTGATGGACTGCTCCAGTTTCCGTCCCTTCCTATTGTGGCTGCTATAGCCATTGAACATATGAAGACTTCAAGGGGCCTTGAAATTGATCGTTTGCTTGCTCAGTCTCATTTTTCAGGCTCTGAAACTGGGATTAAACTAGAGATATTAGGAACACAGTATCCGCAAGAAGATGAATTCCTTATTTACTCTCGTGTAATATACTTGTGCCTTAGATTTGGGTTAAAACTTCTTCTGAATATTAACTCTTTAACTAAAACTTTTATCAAATTTTAGGCTCAAAAGCTGATAAGCCTCTGTGGTTGGGAACCTAGATGGCTTCCGAATGTTCAAGACTTCGAAGAGCACTCAGCCCAATCAGCTAGGAATGGATGCTCGATTGGTCCTTCAAGGTATCGTGGTCTACGCCGTGATCCAGCCCGTGGCAAAAAACCATTATCTTCTTCAACTAAAAAGGACTTTCACTTGAATGAAGCAATAACTGTTAAGTCAAAAAGTGAATCAAGATCACCGTTGTTGGATTGCAGCTTATGTGGGGCGACAGTCAGAATTTTGGATTTCCTCGTTGTGTCACGTCCTGCTACTGTTGTTCCTAATAGCAATGATGTTCCTGAAAGCAGCAAGAAAATAGCTTTGACACGTGGAATAAGTGCCGCAAGTGGCATCAGTGGATGGGTTGCTGCAGATGGTATGAACAAGGAACAAGCAGAGGATCATGATGAAGCTGCAACTGATGGGGGAAAGTCACTATCAAATATTGGGGTTGACTTGAATCTCACAATATCAGCTGGGTTGTCCTCGTCACGGTTTAACATGAACGTTAGATCAGTAAATCATGAAGGTATGAGTAAAGGAAAAGATTTATTGATTGCACAGCCTTCTAGCAGTGAGGTTGGTGATCGTGCAGCTTCATATGAATCACACGGTCCTAGTTCCCGTAAGCGGCACTTGGAAGAAGGTGGAAGTACAGCTGACAGGCCACCATTGCCATTTCAACCTGCAGACAGTATTGAAGGTACTATCATTGATCGTGATGGTGATGAAGTCGATGATGGTAGACAGTACTCTGTCGGCCCTTCAAAACGTGCTCGTGATTCTGATGGTGAACCCCGTCGGTATGGGAAAGATTCATCTGGAGCTGGTCCTAGTCAGTCATATGGTTTTGACCTTGGGGCTGATCCTCTTGGGAATGATCCTTTCGTCCAAGGAGCAGAGCTAGTATTTGGTCACCCGTCAACTAGAGACTCCACACGCGCCTCCTCTGTTATTGCTATGGATACTGTTTATCATGGCGCTGATACTGATTCAATGGAAAGTGTTGAAAATTATCCTGGAGACTTTGATGAAGTACAGTTACCTTCTACGTCAACAATCAAGAACATAGATCCCAACGAGACGTCGGAATTGAACTACAGTAACCAAGCACAACAAAGCACTTGCCAGGCTATTGGAAGTGCTGGGGAAATGGGTGTTAGTAGTACAAATGAAGAAGAAGTAGTGAATGCTGATACGGCTACTGCACATGGAAGGAATGGTCCCAGTTTCGGAATTAGCGGAGGAAGTGTTGGAATGGGTGCAAGCCATGAAGCAGAAATTCATGGCACTGATGCTTCTATCTACAGGGCTGACAGTGTTGTTGGTGATATAGAAGCTGTTGCTGAAATTACTGATAATCAGGGCCAGACAGGTGAGTTTGCTGCAGATCCAGGGGTAATGGGTGATTTTGTCCCTGAAGAGATGGATCCCGAGGATCCTCAAGGCGATAGTCAAGAATTGATGTCGCGCTCTGTAGGAAGGGCAGATAGTGGCTCGAAAATTGTGGGTTCAGCTAAAGCAGAATCAGTTGAAAGTGGCGAAAAGACAAGTTACACACTGGCTGCACCTGAGGAGAACAGTCCTCATCCTTCTCTTTCCTGCAACGCCATTTTATGTTCTGGCTTCGAAGTATCGAAAGAAGAGGTTACTCAAGCAGCCAAAGATCTTGCTACTGATGATTGTGGATATGGTGAATCGGGCTATATGGTTGCAAATGGGATAGGTAACATTATTAAGTTATCGATGAATATATTTAACTGCTCCGCTGTTATATCTTCAAACGTTTATATGATAGATGATACATCATGCTGTGAGAACTGAGATATTTACATTTTATCAAATTCAAGTTAAAAGTATCTGACTGCAGATGGCGACTTCTTCTTCTGCATTTATTGTTTTCTTGTGTGTCATATGGGTTGAAGTTTAAAAAGGCCCGTTGCGTATAGGCCCTAATGAGCATCGTTAACGGCTATATTATCTGCCTTTTATATTCACTTTTAGCGGTTCCATCTTTCTGAAACAATGCTTGATTTTTGTATTCGAAATTTTTTAGGTCCTCCGAATGGTGAAAGCAATTATGATGAAGCAGTTGAATTTGACCCTATTAAGCATCATAATCCCTACTGCCCTTGGGTGAATGGGAATGTTGCTGCAGCTGGCTGTACTAGCAATAGCGGCTCTGGTTCAAGTGCTGGGGCTCTTGCTCTTTGCGGTTGGCAGCTGACAATAGACGCTTTGGATGCTTTCCAATCACTAGGACAGGTTCCTGTCCAGACAGTTGAATCTGAATCAGCGGCTTCCATGTACAAGGTTTGTGAAATTGTACGAACACTGTTACTTTTTCAGAATGTCTGGGATCTTTTTTTCCTCCTTTCTTTTTAAGTACTAGTCTACTAGATGTGATATGAGGTATTTGGTCAATTATTATAGGTTCTTATCAGTTGTAGTACTACATGATGACTAGTCTTACACAATTAGGTTCTGAACATTGTTAATTGACACGGAAATGAAGTAGTTTACATCTCGAATTATGAGTTTGTGTTTTTTTAGCATGATTTGTCATGCGTATATTATGGTAAAAGTACATAAAAAGGTGTGATTTGTTATGCTCTAAACTGATTTCCTTCACGGCATCCATATTAAGTTTACTATCAACAGTAGTATCACCGCTAAAACTAGTGCTACACTGCTACCTCCGTGGACACTTATGCACGTCCAAAATAGAGAAAGCTGATCAAGTTTAAATTATGCCAAAAAAGCGAGAAAAGAATCATATAAAAGAAGTACAAATTTACATAAACTAGACTTCTTTACGTGATTGAACAATGCATCATTTTACTGCAAAAACTCCTTTAATCACTTGTTTATGAAAAAGCTGCAAAACTGAAAAATTATGACGCTATGTCATTTTTGTTTACATTAACTCGGTTGATAGACTAGAAAGGTTGGTGATACAATTTTCAGTGGTTGTAAGAGGGGTGGTAAATGGATTGGGCAGTCAACCGGAAATTTAACTGTGGAAAACGTATAGAAAGATAAACAGCTGTTACCATGCTGTTGTGCTACCGTTTGGGGTGGTTTATGCACATTTAGATATTTTAAATTGGAGATTTGTTCTTCTAACGTGTGTTTTGTGATACATTATTATATTTGCGTGTGTGATAAATTTGTGTATGGAATCAAAATAAAATCAAACCCCAAGGACGAGTTTGAATGTTGTCATATATCTTGGTTGTTTGAGTGTTAGGAAAATGTCTTGGATTTTGTGCAAAATTTGGATATGGTATCTCGGGAAAGATCTACCAAAAATAGTTACTGGAGTTTGAAAAGTGTAAAATGTTTGTGGAAATCGACTTAGATGTAGAC
Source organism: Linaria vulgaris (assembly GCA_948329865.1). Classification (NCBI taxonomy): domain Eukaryota; kingdom Viridiplantae; phylum Streptophyta; class Magnoliopsida; order Lamiales; family Plantaginaceae; genus Linaria; species Linaria vulgaris. The sequence continues at coordinate 46,257,275 of OX415253.1, forward strand.
GTTGTAGGGAATGAAATAGGATGTTTGATGTGTCAAATAATGATTGTTAAGCTATAGCAAAAGTAATTGTTTGATGAACTGATTAAAGAAAGAATAATATTATTCAGAAAAGCTAAGTTTGTGATATTAGGATTATATATATGCATCAATATGTATTTAAGTGTTTTTTTCCTCGAGCCATTTTTGAAGCAAAATGGTTGGTATTTCATAATGGAAGTTTGAAATAGTCTAAAAACTAATGCTTTGGGATCTACGCTCAGTAGAGTTTACTAATTTCCTTAATGTTTACCACTATTTGATAGATACTTGCCCTTTCAAACTACTGTATTACTTCTATTCAACTGTCTTATAAAATTGGTGTGGACTCGCCTTAGCTCTTCACGACCCTTCTTAACAGCCTCCTGTCTCAGTTGTTGTACTTGATTTGTGGAAATCTAAATTATTAAACCGGCACGACTTTCTTGCAGGACGATTATCCGGGTCCTAGCCGCAAACTGTTGCCAAGGAACTCTTTCAGCAAAAGTCGTGGGAAAAACTGAACTGCCAACTTTTTACATGACAACTAAAAACCGGTAAGCTTCTTTACTCAAAATCAGATATGCGAGACTTCTCCCACTTTCGCCCCTTTTCTCATGTAGTCTATCTTAACCGTGATGTTCGTGGTGTAGGTGAGAGTTGCAAATGAGGGAATCTAGATACACTTTGTCCAAACTTTATGTATAACTATTTATGTATTTGAAATTCTTATAACGATGCTTATGATTTTCTTTTGTTTGCAGATGTCTTTGTTTCTGGCTGCAGTAATTCGAGCTCATGCATTCTACTGATTCTATGGTCTGTTATTAGTTTAAGCTTTGATACCATGATTGGATAAAGTTGAATTTACATTAGATGTACTATTTATTGAGATTACAAAGGATTGCGTTATTACTTTCTTTAAACTTCTATAGATATGGAAATAAGCCTTGCTTGTGCTGAAGGCCTAATACTTATTGACAGATAATTAAGTGAATTTTGTGAATTTTTAGTCTTCAGATTATGTTCGCCATATGTTAATTTGCATTTTCTGACATATTTATGAGTCCAATGTGTTTAAGACCAAAAGAGGCTCTCTTGTTTGAGATGTTTCTTCCATGGTGTTTGGCATTTTAGAGAGAATAGATTTCAACTTATTGAGTCCGGTTTTATAAATTAATTCATTAGTTTGATGCTGGGAGAAATCAGATGAATCTATATTGATGTGTGGGGAATTGTAGCACACTGATGAGGCTTAATCAATGACTAAGATAGTATAGTATGTAGTATATTCGAAGTTCTACAGAATCAACTTTTGAGTAATGACATATTTTTAATAAGCGACATAACAGAAAAAGACGTAGTGGTTAAATAAAATAATTACTCTTCTTGATGAAATTTTCTAAATTAATAATAATGCGACACAAATAAACCTTAATTATTTAAGAGAATCGATTGAATTAATTGTTTAAAAGGTATAGCAGAGTCTATTTTCACTTACGCAACCTTACCTCTTTTGAAAGAAAAAAAAAATGTCACATACATGATATTTTATGGTTATTAATACTTTTTTGTTGATTGGTGCTTATGGTTATTAATAATTTTTTTTAATTGGTACTTGTGGTTATTAATACTTTTTTTTTGATTGGTGCTTATGGTTATTAATACTTTTCTACGATGCATCAATGATTTTGCGGTCTAAAAACTATTGTAACTGGAAACTTGCTATAGCAATAAAAACTCTTAGAAATTAACAATTTTTTTTTCTGAGGGTACCAAAATCTTTATGATTAAAGCTGCAACGCATATGTCCAATAAACCTCTCAAAATGTGTTCACTCTTATACAATGTATTCTCCAACGTAGGAAGAGTCTTAGTAAATCTCAAAATTTTTAGAGTTTTACTCCTGAGGTCAAATTTAACAAATAGGAATTTCGACACATGTCCCAATTGTAATGCGTAGCAACACAAATAATAAGAAATTATAAAATACGAAAAGTAAAACACAAATATCTTGTTCATTTATTACTACCTACGTCGGCACTTGAAGCCATGATTTTCTAGTTCATGTTTTGTAATAGAGTCATAATTACATCATATATGAACACAATTAAATTAAACATACTCCTAATATGAATTTTACACGACCCAAACAATTTGAACGGTGGATTGGTAACAAATCAATGGGTGGTGGAGTTTAGTGTAAAAGTGAACATATATTAATTAGGGAGGTTTGGTTCATTTTATCTCTACGATAAGTGAGTCTAAATATTTTTAAAAACAGTGAGTATAAAACTATAAAGGGTTTTTGGCAAATTATCTCCTTGTGTTATGCTAAATTGGCAAGTTAAATTCCTATGAAAAATAAGTTCGCCAAATACCTTTCTTTGATCTCAAAAGTTGATATTTTACCCCATTATGCAGGAAGTAGTTCACTCGCTATCGCTCATAATGAGTGAGGGCAATATTTTTTTTTTGAAAATGACATTCATACCCTCATTTTTTCTTTAAAAAATAAATTATATCTTATACTTTCATATTATATTATCTAACAATTTAAATTAAAATATTATTAAAATTAGAATTGCAAATCTTAGATGTATACATGTATATGTGTTGTTTCTTAAACTTTTATTTTTACAAAATAGAAAAATATGGTAAAACTAATTTCGAAAGTACACAAAAGAAAATATTATTACTACTAAGGATATTTTCATTATTTAATATAAAATTTACAATACAAAATTTTTCAGGAAGTGGCGCGACAATGCGACAACTTATTTTTCGTAAAAGGTAACTTGGCATTGCGAATTTAGCGTAACACAGGGTGATAATTTAATTTACCAAAAACCGAACTATAAATTGTGTTTCCAAATAATGATTATATATGATGGGTGTAATTTAGGATTTGCCCAATATAACATTATTGGGTCGGCCCATAAGCGCATCGAATAGAGAGAATTCGATGCGCGCATCGAATCAGCAGTATAATCCTTCCTTATTGGGCCAGCCCAATAGCGTATCGAATACACCTGATTCGATGCGCATATCGAACAACGATGATTCGATACGCCTTTCTATATTGGAGTGTGGGCTCCACGGGACGGGTTCTATAAATAGCCTGTCCCCTTGTGTTCAAAGGACTTTTCGAGATCTGAACCAGCTCAGCACAGTCAGCATCGAACCAACCCCATTCGACACGAGTCATATCGAATTCACCCCATTCGACACGTACCAAATACCTTGTTTCTATTCGATACATAAGTACGCATCGAATTCGACATGTACAGCACGTATCGAATTCGATACCTTCCAGATTGGATTTCACTCAGCGATCACAGTACCGTGTCGAATTGAACCCCGTTCGACACGTCAACATCGAATATTTGAAATTCGATACGCGTTATTAACATTGTAATTTAGTTGTTCTATCTAGAAAGCTTGTATTAAGTGTTCCGGACCAAGCTAGTCCGTTAATAATATTGGATAGCATTGTTTGATCTCATTTTGTATAATTTATTGTGTTCTATTACCGTGACGAAATAATACCAAAACATTGGCGCCGTCTGTGGGAACACAAATTATATTAACTTAATAGGCAGTATGACTAGAATGACCAGATCCCAGAGTAAAGCACAAGAAGGGAATACGGGAGATGAACGGCTGGGTACACCTGAACGGGTCGTGCAAGATATCATTGGACCGTCTACGTTACCCACAGCAGTACCAACTCCGGTCAGGAAAGAGAACCAGGGACCTCAAGCTGAGGAGATACTCAATAATGAAGCCGATGCAACTGGAGCTTCATCAACGAGTGCCACAATTCCAGATAAAATGAAGAATGAATTAATGGCAATGATAAGAGTTGTGGTGACTGAAGCACTCACTCCAGCACCTCCCGCTATGATACCATCTCCTGTTGAATATTCTGAGAACTTGAGAGAACAAGGTTCAGCTATCTGAAAGCAGAAGGGAAAAGAAAAGGAAAAGTCTCAGCAAGACGACCGAAGAAGTAGACATACTTCGGAGGGAACAAGGAGCAAAGGGAAATCCATTCATGAAGAGCAGGGAAAGAAGCTAGTATCTGATGAGATACAATCAAAAAGGCATCATGAGAAGAGACAAAAGGAAAAAGAGGCAGAACGTGTTGTTGAGCGAGCAAGAAGAGAAGACAGAAGACGTTCAGAGAGCCGTGACTCCAGAAAGGAACGGGATGAGGAAGAGAATCGAAGAGAGGAAATTCGAAGAAGAAAACATAGAGAGGACAGAAGACAATCAGGAGGTTATGATTTGCATGGCAAGCATAACATAGTGAGCAGAAATGTTGCAAGATTGGAAAAGGGGAAAGCAACAGCTGAGACTCAAACAGCAAGGGAGGACAGTCTTGTAAATCGCAGTCCTTTTTGCCGAGAGATAGAGTTGGAGATTCTGGGGCAAGGAGATAAAATCCCGGAACTGGAAACGTACAATGGGAAATCTGATCCTCGAGATCACCTTTTCAAATTGGATAGGAAATTGTCCCTTTACGGTTTCAAGGACAATATGCAAGCCATGATAGTTGCAACGACTTTATAGGAAGTGGCTGTAGATTGGTTTAATCGAATTCCTCCTGGACAGATTAAAAGTTACGCCCAGTTGAGAAAAATGTTCGAGGATCAATTTTCTAGTCAATCTAGACTGGTTTTGGATCACTCCCATTTATACACGATGAAACAAGAAGTTAATGAAAGTCTAAAGGACTTCATGAAACGTTTCAATACAGAGCTATTAAGAATTGATAGCCCGACAGGAGAGATGGTTGCAAGTATACTCTTTCGAGCAACTACCAACACCATGTTTGGTGGAGACTTACTGAAACTAAAACCCACCACCATTGAAGAAATCAACAAAATAGCCCAAGATGTGGTTCATTTCGAGAAAATGATGGCGACCAAAGTTCCTAACAGTGTGGCTGTGAGAGATAGAGAAAGAGGCAGAGAAGATCATAATCGCAATAACAGCAACAACAGGAACAAAAATTACAAAATGGATAGTTCACCGAGAAGGTACACGCCATTAAATGCCAACATCATGGCAGTCTTTGGGGCAGCAAAGAAGAAAGGATGGCTGAAGGATCCCAAACCAATGAGGGAATCTAAAGCCACGATGTTTTCAAGTCAATTCTGCAAGTATCATAATCAGAAAGGACATGAAACAGAGGATTGTATAAACCTAAAAGATGAAATAGAACGGCTAATAAAGGATGGCAAACTCGTTGAGTTTGTTAAAAAGGTACAAGAACAGGAGAACCATTTCAACCGGAAGAGAACTCCATCTCCAAGAAAGGATAAGCAGAGGATAATTGATGAACCGCAACTTTTCCAATATCCTCAAATCGAAGATGGGAACGCCAGGAAAGGGATGATAAATATGATATCAGGAGGTCCTGTTGGTGCGGATTCCACCAATGGTCGAAGGAAAATTACAAGAATGGTTGAATCGGATAATTTCGTGGACATGGCCAGTATACTGAGAATCGAGCAGATACCGCATGAAGAAATCACATTTTCTACAACAGATTTGAGGAAGCTGAGTCCACAAGCTTTACAGATGTCAAACTTGAATTGCCCCTTGGTGATTACAGTGGATATAGCTAACTACGGAGTCACTAAGATGTTGGTTGATCATGGGAGTTCAGTAAATGTGTTGTTTAATTCTACGCTGATCAAAATGGGTTTGAATGATCATGCGTTAGAACCAGTAAGGACATCTCTTCATGGTTTTGGAGGTCCAGAAATAATACCACTTGGAATGCTCAAGCTACCAACTTCATTGGGAACAGCACCACAGAGGAAGACGCTTATGGAGGATTATGTGATCGTTGATATGCATTTTGCATACAATGGTATCATAGGAAGACCTGCACTCAATAATTTCCGAGCGTTACCTTCAACTTATCATCAAATGGTGAAGTTTCCAACTTCTAGCGGCACATGAGAGGTCATAGCAGATCATATCGAAGGATGGAAATGCTACGTAACTTCACTTAGGACTGGGCCAGAACAAGAAGAAGCAGCGGCAAGGGTATTGCCTCCAAGGCATATGGAGCATATCGATTAAACATTCTGCTTCAAATTACCAATGTTTTTTAGCATTTTGAATATTTTGAACAAATTTTTATTCGTTCTCCCTGCTATAACACGCATGAGAGACAAGAATGTATGAACTTAAAACAGGTACCCCAAATCATGAATCTGGAGGACAGCACTGGAAGCCATGCAAATGAGCGATGATCAAAGCTCAGTTCTATCTACATAAGCTAATTTGAACTATTCAAAGAAGATTATGTCCGATTATTTGATTTGCGTGAGTTTTATCTACTTTGTATAATATAATCAGTGCAGGTTTGAGAAATCAGGAGAACGGAAACTCTGCCCTAAAGTGGCACGAGATACCGAAAAATCCTAGAGAAATCAGGAGAACGGAAACTCTGCCCCAAAGAGGCACGAGATACCGAAAATTCCTAGAGAAATCAGGAGAACGGAAACTCTGCCCCAAAGAGGCACGAGATACCGAAAATTCCTAAAGAAGTCAGGAGAACGGGAACTCTGCCCCAAAGTGGCACGAGATACCGAAAATCCCAAAAAAGAAACCAGGACACCGGAAACTCTGCCCCAAAGTGGCACGAGATACCGAAAATCCCAGAAGAAGTTATAGGGACGGAGACTCTGTCCCAAAGTGACACGAGATACTGAAAATCCTTAAAGAAATCAAGAAAACGGAAACTCTGCCCCAAAGTGGCACGAGATACCGGAAGAAGTCTAAGACGACATAAGAAATGAAACTCAGCCCAGAAGTGACGTGAAATGCCGAAGGAGGCCGAGGGCGAGAAATAAGAAGAAGCTTAGTAAAAATGCTCCAAAGGTAATGAATAGACACTACATATGAAATGGTAGGGGTTACAAATTTATGTTTCAGAAAACATAAACAAACTCTCAAAAGATTAACAATGATAAAGCAAAAAGTTATAAGGAAAGAAAAACATTATGTCCAAAGCGACGAATATAATATCCTTTCTAAATGGTATAAAATTTTCAAAGAACGATAAGAAATCATCGAGTTGTCAAAATAAAGTAAATGACTGAGATAGGAAATTGAAAGAAAAGACAACAATCATTATCCCAAAAATTAAGCAACGTATATTAAATTGTTTCAAACACATTAGAGCGACGCAGCGCCACACACAAATTAAATTACGAATGAAAATTGTTTATAAACGAAGAAATAATAAACAGCCTTAGCAACGATCAGTCTTCTTCTTCATCCTCTGATGAGGGATATGGTTCAGGCATTTCTCGCGGCGGTGATAATCCTCTGAGAATGAGATCCTCCTTATCCAGCAGAGAGGCAAACTCATCAGGTTCTGTAGCTTCAGAAGTTTGACGAGCTGGACGTTTCTCCAAATTTGGCCTCAGGGACAAGTCTAACCATTCTGGTTGAAATTTGCCACGAACATAGGTTGTAGCATAGAACTGATGCACCGTAAGAGCTTGAGCATTTCGAGCCACATGATCATCTCGACGAGTGCGCAACTCTTGAAACGTACTGCCCTGGAGGAACCTTTCAGCAATTTCCAATGTTTGCTGGGGAGAAACCTTTTAAAAAAAAGGGGAAGAAAGATATTAATGAGAGTAATCATAAGAGAATAGGTGCCAAAGTATAAGAATAATATATCTTACATCTTTCAGGCCTCGAATGTAGCCATTGAAGTCAGCATTGTGGGCTTCCTCCTTGGCTGCAGCAACCTCCTTCTTCAGCGCAAAAATTTGCTGATTGAGATCTTCTTTGAGCTTTTTAGCTTCCTCTTGAGCATCCTTGGCCATTTGCAAAGCTTTTTCCTTGGCGTCAAGGGCAGCTTGGAGTGCAGAATTATCAACATTACTAGCATTTTTCTTGAAGTCCATTAAGGCTGAGGCCATAACATCCACGAAACCTCCCGCCTGACAACAGATGAATAGTTAGACCAAAATTTGGAAAGCAAATTCAAGAGAAGTGTAAGTCAAATGAGGAGATCATTACCGCTGACAGTAGATGCAGCGAATTTCGCTCCAGCCTTTTCCTCTCTTCGTCAGAAATTGGAAGAGGGACGGACAAACCAGGCAATAATGCCTTTAAATGCTCGATGGCTTCGGCCTCCGAGAGTTGATATCCAGCAGCTCGAGCTCGAGGACCCTGACTAGGTTCGGCCATGAAACTTGGCCCAGATACATCGGCATGAGGGTTAGAGGCACTTGACCTGTCAGTCTGGCCAATCGTAGGAGCAACTCATGCGGTTTGCGACGGATTTTGCGGCATTCTTCGCCTTTTACGTTGGAGAGATTGCCGGCATCCTCGCCGGTTTCAGTCGTTCTGCCTTCCGATTCTTCGACACTGCCTGGAACTCCCTCAGGATTATCCCCTAGTATTTCCTCGAAAGGGTCAACTGGCGGAGCACTAGCAGCAGTAGCAGCGGGTAGCAGTTGAGGGTTCAGAAACCTTCTTCTTGCCCTTACTTTTTCTCTTCCGAGGAGGAGGAATTCCAGACAAAGTGTCGGTCTGGGAGCTTGCCATATCCGCGGTAACAACCCGATTCATCCTTGCGTGTCGACTCATGAAGAACTTGTCTGCAAATAAAATAAATCGTTAGAACCACAACAAGCATAAATCAAAAAGCCTAATAAGATCATGCTAATTTACCAAGGGTCATCCTTCCATTGTATTTAACTGGAGACAACCCAGCTAAAGAGAGGACCCGGTTTTCAACTAGTTTTTTAACATCGAATTGATGTTCTCTAACTAGATTGGGGGTAAAGTTGCAATCCCACAGGGTTATATCAACTCCGCTGGGAATCATTACCCTTGTCCCGGTATACCATTCACGACGAAATTGATCGAATTCACCGTCGTAACTTTCTTTGATATAAAAGTATCTCCTTTTCCAGTCTTTTCCATATCCGGTAGCCCCACCGTTTAAGAACTTCCGATTCGTTTGAGCTTTGATATGATAAAATTCTTCTTCGCGCCTCGCAATCTCGAATAACGCGTAAAACTCATTGGGACTTTGAGGTTGGCACAGAGCCTTCATAATTATGATAAAACCAATGATATTCCCGTATGAGTTTGGCGTGAGTTGAGCGGGAACGACGCTTATTTTCCGAAGAATCCATCTTACCTCATAAGGGATTGGGAAACGCAGACCATTTAGAAGTTGTCCAACAAACACAGTCATATGTTTGGGAGGCGGGGTATGCATTCGATCATTTGGTCCCGGAAGAACAATTTTATATTTGTCAGGAATGTCAAATTTAACGCGGAGACCCTTACGATTATGTTGAAGGCGGGAGGTATATTGGTCGAAGGTCATTCCTGGGACCTCGACATGATCGTCAAATTCCCTATTAATATATTCTACGTCCTCTTCACCCTCGCTTGGTGCGCGGTTATCTTTATAAGATGACGTAGAGGAGTCATCACTATCTTCTTCGGCCATTGCAGGCTCAGGGTTTGCCGCGGGGGCGCTAACCGCGGGTGGACCTACCGTTGTTATATCTATTAAATTAAATAGATTAGCATCGTCTGTATTCAGCCCCGTAGGTGCAACCGAAGGTTCCCCTTTATTAATCTCCGTATCCGTGCCCATGAGTGCAACCGGAGGGTCTTCTTTATTAATGGAAATAGAACTGGAACTAGAACCACTACTTGATTCACTTCCACGAGTGGATCCACCGCTCACCATCTTTGATGATAACAAACTGAAATAAATTAAAAACGAGACTGACAAAGGACGCATACGTCACTACACACTCTCGTACATCACTCATATATGTACAGTATTGAACGTGTTAAAAACTAAACAACCCGGCACAATAAAAAACAATTTTTTTTTACCTTAAGTATATTCTCGGTAAAAGAATTTCTTGCTTGGTTGCTTATATTCTGCACAAAATAAACAGCAAATCAAAAACGCGCAACGGAACGCTCAAAACAAGGACGAGCAAAAGATTTTAACGCATCGAATTTTTACAATTCGATGCTGATCGTATCGAATCACTTATCGTTCGATGCGAATCGCATCGAATGACGCAAATTCGATGCGTCTTACCTGAAGAGCAGAGTCTGTTGACAGAATAATGATCGTGTCAATGCAGCGCCCCCCTTATATAGGGGACGGGAGGCCCATCAGGCCCAGCTACGCTGCCGCATCGAATAACCGCATCGAATAGCTAGAATTCGATGCGTACTATTCCACGCATCGAATGGCTCACAATTCGATGCGTCAAATTATATTGCTATTACAAGAACTATGAACCGATCTGATTTTACTATGAATAGGAATATCCCAAATCAGTACAAATATATTTTTAAAAGTTTGGAATACAATCTCTAAATTGATATCGTCTCCCAAACTGGGGGGACTATATGATGGGTGTAATTTAGGATTGACCCAATATAACATTATTGGGCCGGCCCATAAGCGCATCGAATAGAGAGAATTCGATGCGCGCATCGAATCAGCAGTATAATCCTTCTTTATTGGGCCAGCCCAATAGCGCATCGAATACACCTGATTCGATGCGCATATCGAACAACGATGATTCGATACGCCTTTCTATATTGGAGTGTGGGCTCCATGGGACGAGTTCTATAAATAGCCCGTCCCCTTGTGTTCAAAGGACTTTTCGAGATCTGAACCAGCTCAGCACAGTCAGCATCGAACCAACCCCATTCGACACGAGTCATATCGAATTCACCCCATTCGACACGTACCAAATACCTTGTTTCTATTCGATACATAAGTACGCATCGAATTCGACATCTACATCACGTATCGAATTCGATACCTTCCAGATTGGATTTCACTCAGCGATCACAGTACCGTATCGAATTGAACCCCGTTCGACACGTCAGCATCGAATATTTGAAATTTGATACGCGTTATTAACATTGTAATTTAGTTGTTCTATCTAGAAAACTTGTATTAAGTGTTCCGGACCAAGCTAGTCCGTTAATAATATTGGATATCATTGTTTGATCTCATTTTGTATAATTTATTGTGTTCTATTACCGTGACGAAATAAGACCAAAACAATATATAAAACAATAAATAAAAGAGGAGAATTAGTTTTACTTTTATACAAGTGATGATGAGAAGTGGCAGATTGATTGTAAACCCTAATTTGAGCGATTTGAAGAATGGATCCTGAACCAAAACCAGTGAGCTACATTACATCTGTGGAGGTACACATTTATTTTATTGTACGATACGAGATTATGTTTTGTTGTTACTACTTGTTAGGGTCGATCGGTTAAATTAATAAATAAAGTAAAATGTGAATTGAAATTGTTGCAGATTGCGGACAAGACAGGGGATGGATGTGATTCAGTGCCGTGAGTGCGGTTACCGTATCCTCTACAAGAAGTAAGCAAAAAACCCCGAGCTCCCTCCACCTCCCCTCTTGTTTGTTTCTCACTGCTTTTGGTAGGTGAATGAATATTTATAGTGTGTGTGTGTGTGTGTGTGTGTGTGTAAATTGAATTTACATGGTCTATTATTAGGTTCACCCTCAACTTTGTAAATAAATACCTCGACTTATAGATTCTCCAACGAGCCCCTGCTGTGCATTTTGCCATCTCTTTACTCTAACTCACTGAACTCTATTAAGAAATTAAAGATAAAAACCTAATCTTCCTTACTAGTACCCTGCTGCAACCATTGATTTTACGTCCAATACGTCTCAAGAACGGACGGGCTATCTATATCGCATAATCCCTACGCACATGCGCCCACATCATAATCAGTTGTTCAGGTCTTTAGTGGATTAAAAAATAAAGATGGTGTAACTTATATGATTTATGAAGTGAGACATACAAGTTAGAAATGCTCACGTAGACCATGTCTATCATAGGCCTTGTGGTTATAATTGATTTGTATGTCAAAGTTTGTGATTCCAGTTTTCATGAATTCTTTATTACATCTTTGCAATGACGCGGCATTATCACGTGCTAGTTTGAGAATCAAGTCCTGTATCATGATTTTGAAGAAGGAAATAGGCTTGTCATTTAGTTTCTTTCCCACGATTTTATTTTTTCAAATAAAATTCTGTCTATCTTTGTTGGGAAAAATTCCAAGCAAAGTCTATTTCCTTTTTCAATGTCTTGATATGGGACTTGACTTGTCATTTTGTATGCGGTTGTGATTTGTGCCTCATCATTGTAAAGTGAATGTAGGAAATAACTGTGGCAATAAGTTTTAGTACACAAACCAATTGTGGCCACAAGGTCTACCATAGACCTAGTCTATGTAAGTTTTTCTAATTTGTACACTATTATTGAAATCATATTGGTTATATAGTTTTTAATTCGATGCTCTAAAGAATTGATTCTGACGTGTGTGTGCCCCCCCCCCCCCCCACCCTTTTATTCTGTGTGGATACTGGCTACCTTTATTGGCCTAGGATTGTGATGAATAGTTGTTTCTTTGAAAATATAAGATTAAGAGTTGGAGCAGTAAAAGGCTGCTAACCGTCGTTGCTTTATGGTTCATGTAAGCATAATTTTTAATCTTTCAATAGTATTGGAGCCCGGGCTGTCTGCAGCTGCTGCATTGGATGCGTGTTTCTCAGAAAATTCGTACACCAGGGAGTCCCCAAGTTCCAATCCAATATATTCCTCATGTTTGTTTCTAGCCTTGGCGTGAAGAAATACTAATTGTCATCCCTCTACTCTAGCTCGACTCTCCATGTTTTCCCGGAATTGGTTTTTACTTTAACTTTCTTGGCTTACTGAATATCTGTATATTTCTACACGAAGTGGGCGGAAGGTGCTGGTAAATAAGGAGAAGTAAACATCAGATTCTTCAGTTCTTTAACATCAATATGATTTTAAAAATGACGTAAAAGTTGGAAAGTACTCTCATAGACCACTTTATTGTATATGATATGATTCGTACAGTAAAACTTGTCACAATAGTTATTTCGCGTAGTAGATTTCGGGACTTTATAATGGCCTGCTACTATTTTGGAAGTCTTGAAAATTAATACGCTGTTGTGAATTGTGTCACATGATCATAAAGTAAAATACAAAATTTAATTGTAATGGCTAGTTTTAATACACAATTCATTTTTTGCCACAAAATCTACAGTAGTCCCGGTCTATGTTAGAATTTTTCAACTTTTATGTCATTTTAAAAATAATTGGTTGTAGTTTTTTTATTTTCAAGGATTAAAGAATTAATTCTCATGTATGTTTGCGTATATACGTAGGGAGTATGTGATGTTTGCTTTTTCTTAATTTTTCTGACTCCCGCTATTCTACCTGCTAAAAAAGCCAAACTAATATCTAGTTCTGCAGAAACATGGAAAGTGGTGCAAGAGTGAACCTGTGACGATCGATATTAATGTTTCGACACCCAAGGGTGAAACAAGTTTGTCACATATTGGATGAGAACTTCACAAATTCCTGGTATTCTTTTTTTGTGGAAAGCTAGTAATCTATGTTTTTGTAGACTGAACTATCCCAATCATTGAGGTAATAGGTCTTGAAGATTGATGTTTTCACCAGCAGACGACAATTGGATCAAATGTAGCTGAAAGTTGGAAACATGATACATGTTTCCAACTCTGTTTTTCTGCTATGATCGCAATTCAATTCATGTTGTTAATCATCCCAAATAAGACTATTTCTCTGTATCAAGAGAGCTAATCAACCCTAAACAACTCTATTTTTGCAACACTAGGCACTTTTAATGTATAACACAGTTAATTTTTTTTGTTCTTGGAATGATTAACAACAAATTGGACTGCTATTTGTGTTTTCAACTCAGCCTTCAAACTACGTTACAATACCCACTATCCCGTTGATTGGGATAGTGGGGTTACGTTACAGTGCCCACTACCCCATTGATTGGGATAGTGGGGTCAACAGTTACCGTGTTGGAATTGTTTTGGGAAAGGAAAATTTCAGGTGAATTGGACTTGGATGAAGATTATGTTTACGTGAAATGCAAAAGAACAAAAGTCTAACAATCTTTGATATCTCAATCTTTAAAAAGGTTCAATTTAAGTTTAGTTGTACTTTCTCTTCTTTCTAATTACCTCCCTGTTGCATCAGCCAAATCTATGCATAAAGATATATTATGGTTTTTGGCTTGTGTTATTTGTTAACAATTTATTCTCTTAGTTTTATAACATAAATGGGTACTGTTATAATTTGAACAAACTTCATAATTGTCGTTGTAACCAAATCCACCTTGGACTGAATGTCATGGTGGGTTTTAATCCACCTTGGACTAAATGTCATGGTGGGTTTTAGAGCTGACGATTAGACATTTTGGTTCAGTTTTCCTAATTTGTGGAAGTTTACATTTGTGTTAATATCTCTTTAAAGAGGAACAATGCAGTTAAACTAGTTTAAAGGCCACAGCGAATGACAGGATACTGCAAGTGAAGTATGGGTCATGGATTTTATTAATAATGGAAAAGTAGACTTATAGTTGGCAATTTAGTTTTCTGTAAAGGTAATCACTATCTAATGTTGATCTTGTTTTGTCATTTCCTTAGAGAACAAAACAAGTTGGGTTCTGTCAGACGGAGTTTACCTGGATACACTTTCGTTGTTGGCTCATATCATATATCTGGTAGTTTCTTGAATGGTTTCTTTTCGCGTGGGAATCACATTGCCAGCCATAATGTTTCTCAGGAAACGAATCCCCATCACATTCAGCCTGTTTCCTGATGAACCAACTATCAATTCGAGTTATACGATTATAAGAGCTATACAATTTCGAAGGCAACTTCTGCAGTAATTTTTCCATTAAATACACTTGTTAACATGACCATTATAAGCGAGACAAGTCTGTTGTAAAAACATGCTAAATTTGACTTTGCCTCCGTAAAGCTTTTAGTACAACAAGAGGTGAAATATGCCTTCCAGTCTTCCGTACGCGATGGAGTTTGGCTACAAATAGACTACATTAAAGAGTTGGACCCTTACTGTGTTTTAATCTTATTTGTTTGGGGCAGATGATTAGCGTTGTACTGTTTAAACCGATGGGAGAGTCTTGCTTGATTGATTGCTCTTGTATTTCCTATCTTGTAACGGCTGTTCTGTTTTACTTTGTTCCTTGCAGTTGTTCAATATGAAGCTCGTTGAGGAAAGGTCTGTTGAGTAATATCCAACAACGTTGTTCCATTTCTAAATGCACAACAGTACATACTGTTATAATTGCTGCTGGTATAACTGTTAATTTGTGGGCATTGAGTTCTACTATTGGGCATGCAAGTCATATAGCATGTCGGGTATGTTGGTCCTGTGAAGTTGCTACTATTAAAGTTTAATGGCCATCTTCGTCCATTTTAATTTCTGCTTTTTTTGTCTTTTTCTTTTTTTTTTTTCCTTTCTATGTTGTGATAATTTTTTCATGCTATGCATTATGCCTCACAATGAACGGTGCTGGAAATTGGTGAAACATATAACGGGTGTCTGCTATAAATCTGGCTACTAGATGTTAGGAGAACAATGGTTTCAAATATTATGGTGATATTGTACATATTATTTTTTAGGACCTACTTCTGGAAAATTGATTCTTATATTTATTAACCGAGAGCTTGGAATTAGCTGTTCGTCTGAACACAGGAATGGGGTGGTATGGTTTTAATTTTTTCCGGACAGAAGATTTGACTTATCGCAAATTCGCAATCGATTCACACATTAATATATATGATTGCGAATATTTCATGTATTTGATTTTACCGCTGCTTGGCTAAGCATAATTATATATCACACATTTGATATGCTTAACTTCTATTTTATTTTACTAACTTTTACTGTCAAATGCAGCTCGATGCAGTTATACTACATTTTTGAAAGAAAGAAGAGGGATACACCAATTTTCTTCATAACCAAGATTTGCAATAAGCACTATAAGCCATGTTTAAGTATGCGGGACAAATTCGAGTACAATAACTTATGCTTGTTCCCCACATCATTGAAGTCCGTGGTTGTACATATTTTTTCTATGTTTAATCACAGAAAAAGACTTTTGATGTCCGTGTCAGCGATCAGCGGTAGGTTACACATCAATCTAGAATTATAGTACAATCGTATAACATTGTTTGAGACAAGAACCAACAGGTATTTTGAGGTTGTGCTAACATGTTAAATCGACATCACCCTTATTATCAGACACGGCTACCATTTCATAAGAAAACACAAGCAAACCACACAACTAAAACTCCCAAACCACACATTCAAATCCACTACATTTTATTACCACTTCCATTTCTACAAAGGCTAAACAGTCAGCATCCTAGGATGCGTAAATTCCTTTAGCTCTGAAAGGCAGGTATCTCAATTCCTCCATTAGTGTATGCAATTGGTGCGTCGTATTTGCTGAAGAGTCTATACGAGGAGATGAGTGAGAGTCCTGTGTAGCATAGCGTCACAATGAACGTGATAACGATAGACGCAGTGGCTTTGTGGCAGAATCCACCGTACGAGCCACAAGTCCGGCTCCACGTGATGGAAGTGTCGCCTTTGTATGCTAAGTACACCACCTCTGTTGATATAGCCCCAGCGGCCAGGATAATGTACGTGAGGAGCTGCAACGAAAGATATCAGAATTGAGTTATAGTGGAGTTCTATCAGTAAATATTCTACAATACAGTAAAACGACTGCATGCTTTATACCAATAAACAATTAATACTAAACAGAGTTAGCTAGCAATTTATAAAAAAATTGAAAAAACTCCTATAAAAAGTGGTCTTTACACCCCTCTTGATTTCTAATTTTCTATTTATCTCATATTTATGTGTCCAATAAATTCAATACCAATTACACTGTACATTCAGACATTTAGAAGTTTTGACAATAGTAGCACAGATTAACTCAATGAAGTTTCTGAATCGAAATATCTCCTCATTTCTACTCCAACTCAACCACTATGTCAATCATTTCTGATCTTTGGTAAACGCTCAACCACTATATTCATTGCCAATTAAAATGACATTATACAACATCTCATCCCACGTGTCAACCGCTATATTTGTTGGTTGGCCGATTCCATAAATAACATCACGTGCAATTAGATTATATTTACCGGCACAATCGATGGGTATCATAACATCTCGTCAAAAGACGAAGAAGATTAAAAAGCCACCTTGTCTTATTATACTTTTTTTTTTTTGTAAGTAATTACGTAACGCTTACTAAAGTTTTACTTTTACCATCAATAGATTTATTATCTTTTCGAAGTTCAAGAAGTGCCTCTATTAATTATCAAAACTCGTATTTTTACTCCAATATGTACTATTGTGTACAAAATTTATGTAACAATTGCACAAAACACGCTATAAATATGATGATACTGTAAAATGTTTGTGGAGTTTCGACAAACCTGATCAAGTAGAAAGAACGCCCACGCCCGTGACATGGTGGATGGCCGTGGCACCGCTGCTACAATCGCCGACAAAAGTGAATAGCCGGCACATACTCCACTCGCGTGAACTAGGTATCTATAAAAAGTTATAATCACACCATAAAAAATGTTAGTAAATTAATTACCATTGTCACACTATACAAAAAAAAACGCTACACTTAATCAAACATATTTATAATAATTATACCTAAATGCTCCGAGGTCCGAATACGAGATTGTACCATATTCGGTAGTCTCGGAATCCTTGAGCATTACAACAAGCGCCGCCACGCACAACCCCATCGGCAAAATCCGGAGCAGCGTCTCCGCCGTGCGCATGGCGGTGCTTCCACTTTCCTCCTCCATATTAATGTCCTTACCCATCTCCAATTATGCCAGCTACACAATTTATTTATTTAAATTATATTATATATATATGTACTATAACTTTTTTTGAAGAGAAAATTGGGAGGAGAAGAAACTGTGCTTTAGAAGGCTACTTATTGATAGGACTTGTGGGGGGTAGGGTTTGGTGAATTGAATTAAATGTTGTCATTAATGGAATGCCACACATCCCCATGCAAAGTGATATCTAGCTAGTAGTTGCATGCACTATCACTACTTTTCTATTCTGTCATAATTGGGACAAGAAATTACATTTATTTGAGAGACATTACAGAAGATTTGGACAAGAAATACAATTTTGGTTACTAGAAGGTGTCACAACTTTTAGTTTAGATCGAATAGGGAATTCCGTATAAAACTTTTATCAAATGGTTTTATGTTACGGTTCTTAGTATTTTAAAGCCTATGAGTGCGGTGGAGTTACTTGGGGATGTACGATAAAATTAGAACGTTACAAAGAAGATTAACATGACTTCTGAGCAAAGATGACATGCACAAATCGAAAATTGATCCATAAGCGTAGTTGAATGTTAAAGTGTCATACTTTGAACACAAAATGTGTAAATTAAGCGCATGTGAAAAAACTGATCATTAACAAAAGACAAGAGCTTAATGTTATGTCATGGACCTGAATTAGACTACGGTAAATTTTCTGATCGTGATCAACCATATTCGACTTTTTCTGATCGTGATCAACCATCGTCGACTTCGATCAACCTTGATCATCAACAATTCAAGTTTGTGTAACACGTGCAACCTAATCTAGAGATAGTTGTGAATCATTAATACACTTATGTTAGATATACCACGAACCAATATAAATAAAATGAGAAATGAACATAGTACTCATATATAGTAAATTGGACTTGCATGTGGCCGGTCTTTCTAGATGCATGAGAAGATATAAAGAATTCTCTGAAATTGCTAGATTCATATGTCAGATACAAGTTTGAAAATTAATTATCTGGGGCAAATTAAAACAATGACCAAACATAATATATTGCTATCAAAATGCTAATGCGAATTGCGGGACACATTACTTAATTAAGACAATCGTATGATAATCGACTCAATTACTTATCTGATATGTTTATTTTCATACGCCTCAGTTATATATCTCAAGCAATTGATGCTCTTGTTGTAACTTGTAAGTAGTTACATGTTATGTACTTTATAATTACTATTTCGTAATGCATTACAAAATAAACTAGATTGCCTACTTCACATGCAGTCTGTTACACTGAAACCTTTTTAAGGTATGCAATCTGTTACACGAAATAATTCTTTTTTCCAAATTAAGCAAACTGTCAATTTGCTATTTATTGTGGTCCCTTGCGATTGCGATTATCAGAGAAATAAAAACCTTAGTCTTGTGGCATTATTAGTTGTTACTATATGCATATGTAATAGTTGGTGGTGGGATGAAATTATTGGACACTTCCAAAAGTATAAAATCAGATTATCCAAAACTAACTGCTTTATTTATATATATTCTTATTAAATTAATGTAAGCCAAACAGCTCAATGTTCTAACTTAATTGAGGGGTAAATAGCAAAACTACCCCAGTGTTATCCCTAATTGGCAAATAACTCCTCGTGTTATTGTAATTGGCAACCCCCCATGTTATTCTAAAATTAGCAAAAATCCCCTACTACACTGAATTAATTCGCAGTTATTGAGATTGATCTCAAAATATAATTTTTATTGTATTTCTTTGATACATATTGTATGCATATTTTTGTTTATCTATTTTGAAGAAAACCTTAGTTTTTAATCTGCAAAAATAAAAGTACGTTACCGATTAATTTTATTATGGTTTATACAATTTAAAAAAAATCTAAGAAATTTATAACGCGATTTATAATATTCATTGTAATAAGTATATGTTTATTAAAAAATCATAATAAATATAAATCCTTAGTTATTGGTACTGTCATTTTGAAATATGAAAGGTTTTTTGCTAATTTCTGAATAAAGTGGTTTTTTTTTGCCAATTAAAATAACACAAAAAGTTATTTGCCAATTAGAGATAACACATGGGTAATTTTTGCTAATAGCTCCTTAATTGGGGGGGGGGGGGGGGGGGGGGGAGGGGGGACATCTCGTCACAGAATTGAAAGCTCTTTTTTCCCTTCAGAAATGTACTCTTTTTCTTAAGGCAAATAATATGTACTTTCTTAATATTCTAGATTTTTACATATTTTGTCATAAATTCATTCTGAATTTGTCTTGTTACGTTACTTAAGACATATATATATATATATATATATATATATATATATATGCATATATCACAGACAAGCTAATTATTTAAAATCTAGCAAGAAAATTATCTCCCTATAAATGAGTTCATATTTGAGCCGATTTCTCTCTATTTGAGAACTAAAGAAAATAATAAATAAAGAAAAACGGATACTTGCTTTGCTGTCAGAAAATCAATAAAAGACAAATGAATAATTCATGTATATATGTATCGACTGAAAACCAAATGTAAATTATGAAATCTCTTAGTGGTTGATATAGCTACACATGGCCCATTAATACAAATCTACTTGTTTGTCCCATCTTTTTTTTTTGTTTTTAAAATCAATCAGCAAGTAATACTTCTATGTATCGACGTTTTAAATATGAAACTGAATAATAGAGTTCATTTTTTATTTTATTTTTGCATTGATATATAATCGACCGTTTTTATTGCTCGCATGGCGCATGCACAACGACATTCACATGTTTAGAGTCGTCATCATTCTATTATTTAAGTCTCTATTTTAAATTAAAGAAAATACAATGCTCTCAAATTAATGGATTTTCTGTTCTTACAAACTAAAGCTATAATTTTACTTCGTTTAAGAAAATGAAAAGAAAAAACTGTACTCGCTTAGATGATTTGTGATCGACGAGATTATAGTACATATATACTTTAATTATCTCTCACGTATCCATTTTCAGTAAGAAAGTGTATTTTAGAATATAACAATCACAGGCAATTAAAATGACAAAGTAGGATCCTGTACCTGCAGAATAAACTTCTATGAAAACATACAACCTTATGATCCAACATGCATGCACTGCTGAACTGCTGACTTGATTAGAGATTCCACTTAACAATTTGTGATATATTGAAATAACAATCGACTGAGTTTTACACTCTACGTGATGGCCTTTCGTATTTTTTTTTTATTAAAAAAGAAGCACAAGGGGTGCTTCAACCCTTTAGACATAAATTAATGGACGAAGTATTATTTCTATCCCTTATTTTTTTCAACAAGCTAATATGCCCAATTTTTTTGGGCCTTGTTTATATGCCCTATAACGCCCCATTTCAAGGCTAAACAATACAATTTCACAACAAAGATGACATTTTAAAAAAAAATACTAAAAAAACAAGACAATTCAAGTGTTACAATACAGAAGAATGAATTACTTAATACAAAATTATAACTAACTACTCGAACAAACTCAACTCTTGACGTTCCCCAAGTCTTGCACTCGATGCTCTAAAGCTGAAAGGAAGGGGGGAAAACATGCATGCGTGAGATAAAAACCTGAGTGATGTTTGTGCTTGTGTGCATAGTGATGACGTGCACTTTTATTTTGAAAACAATTGAAAACAACAACTAGGCACATTGGTCAATTAATCATTCAGATAGTCACACAGTTAGACAATAAGACAATCATATTATCAATCGAGATATAATACAGTTTCAACCTCAAGTTTACAATACTCGTCCTTATAACTCCGTTCGATCAATCCTTATTACCCTCCATTCAAAGAGCAACCTCGAAATCGTTCCACATACCACATACTCCCCTTCAGTCAAAATAATATGGTTATAGAACACGCACCTGAGTTACCAGCAAGGATATTAAGTACGAAGTAGCTGATCGAACTACGTAGCACACCAAAATGATATTGAGATCCTACATTACAAACTCATCTCTGTACTGAAGTCAGATAAATGCTATTGTTAAATTACTAATCTAATAACATTACCAATTTCACTCTTCTTATGTACTTATATGTACCACGTATCCAAAATAAGCGTAATTATGCAAGTGGTAAACACTAACTATGATCAAACAATTCTATTTTACTGTACTATTTATAAATTCCGAATTCAAACGTAAACCGTGCATGCTAATACATAAGAGGTTTTTCTGAATGCATTGCTTTAAACATTAAGAGACTACAAAAACACACTAATTACCATAATCATGAAACTAGGGTGAATGCATGCCACCCTACATTAATACGATTAACCTGCTTTGCTTTATTCTTTATGCATCTGTTTACATTAATCCATATACCCTGATTGATATCCATAAACATAGATATAGTTTGACATGATGAGATACATTTATCTCGTCTATGTTACAATACACCGAGAAATCGATACAATGGGGTCTGACTTAACCAAAATAATGCTATCCTATTACAATGACAGACTAGCTTGGTCCGGAACACCTATTACACATAAGGAGATATAAGATGAGGGAACAAAAATCCCTAAATGGGCAAGTTGAGGGAACAGTCGAACGGGACAAATTCGATGATCTTTGATTGTCAAATTGAAGACGCTAGATATTTATGATTTTGGACTGAACTTGAGAATATTTGAAGATGCCTACGTATCCCATTGGGGGAATCAAGCCGAACGTAGTTCATTATTCTCTTTTTAGTAGCCTTTATTGGGTCGACCCCTAGTAGGGCTGCTTGGTTCACTTGGTTCTGCATTGCGCGACTTCACGAATTCTATCATATCTCCTTAATGGTTGGTCGGAACCTCGATCCGCTTCTTTATTATGAACTCTGACTCATGTAGCTTTCATGACATGTATGGGTTGGACCTAAGTGAATGTCGAATCACTTGGATTCGATCGTGAGAGTCGAATTGGGAAATTCGAGACTGCATAGCGCGACTTCACGGTTTTGATCATATCTCTCTGTTGGATGATCGAAACCTCGATCTGCTTCTTGATTATGGACCCTGACTCATGTAGCTTTCAGGCCATGTAAGGGTTGGACCTAAGTAAGTGTTGAATTGACTTGATTCGATCGATGATAGGTCAAACTGGCGGTGTTAGATCCATGATATGTCGAATATGTGCTGTTAGATCCATGATAGGTCAAACCTGTGTTGTTAGATCAATGCTAGATCGAATCTGAGCTGTTAGATCTATGCTAGATCGAACATGAGCTGTTAGATCTATGCTAGATCGAATCTGAGCTGTTAGATCTATGCTAGATCGAATCTGAGCTGTTAGATCTATGCTAGATCGAATTGACTTGGATTCGATCGTAAAGCTTCTTCGTCCGTCCCCCTTACTTATGAGGAGTGAGGGGGTATATATAGGTATGATTAGAGGGGCTTAAAGGAAACTTTGGGCTTAGTATCGAATTGAGATAATTCGATACTCTTTTACTATCGAATCGAGGTAATTTGATACTCTCATGCGCAACTTTACTATTTTGAGCATAACTTTCTCTCTGGACCTCAGAATTGCATTACGCTTGTTGCGTTGCAACCTAGACTCATATGGCTTTCCAATTACATATTACTCAATGTCTAATTAGTTATATAGATATAAGGGTGAACCAAATACGGTTAATGTAGCTTTACCTTTAAGCCTTCTTGACGCTTATCGGTCAGTTTCGCGCCATTGTGACTTCTTCCTGACATGACACATTATGTCATACTAATATATATATATATAACACGCCGCCAAAATAGTTTCATAATTAGATTTTAGGAACTACGCACAATGAAATTGTGAAAATAAGTTATAATAAGACCGGCCTTAACTAGTGCTGATTATACTCCATCATGCATGTAGGATCTATAAAGTAATGACATACAATAATGCAAATTATAATTCACATGTTCTGACCCTTGATTTTATTAATGATACTTATACATGATATTTGTTACATAACCTCATGCTAAAAGGACCGTGGCCTCAAAAGACTAATATATGCTATAATACTCATGGTCAACGAAAACACAAACATACAACAGATGAATGCATATGTAATTAAAGAAAAAGAGAGAACGTGATCTACCTATGTGCACGAAGCGGCGGAATTTGATGCAGGAGAGAGTAGTACATGTGAAAAGAAGAAGGCTGTAAGAACTATAACGAAAATCTTGTTAGTAGCATAGCATGGAAATAAACAGAATAATATATTAGTTGACGAAATAAATAAAACACAAGTAACGTAACCAAAACATGAAATAGTTAACCTCAACCGGCAGTGAATTGGAACATGAAAAGAGGTCGAGGATCTCTCGATTTCCGATTTCCTTAAAACTATTGGACTAGATATTGCCTAGAATAGATATTGTGTATATCTTTTGTATATTTGGTAATTATCTTGATATGTAGTTTACTTAGTCATCAAGAATACTCTTGTATATATATGACATGATTATTAATGAGAAGACAAGGCCAATATTATAATCTTACATGGTATCAAGCCCCTCTCTCTCTCAATGACAAACCCTACTGACACCCCAACCCTAAAAGAATCGGCCGCCGCCGCCTCCTCCATGGCCGCCGCCACCAACTCCTCCTCCTCCTCTAAAATCCTACCGGCCCTCACGGTCACAAACATCCGTAACTTTATTCCTATAGTGCTTGATGTTGAATCCGGACAATACAATTCTTGGTCCGAATTATTCAAAATTCATGCACGAGCCTTCGAAGTCACGGATCACCTCTTTCCCAATGAGGCCGATCCTCCCTCTGACGACGTCATTGAACCACGCATGTGGAAACGCGTCGACGCTATCGTCCTTCAATGGATTTATGGCACCATCTCGAATGATCTACTTCACACGATCATCGAGAAAGACGCCACCGCTCTCTCTGCTTGGGTCCGTTTGGCTGAACTCTTTCAAGATAACAAAAACTCCAGAGCCGTCCATCTTGAAAGCCAATTTTCGTCCACCACTCTTGATGACTTCTCAAACGTGGGCGCTTACTGCCAAAAATTAAAGATGATTGCTGACCAACTTGCTAATGTTGGCGCCCCCGTTTCGAATCAGAGGTTGGTTCTCCAACTTGTGGCCGGACTCAACGAGACATACGGTGGTATTGCAACTCTAATTCAGCAGAGTGATCCACTTCCACTGTTCTCCAAGGCTCGTTCTATGCTTACTCTTGAAGAAACGAACCTCGCCAAACGGGCCGCTCGCACCTCCACCGAGACCGCTTTTGTCACAGGTCCACCTTCCTTGGACGGATCCACACAGCAAACTCCTCCTCCATCTCGTGACAACCGTGCTCCACGTGCGAGGGGTCGGGGTCGCGGCTATCGCGGTCGAGGCGGGCGCAACACGGGCCGCGGGGGTGCACCATACGCCTCCTCTCCTATTTGGCAATGGCCCTATCCGCCCTACCCCTCCTACGGGCAAGCTTGGACAACCCCGCCTTCACCGTACCCGACCGCACCGCGCAGCCCCGACATCCTTGGCCCGCGGCCCGCCCAGTCCTACTATTCGGCCACCGCTCAGTCCACGCAGCCATATGCCCCCACGGACATAGCCGCTGCCATGCACACGCTCTCACTCAACCCTCCGAATGAGTCGTGGTATATGGACTCCGCTGCCACGTCTCATATGACATCCCAACAAGGTACGCTCTCACCCTATTTTAATACGAGCACCAAGCATGGAATAACTGTTGGTAGTGGTCAATCAATCCCAATTCGTGGTTACGGTAATACGGCTCTTACTCCTCCTTTCCCACCCCTTGCTCTAAATAATGTCTTACATGCTCCTCATATTATAAAAAATCTTGTGTCGGTTCGGAAATTTACTGTTGATAACTCTGTGACTGTGGAATTTGATCATTTTGGTTTCTCTGTGAAGGATCTATGGACGGGCACCCGACTTATGAGATGCAATAGCACTGGTGACCTCTATCCCATCTCCACAATGGCCTCACTCCTTTCCGCTGCTCCACATACTGCCCTCACCGCTCTGTCTCCCTCTCTTTGGCATGCTCACCT
This sequence comes from Linaria vulgaris, assembly GCA_948329865.1. NCBI lineage: Eukaryota > Viridiplantae > Streptophyta > Magnoliopsida > Lamiales > Plantaginaceae > Linaria > Linaria vulgaris. Next base: position 46,283,139 of record OX415253.1, read on the forward strand.
CGGTCATCCGGGAACAACCATCCTTGATTGCTTACGGCGTACAGATTCCATCTCTTGTCCTAAAGAGTCCACGTCCTTATGTCCCTCTTGTCCTCTTGGCAAGCATATTAGACTACCTTTTATTTCCTCGCTTTCTATTACGTATTTTCCTTTTGATATTGTGCACAGTGACTTATGGTCATCACCTGTTTTGAGTTCTTCTGGACATCGGTTTTATGTGCTATTTTTGGACAATTATTCTGATTTTTTGTGGACATTTCCCCTTTCCCATAAATCCCAAGTTTTTCCTACCTTTACTTTATTTAGTAACTTTGTCAAAACTCAATTTGAACGCAATATTAAAACGTTTCAATGTGACAATGGTACTGAATTTAACAACAAATTATTTCACAATTTTTGTGCGAATCATGGCATGCAATTTCGATTTTCTTGTCCTTACACATCTTCACAAAATGGAAAATCCGAAAGAAAAATAAGAACAATAAATAACATGGTTCGCACTCTTCTTGCTCATGCATCCGTCCCTCCCTCTTTTTGGCACCATGCACTTCAAATGGCAACATATTTACTCAACATACTACCATCTAAACGCTTGGGTAATAAAACGCCTTTACAACTTTTATATCAAAAACATCCATCTTATGCACACATTCGCGTTTTTGGGTGTTTATGTTATCCGCTCATCCCTTCCCCCCTCATAAATAAACTACAACCTCGCTCCACTCCTTGTGTCTTCCTAGGTTTTCCATCAAACCACAGGGGTTACAAGTGCTATGACATCTCGAGTCGGAAAATAATCGTGTGCCGTCATGTCCTCTTTGATGAAGGTAAATTTCCGTTCTCGACACTCAATAACCCCTCCCCTAGTTCTTATAATTTTCTCGATTGTGATTTATCACCACTGCTCACTTCTCATATCCTTACTCCACCTCAAGGCCCCATGACCGCCCCACCCAACCCCCACGGCCCCCACGGCCCCCACGGCCCTCTAAACACTCCACCCGCCCCGGCCTCTCCAACCCACCATCCCAATACCGAACCCCCTCCACCTATATCGACCGCCGCCCCGGCTACCCGCCCACCACCACCCCCGACTCCCTCTCATCCCATGACCACACATAGTCAACGTGGTATTTTTAAACCAAAACAACCACTCAACTTATCAACCACCCTCTCCCCTTCCCCTATTCCTCGAAACCATGTAGCCGCTTTATCTGACCCGGATTGGAAATTGGCTATGGCTGACGAGTTTGATGCTCTTATTAAAAATAAGACGTGGGAGTTAGTACCTCGTCCTAGGGATGTTAATGTGATTCGTTCTTTGTAGATTTTTCGCCATAAATTTAACTCTGATGGTTCCTTTGAGTGGTACAAGGCTCGTCTTTGTGGTGATGGCAGGTCTCAACAGGTTGGAGTGGATTGTGCTGATACTTTCAGTCCCGTGGTCAAACCCGCTACTATACGGACTGTTCTTAGCATTGCCGTGTCCAAATCATGGTCCATTCATCAGTTGGATGTGAAGAATGCTTTTCTTCATGGTCATCTTCACGAGACAGTATATATGCATCAGCCCCTCGGCTTTCGGGATTCCTCCCGCCCTGATCACGTCTGTCTCTTGAAGAAATCTCTTTATGGCTTGAAGCAAGCCCCTCGTGCATGGTACCAGCGGTTTACTGATTATGTTCGCACTTTGGGTTTCTTCCAAAACACCTCCGACCACTCTCTATTTATTTATCGGCTAGGTAACGACATTGCATATCTTCTCTTGTATGTTGATGATATTCTCCTTATCACCTCCACTACTGCCTTGCGCCATTCTATTTTGGCCTCTCTCGGCTCGGAGTTTGCTATGAAGGATTTAGGTCCTTTAAGTTTTTTCTTGGGCATTTCTGTCACTCGAGATTCTACGGGTTTATTTCTCTCTCAGAAGAAGTACTCTATGGATATCCTTGACCGCGCTGGCATGTCTTCTTGCAAGCCATCTCTCACTCCCGTTGATACTAAGTCCAAGCTTGGTGCAGCCCTCGACAGTGTCCCTTGCTCAGATCCGACCCTTTTCCGCTCTCTTGCGGGTGCTCTTCAGTATTTGACGTTTACCCGACCGGATATATCTTATGCTGTGCAGCAAATCTGTCTCTATATGCACGATCCTCGGGAAGCTCACATGCAAGCACTAAAACGTGTCTTGCGCTATATTCAGGGGACACTTGCTCTCGGTCTCTACATTCGGCCGACCTCTCTCTCTACACTTAAAGCCTTCACCGATGCTGATTGGGGGGGCTGCCCCTACACACGTCGTTCCACGTCGGGTTATTGTGTATATCTTGGTGATAACCTTCTTTCTTGGTCAACCAAACGACAACCTACTCTTTCCCGCTCTAGTGCTGAAGCTGAATACCGTGGCGTTGCCAATGTTGTGTCGGAATCCTGTTGGCTTCGCAACTTGCTTTTGGAGCTTCATTTTCCGGTTTCCCGTGCCACTCTTGTCTATTGTGATAATGTTAGTGCTGTTTATCTTTCGGGGAATCCAGTTCAGCATCAACACACCAAGCATATTGAGATGGATATTCACTTTGTGCGAGAAAAGGTGTCTCGCGGTGACGTTCGAGCCCTTCACGTGCCTTCTCGTTATCAAATTGCTGATATTTTCACTAAGGGCCTCCCTCGTATTCTCTTTGATGATTTTCGAGACAGTCTCAACGTTCGTCCTCCTCCCGTTGCGACTGCGGGGGTGTATTAGACTAGATATTGCCTAGAATAGATATTGTGTATATCTTTTGTATATTTGGTAATTATCTTGATAGGTAGTTTACTTAGTCATCAAGAATACTCTTGTATATATATGACATGATTATTAATGAGAAGGCAAGGCCAATATTATAATCTTACAAAAACAGATTCGTCCTTTTCTTCGTGATGTGAACGTTGAACGACTGCTTCCCAGAATACAACGACCTACGAGCAGAGTTGCTAGCACACGCCAAATTGCTCCGGCAAACTCGAACAGTAACTTCCCTCACCACCACACAATGAATAAAAAATTTGGCTGCACAAAAGCATTTTTTCGTGTATGCAAAGTAATTTTTGGATGATTAAAACCTATGGGGAGCGACCCCTTTATATACTAGTTTGGGAGAGGGTTGGACGACAAAAAAACGAGTTATAGGATAATTACGAATCTGTAGTTAAGGTAATTACGAATCGCGTAATTAAGATAAACACAGATCTCGCAAAGATCTTTGATGACTTAGGCACGTTTTCAGTAAAATTGAATCACGAAATATTTTATTTCGTAAGGTAATTTTAATTACCAAAATGATGCTACGAATTTTCTATATCTAGAATATATATATATATATATATATATATATATATATCAGAAAATAAATAATTCTGTTAAACAAAACAGAAAAAGAAATATTGGAATTGCAAAACAAGGCTCACGCGAGCGGGAGCTCAACAGGCCAAATGGATCGACATTCGACGCGTACGTCGTCGTGTGCGTGAGCCCGAGTCGCACTAATCTGATGGATTTTGGCCCAAGATTTGCATCACACCCTGCGCGCGCATAGGAGAGGGAGGAGACACTAGCCAACACATTCTTACCATGCTAAGAATGCATTCTCATTGATAAACCCCAAAATAAAATGTTATTTTTCCCATGTGGGATGACCCTCTTTTCTTTTGAGTTTTTTTTCCTCATTTTCCCAATATTTTCAGCTTTGTGAAGCTAACTTTGAGCATCAATTTCTCATTCACCCATGTACTATTTTGAGCGTGTATACCGGTTCGAAGCTCTCACATAGAAGAGCACATTCCCATCCTGAGCTCGTCAAAACGACAAGTGGAACCCGCTCAAAATCTGACCCGAAGTCAGCTGTACAAACCTATTTCATTTACCATTTTTTCCCAACAAATCTTAACCCTCATATCTGTTTCTGAATATATATAATACGTTTGCGTATTTGTCTTTTAAAAGAATTAGTGTTGTTAAATAACATATTTTCTTAAAATAAATCAAGTTGCACTCATTAACATAATAGGTTGTATATTTGTAGTAGGGGTGTTTGCGGTCGAGTTTTGGCAGGTTGTCATAAGAAAAGATACCATACCCAACACTTGCGGTTTACCAATTTTTCAAACCGCACAGATGGATTAATTTTGAAGACCATGCGGGTTGTGGGTTTAGGCGGGTGCGGGCGGTTGGCGGGCGGATTAGCGGGTTATGTTATATATTAAATCACAAATAATAATAAAAAAACTTTCAGGTTTTAAAACACACAAATTATATGCGACAATGATCCTATATTATTCGTATTTAAGAAATATCTTCCATTATTTTTCTTATTTTTTCTTTCCTATGTTTATACTATTTACAGGTTCAATTTATGCATTATTATTACCGAGTTTCAATTATATGTATATTAAGTTCTTCCTTAATACGCATCAAAATATTAAATTTTCACGTCATAGATGAACTAGAGTGTTGTGTAGTTTTCTATTATTTTGCTAGTAAACAATCACTTATTTTTTCTCATTGAAGTGTTTAGAGAAATGAACTAATATTATTATTTTTATTTTCTTTCATATGCGGGTGGCGGGTGGGTGTACGTCTAAATCCGCAACCCACCCGTTCATGGGCGAGTTGCCATATTCTCCAATCGTGGCACAAGTTAAAAAAATAAAAATATGCGAGTGACGATTTGTGCGGGTCGAGTTTAGGCGGGTCGGTCGGGTGGGCGGGTTTATGAATACCCCTAATTTGTAGTAACTACGTGATATAAACTTGAAGGAAAAAGTTTCCACAAGCCTAAAGACTAACATTACTAATAATATTTAATTAGCTCTTTTTTTTTAAAAAAAGATAAATTTATTCCTTAAAAACATTACATAAAAAATTGGGGTTTTACATGCCCCATATGTTTTAAATTTTTTATTAAAATGTTCTCGACCCTTATTCGAGCCAAAATTGCCTACGTGGCGATACAGTCAATGCCACGTCAATAAGTTGATTCGCCACGTCATATTTTTAAGTCAAAAAATGTTTTTTACACAAACGCTTGTAATTTTTAATTTTGTACTTACACCCTATAGTAAATTACACTTTGCACCCCAAAATATATATACATAAATAATAGTAAATATATATATATATATATATAAACATATATAATATAACTACTTGTAAAAATATTAAATGTATATATAGATAATAATAATAAACATATATATAACTATTTGTAAAAATCATAAATATATATATATATAAATAATAAACATTTATATATAAATAATAATGATAAACATATGTATAAATAATAATAATAATAGTAATCATAATAATAATAATAATAAACATATATATAACTATTTGTAAAAATAATAAACATTTTAACAATATATAAAATAAAATTTAAAACAAAAAAAGTAATCATCATCTTCATACCACCACTGCTGCACCCCCCTCCCCCTCCCGCGTCGTCGCCGCCGTTCACGAACACCACCACAAATCGCCGCACACCACCACCACCCAAATCAAAAACCCATTTTTTTTGAGGTGGTGGTGGCGCGATTAGAACCGTGACTTGCAGCCATTTGAGCGATTTGCGGCACTGATGAAGATCTGATGAAGATCTGATGAAGATTTGCAGTGGTGGTGGCGCCGATTAGAGCCGCGATTTGCGGTGCAGATGAAGATCCGATGAAGATTTGCAGCGATTTGTGGTGGTGTTCGATGAAGATGGTGGTGGTGGCGACGATGGAAGCGGCGCAACAGTGGTGGTGATGAAGATGATGATTAAATTTTTTTTATTTTTTTGTATTTATTTTTTGTTTTTAATATATATAATTACATATATATATATATGTGTGTTTATTATTATGTTCTTGATTGGGCTTAGCAACTTGTTGACTGTACCGCCACGTAGGAAATTTTGGCTCAAATACGGGTTGAGGGCATTTTTAACAAAAAATTTGAAACATATGGGGTATTTAAATAAGGCCCGAAAAAATTGAGCATATTAGCTTTTTGAAAAAAGATAAGGTGCAATATTAATAATTCGTCCTAAATTAATCAACAATACAATTGTGCCCCAAACAAATATGTGGTTGATTACACCATTCGTAAAGAGAACAATTAAAGTTATCATGTTTTTGCTCTAATCCACACCCAACCTTTTAGTTTGATTAGATCCACCGTCTTCCAAAAATCTGGTCGTTCATTATGGAACACGAACTTGCTCCTCGTCATCCAAATGAGCCAAATCGTCACACACCAAATTCCTTTCCAATATTTTTTTTTCTAAACCCAGGCCAAAATGAAGAATGAAGTTCAAATGAAATTGTGACTCTTTCGACATCACTACATAGAAACCCCACCATCTATAAATAACCATCCAAATCTGATGCGCAAAAACGCATGCGAAAAAAGATGTTCCACATTCTCCTCTGCTGCTCCACAAAAAGCACAACCCGAGAAGTTGCTAGAAACACGAACTCTTCTTTTTTCCAAGTCCGTCTTTGTCGGTACTCTGTTAAGCAAAAGTTTCCACGCAAAATACTTCATCTTGTTCGGCGAGGAGAGATCCCAGAAGGACATGAAGAAAGCTTCATTGTGAGTACTCATGTTTCGGCTCAATAAAGAATAATCAGACTTCACATTGTAGCAGCCGCTTGGTTCGAGAAAACAATTTCCACGTATCCTTGTTACTCCTAATAGGTGGAGAACGTTGTAATTTCATCATTAATTCATGAAAAAGCTGCTGTTTCCAGTTGAAAATATCCCTCCTCCAACTAAATCTGCAAACCCACACGTCATCATACCAAGAACCCAACTCACTGATCTTACTGCTCTTATTAAGAGAAATATTATAGAGTCTTGTGTATTTCTCTTTCAAAGGCATCGTGCCTACCCATCTATCTTGCCAGAATCTAGTATCACTACCATCCCCCAACACTTTCTCCACTTCTCTTGAAAACCAACATTTGTTCAAATTATAACAACTTGTAGAAGTCAAGTCTCGCCACCATAATGATCCTTTATTATTTCTATAATTACCCAGTTGTAACTCATTGTCCATCACAGACTCGCCGTATTTAGCGATTAAAACATGCCTCCAAATCGAGTCTTCATTCATTAATAACCTCCACCGCCATTTCTCTAAAAGTGCCATATTAAACTGGTGCAAATTTTAAATACCCAATCCTCCTTCTTCTCTACTTTTACAAACAACCTCCCATCGAACCCAAACAATCTTTTTTGCACCATGCTGGTCTCCCCATAATAAGCCCCTTTGTATAGAAGTAAGTTCTTTTGTAACTTTCACCGGAGCTTTATAGAAGGAGAATAAATATGTGGGAATACCAGATAACACTCCATTAAAATAGGTGATCTTTCCTCCAAAAGAAAGATACCTCCCCTTTAGGTCACCGATCCTCTTCTTAAAACACTCGATCAACGAGATCCAAGACTCCATTCTTCTCGGATTGATACCCACTGGAATCCCAACATGAGTAAATGGCAGATTACCTCTTTTACAATTTAGAAAATCTGCCCATTCTTCAATTCGATTTTCCTCAATATTGATACCAATCAAATGACTTTTTCGGTAATGAACCTTTAGTCCTGACACAAGCTCAAAATTCATTAGGACACTCTTTATGGCAAACACATTTTTATCATTCGGTTCGCAACAAATAATTTTATCATCAACGAATTGTGTATGCGAAACTTCATACCCCATGTCCCCAACCTTATATCCCTCAAACAAGCCACAACTGATTGCTTTTTTGATCATCGCTCCATGCACCTCCGCCACAAGAAGAAAAAAAAAAAGATAGAAGATCCCCTTGCCGCAATCCTCGTTGAAGACTGAAATCTTCTTCCGGACAGCCGTTCACCAAGATAGACATTGAAGCCGAAGATATATGTCATAGCCACAAACATCTTCTATTTAACTCAACTTGTCGTGCCACCTAAACACAACCGACTCATTTAAAAGATCTTCTAAGAGATACTTACCCAAATCTCCAAATTCACTTCATTCACACGAACTTCCTACTAATGAAAATTACGAATAAGTGAATACATGCGATATTCGTCCATCATGAGCATCGACCATCATTGTATCGATCTTAACATGACTTTAGTTGTATCTCACATTTATAGTAATTAAGTATTCCATCATTACACATCATTAACTAGTTTTGATGATTTGATTTTTGAAAATACAGTGGTTTGTGCTTGATCTTGTTGAAAACGAAGAGAGAAGAAAAAGAGAGGCGGCGATAATTTAGGGTGTCATGATTTCATCCTTTTTGTGTAAAACAGAAAAGTGAATTAATTAATAAAATAAGTGGAAATTATACAAATAACCGCTCAACTATGGGGTAATCACACAAGCTACCCCTCATGTTTGAAAAATTACACAAACTACCCTTATAGGCTATAGCGAAAAAAATTAAAATAATTAAGACAACATTTCAACTTTAAATCATAGTGGAGACTAAAATTCACAACTATTTTAGTTTTTCTTCAGGATAGTATTTGTTTTTTTGTCTTTTTGAACGAGATAAATGAGATTTAATGCAACAGTTTTGATTTAATTTTGATTTCCTTTGTCAAATAAAGGAAGAGCATGATTTGCATTTAATAAAAAATGTAAAAAAAATTATGTAAAAAAATCGGCCATAAGGGTAGTTTGTGTAATTCTCCTATAAAATAATGTTACACTACTGCCTTATATAGTGGGCAGTTTGTACAATAATCAGAAAGAAGAATGCTAGAAATGTAAATACAAGGAAAGCGTAAAAGTGTAAAACATGCTTCTTCTAAGGCGTCTAAGAATTTTAAAGGTTTTCCAATGTCTCATAAACTTATTTAAAATTGGTTGGGTTCTTGTGGCCTGGTAGAGGGAGTACTACTTGCAATAAATGCTGATATTTTCTTTTAACTAAGCCATTTTGTTGTGGAGTTTCCACGCAACTTCTTTGGTGCACAATACCAAGAGAATCAAAAAAGGTTTTCATATGAAATTATGTGCCACTATCAGTTCTAATGGTCTTAATTTTGAGAGAAAACTGATTTTCAACAAGTTTATAAAACTGAGTAAGTTTGAGCTGAACATCAGATTTTTGTTTTAGATAAAAAACCGAGGTACATTTGAAAAAATCATCCATTACAGTTAGAAAAAATTTGAAACCATCATGAGACAAAACACTAAAAAGGCCACATATATCACAATGTAACATTTCAAAAGGTTTGATGATATAGTAGAACTAAGAGGAAAGGGCAACCTCTTTTGCTTGGACATATAGCAAATATCACAATGCTTAGTGTGGTTAGTGGAATGAGGGATAGCAGGTATATGTCTTAACTTCTGAACAGAGGGATGACCTAGCCTATTGTGTAAAATAGAAGGAGAACATACTGAAGAATGACAATAAACATTGTTCACAGTACATTGAGTATTATTTGGAAAAACAGGTAAATCAAGAATGTAGAGTCCATTTTGTAGATTAGTAAAACCAATCATCCTCTTCTTGAAGATCTCCTGCAAAGAACACATAGAAGAAAGAAAGAAAGAAAACACATATTTGTGAGGTAGCAGTTAATTTTGACACCGAGAGCAGATTGAACTTAACACTAGGAACATATAGGACATTCTTTAAGACTGAATCTGCAGTAGGCATACATCATCAATCATAGTTGCAATTGTACAACTATTATTAGGTAAATGAATATTAATGTGGCAGAATGTGGGACATTGGTAAAGAAAGCAGTATTGTAAATCACGTGGTAAGTAGCACTAGTATCTAATATTCATGAAGATGAACTACAATGCTTAAGTGAAACAAGGGAGTTAAGAGCAAAAGTAGGATCAATACCAGTCATAGTGGTAGCAGCAAAGTGTTGTTCAGTTCTGGCATTCACAAGAACCTCAGATACATTGTTAGACTTTGAAAAAGCAAGTAATTGTTCAAATAACCCTTGAAAATTTACATTAGTAGGTAGAGAAGGCTCGGAAGTAGGAGCCTCATCACAGTTAGTAGTGCAATTGACAACTGAGTTTTGGGACAAAAAACTTTTACCCTTAGGACCCTCCCAACCAAGGGGATAACCATAAAATTTGAAAACATTTATCCACTGTGTGGCCATTGTACCCACATTGGGTACATTTGAGTTTCTTTTTATCTTTGTTCATGTGAGGTTTATAAGATTTTTGAAAAGCAGAGGTGGGGTTGTTAATAGTAGAAAACACTTTGTTTGGAGTATCCCTATTTTGAAAAACTCTAGTGAACATAAATAAAGAATCAGTGGGGTCAGTAGAAGTAAGAGCCCTCTAGTTTTCTTCTTGCAAAACAAGAGCATAAACCCTGGATAGAGAAGGCAATGAACTCATTAGCAAGATCTGACTACTTCCAACTAGCAACAGTGAATGTATCATTCAAACCAATCTAAAAACTTAAGATGCAATCATGTTGTTGAAGCTCTAACATGTGTTTGTTGACATGACATACACATAGACCACAAGAACAGAGAGTGGTAGGGCGTTGATTCACATATTCATCCCATACATCACGTAAAGAGTTATAGAATGCAATAACATATAAGGCACCCTGAGATATAGTGTATAGGGATTTTTACAACAGAAAGACCCGAGAGCCATCCGTGCAAGCATACCTCATCTGCAATTCATATCAAACCTCCAGAGCAGTAGTGCAGTAGATCAAATTGTCGCAAATTTCTTTGACAACAGAGTTCAGGAGCCACGTGAGAACGAGATTATTTGCACAAGTCCAACAGATCTTGAGGTTTTTGTTGTCATCGGGGATCGTTAGGGAACCATCCAGGGGCGGAGGGAGAGGGGGTGCAGGGGGGGCCATAGCGCCCCCTCACTTTTCAATTTTTTTTATAGCAGTATTATAGTACTTTGAAATAAAAAATAGTGGGTCGGTGTGTGCTTGCACCCCCTCAAATAATTTAGCCAATTTCTCAGATCCCATCATCATTAAAATATAAATGCAATCAAGTCTTGGCCCATGTAGTATAATATTTTATTATACAGGCCCATCCCATAATTCAGTTAATAAAAAACAAAAAGGAAGCATATAATTATTTTTTTATACAGGCCCACCCCATAATTCAGTTAATAAAATAACAAAAAGGAGGCAAACCCTTTTTCTGCTCAACACTTGCCCGCTTACCGACGCTTCTTCCTAATACTCTGTAAGTCATATTGTTTTTTTTCTTCTTTTTGTCATCTTGTAGTTGAACTGTTGAAGCATATAATTAATATATTATACATAATATTTGTGAAATATATAGTTTTTGAGCACAACCCATGCGCCCTGCTGACGCTTCTTCCTAATCCTCTGTAAGTCAAAATTTTTTTTTCTTCTTTTTGTCATCTTGTAGTTGAAGCATATAATTAATATATTATACATAATATTTGTAAAATATATAGTTTTTGATTGTTTGAATATGGTAGCGTGTTTGTATAGCAGTATAGAGTTTAAATATTGCCACACTAAATTGTAATGTTAATTGCGAATTGCGATGTCATACGGATGTTAAAACCTAAAAGTCTTACATACGATTTTGTTTTCTTATAATGAGTTTTGGATTAGCAAGATTTTGGATTGATAAAGTAGTAAACTAGTGTTAATTGTTTATATCACTAGGTTTTGGCTTGATGGGTAAAACACGAATTGACTCGTATTATAAAAAAGAGTAGTATTCCAGACCTTGCTTCTCCTTCTAATAATTGTGATGGTGATGGTGCTCCTCCTGGAAATTCAAATATTCGTCAATCTCAAGTTGAGCATGAGGATTCTCCTCAATCAAAAATCCAAAGGATTGATCAAAATACCGACATTGTGATTGAACGAGATCCAGGTAAGCGCCAAATGATATGGACTTATGGAGTAGATAAGATTGATCAAATTCGGCGATCATATTTGATAGAGGGACCTTATCAACCTATTCCAGAAAAATCTCCTGTTGTTGACAAATATGGTAGAAAATTTATTGTATCTTGGTACAAACTATTTTCTGATTGGTTAGAATATTCTTCTACAATGAATGCTGCTTATTGTCTTCACTGTTATCTATTTGTAAAACAATCAACAATTTTCAGATCAAATGCTTTTGTTGTTAATGGATTTCAGTCTTTGAAAAAAGCGAATGAGGGAAAAACTGTGCTTTTTTGACACATGTGGGAAAGTCTCCTAATTCACATAAGGTTGCGGTAAAACAAAGTGAGGATATGTTGAACTCATTGCAACATATTGACAATATTTTTGATATGCAATCTTATGAGTTAGCGACAAGAAATAGGCTAAGACTCAAACCTTCAGTGGATGTTGCAAAGTTATGTGCATTCCAGGCCATAACATTTAGAGGTCATGATGAACGTGTTGGCTCACGTAATCGTGGGAACTTTTTGGAGATTCTAGATCACACGGCCTCTTACAATAAAGAAGTAGCTTCATGTGTGAAAAATGCTCCTCTTAATGCTACTTATAAATCTGCTACTATTCAAAAGGAGATATTGTCAATCTACGGTAGTTGAATTCAAAGATTTATTCGAGAAGAAATTGGTGATGAAAATTTTTGTATCATTGTTGACGAATCTCGTGATGAATCAAAAAGAGAACAAATGGCAATTATTTTGAGATTCGTTGATAAAGGTGCTCTTGTTCGAGAAAGATTCTTTGAGATAGTTCATGTCGAGGATACTAAGTCATTTACCTTGAAGAAAAAAATATGTGACGTTCTTTCTCATCATAATCTTAGTACACAGAGTATTCGAGGGCAAGGGTACGATGGTGCAAGAAACATGTGTGGAGAGTGGAATGGACTACAAGCTTTATTTTTGAGCGAATGTCCATATGCATATTATGTTCATTGTTTCGCTCATCGTTTGCAGTTGATATTGGTGGCAACAACTCAAAGTGTGATCCCTATTGAACATTTTTTCTCACATTTGAATGTTATTATTAATGTTGTTGATTCGTCTTCAAAACGTCATGATCAGTTGCATCTTGCTCAGTCTACCCGGATAGCAAAATTGATTTCAACTGATGAACTTGAATCAGGGAGAGGAAAAAATCAAGTTGGCAACATACATCATGCATATGATACTAGATGGAGCTCTCATTTGAAGTCACTTCATCGTTTACTTGAAATGTTTGATTCTACTCTTCTAGTATTGAGTGAGATTATAAATGATAACAGTGTCGCCGTATCCTCAAAAGCTGCAGCTGATGGAGCTTATGATGTAATGATGTCATTTGAGTTAGTATTTATCTTGCATTTTCTGATAGAGCTATTGGGAAAAACAAGTCTTCTTTGTGAGCTGTTGCAGGATAGATCTCAAGATATTTTGAATGCTATGGATGCGGTAGCAAATACAAAAGAAGTTATTCAAAAATTCAGAGAAAATGGATGACCTCAATTGTGTGAAGATGTAAAGGCTTTTTGTGAAAAACATGAAATTGAAATTCCTGATATGAATGGTCCTCGTCGATCAGGTAAAAGGCGTGCTAAGAAATGTAATCTTATTACATTAGAGCATCATTTAGGATTGATATTTTTAATGGGACGATTGATAACATATTGCAAGAGATGAAGTATAGGTTCAATGAAGATGCTATGGAGTTGCTTAAGTTAAATTCCACTTTAGATCCGAGAGATGGCTATAAAAACTTTGACATAAAATAAGGTTTGCATGCTAGTTGAGAAGTTCTATCCTAGTGATTTTACAAATCAGAGAAGGTTACATATTAGGTACCAATTAGAGCTTTTTGAAGTGGATATCCGAAGAAATATTAACTTTCAACATGTCTCAGCAATTTCACAGGTTGTGCGAAGTATTGTCAAAGACGGGAAGTCAAAGGTCTACTTTCTTGTTGATAGGTTGATCCGACTTGTTTTGGTTCTTCCGATTTCTACAACAACAACTGAATTTTCATTTTCGGCAATGAAACTTGTGAAGACGAGATTGTGAAACAAAATGGAAGATGATTTCTTATATAGTAGTCTCATTATGCATATTGAAAAAGAAATTGCGGAAGCTTTGATGTTGATTTAATAATTGACGTGTTTGATCGTGTCAAGAAACGTAGATCACAATTTCAAGTGCCCAAGTAATTTGATTACTAACTATTACTTTTAAAGAATATTTGACATTGTTTAATTTCATTTCATCTTAAGGGATGAGATATTCTTAGTTGATAATATGTGTTATGTTTATTACTTTGAGTCTTTGACCGTATGTTTTAGTATATTTCTTTACAGATGTTGAATGCTTTGTTAAACGGTACAATTTAAATATTTGTTGGTTGGTTATTAATTAAGTACATATTTTTTTTCCTAAAGCTAATTTACTGTTGTTGATTAAAAAAAATATTAAATTAATAAAAAAATATTTAGAATAATCTCGCTCCCCCTGGAACCATCGACAAACTGCGCCAAATTTTTGATGTTGAGAGCAATCAAAACAGCCCTGCTCCAAGAGATGTAGTTATTACCGGTAAGAGGGTCACTGACAATCGCCGATCTGGTCAGATTGTTGCTCGTCAAGTAGTAAACCGACGAAGGATCTTCGCCATGGTTTCGCGAACTCATAGATCCAGCAGTAGTGGAGATGATAGCACCAACAATTGAAGAAGTAAGGATTGGTGATGTCATTGTGATAGAAGTAAAGCAATTGAGATCAAATCGAGAGAGAAATCAGATGGTGAAATGAAATTAGGGTTTTCACGCAGAAAAGAGAATTGAAAGAAAGTTTCAGAGTGCAACGAAGTGGGGAAGCAAGGATCGAGTAACTTTGGTGAATGATACCATGAAAATACAGTGATTTGTGCTTGATTTTGTTGAAAACGAAGAGAGAAGAAAGAGAGACGGAGATGAATTAGGGTTTCATCCCTTTTGTGTAAAACGCAAAAGTGAATTAATTAATAAAATAATGTTACATTGTTGCCTTAGTTTGTAGAATAATCACAAAGAAGAAGGCTAGAAATATAAATACAAGAAAAGTGTAAAATGTAACAAACGATTCTTTCTTCTAAGGCGTCTAAGAAATTTAAAGCACTCAATGGCCCCCCTTCAATTTATACAAGTATGGTAATGCATGTTACCCGCGATTATTTTGATGAGTTTCCGGTTTTTATTTATTTGTTTTCATGTTCAACAATTATTTTGATGAGTTGTCTTTTATGAACGAGAAAGTCAAAATTGTTTGTGAATATATTGACCATTTTTTTACAGCAAGTGTCAAATGATTAGTTGGCTACTTGGACCTATATATATGACTTATGTTCAGACCGACAATAGAAAAATGGTACCGATGATTATAAAAAGAAAATGTTTAAATTTTTAAAATATACTATACTACATATATAGATAAACTTCTATATGATTAAATAATAGCTATGAATCTAAAATTTAGATTCTTTATAACATAATATATGGTCCGCTTTCTTTTTTTCTTTTCTTTTCTTTTGATTATTATATACAGTGCACTTCATGTGGGGTACAATATATGGCGGGAGCGTTGAATAAATAATAATTGAAAATCAGATGGCTGGACGATATTTAATTACAGTATATTATTTTAATTTTTTTAATCAAGTGGAAAGGCGGTAGTAGTTATCAATTAATTATCGTGACAATTTTTAATATGGACTGTTACATTATTACTCCTTTTATTTCATATTTTGATGAGTAATATAAATGAGAAAACAAACGCGAAGTTCGTTGTACTGCCGAGAACGATTTTTTTTTTTAGTATATTTTTAACTATTGATGGGAAATTACACATTATTATCAGTGTCATTGTCTTTTCCTTTCCCCGAAGACAAATCAACGATTACGATATTGCGTATTTGAAATTTTCAACTCAATGGGATGTATAATCAATTTTCTCTGGAATATCTGTTGTGGAGTTTAATTGTAGACTTGTAGTATTGTACTATTATCAACACGAAATATATTAATTTCTATATACTATTATATAAAGAAACCCATTGTGACACCAATCTTTTGATTTCCAACTTTAACCTTTGTTTTTTACCTATATTGTGAAAATTTCTTATTAAATCCCCAAAATAGCCTTACAAATTAAGTTAGACTAATTAATTATATTACTAATTATAATTAATGACTTGCTTTTCCCATAATCTGCTTTTCTTCCATTGTTCTACTCATAATTAATGGGACATGTTATCTAGATAAATCTTCTTCTTTAACCCACATAGAATGATATTGAAAAAAAGAATTATGCTCGCGGGAACCGCGTGCTACATTTGCTAGTGACAATATAAGCAAACTTATATATATCTTTTTTATTTATATTTAGTTATATATACGACTATATGATATATAATATATGATATGTTGGATCAAAAATCCATTTTGTCCTTTAATTTGCCACCCTCACCAAAATGGTCCCTTATTTAGTCACCTCGCCAAAATAGTCCCTTAAGTTGGTTTTTTGGTCCCTTCACCGGTCCAAATTTAAAATGGATCTGAAAATGCTGATGTGGCCACCGGTTGACCATTTTACTCTCTGTTTGACCAACGAAAATATTTTTTTAATTAATATTTAACACCTCGAATATCCACATAATAAAAAAAATTAAAATCCTTTTTTGAGATATAATGAAAAAACAAAAAAATAAACAAAAAAACAAATTAAAAATTATAATCCTTTCTTCTTCTTCAACAGGTTAGCGTGGCGAGGCGACGAGAAAGGCTACTTTTAAAGGCTTGGAGATCGACGAGAAAGGGGACGAGGCGCATACGGAGGAGTCCGGGTCGCGGAGGCGACGCGTGAGGTAGATGAGGAGCTTGGAGAGGTGTGGGTTTTTGGAGGAGTCGGTGGCGGAGATGGAGGAGAGGAAAGGGGGGAGATTTTTGGAGGTTAGGGTTTTGGCGATGGATTCGAGCTTCGATGCGGCGTCGTTCTGGGTGTGAGCGGCGGAGCGATGGTGTAGCATCCGCCGCTGCTCATGGTGGAGGAGGAGTCAGTGGCGGAGATGGAGGAGAGGAAAGGGGGAAGTTTTTTGGAAGTTAGGATTTTGGCGATGGATTCGAGCTCCGGTGCGGCGGCGTTCTGGGTGTGAGCGGCGGAGCGACGGTGTAGCACCGCTGCTCATGTGGAGGATGACATGAGGGGGGGGGGGAGGTTGTACGAAGTAGATTAGATTATTATTAACTTTTAAAATTTTTAGATTAATGTTATATTTTAAATGAGATAAATAATGTTATATTTTAGATTAATGTTATATTTTAAAAGGAATATAATTCTGACTTTATAATTATTTTGAGATAATGTTTTATTTTTTATTTTTTGTTAATTTTTTTTCTTTTAGTTAACTTAATTGTCTGAAATATATAGTTAACTTAATTGTCTGAAATATATAGTTAACTTAATTGTCTGAAATATATATTTCAATTTCTCCTTTTTTTTTTTGCTTAGTTGGATATTTAGGTGGCAAATAGATGAATAATATATTATTTTTCTTGGTCAAAATCGGTGAACAGCAGTCAACCGGTGGCCACATCAGCATTTTCCGAGCCATTTTAAATTTGGGCCGGTGAAGGGACCAAAAAACCAACTTAAGGAACTATTTTGGCGAGGTGACTAAATAATGGACCATTTTGGTGAGGGAGCCAAATTAAAGGACAAAATGGGTTTTTGACCCATGATATGTTCCCATACCTACTTGCCAGATGATAAGATTCGTATGTGACTTTTCAAGCACTAATTTAATGAATTCACATACAACCCCTAGGTAAACAAGTGATCAGGAGTTATGGACCAATTCAAAATGGAAGAACAAAACGAAAAATTTGTCATTTATATGCATACTAAATACTAATATTCAGGGGAGCCTTTATATATATATATATATATATATATATATTTAATCTTTAGGGGAATACATTAAAACGAGAATAATACAAGTAAAATGGTAACTATATTGGGAAAAAAATTGATTGTATTAGGTTGGGTAAAAAAGATATTTTTTCTTTTCTTTGTTGATATTCATTCAAAATAAACTAATGGTTTTTTTTTCTTGTTAATCGAAAACTAATGGTTGTTGCCGAATGTTGCGAGTATAATTTTAAAAGCTATAGATGATTTGTTTTAGAACATTTTTTTTAAGTTGGTTTAAGAACTGGGCTTGAGATGTGGTATGAGTTGGACAACCCAGTAAGACATATATGACGTGCAAATCCCAATCAATTGCTCTGGTAGTAATTTGCTTTTGCTTTCTCCTTACTGTTTTTCTTTTACTATTAGTACTAGAAACGTTGACACGCGGATTCTGCGTGAATAATTTTTATTTTAAGTATAATATAATTAATTTATGTTGTAAAGATTATAACTTAAATATGATTATAGATTTTATATATCTTAACCTTCTTGTTATGTACGGGAGAATAAGGTAATAATTTTTTTTAATAAAAAGATTTAAATAATAATAAAGCTAAAATAAATTACAATTATATCCTAAGTTTTCCTAATTAATGATAAACTTTAATAGTGTGTGTAAGGGTAAATAAGAAATTTGAAAAAATTGGTCTCAACATGTCATCACATGGTTTTCTTTATATAATAGTATAGATATTATAAACGTTAGCACGCGGTTTTCGCGTGATTAAGAAATGTGTATGGTGAAAAAAATAACTTAAATGAATAAAGATTAAATATATAAAGATAAAAAATTTATATAGAAAGTTTTAAATTTTGGGAAACTAAATCACCCATCACCATAATTATTGTCGTTAATGATTCTACTTAAATCTTAAGGCTAAACTAGAAACTTAAGAATAAAGTATTATGTCATCATTAAAATTATAAGGCTAAAATCGAAAAATTAAAAGTTTGGTGCCACGGTTTGCCTTTCTTTATATAATAGTATAGATTATAATAATATAAAAGGAGAAGTTATAATTGAAACAGGGATTTTTAGAATACCAGGGATTCCACTCCATATCTCTACATCAATGTTTTAACTTAGGGAGTCGTGAGTGGCTGAGTGAGCATATTGTTGGCATGTGTTGCAAACGTAGACGAATAAATAACAGTTTAAGCATAAGATAATATATATTTCCAGAATAATCAAATGAACAATATTATAAACAAAATTACAATGCAATAAAGTTACCATAAATGAAACCTCGAACGAACGGAAGAAGAAAAAGTGGACGAGTCGAAAGTTGAACTCTTTCCCCTTAAGATCAATTTTTTCGGCTACCCTTCAGGCCGTTAATAGGAAACGACCTTCCAAGGTACAACGTCCGTCACCACAAGGTAGCAAGTGAAAGTCTATACTACCTTCTCAATCGGACTCTAAATGGTATTGGCAGAACTCTAAAAAAAATGTTTATGCT
Organism: Linaria vulgaris; assembly: GCA_948329865.1. Lineage (NCBI taxonomy): Eukaryota > Viridiplantae > Streptophyta > Magnoliopsida > Lamiales > Plantaginaceae > Linaria > Linaria vulgaris. Next base: position 46,302,544 of record OX415253.1, read on the forward strand.
ATGAGTATGTTGAAAATTGCGTTGTGTTTTGGATGCTCTTTTTCTTTGCGCAAAGGCATTTAAATAGGAAAAGATTTCATGTAACAACCAAGCTATTAAAGGGTCCGTTATAACAAACCTTGTAATATCACAAAATTTAGATGCCCCACTCATAATAATAAGTAAACCAATTCGTAAATAAAAAAGATTCAAAATACTTTTTTTTTTCTAGGAAAGAAGAAAAAAGGTCGTTAGACCATATCCGCTAGATACAAACTAGAAATAAAAGTCGGTGGTGTATCCCACAAAATTTCTATACTACTTGAACTAATATTAAATTTTCCAAGCTTGTCCGCCACTTTGTTTTTCTCTCTCGGTATCCAAGCAACTCGAACTTCCCATGGAAGCCGCAAAAGCGCGCGACATTCATTGATTAGATTAGTGAGTGATGTATCAACAGCCCTCCCCTCCGTTAGTACTTTGAAAGCCACCAAGGAATCCGTTTCCAACACTACGCGTTGATAACGCCTCTCCCAAGCGAGTTCAAGTCCTTTCTTAATTGCTTCAAATTCCGCTTCATCAATAGTTGGTGAAGTAAGCACAATTTTAAATCTCCACTCCCAATGGCCGTCGGACTTTCGCAGTACACCCGCACCATACCCTCGGTTTTCATCCATAACCACGCCCCCATCCGTATTGAGTTTCACCCAACCATCTTCGGGTTTTTCCCACCTCCGTTTTGCCACACTCATGCGTCCTCTCCTTCGTCCCCCCAATAGCTCGTCGCTTAGGAGTTTAATTTGAAAAACACACTATTTTATTGTATCCATGCTATGCTTGAATACCTTTTTATTTATATTCTTCCAAATCACCCAAAGCCCCGCCACAAAAACAAGCCACCACTCCTCCTTGTTCGTAACAATATTCTCTAAGGTTTTGCACGTTGCCCCGGCTTTTATCCAGCCATCATCCGTAAGAGAATCAAACTTACCCATCGCCTCCACTGCTACTATTTTTTTTCCATATTCCCCTCGCCATTCGACAATGTCTTAACATGTGAACCACGCTTTCATCCGCTTGCGAGCACACTGGACAAAGTGTCGTGGTCGGTATCCCCATCATGTTGCGCACCACATTCGTTGCCAATCGATCCTGGGAAGCCAACCAAAGGAAGTGCAACAATTTATTGCCAATATCCAGCTTCCATAGCCACTTTGTATCGGTTTGTACCTGACCCCCATCCTCGTCTTGCTCGTTAAAAACCTTATACGCCGATTGACAGGAGAATTCTCCATTAGAACTCGCGCTCCAGATGATCCGATCATCATTCTCCTTCAGCACAACACGGAACCTCAAGATTTCCGCCCGCAAATCATCCGGAATTAGCGACCTTAAGCGCTGCAGCGTCCAGGAGGTCCCGCAAGCTATAATGTACATCATTCGGATCAATGAGGCAATTTTGTTCGCTTAGAATTTTATCCCCAAGCCAATTATCATGCCAAAAGCGGATTCCTCGACCGTTTCCTATCCTCCAGCGAATAAATGGTGACATTCTTTCCACACACCGCAATACTCCTTTCCAAGTTGCACTATCCGTGGCCCGAGCAGTACACTTCGTGATCCGCTTTGCATTCAAGTATTTTGCCACCACAAGATCCCGCCAAACTGTTGCCTCACCACGTAAAATTCTCCACGCTAATTTGGATAAAAGTGATATATTACTTGTGCGTGTTGTGCGTAGTCCGAGACCTCCTTCACCCTTCGACATAGTTACACGCGGCCAACCCACAAGGTAGAGTTTGTGTTTTGTCACATCCGAGGACCACAAGAAATTACGATTCAGTCGATCAAGTTGATCACAAATATTTTCCGGGAGCCAAGAAGCTTGCATATTGTAGACTGGAAGCGCGGATGAAACGAATTGGATTAACGTTGCGCGCCCCGCAATAGTAAGAGTTCGACTCTTCCACCCCGTAAATCGAGCCATAATGCGGTCTAGAGTGGTAGCGAAATCAGCCCTTGACATACGGCCATGTATTAAGGAGACCCCGAGGTAGCGTCCAAGATTATTTGTTTGCCCAAAACCAAGCAGCGCACTCAAGCAAGTTTTAAAACCCACTCCGCCTTGTTTTGAAAAATAAACCTTTGATTTTTGGTTACTTAATCTTAGTCCCGATGCTGCGTAAAAACGGTCTAGGACTCCTCGAATTGCTTTTGCCGTACCCTTAGTAGCTTTCCCCATGAGCACAATGTCATCGGCGAAAAAAAGATGAGATAATTGAGGACCCCCGCGACACGGAATTAACGGTTGCCACGATCCTTTATTCACCTCTTCTTGAATTAAATATGCAAGGCGCTCAACACAGAGGACGAAGAGATAAGGAGAAAGAGGATCTCCTTGGCTAAGGCCGCATGCGTGAGGAAAAGAATCAAGAGGCGTACCATTTCATAACACCCTCGTGGATGCATTGCGGACGCAATACATAATCAGCTCAATAGTCGGCCTCGGAAACCCAAAAGCGTGTAACGTTTCTTCAAGATAATCCCAATTTATCTTATCATACGCCTTCTCTAAATCTAGCTTCATAATCATGCAGCCCACTTTATTTTTCTTCTTTCCTCTAATCGAGTGGAGAACCTCTTGGAGAAGGAAAATATTATCTTGGGTACTTCGCCCTTTAATAAAGCTTGATTGTGTTGGGGAGATGATCTCGGGCATAATATTCCTAAGGCGCGACGTAATGCTCTTTGTGATGAATTTATAGAGTACGTTGCATAGAGCAATGGGCCTGAATTGCGTAATATTGTCCGGCTCCTTCGTCTTGGGGATAAGGCAGACAAAGGCCTCGCAAAGTTTCGGATCAAAGCTTTTTTCCCTATAAACCTTGCGCGCAAATAACCCAACGGAGTGCTGAATAACGGCCCAACTTTTTTGATAAAAAATAGCTTGTAGACCGTCGGGACCAGGTGCTTCATACGGATTCATGGAAAACATAACGTCCTTCACTTCCGAGTCATCAAAGTCTGCTATCAATGCTGCGCGGTCCTCGTCTTTTAATCTCATTTGGAAACTCGAGATATCAAGGCGCACTGAGCCGTGAGCTACTGCTGCTCCCCCTCCCGTAAATAAATTCTCAAAATATCCCCTTACGTGTGGTTTGAGCGCTGCCTCATCCGATGACCAAACACCATCAATCTTAAGTGCTTTAATCTCATTCCGTTTCCGACGCACTATATTGGAGCGATGAAAAAATTTAGTGTTCCGATCACCATCCCGAATCCACTTCACCCTCGACTTTTGGAACCAAAATATCTCTTCTTGCCTTAGGACGTCGTTATAATCCTTGATGAGTTGACGTTCCAAAGTAACTAAGGCCGAGCTCGTCCTTCGTGCTATCGCCCGCTGTACCCCGTTAATCCGCGCCAACAACTTTCTCTTTTTGTAAAAAATATTTCCAAACCGCGTCTTGTTCCATGGTTCAAGTACCCGCGGCACCTCCCTAATGGCCGAGAGAATGTCATTGTGCGACCCCCAAATATCACGGATCAAAGGTAAGCATTCAGGGTGATGAAACCAAGTCGCCTCAAATTTAAACGGACGTCGCCCCGTCGTTCTACTTGTACCCAGGCTATCCATAAGTATGGGATGATGGTTAGAATGTACCTTAGAGAGGTGGAGGAGGTCGTGATTAGGAAAGTAATCCAGCCATGACTTGTTTGCAAGCGCTCGGTCCAAACGCGCTTGTATGAGTTGTCCAGCATCACGTTTATTGGTCCAGGTAAATGGCGACCCTCTAAACCCCGTATTCGTGAGGCCACAACGTTCTAAAAAACCCCGAAAGAAATTTAACCGACTTAGGGATCGAGTCGAACCTCCGGATTGCTCATGCGAGAAACTCACTTCATTGAAGTCGCCCATTACTAACCACGGCAAATTTGAGCTTATCGCAATTCTTTCCATACTTTCAAAAACACGCACTTTGGCAGCCCGTCGGGGTTGAGCATAAACCCCGGATAACCTCCATTGCTCGCGGAGATTCGGATTGATAATGGCGTGAATCGCTTGATCATCAACTGGCACAACATCAACATTCACATCCGCTTCGTTCCATAACATCCACACTCCGCCTATCATACCCGTAGTCGGGGCAAGGACATGATTAGTAAAACCCAACCGTGGCGCAATTTCCCGCGCTCTATCCTCATTAACACGTGTTTCCAAAATAAACACAACCGAAGGCCTATGCGAACGAACAAGTTCACGAAAATTACTCCTAAAATCAACATGTCCCGCCCCTTGGCAATTCCATGAAATTATCTTCATATTATCCTGATGTAAGTGATAGGGTTCAATTGGATACTCAATCCTGGACCCCCTCCATGTCGCAATCACTTCTCGACTCATCTCCATTGCCAAGGTCAATTGTCGATGATTTTCCCACTGACTCGGACTCGTGACTTGCCACCAAGCTGCCACATTGTCTTCCCGTTGCGAGCGATATGTCGAAACCTCTATTTCCCAGAAATTGCTTGGGATCGCTAATATATCCACTATCCGATCCTCCAGCGCAATGCGCGAAATTCTCGTTGATCCGTGGTAAATCTCCTGTCTTGTCACTGCCTCGTAAAGTTCCAATTCGCCCAACAGTAGGTCGTCCATCCAAATTCCCTCCATTCTCAGCCGATTCTAATGAAGATTTTCCCAATTCCTGTTCGTGTGAACTAATATGCGCTGCCTCTTGGTCCGAATAAATAGCCAAAGAATTAAACTGATTTGCATTCCTGTTAAGATTCTTATTGGTATCCTTAAGTCCTCTTTTAGTTTTGGGAGGTTTCCTAAAAGTTATTTCCTTCCCTGACCGACTAGAAGAATAAGGAAAGTGCTGGAAATCCCGCCGTGAAGTCACGGGAAAACTGCTCCCATTCGGATCTTGTGAGGGCTGGTAATTTTCACCACGCTTTAGGATAACGGGCGTCGGCATTTGATGCGCATTTTTCACTTGCGCGCTATTCTTCTTGTAATTTCGTGACACCATCATCCAGTCTCCAAATTCGCCCTTTTGGGTTTTTTCTATCAACCAACTCGCCCTTTCTGTTAATCCCTGATGAGGGGATGTTATCTTGGCTTGTTCCGATACTGGAGGAGTATCCGCATTAATCATGTCACATTTATCCGCAAGGTGTCCTACTTTCCCACAATTGAAGCAAAGGGTGGGGAGGTTCTCATAAACCACTTGATAAAATTTGTCGCGCACACCTACGGTCATCTTAAGCGGGGCACTAGTGCTAACTTGGATGCATACTCGTGCAAATTTTCCACGCGATGCATTGATCGTATTGCCATCAATCTTGATGGGTTCCCCGATCATACTTGCCAATCCATGTATAATCCCTTCCGAAAGTAATTCCATTGGGAGATTCATGATACGCACCCATGTAATCACACTATCCACTCGATCCGAGGTGGCATCGAAGTTCGGTCTCCACTTACGGATAGACAAAAAACTCCCCGCGAGGTGCCACGGTCCCTCCGTGAGAATAAATTCCCTTTTCTCCGCTGAAAGTCCTTTGAGACAATAACATCCGTGTCCAAGGTCCATGAGCTCAAAATTATTGTGAAGCGACCACATAGTGTCGAGTTTGGTCTTAAGGGCTTCATAATACCAAGGTCGCCCTAGAATTCGTATAATCAGGGTGTCTTTCCACTCCTCCTTGATACGTTCTTCAAGCTCGTCCGAAAATCTGACTTGCGGGATGGGAATCGGATCGTTTGTTTCCTGGTAAATCAGATGTTTCTTAATTTCAGCGAATCGAAGTTCATCAAATTTAACGGCTTGCGGCTGCGTTTGTTTGCTTGCCGCCGCCGCGTAGGTCAGGTTAGGGTTACGAGTTCGAACAGCCTCCAACATAGTCTCATCCGATTGTGAATCGCCTGGCAGTGCTCTTTGTCTTTTCTGATTGCGTGCTGTAAATACGAATTTGTCCGGAGGTACGAATTCGGTTGACGTAGGTTGAAGATCGCTTGGGGAAGGGGGAATCGCCTGCATGTTCAGTTTTTTATTAAAAACTGGTTGTATTTTCTTTATACTTTGTACTTTGTAACTATTAAGATGAATAATATTATTATTCACACTATTATATTTCTCTACAAGCTAAGGGAGATGATTCAAAATACTTTACTACAAAGTGTTATAATAACAAAAAGAAAAGTAAATTCACAATTTTGTTTTCAAATAATTCACTTCGAAATTCAAATTAAACATCACGATCTGATATTGGTTCTTCACTTACTTCTTCAAATACGTATCAAGAGTTTAAAAACCTAGATCATGTCTAATACACCCCAAAAGCGTATCTGATACGTATTGGGTTTTTTGAAAACTAATGGATGTCCCACGTGGTGTATTAGATTACATTCGGTGCAAGTATCAGAGACATATTGCTATCAAATACGTATTCGATACAACATAGTTTATTTTATTAGAGTATTGGTGCTTCACATCTTTCAGTTCTAGTCCAATTAAAAACTATAATTCCACTTTAACCATGCTACCATCACCAATTTTCTTCATACTTTTATCTAATTAAAAGATTTTAAAGCCTTCCAACAAATATTATCAAATTTAAATTTATATTTGATATTTAGGGGAAACCTATGTGGAGTGTGAGCGAAACTTAATATTTATATATTATTATATGAAGAAACCCAATGTTACACCAATTTTTTATTTTCTTATTTACCCCTCAGCGCCCCATTAAACTTTGTTATTGTTTTGGATATAACTGTAATTTAATTTAGCTTTAACATTATTTAAGCCTTCTCATTAGAAGAAAAAAATCATTATATATATAGATTTTGTATCTTTATATATTGAAGATATAATATTTACTATCTAAATTCATTAATATTTATACTATTATACTAGAAATAGTGGCATGCGATCCCGCGTGATTAGTAGTTATTTTAAGTATAATATAATTACTTTGTATAGTAAATATTACAACTTAATTATTGATACATAATTTATTATACAACTTAAAATAAATTCTTAATAACACGTACTAGTTATGATAAGGAGAAAACTCAATCAAATGTTTGACATTTTGGTGCGCATTCACACTCCATACTTAGCCAAATTACAAGCAAAGAATTTAATAAATTATTTTTCTATACCAAAAAATATCACATAATAAATTTGTTAAAAATTGACCAATAACAAAGTCCTCTAATAAACACGATTTAATTATTTGACGTAATATTCACAAAAACTTCATTGTCAGTTGTCACAACTCACAAAAGACAAAATTATTGATCATATTAACTCAACAGACATAAATAAATAAATAAATAAAATTGATCGGAGAAAGGAAAAATTTGACACCGTTAGAGATCAATAATCATGGGCGCTGAAAAGGGGGAAAATCAACACCACCACCACCACCACCATGATCAACCGGCACCGGCACCACCGCCTCAGTACGGAACCTTCCAAGGCGTAGCGAATCATCCACCACCGCAGCCGGCGTACGGTTTTCCTCAACCTATAACGCCGCCTGGTATCTCCGGCGTTCCGCCGCCGTCTCAGTATTACGCTCACGGTTATCAAGCTGTTCCAGGTCAAAAACTAAATTACTAAAATACCAGATTTTCTCTCTTAATTTTGTTTCGATTAAATGATTGAACAAGTAGTCGTTTGAGGTTTGACCGATGAAATTAGTTATGGTGTGAGCTAAATTGTTAGCTGAAATGAGAATTGTGTTTGGAATTTTAGTGATCAGCTCCGAATAAATAATGGCTAGATCTAGGATTTGTGGAGAGACTGTTGTTGTTGTTGTTGTTGTTGTTGTTGTTGTTATTGCCTATTTTCGACAAAGAAATAGAAAACAAATCATTCCTCTGTTTTCCAGAAATGCTACAAAAGTTTCATCTCTGAGTCCGAGTGCATTACGCGAGAAAAAAGTTCGGCGTGGTGTTATTTGCGGATCTTTCTAGGGCTCGGACTTGTGCTTACTGAGGCTAGTGTGATGTGTTGAGTTTTAGCGATTGCACTTCTTTTCTAGGATTTGTAGGAATGATATGGTTCTTTTACTTTGTTTAGTGTTAAATTGTTCTGTTTAGGTACGGTTGATTGTTTTATAGGTGTTCTTGTAGTTAATTGGTTTTCCTTGCGGTGGTTGTGAATGCAGTTTATGGTGTTCCAGAAGGAAGACCTGTAAGGGAGCACCGCCTTCCTTGCTGTGGTCTTGGCTTTGGCTGGTTCCTGTAAGTCATTTTTTAGGCTACTAAACGTGGTGTTTATGTTAGTGTTCAATGAGGTCTTCGTCGTTTTGGTCACTGATATGCATCTCTTCTTACTGCCATTAGGGGTGGAATAAATTACTTGTAGTTTAGAGTCTTTGGGTACGCGGAAATTCTTGTTCAAGATCATGAGATTGAATTAAAGTTGTGAACATGGAAGAACAAGTTGCTGATAATATCAAATGAAGTTCTTACTGCACATTAAGAGAGGATGTTACAATAATAATTTGTAACTAATTGTGATAACCCCAACTTACGATAATTTCATATGACATGATTGAGGAAGCTTCAAGAATCATGCTAGGTGGTTTATTTCTTTTTCACAAGTTTAAAAGTATCATCTGTCCATTAAATATGTTGAATATGACCTATGAAAGAAATCAAGACATGGATGTCAGTTGATATGTTTTATGAACTAGTTATCCATGGTATGCTTATCTTAAGCAAGAAAGAACCTAAAGCAAAGTGCCGTCAGCTTATACTGATATATATTGCATGTGTTATATTGGAAAACCTTGAGAGCAGAAGTTGGGCGTTTTGAGCATGAACACTGCCTAAAGTTACTAATACCTCAAAATTCATGGATATCTTCTTATTATTTCTGTATTCGGTGGATAGCAGAGTTATAAAAGAATAATCAACTTGTGCACCTTCCTAAAGCTAGTTGCTGCTAATACTGGATTTTGGCTAATGCCTGGTATATGGCTTAAACTGGCTTTTGGGATGACAACATAGAGTTCTTATGTCACTCATTAATCTTATTCTATGAAGAAAGCACTTGGATTACATATGTGTGTTCATTGCTCCTTAAGTACGAAGTCCTTACTGTTGATAGAAACCTAATTATTATTTTTTAGTTTGTATGTAGAGGGTGGCTAGCTTAATGTTATATCTATCATTATGTAATGATTTGACGTTTGCATCGTCTAGTAAACTAGTTACTCTTTTCTTTTGAAGCTTCATCATTGGGTTCTTCCTAGCTGGGATCCCATGGTATCTTGCAGCACTAGTTCTATTTTGTTCAAGAGTTGATCATCGTGAGAAAGCAGGATATGTAGCTTCCACAATCGCTGTAAGTCGTATTCTTTTATCTCTAAACATTGTCCGTAGGGATGTGTGCAGTCTTCTGCTTTCTTACTTCTGAGTCTCTGTTCTAACTTTTATTCTTGCACTATGTTATATTTATATGCATAAACATCAACAATTGTTTCTCTGTTTTAAGGTTTCAGAAGTCTTTGAAATGTCCTTCGCTAAATAAATATTGGCTCTCACTGTGTTGAGAATGATTTAATATTTGAAGATCATTTTTTTTTCTAATTTCGATTTACTAAGTTGTCCGGTGTTTTTTACGTACCATAAAATTGTAGGATAATATCACATTTGTACTTCCCGAGGTTTGGTTTCAAAGAGAAACCTCTATTATTTAAATTATTATAGAAACACCAATTCATGTTTGGAACTTCATAGAAGTGCCCCCGTAAGATTTGAATGATTACTAAAATACCAGATGAAGTCTTAAAGACTACTATTTTTCTTTGTTGTTAAAGCTTCCAAGTGTCTCTGTAGTTATTCAAACCTTAGAAGATGTTTTTCCGTAATTAGACAAAATCTTGGGTGGAACTTCATAGAAGTGCCCCCGTAAGATTTGAATGATTACTAAAATACCAGATGAAGTTTTAAAGACTACTATTTTTCTATGTTGTTAAAGCTTCCAAGTGTCTCTGTAGTTATTCAAACCTTAGAAGATTTTTCCTTAATTAGACAAAATCTTGGGTGGGGTACATGCAGCTATCCCTAAATTTTACCATTTCACGTAAACAAAGTTTCTTTGGATTCCATTTTTTTTCTTGTGTCTTTAATAACTTGTAACTCTCACTCATTCACCCACAAATGTCATTTTTCGGTCTGATTTTCCATGCTTTATAGACAAAAAACTTTTTGAACATGTGTTCACTCGAAAACAAGGCTGCTTCTGAGTTAAAGTGTAGAGGTGGTGACTTGAGTCTGTCTCTTCAATTGTTTTAGTTGTGCCTTACATGTTACTGAATACTGAACTGTAAAGAATTAAGTTATCGTTAGGCTATTGTGCATGTTATTCATTTCAACTATATCGAGAACCTGTTGAGGCTTACTATGTCTGATACGTAGAAGGGATGGGGAGGGAGGCTCATGAATAGAAGTTCCGGATATTTTCTTTAGAGTTTTTTCCCCATGAACGCACGCACGGACAGGCATTGAAGTATTGCAATCCCTTTATGTTATCTTATCCACTTAGACTGCGTTTTGGGATTCATAAAAGTTTTCACAAGGAGTCATAATTGTATTTGTAGACGGACATTCTAACTTCTTTTGTAGCATGTAGCAACATGGAATAATTACAATGTCAGCTATAACACATAGTCAGACATTTTAGGCAGCTAGAAAACAGCTTATTTATTAGATACACATACTATTCTTCAGCAGTAGTTCCTTAACTCTAATTGTATAAATACTTCACGCCATTTTAGGCAGCTAGAAAACAGCTTATTTATTAGATACGCATACTATTCTTCAGCAGTAGTTCCTTAACTCTTATCATTCAGTTCCGCTAGTCAACAACTCTTAAAGCAGCTTATAAGTTTGATTAAAAACCCGTTCCTTTTTGTTTAGGCTGGTCTAGCTACAATTGCTCTCGTCTTTGGGCTGACGAATATCAATGACTGATGGCTCACCATTAGAAGTGTTGTCATTAAATGGTTATCCTTACTATCTACACCTCGTTGTATATTTCAGTCGAATGGGATCTTTTTGCTCTTTGGTATTGACTGGCACTGTAATATATTTTATGTTATTATAGTTATATCCGGGTTATGGAAGGTGAAGTTGTAATTGCATTAGAAATATTTATTGGTGAGAATTTCAGATTGCGTTTTGTAATACTTTAAAGAAGTTACAAGGACATGCACCTTTATTTGTAAAACATTAATTTCCATGAACGCTTATATTTATTTCTCGTCTATTTTATAATAAGTAATCAACACTAACGACACCTTTATACCATAATCTCCTATTTATATTAATGTCACTCGAAGTTGTTTTCTGTGTTCAAAATTGATCATTAACAAAGTATGTATGGAAAAGAAGAGTTCTGATTTTTTGATGTTCTGACTTTGTGCCACTATTTTCAGTTTATTCCTTTGGTTTGGGTTCTAGCACTTGTTTAAACATATCTGAAAATTTTATTGCTTTTGGATTGAAGTTCGGCGAAGGAGTTTATAACTGGACTACCTACCTCACTCTTCATGTCGTTAGTATCATGGATGAAAATTTCGGTCCGGGAGTACGTTTCGGTTAGCTAAAAATTAGAAACATTTCGTAATATTTCGAGAACTTTTCGGCATGTTTCGAGAAATTCGTAAAATTGTAGTTATAACTATCATGGAAACTACATGTATGTTTCTTATCGGTGAAGTCAAAAATGGAAACTTTTCGGTACTTTTCGAGGAAACGCACGGAAATTTTGATCCATAAGTATAATTGATATATTGCTTGTTGGCTGTAATGTAATTCTTCAATAGATTATTAAGCACATTTGATTTGAATATTTTTAGTAACAAAGATTACCATGTTGGAGTATTAAGTGCGGAAATGCTCACCGTGAATGTGAAACGATTCATAGGCCTAATGTTTTTAGGAATTGAGGACGTTGTGGTAAGTCTATGTTTTCAGTGTGGGTTATGGATTAGTAACTCCTTGATGGCTGGTTCTTCTGGTCTAAACAAGTTATATTAGAGCGGGTGGTTCAATTGGGAACCAGTATAACGATAGGATATTGTTACGGCCATGAAGAAACGACAGATTTCAACTACGAATATTCCATTTGACTAAGACCTGACCTTTTCCCCCTTCCTCTTTGTCACGGAAGGCTAAAATCTGACAAAAGCCCCCCTTCACATCACCGGCTCACCTCTTACTAGCAACCTTATCATTTTTTTTCCTTTTCCTAATGGTAAATCTAGATCTAAATTAGAGAGAGCTTCCATAAACCGCCGATAGGGAGGTTGCGGTGCGTTTGTGTGTCAAAGCTGCAACTCAAGGTAAGAGGGGAGTACGTGGAAGTGCACTTCAAAATCCTGCTTGGAAGGAGAGCCGATTAGTTGGGAAAGGGATTCACGCATGTGAGTAGAAGATTGTTAGACTATCAAGTGTCGAATTGTTAAGTGAAAAAGACGAGTAAAGTGAATGATACTATAAATGAGGTGACTCATATAGCTAATCTCTTAGTTTTGGGTCGAAATAGTGGTAACCACGCTAGTGTGTACTATCACAATTGTTAATATGATAAAAAAACATCTCACATCACTTGATAATGGTTTTGGGTTATACTTCTCTCTACTTTAACAAGATATTTTAAGTGGATATGATCTTCAAATCTATTTCATAGTATCAAAGCCAATCAAAGACGTATGTGGCTTACAATCTACCAATATGATAGCACCAAAGATAATACTGGACCACATGTGAGGGGTGAGTTAAGAAAATATCCCACATCGCTTGAGAATGATTTTTGATTATACTTATTAAAGAGAAGCTCTTCCTCCACTTAACAAGCCATTTTTAGTGGATAAATGTGTGCTTTAATTTCTTTCAATATAATTTGGGAGTTAGCTCTCCCGTTTTGACATGACATTCTTATCGATCGGTTTGAAACTACATTCATATCGACCGAGAGAAAAGAAAATGAAATATCTTTGAAATTAAACATTAGATAAATAAAAATTTATTAGTGCACTACCAAAAAATATTTACAAAATTTCTTAAGTAATTTGAAGAGGTCCCAAAAAGTTTTGAAAAGATTCTCATATTTAGTATGTATTAACAAGACGCACTAAAATGAGAAAGCTTTGCGTGGTGATTAGGAGTGGTAGTAGCTGCACAATCACGCTATTAACAAAATCAAAGATTTGTCGCAAATCATTTAAAATTTAATTTATATGCACACAATTCTTGCCGCGTATTGGTCTGGTCTGACTATGATATCAAATTAGTCGATGCTCTCATTCAAAACTTCTATAATATGAATATTTAAAGATATAGTTGGAATATTAAATGTGGGGATGTGAATAACAATTTCCCCCATATAAGTCTGTTAGAGATAATGCCAAATAATTAATGGTCCCCAATCTACTGCTATTAGCCCTAACATGATGCTAAGAGAATTCGTTGACTAAACCACTTAGACTATGTGCACAATAATGTAAGCTCATCACTCATCATAACTTTGACAAGGAATATACTAATCTGATGTTATGTTAAACTTATCTCTAGTTAAATATACATGTGGTCGATGATTAAGGTTGCATCTACTATTTTTATCAGCTGTTGGAACTTGGAAGAGATGCTTGTCAATTATATTTTTGTTCGCGATCAAGTGGATGATTTTGTTAGTTATTTATTTTTCTTTCTCTTTTGGAGTCAAACTGTAAAATGAATTTACTTTTCTTGTTCTCTTTACTTTCGATTATGGCCATTCGGCTGCCACGAAAATGTGCGATTGACGTTCCACTATATTACATTGTACGTTGAACAAGTCTGTTTTGTTACATTTATGTACATGAATTAGCAGTACTTACATTGTCGTACTAATTGATATCCAATTGTGCTAGGCTATTTATTCTACATGAATCAGTTCAACCTAAACGAATAAAGTGGATCTCATTAATTAATTAGCAAGAAGAAAGAGCTATTCTCTCCTACTCAATTTCATGTTATATGTAAGTACACACTTTTCTCTTACATTATTAACATAGTTGAAAGGAAAACGTTTAGCTAGTGGTTTTCCTTTCCCGTGCATATTAATACCAACATGTATCGAGTATCGACTATCGACCATTAAATCACGAATATCAAAGTTTCTCGAATTTCGAATTCTTTAGTAAAATTATATAGGTTCATTTTTTATTTACTTTTTGAATCAGCAATCAATTCTATTGAAGAAAAAAAAGAGTGAACAACACATCTAGAGCATATATATATATATATATATTAAGAGGTATTTGGATCGGCCTTCCTCACAAACAATCACTCGGGGAAAACCAATCTACAAAAGAGAAAGAGAATCCTTAAATCTAGACTTGAACCACAACCAAACTCTAATTCTAATCATCTCTAAAACTTTTATGATCTTTATTTGTGCTAGTTAAATACAATGTATGGCTTTTCCTAGCTAACAATTGGATTAATAAATGAGATACTAACTTTAATTCCGAACTTTTTTTCTTCTGTTTATTAATATTGTATGTCCACTTATAATATAATAAATATGCTTTGATACTCTTCATGTTTAGTACACATGAAGAGCCGTGTTAATGCACGTAGCAAATTAACAGTCGGTACCCTGCATGGGGCTTTGACAAATTTAATTAATAAGACTGGAGTTTAAAGGTCAATTGATTATATCATCATTTTTGGACTATTTATTAATCATGCATGCATATGCCTCTCAACCACCAGCAGATCTACACTAATCACAATTAATCACTGTCTTTAAAGTTCTTCCCATGTGAAATATATACTTCTCCGTACATGCATGGAGCTTTTAATTTGTAACATTTTAAATCAACTAGACCGCATAGTAAAGCCTGTATTGACTTCATGCTCATTGGGTGCACCCAATATATATACCGAAACAACCATGATTTGCGCCACAAAATGTGGGTTTTCAAGTTTAACAGTTCATTATAACAACTTGACCCTAAGTGATTCATTAAGCAAAATTAAAATTAAATTACACTTGTAATCAATTTAGGTGCTCGAAAATATTCATATATCATAATTTTCCATATTAAGTGAATATATAGAATAGCTTGTAAGCGCCATGATATCTTAGAATGACACGTGTCAAGCTATCCTAATCAGAGCCACCCACAGTGGTTGGTCCAACATATGGGAGGTTCGAGGTCCAACGAACTTAGAAGACTTACCACATCAACTATCAATCCAATATAGTGTACTAGATTAAATCGAGTTTTTTTTTTCTCGACAAAAAAATTTATTGTTACAATGATCCGAGAAGGATCAAGAGTTGCAACACTTACATAATCAACCACCAATAGAAGTCAGAGACCCAGGCCAAAAATGTCTAATTCTTTACAATCCAATAAACCCTTAATTATCTGAGGAGTGAGAGAACACCTCACATTTGAAGAGGTATCACATTTGAATGTGACCAATGCAACAACATCCACTTCGTTCTGTAAGAGCTTACAAAAACTATTGCAGCTTAAATGTGTGAGGCAACTGCTAAAGATTATAAGTAGATCATTATTCTCTAGGATACTAATTTGGGCGATTTATTATTTTTGCCCTTTAATTTATATAAATTTCAAGTTTTGTCCTTTTTTTTACCGGGCTTATTTTTTGGCCCGTAACTTAATTTTTTTGTTTTAAATTTGCCCGGTGGGCTTTGAACTGGGCTGAGTCGAAGCCCAGACGACATGGCAACTCACGTGGCGTACAGACGACGGCCACGTGGCGCCACGTCAACAATTTTTTTTTTTTAATTCTTGAGAAATAGGGGTAATTACCAAATTACCCCGTCACCTTTTTATAAACTAAAAAGAAAAAGAAAAAAAAAAGAAGAAGAAGAACCCGTACCCAGCCCCACTCCCACCACCGCCCCTCCGCCGCTGCCACCACCACCACCACCCTCCAACCCTCACCCTCAACCGCCTCCCTCTTCCTCTCACAACAATTGTAATTCTCGTCCCCAATTCATCATCATCTTACTCTCGGATCTCTCCGTCCAATCGGTCAACGACGGCGATCTCATCATCATCTCCACCGCCTATCACCACTCGACCACCACCACCAAAAGCAGAGTAATCCATAACGTTCTTGATCCCGTGCACCGCGAAAGTCGCGTTCTCGAATATATCCGGGTGTATGATCTGCGAGTCGTCGACAGTGAAGTTGTCACTCGAGTTGCTCGTAACGACGACATATTTGAACGGAAGCAGAGTAGGGAGGCGGGTGGGGGTCGGGAAGTGTTTGAGATCGGTGAATGTGAGGCGTTGGGGGACAATGTGGTATGGTATGAGAAAAGGGTCGACGACCATAGGTGGGTGGGTGGGTGGTGGTGGTGGTTTTCATTGAGGGGGGTTGGGGGTGGGATCGGAGAAGAAGAAGAATTCTTTATTCTTTTTCTTCTTTTTTTTTTCTTTTTAGTTGTTATAATTTTTTTTTCTTTCATTAAGTTGTTATAAATTTTTTTAAATCAAAAAATATGATGTGGTGGCCACGTCAACAGCCACCTATAACGGGCCCCGAGCTGGCCCAGTTCAAAGCCCACCGGGCAAATTTAAAACAAAAAAATTAAGTTAGCGGGTAAAAAATAAGCCCCGATAAAAAAAGGGCAAAACTTAAAGTTTATATAAATTAAAGGCCAAAAATAATAAATCGCCCTACTAATTTTATGCTAATAACCAATAAAAAAATTAAACATTGGTGATCGATCTACATATAAAGTAAAGAATCTTGAAAAGTATAAAAAGTTTCCCAAGATCCCTTTTGACAATAGAAAAGGTCAAATACATATATACCTCTCTAACCACTAACTAATCTTCTTCTAATTAATCGTCTAGCTATACTAACCTTTGATTAAGACACAACCCCAATTTTTACAGCTCAAAGTGGTCCACAAAAGAATCAAAGTTTGTCCAAAAGATGACATGCTTGTTTTAGGTTGTAAGAACCCTCCTCCTGTGATTATAAATACATGGTGGAATTCTTCAGTTCTCAAGTCAATGTGCCTAGTTGTTATAAACACTTACTCTCCAAAAAAGAAAAAAAAAACTATGTTGATGATGATATTTCGTATTCTTGTAGTGCCATGTTTCATGATATGGGCATGGAGGATGGTGAATTGGCTATGGTATGAGCCAAAAAGGACTGAAAAATCTCTTAGGGCCCAAGGGTATGATGGTAATTCATACCGGCTGTTACATGGGGACACAAAGGACATGGCATCCATGATTATGAAAGCTAAATCAAAACCTATAAAGCTCACTGATGATATAGTTCCAAGAGTTCTTCCTCTACATCATCATGTCATCAACAAATACGGTAGATTTATTTTTCCTTGATCTGTTATATATTTTGATTTTGTTATGGAGCATGTATCTTAGTTTATCACTACAAGAGAAACGACCTTTTTTCGACGGCACGAAAACCGTCGGAAAAGGCCCATTTTCCGTCGGAAAAAAGCATTTCTGACGGCATTACCCGTCGGAAATACCGACGCTCTTTTCGGACGGTATGATGCCATCGAAAAAGACCCCTTTTTCGACGGCATCATACTGTCGGAAAAAACGACAAAAATTATTTAAAAAAAAATATTTTTAATTGTACCGTATTTTTTTTAAAAAATACGTATTACTTTTTGTTAATACATATTAAATTGTTTTAAAAACATTATTAAAATATCATTTCCGACGGCATATTGCCGTCGGAAATAATATTTAAATAATTTTTAAATATTATTTCCGACGGTATATTGCGAAATGAATTATTTATTACGAAATGAATTATTTATTACGAAAAAACATAAATATAAACTAATTTGTAATATATATAGATAAATAAAAATGGATTATTATGAAAGTATTAATATATATGTAAAATTAAGAATAATAATAATGTAAGAAATTAAGTATATATGATAAGATAAAATATATAAAGAAAATATAAGTAAGAAAAATATTTGAAGAAAGAATTGGGAGAAGACATGTAGTTAGGGAGATATAATTGAGTGTTTGTGTATGAATGAATGAATTTTAGGTGTTAAATTTGAGGGTATTTATAGATTTGGGAGGGAGAATGGTGCCACGTCACCGATCCGGGTGAAAAATCACCCAAGAATGGTCTTTTCCGACGGCACCATGCCGTCGAAAATGACCATTTTCGGGCGCTGATGTTGCCCGGATTGGCTATAAATAGTCCGATATCGGTTTATAATTTCAAGTCACAATCTTTTCGTTTCAAAAATTAAGGTTCGTATTCATATTTAATTATAATTGCTTTGCTGCCACGACGTGTTAGTACCCTGATTTCCTTGCTGTCACGACGTATTTGTACCCTGGTTTCTTTGCTGCCATGATGAGCTTGTTCCCTGGTTGCCTTGCTGGCACGACGAAGCTTGACCATGTTGTGTCTGGTTTTGTTGCCAATAATCATACGACTGGCTCTGCGTTCCATAAAACTGATTTGGAGGAAATGGGCTTGAATTATAGTTGTTTGGGTGGTTGTTCCATTGATAACGCTCCCACTCTTCTCGGTTACGAATTCGCTCCCGCTCCCTCTCCTCTCGCTCACGAATTCGCTTCTGCCTCTGATCCTCCTGGCCCCTCGCCACTTTTGACCGCACATCGTGAATTTCTTTTTCCAACCCCGCAATGGTTTCATGCAACCCAGCAGTAGCCACTTTGATCGCTTTAGCAGTTCTTATCGCCTCAACATGGTTCGGATTTGCGCCTTGCGACTTACCATAATCTGCGAGGGTACTGTGCCTATTTTTGCCTCGGATCCTCCCACGTGTGCCATTATTATTTGCAATGGCCCCGATATTTATGTCAAACTGAAGCCGCCATTTTTCTTGGGGACCATAATTATCCTCGAGCGCTTCAAAATAACGTTCCTACAATGTTCAAAGTAAATAAATGAAAAAGGTATAGGCACAAAACAATCATAAACATGTTTAAGATAACTTACATAATATCATTCTGACTGTGGGGGTTGCCAACAGATTATTCGTCCATAAGGATCCGCTATTGCGTGGTCCATCACGTATTGTTGGTCGAAGCGTAGCACATCGGAGTACCATACTATAAGAATATTTTTTTAAACAATATTAATGGTAAAGAGTAACTCAATATCACAAAATATATTTTGCAAATAAGAAAATCGTAACGTATCGTACCGTTTCATAGCTCCTCTCGTGTGTACTCACAGATCCACCATGGTACGTAGCTAAGGAACCCTTATCGTCGACGCTCTTTGTCTTATTGGATTCTCGATTCTGCTTTGCTTTTTGTGCGAGTTCAGTCGTCCTTTCCATCGCCCAATGATCACAGTACGTAGACTCGAAGCCTCGAGGTAGCCAAGTCTTTTGGTACCATTCAGGGTCTTTATCTCGGTTCTTGTACATATTTTTGCACTCGTATATGGATTCCTTCCATGAGGATTGTGCCACCCGATGGAATGGCTTTGTGATTTAGGCGTTTCCTCTTCATTCGATTTGTATATACTCTTTGAAATATAATAACATATAAGTATAAGGACAAAATTATAATATACATAAATAATGCGAAATGTGTTAAAATAAGTTAAAAGAAGATACCCTGAAGTAGGTTATAAATTTTTATTTTTGTGCCGCGGATAATTGAGAGTAATGTATCGCCGGTTCGGTCACCAAAGACTTTATCGTAAAGCCAATTGATCGCTTTATTATTGCCGTAGGATCCTCACACAAATCTTGATCAAAAATGAAATTGTCGTCCACCCCAATTTTGCGCCTCCCTTCGTCGGTGTTTGAAGCAGCTCAACCCTTTCCCCATCCTCTAGGCGGCCTAATGCTAGTAAAAGCAGATTCAGAAGCAACATATGCTGGCGAGGGTTGCAATCCCGACAAAGCTTCTTCGTTGTTGGCTTGTGGAACTTCATCCATCAAGCCATGCGGAAAGATTGAACGTGGAGGAGTAATTTCAGGCGGCAAGACTGGATCTGGGTCCCTTAGACGAGGAGCAGCGGCTCGGTTTCGAGTGGTAGTGGGGCATTGTGGTTGTGCATGCGCCGGAGTAAGGGCCTGGGTCCGAGTTGTAGTTGGGCGTTGTTGGGAAGCAACCGGAGTATGCTAAGTTTGTGGCGGAGGTTCCTCAACATGTTGGGTAACTTCGTCGGGACTCGGGACTAGTTGTTTCAACGTTGCCACCACGCCGAGATTTAAAAACACTAGCAAAATTGAGCATCCCAAGGGTTTTCGGTAACCCTACATTGGAAATATATTTTTGGACTTTTTTCTATTTCGCTTTTTCTTTACCTTTATCGATAAAATTGTTGCGATTATTTTATCGACCATTTATAAAAATGACGATTTTTCGAAAAAAAAAATATATATGAAGAAAGAAAGGATTGTATATATATAGAATGAAGAGTGATTGTGATGATGAATAAAAAAATTAGCCCATGGTATTTATAGAGGTTTTTTCTTTTTTTACTTAACAAAAAGGCGCCGGTCCCACCGTGTTTTCCGTCGGCACTTGGCCGACGAAAAAGACGGCAGCTGTCTTTTTCGTCGACCAAGTGCCGACGGAAAAGACGGGTGACCCTCTATTATTTTTTATTATTTTTTTTTGTTTCTTTTCCGACGGTCAGGTGCCCGTCGGAAAAGACCTTTTTCGTCGGCACTACTTTCCGACGGGCTTAAGCCGTCAGAAAAGGTCTTTCCCTATTTCCGACGATCGATTCGGTCGGAGGCCGTTGAAAATGAACGTCTTTCTTGTAGTGTTACACAAGTGCTTCGTTCTTGTTGCCGAATAAATATATAAGACGACTAGTTAATGTGGTATTAGACCTTAGTCGAAAAAGAGGTTCTGTAGAATCGAATCTACCACCACTTAGTTATGTTATGAAGAAATGTCATGAGTCCAACATAACAAATTAAAGTGAATTCCCAATGTACATATATATGTAGGAGAGCATGTTGTAGCTAGATTATATAGATATAAATATATATTTTTTAATATTAAATGTCAAATCATCTAAACATAACTTTTGGCCAGACTGAAACTTCCTGCTTATTAATTACAGCAAAACTAATTAATTAAATCCATTATATACTTTTTTATTGAAACTTAAATCCATTATATTAACCTCTTGGTCTCTAGGAATAAGCCACCTCAAAATCCAATATCATTTCATTGCTTCTTGTGGATTTTAGCAATAATCGATATATCAGGCCTTGAATTAATAGATATATATATATATATATTTATTATTTTATGTCTAATTTCTGTTAGAGTACGTAAAATATAATGTTGGTTTTCTGGCGTCCTAGCCAGTATAATATGTATGCCTAATTGCAAAGGCTGAACTTTTTGCATGGTTTTATCCTATATATGTGTTTTCTATTTTATTTCCTGAAGCTTTTCATAAAATAATTACCTATGACCTAGGAAGCTCGAAAATTTATTCAAGTAGGCTTAGGGCTACGTAGGAACCTCGAACCTGATGGGGACCAATAATAATATGGTTAGCACAAAACTGATCTAGGACAATAGTTTATTGATTGCATTGTACCTGTCTCGTGCTCCGAAGCAATACTTGAAACACGTACGAAACAAAACATAGGCTTGTGCCCCTGTCATAAACAAAATATAATAGTTCGTTTTTTTGTTTTCTTTCGATGGTTACATTGTTGTAGAATCATAGACACATTAAAAACGTCAAAAGCAATATTATATGTATTTTTATACATAAGATATTAAGATTCAAAAAATACTTGATAGAATGAACAAAGGTTTGATAGTCCAAAAAACTTGATTTTCAGAACATTCACAGAATTAATGTGGGGAAGGTACGTAATATGATTCAAAGATAATTTGATACTTGCATCATGATCTCGAACAAGCTTTAGACACAAGCGTTACAACTGCAAGGAGATCCATGCAAAGTGACTATATATACGAAACAATGGTGATTGTGTAATTGTAATCACATTACCACTTATAATATAATATATATATAAGCAAAGTGGAAGCTTTTACTTCGCTGAAGCTTAGCATCTATGTTAGCCTCGATCCATCAATTTTAGTCCAAAAGGTTGAGAGGCCAGACACAACTTAGCTTAGTCGATGTAGCGACACGTAATTTCATACACTCACTTATCTTAATTAGTACACAAATATCACCAAACACATTGATGTACTACGTTATTCAACATCATCTTGATCATTCATGCACATAATTACAACAAGTATGCTCGTTTATTATCCAAGAAAGTTCTCTAGTTATGCTCACATGAAATTAAAACTACAGGCAAAAATAGCTTCATATGGATTGGTCCAGTTGCAAGAGTTATAATCACGGAGCCAGAACTGATAAAGGAAATCTTGTTCAACAACAACACTTTCAAAAAGCCAATCCCAAATCCACTTGCCAACTTTCTCGTGTGTGGATTATCTGGTTATGAAGGTAATAAATGGGCTAAACACAGAAAAATAATCAATCCCGCGTTCTACTCGGAGAAGTTAAAGGTTAGAGATATTTTTCTAGAAATCAAATTGATTGTTCTTTTATATATGAAATCTTGCTACATATAATTAGACAAGTTAGATGAAAAATATACTTGAACTTGTCATAAACTCTAAATATTTTATATTTCCAGTAAATATGTTTCACCTTGAAATATAGGATAGTTTGCACCGTTTTTAATAGGTTAAGCGACAAAAAGAGTCCAGTATCAACTTGTAAAAGACGTAATTAGATGTTGCAGTTTTCTGTTTTTACCCTGATGAAAATTTTATTGAATGTATTGTAAATGGTCGTAAATATAATAATGTCATTTAACTTCTTTTTCCCAAATCACCATTTTGTGAATCAATTATTGTACTTTATGAAAATTTAACTTGCGCTTCAACGTTTTTTGTACAAATATCAGCTGATGCTGCCTGCAATGCACACAAGTTGCATGGAGATGATAAAGAAATTGGAAAAGTTAAAGGAGATGAGTACTGGTGGTGGTGTAGTGGAAATAGATGTCAAGCCATATTTTGAGGATTTAACTTGCGAAGTGATCTTACGAACGGCTTTTGGAAGTAACTATGAAGAGGGAGGAAGAGTTTTTGAGCTTCAAAAAGAGCAAGCTGAACTTACACGACAAGTCTTGCAATCTGTTTATATTCCTGGATGGAGGTATATAAATATACGCCAACACACACACACACACACACACACAAACTTCTTCTTCGTTTTCCTAGTTTCATTAAAATGGCTCAAGCTAAGATTTATAATTTACTGGATAGATATATGATATGATCATTAAGGCAAAGGTGAAGCTTAGAGAAGAAATCATAGTCAGTAATATATATTGAAAGATCTTGGATAGATTGTAGGACGAATAATTAAATTTGCCCCTTAACTTTTTAAAAAAAGTTAATATGCCCTTTTTCCGGACCTTGTTTTTATGCCCTATATCTTTTAAAAGTTTATAAAAATACCCTCGGCCCTTATTCGGGCCAAAATTGCTTACGTGATGGTACAAAATTGCACTTTGCATCCTAATAAAAATTGTATTTTGCACCCTAAAATATTTTTGGGTGAAAAGTGCAATTTATTTTGGGTGCAAAGTGCAATTTTGTACTACCACGTAGGCAATTTTGGCCCGAATAAGGGTCGAGGGCATTTTTGAAAGCTTTTTTAAACATACGAGACATTTTGGCAAGGCCCAAAAAAACGAACATTTTAACTTTTTAAAAAAAAATTAGCAGGCATTTTTAATATTTCGTCCTTACTTGTAAATAAATACAGTTGAACTTGACAATAGTTGCAATTGTACTTGAAAGGAAGACATGCGTGAGTTCTTTAACCTTTAAAACAATTTTTATTGTTGCAATAGTAATAAAAGATATTTAAACATAAAACGATAAATAACAGAGGTTTTTACGCGGTTCGGTCCAATTGGTCATAGTCCACGGAGTTTGCACCATAATTGTTGACCCAAACTGTATCCTACTTAAGAATTACAATGATAGGTTTTACTCCAACGTAAATCCAGACTCCCTCTAATTTACCGTTGCAACAGATAACCCTTAACTGTTTTTGGTATAGTCCGTTGAGTCGAGAACATCAAGATTACCCAAAGTTCCTTTGACTTAAAGTTCTTCACTAAAAGACTTTGAGTCGATGCAAGTCTGAAATTACAAATTATCTTTTTCAAAGCTTGTCCTCTAAAGTGTCGAGTCTTCTCCTTATATAGACATGGGCATAATCTTCATCAGAACTCCTGTTGGAATCCTCGCATATCTTCTTTCCTTATCTGATACGCTCGCCCATATTCCAGTTGCAATCTGATCCGATCTTCTTGCCTTGTTCAATAGATTATGCATGATCACAGAAAGATATCCAACGTACATGCCTACTATTATGTCTAGATACATAGATAGGAGATATGGTTAATATCTAGTAAGATAATCTTGAAGATAGGATAATATCCAATAAAGATAAGGTAAGTAAATTAAGATAAGTATCATCTAAAAGATTAACTTAACCTAATGATTTAGAAAACAATATCAATTCTAAACCCTAGTTGGGCCGATCCGAATTCAGCCAAATCCGGAGGAAAACGGCCCTAACATATATCTACAATGTTAATTAATGATATTGTTGGTTTTGACGCTCATAGACATGTTTATAGACTTCATAAGAAATTTATTGTACCCATGATTATAGTACATTCATATATACCAAGATGCACTCATATATCTCTTCCACGCGAGATTGTTGTTCGCCCAAATAATCATCTTCTCAAAGAAAGAACCACTATCTTCTTTATATGCCTCACCTAACTTGAGATTGAGGTTTCTAGCGTATATAGTTAGCCCAATGACTTGAGGTCCATCAACTTTTGTAGTTGTTCTTATTGTTAGTTCCAATAACTCTTTCGTGGAACAAAGAACCATTGAGTCTCTCCTTAAGTAAGGAGCATACCACCTATCTCATTCACTTGCCATGATTATATCTCCAGTCTGTTGTTAAAGACGCGCCTCGAATTGTGCCCATAGCGGGCCTTCAAAGAAAATTGAGCAAAAACCCCCGCATGTGTTACTTTGAGGTGCACTTAGCTCATAGCTCATTAAATTTGAAAAAGTAGGCATTGTTCTCTTTGTTTAGTCCAAAGGCCCACTAACAAAGTAGGCCCAACATTAATGTTGCGAAAACAGGTCAAAATATGCTTGATATAAGAGAAAATTAATTTTGTTTTTTTTTTTTAAAAAAAAAAATAATTCCTCCTTGGTACTCCTTTAATTAATGTTGTTGAATGGATTTTAAACAAATTCATGCCCATTAACTTAAAATTATCCTAGATAAAAAAAAAACTCAAAATTAGCCAAAAAATTGTTTTGAACATATATTATTTTAGTATTTTTTAATTTGTTTTAGTTTTATTTGCATATTCATTAACTATTATTCATATATGAAATAACATAATATATTTATGAGCCTTACGTTTCGCCTTTAAATATGCAAAACATTCCCTTTACACCCAAAGCCTTTAACAACACATTCCCCACGACAGTGTATTCTTTGTTCATTTGGGTCTAGTCTTCAAGTATGAATTTTTGGTTTTACTCCAAAAAGTGGCAAATCAATGAAGATATAATAATTTTATAGATTGAAATCCACTTCTTTGATATTTGTAATGTAGGACTACTGTTTGTTCTAACGTCACAAGAAATATGTGGTTCACATATACAATTAAGCATGAATCAAAATTTATGTGTTTTCTCGAAAAGTACCAAAATATTTCCATTTTCGACTCTATCGAAACGAAAAATACATGTAACTTCCATTTTAGCTAAAACCACAATCCATGCAATTCTTCGAAACATGCCGAAAAGTTTTTGAAATATTACAAAACTTTTTTTAATTTTTATCTGATCGAAACTTTAATCCATGCAATTAAGTATACTAGTAGCTAAT
Source organism: Linaria vulgaris (assembly GCA_948329865.1). Taxonomy (NCBI): domain Eukaryota; kingdom Viridiplantae; phylum Streptophyta; class Magnoliopsida; order Lamiales; family Plantaginaceae; genus Linaria; species Linaria vulgaris. The sequence goes on from OX415253.1 coordinate 46,328,555, forward strand.
TTGTGTATTGTACTTTAAAAGTTTTTATTTGACTATATAAATAAATGCTTTTTCATAATAAAAATGTACACACCACGACATTAGAATTATACTAAAAAAATTACCTATGCATCTTAAAACTATCTTAAAAGAGTTTCAATGTGCCTCGAGAATTGTAGAAGTCTCAAAATTATTCCATGAAACTTAGAGTAAGTGGAGAATATGTGATATATGTAACTTACAAAGACGAAAATTATTCTGCCATAAAACAGAACCTGTAAAAAAGAAAATTGGTTTCCCTACATCCTCTAACTCATTTTAGCTTATTACAACCACATAATAACAATTGTTACAAATTCGTTAATTATCCCTATTCCCTTTGAATAACATGTAATTAACATCTTTAATTTTCAGGTTCATTCCAACAAAGAGAAATAGAAGACTGAAACAAATCAACAATGAGTTAGGCACCCTTTTAAGATGCATCATCCAGCAAAGAGAAATGAACATGGCAATAGAAAAATGTCCTAACAATGACTTGTTGGGAATATTACTTAAATCCAACCAGAAAGAGATGAAAGAAAATGGAAATAATTTTGGAATGAGCATCGACGAGGTGATCCAAGAATGCAAGATGTTCTTCTTTGCAGGACAAGAGAGCACCTCCAATTTACTGTCATGGACGCTACTTCTGTTAAGCGTTCATCGTACTTGGCAAGAAAGCGCACGACAAGAGGTTTTCAACGCTTTTGGAAACAGAGCACCGGACTTTGAAGGATTGAGTAGCCTCAAAGTTGTAAGTTAATGTGACATAGTATAAATGTCTCAACCTAAGTAAAGAACCTTCCTTACAACAACTAATTATTAAACATGCAGGTTTAGATTGCTTAGAATATTTATTAAAGTCTATGATTATAGGTTTATCATATTATTTAGAGATGAAAATAGCTTCATTCCTTCTCTAACCTATTGAGTTTTGCAGATAACAATGATTCTATACGAGGTACTAAGGTTGTATCCACCCGTCTTAATTTTCAACCGAATCATCTACGAAGAAACAAAGCTAGGAGATAAAACTCTCCCTCCCGGAGTGCACGTCTTGCTACCTGTACTACTAGTGCACCACGATCAAGAATTGTGGGGCGAAGACGCGAAGGAGTTCAAACCTGAGAGGTTTTCTGAAGGAATCGCTAAAGCAACAAAGAACCGACTCATGTTCTTCCCTTTTAGTTCGGGACCCCGCATTTGCATTGGCAACAATTTTGCACTGATGGAGGCAAAAATTGTGTTGTCCATGCTACTCCAACGCTTTTATTTCGATATCTCTCCGTCTTATACGCATTGTCCGTCAAACGTTGTCAGTCTCCAGCCACAGAGTGGAGTTCATCTCATGTTGCGCAAAACATAGACAGGCGAGAAAAAACTGTCAACGTATTATGTTATATATTGTGTCAACTGCCATCGGTTGGGTTGCTGTTTGAATTTAATAAAATGAGTTTGCTCAGTCAGTACTGTAACAAAAAACCTTTTATCCATTCCTCAAAGAAGTCATAAAATAAAGCTGAAAAGATCTCAGAACAATACGAAAGTTCTCAACTGAAGGAGTGTTACAATTTTTCAATAGGAATTCAATTCAGCAAATCACAAAATTGTGCAATACATCTTCGTATTTGTAATTTGAACCAGCGATGAAATGGTTTTATGTACCTTAGATTACACTGTAAACCACAAAATGGTAGAGCAACATGTCGAACCATTATTGAAATATTTCAAGATGCTAATACAACTGATCAAAATATTAACGTTAAAATACATTAAAATGGGTAAAAGAAATTTATTACTTGTGTAGCATCAATATGAATCAATTAGCACTAACACACAATGCAAATAGAGCGAGATTGTTATTTACAAAATTTAAAAAGTAGTTTCATTGTTACTAAAGGATACTAGTATTATTAAGACTCTAACCAATTCAATACTATAATTGTATTTTTTTTGTGTATTGTAAATGAGAAGAATAAGAGAGAGAAGTACATAGAAGGTGAGCTAAGAACTTAGAACTTGTTTGCTTAATTGAAAAGATATTCCTCCTTCAGTACATATAACGTGCCTATGTGGAATAAGACAAAAGCCCCGAACAACCTGGGGTAAAATAGTCCTTATACTATTTAATTAAAATAACCTAAGAACATAAACTGATAATTAAAATGTTGAATTTAGAATTGCGCCCCTTAAAATGTTGAATTTAGAATTGCGCCCCTTCCAAATATAACTTCCCGATCTCAACCACGTGTGCACGTTTGGACCGTTGCCTCTTGGTCATTAAACGCCTTCGTTTCACTCTGATCGAATTCCAATTCAATATCTAATTCCAGATCTCTTCCTTTTCTTCCCAAGGTGAAGTCTTTACTCTCTTTCTTCGAATTCTCCTCCTTACTCTGTTGATTTCCAAAATTGACCTGACTAGTTTGTTCCACACCTTGCAGGTTAATAACATTACCCTCTCGGCAGTCGATCCTTGTCCCCAAGGATCAAAGGAGGGAAATTTAGATGCTACATAGTTGTAATCTTCCCAAGTTGCGAATTCGGGTCCGCAATTCTTCCACTGCACCAAGATTTGAGGTACTTCATTGTTCCCTCGCTTTATCAATCGTTTGTCAAGCACTGCTTTAGGGTAAACCTTAATTGTGCATGTTGTGTCAGAGAATGGTAGTTCTGGGCTAGGCATGATTTTAGAACTTAGTTTCTTTTTCAATAACGACACGTGGAATACTGGGTGAATCTGGGACCCAAGTGGTAATTCCAGTCGATAAGCAACCTCCCCTACTCTTTCAATCACTTTGTAGGGTCCATAGTATCTACAACTCAGTTTAAGGTTCTTGCGCAAGCTGACTGAATTTAGTCGGAAAGGTTGAAGTTTCAGAAAAACTTCATCACCTACTTAAAAAACCCTCTCAATTCTGCCCTTATCAGCGTAGTGCTTCATGCGTTGTTGTGCCTTCAACAAATTCTCCTTCAGTAGAGAGTTTAACTTCACTCTCTCAGCTAAAACATCCTTAGCTTTAGTGTGTTGTGTTTCTCCAAAAGATCCAATTGCCAAGGGATCAGGAGCATAACCATACAGAGCTTGTAATGGTATAAGCTGCAAGCTTGAGTGAAAATTGGTGTTGTACCAATACTCAGCTTGGGCAACCATGTAACCCACTGTTTTGGGTTCTCAAAAACCATCCCTCTCAAATAGTTTTTCAAACATTGGTTTAATCTCTCAGTCTAACCATTAGACTGAGGGTGATAAGTTGAACCAATGTCTAAGGAAGTCCCAACCAATCCAAAAAACTCGTTCCAAAATAAGCTAGTAAAAATTTTGTCCCTATCACTGACTATACTTGTTGGAATCCCATGTAACTTAGAAATATTCACCATAAATAGTTGAGCAATGTCTTTAGCAGTGTAGGGATGTGACAAGGATAAGAAATGACCATACTTAGTAAACATGTCTAAAACCACCAATATGACAGATTTCCCTTCTGATTTTGAAAGCCCTTCTACAAAACCCATAGTTATGTGTGACCATGCCTGGTCTGGTATAGGTAATGGTTGTAGTAGCCCTGGATAAGTATTATGTTCTGACTTAATCATCTTACAAACATCACAACTCTGAACATAAGTAAAAATTTCTTCTTTCAACTTAAGCCAAAAGAACATAGATTTAACCCTCATATAAGTTCCTAAATTGCCAGAATGCCCTCCAATAGATGAACTATGCAATGATTTAAGTAAATGTTCTCTCAAATCAATGTTTTCACGCACACAAATCCTTCATTTGAACCTCAAAACTCCACTTTTCACAGTGAAATCAACAAAAGTAGTAGGATCCAGTACTTTAGTAGCTAAAATCTTAGTGAAGAAGTTATCCCCATCATAACTCATCACTACATGTTGTAACCATAAGGGTTGTGCAACAGAAATAGCCTAGCAATCCTCATCAGTCATGAATTCTCTGGACAAGGCATCAACCACCTTGTTCTCAACACCCTTTTTATATTCAATACTGTAATCCAGCCCAAGTAATTTTGAAACCCATGTTTGTTGAAGAGGAGAAGTGATTTTCTGTTCCAACAGGAACTTAAGACTTTGTTGATCAGTTTTGATCACAAAGTGAGAACCCTGCAGATAGTGCTTCCATTTCTGCACAACTAGCAATACAACTAGAAACTCTCTCTCATAAATAGAGAGTAACTGGTTCCTGGGACATAATACTCTGCTAAGAAAGGCAATGGGCATGTTCTTCTGCATTAGAACAACTCGTATTCCTTTACCACTAGCATCTGTCTCCACTACAAAGTGTTTAGAGAAGTCAGGCAATGCTAACACTGGAGCCTTAGTCATAACATCCTTGAGTTTCTCAAAAGTTAACACTGCTTCCTCACACCACACAAAGTTGTCTTTCTTAAGCATTTGTGTGAGTGGTCTGCTAATAAGACCATAATCCTTAATAAACTTCATGTAATAGCCAGTTAAACCTAGGAATCCTCTTAACCCTTTCACTGTTCTTGGTCTAGGCCAATTGACCATCCCTTCCACTTTACTTGGATCAGTAGCCACTCCATCTTGGGTAATGATATAACCCAAATATTCTACCTGAACCCTGCCAAATTCACATTTACTTCTCTTGGCAAACAGTTGGTGTTCCCTCAATAGTTGCAACACATTAGTTAAATGAGTAATGTGAGAATCCCAGTCTATGCTATAAACTAGAATATCATCAAAGAACACTAGGACAAATTTCCTCAATTGCTTAGCAAATACCTGGTTCATTAAGGACTGGAAGGTGGTTGGGGCGTTGCAAAGCCCAAATGGCATCACAAAGAATTCAAAGTGTCCATGGTGTGTCTGGAAGGCAGTCATGAACCTATCCTCATCCCTCATCCTGATTTGAAAGTACCCAGACCTCAAATCAATCTTTGAGAAGTACTTTTCTCCATGTAACTCATCCAAGAGTTCATCTATGACTGGTATAGGGTACCCATGCTTAATGGTAAGTGAGTTGAGGTACATGTAGTAAACATATAACCTCCAAGTTGAATCCTTATTCTTGACTAACAATACAGGAGATGCAAAAGGGCTCCTACTGTGTCGAATCACCCCTTCCTTAAGAAGGGTCTTCACAATATTTTCAATCTCTCCCTTCTGATCATGAGAATATCTATAAGGCTATTGTTTCTTAGGAATGCTCCCCTGCTTAAGTACAATCTGATGCTCTACTTCCCTCATAGGTGGTAACCCCTCTAGCTCAACAAACACATCATTAAACTCATCTAAGAGATCAGTGAGCTGACTGTTCTCTTCCCCTTCTCCAGGTATCATTGTAATGGCAAAAACATTACCCTCCAACACTTCATCTTCTGATAAAAGTAGTTTAGACATAGCTAGACCAGATATCACATGACATTCTGTCCCCTTAGTAACGGCCTGAAATACCACCATAGCACCTTGTATTCTAGCACTAAATATCATGTCTCTGTAATCAAGTTTGATGGGGCAATGTTGCCTTAACCAGTCTCCACCAATAATCATGTGGTTGCTGCCCATGTTTAGTAATCTGGTAGGGAAAGCACATGTGTGTCCCTGCATGTTCCACTGAAAATCCAGTACCTTTTGGTTATTGATCAACTTCTTGCTATCAGCCACTTTCAACAGCATTGGAGTGGTTGAATCAATGCTACAACCAAATTTCTTGGCTAGTGTAGTATCCAAGAAACTGTAACTAGCTCCACAGTCAATGAGTATGAGTAATTGTTGGCCCTTATACTCCTCAAACAATCCGAATGTATTTTCAGTGGCTTCCCTTTTAATTGCTTGAACAGTTAGTTCAGCAACATCGTCAGGTGCCCACTGAACTCCCTCCCCCACCTCTCTAAGTGAGTAAAGATATGCTTCCTCATCTTCCTCTCTTAGTAGTAAATAGAACTGTTTAGCCTTAGACTTGTGGCCAATGGTGTAGTGCTCTCCTAGCTTGCATTTCAGCAGCAGTCAGGGTTTTCTATTGTTGTTAACATGTGCAGGGGTAAATGATTTGACAGGGGTTGTTGTGAATTCACTGGGTCTCTCCTGCATATTAAATGGTGATGTGTATGGCTTGGGTTTAAACCTCCTAGATGTTTCATTAACCTTGTCCTGCTTACTAGCTATTTCCATAGCTTGTTGTAAGGTGGTGGGGTTAAATTGAGAGATCTGGAACTGCAACTCATCACTCAGTCCACTCACAAAACAAGCAACATAATACCCCTCATCAAACTCTCGGTTGGAAACAATCTCCATATACAACTTCAACTCCTCAAACCTCTCTTTGTACTCTTCCAAAGAATGACTCTGTTTGAGCCTGTTAAAATCAGCAATGACATTTGCTTCTTTTAACTCTTCAAACCTTCCAGTAACTTCCTTCAAAAACCCCTCCCAACTGATTCCAAAAAATCTGGTCCTATGATTTTGGTACCATACAGCAGCCTTTCCCTCAAAGTGCAGTGTAGCCATGGTTACCTTTTGCATATCAGAAGTGTTTGGCAACATCTCAAAGTACCCAACACACTTAACCATCCATTCCCTTGCCTTACTACCATCAAAATGTGGAAACTCAATTTTAGGGCTAGGTAAGGTGCCCTGAAATGTTGTGTGCTGGGGCCTGTTGTGAGATTTGTCAACATGAAATTTTGGTTATTGGGGCCTGTTGTGAGATCTGTCAACATTCATGTTGAGATTCATGTTCAGAGAATGACTATCAGTGCTTTTACTAGGGGAGTGAACCTCTAAATATGGGTATGGGTTGATCCTTACCCATGGTATGGCTCATCATAGCCATCATATGTGGCATTTGATTTTGCATACCAATAAGTGTAGCTGTGAATTCGGTTTGTTTTTCATCTGTGTGTATAATACGTTCATTTAGTTTTTCATTAAATGCTATTGTTTCTCGTCCAGGTGACGAATATGCTGCTGGAATTTCTGGCTCATTTGGTGTTGTGATTCTTGTAAATGATGCCTAATAGATTGAACCAACTCTAAGATAGCAAATGTAAAGGTTTGTGGTACCTTTTTTGTGTTTTTTTTTGTACTGTAAATGAGAAGAAAATGAAAAGAATAAGAGAGAGATGTACAGAGAAGGTGAGCAAAGAAATTAAAACTTTTTTGCTTAATTGAAAAGATACTCCTCCTCCACTACATAAAACAACGACATATAACGTGCCTCTGTGAAATAAGACAAAAGCCCCTAACAACCTGGTATAAAATAATCCTTATACTATTTAATTACAATAACCTAAAAACATAAACTGATAATTAAAATACTGAATTTAGAATTGTGCCCCTTAAAATGCGGAATTTAGAATTCTTGACCGTTGCCTCTTGGTGACCAAACGCCCTCATTTCACTCTAATCGAATTCTAATTCCAGATCTCTTCTTTTTCCTTTTCTTTTCTTCCCAAGGTGAAGTCTTTAAATCTCTCTCTTCGAATTCGCCCCCTTACTCTGTTGATTTCCAAATTCCAAAATTGAACTTATTAGTTTGTTCCTCACCTCGCAGGTTCATAACACTTGAGACTCCGGAAAAATAAGAGTAGGATCACGTTATTCCTTGTTGAAACGCTTGAAGTTTTTCAACTACTTTATATATATCCCATCGTGCTCAGTCAATTGCAATTATATACAACAGTGAGATAATTTTTGTTAAAACTGCACTGATAGTCGCATTGTAGCTGGTAGGTCATCATTGCAAATTGCAAAATCCCAAAATTGCAGAAAAGAATAGAATACAAGAAGAGTGTGGGAATCCATTTTTGTTGTACTGGGGGGTTCATTCTACGAAATTGAGGATTCTTTTACATTGATGCGATAGCTTTCTTTAAAGGGAACAAAATAAAATAACGCCTAATTAGAAAGTAACTATGAAGAGTAAGCAACTAATTAACAATACAATGCTCATCTGATTATTCACTAGTAATTAATCTCGTAATCTGTATATCAATCAGTAGGTAAAATGCACATCACAACTTGAAAATATAATTGAAAAAATGTAGGGCAGTTTCTCTGTTGAACACAGATTATATATTATTATTAGTAATATTAACGTGTGTAAAAGAAAGAAACAAGAGTATCCGCCCCTTGTATATGAATATGATATAGGCCGGGTGAAATTGAGCTCTAGCACATTAAATAATCCGCAAGAACCCATTGGATCGGCCATTCATTCCCATCATCAACCAAACAAAACAAAACTAATATGACATTTATTTATTTAAAACAGAGATTTGATTTGAGGCCCTTTCACAAATGAGAAACAGAGTAAAAAAAATGTCTGTTTCACTGAGATATGGAAGGGGGGCCTTAGGTCGGTGTATGCCCGCAACGGAACTCGACCGCCACTGTATGTAAATGCGATCGGTTCTCTCAAGGCAGCGTTAAGGAAAACCCTAATCAAATTGATTCAATTATATAGACAAGGTGGGAGCTGCTGCACAGTGGTATTTTTGGGCCCTTGTATTTAGGCTTCGGCCCATCTAGTCATCTATGAAATTTGTGTGAAGTTACAAATAAATAATTATAATTTATAAACGTTGAAAATTTATTTTATGCCACTACATATTGTTGAACAAATGATTCACTTTTAAATATGGCTTAAATTTCCTAGAATATAGACCCATCCACAGTGTAGTGTATTGATACATAGACGTTGCACCATATCAGCAATACAACAATTACATAATAATGTGATACAACAATTACATAACAATGTGCATCGCGTTAGTCCCGCCCAGAAAAAAGCTATTGCACAAGTAATATCTCTTCCTAATGAGCCCATAGCCGAGAAATTGTTATTAAATTCATGGGTTGCAACGGCAACCCATGGCCGAAAAAGGGGTCAGATCTTTTAAGGAAGTTCAATTACTCACCAAATGTCATTATAATTCAAGCTTAGATTAAAATGTTACAGCTGACAATAGGATTTATTGAAACTGAAGTTTGTCCGAATCCTTTTGAGTCTCGTACTAGGTATGTGCCTTGGTTGATGCAAAAGCAACCCTGATGATATAAATTTAGAACACAAAAAACATCTTGACACGCATATGTGTGCGTGAGTTGTGAGTTGTGTGTGTGTGTGTGTGTGTGTGTGTGTGTTGAGCAAATTGCAATAATTTTAAGTGGGTATCAAGCAAGGTTTCTTTTCAGCTATCAGTTATCAAGGACCCAGCGAGTTGACTACAGAGAAATTTCAAAATTCAGAATATAAGTGAAAATGAGATTGTGTGTCATTTTGAGTCGAAGATGTCAGTGACTTAAACATGCATAACACCACAACTAAGTTAGAGTGATCAAAAAAATAAACTGTGCTTCAACAATTTAACATGTGTTTCTCCTTCCAATCAGGTTAGGATCCTGACAGATTTCTCAGTCATTGACAGACAGAACATCCTTTCTGAACCTTATTCCGAATAAAAATGATCAAAGAATCGTTTGTCATCTAGAAGATACAACAGTAATGCGGAATTTTAATGCAAGTTACTGGTCATATACCTTTATATCACAGATTACAATTACAATTACAGGTCTCATTGCTCTAATTGCGCCAATGGTCCAAAGTCTTCAGGTGGCCATACCTGCACATAATATAAGTAGATATATAACACAAAACAACAAATGCACTTCAAGTTTTTTAACCACTGCAACTTGAATGGTGGGAAAGTCAATAAGCTATTAAACATTTAGACTGATTGGTAATATAATTTCCTAATACAATGGTCAATTGGCATGCTACTTCTACAACACTTGATAATTACGTACGTCAATTTCAATGTTCCTTCTAGTTTCACTGAGTATATCAAAGGACAACAGAGACAAAGAGGAGCAGTAAATAAAATTAACTGAATTCAAATTAAAATGATACTCTTAATCTTTAAATGTTTAAATGGAGTGAAAAATGAGCAATATGAATACGAACAAGTCTAGTGTCCAACATCTATCTGGTTTGCACATAAAACTTTTAAGCTTGCTTTGGCGCAAGTATGCAAATTCTAGTTATGTATGAAGTACATTTTGATCAAAATTTCAGCAATATTCTCGGCAAACTTATTTTATCCTATTTTCAAAGTCAAACTTGAAACCACAAGTGACAGTAAGTTACATTTTCAGCAATGAAACCCCACAACCCAAAGCAACAGGTTACTTAAAACTCAAAAGACCATAAAAAATCAAGTGCCAGCAGATAGTGTAGATCATGGACGCGCGGATGGTAAGTAAACAAGGCCACAACTCCACATTGTAACCCACTAGACAGCAGCAGCAAAACTAAATTAGGACCAGAAATCAAAATGGCCAAGGAAAGAGAAGCTTACTCTACAAAACACTTTCCCAAGAATCAACCCGTATGGAACTGGACCGAGATGTCTTGAATCATTTGAAGCATAAATGTTATCTCCCTGAATCCACACATGACCCTTCGGCACCTGTCACTCCCAAAAAGCAGTATAAAGATACTGTTAATCCATATGCGGCTTTATTGAGAACAATGGTAAAGATTTATAACGTCGGTCGAGTATGGAACAATACGTCCAACACAGTTAATTCACTGCTAGGACCCCAAGCAATTACAAAACACATACCACCAATGTATGATAATAAACAAACTTTAGTTGAAGCATGAAAAGCCGAACTAACAATGGGGCTATCTGATAACCACAAAAGACAGCAACGTCCACCGGAAACAATCTTATGTCGATTGATCTTCGAGCTGACTAGTAAAATAGAACTTCACAGGACACTATTCGACTATAGAGCCAAAAATATTCGCTATTCTCAGGAACAACAGGCTATACAATAATTTTACAAGATCGATAGTGAGCAGCATTCACTGGAAATGAATCTAGATTAATTGATCTTCGAGCTCACCCGTAAACTAAAACTTTTCACAACACCATGAAACGCTCCTTATCAAGTAAAGTCCTAATCTAGCCAATCGACAACAATCCTTGAAAATTGAACAACAAACAAACTCAGCAGCATAACCTATCAGTCACTACTAATCAAAAGCTCTACACGAGCTAAAACGCGTACCACTAACGAGCGATAGCGGTCGCTGTTACCAGGATCCACCAAAAACGACACGGTCTCACCCTCCATGCCCACAATGCGCTTGGTAATCGTCTTCCTAGGGTTATCAGGCGACTTGACCAAAACGACGTCGCCTGGTCCCACCTTCCCCAGCAAGGGCGAGAGCTTGTCGACCAGCAACACGTCGCCGGTGAAATTCAGCGTCGGAAGCATGCTCGGTCCGTACACCTGCAAGAATACAAACATTCAATTTGTTGTAATTTAACGGCGAAAGAGAGGGGAAAGTAGAATAAAGAATCGTACGAGTGTTGGTGAGAAAATGTAGGCATCGGTGAGGTGTAAGAGTGAGAGGAACTGTGCGAACACGATGGAGTGGCTGAACAACTCTTTGGCGGTGGATTTCCATTGTTGAGCGTACTGCAGAAGCTTAGCTGCATCTCTCATAATCTTTGTGTGTAACTGTTAGGTGGGGTGGGGTGGGGTGGGCTGTGGGCAAGTGTAACAAGAACAAGATATTTACTTAATTTCTATATATCTATATATTTTAGATATAACTCAACAATTACACATGTTTGTGTTGTATCACCCTACGACCATGAAAGACCAGATTAGCGGCGACATGTTGAGCAACCACGAAACAATGGCGTTGAATTAGAAGAATAAACCTCGAAGTCACGTAATAAACATCGTAGCCATATGACTACACTAACGGTGACGGCTATGGCCCCGTACTCACCCTCAGCTGAAGACCGAGAGACAACACTTTACATCTTCGTCCTCCACGAAATTGGTGCTCCACCAAAGGTGATAAGGTAACCTGAACTAGAACAACGTGTGGAAGAGCATCCAACCCAGTCTGCATCACATAACACTTGTAAATCATAACCACCGTCATAGGAAAGAAATATGCCTTGGCCCGGTGTGCATTTTAAATAGCGAAGTATTCGATGTGTAACATCCAAATGAGATTGGCATGGATGAGAGATAAGTTGCCTCAACTAATGGACCAAAAAACGATATCCAGAAGAGTGATTATTAAGTACAGCAAACGACCAATAAGTCGACGGTAGGAGGAAGGATTAATGACGGGGCTATCATCATTCGATCGTAACTTCAGGTTTTGTTCCATAGGAAATGTACTCGGACGACTTGCTCATACCACTTTCTTCCAAGATATCTAATGTGTATTTGCGTTGGCTTACGACAAAACCTTCAAGAGAGCGAGCTATCACGATTCCTATGAAGTATATAAGGATCATGAGGTCCTTGATACTAAACTTGGCATCCAAATACTGCTTTACATCTGCAATGCACGATGCATCGTTACCAGCTAAAAGTACTTCATCGACTTAAATAAGAGTTGCAAGTTAAAGCATAAGTGGTTCCGGAATGATTAGTGAACTTTTGATACCAGTTGCGAGATGTTTGTCGAAGGCCATATAAAGGTTTTTCCAACTTGCAGACGCGCATGTCATCCTTCTTCGTGAAGCCCTGTGGAATGCTCATATACACATCCTCGTGAAGGTAGCCATGGAGGAAAATGTTATTGACACCCGACTATTGAACTTCCAAATTACGTTTAACGGCAATAGTGAGCATGCATAAAACAGTCACGAGGTTAGCAATTGGCACAAAATTTTCATGAAAGTCAATACCTTCAATTTGTGTAAAGCCTTTAGTGACATGATGAGCTTTATATCATTCAACGTCACCGTTGGGTTTATACTTTATCTTGTAAACCAACTTACGTTCAACAACTTTCTTACCATATGGTAATAGAGCTAATGTCCATGTGCCATTTGTCTATAGTGCTTGGATTTCTCGTTTTATGACCTCCTGCCATAAGGGATTGTGAATAGCCTCAGAAAAGTATTTTAGCTCATCAAGGGAAGTGATGGCTGCCAAGACAGCATGGTGGGTACCAGATAATCTATCATATGTAATAAAATGAGAGAGAGGGTATACAACCGAGTTTTCCGAATTGGTAGTGGGTCGTGAGTTGTCGAGTGAGGGGGCAAATTAGTATCAAAGTTATCAAGATGTTTGGGACGTTAGCAGGCTCTGTCGCTCTTGTGTAGTCTAGTTAGAAGATCATTAAGGGGCATAAACACATTTTGATTTTCAACATGGGGGAATTCCTCAATAGTAGAGTCATGATCAAGTGATTCCAAAAGTAGTAGGAGACACATGTGCATCACTAGAAGGATCATGCTCGGTCTCTAAGACCTGCTCTTGAGACGGTTGAATGCATTGGCTTTCGGATCTACGAATAAAGGGTTAGATAGAGTCAGATGCATTCAAAGGGATATCCAGGACTGATATTCTTCGAAAGGCCACATCAATGGTTGTGTCCAAAGTGGTGTTTGGGTGAGTGACTAATTTAAAGGGAAAAACATGCTCAAAGAAGGTTACATCACGAGAGCTATAAATTTTGTGCCATTGCAAATCAAAGACTTGGTGCGCCTTTTAACCATTCAGATAACCAAAAAAAATGCATGGGTTCCCCCTCTCACTAAACTTATCCTTTCGCTTATTATTATGGGAATACATCGAACATCCAAAAACATGTAAATTAGTGTAATCAGGTAACTTACCAAGTAACATTTTGTAAAGACTTTTATTAAAAATAATCGAGAAGGCAGTCGGTTAATAATATAGACAGCTTTATGGATACATTGCCCCCAAAAATCAATTGTCAAACCGGATTCTAAACAAAGACCTCTAGCCACTTCCAAAATGCGATTGTGCTTACACTCCAAAACGCCATTTTGTTGTGGTGTGTACGTACATGTGGTGGCTAACATGATTCCGTTATTATCATAATAATTAAGCAAGACATGAGATTGAAATTTCACACCATTACCTGTATGAATGCATTTAAGTTACTGGCCAAATTGAGTTCAAGTAATGTTGCAAAATTGGATTAAAATTTGAGAAACTTGAGATTTATTTTGCATGAGAAAAACCCAAACTCCTCGAGTAAAATTATCAACAATCGAAAGAAAATAACGTGCCCTAATAATTGAATCACATATGTAACTTCACCAAATGTCACAATGAATAAACTTAAAATAGCTAAGTATTGTAACGGAGCTAGTGGGAAAAGGCAAATGAGTTTGCTTAGCTCGTAAGCAAAAATCACATGAAGTATTATTTTGCTTGAAACCTTGAGACCAGAAATATGGTGAAGCTTTCCATCGGATGCATGACCCATCCGTTGATGCCAAAGTTCAGAGTCCAATGAGACTGACATTGCCCCCTCTCACTCGTCAAAGGCTCTAAGTGGTATAGACCATAACGAAGATTACCCACTCCAATCTGCTTCCTTGAGGGTAAGTCCTGTAATACACGAAAATTCAATGAAGTAAGTGAACAATTAAGGCCACTAATGAGACGACTAACTAATAATAAGTTACACTAAAATTTTGGAATATATAAGGCGCACGACAAGCGTAATCTGTTTGATAGATTGATACTACCAACTGAATAAATGTGACATATATCATCATTCAGGTTTCGAACATGAGGCTCAGGCGGATCAATCATGATGTATGTTGATAAGTTTTTGTTGCAAATAATGCGTTTCGTGGCCCTGGAGTCAATGATCCAAGGTTGCTTATACGACAACTTATCCGTTATGTTGACTTATGCCCCCAGAAGTAATGGTTGGAGTAGCGAATTCGGACTACATAAATTTTGCTAAGCACCGGAGTTGTTCGATAGAAGTCCCACGACTGGATTTTGTTCAAGTTCAACATGCGCAACACGCGGCTAGCCTGATCATTCGTTCATTCCTCCACAATTGTTTCCTCGTGCGTCTTCGGGCTAACCATATTTAGTCTTACCATCCATGTTTTTCACGTTCCAGTCGTCGCGTATATACAATGAGCTCAAAACACGAGTTAATGGTATGGTTTTGTTTGTTGCGGTGAATACAAAACCGTCCATCCTTCATATTTGGTCACTGGTTGACATTGGGATCGCACTTGACTTGTGCCTGGAAGGCATTGGTTTCAATTCTAGGTCTCCCTCAAAAATTAAGTAATAAGTTGTACTTAAACTAGGAAGGGTTGCGTGGCAAAAAATTTAGTTTTGAGTTGTCCATAAGCATCATCTAGTCCCATCAAAAAATCATATAGACAATTTTGATCACGTGGCTCATTGACTTGCTTTGTAATGTTGCAAGAACAATTACCACGAGTGCAAACTGGAGCTTTGGAGATGGATGCCATCTCATCCCAAACATGCCGCAAGTCAACTGAATAAGTTGAAATAGATTGCCTTTGTTGTCGTATGTTGGCCAGCTAACAATGTAATTCATAGGCAAGAGGAGGAACAATTTCCTTCCCAAATCTCTCTTCAATATCTATCCAGATTTCGACGCTCTGCCGCAATTCAATTTCCATGTTATTGTTTAGCCAAGCTTCGACCATCGCGTTGGCTCGCTGCCAATATGGGAGATAGGAAGATCGAATTATGTCCTCGGAATATCGCCATTAACAAAGGCATATTTATTCTTTGTGTATAAGGCATTGCTCATCTCATCAAGCCAATATGATAATTGTCATCGCGGAATAGTGAGGTGACAAAAACATATGTGGGCTTATCCTCATGTTGAATGAAGTAAGGTGACATGAATCGATAACCAAGGTAGAAGGTGAGCCACTATCATCGTTCTTCCTTATGTTCTTGTTGTCATCGCTGGCCATATGTGCAGTTTATGTCGGAGAAATGTGGTGAATAAGGATTAATTATCAAGATACCAGGATTTCGACTCTGATGCCATGATAAATAATGTTAATGAGTACTCTGTATATTTTACAATAAGGTTACAACTTGCATATATACACGAACCACTTGGAGAGGAAGAAAAAAAAGAAAGTCTAACTACAAGGAACCAATCAGGATATCAACAAATGAATATGGTAACTTTCCTAATGATTTATATTCTACCGTAATATCTCTAGAATAGTATTTATGTGTGAAAAATGTACCGTAATATTGAAGTCGCTGCTCCGATGCATGAAACTCCCAAGACCGACTATAGAGGAGGTTATTGCATTGTTTACATATGAACGGCTCAGAATTTTTGCTATATGTGTGGTATAATAGGTTATAAAATGAAAGAATGTGAAGCGATATGAACATGCAGAGGGATAGAATGACACGACAAACTTACCATATGGCCCGTGACTTCGTGAAGTTAATGTTGGGCCAAATAAAGCACGCCATTGCAACATTCATAGCCGTGAACATCAAACTAATGGTCATGCCAATGGGAAGGGGGGTCGAATCAGCGAAGAGGCTAGAATATACGGAGAGTAGGCTTAGTAACAAATCTGATAGTCAACAGTCTATGAATAATTCCACAACACGAGAGAATGCTTTGGAGGGGGGCGGGGACACACAAGCTGAGGTCAGGGCAGGATATGGAAAGACTGGGGTACACATGAGTCAAAGAAGACAGCGGACAACAGTGGGGAGTCAAACTCGAGTAAAATCAGGGATTAGAATGACGAGGTAAATGAGACACGGCTGGACTTAATGATTGTTGATTCAGATAGACAAGAAGTGAACAAGGAGTATCAAAACTTATAAATATGGATTGAAATTGGAACTAGCAATGAGACAATGCATATCGAAATGTTAATGAAAATCAAACATGGAAAGGAAGTCCGCACACCATTAGGATATGTGACGAATACGCAATTTGCAACACGTTAGGGTAAGTAAAAGAGAGAGGCGAGTTCGATGAAAACTATAACTCAGAATGAGAAGAAATGAAGGCGGACTCAGAGGAAATGGATAATACAAAAAATAAAGGGAATGAAGGGGATAAACAACACATTATGATTTTGGGAAAGAGAAGAGGGTCGAATGATGAGAACACATGCACGATACCGATGAAGATTGGAAGATTGGAGGGACTTCACTTTAACAACTATGGACTAGCGGCGGAGACTGATCAGCAGTCCATCCGAGGCCAATGAAAATCTTATCGTGGAACTGTCAGGATTTGGGAAACCCTTAGACAGTTCGAGAATTACGCAATATAGTTGCCTACCATTACCCAACTCTTATATTCGTCATGGAGACTAAATTTAATTCGAGAAAAAATAGAGAAATTGAAGAACATGTTAAATATGTTTGGAGTCTCCGTTGACGTGTGTGGTAAATTTGGTGGTCTAGCATTTTTGTAGGAAAATGAGTTAGATCTTCGTTTACTCAATATGTCGAGAAATCATATTGATGTTATGATAGAGAACGGTGATAATGAATTGAGGTTTACTGGGTTTTATGGGGAACCCAATGCAACAAAGAGGCATTTTACTTGGGACCTACTGCGCAAACTAAGTTGTCAATCTTCGAAGTCATGGTTATACGTCGAGGACTATAACGAACTACTATGTAATGAAGAGAAAGCGGGGATGCTTTTGAAATTAATCATTTTTTGATAACAAAAAGGTCAGGTAAGAAAGGACTGATGACGCTCAAGTTGGACATGAGCAAAGCTTACGACAGAGTCAAGTGGTCCTTCTTGGAACATGTCATGCTCAGGTTAGGTTTTGATGAAAACTTGGTGTTTCTTGTCATGAATTGTGTTAGATCAGTTTCCTAATCTTTCGTGGTTAATGGTCGTGAGTTTGGATCTATCTTGCCAGAGCGGAGAATCCGTCAGGGTGACCCGCTATCTCTTTACCTTTTCTTGATGATTTAAAAAGGCTTTTTCTGTATTACTTAATGACGCTGAGGACTAGGGTAGGATCCGGGGAGTTAAGATAGTGAGAAAAACACTAGTTGTTTTGCATCTTCTATTTGCAGATGACACCCTTGTTTTTTGTGAGGTGAATTCTACGACGGCTGAGGAGATTCTAAGTATTTTGAGGAACTATTAAATGGATAAATCTATAGTTGTCTTTAGTATGAACACGAGTGAGAAGACGACGAAAGAGGTGGCAGGGCTGTTAGGGGCGAGGATGGCAGACAAGCACGAAAAATTTATTGGGCTTCCTTCGATTATTAGGAGGTCAAAAAAAGAAACCTTTCCATGTATCGAGATCAAATTGGGGATAGAGTGAAGGGTTGTAAAGAGAAGAATTTGTCCAGTAGGGGTAAGGAGGTGTTAATTAAGGCAGTTTACAAGTTATTTCTATGTTCTCCATGAGTTGCTTTAGATTACCCGACTCGTTGATTTCAGAAATTGAGTCCATGATAAGAAACTTTTGGCGGGGTAATAGAGATCAAAATAAAATACATTGGTTAGCTTGTAATAAATTGAGCAAGAGTAAGCGGGATGGAGGACTAGGGTTTCCAGACTTGCGGAGTTTTAATTTGGCGTTGTTAGCAAAACAGGTTTGGAGAATTCTTGAGTATCCAAACAGTTTGATGGTGCAAATTTTTAAAGCACATTATATTTCGACAACGGTTGTTTTGAAGGCGAGGATTGGGGCGTCTCCATCTTTTTCATGGAGATTATTGTTTGAGGCTTTTGGAGGTTCTTAAGGCGGGTTTGAGGTAGAGGGTGGGAAACGGAGAGAAAATTTGAGTGAGGGAGGATACGTGGATCGCGAGACCTATTCTTTTTCGATTGGTGACGCTGCGTGTTGAAGCAATTGGAGATATGCGGGTCACAGCTCTCTTAGATGAGGAGACTGAGCGGTGGAACGTGGGATTAGTTCGTCACTTATTCAGCAAGGAAGACGCATCAACTATCCTATCTATTCCGGGGAGGGGGGAGCATGAGGACAAACTGATTTGACACTATACAACGTCGGATTTGTTTTCGGTAAAGAGTGCATATCATCTAATTCTCGATCAAGGTTTGATTAGAAAGGGAGCAAACAAGGAGGCAGGACCGAGCACGAATTGGAATTTCATATGAAACCCAAAACTTCCGACTAAATTAAATCTGTTTAGTTGGAGAATTGGTCACCATATTCTCCCTACTTGGGTACTACTGCGCAAAGACACATTCATTGCGAAACAGATGGAATTCTGGAAAATATGAAAGGGGGAGTCGAACGAGGATATGAATGGTGTTGTCGTGCAGGGCATTTCTTCTCTTCCAAAACCGTGGTTCCAAATTCGTTTTGATGGAGCCATAAATGAGGAAGAGGATGCAACTGGAGTTGGGGTATAGGTTGTTGATTCACAGGGTAATGAGGTGATACGCATCCAAAGGCGAGTTGATGGAAACTTGGGAGCTCGAAATGTCGAGACATTAACGGCGTTGATTGTGACACAACATGCAGTGCGAGAGAATTGGAATAATGTGATTTTTTAGGGCGATTGAAGAATTTTAACGGCGACCATGGGGATACGCTAAGAGACATTCGACAAATCTGTGCATCACGATGTTGCTGGATCTTTCGATGGATAGCAAGGGACGGAAATAGTGAAGCTAGTCTTTTAGCAAGAACGGCAAAATTTATTACCGACGATGACGAAATTGGTTAGATGGTAGCTTTGAGTTTATGGTTATATTTTGTTGCTGTTTATGTGTCGAACCATCTGTTTTGTACTACATTTGGCCTTTTGGCCTAAGTTGGTATGAATGATATGATCTTTCCTTCAAAAAAAAAAAAAATTTTGACAAATAGGGGCAAGAATGCGCACAAGTGGAATGACTCTGAAATCACATATTTGACAAAATAATCTTCTTACATATTTCATTATTAATCCTCCATAATATTGAATTACTATTATACAACAATAAATAATTTCCTTTCTCCCTATAAATGAGTAAATTCTCAATGATGCAGTGTAGTATTAGTTACATCAATTGCTCCAACAATACCTATAAATACACAGCACACAATCTTTCTTTCCTTCACAGCACTATAACTGATAATTCATCTGCAGTGTCAGAGGCTCAGCTGAAAACCCCTCCGTGTACCAATCAGCGGAACTCGATCAATAACGAAACAATCGCGCGATAATCTGAATATTTCCAGTTCATTTGATTCGTTCTAAGTTATAGTTAACCATTTCTTCGAGCGCTAATCTAAACGAACTTGGGGGCAGACACTGAAGATTCTTCACAGCCTCATCAGCTTTCTCCCGAGCCAAATCACGAGCCCTTTCTATCCCGCCACAGTTCATGACAATATCGATGGCTTCCTCAAGAGAACCGGCTTCGCAAAATTCAGATTCGATTATGTCCCTAAGCTTTGTTTCTTTTTCCAGTGCAAATATTACTGGTGCTGTCAAGTTTCCTTTTGCTAAGTCGCTCCCGGCTGGTTTTCCAAGTTGCTCGGCAGATTGAGTAAAATCTAGTATGTCGTCGACAACTTGGAAGGATAGGCCTAAGTTCTTCCCGTACTGATACATCTGTTCGCTCATGTTGGGATCGACACCACTGAAGATGGCGGCGCCCTTTGTGCTAGCAGCGATTAAGGAAGCCGTTTTGTAATAACTCTTGATTAGATATTCGTCTAGTTCAACATCGCAGTCGAACAAGCTAGATGCTTGCTTTATTTCACCACTAGCAAAATCTTTAATGACCTGCAATATTATCCAGTCACAAGTAAAATACGAAGCATCTCAAACGCATTTACAGTTTTCAAAGTTAGAATCTTTCAATTGCAGAAATAGAACATTGAAGAGATGAGCTAGTTACCTGGCTGATGAGCTTAATGACTTCAAGGTTTTCAAGATTAGCAAGGTACCATGATGATTGTGCAAACATGAAATCCCCAGCCAATACAGCTACTCTTGTACCGTATAACTGATGGACGGTTGCCTTTCCTGCACATAATAAATGGCAAATAGAATTGTCAATGCAGAATAGAGTACCAAAAATTTCGGTAACGAATGGCGACTATAAAATAGGGAGTATGATCGTTGTATCACGAAGAGTTGGATCTACACCTAACATATCCAAAATGAAGTATGTGAGATAAATAAACGCCACGGCAAACAAACGTATCCTATACATTCTAATGCTTGCCTATGACAAGGATCGGACAAGTCCAATATAAACAAACAAAGAAGCTGCTGTTTCTAGTGCAAATTAAAGTCATGACAAGTTAGCTAATGCCCAAAATAAAGTTCAGAAAACTAGCAGACATTACGTAGTATGGAACTAGTAAAAGAGAGAATTTTGCTGAAGGGATTGATAGATGCCTGATGACTTGCTGAGAAAAGGGCATCACAGTTAATCTAAAGAAGCTAGAAAAAGGAAGCTAACCTCTTCGCATGTCGCTTTCATCCAATACATCATCATGTATCAAACTAGCTGTGTGAATCATTTCAATAATCTCAGCCAGCCTTCTATGCTCTTTTGTAAGTTCTCTGAAACATCACGGTGGCGCATAAATACAAATTACAGGTCTACAGAAATACCATAAAGAAAATTGATAGAGAGCTCACGTCAAACCGACAATCTCAGCCGTCGCTCTCGACACTAGGAAAACCAGAGCGGGTCTCATCCGTTTGCCTCCAGCTCCAAAGATTTGCTCAGCAGCAGACATCAGAACTGGATTTTCTGCACCAACAATCTGCCAGTGACAGGTATCAGAGAATGGTGTCATTAGAAATAGAATACAGAGAGAGTAGTTGAAAATAAAAACTATCAACAAATACAAACTAGTAAGCAGCTAAAAAGCTGTGATCAAGTGTTGATAGCAGGTCCAAAATATACGTAACTGATAATTTACATTGCTGCTTTTTTTCATTTTAACTAGAAATATTAAACATTTGATGTATTGAAATTATGTAAAATACATGAATCATAAGGAAGAAGAAGCTTACAAAGAGAAAATTAAAGACAATTACACAATATAGAGCAAGTTCTCCTCATGCAACTGCACAAATCAATTGGCATACATCTTGCAGTACTGAGTTTGAGAAAAATATTTTCAGAAAACAGCTGCAAGCGTGCAAGATGATTTAGTACAACAAACCAACCAAAATTTACAATTTCTTACAAACTAGGATACTAAACTCTTCCATGATCTCATTCTAACCGTGCATTAACACCAGTAAATGAATCAGTTCATGGAATCATGTCGTGGTTGCATGAAACAATACCCCCCCCCCCCCCCCATCCCACCTGAGTTTATGCACAAAGAACAAGATTTCAAGGTAAATGGAGCACTAGTGCTGCTTCTACAGCACAATTAAACTTTACTAATTGATTACTATTGCTAGTCTTTAATTTGATACCAAATGATTTACTTGCATCAGGACACAAGTGGACTCTCCAACATAAGTACCAAAAGTTTACCTCATCAGGAAGCAAATTCAAGATAGCAGTTTTTTGCTTTTTAGACAATTATATCACTCAACCATGTTCATACTTATCACTAAACCTAATAGTAGGAACAAATCACTTCTCTTTCTCTCTCTCTCTCTCTCTCTCTCTCTCTCTCTCTAACTTTCTTTCCAAGAAGAGGTACAAATCAGCAATCATAACAACAATATTCTAACATCTCATTACCTAACTAACCAATTCCTAAAACACATAAAATCAAGAAACTTCTTAAACCACACAAATTCAAGAAACTTACAGACAGCAAATTTTTGTTCAGTGTAAGCAAATCTTCAGCAACCACATCAAACATCGAAAGTGAAGGGGCAATCGACTCTTTCACCAAATCAAGAACAGGTGGAGGACCAGCTGCAATCTCTGCAATGACAAAACAAACTATCACAATCCAAACTTAACAACAGAGATTTCAGCAAAACAAAAGTACACAAAAGAAGAACATTCTACCATTGAGAAAAGCCTCTGGAGTCTTTGTCGAAAACACGCGGCACCGACCATTTTCGCGGCGGCAGCACAACAACTTTCGACCTCTGTTCACATTCCTAAACATCCCTTTTGCATAATTACTTACAAAAGATGAATTAGAAGAGCACCCACATGCCACCAAATCAAGCCTCGTCCTTCCAAACTCAAGATTATGACACGTCATCGACATCATCATTGAACTGATGCCCCAACTGAAAAAGCTTGAACCTTTGCTCTAAAAACCAAGAACCCAGTTCAGAAACTTGGTCAATTGCTAATTTCACAAGTACCCACTTGATAAAAAATCTTTTGAAGCAATAAAAATCTAATCTTTAACTCTTTGGCGAATAAAATAAGCTCAAATGTCAATGGGGGTTTGAGATTTGTAGCTGTTTGCTCTTCTGAGAGAAAAGAGAAGTGTGAGCTTTGAACTCAAAATATGGTGGTGTATAAAATTTTGAGCTAAATTTTGGGTGGAGCGAAAAACACCACAAAAAAAAAAAATGAAATTTCTGAAATAAATAAATAAATATTCACACACCAGGGATCTTGATTTATTTATTTTATTTTTTCTCTAATAAA
The DNA here is from genome assembly GCA_948329865.1 of Linaria vulgaris. Classification (NCBI taxonomy): domain Eukaryota; kingdom Viridiplantae; phylum Streptophyta; class Magnoliopsida; order Lamiales; family Plantaginaceae; genus Linaria; species Linaria vulgaris. Next base: position 46,351,950 of record OX415253.1, read on the forward strand.
AGAGAGAAAAAAGTGGACAATGATGCTTTAGAGAGAGGGGATCTTATCCTGCAGTCAACAGTTGTGACTTGTGAAACGGAAGTTGGTTACTTGGTGGCCTGTAATAACATGGGTGTGGTCTTACTAGAACCAGGAAAATAAGGGTATGTATTTTGATACATAATAATAAAAATCTTTTTGGCCACGTGTCATATTTTTACTTGTTACAATTGCCATAAATTATTAGTCCCTTTTCTAGCTTCAATCTTTGTTAAAAAGAGAAATGAATCATGGATTAAAATGGGGAAAAAGTCACTTCAGCTCTCATATATTACTCAAGGATCTCGTTTAATCACATGAAAATACAATACAATGGGGTACTATAATTTTTGAAACTTGAATCTTGTTTGGTCATAAAGCTTTAATTTCAGCTAAAAGACTCCTATTTTACAACCTAAGAAATATACTTTTAGCTTTTCATCCTCAACTCGAACGAGCACTTTAAATTTTGCGTCTCCATGCATGTGAGACTCATTATATTCAAGGCGGACTTAGGCTCAGAGTTATTGGTGATTTTTTGAGGTGTACGCTTGATAACTTCAGTTGTTAGCCAGGCGCGAATGGCATAAGCCTCAGTACAGAAGGCCAAAAAAAAGAAATTATATCGCTTCGTATAATTTATATGATCCATACCATATATACATGTTTTCTTATTTCATATCCCTAACCACTATATTAAAATTACTTAACTTTTTTATAAAGACTTTCAAATATATAATTTCTCCTATTTATGAATGGTAATATCTCATTTTTTTTCTAGTATATATTATACCGTCTCACAATACATATACGTGAGTATCAAAGCAAAATTTTATATGAAACCTTAGGTAGTGTGTGCAATGAAATATGTAAATACTTGCTTAGATATCTAATCTCATTTATACCTCAATTTTATCTTAGTGTTAGTCCACAAGAGAGCTTTCATGGTTGGTCTATATTCTTTTCAATCTCTACACATTTCACCTCTTCATGTGAAATAATCTCTCTAATTCTACAACACTCAAGCTTGGTAATTTCACTACTTGTCCAAAGTTGAGCCTTGAGATTTGACAGATGAGATAAAAGTTGCCTACAAATGCTTTACACCTAAATCATTATCGAAAAACTTGCATCATTTGTCTTAATTTAGTTGTGCATAGAGTTGGGCAATGTTTTTTCTCCAGATATCATTGTTACTTCTTCTCTAAGAAAAAGGAGTTCACAACTCGCAATCTGCCATTACCGCACGACATTGCTCTGTAAGGGTTTAGCCAAATACTGAAATTTCTTCACTACAATTTACATCGCGTCTGAATGTCATTTTTGTGGATGATCATTTTCTCTAGCCAAGTATTAGTCTTTGAATTGGTAATCTATTGCTCTCCAACTAGTATATTAGTTTAGGCACTTCGTACTAAATGCCTCCTCTGGGAAGATGTGTCACGAAAATCCTTCTCCCTCTTCCCTCTCAATGATGGCAAGTTTTTACGTGTTACTAATATTCCCGCAGTTGTAAATACCATTTCTCGTTTTACTTGTGTTTAGATGTCGCGAGCCATGATCTAGTTCTTATGAGATTTACAGTTTCATTACTTATAACTAAGTATATTGGTAATTGTTTTCTTAATATATACTATATTTTTGTGAGTCGTCCTAAAAGTACTTTCGGTATATTCATTCTTTTAAGTAATTATTTACTTTCTCTTTATTAAACATTTAAATCTTGTTGTATTAATGTACTTAATTTATAATAAATTCCTAGCTAATACTAGAAAAAACGTGGTTACCAATTATTTAAGGAGTGTTTGCAAATATTTTTAAAAGAAGTTTGTGGGGTTTTCTCTAGTGAGAATTATGGGTGTGCATTTGGATCAGATCGGATCGAATCGGATCGAATCGAGGCTGGAAGTCGATTTCGATCCTGGAGAAATGAGGATTAAAATCGAATCAATTTAAAACGATCCGATTCGATCCAAAATCATTCGATTTCGATCCGATTCGATTCGATTTTTATCCTTTTTTCTTATTTAATTTAATATCAATGGAACCAACCACAACATTCAAACAGAGTTACTGAATTACAAAATTCACTTTCATATGATGAGAGAAAGGTGTTACAAATTTACAATTATATATGTTTCTCAAAGACAGAAACGTGGCCTTCCAATGGACCAAGAAAAAGATGTTAGGTATGTGTATATATAAAAATATAATATTAACATTATATATAGAAATATCTTAGTAGCATTAATAGGCTTAGCTTTATAGATAAAAATATAATATTATATATATTATTATATATTTATTTATTTTTAAAAAATAAGATAAGTATTCGATCCGATTCGATTCTCAGCCTCTAAAATCGAGGATCGAATCAAATGGGGGTTCGATCCTAAGGCAGAAATCAAAAGTCAGATCAAATATTCGATCCGATCCTCGGATCGGATCATTCGATCGATTTTCACCCGATTCGATCGATTCGATTCTTTTTGCACAGCCCTAGTGAGAATCTATAAATTAGTATTTGAAAATATGGGTTTTACTTCTCCTTATCTTAAAATATGCCAAAACAAAGCAAAACCTAAAACAGGGTAGGAGGTACTTCTATAAGCAACTTTTAAATACCATTATTTTTAAGTGTTTCTCTCTCCTAATTCCCTCAAAAGTGTCTTTTATACCCTTAAAATTATGGGGGAAAAAATATTCTCTAACTTTTTCTTCCCCTTAGAATTAGGAAAAAATATTTTCTAATATATTTTTTCATGTTGAACGTGATTATCTTGGACCTCAATTTACTTAACCACAACATATGTATATAAAATATTAATAAATTAACATCTCTAAATAACGTTAATTGTTTTTAAAAAATAGAGTACTTGATTATATATAATTATACACTTTGATGTAATAATCATAAATATTGATTAAATTACATCAAACAGTTTATTATATTTTTATTGCAGTATAAAAGCTGCTTTTCACTTATTGTTCAAACAACATAAAATTAATTTTAACTGCTTTAAGCTCATTTCTTAAAAAGGTTTGTAACCACTTATTGTTTTAAGTCAAAAATAGTTTTAGTAAAAACTTGAAAGAAGGAACTTCTATACACTCTTATGTTAATGGTTCTAATAGTTTTTTTTTTAAGATGGTTCTAATAGTTTCTAATCTATACTATTATATAAAGAAAGGCAAACTGTGACACCAAACTTTTGATTTCCGGTTTTAGCCTTATAATTTTATTGTTAGCACAATAGTTTAATTATTGAGTTCCTAATTTAGCCTTATAATTTAAGTAGAATCAATAACTATAGTAATTATTGTGATTGAATATTTAGTTTCCCATAATTTAAAACTTTCTATATAAAGTCTCTATCCTTATTTATTTAATCTTTACTTATTTAATCTTTACTTATTTAATCTTTACTTATTCAAATTATTCTTTTATCATATAAATTAAAATAAATTCTTAATCACGCGGGGACCGCGTGTCAGCATTTCTAGTAGGCATAAAAGGAATGCTTCTTTGCGCAAGAGAGTCAACTGCTTTTGCTTAAGACTAACGGCAGTGATCCTTCCCTCTGGCTTTAGAACATGCTGCCATTAATTAATGCATGTGTTATGTTATTAAAAAATTGATGTTATGTTATTTCATTTTATTCGAGTAAAATGATATTATATATTTCCTAGTTTATCCTTAAATTATAACATCATTTAAGAATCAATATATCAAGATAGACAACGTAATTCTGGTCACGAGTTTGTATTCATGAATAAGAATTACTTGCACGGTTGCACCTTGAATAGTTTGGAACCTTATTACGTTAGTTTAGACGCCAACAGGCAATTTTGTAGTGGAAATATAATGAAGGGAAAAAATATGAATATACTAGCTTCGCCATTAATGAAGTATGAACATTGAAATATTGAATTGGTAGTGTATCAAATCAGCTAGCGCGGTTGAAGAACGAAATGTTAATGTTGTTTATGCACATGATATCATGAACTTATGTTCTCAGCAACGTGATATGGCCCAACCCAACCAACTAAACAAGCACCATCATACGACTCTTCCGGCGCTGCTGGCCAAAGTGGAAATTCAAATTTATTAGTAGAAATACAAATTTTGTTGCCCATTACCTCGTTAAATGGGCAAATTCTTCCGCTCGAGAATGTTTTGTTTTGAGAGGATTCCGACCACTTGTTTAGTCGATGGCCGTTTTCCCACTTTTGATTGTTTAAACTCGTTCTTTAATTAGCTATATTCATTTACTTATATAAAAAAAGAGTCAAATTTCAATTATAAATACTACATAAAATAAAATAGGATTCCATCATGTACATTTCGTAGTAATATAAATTTGTCTTTTATAATTACAACACACTACACAAAAGTAGGATTTGGGTAGCATTTTGCGACGTATATCTTTATAAAAGAACAAAATGTTAGCTTTTTTCATAATTGTCAAAATTGTTTTTGATTACCACTAGCTCGAGGTATTCTTGATCGTTCGTTACAAGACAAAAATGTCAACTCTTTGTTATTGAGAGAGTTTTAAAATGGATAAATTGAAGTTTTTCTAACTATTTGGCTCCTCTTGAACAGTTTTTGTGGTTCACTCTTCAAATTTTATGAATATTGGTATGGACTTTCTGTAAAATAAAAAAAGAAGTATTTAAGATATGTTGTATCGTCTTAGAAACAGTTGTGGACGTTGATATAAAGTATATATTTTAAACAATACGATTGACCCGAAACAACGTGATTTGTCATTACATACTTGTAGAGGATATGTTAAACTTGATAACACTAGATGTAGCAGTTTTTAATATTTTTGAAGAAACGTTTTGAAATTGTATCCACGTGTGCTTTTTATTAGCTAATATTTTTGGTGGATTAACTCAAACTGAATTAAGTTATAAAGAGATCAATAGAAAGTGATGACATTCGTTTAGGCTTCAATCCGAGATAAGATTCAGAGTGGAACTATTTAGAAAATACTTTAACTAATTTGGGAAAAGTAGATACAAAATCAACCTAAATAAATAATTAATCAATAAGTAGATGCATAGAGAAATGGAGTTTTGATTTTTGAGGATAATTAAAGTGCCACGTAATGGTTCTCGTGTATGGTTGTCCAACCCAAATCATGTGTGAATTGGTTGTGCGTTATTTTCTTGATATGTACAAAATCAACTTTTTTATTGATACTAACTCATATAAATTAGTACTACAACAATATTTATTCCTATTTTCTAATCTATTAAAAATGCGGTTGAACACGTACAGTTTGAGGTTTCAACTCTCAGATAGAATCATAGAATTGATAAGACCGAAAATGGCTCTCTTCATCCACAAGCCATCTTGCCACCATCCCATCCCACCTCACCGCCCCTCCTTCCCCTCCTCAAATCCTTGCCCAACCACCACCGCCTTCCCCCTCCCTCACCTTCTCTTCTGCCAGACCCCTCTTCAGGTTCCTGAACCTCCCAATTGCCCCGTCCCCCATCCTCCACCCGCGGCCATCCATTCACCTCCTCTCACCACCCATGTCATTTTGCGCCCCACCAAACTTGGCCCACAACCCGACAACCCAACTACCTCCCCCCTTCTCCCACCACCAAAAGCCCATTTGAACCATCTCCTGTAACGAAAACACCACAACTAAGCCATACATACCGGTCCCCACTCCTCTCGTCCACCAACTACCTTTTATTTCCTACGTAGCTCCAAGCACTGAAAGAACAAACGGAGGAAGAAATGTCGGCTTCACCTCGGGACGAGGAGATGACAGGCCTATGCCTCCAGATCACCTTTACCCCAACTGAAATGCACCGCCTGAGTGAACCCTAGAAGAAAGCACTCATCGTACAGCCGATGGACATTACACGGACCATCCCTAACATGGCTACCAAGATGCAACGTCTCTGGAAGTTTACCCAGGCAATTGGGCTCACAGAGGTTGGACATGGAGCCTATTTGGTGCGACTGAATAACCCCAAGGACTACGCCATCACGCTGGTGGGTGGCCCATGGTTTCTTTTCAAACGCTATCTAGTTGTCTGTCAATTGCACCCAAATACTTTTGTCTCGACAAACATGCCATGTAAGGTATGTTCCTAGATCTAGCTCACTGGGTTTCCCATTGAAGTCTATGATTTTGAGGCTTTTTTTCGTAGACGCCCAATCAAGATTGATACCGATATCGCATCGCATATTAAGAAACGATATGCTCGTGCTTATGTTGAATTGGATACCACCACCGCACTACCCACCAGAATCCATGTAAATGGACACCCCCATGATGTCACGTACGAAGTCAAGGTAGACTTTTTTTCTCAAAAGTGGCCGTTTGGGACATATGAGCAATAAGTGCGTAGAATTGTCCGTCTAGTCGGATACGCCACCACCACCTCCAGGGAACCCTACCTAGACTCGGATTGGCACGTCATCACTCGATGCCCCTTTCGTCGCTCAGGAGGACCTTGATCCCTCCTTGTTCGATCGCTAAGTCAGAAAAATCCTCTGTCTAAGCACCACGCAATGCGCCGACGAACGTAGCCACTCTTGATCTGCCCTCGTCCAGACACGTGCCTCTAATCCTCGAATCTGGATGCAAATGAGCTCCCCGAATGACCCCCAATAAGCACGTAATACATGCCCTAAACCTGCGATTACACAGACACTTTCGTAATACCGATCGGAGACCGTGGTACCTCAAAAACACCAACTGACCACAACTGCGGACTCTAAAGAACCCGAGAAAGTGGTCCCACCAAAAATGCCGACAAACAGGCCACTAGGGGTCGCAGGAGCGTGAATATGACCCTATCCGCCACCAATGGCCAAGTGGCAGATAACAGAGCCACTAGGCAACACATGTCACCAAGTGGTGTGATGTGTGGCAACGTGTCACCACATAGTAACACATGTGGTTACGCATGTAAGACACGTGGCCTGAGGAGGTCAAGGTGGCAGACTTGTCCGCCACCCATCCACCACATGGGCTCCACGATGTCCCTCACCCACATTGTACCAACCCCTAACCCCCCACCCACCTTGTGGTTCCCCCTAACCCCCACCATATAAATAACCCTCTTCTCTCCCTCCTACTGCCACCCTTCTCCACCACCACCACCGTCGCTCTACAGCCACCCATCGCCATTGAGCTGCCACTCAACACTCCTCCAACCGTACCCCCACCAACTGCTCTAATCCATCGTTGTACCGTTACCACAACCCCTAATCTCTTACCTCCTTATGAGAACCCTGAACTCTCGAAGCCCCTGCAGTGCAAAACATGCTCTACAGAAGATATCGAGCTTCGTGGAGTGCATGGAATGCCTTTCGGTCAGTGGGCCACTATCGAACCAGGTCACTATGTTCCAACGGGTATCTGTGGTTCGAACGTTCTCAATACGTTCCCTTAGTCCCCCATCGGACCTGCACCATATAGCGACAGATCACAACATCACATGAAGTGGCCCATTATTAGGTATCACGACACGATATGCATTACCATATGCACCATACCAGGGAGCGAATCACCTGTAAATCATTAGGTAACAAGGGGCCCACGATCTAAGGTATCTTGTCATGAACCACATGACCGGAGCCAACTTCAATATGGCTCAATAATTCTATTTGCAAGCAGAAGGGCGCGTGATGCAACAACTAAGGTTTACGCACGCAATCACTACTTCCCATATTACAATACCATATGTGTCTTTTGAGTCTACTAAACGAACAACTGAGCCCACCGTCCTCCCTAGTTGTCAACAACCAAGGATTTCCATACATTTTGTGCCTTCCGATGCGGATTATATGCTGGAATGTTAAGGGTGCAAATTGCCTCGAGTTCTTACCCATTGTGAGCGCCCTTATCAGACGACAAAGCCCTACTGTTTTAATACACATAGAGACCCAATGCCACGTCGACCGTGTCCGTCACATTATTGATCAACCCCTATTTGACGGTCGTAGAATAATCCATCCCATAGGATACTCTGGAGGTATCTGGGTTCTACGCTACATGCAGCAGATCGTGCTCTAGACACTGACTTCGAACATGCACACCATACACATGGAAGCCACGTTTCACACGAATCAGACCTTTTATTTACAACCCTTCTCAGCATGCCCAACAAGACCAGCTATGGGATGCCCTTATATCATATGATTATACTATTACGTCAGCTTGGTTGCTTGTTGGTGATTTTAATGGAATCTTATCTAACAACGAAAAACACGGCGCCCTCCCTAAAACATGGTCCTCCATGTCGCGATTCCGTTCTTGTATTGAAAATTGTGGCCTCTCAGACATCGATTTATCTGGACACCCATTCACGTGGACGAAACATCGTATGGGTCAGCCTTTCATTTGTGAAAGATTGGACCGCTTCTTTGCTAATATAGCTTGGGTTAACGCATTCCCATCATCTTAGGTTCTCCATTTGGCATCCCACACATCAGATCATTCCCCGATTGTTTTGGACCTTCTCTCTCTAGAACCCACTCCGATTCGACCATTTCGGTATGAGATGGTCTGGGATCTTCACATGACCTTCCCAACAGTAGTCAACGGTATATGGGAGGACCCGAAAAGAGAGAATACCCGTTCTTCGCTAATTATCGATGTTTTGCAGCAACATCACACCACTGAAAAAGGACGTAGTACGGGAACTTAGATTTCCAACTTGCGTCCCTCTAGGTGCAACTCGCAGATATCCTGCCTCAACTAATCTCAAACCCCCTTCCCTATAAATTCCTTGCAGAACACTCCCTTTGTGACTCAAGCACACACTGAAAATCAGTTGGGTGCAAGATCTTGGGAATGTTGGATAGCGGATGGGGACAAAAACACGAAATACTACCATGTGTACGCCTTGCACCGCCGACGACGGAATACCATCCACGTCATCCGCAACGCTCAGGGGCTTTGGCTCCACACAACGGGGAAGACTATCAATGAACTTTGCCAATTCTTCTAATTCTTAAACTTCCCCCTCCCCACTTATCCTGACGAGGCACTCACCTCACCTATCTTCCCCTTAGACCCCTCATATCACCCCCTACCTCGTCCTCCTGCCAGACGATGACGAGATCTGCAAGGTGGCATTTAACATTGGGGCCACTAAGTGCCCTGGCCCTGATCGCCTTAACGGCTACTTCTTCCAACGATATTGGGACAAACTCCAACCCCACGTCACCACTCTGGTGACGGATTTCCTCTCCACCGACCTTATGCCACCCAATATTAACCATACCATCATGTTCTGCTACCCAGACGGGAGCAACCGCAAGTTCCTCGCCATTTCTGACCTATCAGTCTCTACAACGTTAACTACAAAATCATTTCTAAGTTGTTAGTGGCACGCATCCATCCTGCAATGAACTCTCTCATCTCCCCTATCAAAATGCATTTGTTCCCAACTGGTCGATTAATGACAACATCCTCATTGCTCAAGAATTAATCCACACCATTAATAACTAGAGGTTTGGAGGTCGCAGACTCCTTGCCATTAAGATTGACCTCGTAAAAGGCCTATGACCATGTTAATTGGGCATTCATTGAATATACCCTTCATCAATTCTAATTTCCACCCGACCCCATTAGCTGGCTCATTGAATGCGTTCGTTGGGTAGAGTAAACGTATGTGTCAATGGCACAAGGTTGCCAGGATGGCAACCAAAAAGGGGTCTTTGGCAAAGGGACCCACTGTCCCTTTATCTCTTTATCCTTTGCATGGAACTCCTCATTACTACATTCGTGCGAGTCATAAAGAAAGATAATTTTCGTGCCGTTTGTGCTAGTCGCGGAGGCACACCCATCCCCATCCTCAGCTTCGTGGATGACTATTTTATCTTTTACGAGGACCACCCAGGGACACCGACCTTTCTTTCGGAGTTCATGGAATCTTACAACGCCGTGGCCAGAACAGGGGTCAGCTACAAGAAATCCTAAGTTCTTTTCTCCCCTAACATTCCTCACCGACGTTGCATAGCTATTCTCTGCCTACTTCAAATGGAAGTTATGAAGAACTCGGATAATTACCTAGGTATTCCGAAATGACAGGGGCGCTTCGCCCTTATTTTCTTGATCCGATCTTGGAACCATTATTTTAACCAATGCATATGGCCCTGGCACTCGAGGCACCTACCATATGTTGGTCGCCGCTTGCTCATACAAACGACGTTGCAGATTATTTTAGGTTATCAAATGAGCACTTCATGAAATTGTGTGAATCCTTCCTTGGGAATGCAGATGGGTGTGGACGGTGCAAGGGTTTAGTCCCTTGGCGGACTGTTTGCACCCTTATCCCTGTGGGAGGGCTGGGCTTCCGTCATCTCGAATTACTCAACGACGCCAATAAGCTCAAACTCTGGTGACGGTTACTCCAATCACTGAATATTCTCTAGTTCTGGGTACTTGGAGCCAAATACTTCCCTAACCGGAGCCCCCTTATAGCCTCGATTTTCCCTAACTCCAGTCAAGCGTGGAAATATATTGCTCGTCTCTTCCAGAAGGTCCTGGAATCCATAAAATGAATGATGGGCAACAAGGAATCCATTAACTTCTCGCTTTCCCGTTAGCTTGTCCCCTTCTCCATAGCAGACTACGTCCACACCATCCCGCCCCACCTTATCTACATTACCGTGTGGGAACTTAGCCAACCCCCTAGGGAATGGGGTGTGGATTATGTTGGCCTATTTGTACCCACCCATATTGTGCAATGAATCTGGGGTATCCCCATCCCCGCGATTAGTGGACCGAACTTCGTCTGTTGGGGATGGCATCTTCGGGGGAACTTTACTATCAAATCGTCTTACGAATGGCTAGCCCAAATATAATATGGGAACCCCTCGCCCAACCTCTTCTGGAAGGCCCTTTGGAAGTCACGTATCTTACCCAACATTAAGTTTATAGGTTGGCTCTAGGGGAACAATGGTCTCCCAACTAGGGAGTGCCTGGTACAACACCATGTTCCCATTTCCTCCACTTGGCCCCTTTGCCACAATGAGGTTGAAACATCGGCACATCTGTTTACAAATTTCCCCCTCCTCACTAAGGTTTGGCGAACCTTCCCTTTGTTCACCCCCCTGTGAAGAGGAAAATCCCATCTTTCACCTTAACTCCTCCCAAGCACGGATGTCACCCTAACAGGGCGTCGGGAAATTTAGCGTGCACGTAATGAGTACCAATTTCGGGAGCACCCAATCTCCACGGGGCGTATATCGCACCGTATTAATCTAACATTGGCGGAAATCCTCCTGAACCTCCCAAATGCTACAAGCTATGAGTCCGTTGGAACAAGTGTTTTGAAACCCAGCCCGGTGACTAACCCGGTGAGGCTGCCAGGTAATGGGTCAACAGGTCAAACCGATCGGACCACTGGGTGGACCGATTTGTTGACTTTAGTCAACATTCAATAAAAGATATAATAATAATAATAATAATAATAAATAAATAAATAAATGTATCAAAAATTTATAAGATTGTAAAAATATTTTAGGTCACTAATATTTTGTTATATTATAAGAAAAATAAGAATATAATTATCACAATACTAGGACTTGAACACGTGACCTCCAACAAAATAATTTCTTGGGAAGTAGTGAAAACCATTGAACTTTACAACAATATAATAAATAATCCAACAAACTATATATTTAATTCAACCTAAAAGATTGTTTTGGATTTTTAAATGTTGGCCAACCGTATCACAAAATTCAATACAAGAACAACAATATGTGATACTAAAATCTAGAAAATGAACTTAGCATCGGACAAAACACTACATGAAATTATCGAATGCATGGTCGTTTCGCTTCAAAATCAAATTAAGGATGGAAAACAACGTTCTTTTGAAAATTTCTGGGCCCAAACTGTCATAGGCCGTTTGCCGTGGATGGATCTCATCAAGATACCCCAAATCAAAAAGCAAATGCATCCAAAATGGACGCTCCTACGCAAAGTTATGGCCTTTCAAACTTTTGCATTTTTTCTTTCATTTTTTTATAATTTTTTAGGCAGGTTTGTAATTTTTAAAAAAAATAAGGGGTTGATTCTCAATTAAACAAAAAGGCAAAAAAAAAGGGTCGTGCGGTGCGCGAGCGGAATTGGGTGACCGGGTCGCTGCCGGTTCGCCCCATGGTGCTTGCAGACCGCTCCTAATGCAGAACCAGACCGGACAAGATGCCAGTCGAACCGACCAGTCCGGTCCGGGTTTCAAAACAGTGGTTGGAACTCGGCGCCACAAGGAGTCCTCAAACTAAACACGGGCAGTTCTGCACTGGCCAATCCAGGCCTCTCGAGTATTGTGCGTGATACCTGATTGTGTAGGTAATATGGTTGGTGCTTTTTCTAAATCGACAGGATGCAGCACCAACAACGCAACAGAACTTCAGGCTATTTTCCAGGGAGTAATTCTCTCCTTACGTCTTTCTATTCTTCCGTTATCATTGAAATCGACTCGGAGGTCACGTTTTTATCTCACCAGTGTGCCGATCCCTATGGCATCGGCAAAAAGTGTTAGCCCCACTCCATGATGTGTGGAGTCTAGGAAGAAGATGCCACATCCTGTTCATCTCTTGTATATATCGTGAGGCGAACAGGTTCGCGGATATGCTAGCAAAAGAGTGAGTCAACCGAGCTTGTATTTTGTGCAACATGGCTAGGTTGCCTACCCATTTTGAAATTGTTGGCTTTGTGTGATACTTCTTTTCTATATACGAGATTCTCTCTCCAGTCCCAACCCCGCACCCCCGTTGTACATTTTATGGCTTCGGCCTAGTCTATAAATAAAGTTGCTACTATTAAAAAAAATAACGTACAAGATTAAAAGATTTCTCAAACCGTGTACAACATGCCTTGAAGATCAAGAATCACACATCTATATAAAGGCATGGAATGCATCAAGAGAAGATAACGAGACACGACTTAGAACTAAGGAATCCGAGATACTAGATGTAGTACCCTTTCCCACCCCTACAAGGCTTCTACGCTAGTTGTGGTCCTTCTTGACAACATATATAGACTACATGGGTTGCCTCAGATAGGGACAAAGTGTTAGTCAGTCAGTTTTTGAAGGAATTGATGCACACATTTGGGTGAATCAGTGCTTAGAGTCATATTGATGGACATACTGAAAGGGTGAATCAGTACTTAGAGTCATACTTAAGATGTATGACTGGCACTAACCCTAAGTTATGGGAAAAATGGTTACCCATGGCACTACCCACCACACTACCATTAGCACTTCCTATTTTGAAGCAATCTTTGGTTACTCACCACCTCAAATTGGAATTGGACCTTATAAGTCCTTTAAGGTGGCAGAGGTGGAGGAATTTATAGAGGAAAAATAATTGCACTTCAACAAATCAAAAATCATTTACAAATAGCTCAGGAAAGAATGAAAAGGTTTGTAAATAAGGGAAGCAGTGAGCGAGAATTCAACATAGAACACTAGGTATACTTGAAACTAAGACCATATTGCCAACATACTATTCGCACAAACAAAACATGGAAGTTATGACCTAAGTTTGCTGGTCATTTTAAAGTGATTGAGAGGGGTTGGAGTACTCGATACCGTTTACTTTTGCCTTCGGATGCTCGGATTCATCCCGTGTTCCATGTCTTTGTGCTTAATAAAAGCATCGGCGCCACAGACGCTGCTACACCAGTGGTACCAACCTTGGATAGCGGTAGGCAAGACGAGTTGAATCCATAAAAGATCTTAGCATGACAGTTTATCAATAAAGGAAATGAGGTTCAAATTCAGTGGCTCATTAAGTGGTTAGGGTAGTCGGATGAAGAAGCTACTTGGGAGAATTAGGAGAATTTTACTCAGCGTTTTCCAACGTTTCAAGCTTGAGGGCAAGCTTGTTAAAGGAGGGGGAAATGTTGTGATAATGGTGAATATGTTGAGAGAGAAGAAGATGAGATCTAGGTTTGACTGTTGAAAGATTGTGAAAGTGAAGGGAAGTGAAGTGAAGTCGTGGAAGAGCTCAATGGCATGTTTACACTTTAGGGGATTATTGAATTGGGCAAAACGGTGTCGTTCCATTTTTTACTATTTTATTTTCTATTTTTCAAAATTCTCGGATGTCGCGTTTCTTATTTATACGTTTGATATGGGTAATCCCTGCATTGGGCCATCCCACCCCAGTGATATGGGCCAAGCTCAACAGAAAGCCAATCCAACTTTGTTATATCGAGGATGGCACCCGATATCGAATGTGGTTCAACATACGCGAGAATCACGGGTGCGGTCCCCGTATCCCGACGTCTATATATATCGGATTTCGCTAATCAAGGCAAGCTTCATTAATTGCCCTACATTGTTCATATGCATATCGAATATCCACATTCGATATCGAGCCTTTACCCGATAAACAGTTTCGACATTACAACCGATATACCATATGATATACCCTTCGACATACCATCCGATATACTTACTCGATATCTACCACCTTGTATACTTGCCCGACAAATATACCTGATATACCTTCCCCGATATGGTCGTATCCTCGATATCAGCCACATCCTCGATATAGAAGATATTCGATATCTACATGGATTTGACATATTTTCCTCCTCGACATCCTGCGAAGCGTCCTAGTATTACTCTGAGGTGTTCCGGACCAAAGTCTACCTAGAACTAGCACTAGTGACGGGTGACCTGATTTGTAATAAATTGGTTATCTATTGTTATATTCCACTGTAATCCCGCACTTCGTCTGTAATATGCAATCTATTCCCAAACGAAGACGTAAGATGCAGCACAGGGTGACCCAATCCCGATCCACAAAGCCTACCATAGATAATTTGACCGCATAGAATGCCCCACCGCAGGTTCCATTACCTGAGCCCAGTATCGAACAACAACGTAACCCACCTCCTTCTCAAGCACCAGCAGCCCCCGAGCATGTGCCCATGAATCCTATTGTCCTCTCGCTAGAGGTTATCGCTTAGATCAATGCCACAGTGCAGACAACGTTGAACGTCGCATTGGCTACACTGCTACCACACCTGATGTACCAGGGTACCGGAAACCCACCTCCATAGCCTCAGAAATCCTGAATGAGAGGTTTGACAGAAGGATCTAGGGCTCGGGAGCGTGATGAGATGGCAGAATCCAGGAGGGCGCGCCCGGTTTCTAGAGCTCATGGAGGGGGAGCTCCAGATCCTAGGACCAAAATGAGAGACATAGAAAGAAGAATATAACGATTGAATCAAGAGAAATAAGAGGTCAATCATAGATTGACATTGGCAAATGGGCACAGAAGGTTGACCTCGTTCAACGAGGAAATGGAGGCAGAAGTACTAGAAAAAGGGGACAAGATTCCCCCGTTCAAGACATACGATGGTAAGAGTGACCCTCGTGAACACCTGAACCTACACCACTTCACTGACAACATGCAAGATAAAATTTTCACGACAACCCTAACTGGAGCAACGCGATCGATTGGTTTACCAAGATAACAGTTGGTTAAATTGGCAGCTACGAGCAGTTAAGACAAAAGTTTGAGAGCCAATTCTTCAGCCATAAGAGAATTCATACCAACTTGAACCATCTCAACTCAGTCAAGTAGAAGAAGAAATAAAGCTTGGAGGAATTTACAAAAAGGTATAATGAGGAATTGCTGAAGGTGGACAAGCCGAGTGGAGAGCAGGTGGCCCTCATTCTCCTTAATGCGACTATGCATAGGAGGTTTGCGGGCGATCTTCTCAAGATGAAGTCTCCTTCAACCGATCAGATCAATATATTGGCTTATGAGACAGTCTACCAGGACAACATGATGGCGACAAAGCATGCTCCATATCAGGTGCAGAATCGCTCCAAGGGAAAGGAAGGTTGGAACAGAGACAAGAACAATCGCGACAAATCTCCTAGGAGGTACACTCAATTGAACAAGGACATTCTGACCGTATTTGCGGTGGCACAAAAGAAGAAGTAGATTAATCAGCCGAGGAAAATGAAAGAGACCCCAGGGACAAGAAACTTCATGATGTACTACGAATATCACCGCTAGAGGGGCCATGACACGGAGGAGTGCATAGACTTGAAGGATGAGATAGAAAGGCTCATTCGCGGAGGGAAGTTAGTTAAGTATGTTCGAAATGCCAAGGATGTCGAAAACCAGGAAGACATATACCGCTCCCCTTGCAAAGACAAACACAAGCCATAGGGCCTCAAGTGGGCACGAGAGCGCGATTGCCAATGCACCATCAAGGGAAACCATCAACGTGATTATTGGTGGACCGTCAGGAGCCGGCTCCACTAACGGGCAAAAAAAGATTACTCGAGGAATGCAAAAGGACATGTATATTGCCTTCACAATGCTTCTCGACCTGGAAGAACTACCTGATGAAGTCATCACTTTCTCAAGGAAGGACTTGATGGATCTATCTCCAGAGGCTATCCAAGCAGGTAAACTCGACTTCTCTCTTGTAGTTAATCTGGATATCGCTAATTACGGGGTGCGCAAAGTCCTTATAGACAATGGGAGTTCCATCAATGTAATATTTGCACATGATCTAGAAAAGATGGCTTTGGGCCACAATATGATAGAGGAAATTCGTGCCCCATTGGTTGGGTTAGGAGGTGACGAGGTAGTTCTATTAGGATAAGTAAGATTGCCAACCTCTTTTCGTGAAGAGTCATTCAGGAGAACTTTGAACATCCAGTACAAGATCGTGGATCACCCATTTGCCTACAATGTCATAATTGGGAGGCCGACTTTAAATGCAATCCGGGCAGTGGTCTCCACGTACCACCAGAAGATGAAATTCCTTACACCCAGAGGGATCGATGAGATCGTTGCTAATCACACAGAAGGATGGCTCTGCTATGTGGCATCTCTTACACTTTATAGAATCAGGGAAGTTGAAGCAACAAAGCCCAAGATAACGAAGGTCAACATGCGGAGTAGTGGCGTTCAATTATTTCTCTAGTTTTTGGATTTTTGTTATGTCTGAACATTTTATTCTTACCTAAATTGCCCCTCGAGGGCTGGCCTGTAACTTAAAATAGCGGGAACTACACCAGTTTGATTCTCTTAATATAGGATACGTAGGTGAACTGAGATTTACCTAGTTTTCGACCGTTATCTGTTATGAATCTTTATCTTGATTATGTCATATCACTATCTTCAATAGTATTGACAGGATTGCAGGGATAACCTACCATACAGGGGAAGGTAGAAATATACCCTAACGGGTAGAACATCTTCCGTCCTACGGGATGGGCAAATCAAACAACACTCATATATCTATCAATTTATTTTTTCCATATATTACTATCCACTTAATTGACAGGAACAAAGATACACTTGGTCGACAAGGAAAAGGCGTGGAAGAGAAACAAAAGAAAAGTGACTCTGATATCTCACAAGATACGAAGAAGAGTACATAATTTGGTCGAATATATCCTATCCTACGGGATAAGGCAGAAAAATACCCTAACAGATAAAGGAATCCTTATCCATTAAGATAAGGAGGACAAAGAAAAGAAAAAAGATCCCCTATCCTTGGAGATAAGGAGGACAAAGAAAAGAAAAAATATCCCCTATTCATCGAGATAAGGAGGACAAAGAAAACGAGATGAGGAGGACAAAAAAGAGAAAAAAGATCCACTATCCATCGAGATAAGGAGGACAAAAAAGAGAAAAAATCCACTATCCATCGAGATAAGGAGGACAAAGAAAAGAAAAAAGATCCCCTATCCATGGAGATAAGGAGGACAAAGAAAAGAAAAAGATCCCCTATCCATCGAGATAAGAAGGACAAAGTAAAGAAAAAAGACCCCCTATCCATCGAGATAAAGAGGACAAAGGAAAAAAAAGAATCCTCTATACATAGAGATAAGGAGGAGCAAAGAAAAGAAAAAACAGGTTGATCCTCCACCCACCGAGATGAGGAGAAAAAGAAGATCGACGACAAACAAAGTTCTCGTCTATTAAGACAACGAATATAAAAAAAGTGAGGAAACACGCTTATTCAATTAAAAGGGGCAAATACAAAACGATAGACATACAAGCAATTATTCAACAAATTACAAAAGCAAAGCTATTATTTTGGAGCATACCGTCAAACAGACAAAACAATGAGTATACACGGATTTCAGAGGGGGTACTTAGGGGCACCCCTAGCATGAATCAGTACCATACTTCTTTGCTTCAAGATGTCAGCATAGTCATCTGGCCCTGAGTCTCCGCTATCATCATCGAACTCAGAATCTTCAGAGCTTTGCCCATCCGATCCATGCAACGGATCAAGCGACTCAGTATCAAATCCCTCTTTCAAACCGTTCTGCAACTTAGCCTGACCCATGATCGCATCCTTTGCCTCCTTTCGGTTCTGCAATCCTCTTTCGATGCATATGTCCTTGTAAGTCTTGCTCAAGAGGAAACCCTTCACGATTCTCAATTTCTGCTCTCGTGTGGGTTCCTATAGTGACAAAACATGATATAGTTAATGAATATCCGGTAAATAAAACACCACAGATACAACTTTGCCTTGACACGTTGGAGTTATGCCTCTACAACTTCTTTCTTCTCCTTCTCAGAAGTCGTAATTTCATTAATTTGGTTCAGTGCGACTGTCAGTCTTGCGTTATCATCCAGAAGAGTCTCAACATTACTCTCACAATTGGCAAGCACGCTTAGGACTTCGTCCCGTTAAGCTGGGATCTTAGTTGCTATATTGGGATCGTAATTGCCCATCGCCTCCAGATCGATGACCCGTGCGATATCCTCTGCCTTGTTTAGGTCGCTACCAGTGGTCACCCTCAGGATGTTAGAAATAAACTTGTCAACCTATGCAAATAACATGGTGATAAATATAACCATACCTAAACACCCAGTTTCTAATGGAACACATACAACAAATATAGATACAAGCTACAAACTTACAGCATGAAAAACCGCCACTTCTTTCCCCTGTAGCGGGAACTCCAGCTGGATCAGCTCCCCCACGAGATATATGAGGATCAACTGCCGCTCTAGAGGAATCAACCCATTTCCTCTTAGGTTGGTTAGGGGTTCTGCCCAAGGCTTCGGGGGCCAAATTTCGACTAGAACTCGTTGTGGCTCCACCTTGGGTAGGCGCATAATCCCTATGGAGACCACCAACCCCGCCTTGCAAGCTCGGTTCGCCTTGAGATGCCCCAACTATCCTTGCCTTTACGTGAAAACCTTCTCGTCCGTGAGTCTTATGAACCATGGGCAGTGCCGTTTCAGCACTAGGGCCTGCCTTTGCACCGTCCGTTGTTGAAGCGATAATATCCAATATATAACACATTACGAGTTGACGTACAATAAAGTGATTGGAAAATGTTAGAATGACTATTTATAATAGAGCATACAAGGGTACGACTCAACGCGCAAAAATGACATACTAAGGTTGTATGGGCCGTTATAGGCATTTGGAGACAGACCACCAGCCCAAAATACTTTTTCTTGCATGAGGGGGGTGATCATATTTGTGCTCCATCAGGATATCAAGGAAGCCAGCAGCCCATGTCGGCGCACCCAAAGAAGCGGGTCGTCGGTACTTCTTCTTATTTGACCACTTCTCCGGGGGATCCCTGAATTCCCCAATGGTTTCTCTTGGACGTAGAAGTTCTTGTTCTTTCCCCCGGAGTCATAACTGCTTTGTGTAAATTTCTGAAATTTTCGCCCAGCACGAGACCTCACAAAGAAAAATTCTTTATCCCCAAACTTTTGACTCGTAATGACCGAGAATAACTCCAAAACTCGTTAACGCCAGACGGCGCCCCCAAGGCCATCATCACCAGAATAAACGCCACAATAATGCCAAATGAATTCGGGAGAGCTGCCCTAAACAGATCTCGATACTCTTCAAAATGGCGACAATCAAAGGATCAATAGGAAAATGCAACCCACTGTCGAAATGTTTTGCGTTCACCATGATCCAACCTTTAGGGGGTGCGTGCATCTGCTCGCTAGATTCGGGGAATCTTATCTTGTACCATCAATATGGTACTCGACCCGATAATAATCAGGATGATGGGGGATCGTAGATACCATGTTTTCATACTTAATAGCGGTTTTATATTTTTTCATCTCTCGTACATCTATCAGACCAAACTCATTTTCCATCTGCTCCTTAGTTTTGGTCTCCTCATCCCCACCCTCGAGGTCATTCCTGTCATCTTCATCCCAATCGCTTTCATAATCATCTATCAACGAGTGTAAATCCAGCATCTCAGTCGAGAGTGCAAGGGACGCAGCGCCGAAAAAATACTGTTGATGACCACCATCATTACCAGGTTCCAGACCAGGAACAAAGCCGGCATTGTCATGCGACATGTCAACGTCTCTTGTTCAAGACATGGATGTCTCACATGCTGCTTACATTAACGAAATTGAAAAACTTTTGAGGATTGACAAATGCAGGTCGCAGAAATCTGACAATTAAAACTCAAAGGTTAGCAAATTAATCAAATCGAGTAACAGTCATAAAAGAAGCTAAAGAATACACATTTTCGATATATGTTTGGGAATATCGAAAATGACTGCCATAGATATTGGGAATATATCCGATATACAAGGTATATTGAAATCAATATCGGGTCTAAGATCGAAATACTATATCGAAAGTCTATATTGAAAGTTATGTCGAATATACTCAACAAACCTTCGCTGGAAGAAGTACGCATTCGCTAAAAGACAAATGGCTTTTCTCTCTCCTCCCATTGCCTATTTATAGACATCATGTCTTTGGACTTCGCATTTATGGCAAAGGATATCAAAATCGAGATTCGGCATCAGAACATCAATATCGAAAATATTCGATATAAAAATCACTTTCGAAATAATGTTCAGTAATACAACCTTGTGCACGAAGGGACTTAGCTCATAATTCAAATGCGAACCTCGGTGCTACGATAAATTATATTGCGTGTCCATCATTGTTCTAAATAATTTTTAGGTATTCGAAGTCCCACATTTGAAATTGGGGTACAAGAGGTACTGGTAATTCAAATTTGATTTAGTTTACAAGTTATGGCTTACAACATAATAGCTCTTAAACTGGGGGACTACATGATATGGATAATCTCTGCGATGGGCCATCCTACCCCAGTGATATGGGCCAAGCCCAACAAAAAGCCTGCCCAATGCTCTTATATCGGGGATGGCACCCGATATAGGTCCCGATATTGATTCTCTACATTCGATATGGTACAACATACGCGAGAATCACCGGTGCGGTCCCCGCATCCCGAGGTCTATATTTATTTGAATTCCGCTAATCAAGGCAAGCTTCATTAATTGTCTTACACTATTCATCTGCATATCGAATATCCACATTCGATATCGAGCCTTTACCTGAAATACATATTCGATATCACAATATATATACCATTCAACATACCATCCGATATACTTACTCGATATCTACCACCCGATATAGTTGTCCGCCATATATACCCGATATGGTCGTATCCTCGATATCAGCCACATCCCCGACATAGAAGATATTCGATATCTACCTGGATTCGATATATCTTTCTCCTCGACATCCTGCGAAGCGTCGTATTGTTATTCTGAGGTATTCCAGACCAAAGTCTACCTAGAACTAGCACTAGTGATATGTGACCTAATTTGTAATAGATTGGTTATCATATTGTTGTATTTCATTGTAATCCTGCACTTCGTCTGTCATATACGATCTATTGTCAAATTAACGTTGTTGCTTTTGCATTTATTCGAATTGGCCATGTGGGCTGTGTTAGAAGTTTGTTATAAAAAGGAATACATTGCACCGCAATTGGAATATGAAATTGTGTTATTTGCTTTGCAATTATCTCTCTCTTAATTCTTTCTCTAAATTCTTTTCCTCTTCCTAAAAGTTGTAGCTCAATTTCAACATTCACCTTCTTCTAAATTCCTGCTAAAAATACAATCAAGAATCATAAAAAATATATTTGAATCATAACAAATTATTACGCTATGGTCATTTGGTCCTAAACCCGATACCAAACGAACACGTAAGTGTAATTAGGTCATGCAGTATGTGGTTGTTACTTGCACAGACGCGTCCATTTTGTTATCATTAAAAACTTGTTCGATCCATGGTGCAACAATTTGAATTGTGGTGTTTGTGGACTTGGCGTAAGGAGATCAAAAAATCATTTTGCACTCCTCAATTTCCAATTGATTCTTTTACTGTCAAGAAATCAACCCATATATGACACCATGAATAAATTAAAGGTACGTAATTAACCACTGTGAATATATATATAACAAATAGGCCAAATTAATATTTGTGCCTTGTAAGTTTATCATTTTGAAAACAATGGCCAACAAGTTCCGAGTTATTGGAAATGCCCCGTAACTATGCATTTTCCCCTTTTTTATGCACCGTGTCTGCCAACTATACAAAAATGTGTTATGTGGCTGCCACATGGGAAAAAACCACACGACACATCAATATATTAAAACAAAAATATACTTTTTATGCTACGTGGCTACCACATGGAAAAAAGCCACATGCGACATCAATATATTTATATCCAGAATATATATAAATATATATCCAGAATATATATATATATATATATATAAATATATTTTAATGTATTAAAAATAATATCATATTTAATTCTAGAATATATATATAAAAAAATATATTTATGTATTAAAAACAATATCATATTTAATTCCAGAATATATATAAATAAAAAAAATATTTATGTATTAAAATATATTTATATCCAGAATATATATAAATATTATTAAAATATATATATATATATATATCTTTATGTATTAAAAACAATATCATATTTATATCC
The DNA here is from genome assembly GCA_948329865.1 of Linaria vulgaris. Taxonomy (NCBI): domain Eukaryota; kingdom Viridiplantae; phylum Streptophyta; class Magnoliopsida; order Lamiales; family Plantaginaceae; genus Linaria; species Linaria vulgaris. Next base: position 46,374,795 of record OX415253.1, read on the forward strand.
AAAATATATATAAATATATAAAAATAATATATCTTTATGTATTAAAAACAATATTATATTTAATTCCAGAATATATATAATTAAATAAATATATTTATGTATTAAAATATATTTATATCCAGAATAAAATAAAATAAAACCACAGTTACGGGACATTTCCAATAACTCGAAATTTATTGGGCATTGTTTTCAAAAGAATAAATTTACAGAGCGCAAATATTAATTTGTCCTAACAAATAACCCCGACCCTTTTTGCCAACTTTCAAAGCATGTCGTAAACAAAACCATAAAACTGTAATGGTTTTTGGGATAAATTAAAAAGATAATATATCATTATATTCTTAGAGTTAATAAGAAAAGTACTATAGTATACATTACGTTAATCGAGCTTTAGCTTCTTTTTTATAAAGGGAATTTCACAAACTATCCTTGAACTAATATGAGGTAATTACTCAATCCACCCCTCGTTTTTGATAAATTATACAAACTACGTACCCCTACGCGAAAAAAAATGATTAAGATAATCTTACAACCTCGGGTTACAACATAGTTAAATTCGCAAACAATTTGCTTTTACTTTCAATATTTTATCTTTTTCTGTCTTTTAAATGAAATGAAGGAGGCTTAATGTATGCTTTTTTGAGTAATTTTTATTTATTTTTATTTTTTGTGCAAAATAATAGAGGCGCGTGAATTTACATTCAACAAAATTTAATAAATAAAAAATCGTTCATGAAGGTGATTTTTTAAACATCATGAGGAGTAGTTTGTGCAATTTCCTCATAGTTTAGGGTAGTTTCTGTAATTCTCTCTAATATAATTAAACTTGTTACTTCTCATATGACTTCTAGAGCGTCTAAATTAAAACCACACGCGGTCAATATAAGGTGTATATTGGCATGTGTTTCTCATTTTACAGATCAAATATTTTAAGAATTAAGAGGACTGCGCGCTTCTTTTTACAATATTTGAAGGTGTTATTTCGTAATTTATTTCGTGAAATCATTCATTAATGTGACTACCGACTAGTAGCTAGGCCCAACATATCGAGGTAAAAGCCCTTCTCGGCATTCAACATGTCACATGTTTAACTGAACTAAAGAGGAACAACATATAGAATATTTCAGTACTCTATAATCAGATAAATTAAGTACGAGACTTTATTAACTGGAGTTACAATTGCAATCTATATTAGTAATATAGATTGCAGGGATACAAGTTTATTGAGTGTGGAACTTATAAATTTGGTTGTAAGACTCCTAGTTAGTAGTCCCACATCTTTTATCCATATATGCAGCTTCCATAGCCTATAATTAATATCCACACAACAACAAATTAAAATTGTCAAATTATATATAACAAAAGTTACACTAGCTTAGCTAGGTAACATCTTAGCATGGAAAAAAATCAGTAATACATCGATAAAAAAATTAAACGTACTTGGATCCCAGACCGAAACAAGTCCAGCGTTTGAGAAATAGCAAGTGTAGTTCTGTCTTCCGTTGGCTTGATAGAAGAGATTCATCACTGCGGAGGCATGATTAATGAGAGTATTCGGTATCGAGCATGGGCGACCGGGTTGCACCATATCACAATTCAAGCCCGATTGTACACAAACATAATTCATGATGTTCTTTAGAGAAGTATCTTCAGTTGAAGGCTTTGCCACACACCATGTTTTCTGCACACACGCACAAAATGAAAAACACAAATAAGAAACATACGTAATTAAGTACCTGTTTTCTTTTTTTCTTTTTCTTTTTTTACGTAATATGAAGAAAAATATAAATCTAATATTACCTGTGGTGTCACGAATCTGAGATTGGAAACTGCAGGGAGTGAAAGTGAATATGTTGGTTACAAGCAATTTTACTAGGACAAAAATTTCATCAATTTTTTTTTACTAGGGCAAAACATAATAATCATTTGAGAATGTAATAATTCTTTTATCAGTTATTATATTTATCAGACAAATAATAATTGTAACTTAATAACAGAATTTATATGAGCTAGGAATATTAATAAAAAAACTAAGATTTTCACTAATAAGGCATCGCATGACTGAAAGTGGTGTAAAAATTAAAATCAGGCAAAATATATCCATGATATAATTCCAAACTCTAACTTTTGAGGAAGATTTAATTCATAATGTGAATTAAGTAATATATAACAAGGTTGATCGTGAGTTTTCCATCCGAAAGTTGGATTTGATAGAACACGTGAACTTTAAACAAAAATATTTCAGCTTATATTAAACAAGAAAAAAGAAGAAGGCAAAAGTTGGTATATATAACCAATAATTAGATAAAATTAGCTATTAATTGGAGCCATGGAAATTAAAAAGAAAATGTACAGTATTGTTTTAAGGATTTAACATAAAATTACTACTATAAGTTACTGTAAATTAAACATAGGAGAAGTCTAGCTACCTGAAATGAAGCAAAAAACCAGGATCAATAGAGAGAATTGAGGTATAGACATTATAGTATAATACTATAATTTTAATTAATGCAGCTTAGTATATAGTAAACGATCAAGGATGAACAATGTCAGCACGAGAAGAGCAAGTTTTATATGCGAGAGGGAAGACTCGCACTAAATTCGAGAAATAAAAGAATTAGACATAAGTGGGGATCTAAATTATCTCTGTGAAGGTTTAATGATGGATAGATACTGCCAGAAGGGGATAATTATAAAATGAGGAATGAGAGCTGATACTGCTGAAACGAATATTCCGCTTAAAACTGAAATAATATTTGGATTTATTAAAAATCATGATTATGTATATCTTAAGTGGTTTTGGCAATTATAGGAAAAATGAAAGAGACAAGAAACGTTTTTGCCCTATATGCTACAAGTTTATCTTTGTATTTGCTTTTTTGGAAAACTTTAAAACTTTATATTGTTTACAAAGTGATACCGTGTCATATATATTTTCACCAAATTAACGTATATTTAAATAGAGCCCGCTATTTCTGTTTGAGTTAAACTAGCAAATGTAGCACGCGGTTCTCGCGAGCATAATTTTTTTTTCAATGTCATTCTATGTGGGTTAAAGAAGAAGATTTATCTAGATAACATGTCCCATTAATTCTGAGTAGAACAATAGAAGAAAAACAGATTATGGAAAAAGTAAGTCATTAATTATAATTAGTAATATAATTAATTAGTCTAACTTAATTTGTAAGGCTATTTTGGGGATTTAATAAGAAATTTTCACAATATAACTAAAGCACAAAGGTTAAAGTTGAAAATCAAAATATTTGTGTCACAATGAGTTTCTTTATATAATAGTATATAGATTAAGTGCAACTAACATGCAGGACACCACGACTTGTTACTACTAAAACGCTATCGATAATGACAGCAGCATAACATTTGGAAATTCTCTGATCGACGAACCGAAATGCCAAATGTGCACGGTTTAGATTCTTTTTATAATCCGAAAAAAAAATGTGCATGGTGCAAAAAAGAAAAATAAAGTGCTATATGATGAAGTGGTGTTCAAAACCTGTATCTATAAGCCCAGGGCTGATGCACCATAGCTTGGCTAGAGTGGTACTAGTCAGGTATAATAAGTCTAAACGAACACGAATCATGATTTTTCACAAAATATCAATGTCGGGAGTTGCAATGTCAAAATAAACATTAGATATTTAACTTAAAAATCTCTAGAATATCACTATATTGTACTACAAGTACTCTATTTGTTCTCTTCATTTGCTTCGTCGTAATTCAGCAAGTAAGAAAATTACAATACAAAGTAATTAGTTACAATTGTCTACGGACAAAAAAGGTTATATCTTAATTAGCAGTGTGGTACGCGGATTTCTTATATATACTTCATAGCTTCAAATTAGTACGAGGAACTAATTAATGAATTATAGTGATTAAAAAGAGAACGTAACACTTTTATCATAGTAGTGAGAGAAGTATGTGGCCAAATTAAAGAAACTAAAGAATAAAATGTGATGAAATCCCACTAGTGGCGATATTCCTGTGGGTAAGTGTGCACGTGTACAAGTCATTGTGTTAATTAATCGTATATTACAAAAGAACTAAGGGGTATATATATTGCTCATATATATTTATAAAAAAATAGTGCTCAACGGGTGATGTTCTCATTTAAGTTGTGCAACTTGATCTTCATTAAATAGAGATATGGACTACGTTTAAAGATCGGTTGGCAGCCCAAAATTTTAGGTTGTCCATAAAATAAATGGAAAAAACTTATATGGACCAGGTCTATAAGTGTGAAAGTTTTTCTTTATCTAGACATTCGAAATTAGTATCAGGGCCTAGGTTTATTTATTAAATATGGAAATTTATTTATTATGTTAACACCTAACCACCTCATGAGGGGGTAATTGATAATTATGAGTCCGAACGAAAGTTCGAGATACAGTCTCAACAGGCAGTTTTCCGAGCAATTGAAAAACATGAAACAAATTATAGTGATAGTTGGAGACTATCTCACAAGATGAGTAATTTGACCTACCAAATTTTCACGAGCTCAAGACCGATGGCTCTAAGCTGTCTCAGGACCTTAGAGAAATTCAGAAAACGATCCAATCGTATGGTAACCATCAATACCATGTGCCTGAGTACCTACAAGAAATCCAGATTAAATTGGAGACTATGTCCAAACGTCAGAAGAAGATCTTTGAGAATCTTCAAGATATCCAATGACGAATGAAGAACTTGGAATCCCTTCCAAGATCATCAGAAAGAAGGGAAGGAGGATGGTTACCACCATCTTTCGGAAGCGAGCCTTTACTACACCAAAAAGGTCAAGCGATTGAGGTCAAAAGAGAAATGACAAGAAACGAGAAGCTAGAGGCCTTGATACGAGGGAAACCCAGTACTTCTTAAAAATCATGTCCAGAATCAAGCTTGACGAAATCAACTAGGGAGACCTGCAAGATCTTTCTAATCTAGCATAATCATTTTCGGGTTTAAAACTCATTAATGTTCTGGCCCTGGAAGACGCAATTGTGCGAAGACAAAATCCTCCCCAAGAGCAGTCGACAGTAACCGAAAGTTTTGGATCTTATAATCCAAATCAGAATCCAATTCGAGATGAACCCATGCCACATCAGAACGATTTTGTGGCAGGGTCGATGTTTACGGCGGTGCCAACCAGATCAAGACCCCTGAGACAAGATGTTCATGGGACACCATATGGAAGATCCCAACTTGATCTGATTCATCCTTATGGGCTCATGCTCAATCTGGATATACTGGATTTCAAAAACCGAGAAACACTGATCGATGAATGGGCGTCGGCCATGAGAATTGCAGCAACAACGCTGGAACTCAATAAGGAAGGGTTCATAATGATGTTACAAATGAGCCTCGAGGGATCAGTCAAACTCGGATGGAAACATGCCACTCCAGAGGTTAGAGATGGTGTTCTATCTGGCGAGGCCTTCAAAGACATTGTTGACAGGATAGCAAGACTTTTCAAAATCTACTTCATCGGAGAAGGATATTTTATTGATCTCCAAACTGGAGGAGGTGATCAAGAAAGATCAGAAGATACGAACAAGCATTGTATAGCTTGGAGTTACATGATATATGTAACATCGATTTATACATCAAGCTCTTTACTGAGTACAAATGGAAGAGCCGGATCAACGAAGAAATGGCGATCCCATTGTTCTTTGCCAAAATACCAAGTCCATGGCGAGAGATGCTACTGCGAGACTATACACCTATCGGGATGGATACAATAGCCCGAAGGATGTCCTTTCTCAATGTGAAGCGGAGCGAGTGGTGCCAGAAGGCAACATTCCAGAAGAATTACAAGAACTGAGAGGAATTACCAAATTAGTCTGTTTTTGCTGCGAAGATAATGACGTCCCAACGGTCATAGGAGCACCCAAAAGACATAGAAGAAAGAAGCATATGGATCACCCATATGAACAAAGAGGAAGCAGGTTTTCCAGAAGATCTTCATGGAGACCAAAGAGATTCTGGTCAAATCAAAAGGCTCGAAGTTATAAATCAGGGCAGAGACCAGGACCTAGACGTGGGAGAACGTCTTCCAGTCAAGGAAGTACAAGCAGACCACCGACAAAGAGGACTTTCAGAAGAGCACATACACGTGCCAATGAGAGTTTCAAGGACTGTAACTGTTGGACATGTGGTGACAAGGGAAAAATCTCATCAGACTGTCCAGATAACCAAAGAAGAGGAGTTAGACAGCTCGAGGCTAAACAAGAATTCGAATCCAAGACCTCGTTCAAGTATACCAGTTTGAGGATATTCCTTTAGACGAAAGTATATATGAAGAAGAGGAGGGCCAAGATGAGTCTTCGGAATCTGAATCAGAATCAAATTGAAGGCGAGGAGATCTTCTGCGAGGAAGTACAAGAAGACCTGTCAAGATTCTTCACACAAACGAGCATATCTCACAAAGGATTGATGAGGATTATGCGAGAGGACCAAAAGCTTCGAGTTTACGATGGGTTTACTATCGGAAAAACGGAGAGAGTCTTAGTCCAGCTAAGCCTCAGACAACGAAAGCATCACATCATCTACACAGTTATGGCGGGAGAAATAGCGATCGCAATGGAACTAACAAGTAATGTGATGGAAATGCAACTGGTTCCTATGAATGAGATAAAGGAGGAACTAAGTCGACTCAATATAGAGGTTACTCAGAAGATGTCATGAATCCATATCGGAGCTATAAGAATCTTGATCAAGGAGATGTTCAAAGAAGGGATCAATTCACCAATTGATATTGTCATCTTTGACAAAGAATTCAAAACCTACGGGACGTCTGTCTTGGAGGAATATCAGGGAATCTATTTGCTGGTAAAGTGGAAACGTTCGTTTATCCAAAGATCGCCTATAAACTAGCGGATCGAGATTTCAACAGGGTTCTTACCCTCCATCAGGATTTCAAAAACAATGAGTTAATGAAGGAAGGAAATAAGGCCATACTCTATCACCTATAATATTTCTTATGCCCTCTCCAATACTCATCATTCTGACCTTTTCTAAAGGAAAGAGTTTGTGGAGATACCCGAAATCTTTGATAAGGTCGCCCATGCAGTCAGACCATAGATTTATGATCTACCACATATCCATGAGATGGATATGATAATACGAGATCAACTAGTATTCAACAAGAATACTAGTCAAAGGTTCGAACAGATGAGAGTTTCTTTCCATGAAAATAAGATGCACAACATAACATGGGGAACGAAACCAATTGTTGAAGTTGTAATCAAACCAGAAAGATTTACAACTAAAGGAGAACTCCAATGTCCAGGAGGCTGGTGCGAGGTCGAGCTAATTTTTGACATCACTCAGGAGGATAATACCCTTTCATGTGACGCCTTATATTATCTAAAGCAACCCTTAGTGGAAAGATATCAAGGAAACCTAAAATTAGGTGGAATGGATTTCATCATTAGTGGGCTAGCAGGGAAAACCCCAGAATAATTAATTCTGGGAATAGAATTTCTTGAGGATCACAAACCTTGGGAAAGATTACCAGACGGAATGGAATTCACAGTGGACGGGAAGAGATACAGATTTAAATGACCACTAGTCCATTCTCAATATACATCCCAATGGGGATGTTGTACGAAAAGTTCCAAGCTGAATACTTCGCGGCGTATATCGACTCATGAGCTGGTATTTGCACAGCCAAACCAGGAGTTTTTCCCAAAAATATCAGAGAAAATTTACCATCAGTTGCCGGAAGAGATTTCTCGAACAAGATTATTATCTTCAAATGAGGAATAAAATAGGCGGAGCAGGAGGTACCCCATAGTACAAGGTAAAGACACCACCAATCTATTTTCATGAGACCAGAGCCGATATTTTACTCGGCAACAATTTCCTGCAAACGTTTAAACATTTTACCCAGGATAATGAGACAAGGCGCCTTATCCTCACAACACTTTGTGATCATAAGATATTAGTGCAAAGGTTAACGTAGGCGTTCTACCAAAAATTGCCAATTTTCGCAACAAGCCCGGTGACGAAGGAAAACTTCGCCACCCAAAGATGAGTGATCAGAGGAAGGATTGATAGCCTAGGTGGTCGGAAAGATGAAGGGATCAAAACCGAAACAATCGAGATCCTGAAGGCCAGCTTAGAACCAAGACCTCACTTGGACATCACTAACGAAAAACAGATCTCGCTAGAAGATGTTAAAACCAAGATCCGAAGAAACTTCAACGAAGATCTTTTGGCATGGTGGAACTAGCACGTATAAGAGATATGAGAAAAGTGATAAATATTATTAATTGTAAAGAGAGTATTTATACAATTACATGTACAAGAATAATTATAGAAAGATCTATTCTAAATACAACAATAATCCTAAATTAAATATAGGAAGATATCAAGGATATTCTAAAAGATACACTCTAGCTGATAAGATATACTCTAACTAATATGGAAAGATATACTCTAGCTAATACGCCCCCGCAAAATTGACGTCCCATCGCGACGGAGATTTTGGAACGGAGAAGGAGAAACCGCGAGCGAGCGAGGGGCTTGGTGAGGAGATCCGCCAATTGATCAAGGGTGGTGACATAAGATACCTTGATCAAACCTTTAGAGACAAGGTCACGAACAAAATGGAGATCAACAGAAATATGCTTTATACGGGAGTGCTGAACCGGATGCAAGGAGAGCCGAAGAGCGCTCACGTTATCACAACGAATGAGCGGAGCAGTTGCAACTGGAAACCCGAGCTCACCGAAAAGGTGTTGCAACCAGCGAACTTCAGCAAAGGTAGAAGCTAAGGCACGGTACTCAGCCACCGTGGAAGAACGAGCAACTGCCTTTTGTTTTCGAGAGGACCAAGCAAGAAATATAATATACGCAGTAGTGGACGTGCCATGAACCGCATCACCAGCCCAATCGGCGTCACTGAACGCGGTAAGGGATAAAGAACTCGTACGACGAAGAAGGATGCCATGCAGAACCATGCCTTTGAGATACCGAATGACACGTTTCAAGGCAGCCCAATTGGCTGAATCCGGGGCAGACATCCTTTGGGCAAGTCGGTTAACCGAGAAGGCAATATCCGGCCGAGTTAAAGTGAGGTATTGAAGGCCTCCAATAATTTGGCGATATGCAGTAGCGTCCACATCAGACGAAGAGGAAGAAGATGTAGGATTGGATGCCATTGGTGTTGCAAGAGGTTTAGCACCATCCATTTTGTGACGAGCCAAAAGGTCAAGTATGTATTTGTGTTGAGAAAGAAATAAACCCTCATGACAACGACATACCTCAATCCCCAAGAAGTACGTAAGTACCCCCATATCCTTAACGGCAAAACGAGCACTAAGCCATGAAATAATCGAGGAAATCAGAGAAGGACACGAACCAGTGACGATAATGTCATCCACATAGACAAGCACATAAACTCGAATATGCGCCCAAATGAGAATAAAGAGAGAAGTGTCGGATTTGGATTGAGAAAATCTAAAGGAAGTGAGTGCAGTACTAAGAGCAAGATACCAAGTACGAGGAGCTTTCTTGAGACCATAGATGGATTTGCGCAAGAGGCAAACATGGTTCGGCGCCGATTGATCAACAAAACCAACAAGTTGTCGCATGTAAACTGTGTCAGACAGATCCCCATGTAAGAATGCATTGCTAACATCTAGTTGGCGCAAGGTCCAGCCATACATAGTTGCAAGTGAGAGAAGAGTCCGAATTGTAACTGGCTTAACAACGAGACTGAAGGTTTCTTTGTAGTCAAGACCCTGATGTTGATTGAAACCTTTGGCAACAAGACGAGCTTTGTACTTGTCGATTGACCCATCCGGGTGCCTCTTGATACGAAAGACCCATTTAGAGCCAATAATGTTGCAACTAGGCGGAGAAGGAACAAGTGTCCAAGTGCCATGCTTGGTCAATGCTGTGATTTCTTCAGCCATGGCAGCACGCCAAGCCGGATCAGATAACGCCTTGGACACACAAGTGGGAGCTATTGGACAATAAATAGGATGCTTTGTTGCAAGGTGGATCTGCTTCGGCTTAAAGATATTATTTCGCGAACGAGTAATCATAGAGTCAGCCCTGTTAGAGGGAGGATTAACATTCACAGTTGCAACAGGAACCTGTTCCGAAGGAACAGCCGCAGCGGGTGAAGGAGGTGCAACAACAATAGGAGTTGCAACATCAACAGGGATTGATTGTGTAGTGGGCAGGGGAGTTGCAACATCAACATGAGTTGCAACATCAGCAGGAACCGACGGTGCAGCGGGCAAGGGCTGTTGCAAAGAGAGGTGGCATCGGGATAACCGAGACTCCAAAGAAATTGTCCAAGGGAGTAGTTGCAACAGTGAGCAAAGGAGAAATCTGCGGAAAAACTGATTCCACAAACCGAACATGTCGGGAGATGTATAAACGCCCCGTGGTGAGATCAAGACACTTATATGCCGCTTGAGAAGTTGAATACCCTACAAAAAGGCATGCCCGAGAAGAAGGAAGCAGTTCGTTCGAAACATAGGCCCGAAGGTGAGGATAACAAAGGCAACCAAAAGTCCTAAGGCGAAGATAGTTCGGAGGACGACCAAAAAGGGCCTCAAACGGTGACTTATTCTTGAGAACATGAGTAGGAAGTCGATTCGAGAGATAGACAGCAGCACCAAATGCATAGGCCCAATAAGGTGAAGGTAAGTTAGCACGAGTGAGAAGCGCGCGTCCCATAGTTGCAACTGTGCGATGACGATGTTCACTTGTACCATTTTGCTGCGGAGTGTGAGGTGTCGTAGTTAGCCAACTGATACCATGAGTAACAAAATAGCGCCGCAAGGCCAAAAAATCCCCACCATTATCAGAGTAAAAATTAAGGATGGAGCAGCCAAATTGTTTTTCCACAAGGGATCTAAACTCCACAAAAACACGGAAGACATCGGACTTCGCAACTAGAGGAAACAACCAGCAATACTTAGTGTAATGATCAAAAAGAATCAAATAATACTTATAACCATCCAAAGAAAGAGAAGTATTGTGAAACTCGATCAGAAACAAGTGAAGTATTGTGAAAAATAAGCTGTTGGCTTTCATTAAGTAAACAAGAGTTGCAACTGTCAATATCCGAAGTGTTCGGTGTACATAGTAAACCAAAGTTGCGAATAACAAGAGAACTAATCTGAGAGGAGGGGTGACCCAAACGATCATGCCAGCAATCTCGAGTGACCCGTTCACCAACAAAAGTATTGACAGGAGGACGCAACGCGGGAGGAAGTTGCACCCGTTAAACACCATCAATGCAAGGTCCCGAAATTAAGCTAGTTCCGGTTCTGCGATCCTTAACCACAAAGTGAGAGGGGTGAAATACAATATAAACACCATTTGCCTTTGTAAACTGATGCACAAATAGAAGATTGCGTCGAGAATTTGGAACACATAAGATATTATCAAGAAGGAGCTCGCGAGTACCACATAAAACACGAGAAGAACCAGTATGAGTCATAGGCAAACCTGAGCCACCAGCAGTTGCAACTTGATCAGGACCATCATTCTCCGAGTGAATGGACAAATTTTGAAGATCAGGCGTGAGGTTGTGGGATGCACTGGAGTCCACCAGCCAGTCCGTGATAGGGGGCTCATCCGATGGAGAAGAAGCGGCATAATGAGCACTGGGGGGACCATAACGGCGACAAGTGTGTGCACCGTGGCCCGGGATGTTGCAAAGCTGACATACAATCTGTGAACGTTGCTGTATAGAAAGAGGAGAGGGCTGATTCCGCAAACGAATAGGATGCGAACGTGAATCAGCAGAGCCACGCTGATGGTTGTTGGAGAATCCTCTTCCACCAGTGTTGTTGTTGCGTCCTCGTCCGCGAGAGTTTTGTCGAGAGTTGCGTGAGGAGGAGGCATCCATGTTTGCAGTTGCAACTAGGGATGCGTTATCAGAATCCAAACGACGCAAATAACCCTCATGACTTACCAACAGGTCATGGAGTTCAGCAAAGTGGATCAGGTTTTCTCGAGCTCGGATGGATCCAGCAATATCTCGATAGTTGGAACCGAGACCATTCGGAATGTATAGAGTAAGATCATCATCCTTAAGTGGTCCATCAATGATAGCAAGCTCGTTCGCCTTGGATTTGACGGCTTGAAGATAATTCGAGACGGATTTGGAGCCCAACTTGAGCGTGTTGAGATCATCCTTGAGTTGCATAACTCTAGATCGAGAGCGATTTGCATAAATACGCTGAAGTTCACGCCATGCATGAGCGGAGGAGTCATAGTTGGAGATAAGCGTAGAAATCTCCGGGGTGACAGTGCCGAAGAGGGCCGAAAGGATTAGGGAATCCTGACGAAGCCATAACATGTGTGCAGCTATGGACTCGGGATCGGTGCTAGAAGGCGGACACGGAGTAGTCCCATCGAGAAAGCCAAATAGGCCATACCCAAACAAGAGATGGCGAACTTGAGATCGCCATGATGGAAAATTGAGACCGGTGAGACGAAGCGGCAGATGGTGATGGGCGTTGATCGGAATAGGGGAGTCACTGCCAAGCATACCATTGCCAGTGGACGGCGTCATGAAGAACCGACGCGTCGAAGAAACGTCCGAAGACGCAGCACCACTAGGGGCGGCAGCGGAAATAGGGTTGTCGGAGTCCTTTGGTGGGCTTGACATTGGATCGAAATTTCTCGTTAGAGGTAAGGCTAAGCTGATACCATATAAGAGATATGAGAAAAGTGATAAATATTATTAATTTTAAAGAGAGTATTTATACAATTACATGTACAAGAATAGTTATAGAAAGATCTATTCTAAATACAACAATAATCCTAAATTAAACATAGGAAGATATCAAGGATATTCTAAAAGATACACTCTAGCTGATAAGATATACTCTAACTAATATGGAAAGATATACTCTAGCTAATAGAACGAACTCAAAGCGTCCTTAAAAATCAAAAAAAGGAAAGGAAAACGAGTTTGTTAGCTACAAGCCCATTCTGATGAATCAGAACGATCGTAAGGATATGCAAAAGATTCTTAAGGAGCATCTTGACCTTAAGTTAATCTCACTAGGAGTCTCTCCATACAGCAGTCCCGAATTCTTAGTCAGGAACTATGGAGAAATTAAACGGGGAAAGCCAAGATTGGTGATCAACGACCAAGGGGATCAACAAAATCTTGGAATTCGATGGATATTATATCCCAAGCAGAGAACACAGTTCGAAAGGCTTTTAAAAAATGGTCGTTATTCCTGCTTGCTAAGAAATTCACTTTGAAAATTGCTAACACGAGTGTCAAAGCTTTCCTAAAAAATAAAATTGAAAGTAAACCTGAGAAAGCTAGATTGCTAAGATGGCAGACTGAATGTCAATATTATGATTTTGATGTTCTTGTAATTAAATCTCACGAAAATATTCTTGCGGATTTCTTAACAAGGGACGGAGGCAAGTGAAGCTGATACTATTCTAACGAGATGGAGACACCACAGGGAAAACCTGGAGGAACTCAGCAAGGCGATCAATAGTCTGGCAATAAACGCTAAGACTTCCGGTCATGTACAAGAAAGTGATCTTAATAAGGTCCAAAACTCGATGAAGGTTACTTGGTTAGGTAGCACGAGTATTTGGGAAAGTATTATGGACCCAATATTACGAGATGCCTCCACATCAACTTTAAAATCCGAGCTACGAGCGATAACGCTTGATGATGGAGATTTGAGTAACATAGGTCCAGTTGGTGATCCTTTCGAGGTAAACACCAATGAACAGGTCGATTCGAAAGGAGAAATACCTAAGGAATCAAAATATACCTCCGAAATTAAAGAGGACGAGATCAGTTTTAGGCCCAGAACAGAGACTTCTAAGATTGATAAAAATGAGCAGATAACGCCTTTGATTGAATATCAGGGGACATGGAACAGGCTATACACGAGAATGGGAGGTGTCCCAGAAAAATTCATGGCCGATTGGTCAGGGAAATATCCAAGAATTTGGATACTACCAGGTTCAAAGGCTGAGAGTGTACGAGAATGGCTCGACTTTGGCTGCATAGCTTCAGTCTTTACCACATCACCAGGATTTCTGGAAATTTCTAAATTGCCAGAATGGATTCACGAGAAGGTGTACGAGACTTGGATGAACAATGCTACGCTAGAAAGAGGAGATGTTTTGGAGTTAAAGTTTATATCAGCAGCTCCAAAAATTACAAGAAAGGGTTTCCACCCGAGCTTCCATTTTATCAAGCTACAGAGACCCAACATGAAGGCTATGGATTACATCAAGCCACCACCAGAAGGACAATTCTTAGTCTCCCCAATTTCTGAGGATGATATTTCTACCAGAAGAGCGTGGGGGACTTTGGGTCTGTCTCACCGAGATGGACAAAGTCAAGTATTCGTTCAAGATTTTTCAAAAATCAGAAAATGGATCGTTTATGTTGAATAGCATGACGAAAAATACCACGTGATTTGCAGAGACAATCTTTGAAAATAAAAGGCAAACGCTGTGGAAAAATGAAATTCCGACAACGGCAGAAACCAGCCGGAAATTTTGCAACATGATGCACGCTGGCTAATGGAAGGAGCGTATCAGTCCAAAATGTCCCGGTCAGAAAGAGCCACTTTTTGGAAAGGGATTCCCAGTGAAAAGAGAAATGGGAAAACGACAGAGAGGGTCCCTCAAGACAAGGGATAGATTTCCCGTGCTGAAAAGCGGACAAATTTTACTGGCAAAGCAAAATGAGCCATGTGATAAAGGTCAGGGCCACCCCACTAAAATCAGATTGATAATGGAGGGACCACGAGCTTCAGTGGAAGAAAACGTAAGCAGTGACGATTCCACTATCTAATGTAGTTGAAGTCCACATTTGAAGTCCAGAACTTCACCTATATATGGAACGAGCTGAAGGAAGCAAAGGGCATCAAGTATTCCCCATTGTTTTCTTACAAGAAATAAAAAAAGCCTAAATAGTCTGTAAAAAGTCGAGTGTCTATATTTTCTAAGTTCTGTTGTAAAATTCTGAGTGTATGTGTGTAGGAAACAAAGCTACTATGTGTAGCTAAACATGTAACTCTTCTCTAAAGGGGTTATGATTGTTATGTAATAAATAAGTTTCCACCGATAAATAAAATCTGGGCTTTTGCCTGAGTGTGTTGAAACATCGTGTTCTTTAACATTCATTCTGAATTATATCTCTTACACCCGGAGTAGGAAACGAACCAAGGTTGCGCTGTTTATCGTTGAAGAAACCATTATAGAACCATCGATTGCGATCGAGTGGTTGAAGGTCGACGGTCTTTGTAAAACCTGGTAGGATACCCGACGATATTCACGGTCAGAACGAGGTTCTTTTAGAATTTATGTTCTTAAGACATTGATACGGAAGCATGTTGGACCTGATATGGTCGTAATGGACTATTCTCAAATTTGAGGTCTTGATAATAAAGAAAATTCTAAAACTTCTGGGGTTAATTTTTAATTCTAAAAAGTTATTTATTTGATTTATCATTTATTAAATGAAAATGGTGGCTTGAAGATGGGACCAGGACCAATAAGGACCAGAAGGTCCAAAATTTCCATTATGGACCAGGTCCATTTAAGTCTGATCCAAAATAAATGTCTTCTGATTGACCTATCATGGTCCAATAATACACCCATTTGGCCTTCACATGGGCATTTACAGCATTGAAGCTTGTCATTCTGTACGAATTTAATATTTGATCTTCGTACGGGACGATTGTGTAGTTACGTTGCTATTTGAGGTTTTCTTACGAGGAGATTATTGTTTCTGCTTCGTCTCGAGTTCGTTGAGTTGGAGCGACTTTGGCACTTCGAGGATTTAATTACTTGTTTCAAGCACCTATTTTCTTGCATTATACATATTTTCAAGAGGGGATTTATCATGAGAGTGTTCTGAAGTCTCTTTCCCTCTTTATTTATTACGTATTTGTATCACAAAAATGAGACATATCTATGAGCGTTGGAGTATTGAACGGAGGATAACCCTTATCTATGAGGGATGATGGAATAAATAAATGCCACTCGTAGTATTAATGACATCGAATCTTGCCACTTCCTTTATTTAAATAGTTCTCGTCTGAGGCTAGTGTTGACAAATTGTGACACGAGGCACAGTCTAATTCGAGGTCGTAAAACCTTTTGTTACGAGAGATTGTTTTTGATGCATAGAGTTGATTTTACCCCTCTGATTATTTATGTATATCTATACAAAATTACAAATTTATCTCTCTAACTTTTGTTGTGATTTAATGTTCAAGTTAATTACTTGGTTACTAAAACAATAATTATTATAGTTCAGAGCAGATCAAAAATTCGGCCTATATACACGAAAAAATTATGTTAAATTATCGTTGCATTATAACAATGTGCGAACCAATAATCAAGACCAAAATAATTTTCTAAACGGTAAGAAATAACCGCTTCATAACCACATACGTACCATTTATTATTAGACAATCAATTTATTGTGACACTGCTGACTGTTAAGGTTTGCCCGAACAACAGTCCAGCTGGCATTAAAACCGTTGGGAGCTCTACTACACAACACAGCGGACCTACTAACTAAACTAAGCTCCGTCCTATCCTCGTGAAAACCAAAGCTTCAAATTTTCAAGAAGCAACTTTAAATTCATTCTTCCTCACATTCACAACTTCACAAAAAGAAATAAAAATGGCATCATCAAATGTAGCAGCATTTTCGGCTCCATTTCGTCACTCATCATCGCTATGTGCAAAAAAGAGTAAACCATCTAATTTATATTTTCTAACTGCCTCAACAAAACCGCAAAAACTACTCAGTGGCAGTAAAGTAAATATATGTTGTTCAACCCAGTTTCGCCCTAAAGTGTACTTCAAGAGTAATGCAGGAGCAGGTTTCTCACCCAGAGCTGCTTCCTCTGCTTCAGGTAAATTGAGTGAATTACAATGTCATTTAATAATATATGTCGATGGCGATTTTGTTATAATTTGTTTTTAAACGAAATGTCGTGGTAACCTGTAGCTGCTACCTTTAGGTGCGTATAAGGTAAATCCGCACGGGTTGATGCAATAGCTTGTAAATCTCGCTGACAAGGCTAACTACACTAGGCAGGCTAACCACGTGTGACAGACAGACCAGACTAATTTGATTTGAGAATTGTTTTGTTGAGGTTTTTGAGAAATGCTGATGGGGATTTTGTTGGAATTTGTTCAATTATTATATAGTTGGTTGCAAAATTGTTGAGAATTTAAATTGATGTATTGTTTAGGTGATTAAGCAGCTTGGTTTATGTTATTTTCAAACTCGGGTTGAGTCCGGATTCTGCTTTTGATCAAACTGGGCTTTACATGTTGAATGTAGACTAAAATGTTGAGTCTGATGTGATATTGAGGAAGATTGGGAAAGATGTAGTCTATGATAGCAAAAGCTTGTGACTACAAGAGGGATTGGTCGGTGTGTTTTTTTAGGTTGAAAATCACGATAAGTTTTTGAGATCTACTTCGATGATAACTAATGATCTGTGGTTAGTAGAGACTAATCATTGTAGTCCAGACCCTTGATAAAATGATTAAGACCTTAATATACGATGGATATGGCGCAGCTTGGACAGGCTTCACAAGAGAAGAAAAACCGATGAAAACAAGCTAGCAAAAACACAGAACATCAGTAATTTAACGCATGGCAGCATTAAGCTTGCATTGTCGACAGAAGATGAGACCAACCCCACCCCCTACCTCTTCCCCCGACACCATAGTCTGGCGAACCTGACCCACATCAATTTGCGGGATTTGTACCTTGAGATACACTGTTTTTTTAATGTAGTGATAGGAAGTGGGATATTCATAATAGGTCTAATATAGTTAGAATAATTTGCTCTTGATAGCATAGTTTATGTGGTAGAGTCAGGCATCTGGGCTTCAGCAATTTCGCGAAGATACCCTCAACGAACTTTAGTTCAAGGACATTGAATCAAGTATGAAGAATGATGTAAATTAAATGAGAACATCTAGGATGATGAAGTGAACCACTGAAAGTCATTTTCGTACTCTCGTCTTCCTACTTTCAGTTAACGCACAGTCAGGTCACATTTCTATTCATTAGCTTTTCTGTTTTGTTTAGGCTTGCGAGTTTTCATAGCAATGCTTCTTACAGACTAGAAATATAATTAGGCAGAAGTTAGTAATTTCTGTTCTTACACACCCGAAGAGAAGCTTTGAACGTTACTCTAGGGTAAAATAATTGGTTATTGCAGGACAAGAAATCTAATTCAGTCAATCCAGTCGCTAGAACTGGATGAAAATTATTGCCATATCCGTGCAAAACTCCGCAATCTGAACTATGCATCAGAAGGGAGCCACATTTCACTCTCTATTTGATAATGAATAGTCAGTAAAAGATTTTCTAAAGTATTGTTATCGGAATGGTAAAAATGGTTGTCTGTGTATGTAGGAGATATAAAAACTAGGAAATGCTATACGTCATTAAGCCAAAAGTTCATGTCCTTGATTGGAAGATTTACTTTTTCAAATTCATCTGAATGCAGTTGGTGCGAATCTTTTTTCTGTTCGTTTGTAGAGAAGTGACAAAAAATGGTGATGAAAAAGGAAAGGTGTATCATGGCTCAAAATTATTTAAAAGTCCACGAGTTATATAGCAAATCTAATACTCGATAATGTTCGTGAACAGAAATAGTCCGAATCATCTGTGGACAGTGGACATACATGTTCTCTATGAATCATCTATCAATGTTCTACAATCTTATCAGTTATCTAATTTCATTTGTTTGACACTTCAGCTTTAAGCTCAGATTACACTGAAGAACCTGAGACCAAGGTGAAATTTCAAACGTTGCTGAGCCTTCCTGGTTGTTCCTCTGCATTATCCTTACTTGGAACTGGTCAGTTGCTGCACCATCTACTTATATTTTGTTACTTTTATTCATCAGGTTATATAACCTTTGCGCTTCTTTACATTACTAGGATATAGAGAAAAAGTCTTTGCAATAATTGGAGTTAAAGTCTATGCTGCTGCACTATATGCAAATCAATCTATTTTCAGTAAGTTAGCTGCCTGGAGTGGACGCTCAGCAACCGAGTTACAACAGGATTCATCACTTTTTGATGCAATATTTCAGAGTAATTATCTTAAAATTAAGAATTTTGCTTTTTGGAGAAACCACATGGTTAGAAACACTTGTAACTGATTCTATGAAGTACAGCTTCTTCAGAGAAATCACTACATATTGTCCTGGTGCGAGACGTAGATGGGAAAACATTTTGGGATGCATTGGATGAATCAATCTCTCCAAGAATCGCGTCACCGACTCCAGTTGATGAAACTGCACTTTCAGCATTCCGCAGCACCTTTGCAGGGCGGGCCCTTAAGAAAGGAACTTCCATATTTCTGACTTGGATGGACACTTCCAAAATGCTTGTGAGTTCTACTCTACAAACAAAATACTTGGTCACCCAATGTTTGTTATTTGAAAAGGAATATCAATCAGTACAAGCCTAAGTTCTTAAATCTGTAAATATCTCCTCTCTTCTTAAATAAAATTCCATGCTAATAGTTTTGACTATTTTATTCATGGCTCAGGTCTCTGTATCATCCGATGGAAAGCCGTCTTCTGTTGATGCTACAATTGAATCATCAAGTGTGACGTCTGCTTTATTTGATGTATTTCTTGGATGCAAGCCAGTTTCTCCTACACTTAAAGCCTCTGTTACTAATGGATTGGCTGCATCACTTAAATGAACAAAAAAGGATTCAGATTCTCAGTCGGCCTTTTAAGTTGTAAGGGCAGTTTGGTTTTCTAAACTGAAATATTTTCTTATTGAATTGGTCTAATGTAAATGTACACACCTATGTGAAAGAGGTGAGAAGCGTAAACTCAAAATTAAGATCCTGATACAGATTCTTCTGGCCTTATCTGCTCTAGCATCTTCAGAACTTCTGCCATGGTAGGTCTTTTAGAAGGCTCCAGCTCAAGGCACATCAGTGCTATAGTGAAAACATTGTTAATTTCATCGACTGGACAATCTCCCAAACTTCGGTCGAGGACATACTCTTCTCTCTTTTCTTGGACAACTGCCTTCACCTGCAATAGTGTGAAACTTGATTAATCTGGCAAAATATATCTCATATAAGTAATTAGAAGTAAATTCTTTGACATTAATTTGTGCTAAGATTCGTCCCACATGATTTGCGAGAGAATATGAGCTTCGATATACGAACAAACTTCCCTTCTCCCCTTAAGAAAGCCTTTTCTATGGGATAGTAACAGCGTCTACCGAAGACCAACAATGCCCACGTGATGGAATCGAAGCTGATATCCACCCACACCTGAGAGGGTTGGACTTCTGTATACAAACAAACTTCTCATCTCTATTTCATTAGGCCTTGTAAGGGAATGAATTTCTACAGTGTGGAGTCCATCACAGTGAATTATATCTTCAACTAAATGAAAAACAGAAAGCAGCATCTTTAACTGGTGTTTTTTTTTTTGGAAAAATAAGAATCTTGAAATATGTGCACACGGAAGGGTAGGGGCTGCGGGTTCCCATGTCATCAAAACAAAACACATCTAGAAATATGGTAAATAACTTAAGTATGAAAAAGTTCATGGAAACTAATAAAAATTTACCCATGTCACCAGCTTAGTACCCTCCTCAATGAATGCTCCATCTGATGGTTTTTTTCCTGTTAAAAGCTCTAGTAGTACAACACCAAAGCTGTACACATCCCCTTTAGCTGTAGCTTTTCCCGTGTCAAAATATTCTGCATAATATCTTATTAGGATCATTGAACAATTTCTCGGAAGAAAAAAAAACAATGAAAGTTAAACCATCTCGATTGACCAACTGGCTTACCTGGAGCTAAGTACCCGAAAGTTCCTGCTACCGCTGTTGACACATGAGTTTTACCTGGTTCCATCAATGTAGCTAATCCAAAATCAGATACACGAGCCTCTAAGTTATGATCCAATAATATGTTGCTAGACTTAATATCTCTGTGTATTATGTGAGGAATGCAATCGTGATGAAGGTAGGATATCCCTCTTGCAGCTCCAACTGCTATTTTGTATCTTGAATTCCAATCAAGAACATTCTTTTTCGATGTTCCTGCGTCATATATACCGCACACTTTTAAGTCCAAAACGAACTATTGTTTTTTAGTTAATGTGGTTTAGGTGTGATATTAGCGGTTGTGTTAATCAAGGTTGAACTATTTGTGAGTTGAGATTCAAATGCATACCATGAAGCAGGGTGTCCAAGCTTCCATTAGGCATTAGTTCATAAATAAGAAGATTGAACTGTGAAGCCGTGTAGTATCCATGAAGCGTTACTATATTGCGGTGCTTAATATCCCCCATGGCCTCCAATTCTCTCTCGAAGCCACGATCTTGCTCCAAGCTCATTCTGTTTAGCCGTTTAACCGCAAAAGTCAGAGAGTCGTCCATCGTCAGTTTGTAAACTGTACCGTAGCCTCCACATCCTATGACATCCTTGTTGCTTAGTTTCATCGTCTTCTTCAAGAACAGATTTGGACTCAAAGACTTAACCTTTGGTGATCTAAACATCACTAGTCTCCCACCTGCATTCAGACATGAAAAAAAAAAAGACATTTATGTAAAGACAAGTTTGAATTAGACCTTAGTACTAGGTAGGTAAGAAGAGAAAGTACCGGTCATACTGTCTTGAAAAATCATTTGCTTTGTTTTCCATCGTCGGTAGCATAGGATCGCCATGATGATCTTTGAGATGACAAACGCGACAACGGATATAGTGATGTAGAATGGAACGGCTTTATCCATCTAGTTCCGTCGAGCAATTCCCCGCGGACAGGGCTTGCAATCTCTCGATAAATAAATTGGGATAAGCTATATAAAATATTGCGTCGGTGCACAAGGGTGTTTAAACAATATCAACGTAGAAACTCACACTTCTTTGGCATGGACAAATGAGCTGATTCTTGTGTAGAATGAACCTATTATACTTGTAACATAATGTGAAATGGTTTCTTTGTTAATGTCGAATCGAATAATGATATCACGAGTATAATATTTAACAGAATAAAACAGAAAAAAGGTACCAACCTGTGGTGCCCACTTTTGTAGACATTATTGATTCAGCAGGTCATCTATAGTCTTGGTCATGATAAATTGATAATTATAGTATTTAAGTGTAACATTGGGGATATAAAATAGATTGAAGAACAGAAGCCTAAACTAATTTGATTATCCGTTTTGTCAAATATACCATGCTGATGGCTACTGGTGATCGATACCAGGAGATCAAGGAAAAAGAGTTCCCATTTACTATTGTGTAGTAGTTAGTTATGTTGCAGTTGCATAGAAAAATACATAAAACTATTGTGTTATTATTCTCTTTCGTAGAGTCTCCTCATGTTTTAAAAAATTATGAAAATTCCCTTATCTAGTGAAATATTCATCAAAATTCCTTGTGTAATTAGAAGAGGCCTGTATGTACTAAACTCCCTCGTACCTAAACACCCTTCATAAGTCATGTCATGCTCATGTATTTACACGGCTTTATTAGTGAAATATCAATTCATAAAAAACTAGAGATGGGGGAAAGATTCCGGAAGTTTTTCAAAATATATGTTGATTTGAAAAGGATTTTAGGACGGTTTGGTCATTGGTGGACCTGTGGTAACAGTTTTTGAGTTATGTCCAATCAAACTTCTTTCTTTCTTTTTCTTTTGCTTTTTATAACCAATGACACACCTTTTGTGCGTTTCGGTAATTACAAAATCACCTATTTATTAAACGGAAGTTAGCTAAGACGTGTTTACAAGAACTTATAATAGCACTTTTTTAAAAAAATTACTATAATTGTTTTTGATTAAATGTTAAGAATGTTTGCATAATAATATAATTTCAATGAGAACCAACTGGAGACTATATAATTATGATATTGTAAAATAATAATTGAGATGTATATACATGCAGTATTATATATATAAGTGTGCGCGTGTACATACTCAAGTTTTGAGTTTTATATGTTGAAAAGTAACAAATTAAATGATACAAAACACTTAAAAATCCCCCAGAATTATAGTATCGATCTCAAAGAAAATACATAAAAGTCGAAATTCTAAATAAAAAATACAGGTAATAATATAAAAAGAAATTTTATGTTTCTCCTTAGTACTAATTCTCAAAAGAGAATATTAATTACTAATTACATGAAACAGATTAGTTTGATTAACATATATATGCACTAAGAATTCAGAAATTATTGGAATAATACTGAATACTAAGCTTTCTAAATAACGTTATTTCAAAAAGTAGTTTTTGAAGCAACTTAAACCAAATTTTAAAGGTATGTGATTTTTATGGTTTTATCTTAAGACAAACGGATGCAAAAGTATGCATTTCAATGTTCAAAACATTAGTAGAGTACAACAACAATCAAGCCTGTAATCCCAATTAAATTGGGGTAGGCTATATGAACCATAAATGAATCACGTCGAGTCGTGAACATGAATCTTCTGTCTCCATAGGTTTCGGTTTGCGAGCATGTCTTCATTTAGATCTTTTAGCTTCATATCGTTCCGTATGACCTCCATCCACGTCTTTTTCGGTCTCCCACGACCTCTAGTCGTCTGTCCTAAGTCGATATCTTCAACTCGTCGTACCAGTGCGTCTATGGGTCTGCGTTTAACATGATCAAACCATCTTAAACGATTTTCTCACATTTTCTCGTCGATGGCTGCTACACCCAATTTATGCTGGATATCTTCATTACGCACCTTATCTCTCCTTGTGTTACCGCACATCCACCGAAGCATGCGCATCTCTGTAACGTTTATTTTCTGTGCATGACTTTGCTTAATAGCCCAGCACTCTGAGCCATAAAGCAAAACAGGTCTAATAGTCGTACGATAGAACTTTCCTTTAAGCTTTAGAGGAAAGTTACGATCGCACAGGATCCCTGTTGCACTCTTCCACTTTGCCCATCCAGCTTGGATGCGGTGGTTGACATCTCCGTCTAACTCTCCATCCATCTGCAGTATGGAGCCTAAATACCGAAAATGCGCACTTGTCGGTATCTCTTGGCCATCCAACTGAACCGTGCCATCGTTGTTGCTTCGTTGTTTGCTAAACTTGCATTCGAGGTACTCGGTTTTTGTTCGACTTAGTCGAAATCCTCGTGCTTCTAATGTTTGTCTCCATCGTTCTAATTTAGCGTTAACTCCCATCCTCGTCTCATCGATGAGGACAATATCGTCTGCAAACAACATACACCATGGGACTCGGTCTTGGATGGTTCTGGTGATTTCATCAATTACAATGGCAAATAAAAATGGGCTCAAAGTTGACCCCTGATGTAAGCCCATTGTAATTGGAAAGACGTATGTTAAACCGCCACAAGTTTGGACACTTGTCACCACATTCTCATACATATATTTTATGATGTTGATATATTTAATGGGTACCCCCTTCTTCACCAAGGTCCACCAATATAACTCTCGAGGTACTTTGTCATATGCCTTTTCTAAGTCGATAAAGACCATATGTAAATCTCTACTCTTTTCTCGAAAGCGTTCAATGAGCTGACGAATTAAATGGATGGCCTCTATGGTCGACCTTCCCGGCATAAATCCAAATTGGTTCTCAGATATGGGAACAATTTGTCTCAATCGGTGTTCGATCACCCTCTCCCATAGCTTCATGGTATGAGACATAAGCTTTATCCCACGATAGTTAGAACAGTTTTAGACATCGCCCTTGTTCTTATATAGAGGTATTAGCGTACTCTTCCTCCACTCTTCTGGTATTTTATTTGTTCGCCATATTTTGTTAAAGAGGTCCGTCAACCAGGTCACCCCTATCTCTCCCATGCTTCTCCAAGCCTCGATAGGGATACCATCTGGGCCAACAGCTTTTCGAGTCTTCATCCTCTTCAAAGCATCTTTGACTTCCGACCTTCTAATACGGCGCATAAAATTACGGTTTAGATCCTGAGGGTACTGCGAGATGTCACCCACTGCTTGGGTGGGGCCTCCATTGAACAGACCCTCGAAGTACTCCCTCCACCGTGCTTTGACCTGATCCTCACGCACTAAGACATACTGACCTTCATCTTTGATGCATTTCACTACACCTAGGTCTCTAGTCTTCCTCTCTCTAATGCGAGCAATTTTGTATATATCCTTCTCAGCCTCCTTGCTATCCCTCTTCTCATAAATTTCCTTGTACACAACCTCTCGCGCTAGTCGAACAGCTTTCTTTGCTTCTTTCCTGGCTAGCTTATACTTTTCAAAGCTTGTCCCATCATAGTTATTCTTCAAATCCCTGTAGCAATCCCGTTTGGCCTTGATTGCCGCCTTTACTTCTTCATTCCACCATGACGTGTCTTTACCTGTCAGGCTACTACCTCGGGATTCACCTAAGAGGTCTTTAGCTACCTTCTTGATACAACAAGCCATTTTGGTCCAAGTTGCATCTGCATCGTCCTTAGTCTTCCAGTCTACCTCTTGAACCACTCGCTCCACGAAAGCCTTTTGGGTAGACTCCTTAAGCCGCCACCACTTAATTCTAGGTTCCACCCGACGCCTACTCCTCTTCACTCCTTGCCGCAGTCTAATATCCAACACTAAAAGCCTATGTTGCGTAACCACACTTTCTCCGGGGATGACCTTGCAATCTAAGCAACGACTTCTATCTGCCCTCCTAGCTAAGAAGAAATCTATCTGGCTCTTATTTGACCCACTCCTATAAGTGACCAAATGAAATTCTCTCTTCTTAAACCAAGTATTTGCTACAAGCAAATCATAGGAGAGGGCGAAGTCTAAGATAGCGTTGCCCGACTCATTGCGATCCCCAAAGCTATACCCGTCGTGGATGTCCTCGAACCCATCACGGCTAGATCCTACATGACCATTAAAGTCACCTCCAATGAAGAGTTTCTCGCTACTAGGGATCCTTTGTACCATCTCGTCCAAATCTTCCCAAAATTTACGTTTCACTACTTCGTCTAGTCATATTTGTGGTGCATAGGCACTAATGACATTCAAGATATCATCGCCTATGACCAACTTGACCAGTAAGATCATGTCACCCTTCCTTCTGACCTCCACCACGTCTTCGAGCCAAAGCTTATCTATGATGATCCCAACACCATTTCGGTTCTTCTCTGTCCCGGTATACCAAAGCTTACAACCCCAAGGGTCTACTACTTTGGCCTTTTCACCAACCCACTTGGTCTCTTGCACGCACAAGATGTTGATCCTCCTCCTGGACATTGCCTCCGCTAGCTCGGCCAATCTTCCTGTGAGTGACCCCACATTCCACGATGTAAGACGAACTCGTCGTTCCTGGACTAACTTCTTTACCCTCACCCGTCCTGGAAGGTGAGGGAACCCTTGCTCATTTGACACCACACCCGGGCGTCGATGTGGCGCGTCGCTTCCGGGCGACGACCTAGCAACCCTTGCCCATTTATCACTACACCCGGGCCCAGTTACCAAGCTTGTTTTCTAATCACTAGTTGTTCTAATCTGCAATTAGAAAACAATAATAAACACATATCTTGTGCATTAACTTACAATTAAGGCCGACATTTATTTTTATAAGTGGTTCGTAAGCGACTAAGCCCCTTATACACTATTGCGGTGGGACTCCTCCCCAGACCCTCGCATTGCGGAAATGTTTTAGTGTACCGGGCTGCCCTTTTTTTTATCGTAAGCGACTAAGCGTGACGTAAGTTGTTTTTGTATGAAAAACAGCTTTGCCACAACGTAACGTCCATCAAACATTTTGAGATTTTTTTTTGAAATGTCTGTTGAACGTTTCTGAGAAGCTACTTAAGCAGTAATTATGTTTTGCAACTGCTGTTAAGAATTACCATTTAAATATTTTGTTATAGATAGAGATATATGATTTTTAAGAAACTAAACAAGTAGAATAACACAAAAAAGATCTCAAACACAAGTTTTTCAAAGAATACACTACAGAAATCACTCTTTCACATAAGAAAAGCATAAAGAATAAAGCACCATTCTGAAAGCTTTTCAAACAATATTTCAAAGACTTGAAAGATAAACAAAAGTGAGAACATAATAGGAGAATTTGGCATAGGACTAGATTTAATGGTTACAGGTGACAGAAGCACATATAAACCTAACCAAAAGATAATTATAACGCCTACATGCAAACAAAGGAATAAAGAGAAATGAAAAATGGATAAACTGTAAGGTTGACAATCATCTTTTCTTTTCCACTACCCTTCAAAACTCATGAGTTGATCAGTCTTTATACATGCACTTTCCCAGTAAATTATAAAGCATAGTAATCTAACTCGACCGTTCTCTGCATCTTGAACAACAACCACGTAATGTAAACTACGGTAGCAACGCGCGTCGTCCTCTACTAATTTATGTACATTGACAAAAGTGCATGTTCTCTAGAAGACTTGTTCCACAATTCACATTGGTAGTGATGATGTTTGGCAAAAACCATAAAGAAAAAACTTTGAAACTATTACTGCCCCAAAAATGACGCTGAATCTCATGTAATTTTGTGACTTCTTCTTATCCTGCCAAATATTTACATAACAGGAAATTGTAACTATATATACTTTCAGTCACTCGATTTGCTGAATGATTTGAGCCACATACTAATAAAAACTAAAACCGATCAGATTCTTTACCTTCCCAACCGTGAGAGCTCAGGTTGTTCAAGCAGCATATCTTGTAATGGCTTTACCATTGTTCCTTGGTAGAAAGAACTACAAAATACAAAAACAATATTCACTCATGATACAGTGTGAAACTATATTCTCATAACAAGAGATAGGCAATTATTCCAGATAACTTGTACTAGTCAAAGAACTACAAAAAGAAGGCTTCGTGATCACTTGCGAAAATGAAATGCATATACTCCGCCAAAAAAAGAAAAAAAATATTTCACAATAATATCCGGTATCTTTTAAGATAAGACCGAAAACACACAGAGACTGAAACAGGATTAGTTTGTTTTTGAGTCCCATGAAACAAAGCCAGGGACATTTTAATTGTTATTGCCCCAAAACACGTTATCCTTACACCCTATAATGCACTCATAGGCAAACAAGGTGATGTGCATTGGTCGAAATCTTAGACCATAATGATCAACGAGCACCAAATAAAAAAGAAAAATAAAGATTTAAATTATCATACCAATCTACATCGTAATCAAAATCAAGAAATATGAACAGACCTGTTAATGAAGTCTTGAGAAAGCAGTCTATGGTGAATGGCGTAATCGTATCCAATGAAAGTCACGACCAAGTTACCAGCATCTGGGTGGGGCCAGCTTCTTGATGTAGGAAATCGAAGTACAAATGTTCCAGGTTCTTGAAGACCTCCAGGACCATGAAGCGAATATTCCGCTTCTTCTTTCGTGATAAATCCTTCCATCCAGAGGGGTGAAAGAGAATCCCACATAACAGTGACTGCCCTTTGCGACAAAGTAAACGCCACTGGATATAACCAAGACCACATTTTCTCAAAATTTACTTGGTATACTAAGTCTTGACAGCCAGCTATTCTCCTCAAACACTCAAAATCCTGTAAATTTATAGCACTCAAGCAATTAGCTTCAACTGAGTTGTTCGTCATACTGCCAAAAGAGAGCAGATACTACTCTGGGAAAGGGATGGGAGAAAAGGCTTTGTCAAAGCCTAACATATGCCGCTCAATGCCATTAAACTATCATGTTACATAAATTATTAACATGCTCGAAAAAGAAGAGACCTGATCTGTCAAAGCCCGATTACAGCAGGCTATCTTTGTGAAGTACTCATTCATTCTAAGAACCAGATTATTCCAAGGAATATGACTGTTGTTCCCTGACATGGAAGTCCAAGCTCGACGTCCTTCTTCCACCAATCTCTTTGCAATTTTTATCTGAAGCCTGAAATTAAAAAACATTCCTTCATGGATATAAAATAGGACGGTTGTTTGAGCCTCTGCGTCTGAGAGAGAGAAGAAGAAAAGTGGAGAGCTCGAGAGGAAATTAATCTTAACATAAAGCACTTCATAACACAGAAATGATCTTCTTAGTTACGGTTAAGTTCAAGAGATAGCACAGGTCAAGTGAATTGGAAATAAAAAAGCCCGCAAAGGCATCCACAATCAAATAGTAAATCACAAAGGAGATCTCCAATCCAGAAAACAATCTTCACGAGCTGTATTTGCAAATTTCAACTTATTTAAAATAGTTTTAAGGAAAGGTCCGAAGTATTGGTGTCTGAAAGTGACTGATGGGCCGAGTCTAAAACTAACAATTTGAATAGGGCCTAATTTTAGTTTCTCTCAGTAAATATACTTTCTGTCACAGTCAGAAGTTCTTAAGTTCTTCGGTGGATTAGATATTGACAAAGCAGAGACATCAAATAATCAAACACGCACAGACACTAATACATGGAATAAATTACCTGTGATGTGAGCATCCAGAAAACAAAGAAACCTGCTCTGCGAAGTTTACCAGCTGTGTTTCACCAGTGAACATAGCAATTTCCTTGAGCATGTGATATCTCTCCGCTGAATTTCCCAAACAGTATTTGAAGATGATCGAATCTGGACTGGAATCGCTGAGCGAGCTCTTTGAATCAGAATTTGTGGCTTCGCTACTATTTGAGGTAGATGAGTTAGGCTCATCTCCATTATGGGTCTGTAGTCTCCAGTCCATATTCATTGCATGTACATTGTCCTGATTCCAATTGAGAATCTTGTGAGAAAGATTGGGACTTTGGAAGCTAAGAGTCATGCAAATCAATACCATAGTCGAGAAAATTGCTGATGGGTGAAATGCTGAGAAATCATATGAGTATCATGTACTTTAAGACAGCCTTCACTGGCTTGTCTATGTACCATAGTAAAACTTAAAAAATTCTCAGTGATAAAAGAAAATAATTATATGCCAGCACTTTTTCCGTTCCCTATCATAGAAGACAACAATGAAGACATGGTGTAGATAAACGCTTTGGACGGAGATGAAAATTGATTTCTTTTCCTTTCTCTTCAACTCCTCGAACGCTAATAATACAATTACTACAAATCGATTCATGAACTTATTTCTCAAAATGACCATGTCAAAACCCAAACTATCATGAAACAGGTTCATCAATATTTTTTGTCATACTGATCTATGCAGATTAACAGACCACAAGCGCCACAGAGACAGAAATAACCCTGAAAACTTACCGCACCGTTAGTCCAAGTATGGGAGTCGCCATCTTTGTTAGGTTGCCTCAGTGTTATGCCTTCTTTGAACATGGCGATGGGTTTATCCTGCCCTAGTTTAATCCGCTTTGACGAAGGACTTGGCTTTGCTTCACGCACGATAATAGGAATGTGTTCCATGGATCCATCATCAGGACCAAGGGATTCACATTCATTCATATAATTAATTTTATTTGATGACTTCCCCAAAGGCAGGGTAGCAGCCCTTGCACTCCATTTACGTGAAACAGAACGAACTGGAAATGAAATAGTCTCCAAGAAAGGGAATCTGCCCAATTCTGGAATGTCAAACCTGATAAGAAACAGCCTATTCTCGCACTTCGATGAAAGCTGACATGGAAAGATGTAAATGTCACAATAAAAAACTTCATCATAAACATCACAGCCAGAAGAAAAGGGACGAGGTTTCCAATGTTTCAGCTTGTGACATAGTTTTGAATGTTACTTGAGCCTAAAAGCAATGAAAAACTGTGTTTAGAAGTTCATATGTGTACACTCATTAAAAAGCCCTCTGAACTCTGTAGAACACTGGGTAACTCCAACTTTGGAAGAAAATCCAAAGTTGCAGCATTTAGGTCCACTATAAACTGATGAAAGGGAAAAATCATGTCGTGTCCTTTATAGAATTAGTCAGCTTTTGAAGTGATATCATACATCAAACTTCTGGAAAGGTTCTGATATAGCCTCCAAGATAACCAAATATATGCAAAAAAGAAGCAAGCCAATCCAGTGTATACCTGAGATATCTTCATCTTAAACGTAGTAGTCCCATTGATTAGTTTACATGGTCTATCACGAGAAGCATATTCAGTCCCATCATTACTCACAATGAGGGGTGGTTCTGCATCAATGGTGTTCTCAACGGGATCCTTGTTGTCAGCATACAAGAGTGAAGCAACAACCTTAAGGAAAAGAGTAAGATGCGCGTGAGTAATAAAACAAATAGCCTACAATGTTAGAAGTTACAAGAAAAACCGAGATGAGTAACCTCGACTTCTCTGTTCACAGGACAACCAAAAGCATCCAATAGTGTAACGTCCACAGAAAAGATCCTGCGACACGATGCCTGCTTTTGTCGGAACAGATGAAGGAAGTTAGGACTGACAGACTGTTTCAACAAGCTACTCTAAATGCATCCTAAGGATGATCTTTGATTTCATTGCTTGAAATATATCTGTCAGTACATTGCTGCAAACATATCTCTAGTCAAGATCCAGTAACTCAATGTATAAAGACCTGGCAAGTGTTTTTGGAAGGATAGCTTTTCCGAGAATTCATGGCAAAAATCATTCTTGCATATTAATTGTTTGCTTTCAGTAAAATGGGCAGTAACAGAGTCTGACATAATTTAAGAAGCTAAAAACCCATAACAAAATTTTCAATGCATAAAAAATTGAACGAAAGTTTGTTGCAAAATTTGAGCATCTGTCATAAGTAACTTAATTGGACCTTGAGTCGAAGGTTAATGATTCAAAACATTAACACTTAAAGCTAATGATGCTCGAGTCATGAAATGAGGCTAATGGTGATCTGCAGAACTTTTCAAGGAAAAGACTGATTAATAAATTCAACTGGCTGGAATTCATGGAGTACACTTTGTATATTGAACCAGAAAAAGTAAACATATCTATTATTTCCTATATAAGTGAATTAAACACAGGGTAATAAAACGATTTTAACCTTGCCACCAACAATGCTCCACACACCGTCACTATCTTCCTCAATTTCAGATGTACTCGAATGGTTAATTGATAGTCTTAGTGGAGGATCCTGCCATAAGAGATCAAAGATTACCATGAAAACTTTATACTTGTATAACCACCATATTAAATGCAGCATACCTGAACATGGTGGTCATTTAAACACGATGCAGGAGATATAAAATCAAGCCCATGAACATAACCATGAAAATTGTCATCAATATCACCAGGGCATGCCAAATGAAGTTTCTTTAGAGCATCTGCATGCAATTCCTTGTTGAATGAGCAAGTCAATGATTTCACTCCGACAATTTCACCATCAAAATAAAGCCGTATATGTTCTTGCAAGACCTGAAAATGAGATCAATCAGCGTCAGCTTTAGCACAATAGCGGGAACACAACAAACTCAAGAAATGATAATTTTTACTAAGGACAAGTTGAATAATCGAATAAGGAAAAAGAAAATGATACAGAACCAACTGTAATGAATGATAAGCTGGTCATGAACATTTTATCTAATAGAGATGAGCCACAACATTAATCACTGGCCATCATTAAATTGTAGGATACAAAAAGGATAAACTTCCGGCCAGGTATGAAAATCTAATTACCTCACATCCAACATGAACCCATTTCTGCAATGGAAACTCAACCTCGGTGGAGGCACATGGGACCTCTGTCCATGGAACAGAACTACCAGGAGCAGGAGCCTCTTGGTGTACAAATAGTAATGGAAAGAGCATCATTTTCTTCTTCTCATCAAGCAAAAGGAAAGGCACACTAGAAACTGCATCCGGGTGCTTCTGCAAAAAGCTCAAACCATAAAACAACTACCCAGTTCTATTGTTACGATAGAGAAAAGTTACGAACACATCAACTTATCAATATGGTTAAGAAAGAAAAAGGCAAAGACATTGTGATTTTTTCTCTTCTAAACATGTAGTGAAAATAAAACAATATGGGCTGCCCCATTGTCACATTACGAGATGCAACACAACGAATTGGAGTCCATTAGGAAACATCATTCTTCAGAATCTGCCTATCAAACCTATGACAAATCAAGTTATCCTGCATAAACTGTTGTGGCTCAATTATTACAATGTACCTAGTGGGAATGTAACACCACGATCCCTCAACGACCACCACTTCGTACACCAATTCAAGACGACACCTTTAATGAAAACCCAATAACCCGCAAACCACTAAACAAAATAAGTGACTGATAAAAAAATCAGAATTCTACAAAACACCACCAACAAAAATCAAAGTTTCGATCTTTCTTCAACCCTTGTCATACTAAAGGCCAAAATCGAAAACCCACATGACAATGCCATCTAATCGCAAGAACAAACACATAACAAGCCCCATTTTTTGGGACAAAAATAAAAAGGTGAATGAGTAGTTGCAAAACCTGCTCCAGAATCACAGAGGGCAAAGCAGCACACTTTTCAATGTAAAGCCAAAAGCAAAGAGTGAAACTCAGACACCCATGTGCCTCTTCTTCTTCATCGTGATCCCTTCGAAAATCCACTCGATAATCTTTACTTAACAAAACATAATCCTTCTCCTCCATCTTTCACACAAAAACGGATGATTTTTTTTTCTCTCTAACTTGTAAAAATTGAGGCTTTTGTAGTGATCTTCCCTAAATGGCGTAAAAAGATTGTTGCTTTTTTTCTTTTCTTTTTTAATTTTTTATTTTTGGGTTTGGAGTAGTTTAATGACGACGGCTGTTACTTTGGCGGTTGGTGGAGGACTTGGGTAGTTCGGCCTTCTGTTCTGTTCTGGTCTTTTCCCCCGCTTCAAACATTTTTGGGCTGTGCTATTGTGTTTCGCGGGTACACTTGAATTGGCTAATTAATTGGATGGTGAAGAAATGGAAAAATATTTCAATTTTCTGTTTTTTTTTTCTTTTTTATGTTTTAACATAAAGGAATTCTATTATATAGTCATTAACTTTTGGATGAGTATGCATATTAGGGGAGATAAATAAAGTTAGGAATAAGTGGACAAAATATTTGATTTGGTCAATAATATTGTTATGTGTTTAGGTTTTGACAAAAAAAAATTGGCTCGCATGGCTTTGCTAAGGTGCTTGCACCTCGATTAGTCTTCGACATATATAAAAGGCCGTCAATGCGACATCTCAACCATTAGGCTCGGCCGCTCTTAATATCACATTGAATTGGACTCGAGGGACTTTGATCCTAGTATAATGATATGTAGATATTGTGAATGTAAAGATTTTACCTCTTATAAGCCCTGTCAAATGATTTAGATTCCAGCTTTTTTATCGGTGGCGTGCTCAGTAGATCGTGGTAAGGCACCACAAAACCTCTTCCTCATGGTTTGGTATAATCCCATATGGTATAATCCTATCATTATAAAGTGAGTCAATGATAAACTTCAATAGTATGCTTAAAAGCATTCATTGATAGTGGTTATCATTGAAATAAATGTATAAATACCTTAATCCTATTAACCTTTTGATATTTTTAAAACGTGATATGTTGGACTAGATGATTCATGTTAGACTATTCTAAATATATTTGGAGTTCTCAATTAGGTTAGTTTGATACACGACACTTAAACATAGCACATGAGCTAGGTTAGAGCTAACTCGGTGCATTCCTTCAGCTGAGTGGGTAAGAAATAATGAAATATGACAATTATGAATGAGTTAAGGCTCAATCAAAATAAGAGACTTGTGTGTCACAGTGACAAACTTATGTATTGATGTGACACGAGGAAATGACAAGACAATGGTGCCAATTTGATAGTGAGTGATGTCAAAATGATATTGGACAATGGAGGCAAAATATGAAGAGTAAATAGTGATGTATTTTAGTTTGATTTTGAGGTCAATTACATGTGAATTGTGATTAGCTCCAAAATAATCATCATTTTTTGCCAAAAGATTTAAGTTCCATTCCTAATCCAAAAACGCATATGATGATGCTAGTGAAATTAGTCGAATGAGATTGAATGGTTGAACACGCTCATTGAAGGTTTACTAAGATCGAATCTTGTTGACTGGAGTGGATGACCTTGGATTTGGAGGTTTATTTGATCGTATGATTGAATTGATGGCCGCATTAGGGGTTGAATTTGGATGTTCTCACAGCTTAGATATCAAACTAGTCTTATCTAACTCTTCATCTAATATAGGAGCATATGACTCTCTAGATGCATGACATGTGTCGCAACCTCAATATGATATGCGTGTAGTGCCTCAATTTAAGGTATAGTTTGGAACACAAGCGTACTTCAAACTTAGTAGGTGTTATAACCAAATTTATTTTGCTATCAATTTGATATCCGAATACCCCTTCCAGAGGGTTTTATTTGACGAGTACACTTAACTCATACAAGCGTAAGGAAGAGAATCCATTGATGGGTCGATTATCTTCTTTGTACCTTATGGACTATTAACATTTGCTCTATCTATTATTGCTGGCAAAAACCGAATAACCGGTGTAATCTCATTGTCGGTGCCATTGGTTCATGGTATCATTGTCGAATGACCAGATACTGAATTTTATGCTACTTTGAGTTACAAACTAACTTTAGGGTGAGTACACATCAGTGTTGTGAAAGGCGAAAAGCGCAGGGCGAGCGTTTTTCATACTTAGAAGCGAAGCGTAAGCTCAGAGACGTTAAGCGTAAGCTCTACAAATGTTGGCATTTTTATTTTATTTCAAATATAAAAATATAATTACGTAAACAACATTGGAAAAAATATTGACTAGAACAAAAAGATGCAAATAATATAGTCTTCGGAATGTTGAAAAACATATTTCAACTAAAAGTCTAACACCAATATTTCTCAGATTCAAAAATATCCATAAAGATCATTCATAGTCGCTTTCACAAAAAATATAAAATATAAAAAAATATATTAAAGAAATACTTAAAATTGCAATTTGTGAACCATAAAATTACTTAGCCACTTTCAAACATAACATCATCCAAAGCATCTGAACGGGCGAGGCTATAAAAAAAAAAAAAAAAAAAAGGCCTTAGAACTTGGAGCGTGCTTGGAGCGCGCTTGCAGCGGCTTAGAGCGTGCGCTCCAGAAAAGCCACGCACAAAACAGGCGATCTAGTGCGTTTTTGGCTCCGTTTCGCTCGGAGCGCGCTTTAGCAGCGCTTTTCACAACTTTGGTACACATGCACCCATATTGCGCTAACCTAATCTAATTGAAACTAATTATATAAAATGCCTTTCCAGGTTAACATTTATGAAAAAGAACTATAGAATAACTTATATCGTTGTATTGAGTAAAAGATAAAAGATTGACGGACTTGGTTTATGTATATATCTATTTTATAATTATATATCAATTAGATTAGATTAGATTATGTCGTTAATGTAATTAATATTAATTATTAGTTTCTAGTTAGCGGGATGGTGGTAAGTTATTTTGTGTGCTTTCTAGTTAATTAGTGGGAAGCTTTGAGTTAGTGGAATAGTGGTAAGTTATTTTGTGTGCTAATAAATGTGGCTAGTACGTAATGTAAATGTCAAAAGGCAAGAAGAAAATCTAGTGTTAACCCTATTTTTCCTTCACGATGACCTACACCCTTATTGGTAAGCCTTAAATGTTGCTCCCCATACCGACAAGATGGTACCCCACTCTTCTCCAGAGATCACATCACGGGTATGTCACAGTGTACAAATTCCACGCGAGGTATCGAAAACTTTAAATAGTTTCGCGAATACCCCACCGGGACATGATACCATAACACTTACCCTGTCAAGATATGTCAAGATACATAAGAGGTTTACCTGCCCCTCCCTATCCCCGAACGAGGTTCTCTCCCTGAAGAATTGGTATCGGAGCACGATAACGGTAACCCCCAAGTCCACGTCAAGCATTCCTCCGAAGATAAACCGATAAAACCTACCTACTCAGACACATGGCATCGAAAATTCAAAGGCGGCAACTCCCCAAAATATGTCAGCACCCTCGGAGACATTTGTCAAAAATCAAGCCCCACTACTCAACTTCTATAAACATGCGCGCAACACTTGTCGTAGAATGGACATACAAAAAGAATGTCATTTTGTACTCAGACTTACTCCTATATAAGAGGGGGGGGGGGGACACATTGGAAATAAAGAGGGGGCATATAGTTATTCTTAGATACAGGCAATGCGTTATTACCCACCCCAAATTCTCGAAAAATAAATAACTGTCAACATTAATCAAATAGTTTAGTTAAATAATTATGTTTTCTCATCTCTTTTCTTAGGAGTTTTGTTCTCAATCGAAGTAAAACAAACCCGTTAGGATCTTGAATCTTGTTAGATATATCATACTAGGTGGGTATTTTCACACTCTCAAAAATCTTGAAGAAAAAGTGGCTTTTCAAAGTGGAACTCACAATGCAGGTAGAATTTGTGGTTTTTGTTGTGCATTTCACCAGTCTCTTATTACTGCTTTCTAAATACAAAGCATTGTGACACCTAGTTAAGACTCGGTTTGTTCTCCAAAAAATTGGAGAAAACGAAACAAATAAAGAACAATGAGTACTTTCTAAATACAGCAAGCAACATGACAATCACCAAATATTACCCCCACAAAATGACAGCAGCAGTCTAGTTAACTTCCTTGATTATATAACTCACAGATCAAGTACCTCAGAACTCAGAAGAGAGCAATTAAATGTTTTGCTTTACAACATACACAAAGTATACACTACTTAAACACGAAAAAAAGTTTCATTTTCTTTAACAGAAGATGACATATAGCATGCTTGGCATAAAAAAAGGATTAATACATAGACATAACCGGCTCTGAATCCTCGTCTCATCCCTCGTGTACAAGCCAAAGAGGCCCCTATTTTGGATTCAATTTAAGGGAAGCACTGCAGAAATTGAAAAATTAAATGTTAAGCCCACAAGTTCAATAAGTTGCAAAAAAATTGATAGCATAATTCATATGAAACGCATACCTATTGATGCAGTAGCGCTTGCCTGTGGGTGGGGGACCATCATCGAAAACGTGACCAAGATGAGCATCGCAAACTGCACAAAGAACTTCTTGACGGGGCATGAAAATAATAGAAATGTCTAATTTCGACTTCACGTTGTTGCCTATTGGCTGATAATAAGAGGGCCAGCCAGTTCCGCTGTCAAATTTGGTGGATGATCTAGAAAATGGTGGTATAGGCTATTAGATATAGATAACATCAAACAAAGACGTGATCATATAGGTATGAATACTTCAGCAAAATTAAGTATACTTACTCAAATAAAGGAGTGTCACAGCAGATACAATGGTAAGTCCCAGGTGTTTTGGTGTTCCAATATTCTCTGAAGATGAAATTACATGATGAGTGATACAGATGTAGACGCGGCAATGAGCGGACAAAAAAAATCTGTGACCAGGCATCTCGATTTAGAGTTAGAGAGTACAATGGTAAATTCCACGTGTTTTGGTGTTCCAATATTCGCTGACGATGAAATTACAGGATGAGTGACACAAATTAGACGCATCAATGAACATAGAAAAAATCTTGTGACGATGCATCTAGCTTTAAAGTTAGTGAAACTGGCTCTGATGTTTGCTACAGTTTAGCAACATCGATTCAAACAGCAAGCTAATGTACCGAACTTCCTGAGATTTGAGCTGTCCTTGCGTTTGGGTTTTCAAAGAATTTTTGCAGCTATGTAAGAGAAGTCGACAAACGCCTATGCTTTCGGTCACAAATATCAAGAAATTTCTAGTTACTAGATCTGTTCCTTCTTGAATCTAATTTCTAAAAATATCAATTTCTTTAGCTTTTTACCCCACAACAAGCACAATGGAAGCCCCTTCAACGATATTTGTCGCACCAACTAAAAGCGAACGGATCGTCCCACCAACGATACAATTCACC
This sequence comes from Linaria vulgaris, assembly GCA_948329865.1. NCBI lineage: Eukaryota > Viridiplantae > Streptophyta > Magnoliopsida > Lamiales > Plantaginaceae > Linaria > Linaria vulgaris. The sequence goes on from OX415253.1 coordinate 46,413,591, forward strand.
CTGGGCAGTTTCGCCACTTTAAGATAACTTATCAGTGGTTTTACAAACGTAAGTTATCCAAAGATACAAAGGCCAGTTTATTCATAAAAGATTGCTTGGATTTCCGTAAACACACTAACTACACACAATGACATATCAAAAACATTGGACATCCGAAAACAAGAACACACTCTCTAGCAATGGCTACGAGTGTTCAGAAAAAGATGATACCCGGAGAACGCCCTCTCAGTACCCTTTTTCCGAGTGACGTAAAACTGATCACCAGTTAACCGCTTCTTCCACTCGTCGTCACTTACAGAGCTGTAATTAGCATTTCCTGCACCTGTAGCACGGTTCGAAGGATTAGATAACTAGTGCAGAACTAAACTGATATTTGAATTTACACTTTGGCAACTTCCACATTGATAAATTTACTGCTTTTCACAAGAGTTTGATGTGTTTGATCTTTTAAAAAATAAGAACTACAGCAGTATACTAAGTACATAGGCTAGATTTATAGTACAGTTGCTATGGAGTAGGTCATCCATATTCAGGTAATTGATCAGACTTATCAGTACAAAAGTATCTTCACTGCTAATGGAAGAGGTTATTAGTCCAAATGCTTCAAGCACCACCTATTCTCAATGTCTAATTGTGGTGTGCACATTGGCACCCGAGGCCTGCAGTTCTGTTTCCGCCTCTCATTCTTAGAAGTGCCTGAGAATCTCAAGTATTTCAAAGCTATACCATGGCTACCACATCCAAAGCTTCGTTATGATTTAGCATACACAGAAAATTTGTTCAAAGCATTAATTCTTGTGTCTAGAAACACAAAACCACAAATCAGAATGAGACATCTGAAATCTAAAACAAATTAACAATCTTTCTTGAAATTCACTAAACATATACAACATGTCCTCAGAAAAAAGTGCTCGTTTTAGGGAACTTTGAAGGAATCACACGCCAATATATAAGAGAAGTACATAGACCGATATTCAACCCCTGGTCCTATTTAAATAGTCTCGGTTAAAACTTCACTTGCAAAATTCTCAGTGGAGTAAAATATAAAGCAAAATACACAGATACAATCATCTTGAGGCCGGAAGCTTAGGAACCACGAAGCTATAGATTGGAACGACACACATAATTCTGCGAAACATTAACCTTTTTCTTCTCTCCCGTTCTTTCCTTAACCATGTTACAAAACTTCACACAATATACAGCAAAAGAACAGTTTGAAACTAAAAATAGCTCATCTAAAAGCTTGTGTTTATAGAGACATTAGACATTCCTCGGTTTACACATATTCACCAACGCGTCCACTTAGGTGTGACCATCATTTCGTTAAGCCCAACACGTAATAATTTTCCATCAAACAGGTGGTGGTGAGTTTCGATCACAAAAACCATTATTCACTTGCCACTCGTACCACATTAAAGCAACGCCTTGTCTCAAAGCTTAAACTTGCACAAGAATCAGACAACTATTAATTTATACATAGTACCCAACAATAACTTATAATCATAAAGTCAAGTTCTTAAAGATCAAAGCATGAATCTACAGTCTCTTCAAAAAGTACCGAAATGTTTCTATTTTCGACTAAGGCGAAACGAACCCTACAAGTATTTTCCACGTTCACTACAACATCGATTAGCACGGCTTTCTTTTCCAAATATGTCCCATTTTTTTTTAAAAATCTTTTCATATTTAAAATACCGAAACATACGACCAAAACAAATTTAGAGAGAGAAAGAGAGACCTTGAGTGGTGTCCTGTTTCTGAGAAGAAGAAGATGAAGACCCCATCGCTGAAACTGAGATAGTATGATGAACTCTCTTCTTTCTTAATACAAAAGAAGAAATATTATTATTTTTGCTGCTTCTGTTAAAACCCAAATGGGATTTTGATGAATAGTTTGTTAGAGAGCTGAAACAACTACTGCCTAATACTACTACTATTCTTGCGCTATAACAGGCCATTGTTAGTTGACAAATGGCATCAACTCTCTCTCTCTCTCTCTTACCAACAAAATAACAGATTATTCCACAACTTACTCCTCTGTTTCGCGTGTGCATATATACTGATGCATCATCCTCCGTTCCTTAACAATCGATTGAACATGTCATCATGGTCCTAGGATATGTGGTTAGTGGTACATTGGTCTACCATGTGTTGCTGTAGTAGAGGATCTTATTTTGATTAGGTGGCACTTTTGGATCCACCCGTTAAGAACACGGAGGCTTGTCAGTCCACGTTTGCAATAACGTAAGACGATCAGAATGGTAAAAACTCGCTTTGGTTGGGCCATGAGTCGTTTATTTATTATTACTTCAATCATTATTTATTCGGTTAAAAAAATGAAGCTGGAATTGAAGTTGTGTGTTAATTTGAATTTTTGTTGCACCATATTATTGCTCAAAACATAAAATTTATTGGACGGTGCATTTGATGCATATTGTATATTGATATAGGCTAGGGAGTCTCCATCCGGAAAGTCTATGTGAGACTTTTCATAATAATTATAAGTCTTGTGCAGGGGCGGAGCCAGGAATTTTAGATAGGGGGTGCGAAATTCTATTACAGTTTTTTATAGCATGTAAAATATATATTTATATATGTATGAGTATTTATACATTTTCTTTTGTTCTAAAAATAATAAGATTTTGTACTAATAAAAAACCACCTGATTTTGAAAAAGACAGAAAAATGCACTTTTTTCGCACAAGAAAGTTTTATCGCCTTATATTTTATCTACCACGCGTGATAAAGTGAGGTTTTTTTTGGTAATATATTGATTTGATATTTTTATTATGTAACATGTTTTGTTTGTGAGAATGAAAAATTAAAAATATACCTTTTAAGTAATTATTAGTAATAATTACTAATGTTATATTTGCAAGAAATAAATGTTTTCTTTATATAATCGTGTTTATTAACTCTTTTAATCTACACATTGTTGGTTATTTTATAAATGCTTTTTATAATTATAAAGCATGTAAAATAATATGTGTATTGATTTTTTTATATATAACATAATATGTGTACTGATAAATTTTACAAACTGATTGATGCCTTTCTCTTAAATGCTTATTAATTAAACAATTTAAACAAGGGTGTAATGTTCGAAATTTATTGGTGTATGGTAATATCTGTGCAATACCACAAATCTACAATATAATGAACACAATAAGAAACTTAATATATAGAAGAACGTGGCCCAACAAATTTATTGGTTGATTATATATAATTAAATAGGTTACTAGAAGATAAATATGTGAAGTGGGGAGCGAAAATCTAAGGGGGTGCAAAACCTATCCTAAGTCTTCATTAACCAAGCATTTAATCAACAAATAATATGCTACTTAAACAATATTGGGAGGTTGAGGGGGTGCAAAGGCACCCCTTGCACCCCCCTTCCCTCCGCCCCTGGTCTTGTGGGGTTCTTGTGTAGTTTCAAAAATGTATAGAGGTGCATGTGCCATTCTTGTTGATATTTTGGGGAATTTATTAGTTATTGTGGAGTTTTTTTAGCAATTTGTTCGTCTAAATAACTTTATTAGGACTCATTTGCTTGCAAATATATTAGTCGCATCACTATTAAAACACCCCTACTAATATACTGGATGGTCGATTCTTGGGTTGTCATTGGGCCAAAAACAGTTACCTAATAAAAAAATGATGCAATTGACTGATAAACTATAAATATATAAATTTGTAGCTAAAAATTACACTTATATAGTACATCATTAGTATCGCCTTGACTTTGTTGCTCATTGGCATTTTGCCGGGAAGTTTGCCTTGCTCTTACTGATTCGATCCTTGCTTGTTCCTCCTCACCATTCCTCCTCTCACAACTGCGGCTGTGATAGGGATATTCTCGTATGGGCCGGCCCACGATTGGATATATCGGAGATCATTCCCGATATATATATTGAAGTTTACCTTCGATATGGTTCAAATAGCCTACCCCCAATTTAATTGGGATTACAGGCTTGGTTGTTGTTGTACCTTCGATATGGTACGGTGCAGAGTCTATAAATACCGTGTTCCGCATACCGAGAAGATACATAACTACTACCTAAATTCATCCGCCGATTTCGAATACTCATATTCTATATCACCTTCGATATAGACTCTGATATTCCATCTAGTACGAAATTCGATATCACATCATACATTTGACCCGATATGTATTTGATATCGTTCGCGACGTGATCTCCGGCATAATCCCGATCTAACCTTCGACGTACCCTCGACATCATCTTCGACATCAGCAAAGTTATCCAATCGAAACTCTACCTCGAGTACCTGGTGTTCTGGACTAAAGTCGTCCTATTGCTAGTGATATGAGACATAGTTTGAGATAGATTTGTTGTACCGCACTTGTAATCGACCTTATTCTATATATACGATCTATTGTCAAATTAGTGGCGCCGTCTGTGGGAACACTAGTTCTCGAGATCGGAGGGTCACAAGGTAACCTAAATGTGAAGTGACCGCATAATGCAAAGGAAATAGACCAAAAAAAGAAAAAAAAGATGGACATAAGCACGAAGAAGCTAGAAATCGAACCAACCAGCGAAATTTCTAAAAGAGAGAAAGCAATCATACCATTCCAGAATGAGTCAAAAATTGAATCGGTGGGGGACTTCATTACTGTCAGTATCGACCCAGTGCGCCCGGAGTGTACCTTACGAATCAGAGCTACAATGTCACCCGACATAAGGACGACACTGATATAATGTTTGAGGAGGAACACTGATATACTCGAGCGGTCTGATTCGGATCTAAAAGGAATCGACCCAAAAATCATTGTACACAAGTTGAATGTTGACCCTCGAGCCAAACCAGTTAGGCAAAAGAAGAGAAGTTTCAGTAAGGAGAAGAATGAAGCAGCAGAGAAAGAAGTGGTTGAGAAGCTCAAGGCAGGTCACATTTACAAAATACGCTACTCAGAATGGCTTATTAACATAGTTATGGTCCTGAAGAAAGTGGTAGAATGGAGAATGTGTGTGGATTATACCGACCTGAACAAGCATTGTCCGCGATATCCTTTTTCGTTGCCAAGAATAGACCTCCTGGTGGACTCAACAGCATGGTGTGCTTTGTTCAGTTTTGTGAATGCTAAGAGCGGGTTCCATCATATTTTTATGGCAACAGAAGATCATCCCAAAACGGTATTTGTTACGGTTACTGGTGTGTATTGCTACCGCGTGATGCCCTTCGGATTGAGCAACACGGGCGCTACATTCTAGAGGTTGGTCGCCAAGATACTCTATGAATTAATCGGGAAATCCATGGAGGTTTACGTAGACGATATGCTGATCAAGAGACTGAAGGCTCAATATCATGTGGAGCACTTGGAGAAATCTTTCAGCATAATGAGAAACTATGGAATGAAACTCAACCCGAAGAAGTGCACATTTGGCGTCCCCGCAGGAAAAATTCTAAGATATATGGTTAATGAGAGGGGGATCGAGGCTAATCCCGATAAGATTCAACCAGTGATGAGTTTGCCCTCTCCACGATCAGTACGAGACGTATAATGTCTAGTAGGACGCATAACGGCATTGGGGAGATTTATTGTAACGTCAGCAGAGAAGAGTCTTCCCTTCTTCAAGGTAATGAAAAAAGCAATGGACTTTCAATGGATAGACGATTGTGAGGTCGCATTCCAACAACTAAAGAAGTATTTGATCGCCCCACCATTGTTGGTGGGGGAAATGCTTTACGTATACCTCGCGGTCTCAACCAACGCCATCAGCACGGTTTTAGTCAAGGACGTGGCCGACAAGCAGTTGCCCATTCATTATGTTAGTCGTGTACTTCACGGCGCAAAAAGGAATTACTTGCAGATTGAGCTATTCGCTAAGGCGGTCGTAATGACAACATGGAAGTTGAAGCCGTACTTTCAGTCACATCCTATAACGATTATCACAGATAAGCCACTTCGCGAGATTATGGCGGGTCCAGAAACTTTAGGGCGATTGGTGAAATGGGCAATTGAGTTAAGTGAGTTCGGGATAAAGTATCGCCCATGGACCGCCATTAAAACGTAGGTCTTGACATATTTTGTGGCGGAAACATTAGGAAACAACTTGGACTACTCATGAAACCACATTTTACCATAACACAGGATTCGGGGCCTAGTACCCGGCATTCAGCATGGTTGCTCCATGTGGATGGATTCTCGAAGGGCAAATGGTGGCGGTGCGGGAATCCACCTGATCTCACCCGATCGAAGAGAATTTGATTTGCTATAAGCTTGAATTTTCTGATAACAAACAACGAAGCGGGGTACGAGGCGGTCCTCGTAGATGTAAGGATGGAAAAAACTCTATGTTCAGACCACTTAGAGGTCTTCACGGATTCCCAGCTAGTGGCAAATTATTTCTCAAGATTTTTTAGGCAAATCAGGAGACAATGGTCTTATATTTGGCGAAGCTGAAGGCGCTAGCTTCCGAATTCACCACATTCAATTTGACCCAGATCCCTAGATCTGAGAACACCAAGGCAGACGCATTATCAAAATTTACGAGCTCATCAGATAACTATGTTGTGAAGCGTGTCACCCTATTGGCTACTACAAGGCCTGCAATTGGAATTACTAAGGATAGTAATGTGTGTGCTGAGGTAGAATTCATTTTTCCTATTGCAGACACCCCTTGCTGGAAAGACGAGATATTCCAATATCTTCAAAACGGGACACTTTTAGTGGATGCAAACGCACGCCGACACCTCAAGTACAATGCCTACAGGTTCACCATCTATCAGGCCGAACTTTACAAGTGATCTTTCGAGAGTCCCTTATTGAGATGTATATTTCCAGTGGATACACAGTATATTATGAGAGAAAGACACGCATGAAGTTGCGGCAACCATTCTGGCGGAAGAGCTCTAGCGCAGAAGATTCTACAGCAAGGGTAATTCTGGCCAACATTGACAAAAGATGCGACACAGTACTGTCGAGCTTGTGAAAATTGCTAATACGATGCAAGACTCATTCACAGGCCAACAGTTCTGATGCAACCTTTAGAAATTACATGCCCTTTCGATCAATGGGGAATTGACATAGTGGGCCCTCTCCCAGTAGCAGAGGGACAGAAGAACTTCCTCTTGGTTGCAGTTGAATATTTCACCAAATGGGTGGAGGCAGAAGCATTGGCCCACATAACTCAAAATAACATGATAGACTTCATATGGAAGAACATTATATGTCATTTCGGCCTACCTCGAGTCCTCATCTCGGACAATGGTACTCAGTTTCGTGGCAAGGAAATGGTTTCATGGTGCAAGGAACTGAAAATTTCTCAACATTTCGCGGCATTGGCTCACCCACAAGCCAACGGGCTGGTTGAGTCCACCAACAAGACCTTAACAGAATATCTAGAGCGCCGACTACATGCTACAGGGACAAGCTGGACAGAGGAACTCCCAGGTATTCTTTGGGCTTATCGTACTACACCACGAACTTCGACCAGAGAAGCACTATATACTTTCGTATACGGCTCCGAGGCTGTAGTACCAGTGGAAATAGGCAGCCAACCTATCGCATTACAAAGTACGACCCTCAACACTCAGCGCGTCTACGCTAGATGGATCTGGATATGATCAGATCTACCAGAGAACATGCTTACCAGTGCATTGTGGCTTTCAAGGCAGCTACGGCACACACCTTTGATAAACAAGTACATCTTCGCAATTTCCAAGTGGGAGACCCGGTATAAAAAGTGTAAGGGCTAGAAAGCACGTAGGAAAACTACAGGCGAATTGAGACGAACCTTACAGGGTCACTTGCGCGAGCTCTAAGGGATATTATTACCTACAAGATATGCATGGGGACCCACTACCCTGACCATGTGCAACATTTCACATCTTGTAACTAGAACTACGCAAACTTGATTCCCTATATGGGATACGTAGGCATCCACCTTCATGGCCCAACACCGATATTATATTAATACTATTTTGGGTAATTTCATGAACATGACCACTTCCAATAGGCCCAAACGGTGAAAGACTCTAACAAAAAACACGAAGGTATCACCCGCAGAGGTATCGCCCACATGACATATCGCTTGAAAAAGGCGACTGTCCACATGCCTACATGGCAAAAAGATGCTGACAAACAACACATATGTATCGCCCTCAGAACATATCACTTGAAAAGGTGACTGTCCATAGCCCTCCAAAACAAGCAAGAAGAAAAAACTACATAAGTCATCGACAATATAAACCACATATGATGGTGAAGGCCCACAACAATAATATCACGCATACATCAAAACGAATGTGATCATGACAAAAGCAAATACCGAAAAACCCTACCGTTCAAATATATTCAACAAAGCGCAGACGAATACAAAAGGAAACTCCACTTAGAACAGTCCACGCGAATCATAAGATCATCTCTACCATCACTTTAACCAAACTGTAGACCCAAAGTACAATCTAGAAATTATGAAATAAGTCATCATCAAAACCAGTGAAGGGCTCACTACGAATTTCATACCTACTAACGAGACCAAGAGGGGCCAAGTCCATTTCTGACGTAATCACGAGAAACTTCCATGGCTCATCACTTATATCGGTGGCAAGCTCATCCATTGCCCTAGGCGACAAAATTTCTGGATACATATACCACTTTGGACTGTCACTTTTAGGATCCCTGTTGGGAGGCACGTACCGTAGAGCACGAGGCACCCTATAACGCAATAGGGGGTATGCGCCAACTAAAGCCCACACGGTAGGCTGGCGAGCCACATGAATGTCATCACCTCCATTTACAGGTATGTCTACGTCCATATGATGATCAAGATTATCATCTGATTCTACAGAGAAGCCTTGAACCACGTATTTTGATGAGAAGTTTCGTTCCACCTGGACAGAAGGGACTATATCGATATCCTCATCCCCTACGGGAATCGGACTTCCGCCCGGATCAGAAAGTGTCACCCCTATACCGCTACCACCCAACATTTTTGTCAGCTTGGCATTTTGAATCTCAAGCGACACTACGTAATCCCTATAAGAGTCACTATCTCGCTCTAAAAGCATTTTTTTTCGCGCGAAGTCGTTGGGCTTCAGCTCTCGCTAGTTTTTCCGTTTCAACTTGTGCTCTCTAAGCCTGATTAAGAGCCTTTCTCGCGAGGACCTTGGCCAAACGCGCTCGCGCATTAGCTCTATCCCGAGAGACATTACTTCGAGAGATCATCGCTCACAATTCATCAACCCTCGTGTCAGAACCAAATTGAACCTCCGCGAACAACACATAATCATTGCAAAGAGTGTAAAACATGTGCCCAAACTGATAACAGTTACGTCACGTCAGATACTACAAATAAGAAACAGTCAACAAATAGAGAAAAAATGCTTCAAATAGAAGACCTTACCACATAAAAAAGCATTACACACATCCGTGGCACCAGCGCAGCCCCCAAATTCTGAACAAGCACATAAGAGTCGAGATTCAAAAAAAGTTTGTTCATACTTTGGATGGCATCTTGTTCACGCACAATCTCACCACCCATCCTCATGACTAGCCGATTAGAAGTAGGATCATACAAGAAGTTATAGTTTTCACTATCCATTGGAGCAACCACCTCAGGTCTCTGTGATTTTCCACGACGATGGGAACCATAAACATGAGGCGATGATGCAGCAGCCGCATTGGGGGGAGTCGGCTACTATGAGAGGCCCCGTGTACTTTAGCATTGCCAGCTCTATCAGCCGAAAGTACAAATTCCCTTGGCTCACGCTCTCTTGTATCTACAACATTTGGATTGGTTGAAGCATTGCGTGATCTATTGGGAGAGGAGACTGTACCATCAAAATTTCTAGCTCGGGAACCTTCACCGACTCCTCGCCCCCGGTTTTCCTCCTCAAAGTGCGCCCTACCACATGGATGCCAATAGTTAGAAGGTGCATCGGGCGGAAGAGGTGTTACAACAACTCTAGGGGGATTAGTAGCGAGTCGTCATTGTGATATGAGCTCTGCCTCCATAGCCCGCACTCTCTTATGTTCTAGCACCAAGCCTTCTTCAATATTTGTGTGGGTTCCAACAATAATGCTACCACCATTCGGGTTTGGCTGAATCACCAAAAAGTGGTTCTCAAAATTGAGAATTACGTTCGTGAAGATGAACACGCAGAAGCCTAACCTCTACAGCGATACCTGGAACCCGCATAAGATCGTCATCCAGTGCATTATCATCTGGCAGGTCGTTACTCACATTTACTCTATCAGGTGGACAATTCGAACCCGAGGTCTCGCCCTCATAAGCCACAAACACATTGCACCGGGGAGGCATTGGCACATGCGGTCGTGGAGACACGGCACGCTTCCTATGAGGAGGATTCTTCACTCGAACCATCCCTTGCCCCTAAAACACGAAGGAAATCACGATCAGAAATCTATAATATATATATATATATATATATATACACACACACACAAAAGACATTATGTTATGGTATATCGAATCCTATATCGGAAGCATGTCGAAAAGACATAGAAGAACCGATCGAAACTAAAATCGAAAAACAAAGTGCGCGTATAAAAAATTATCAGAAAGTATGTCGAAAATGAATTCTGATATACCTAGCGGATCCTCGATATCAACTTCGATATACAATCGCAAAAAGACAAGATTTGTAATACAATAATCGAATGATGACGAAATAGGGGGACCAACTTATATAACCAAATATTACTGGGGCCTATGGAGCAATTAATGCACAGATATCGTGGGTAATATCGAAGTTCATATTCGATGTAGATTCGATATATGCAAGTTCCCGACTCACTGCCATAATTGATTAGGAAAACGGGGGAGTATCGAAACATCTATTTTCCTAACTAAAGTTCCGTCCAATCAGTCACAAACTTAGGGGGAGTTATGGGTACCCCTAGGAAAAAGAAGATATACAAGCGAAATTCCCAAATTATTATAAAGAATAATAGTTTGAGAATTAGGGGACTACATGATAGGGATATTCCCCACATTGGGTCGACCCATAGGCCAAGCCCACGATTGTCTATATCGATGATCATTCTCGATATGTATATCGAAGTTTACCTTTGATATGGTACGGAGCGGAGTCTATAAATACCACATCCAGCATACCGAGAAGATACATAACTACTACCTGACTTCATTCGCTGATATCGAATACTCATATTCGATATCACCTTCGATATAGATTCTGATATTCCATCTGGTACGAAATTCGACATCACATCATCCATCTGACCCTATACGTATTCAATATCGTTCCCGACGTCATCCCGATGTGATCTCCAGCATAATCCCGATCTAACCTTCGATGTACCCTCGACGTCATCTTCGACATCAGCAAAGCTATCCAATCGAACCTCTACCTCGAGTACTTGATGTTCCGAACTAAAGTCGTCCTATAGTTAGTGATAGAAGACATAGTTTGAGATAGATTCGTTGTTCTACACTTGTAACTGCCCTTATTCTATATATAACTAGTGATAGAACACTCCTTGTCATTTCACTCACTGACTAGACTAATGCAGTTCTTAATGAGGTTAAATGATGAACTTGATTCTATAAGAAGTTAGATCCTTGGTATGGATCATTTACCTTTGGTTGAAGGCTTACTATGTGGTGATACGTGTTGAGAAGTAGAAAGAGATTAAATTAGCTATCACTATCCTATTGATCATTCAACTATGTTTGTTAAATTTGCTACTTCTAAGAATACTTACCATGCCTCTAGCTCTGGTCCTAAAAGCTTTAATGACTTCAAGAAGAACAAGAATGATATATTCTATGACTTTTGTAAGGGCAAAGGTCACACTAAAGACACGTATTTCAAGTTAGTAGGTGTGCCTGATTGGTATAAAGAGTTGAAGGACAAGAAGTCAACTGGTTCTTCTGGTTCTCAAGGCAGATCCTATGCCAATGATGTTGACTGGTATAAAGAGTTGAAGGATTAGAAGTCAGTTGGTTCTTCTGGTTCACAAGGCAAATCTTATGCCAATGATGTTGACTCAGGGATACCCTCTACTCAGATTACCACTGATTTTCCCCCTGCTTCCTGCTCTAACAACTTTCAGCAAGATTTTTCATGGGTTCATGAAATTCATTATGGAGCAAGGGAATATGCAGCAGGTTCTAAACAACAAGGAATCCAGCAAAGTCAACTTTGCTCTAACAGTGCTCGCAACTTAGCTTCATGTATTGTCTGTAATAAGTCTAAATTTCACAGATTGTCTTTTCCTAAGAGTACTTTACATATTGTTGCACCTTTTTTTTTTCTTTTACATACTGATATATGAGATCCATACAAAGTTGCTACAACTAATAATGCACACTATGTACTCACTATAGTGGATGATTACTAGATTCACTTGGACATTTATGTTGAATAATAAAACTCAGGTTGTTGATACTTTGGAGCATTTTATTGCTTATGTGAAAACTCGGTTTTCTTCTAATGTCTTGGCTATTTGATCCAACTATGAGTCAAAGTTTACTAACTCCACCTGTCAACCCTTGTTCTCTAATCTTGGTATTGTTCATCAAAAGTTATGTCCTTACACTCCCCAACAGAATGGGGTGGTGGGGAGGAAACACATGCATCTCTTATAGGTCATAAGAGCCTTACGCTTCAAGTTTGATATGCCTCCATCATTCGGGGGTTATGCCTCGCTCATGGCTACCTATATGATCAACAGAACACCCAATAAACAACTTAATTATTCATCTGCTTATGCCTTGTTACACTCTAAGCCACCTGGCCTTGATTCTTTTAAGAGTCTTTGGTTGTCTGATTTTCATTGCTAACACTAAGACACACAAAGATAAACTTGAACTTAGAGGTTACAAAATGGCGTATTCATTATAATTAATGCGTTCCCTTTTAGTAAAACCTCTTGCAACTAGGCTAGCTTTGTATCTACCCCTCTCAACATCAGGGATGCCTTGTTTCTACTTGAAAATCCATCTACATCCAACCAACCAACCTAGAGCCATTTGTTCTTTCAATAAGATCCCAAGTGTTTTTATATTTTAGATACTTTGTTTCCTCAGACATAGCCTTCAGCCACTTGTGTCTATCCTTGTTACTCACTGCAGCCTTGTAATCATTTGGTTCCTCTTCCAGTATACTACTTGTTGCAACTAGTGAATAAGCAAGCAAGTCTGCATAACCATATCTCTCTGGTGCCTTAATTTCCCTTCTGAATTTATCTCTGGTCAACATGTAGTTGGATTCTTCAGCCTGATCAATCAATTTATCAACATACTCATTTACAATTGTGACCGATTCTTCTTCAAGTTACTAGTTTCTAGGATGATCTGGTTCTTTATCAGCCATAGGTTGAACCTCAAGTTGATAACCATTACCTTCCTCATTTCTTGAGTTAACACCATTGTTAATCTCAATAGCTTACATAGGTAAACCACCATTTCTTTTAAAGGTCGTAGTGTCCTCATTGAACACCACATGTCTGCTTATAAAACACATCTTGTGACCTTGTTCAATACACCACAACTTGTAACCCTTCACTCCTTCTGGATATCCAAGAAACATACACCTCAATGCACTTGGCTCTAGCTTATCATGTGTGATGTGTGCAAAAGGAGAACATCCAAACACTCTCAGATGATTCAAATATGGTTTGTGACCAGGCTATACTTCTTTTGGTGACTTTATATTTAATGCAGTAGAAGGACATCTATTGATGAGATATCCAACTGTTGCAATTGCCTCAACCTAGAAAACCTTTGGAAGGTTGGCACTTAGCAGCATACATCTCACCCTTTCAAGTATGGTTCAATTGAAACTCTTATCTAATCCATTTTGTTGTGGAGTTCCGACACCAGTCTCGTGTCTTACAGTTCCATTTACCCTGCAATACTCATTCAATTCAGCTGAACAAAACTCCAGACCACTGTCTGCTCTCGGTCTTTTTAGTTGCAATTCAGTTTGCTTCTCTATCATAGTCCTCCAATTTTTGAATGTCTCAAAAGTCTGGACCTTAGTCTGCAACACAAATAGCCACAATTTCCTGAAATAATCATCCATAAGTGACAAGAAATATAATTCTCCAGAGTGTGAAGCAGCCCTTGAGGGTCTCCAAAAACCAGCATGAACATAATCAGAGCTCTCTTAGTTCTCTACTAACCAACACATAATTTAACTTTGTGAGCCTTACCCAAAACACAATGCTCACAGAAGCTTATCTTCTCTAGCTTTTCAGCTCCCAATAGACCTTGCTTCCCCAACTCTAACAATATTTCACTCACATGTTTTAAAATCTTGTGCCACAACTCAGACTTAGAAACAACTCCCTTGACAGTTGTTGTTACAACTGTACCCATGACATATCTTCCTTCTAGTATGTAAAGGCCATTCTTTCTGGTTCCTTTCATCACCACCAGTGATCCCTTGAATACCTTTACCATACAATTCTCTCATAAGAACTTGTACCATGTTTTCTCAAGACCACCAAGAGATATCAGGTTTCTCTTGAGATCAGGGTCATATCTCACCACTCTCAATAGCTTCTCAGATTCATTGTGAAAGATGAACCTCATAGATCCTATACCTTTAACCTTACAAGGTTTGTTGTCTCCCAAATACATTGTTCCACCATCAATCTCCTCATATTCTTCAAATATAGCCTGATGTGGAGTCATATTAAAGGAACAACCAGAATCTAACACCTACACATTATTTGGATCCCTGACAGTAACAAGAGCCATTAGAGCATCAACAGACTCATACCCCTCTTGTACACTTGTAACATTTTCAGACTCCTTAGTCTTATCACCACCATTATTCTGTCTTTCAGGACAAAATCTTCTGGTGTGACCTTCTTTCTCACAGTGGTAACGAATGAATGGGTTCTTACCATTCTTTCCCTGTGACTTGGACTTCTTCTTCTTCTTCCTATTTTCTTTTTCTGATTCTGTCACCTTACTGTTAGTCCCTCACTATTCTATGATTTCTTTTAATTTCCTCTCATATTCAATTCCTTAGAGTTTAGAGCAGATTGCACCTCATCAAGTGTTAAAGAAACCCTTCCATATATGAGATTTTCTTTAAATTTAACATGAGATTTAGGTAGTGAACTTAACAACAGTAACTCATGATCTTCGTCGTCAATTGCAACATCAATGTTCTCAAGAATCAACTTGTTAAATATATCAATTAGAACGTGTTTAAGATACAAAAGATTTACCTACGATTTGGTCATATAGAAGCTTTCAAGCTTCAACCAAACACCAACATCAATTTTTTCCTTCGAGACCTATCGCAACATCTTATCGCCCAAACTCATAATTACAACACTATGAGCCTTCTCCATCATAATCTTCTTCGATTTATCATCGAGATCTTTATTGATGTTCGCCTCATCCAGTGTATTAACCAATCCTTGTTGAACCAATTATGCTCGCATCTTCAACTGCCACAAACCAAAATTGTTTTGCCCCATAAACTTTTCTACATCAAATTTTGGCGGTGCCATGATCAATTCAACGTTCACCGCACTAATTTGTAGTGAAATTGCTCAATTGTACAAACTTTACCATCATTTAATCTCAATTGAATAGCACAAATCAAGCTAACAAATATGAGTAACAATCGCAGCAAAGAAAGTAAATCAATCACGAATAACACATGCAATTTACTTGGTCCGGCGTTCTCTCATCAATGTGATGAAGAAATCTAATCCAAGGGAGAAATCGAAATCTAATTTTTTATTGATATGCATAGTACAAAGTTGTGTAACAACCATTATGGTAACTGACTACGTAATAGAGTATATATTGTGTAGGTCGTTATAACAAACTCACGTGCAGCTCACAACCCACATGACTTAACTCTCTGACCTAACTAACTCTCGTTGCCCAGTTGCAACAGCTACGTAAGCTCCAACAGTTATACCGCTGCCAAGTGTTATTGTTCAACCAGATTGGCTAGTCAAGTTAGAGGTTTATCGTTAGTATGCCAGACCTTGATGAAAGGGATTGGACACGTTGAATTTCGAAAGCTTAGTGATCCTTTGATCTCAATTTGTACAATCAATGGTGCATTTATAAGAGCCATGAGGGTTTAGAGGGATGGGGTTAAGAGGGAAGGGTACCATGTTGCCCAATGGGATGGTGTGCTTTGTAGCACGACATGCGATAGGCGTTTATACCTCAATCCCCACGTCACTCTTTATTTTTTCATAGCTTTCTGAAGTTCATTTCCCCACAAGGCTCTCCCCATTTGCACAGTTCAATTTATGTTGTTATTACTTACAAATGAAAGTTTTTGTTTTTTAGAACGAGATGGCTAAAAGAAAGCGAGAGGACGAGTAAGCGTGAGAAAATTAACTAAGTTTCTCAAGTATTGCTTGTTGTTATAATGAGCTCAAATGCACCTATATAAAGTGCTCCACATCCTCAATAGATGGTGATGATCGTTTAAGTCCGTAGATTCGGCTTTTTGAGCTTCAAAAAAGTTCTACAAAATCCTACAAAGATCCTATAATATATCAAGGTAATCCTGATAATTCCACACATTTTAAAAGACCCTACAATTTGGTACTTAAAATTTAAATTTTATATTTATATTTATAAGAAATTATGAAGTTGCCCGAAGTTTCTTCAAAAGCCTTTCAAGTTAGATCAATGGTGCATAATGTGCTTGGCTCATGTGGTCGATGCCCTCGTTGGTTGTGGAATGAGCCTAAAAATTTTAGATCCCCTGTTCAATCCCCCTCATTTAGTGAAACTCGTTACACTTTTCTGTTTTTTTCTTAAACTTCTCAAAAGATGTCTTACCATGCAGTTCCCTTGGGAAATGGAAATGAATATAAAACTTTCTTTTGTCCTATACCTTTTAAAACACGACATTGATACAAATATCTAGGTCCACCAATTAAGAACATGTAAGTTGGTCAATCTTGTAATAACATAAGACGACCACAATACTTACAATGAGTTTGTATCCAAATCTGATGGCCAAAATATCATTTTCCCACATAAACTTCATTAAAAATATGTATGGGAATAATTTTCTTTTAGTTTAAAAATATAACCCCTACCGACAAGACTTCTATCTAGTTCCCTCTAACCTATTTTTTCTTACAACGTGTCCCAAACTGTTGAAAAAGGTACAACTTGTCCAAGTTGTTGACCAGTCACTCGTTTTAGACATGTGTCTATATTATTGTCCGTTAGACTATGCCTCATGAGGCAAGTCACACAATTTAATAAGTTTGGGAGTAAGTTATAAAAAAGATTAGGTTGAGAGAAATAACGCATGCACACACACGGTTCCCTCTTGTAAACTTAATGTATGAAACACAACTTGTTTGACAAATATTTTACAAGATTAGAAACGCAGGCACTCGGTTCCCTCGTGATTAAGAATTTATTTTAATTTGTATTGTAAAAAAATTAAATTAAAAAGATTAAATATATAAAGATAGAAATTTTATATACGTCACTTTTTTTTATATAAGAGACAAGAGATAAAAAATTATGGTAAAAATAAAAATTACAGTTATAATCGTATTTTAATAGTTACAACAAAAGTTAATAGTGTGTTGTAGGGATAATATGATAATCAATAAAATAGTGTATCATATGGCTTATATATATATATATATATATATCTATATATATATATATATATATATATATACACACACTATACAGTATATAGATACTCATAAGTCAACATGGTATATCGATTATGACTAATTGATTTGGACAGGTAAAAAAAATAAAACTTATAACTGATTCGTTATATAAATTAATACACTGCAATTTTTCAAATCTCACACTCGTTACATATAATCATGTACTTTATCCTTTTTTTGGATGATCTTATTTTTAATAGCAATGTTACTGTATATTATAAAATTTATAAATATATGATCAAAAATCAGTCAAACTTCATCCACCCCGTGAGGTATTGCCTCTCTCCAACCACCTTCCCTCTAGTTTTAACTTTTTCATCAACCTCCCTTTAACAAGTTTGACTACTGGTCAACTGTTTATTTTGGGGTAGTTTAGTCCATTCATCATGTAAATGTTATTTATATTGTATATTTGTATATAATAGGTCTACTTAGAAAAAAATAACATAAATTATAATGAGAGAGATTTATTTTGATAAGAATATCATTTAAGTAATTAAACAAATAATCATGATGGACATTTGGCTTACTTAATTTGTTCTAAATACCTTCCAAGAGAATACATAAAATTAAATTTACTTGTAAAATTTAATATTTGCATGTTTTAGCATATAAATATGTGAAGCAGTACTTCAAATGTAATCTAAAGTCTAAACACATAACTATTTTATATTTTGGTAAATAATGACTATTTTAACGGAATGAGCTTAAAATATTATTAAAGATCAATATGAACTCTTAGCTCACTATAATAAATAATTGCATGTTAAATTTGGAAGGAACTAACAAAATCTTAACAAACATCTTTTATTCTTGGGATTATTACTGAAACTTCTTATCAAGAAATGCTAAAAATTATTAATGTACTATTTAACCCATGAAGATACTTTTTATAAAAAGGTGTAATAACAAGAACATTCTTGGACAAAATGAAACGTTATTGAAAGTCCTATACATCAAAGCCTTTTATATGTTTTTTTTTCTTTTTTTCTGAAAGACATAAAAAAAAATCCATACATGCAGATTATAACATGCATGCTTAACAAATTTGGTTAGCTTTTTGTAGGTTGGATTATATTTTATTGTAAACAATAAGTAGTGAATTCTTGAATGTATCATATACATTATCATTATAATATATAATAACACTTAATAATATAATAATATGTATTATATTAAACGAATACATGCATAAGCTACTGATTTAGACAAAAAGATTAAAGAAAAATTCTACAAATAGCTGCTGGATGGAATTTTGCCCTTTAATTCTTTATCGATTTTGATCCCAGAGTCCAAAAGTCAACTCCTCCTTCACCATCACACCAAAATCCTCTCAACAAACTTCAAAATTTCACGGCTAATTCACAGTCACAATCCCAATTCAACAACAAAGATGGGATCTTTAGCAACACCCACAACCCATCATCACCACTACTACCTCATCAATTTCTCAAATCCAACCCCCAAAATGCCCTCCCCTCAATTCAACCCCCCTCCATCAACAAAACCCACAAACCCCTTTTCTTGTTTCTCCCTTAAAACCTCAAAGGACACCACCCCACCACCCCTCGTGGTGGTGGGGTCCGCCAATGCCGATATTTACGTCGAAATTGACAGATTGCCTAAAGAGGGGGAGACTGTATCTGCTAAAACAGGGCAGACTTTGGCAGGGGGTAAAGGTGCAAATCAGGCTGTTTGTGGGGGTAAATTGGAATACCCCACTTATTTTCTGGGGCAGGTGGGTGAGGATGCTCATGGGAAGTTGATTAGTGAGGCGTTGGGGGGTGGTGGGGTGTGTTTGGATTACTTGAATGTGGTGTCGGATGCTCCCACTGGGCACGCTGTCGTTATGCTGCAGAGCGGTGGGCAGAACTCGATTATTATCGTTGGGGGTGCGAATATGGCGTGTTGGCCGGAGAGTTTGGGGGAGGAGGACTTGGGTGTTGTTAGGAATGCTGGGATTGTGTTGCTTCAGAGGGAGATTCCGGATAGCGTTAATATTCAAGTCGCAAAGGTGAGGTCTTGTTTTGTGTTTGTTTTTCGTTGTTGAGCAATACTTTTACGGGTATTGAGTTTGAAATGGAGCGCTCGTTATGGGGTTTATCTGATTTTTAAATGCTTAAGTACCATGTTCCACTAATGGTAATGTCTCTAATTGTGTTAGGTATGAGTTTCTTGATTAGCAGTGAGCTCAATGTGGTTTCTTCATGAGTAGTGTTAAGGATCATGCATTTTGAGACACATGCAATGGATTGCGCTTTTTGGACGGTATGGAGAGTTGTGCATTGTTTTGAGGAATTTAGGACAAGCCTATTTCTTGTTGTACATGTGTTTTTCCTGTACTAACCGAAATTGGAGTAGCATTGCTTGTAATCATCAAGCAAGCCATTAACAGCTGCAGGAATAGTAACAGTCTATTGCTCATGAAATCATCACTTTGTAGCATTTTGAAATCATCAGGAACAACTTCCCACAATTCTCATGCTCCACTGACTCAATTTGATGCCTTTGGTAATTAACTTTTTAAGAACTCAATTTAGACTTTTGAATGACCAATAATCTAAACATCCAACTTTGTTGTATTATTGAGCGGTAAACAAATTATAATAAAGTGAACGGTTTTTCTCTTTTAATATGAAACGCATCTTTTCATTCTTCCGGTTATGTTATTAACAGTACTAATGAATCGTTTTTCGGTTTGACCAGTGTATTGCACCTCGAGTATAATTGTCTAAAATAATTTTTGCTTGTGTGATCCTTTTATAACTTCAGGCTGCCAAAAGTGCTCATGTCCCTGTCATTTTGGATGCTGGCGGAGTTGATGCACCTATTCCCCCAGAACTACTAAAGTTCATCGATATTTTGAGCCCAAATGAGAGTGAGCTTGCTCGCCTAACAAATATGCTAACAGAAAATTTTGAGCAGATTAGCCAAGCAGTGGATAAATGCCATAAAATGGTTAGTATCTCGACAATGCTAGCAAATAATATAAGCTAAAACTATTTGTTTGTAATTGTATAAAGATGGACTTTTTCATTTTTAACTTCTGAAATATAGATAAGGACATTTCTCCTAGTATTTGTTGTGAACTATATTAGAGGGGCATATTAATAAAAAAAGAGCAGAGGTGTAATATAGTTGATTTGCCGTCTACCAGGTAGTCTAATTGGGCCGCTTAAGTGCATAATATGATTAAAACTACTTTTTTTTGGCGAAGTTAAGAAGAAGAAAACCGTTAATCCGGGGAACTTATCCAAGCCAATTATTATAGACTGGTTATTTCTAAGATTTTCTATCATTGCCTAAAATATTAACTCTTTCATTTCAGGGTGTTAGGCAAGTGCTCGTGAAACTTGGAGAAAAAGGTTCTGTTCTTTTCACCGAAGGCGAAGAGCCAATCAGACAGTCTATAATATCAGCTCCTAATGTGATTGATACGACCGGAGCTGGTGATACTTTTACGGCAGCTTTTGCTGTGGCATTTGTGGAGGGAAAATCCAAAGTGGAATGCTTGAGATTTGCTGGTATGCGTGAAAATCCTCGTCTTCCTTTTCTCAATGTCACTGGTTTTTTCTTACAAGTTCTTGATTAATTTCAGCTGCGGCCGCTTCACTCTGTGTTCAAGTAAAGGGAGCCATACCAAGCATGCCCGAAAGAAAATCTGTTATGAATCTACTTGAAGCGGTTTGAGGATATTCTTTTTGTTATTTTTCGTGTATATAGCAGGTCATTTTCAGCCGATCATTGTGAATTGAAGGACAACAATGCAACAAAACATGGGTCGTCTGTCTCGTTTTTAGAAAATATGTTCTTCCCGGTCCCTCTGGCCATTGACTTTCTCCTTCTCTAATTTTTACTTCGCAATATATTGACTTTGCACAAAAAATAAGACTAGTCATAATTTCTTCTGAATTATAATTCTGTTGGTATTTGTTTTACTTTTGTTTAAGGTCGAAGAGACGGGCAAATGTCATCTTTAAACGACGTCGTTCTCTCGCGACAACATGAGTCTACAATTTCTTCTTTTTGCATTCTGCAGTTTGTACTTTGCAAAGTGAATGATGTTACATTGTAGCCAAAAAATTCATAGAACTAGGTGTATTGTAGAGGTCTCTCTGGTTTTTCCTCGTGCAGTAACATTGAGTATACTTTAGATAAACCATGAGTATACCCTAGATAAACCAGGGAGGGGAATCAACAGGATTTAACTCCTAATGGCAGAATACGAGTCATTCAAACTAACAAAAATTCCAGAACAGAATCAAATTGTTGTAAGGTGAGCATGGTTCGATTGACATTGCAGGTGCAGTGACCACAAGTGCATGCAACTATAGGGCGTTGGCCCACAAATTCATCCTCTAAAGACCTAAAAAATGTTCTAATACCCAGATTGTATGAGTACCTTGAGAAATTGTGGGTAATGACTTTTGTAGTTGGTACCAAATCTTGCATATCTAGTTTTCAATTCCAACCAGAAATCCAATGCATTATTAAAAAACAGGAGACTCTTTTGTAGATCCTTAGTCACAGTTCAGAATCCAATAGAAAACCTAGGTATTGGCTCACATCCAACAAGTGTACATAATAGAATCATCAGGTTGTAGTAACGTACCATCCATGAGTTGGATCTTGTTCTTAATACTCAATGCCATAGGGATAAGATAAGAAGATAGAATCCAACAGTAAGAAGTTTCTGAAATGTGGTTTGTTTTTTGAGTTTTCTTATAAAGATAGTACGAGGTTATTCTTTTAATATTCCTGCATGAAGAAATTATTTCTTGTAGTAATTAGCTTCTATGCCTTACTCCTAAGACTAATCACTGGATGATACTTATAGGAGCCCAATACATTACATACAAATATTAAAATCTGGAAATATGATAACGATATGAGATATATCAGATAAGAACGACCTGGTTTTTCAAATTATCGATAGTTCAATGCGGCATAATAGCGGGAACACAAATTTGTTTTGATAGGATATAGTAGAACATTAATATGCTTGGAGAATAATGAATAATCAAAACTTTATTTCATACACATGGCATTAATTATTGGTCACGCAAATATTTGACGCACCATTTCCAAACTCGAATACTTTTTGTGAGAAAAAACTGAATTCTGCATAATTTCATATAGCCTCTCGCTCGAAATGACGTATGGGAATATATAGTGTTTTATATTGTTAAGCAAAAAGATTGATGTACCACTTTTAGATGGATAACCACAAATGACTCAAAGAATAGTCCATGGTGCAAAACTGATTTGAGAAAGCCCCACCTACTGATTGTGTAAAAAAGGTGGAAAATTCCCAACTCTTTATAGAAGAAAGTGGAAGCATTTAGGAACAATCTCGAGTAAATGACATTTCTTAAATTTCCACCGAATACTTTTTAGGAACAATTTATATTTCTGAGTTTTTTGTGTTTGCTAATTACAAAGAAAGAAAATGCCTCCCCAGATTTAGATAATCAGAAGGTTTTAGAGAACATGTGTTAACGGTATTTTCTTCCTGCCTGCTAGCTTTGACGATCGTCCTGCCTGGTAGCTTCGACCGTCCTGCTGCTAGCTTTGACGAAGAACATATCGGATTGTTCGGAACGCCGATCCCGACCCGAGAAAATATGTGTTTTTTAGTGATTTGCGTCTGGACTCGATTTGTTTCGAGATGCCTACGTATCCCTCGATCGGGAATCAAGCCACTCGTAGTTCTTATTTTTGGTGTTGGATATTTGTTGCTTGTCGATTTTATCGATTGAATTGGTTTTGTAGTTGTTGAATTTGTTGGAGGAGTGTCCTCGGGAAACCCTAGGAGAGAGAGAGAGAGAGGGAGTCCGAGGGGGAGGAGAGAAGGAGTTCTCCTCCTCTAGAGAACATAAGTTGTTTTTTTAAGGAATTCCCTTTTTCTTCTATTGCTCTTGTCCCCTTTTATAAAAGTTCAGCCGTGCTCCCTAAGTTTGGGTTATTTTAATATTTGATTTTCTGTTATTATTTGGTATTATTATTATCTCATTAACCGGCACAACAAGCAACCTTACCTATTTAGGTTGTGTTAGCAGCCACGTGTTGTGGTCTCTGTGATACGGGTATTTTGCGAATACGAGTTATTTTACCAGAACGAATATAAAATTGTACGTGTAATAATATATCGAGTCGTGATTTACGATATACGACTAGTATAATTTTTAACGAAGTAAATCGGTAATTCAATCGTGTTATAATGCGATGTTGTTTATGAATGTAAATCATATAATAATATACCAAGTAATTTAGGTAATCAAACTATCAGGTATTTTAACTATGCGGATTTTTACCCGTTTAACACAAGCCCCCGAGTTTTTAGTGCAGTCGTATGTTTATGACTGCACTAGAAACTTAAAAAGTCGAGAGTTACAATGGTTCGAGTATCGCGGATTTTTTAGAGAGGTATCATAGCCTCTTGTAATGAAGTCGTTTAAGGCATTGTTTCGAGCCTTTTAAAGTATCGTACGTCCTATTTAAGACATCTTAGTGCCTTTTTAAGCATCGTAGGGGTTGCTTTGACCCTTCTAAAGTATCGTATGTCCTATTTACGACATCTTAGTGCCTTTTTTCGCATCGTAGGGGCTGCTTCGACCCTTTTAAAGTATCGTAGAGTTATCAAGGACCTTGTAGATCCTTGTCAGGCATTGTATCGTGAATGTCCCGTAAGGCATTGTAGATCTTCGAAAGGCATCCGAGTCTCATATAGGACTCGAAAAGCCTTGGTAAGGTATCGTAGAACTCTTTTGGGGTATCATAGACATTCGTCGTGAGACTCGGAAAGCCTTGGTAAAGTATCGTAGAACTCTTTTGGGGTATCGTAGACATTCATCGTTCGACGTTTATATCTGTTTAGCACAAGCCCTCCCCCTCCCCAGTTGTTTGCTTGCCTTTGAAGAGGCGAGGGGAATATCGTAGTTTCCTTCTTCGAGGCGAGAGGTTTTTTTTTTCCGATGCTTTCGTTGAGGCGTGCCTTCGAGGGGTTTTTTATCCCCGATGCCTTCGTTGAGTCGTCAGGTTTTCACCTCTGATGCCTTCGTTGAGGCGTGAGGTTTTTTTTACCTTCGATGCCTTCATTGAGGCGTGCCTTCGTTGAGAGGTTTTTTATCCCCGATGCCTTCGTTGAGTCGTGAGGTTTTTCACCTCCGATGCCTTCGTTGAGGCGTGCCTTCATTGAGGCGTGAGGTTTTTTTTACCTCCGATGCCCTCGTTGAGGCGTGAGGTTTTTCACCTCCGATGACTTCGTTGAGGCGTGCCTTCATTGAGGTGTGAGGTTTATTTTTATTTTTTAGGCGTGCCTTCATTGAGGCGAGAGGTTTTTTTTTTCTTTCTCTCTCTCTCTCTCTCTCTCTCTCTCTCTCTTGACCTCTGTAGTGGTCTCTCTTGGCGCATTGATGGATATCGGAGTCACGCAGATCCATCGGGGTTTACTCTTTTCCGATGCCGCGTTGATATCTTTTCTTTATTCATCATTGACTTTCCAAGTGACGTTTTGGTGCCTCTTTGGGTGCCACTACTTACCGCTTTAGGTTTGTGACACTCGGTGGGCCTCCTCATCGGGAGTGTGCATTCCTCATCGGAAATGCATGTGACGATAGTATCGTCCATATGTTGGTCCTCATTGGGAGTGTGCATTCCTCATCGAAAATGCATGTGAAGATAGTATCGTTCATATGTTGGTCCTCATCGTGAGTGTGCATTCTTCATCGGAAATGCATGTGACGATAGTATCGTCCATATGTTGGTCCTCATCGGGAGTGTGCATTCCTCATCGGAAATGCATGTGACGATAGTATCGTTCATATGTTGGTCCTCATCGGCAGTGTGCATTCCTCATCGGAAATGCATGTGACGATAGTATTGTCCATATGTTGGTCCTCATCGGGAGTATGCATTCCTCATCGAAAATGCATGTGAAGATAGTATCGTCCATATGTTGGTCCTCATCGGGAGTGTGCATTCCTCATCGGAAATGCGGCCATTTTGTTAACGGTATTTTCTTCCTGCCTGCTAGCTTTGACGATCGTCCTGTCGGGTAGCTTCGACCGTCCTGCCTGCTAGCTTTGACGAAGAGCATATCGGATTGTTCGGAACGCCGATCCTGACCCGAGTAAATATGTGTTTTTTATTGATTTGCGGCTGGACTCGATTTGTTTCGAGATGCATACGTATCCCTCGATCGAGAATTAAGCCACTCGTAGTTCTTATTTTTGGTGTTGGATATTTGTTGCTTGTCGATTTTATCGATTGAATTGGTTTTGTAGTTGCTAAATTTGTTGGAGGAGTTGTCATTGGGAAACCCTAGGAGAGAGAGAGAGGGAGTCCGAGGGGGAGGAGAGAAGGAGTTCTCCTCCTCTAGAGAACATAAGTTGTTTTTTTAAGGAATTCTCTTTTTTTCTATTGCTCTTGTCCCCTTTTATAAAAGTTCAGCCGTGCTCCCTAAGTTTGTGTTATTTTAATATTTAATTTTCTGTTATTATCTGGTATTATTAATATCTCATTAACCAGCACATCAAACAACCCTATCTATTTAGGTTGTGTTAGCAACCACGTGTTGTGGTCTCTGTGATACGGGTATTTTGCGAATACGAGTTATTTTACCAGAACAAATATAAAAGTGTACGTGTAATAATATATCTGTAAACCTATGGAGAAAAATAGTGACCATCGGAACTCGAAGCCCTCGGGGGGCAAAACAAATGATGGCTATCGAGAGGCAAGTAAAATCTTTCCTATCAGAAGATAGGTATGAGATCCATCGTTGGATAATAAAATTGCCTCTTCGCAAACTTTGTCTTCGATGACACACGGATTACTACACTCACAGAGCACCAGAGGCATCCACCAAAGCGGTGGCTAGGGAAGGAAGGGCGGAGGAAGTTTCACCGGCCATGATGTAGAAGAAAGAGAGAAAGAAAAACTTAGGGTTTGTTTTTGCTGCTGAGAATGAAAAGCTTGGAGGAGAAGAGTGATGAAGAAATATGAGGGAGGAAAGGCGTTTATAAGGGTTTCGTCTGAAAAAGGGGGAAGTTAATGCACGCATGTATTAAAGAGCGCGACTCCCCATAAATAAAAAGACGTTACAGACTCTTGGAATTCTCCCATTAATGCGGAAGTTATCTGTTCCCACGTTCTCCGATGGTTATATTTCCAAAGACCAACTCACTATAAGTTCATGTTGATTACCTATAATACATCAGGAACTGGGGGACTGGTGTAAACCTATGGAGAAAAATAGTGACCATCGGAACTCGAAGCCCTCGGGGGGCAAAACAAATGATGGCTATCGAGAGGCAAGTAAAATCTTTCCTATCGGAAGATAGGTATGACATCCATCGTTGGATAATAAAATTGCCTCTTCGCAAACTTTGTCTTCGATGACACACGGATTACTACACTCACAGAGCATCCGATGCTAAAGGCACTACCAGTCTTGGATGACTCTACGATGCCTAATAATCGTCGATGCTTTAGTTAGTAAACAATCCTATAAACGGGATACTTTAAATATGTTCTTCCCGAGGGGTATCCCATATAAAGGCCTATCGAAAAATATATCTTATAAGCCTCGGAAGAAAACATCCCGAAGGCATAATAATACCCGTATTACTCGATGGCATCATCAGGGATACATCCCGATGGCATCGTTGGGGAGACGGATTACCCGATGGCATCATTGGGAAGACATCCCGATAGCACGATACTAGCAAAATTCCCCGATGGCATTATTACGAATGACATTTCTAGGGCAGTTGATCTGAAGGAGCGGGAGAGTTCATCCAAATGCATACAAGAGGAAACACTCCTAGAACAAGAACCAGGTGTCATCCTACCAGATACAACTGCTGGGCAAAGACTAGGTGTCATCATGCACAACATGAATCAGCTACAAATCAACCAGGTGTCATTTTCGCCTGTGATACTTCAGCACCAGCGGAGATGAGTATTCACTTGGTTAACAACTGAGTTAGCATATGAACGTCAAGGTGTCTGCCATCTAATAGAGGGGCATGTAGTCCCAAGAATACTATAAATACTCATGTAGAAGGGAGAAGAAAGGCAGATCGAAAAGGAGAGAAAAAAGGTAGAAGTGAAAATTCATTCTGTAAATTCCGGAAATTACTACAATATTATATTTTCTTATTTTTGCTCAGACTCTTTTACTGGCTATTTTGGGCAAGGCGTTCCTCAAATTAAAATCTATAAAAATCACACCCAGGAGTTAACAATATCGATTCGTGATTTACGATATACGACTAGTATAATTTTTAATGAAGTAAGCCGGTAATTAAATCGCGTTATAATGCGATGTCATTTATGAATATAAATCATATAATAATATACCAAGTAATTTTGGTAATCAAGCTATCGCGTATTTTAACCATGTGGATTTTTACCCGTTTAACAACATGAAAATAGAAAATTCATAAGAAATGCTTTTTAAGACTTCATATGGTGTGTTCCCATAGTTATTTTGTATAAAATAGCTCTTTACCACCTCGCCTTTGAATACAATATCTACCTTTAATCAACCTAAATTTTTAGAAGTTGCAAAATTCAATATTCTTTCAATTTTATAGGATAATGCCCTATCAAGCAGCTCAACATAAAGATATAGTGATTTTTGACGTCATTACCGACTCACACTTTATTTAATGTTTTGCAGTGTGTACTTCCGAAAAATATGAATTATACTTAGAGTCGTCCCACAAAAGAATTAAGTCCAACAATTCTTCTCCAACGAAAAAAAAAAAAGTAATCTCCAACATTAAATCACAAATTATACATACTTAGATCAAGTCATTTGACTTTCGACCTAAATTCTTGTTTGCCCCAACATTAGGAATTAACATGAAGGTTTGTTAATCCAAGTAAATAACATAAGATAATCAAATGATTGTAAAGTTAACGATATTGCTGAACATATATTATTGTGAATTGAAATAGTTAGAATAAAATTTTGGTTTTTCTTTCATTTAAAAAAAAATGCATCTATGTTCTTATATAGTTATATATAGTACAAGAATTTTGGAGTGTTTTTAAGTCTACAGTGTGTCAGTTTGATTGATATATATACTTGTACCAATATGCATTATCTCATTTCTTCATATTTAAACAGTTTTAAGGTGCCACAAGATTTGTCTCCTTACATAGTCCAGCTTTAGAGGCTTAATGAATTCGACAACAAGAGAGATTCTAAATTGTGGTTTGTTTTTTGAGTTTTCTTTTCAAGATAGTACAAGGTTATTCTTTTAATACTCCTACATGACGAAATTATTTCTTTTAGTAATTAGCTTCTATGCCTTACTCCAGTGACTAATAACCACTGAATGCTACTTGTGGGAGACCAATACGTAAAACATAGAAATATTAAAAATTGAAATCTGAAAATATGATAGGATATGAGATGTATCAGATAAGAAGAGGTGATTTTTCAATGTTTCAATAGTTCATTGCGACATAGTAGAAGAATAGTGGAATGTTAATATGCTTGGAGAATAATGAATCGAATTTTTATTCATACACACAAGAAATTTATTGGTGACACCAATATAATGTTGGCGAACCATTTTGGAATTTGGAGACTTTTTGTGTGAAAATTCTAGTGAACTCTGGATAATTTCATATAGTCACTTGTTTGGAATAACTTATGGGACACGTGTATGATGTTGTTTAGCAAAAAGGATTTGCCGATTTGTGTATTATATTATAGGCTCATCAATTATCGGTAGATGGATAAACACAAATTGATTCACAGAATATGCCATGGTTTCAAAACTGAATTTGAAAAAACTCCCCACCACTCTCATTGTCAAAAAGAAGTGGAAATTGACCAACTCTCTTTACAGAAAAAAGTGGAAACATCTAGGAACAATCTCGAGTAAATAAATGGCAATTCCTAGATATCCATTGATTAATTTGTTGGAACAACTATATTTGTAAGTATTATATTTGCTCTACCACCTCTCTTCTAGACTATTTATCCTTTTTGGTCTAAACTTTTACAAGTTGCGATTATCACATCGCTATCTTTCTATTTTACGGCACAATGCTCTCTAGAGCGAGAGAAGAAAAATATTCGACAATTTTCAACAATTTCTGAATATGAGCTCGACCAGAGGTTTATAAAGTTTAAGGTTTTGCATAGTCTATTTCCCAATTTTCCAAATTGTACTGGAAATATATTTTGGAAACTGATGATTATTTTTTGTTCTGTGAACCCACAACATAATTTTACATATCTACAAATGCAGACTGCACAAGTCATGTGAGTAGGCAAGTTGCAAGTTAGTAAAGACAAACGTTAGTTGGTCCCATTCACAACTTTCATTTCACATGTCTTCCAAGGTAGACCAAACATATTCTGACAACGTGGCTCAGAAAATCTTTGATTGGACAACTACCAAAGGGTACACTGATCTAAGCAACTTGAACTTGTCAAAACTCAGAATTCCAATATCCACTTGAGAATATTCGTACTTAATAATATCTTTTCGGAAGGATATCTTTTAGGATGTAGTAAACGGTAATTTTTCATTGCCCACTTTAAAATTTGGGACTCTAGAGCGTTATTCGTCACCCCCACAAATGATATATCCATTTTCGAATATGATATACTATGTTGTGTTTTCCTACTTTAAGAAATCAAATCCAAATAGTGAACTATATCCGTGTTATTCTTGGATTGTTTTCAGTTCAAAAATAAAGAAAAAGAGGGGACGTTGGTAGACAACAACCACACTGTCATGGATCAAATTTGAGGTCTTTTTGACATATTTCATTTGAGTAAATTACTAAAAGTGCCCATATTTACTTTTTAATTGATAAATAACTCAAGTATAATTTTTATTAGCAAATAGCTATATGAAACTTAGAAAGATAAACAAATACCTAATAATTTGGACTTCATATATTAAAATCTCAACGTTTCCTTATTAAGTGAGGCCTCATTAGCTGCTGGACTTTATCATTGCCTCCTTTATGCAATTTGCCAAATCATATATCATATACTTAACTAAATAATTGAACTTGAGACCAACATTTTAGGTGCAGCACGATGGGGTAAGATTAAACAGAATGATTGTTATTTAACCTTTTGTCTCTTTTGGTGTGTGTCATTACGATATGTGCATATATGGCCATAAGAATGTGAGGGTATAGTTTATGTTGCCTCTACGAAATTGTGAATGATCACAACAATGGTTCTCTTTATAAATGACTTTTCGTAGAGACATTGAATGGTTCCTCTTTACATAAAATTGCCAAAAAGCGATGGCCGAAAATAACAAGACAAAGAGTATTTGAATCTAATGCTTCCAATTACTCAAAAGTGGAATAATTAAATTGCAGTTTTTTGGGGTTTTAATGTAATTATTTATTTAGAAAATATCAAATTCATACCACATATTGCTTCTGGAATGTGTCCCTTATTTAAGGTTGTGACTCGTTACAACAACTCTCAATTTTTAAAAAATTATCTAAGATATATATCTATAAAAATAAACTTAGTGAGAAAAGTTTATCACATATGTTGTACGGACACGGTAAAAAATAATTTGTATCCGTGTCAAATACCATACGGACAAGGACATGACTATGATATGTGTACGATACGCCATGTGGCGTATCTTGATAAAAAACAACTAAAAAATAAATAGAATACCTATCAGATACATTTTTAAGGTGTGTTCGACACATATCCTTAACAAAGTACGAGTTTTGATAGTTTTTTAAACTTGAAGGACCAAAAATAATTTTTATATATAAACATTAAAAAGCCATTGTTAAACAATCATGGATGACGTTGTTGGTATTCATGAAATTGTAAATCTCTCTTGAATGTTTGGTTTTGTTTGTGGATGATGTAGTTGGTATTGATGATATTGTGATATTAATCTTGTTTGTTATATGTTGCGTTTGTATTACCATTGAACTTATTTATTAATTAGTATTTGAGTTTATGTTTTCTTTTTTTGAGAAACAAGCATTTGAGTTTATGTTGACTTGTGCATCTTTTTATATGTATGCTTACATTTTTTAATTATTCAAGTGACTTAAATATTTAATTTTGATATATTTACTTAAATTATACACACATATATATATATATATATTAATATTAAATATTTGACACATCATATTTTATGATTTTGAAAAAACCGTATCCCCATATTTGTATCATGTCAGACGCGTGTCGCTGCATCGATCCGTGTCCACAAAACATAGTTCTTTATGTTCCTAAGTTGCAAACCCTTAGCCACCTACCAAAATTTTTTTTTTTGGTGAACAAAGAGATTAAAAAAGGTCGTTAGGCCATGTATGCTTGATACAAACTAAAGTAAGAGGAGGTGGAGACTCCCAAAAGTGCTCTACTCTTCTATCATCTAAACTAACTTTTTCAAGCATGTCCGCCAATTTATTAGTGCACCTCGGTATCCATTTGATTTGAACCTACCACGACAATCTCATGTGGTCTCGACAATCTTTAACTAAGCCCGCGCATGGTCCCCTTGCCTCTGTGTCGGCCGTAAGCTCTTTATGTGCAACAAGAGAGTCCGTCTCGATAATAAGTTGTTGATATCTCCTCTCTCATGCCAATGTTAGTCCTTTCTTGATCGCCTTCAACTCTGCTTCATCAACTGTGGGTGTCATCAAATTTATTTTAAATCCCCAAACCCAGGAACCATCGGTCATGCGCAGCACACCCACGCCATAGCCTCGATTTTCATCCATAAGCACTCCTCCATCCGTGTTTAATTTCACACATCCTTCCTCAGGTTTTTGCCACTTAGTGTTCTTTCCTTTTCTCCAGCCCCTTTTGCGCACCTTTCCTGCGACCGTTTCGTAAATCATAACTCAACATCTTGGTTAGAAACGTGCATGTGTTAGCGCTATTCATCTGTTGCTTAAAGACCTTCTTGTTCCTATTCTTCCATAGCACCCACATCCCCGCCGCGAACGCAAATTTCTAATCCTCTTTCTTAGAGAAGAGACTCGCTAGATCCTTACTCAAAAGACCTTCCCGAAGCCAAGTATCATCCAGAATTTTATCAAAATACTCCCAGCAATTTGGAGCAACAATCCTTTTCCAAGTTTCCCTTGCAATGTTACAATGGAGCATGATATGTATCATGATTCCGCATGCATTGTGCAAATAGGGCAGCATTCGTCAGTCAAAATTCCGGTTCTCTTTCGCATCACATTCATTGCAAGACGATCTTGTGCCGCGAGCCATAAAAAGTGAAGAATTTTGTTACTCAAATCAATTCTCCAAATCCACGCCGTCTCACTATATGACTAAGAATATTCTGAGTAGTACGAAGTGTACGTCTTATACGCGAATTGACAAGAGAATTCTCCATTGGAGTTTTCACTCCACATGATCATGTCCTCCGTTTCACTGTAATTCACTCGAAAGTCCAGAATTTCTTTCTTCAGATCATCCGGAATTGATGATGCTAATCATCTAAGAGCCAATTGCCCTCGTCATTTATCACCTAGCGCATTTTCAGGTGTTCTTCTCCCGGAATAATAGAACAATTCTCTTCGCTCAACCGCTTACCTCCGAGCTAGTTGTCGTACCAAAATCGGACTTTCTTCCCATCCCCGATTTTCCAACGTAGGAGCGACAACATGAGATTAAGAAATCGCATCAAGCCCCTCCAAGTCGCGCTAACGGTCGGCTTGCTCTTGTAATCTGTGATGTGGTCTTGTTTGATATATTTAGCCGAGACTAGCTCACTCCACACAGTCATCTCTCCCCGCAAAATTCGCCACACCAACTTGGAAAAGCAAAGCTTCATTACACATTTTAACAATCTGAATCCGTAGCCCCCCTTCGACTTTACTTCTTGCGACCCGATGCCATACCCACGTGGTGGAGTTTCCTTTTGGTTACATCTGAGGACCAAAGGAACGCTCTATTAAGTCGATCAATTTGGTCGCAAACATTCTCGGGGATCCAAGCGGCCTGCATTGAGTACACCGGCAGTGTGGACGACATGGATTAGATGAGTGTGGCTCGCCCCGCCAACGTGATAAGTTTACTCTTCCAACCCGTGAACCTTTTCATAATACGGTCAAGTATGCTCGCAAAATCAGCCCGCGTAATTCTTCCGTGTGTAAGCGACACCCCGGGATATCTCCCTAGATTGCTCGATTGTTCAAAACCAAGAATATCACTCAAACATCTCTTGAACCCTGCCCTTCTACTCTTGGAAAAGACTTTTGATTTTTGATAACTCAACTTCAAAACCGAGGCCATACAGAACTTATCCAAGATTTCTTTAATTGCTTTCGATGTGCTCTTCGTCGCTTTTCCCATCAACACGAGGTCGTCGGCGAAAAATAAATGAGAGATACGCGGCCCCCTCCGGCACGGAACAATGGGTTGCCGAGTTCCACCATCAACCGCCTCCTAAATTATATACGCCAATCTTTCAATGCATAGGACGAATAGGTACGGGGATAGCGGATCCCCTTGACGAAGGCCTCCTTCATGCTTAAACGACTCGAGCAGTGTGCCGTTCCATAAAACTCCCGTCGCCACGTTCCTCACGCAAAACATAATGAGTTCGATGATTGCTTCCGAAAAGTCAAAAGCGTGGAGAGTTTCCTCGAGGAAGTCCCAATTGATTTTATCGTACGCTTTCTCCAAGTCAAGTTTCATGACCATACATTTGACCTTATTCTTTTTTTTTTTACTACGCATTGAATAAAGAACTTCTTGTATCAAGAAAATATTGTCTTGCGTGCTACGACCCTTCATGAAGCTCAACTGAGTTGGGGATATGATCTCGGGCATTGTTCCCAGCAATCTTGACATGAGGCTCTTCGTGATAAACTTGTATAGCACGTTGCACAACAAAATCGGCCTGAATTTAGTAATATTCTCGGGGTTTTGTACCTTCGGAATCAAACATACAAAAGCCTCGCAGATTTTCGGGTCGAACCTTTTTCTCGGAAAACTCGTTCGGAAAATTGGCTCACGGATTTTTGGACCAAGCTCCAGCTTTGTTGGTAAAACCCAGTGTGAAGGTCATCGGGTCCAGGCGCCTTGAACGCGTTCATCGAGAAAATAACGCTCTTTATTTCTTTCGGGTCCATACGGTTTGATAGCAGGTCGCGGAAGTCCGGATTCAACTTTGCTTGGAATCGTGAGGTCGCGAGTCGAGTCGGGGCTGTGCTAGACCCGTTGCTAATCAAGTTTCATACGCTCTATCCTCACTGACCCTCGTTTCACAAATAAACACAACGGTAGGGCGATGAACGCGTACTAGTTCTCTAAAGTTTCATCGAAAATTAATGTAACCTGCCCCTTGGCAATTCCAAAAATTATCTTCATATTAACGAGATGCGTGTGATGCAGAGCTACAAGGTATTCAATCTCGGACCCTCTCCATATCGCAATCATCTGACTCTCCGTCTCTACCGCTAACGCTAGTTGTCTTTGGCGTTCCCATTGACTCGATTTTGTTATTTACCACCAAGCTGCTATATCGCCCTCTCTCTGGGTGCGATAAACCGAAATCTCCATCTCCCAAAATAGATTTGGGACCGTCAACACATCTATCACCCTCTCCTCTATGGCAATTCGTAATATCCTTGAAGGTCCTCGGAATTCCTGATAGCGCATCTCGATCTCCAGAAGTTACATATGCCCCAATAGCAAGTTGTCCCATAATTCTTCGTCCATTATTGTCCAAGAATTGTTCGTCAGTATTCTTCTTACTCGCTTGTTGGTTTTCAGCAATTATGACCGCGAGTTCCTGGTCTTCTAACCTTGATAAGGCATCAAATTTATTAGGATTCATAGTTTCTTTCTTATTACCATCCTTCACCAGTTTCCTTGGAGGTAGTTGCCTTATCTCCACTTTTCGCCCCGGTTTCATGTGACATGGAGGACAAATTTGAACTAGCATCTAGTTCATGAACATTCTGATTTTGGACAATCAGGGTTTATTTTCCTCTTTCGCCCACATCGTCATTTTTTACAATCGGATCGAGTACCCCGTTGTAGGATTATCGGATTCTCTATATTTCTCCCAACACTATTTTTGACTTTCCCTTTCAATGATAGGCTGCCCCTAGCTCCCCTTGACACTTTCATCCAATCCTCGAACTCCCCTTTTTGTGTTTTCTCAACGAGCCATTTAGCCCGAGCCGTTGCATCTTTCGGGATTAGAGGTGTTTCAACATCCTCCTCATTCTCCTCGTCTGCATCGTTGTATCATGAAGCTCGCAACGCGCTTCAAGGTGTCAAGCCTTTCCACACTTGAAGCAAAGTGACGGTAGATTCTCATAAACTACTTGGTAGAACTTGTCGCACACTCCGACGGTCATCTTCAGTGGTTTTTTGTACTAACTTGCACGCACACCCTTTCAAATTTCCCTCTTGTCGCGTTCATCGTGTTCCCATCTATTTTAATAGGATCTCCTATCATGCTAGCTAGTCCATGCACTATTCCTTCGGATAGAAGTTCCATCGGAAGATTCATAATTCGGACCCATGTAATGGCGCTATCAATTTTATCCGTGGTTGCGTCAAAGTCCGAAAACCATTTACGGATTGATAGGAAGTTACCCGCCAAGTTCCACGGTCCCTCCGTCAAGATCATTTCGCACTTTGATTCGTGTACACCTTTAAGACAGTAGTAACCGTACCCTAGTTCCATTAGCTCGAAGTCATTGTGTAGTGACCACATGATATCATGTTTAGTTTTAAGCGCCTCGTAATTCCATGGTCGCCCTAGGATACGAATGATGAGATTATCCTTCCACTCGGCTCTAATGCGCTCCTCAAGTTCGTCCGTGAATGTGACCCTAGGAATCGGTATCGGATCGGCGGTCTCTTGGAAAATTAGATGTTTTATCTCGGCAAACCACATCTCATCAAATCTCACTTCTCGCGATTTTCCCTTCGGTTTGGTTATTGCCACATATGTTGGTGCTATCCAATTGAAGTTAGGGTTTTGTTTCCCCCCCTTCGGATCTGGCATGTTCACGTCCGTGGATGTTATTCCAGTCCCTGCTCTCAATCGCTTTTGCGTTCTCGCCATGAAGACGAAGTCGTCTGGGGAACAAACTCGGCCGACTGGAGGTCCGTTAACGGGGGAGAAGTGTTCGCCGCCTGTGTAAGCTTTCTTTTCTTTCACCTACCAAAAGTTACTACCTAGCTAAGTGGTATAGATTACAAACACATACACAGAGATATGTTTCTTCCTAATAGAATAAATGAATCATCAGTCACTGAGTCCTATATAATAATAACGAATTCAGTCCTTGTCAAGTGACTTATAGACTTTAATCATTGATACAATAGAAGCCAAGGAAATATAATAGAAAATACATGCTAGAAATAGAAAACAGATTACATAGCAATCACTAGAAATAGAAAACAGATTAAATATCAATCACTAACCTTCATCAGTTGGGACTAACTTTTCTTACACCTTACAATAAGCTGAAGTAATAATAAGTACCCAAGAAGAAACAAAAACAAAACGACAACTGATGATTGCTAAAAACTAATTCAAAATTCACATTAATTATGCATATTAACGTAATTTGGTTTTTTTACTGCTATAATAGTAGTTTCAATAATTTAATTAAAGTTACAGTGGTGTTTGCAAATTCTAGCGGAAAAGTAGAAGTTCATAATTTAAGTTAAGTTTCAAAAGCATTTAAATTAAAAAATTGAGAGCGTTTGCAAGACAATCTTGAATTTGAAATTATTTAATTATTTTATTTAAAAATACCCAGTATAAGCCAAAAGTACCCTTACAACAGCTTAAAGATTGTGGAGGTTTTTAGATTAAAAAAGTTGTGTAATCAAAAAAGCTAAATTTACAAACACTCTAAGGTGGTGTTTGCAAACTCTAGTGGAAAAGTAGAAGTTCACAATTTTTAGTTAAGCCAAAAGCACCCCTACACCAGCTTGAAGATTGTGAGCTTTTTTAGCTTAAAAAAAGTTTTGTAACCGAAAAAGCTAGATTTGAAAACACCTCAAAATGACTTGTTCAAATAAAAAGCTGATTATAGCTTTTTTAAGAGTTTGCAAACACCACCTAAAATTACTTATTTAAATAAAAAGGTGATTATATCTTTTTTTAAGAGTTTCCAAACACCACCTAACTAAATAAGTTAGGTGACTGACTTCACTTGGACCCGAGTGAAGTGGCAATATTACCATTCCAACGCATAATTAATACTCTAACTCAAAGTCCAAAATGAATTAAAGGTTTTTGACCTAGCTAATTAAGAGCTGTAATATCCGTTGATCGATAATTACAGTAATTTTCATTAATTTCAATTAAATATTAATGAACTCACTTTAATTAATTCAACGTTTTCTTCTACTATATTTTATTTTTGACTCACCAAAATGTTATATATAGTTAAACTTATGTTATTGATTTTAGATATATAGCAATTATCTGACTTTTAATTAATTTTAAAATGTTGACTTTCAGAATTCTCAAACATCACGCGTTAGCTCTTCTATAATAAATACAAATCCATATCTTAATTTTTAGATCTGTTGGAGCTTTACGCCTGTCCACACTCTTATTTAAATAAAATATAAAGTCAAAATAAACAAATACTAAAATCACCACGAGGTGACCATGGTGAAGAGGTTATAGTTGAACTTCTAAATATTTTATTTTTCTATGTCATGTTAACTATATTTCCTCCTTCTTAAAGTATCTCCGGTCCGATGAGCTAATTAATAATATTTCAGAAGACTATTTATATAATCCTACTATTATTATGATTATTGTTATTATATATTAAACATGTGTACCATCTCCTAATCTCACTTTTCAAAGATTGATTCAAAAAATAGTTAAGTTTCAGGCCAAACTTAGAAAATCCCCAAAGAGTCAGATGCCATATAAATAATCGCTAAAGGTCAATATCAAAATTGAAAGGTGGGACACGACTTAAAACCCACATTTATTTTGAAGCGTTAGGTCTACTTATTTTGTTCTAGCCCTTTTCATTTATTATTATCTACAATAAAAGAATGTGAGACATAGCAATCGCTACCTCACATGTCCAACGACAAAAGAATTCCAATATATAGTTGTAACTTGATATTTGATAAGACATTGAAAAAAAAATGACATAATTGATGTTTTCTTGAAATGACATAACGAAACTCGAGGCAACTGCTAAACAAAATATTCAAATTCGAGTAGGCAAAGAAAACGTAGTTAAAAGGCCATATAGAAGAATTGAAGATAGAAAACAGTGTAAGTGGAAGCAATGTTATAGAAAAATGACGAGTTGTTGAAATATCAATTCAATACCAATAGTAGCTTTGATATAGGACAAGAACCTAGCGTTCTTTTAGATAAAACAAAATAACAAATTACAAGACCTTTTCAATTCAATCCAACATGTCTTACAATGTACTTAATATGGATTCAATTAGGGAAAAGAACTTTCAACAAAACACTTTGAATTTTGGATTTTTCATTTTTGTTAATTATTTCAATCGAATGTCCTCAAGCATTCTTCCATAGCCAGAAGATTGTTTTTAGTATGAGGCATCATAATTAATGGTACGCAAAATATTTCGATTGACCCATGCATATAAGAGGGTTAACTGATCCACAAGGCAAGCAAAAAATCCAAAATGAACCATGATCAACCTTGTTCTAATCCTGGTGCTAATATGATTTTGGTCAATCGTGTTGGATCTTATTATTGGATCATGTTGGGGTGGAATGATCTTTTAAGTTCTTAAGGTGTAAGCTTGCGATCATCCACTCTAAATCTTGGGTTCAATCACTTACATTTGAAAACATTTATTACTAGAAGTAGATTTTTACAGAAGATCGACCTATTTTATTGACATTATTTGACACGTCATTCTGCAACCTTATCTAACAACCTTACTCGCTTAGACCTTGAAAGATTTATTTCACACTAGCCAACGACTTAGTCCCTTGTGTTATACTTGAGTACAAGTGATTTTTTAATTTAAGGTAGACTAAAAGTGTAAAAAGACCTAATTTAATTTAAGCGTAAAAGTATCCATCGGAAAAGCAAAAATAAAATTCACTTGAAAATCGTATTTCCTTACCCAAAAAAAACCCCATAAAAGTAACAGAAATAATTTGTTGATCCAAGTATTTTCTTAGCATAACATTGTTGTTGATCTAAGTTTATAATAACTTTAAGAATCCCAAAACAAATGGAAGAATTAGTCGTACGGTCGTTGTACATGTCACGATCTCACCAATACAGTAATAATTATCCCAACACACACACGCGCGCGCACTCACTAATAATTTCATAAAAAAAGGAAATACAGCCGTTGAAAAGGCAACCGGCCAAATTGGGTGACGGTTTGACAAAATTTACAGTACTTTACAAGTACCCTCATTTCCATTTTCAAATATTAAAACAATAAAAATAATAAATAATAAAAAATAAAAATAGAAAAATTCCAAAACACGGAAAACCACACAATAGATACATTATTAACCTTTTATTTATATTTGGTTATAAATAAAGTTCACCTTCTCGCACTTTCACTTCTCTTTCTTTTGCTCAGATCTCCGAAACCCTAATTTCTATTTCTCTTCCCAAATTATTAATTAATTACTCCATACATACTTTGTTTTGTGGAGAATTTTTATTTTTTTTGGAAGGAAGCGTAATAAAGTTCCTTTTTTGAATTGTTGGGATTAATTATTATTAATTTTTGTGTTGTAAATTTTGTTCCGGTTAGATCTGATCGGGATTTGGAAACGACGACGCTTCTTCTAAGTGAGTGTTTGGTGAGAGAGAGAGAGAGAAAAGAGAAAAAGGGTTGGAAGGATGCAGCAGCAAGATCACAGAACGAAGGTGTGTTTGTGTGTTAATTTGTTTGTTGCTGGAATGAAATGGAGCTTATTTTGTGTTTGATCTTCAAATTTTGATTAGTTGGGATATGGTTTGTAGGTAATTGATGATTTGTGATTTTTATTAATAATAAATACGTCGAAAAATGGCTTGCTTTCTGTTCATACCTCTCAATTGGGACCTGGAAAAATTTGATCTTTTTGGTTGTTTTTGTTGGTAGTTAGTTTATTGATTGATTCATTTAAAAAAGTTTCGTGTTTGATCTTATTGTTGGAGATTTAGACGAGGAGTAATTTTGTGAATTCGGTATTTGTGTCTAAAATTAGGTGCCCACCTCTAGATCCTTCCATGTTTATGGGTGCCTACCTGTGGAGCCTTCCATGTTTATGGGTTTAGCTTGAATTTCCTGCCCTGTTGTCTTATCGTGGCGTCTAAAGTTTTTGGAATTCTCTGGTTCTTACTGTTTGATTGTGTTTGAATTTGTTCTCTGGAAATCTAATCTTAGCTGGGATCTATCTACCTTTTGAAGCTCTGTGTTGTACAAGTAAAACTGAATTCGTGTTTTGGCACCTCACACTGTAATTCATTTGCAGATCACCAAAGAGGCCGAATTTTTTACAGAGTATGGAGAAGCCAACAGATACAAAATTCTGGAAATTATTGGAAAGGGTAGCTACGGTGTTGTCTGTGCGGCTATTGACACACATACTGGGGAAAAAGTGGCTATTAAGAAAATAACAGACATTTTTGAGCATATATCTGATGCTATCCGGATTTTGCGTGAGGTTAAGTTGCTTCGGCTTTTGCGGCATCCTGATATTGTTGAAATCAAGCGGATCATGCTTCCACCATCTAGACGAGACTTTAAAGATATTTATGTTGTTTTCGAGCTTATGGAGTCTGACCTTCATCAAGTTTTAAAAGCTAATGATGACTTGACACATGAGCATCACCGGTTTTTCCTCTATCAGATGCTACGAGCTCTGAAATATATGCACACAGGTGATGATTAACTCATTATATTGGCTTTGGTGGCTTCAAACATACGATTTACTTTGATAGCTTAGGGAATTTTGATGGTGAATTGATTAGCATCTACAAGATTTTTCAGTAATTCATGCATTTGTCATGATTGTTTACTCGAGTTTTGATTTGGGAATTCTGTCATTTGAAGTTTTCTTGACCTGATTCTTATATTTCATTCTACACTGTTTGGTTTCAGCGAATGTGTATCATCGGGATCTTAAACCAAAGAATATTTTGGCAAATGCCAACTGCAAACTTAAAATTTGTGACCTAGGACTTGCAAGAGTGGCATTCAGTGACACACCAACAACTGTGTTCTGGACGGTATATTCTAGACCTTAAAATTTGTTTTCTAGTTTGTTATCTACTTATTGGGTTAACTGCCCATTGATAGAGCATATGATTCAATTTTTGCTGTTTATCACTCTTGAAAATGTGTTGGAGCTAACCTATTCCAGATGATTTGTCTTCATGCAGGATTACGTTGCTACAAGATGGTACAGGGCTCCTGAGTTGTGTGGATCTTTCTTCTCAAAGGTGATGAGATTTATACATGTTTGCCTTCTCTTCTGTCTATTTGGGTTTTGGCGCAAAAGTGTCGGGTTCATGAATCTGTCATATACCATGTTGTTTAGTGTAATCCTATGTGCATTTATCTGGCTCATTAACTTTCATCCATGTAGAGGGAGCTGTATTAACTTATTGCTTCCTTTAGTCTACCTTTTCCGATTTAAGATATTTTTTTGCCATTCAGAGTCGGATCATACTGAGAGATTTTGTCTCTCTATAGCATTTAGCTCCCAAAATTCATAGAACAATACTGTACCTTTCATAACTGTAACATTGCTGCAGCATTTTTCATTTGTTGTGGAGGTGGCCACTGAAGCCACAAATAAGTTTAGTTATTGTCTTTTCCATCATTTCGTAGTTGTTCAGCTCAGCATGAATAAACTCGGGACTTCCTGAAAGCCAAGACGGAGATTAGGATTTACTGTTACATACATCAGCATTTGTTCAAATTAGGGGGTTGTTCTGGCTGGGATAGCGCAATGATTTTATGCTAGTACATAATTTGTATTTAGCGTGCTACAAATGAATAGTGGAAAACATTGTTGTTCAGGGAGGACTATTGAACTCTCCTGGAAGTTGATAATTTCTTTCTTCAGAGGTAACTGTGTCAGGT
Organism: Linaria vulgaris; assembly: GCA_948329865.1. NCBI lineage: Eukaryota > Viridiplantae > Streptophyta > Magnoliopsida > Lamiales > Plantaginaceae > Linaria > Linaria vulgaris. The sequence goes on from OX415253.1 coordinate 46,456,325, forward strand.
TGCATCGTTTTTGTGGAGTGTTATATTCTCTTATTGCTGTGTAGAAATCTTTCTAATGCATATTATCCTTTTTTTTTTTGCAGTATACTCCTGCTATCGATATCTGGAGTATAGGCTGTATCTTTGCGGAAGTCTTAACAGGAAGACCTTTGTTTCCGGGTAAAAGTGTGGTGCATCAGTTGGATTTGATCACTGATCTTCTCGGGACACCATCAGCGGATACAGTTTCTGGAGTAAGGAGAATCGCCCCTTTATTTCATTTCATCTTTTGTGCATAAAATTCTTTAAGATATGGGTGTAACTTTTGTCTCCCCGGCGCAGGTGCGTAATGAAAAAGCAAGGAAATATTTAATGGATATGAGGAAAAAGCGTCCAGTGCCTTTTTCTGAAAAGTTTCCTAAAGTTGATCCTGTGGCTCTAAAGCTATTGGAAAGACTCTTGGCGTTTGATCCAAAAGACCGTCCCAGTGCTGGAGAGGTACTTAACACTAGTCAAATACATCCCCATGATACAAACATCTAACTGGTTCATCATCTTTTACTATTTCATGCAAGATATCACTCTGTATATTTGTTTATGTTACTAACTTATGTAATGATCATTAGGCATTAGCGGATCCCTACTTCAAAGGATTGGCTAAAATTGAGAGGGAACCCTCTTGTCAGCCTATCTCAAAGTTAGAGTTTGAATTTGAGCGACGAAGAGTGACAAAGGAAGATATCAGGGAACTCATTTTTCGGGAAATACTGGAGTATCATCCTCAATTATTAAAAGATTACATGGAAGGAAATGGAGGCGCAAGTTTTCTCTATCCAAGGTTTGAACCACTCTATTCGAGCATATCCGTGTTGCCTAGCATCTTTGTATGATTCTGACATTAAAATGATGTTCATTACACAGTGCCATTGGTCAATTCAAGAAGCAATTTGCATATTTAGAGGAAAATGTTGGGAAAAGTGGTCCTGTGATTCCTCCTGATAGAAAGCATGTTTCGCTTCCAAGGTTCGTTTTTACATAAGATAATATTGTTATAGTAATGTTTTTCTATGGGGTGTTGGAGATTTTCTCGTTTATTTTTTTAAATTTCAATACGTTTCCTACCTTCTATCAATATGTGGTAAACATATGTAGTTGACTTGGCTAATTTACATTTTCTTATTCCAAATAACCTAATGCCAGCTGGAGCTCTCATTAGAATGGTTCAAATGGTAATAAGGTTGTAGCAACAAGGCAACAATATGTCGATTATCACATTCTTTATCTGAAATGTAATTGTTGACGTCAATTAGGAGCTGAAGCACCCTAGAAAATGTTGGCTCTTTTGCTCCTTTTCAAATATGTGCATAATGTCGACATCTTATCTTTTATGCATTTTGGGCAACCTCTTTTTGCTGTTACTCAGGAAGATATATCTTAGAATTTGTACTGCAAGAATACAATTATCATCAGTATTCTAAAATTGTATTTTATGCAGGTCTACTGTGAATTCTTGTACCGTTCCTCCTAAAGCACAACCAAATTACCCAATCTATAATAACCAACGGCACACGACAGGAGAAATGTCTGCAGGACAGAGAGTTCCTGACTCTATTTGTAGCAATGTGTCAAATGTTTTGCGACCACCTCCACGAGTACCTAATGGTAAGGATTCGTATGCTGAAGTTCTCGTATCCTTAGCCCAGTCTGTGAACTAACAAATAATTTGCTTCGTGAAAGTCAAGTGCACATTTCAGATGACAATGTGCCCGTTATTATGTCCCCTAGATTTGGAAAAAATAATCATAGGTTTAAGTTCCGTGAATACACAGGTTGTAGTTAAAAGTGATACTGAATGAGTTTATTTGTATCTTAATAATCTTTCTTCTCTTGTTTGCAGCCAAGCCTGGAAGAGTAGTTGGACCAGTCCTACCATATGAGAACGGCAGACACACAAACGAGTCATACGACAACAGAATTTATGTTCAGAATGGTGTCTTCCCTCAGTCGGTTTCTCCGAACTGTTTCTTTAGAACTAGTTCGGCTAAGAGTCACGAGAAGTATATGGGAGCTCAAATGGGATCATCGCAAGTCAAACAACAATCTCACCACTATATGCCGCCAATCAAACCGGTAAACGGTGTGACCACTGAGATTGATTGTAGAGCACAACCCCAACACTATAAATTGAACCCTTCTGCAAATATTGAAATGAATAGCAACCCATATTACCATTCACAAGCAAAAGCCGGCATATTGGGCAGTCAAGTTGCGATTGATGCAAAATTGTTGCAAGCCCAGTCGCAGTTTGTTGCCGCTGGGGTTGCTGTCGCTTCTCATCGAGAGGTTGGTGCTGTGCAGCTTGGACTGACTTAGTCGGGATTGCGTGACAATGGTTTATTCTATTGAAAGGAACTTTCAACTCCAGTAACCGAGGGGGCAGTGCTGGAACACGTACTGCATTGATTGATGAGCGGTGTAACTGGATCGACAGGCGATTAATGATGATGATATGTTAGCTTGTGAAAGTGATGCATAATCTAAGTTTGGGTTGGTTCTTCGGAAGAAGTTTCGTCTGTTTTAGTTTATGGGATTCTTGGTTTAGTTCCCTGTATAGAACAATTTGTAACCCTCATTCATCTATAAATTGGAAAATCCGATTTGTCTGGTATCTGCCTTGAATATTGTTCTTGTCTTGCATGATTTGCTCCACTATCTTATCTATTAATTTTGCTGGGAAATTGTCATTTAGTAGTAACTTGCACGACACCTCAGTCAGCAGATAAATAAAATTCGTTGAGCAGAATTTATATTGATCTCTTTTATTATGCTGACGGAATTATAGAATCTTTAGTAAAGTTTGATGAAAAAAATTAAGTTACTACATCTCTGGCTGCAACAGAGGCTATAGCATCAACTAAGATTCATCATTGATATGCGGGCCAATGCCAAGGAAGAAACTTTTAAACAGATGCATTCTCATATTGTCATCAAATTCTATCACCATATTCATTGACGTACTGCAAATTCAAGGTCAAAAGTTTTAAGATGAAATCAGTACAACAGGGCGAAGAACAATATTGTGTAGCCTTTTCTCAGTTGAAGCTGGTGTTAGACTGTTAGTCGTCTTGTTTGTCCGTCATGTTCTGCTCCAGAGATGTGTCTTCAGTTGTACTCGGAATGCTTCGTCTCCAAATCCCAGCCAAGACGCTGCCAAAGATCGAGTGACACACACTAGAAACTGCACAAGGTACTGCAGTCAATGGATTCCCAAAGTGTTGAGTAGCAAGGACGACTCCAAGCACAGAGTTCTGCGTTCCAAATTACGAAGAGGTATGAACCGTTGACATTGGTACTCCAGATATGTAACATCAAGTGCTGTCAAAATTAATAAAGAAAAAAAAGTATTCTTGTTGAAAAGTGGGCTTACCTGCATCCCAACCTCGATAGAAATGGTTCTTGCAGAAGACACATCCAGCTTAAGCATCCTGGACAATACATATCCAAAGAAAAACCCTGACGAGTGAAGAAGGGCGACAGCTAAAGCCACTTGTCGACCAGACATGAGAATTGCAGAGGAACTCTGAGCAATTGCATTCCCACAGAGAACAGCAACAGTTGCTACGGCTATAGGTGGCATCACCGGGGAGACAATTTTAACAAGGCTCTGGAAATACTGATTTAGAAATGCACCACCTAAAACGGGAAGAAGCACCACCTGAAAAATACAGAGCATAAAACTAGTGGATTGCATTGATTTGGAGAAGCTAATCTGCAGAAGCAAAAAATAACCTGTAAAGTTGACATTAACAGACCCACTGCATCCACGGCAACATATTGTCCAGCAAGTTTTGCAGTGAGGAAAGGTGTCAAAACCTGTAAAAAGAAAGACGGGAATAAGAAATGGCTCGATAATTAGTCTAAGAAAGCAGACGAACAAATATGAGTAACGTACCACGGCGGCAAGGGTACTTGCTGCAGTCATCAATACAGATAGAGCCACATTTCCTCTGTGGAACAAAATTAATTAGGATTCTTACAACGTATTTGGTAATAGAAAACAAATATTGCAGAAACTAACTTACCGCGCAATGTACGTAACAATATTACTGGCTGTCCCTGAAACACAATACGAGAGAAGAAGTGGGAATTCATGGAACAGAAGGCTAGAAGGAAATGATGACAGAGAAGTTATCCAAAACGCATACCTCCAGGACAGCAGCCTACCAATATCAGACCAGCTGCATAATATGAAGGCAAATTTAAGAGCTTGCTCACAAAAAACCCAGATAATGGCATCACCTGTCACGTCAGATCCATTCGCTATAAGTCCACTACAATTTAATGGAACATACTTAAAAAAAGCTGATTAGACACAACATAAGTGATTGTACTTAAAAGGTATGTGTCAACGAGTTAATCTGGTTTAAATAAGGGAGCTCAATACCCGGTCTCCAACTTGGTTAAACGTCTTTTTTGTCAGATACATCTTTTACAATTAACGCTGAGAACTTTGATTGGAGGGCTTCAATTATATAATCCATACTAACTCAAGTGAGATATTTATTCATACACCAGAATCTATAGACGAACACATGCAGACAGCATACTTTCTTGAACTAGTAACGCCAAGAACCGAAGGAGATCAATGAGAAAGAGTTTGTAAAACACTGCTGAAAGACTAGCAATAGAGAGTTTAATGTTATAATGTTCCACTGCAGCATACAAAACTACACATTATAATGTGCATACACCAATATAGTTTGTGATAAACTGCTCTTCTTCTCGATCAGTTATTAGGTATAAAGTATCATATCATTAAACTTACTGGGGAAAGCTACTTCATGTGTATTGAATATTTGAGTAAGCTCGCAAAAAGTTTCTACAGTAGGATATAGCTTATGCTTAACAGTTGCAGTGTAAAGATGAAAGTATTCACAATGCAACTCATAGCAGTTTAACATAGGTCACCCACCATTAAGAAGGACAATATCGTCGAAACTCAACATTACTAACATCCAGATAATTAGATATTGATTGCATATGGAAGCGTATATCATATCCTATCATCCTGTGGCACGAATAAGCACTAGCATACACTGCATGATTTTCTTTACTTATCAAACAAACAGCCCCATTGAACACCATTGATTATCATTGGTTAAATAAAAAGGACTTAAGTTAACAAGCAAAACCGTGTTGTAATGATTACTTAATACAAAATCATATATTACGCTGCGAACTTCAACTGAACTGACTCCCAGAATCTTTCTCCGAACTAGAGGGGGTATGTCTGATTACACTAACATTTACCTAATACGCCAAAACGAAGTAGTGAGATGTTAGCAAGAACAGCAACTACATTGAGTTAGTTGACTGAAGTCACTAAACAAACAGCAAGCTCCAAAAACTAATGAACACACCGTATACTGCAGCATGAAGCCACAAAAAAGTTCCTTGGGCATCGCCAATGCGGACCGCAGATCATCAAAACTCAAAGTCATGCCCATTCCAAGCATGGTGAGGGTAATACCCATCACAGTCCATTTGGGCTGGACCCAGTTGTACGAACCGGGTCTCACCAATCCCAAAAGGCATCCCAGAGCCACCCACAGTGGGAAAGCAGTAGATACCGCCTCACCCACAGCTTCAATCCAGCTCTTTTTTGTTGCAGTCAACCCGTTCGACGAATTGCCGCACTGAACCGGTTTCAATCTTTTGTTGCCATTTAACGATAAAACGGAAAGGGGTTTCTCGAAATGAAGGTTGGAATCAACTAGATTCGTTAGTTTCAGCTTTGGTTGTGAGATTGGGGAGAGGTGTAATGTGGGATTAGTGCTCGAAATGGGAGATTTGTAGTAGCGAGTGTTGAGTGTGGGAAAATGGGAGTTTTTAATAGAGTAAAGCTGCATTTTTTGGTACTGTAATGATGTATCGGGACTTCTCTCTTCCGCTGTCAGCTGCAAGTTGACGGGGACAAAATCGGCGGCGCTGGTGGTGGTGGTTGCCGTTGACAAATTGATATCCGCGGCAAATATCAATAATTTCATTTATGTTTGGGATAATTACACAAACTACCTCCGAAACTATCGAATAATAACAGGAACACTTCTTCGAAATTATGCGAACACCCCTCATATGGAAAAGTTTAAAATTGCTAAAACAACCTTAGATCATACAAAAAAACGTATTGCCGATAATTTAAATTAACGTTTAATCCTAATCGGAAAGATGCCCTCTCTTCCTAATTGTTTTTTTAGTGTGTCAAATGAAATAAATGAGGCTTTTCCAAAAAAAAAAAAAGAAATAAACGAGGCTTGTTTTTTTTTTTTTTTTTTTTTAATTTTTTAAGGAAATTTTGTGCGCGCGTGGTATTGTGTTCACTTGTGCAAAATAAACGAGGAGCATAAATTTACATTGGACAAAATAATTTTTTAAAAACAATATTTAGTCACGAAAAGTGTGTAATTTTTCAAACATAAGAAATAGTTTTCTAATTGCCAAATTCCTCAAGGGTAGCTTGTGTTATTCTCCTTTTTTGTTAAGGTTTGAGATCACCCATTACACCATCTTTACTTGGTTTAAAATCCAATCAAGCACTTAAACTAAAATTGTTGAAAGGAAAGATTGATTTGATGTAGATGTCCTTGTTTTGGTCGATAATAGTGTTTTTATATTTATTGTAGCATAAAAGTTGCTGTTAACTTTACATTTTGAGATAGAGCTCTCACAGTCCCTTAAAAATACATAATTTTAGGTATTTGGCAAATTACCTATGTCACAAACCCTTAAAGTTGAGGATCCCTATTTACACTTCAACTGAGCCAAAGGTCTATGAAAACTAGAAATATTTCTTGACAAATTACTTTATAGGTTATGCTAAATAAATAAATTACTCACTATAAAGAATACAATGACAAGGGGAGAACACTGCGATTTTGCTGACGAAATTGTGGCGACTACTTTTGATATTTTCGATCGGGCATCGGAGATCTCTCTCTCATGGTGCAAAAACACTTCATCACAACCTGATTTTATCTTCAACATTAAGGGTCTTGAGAATGAAGAATTAGGGCAATTTATCAAAGTTGCGGGCCAACAAAAGAGATCTCGGATCTCTTTTGAAACCAACAATTCAACATAAATGGTTTCGATGGATAAGGAGCCTTTATGGGTCAAAAACACAACCATTGATTCATACGTGAGTAAACTCAGGCGGAAGGACATCAAAAATGACTGAAGAAAACTCGAGGAGGAAAGCAATGAAATTAGGGCTATTCCCACTTCCGAACAACTTTCCCTTTGTAGTAACTTTCCCTTTGTAGTATAGTCTTAGCCTATCTACATTTTCTATTAAACATAACTTTTCCTTTGTAGTATAGATTTAAATTACTGTTTAATTTTAACTAACAACTTTCCTTAAATAGAAAGTTTGTACCGTTAGTAACTAGTATAAATATCCACATTCCCTTTTTGTAATGTGAATTAGTTTAGTTGTATATTAAATGTTACAGTTGGAGAACGATGCTCCTCGAGCTGCAACAATGGCGATTCACCGATCTTATTCCAATTAATTGTCGATTGTAAATCTTTCCTCTTTCATCAATAAAATTTGCATTGTTCGTTTCCAAACCCACTCCACATGAAGTTGAACAATTTAAAAAGGTTCAATGATATGATTGTAAGGTTGGGGTCATGTGTATTTTGAATGTGCTAACCCTCTTTACAAGAAGGGAATTTCTCATTGAGTGTGCGAAGATGATGATTATCAAGAAGATGAATTTAGTCAAAGTGCGGGAGCATAAGACCAGCATGAAGAAATCCATATTGATGCACTAATAATTCAGATAAAGTGGACAGAGAAAGACTCACTGGAATGTCATGGCAATGCTATAGAAATCAATGTTATCATAACACTCAGTCAGAAAAACCTGCATAAGAGATCTTTTTTGAAAAATGGAATGATAACAATTCTTGTAATTATTCTAATATTTCTAATGAATTTGATGAGATTAACTTTGACTATTTTCATGGGACTGTAGATCTGGATGAAGACGACTACTTTGAAGAGGAAATGTCTGAAGAAGAAATTGTTGAAGATCTGAAAGCAACCTTTGAGGCTCTACTAAGGGAGAAAGCCAAGATTAGCAAAAGTGAAAGAATCCTCAAGGAAGAGAATAAATTACTGAAGGATCTACTTCATGCAAGTCAGCTGAACCTTGTAAAAAATGAAGAAAAGTTTGAAAAGGTAATGGTGAAATTGGAAGTAGCAGAACTGACCATTGCAAAATGGAACACACGTACCTCTAAGTTTGATGAGACAAGTGTTACAGGTGAAAAGCATTCTAATGTTATGAGAACATCATTCACTGACGTTATCCCAACACAAGGTAACACTGAAACTGCTAGGAAAGGTAGAACTTGGCTTGAGAAATTAACCAAACCAAAAATCAAGATTGTTTGCAATGTTGTGTTTTCTGTTGTTCACACAAAACTTTTAGGAAAATGGTACTTTGATAGTGGTTGCTCAAGACACATGACATGCTCCAAATCAAATCTGATAAACTTTGTTCCTTTGTCTACTGGTACCTATACATGAGGCACAAATGGCAGAATCATAGGGAGAGGAGTCTGAATGTTGATGAATTTTCATCACTGAAGGATGTTCTGTTGATTGATGGGTTAAAAGCAAATTTAATTAGCATAAGTCAACTTTGCGATGATGATCTGTCAGTTTTAATAAGGATTCATGTGATTTTTATGATAATGTTAATGTCTGTGTTATGAAAGGTACAAGGTCAAGTGATAATTTCTACCATGTAACATGAGGTTCAGTGTTTTCATGTCAAGGTGGATGAGTCAGTTATTTGGCAAATTTTATTTGGACATGTGCACTATAGGAATCTGGAGAAGCTGCAGAAACTTGAGGCTATTAGAGGTCTACCAAAGCTTTCATGTCCTAGTAAAATAGTGTGGAGACTGTTTGTATGGTAAACAAACTAAGGCTACTCATACACCACTGAAAGTTTTGAATCAAAACTCTGGAACTTTTAATTGTTTTAAACTATTACATATGGATCTCATGGACCCTATTAAAATCAGTGATTTATAAAAATTATTTTAATAGTTAGATTTTATTTTTCTATTTCTAAATTAAATCATTTTAACTATATTAAAGAATAAAACCAAAAATATTTCATCTCCCTCCCCTCTTCCTATCCCCACCCCTACCGCACCACATACCACCACACCACCACCACCGCACCATATCCATATCCATATTAGCACCTGAAATTCAACCAAGCATAAGCAAGAAAAGGTACACACTAAAATCTAAAATAAAAAATCCAAATTAGTAACTATTCATCTCAAAACTCAATCCTGTGGAATCTCAACATCATCATCATCAATCTCCGTTTGCAAATCCCTGAGATCCTTTCCATCAATCGTACAATCAACAGAAGCACATGTACCCAAAATCCCCTTCACCATACCAGCACTCCTTCGCCATCGACCTATTCCTCATCACCTTTGCAATCTTGATGATGTCATCGATCGAGATGTTGTCGTTGTGCTTGATGTTCTTCATCTTCTTTCTTTCGCGCTCCGGCTCTTTCAAGGCCTTGATTACCAGTGTCGCCATAGAGGGGACAACGGTGAACTTTGATTGATGATTTTGTATCGTTAGCTTGAAGGTGACGTGGAGGCCCCTCCAGTCTTTTATCGTCTCTTTAGCAATGTCCTTGCTGGTTTTATTTGGTGAGAGACTGAGCAAACCGATTTTGGGGGCGAGTGAGGAGGCGACACCGACTTCGCCGCTGGTGACGCGGACGAACCTTTTTGAAAACCGAAGAAGTATCGAATTTGGGCGGCATTTTGGTTGAATATTTGAGCACAAGCGGTGTGTGTGTGGTGGAGTGCTTGGGGGAGGGAGAGTGGGCGCAGGTTTGGGAGGAGTTGATAGCGGTGGTGGGTTTGGGTGTACGTGGAAGGGATGGAAGATTATATTACATTTATTATATATTAAATATATTTTTGGATGATTTGACATCTATGTGGTAAAAGTGTATTATGTTACTATTATTTTTAGTCAAAGTCGAAGGTTTTTGGTCAACGTGGTGCCATGTCAACATTGTCCGGTCAATTTTAAAAATTCGGGCAAAAATGGATTAAACTAGTGTAGAGTTTTGGGTTTCACAGACGAAATTAGTGGAGTGGCTAATTAAGGGACCAAATTGGTGAGGGTGCTAAATTAATGGACCAAACAATTTTTTATCCCTCTTTGTGACTTTCTATACTGGTCAAGTGGATTATTTTCTTAATTTATAATCATGATCTTGTGTGTTTTTCTGTTAGCTATTTTACCTTCTTGTGCTTGTAAACTTGTTGGTTTATCAGTCAGTACTAACTTGCTTTATGTGTTAAAAGTTGCAGATATATGCCTAAAATCACTCACTTGTTCTCATAGGAACTGGTCTATGGAGAAGGCCTGCCCTTCCACATAATTTTCTTCTTGATGTTGTTCCTACAATGTCAGCGTAACACTGGACAACAATGTGACGTATACATTTTTTTATTGAAAACTGCTCTGGTCACGTGTTCATCTAACACTAACACGTGCCTTGTTTTAACGAGGGAATTTTTTATGTGTGATGAGATAGTGCTTTTTAATTAGAGTAACCCCCTCACATTCTCCACTCACCCACAATCACACGATCAACTAGTTTGTGCTCTAATTCTATGATTCTCTCTTTTTCCTCTTGCAAGTTTATTAAAATTCTCTCAATTTCTCGTCTTCTCTATGTTAACATGGCTCGCAAGTCAAAAATTGCAGACCATGTTGATGTTGCTCTCAACAATAAGGAGAACCTTGGTGCTACTGGGAAGAGGTACAACACGCGTCGAACACGCACAACCTCAACTTCAACTGCTGCGGTTACTGCTCCAAAATGGAAAATGGCGACCTACAATCGTCAACCTATGAAAAAAAGAAAGAAGAAGCCTCTGGTGTTGTGACAACATCCTCTAACACGACAAAACCAATAAATCAGGTAACTAACCCTAGCTCTACTCCTGTTGTTATCTCTCCTACTAAGTTTAATGGGGAGGATTCTGAAACTATTAATAAACGAGTGGATGAATGGATTGCTGGGTACACTAAGGGTGGGTTGGATGATACTGTCGGTATGTCACGTGAGGAGGCTGAGGGTACTAGTTCTCTAGAAAAATTGGTTGAGGAGGTGGCTACAACATGGGTTGTTATTACAAAGTCTAGTGAGAAATAGTCTAGTGTTGATGAGAGTCTTGAGGAATAAGAGGATACTGAAGAGAAGGAGGAGGAAGAAAAAAAGAGAAATATGAGTCTAGTAATGAAGATGAGGACTATGCTGGTGAGGATGAATCGAAGGATGGGGAGGAGAACAATGAGGTCGAAAATAGTATGGAAGAAGAGGAAGCAGCTGGTGAAGTGTTAGAATATGAAGACTTGATTGAGATTGACTTCCCTACTGTCCCTTACTCCAAATACTTCATTAGTAAGGAGGCATAAGAGAAGTGGAAAAAATACCAAGCCAGAGTAATTCATGCTAAAATAATTTTAGAGGTTGCAAGTCTTAAAAAGCAGAGGGTGTATGAGTTTCTTGAGGCTAGAGGTGTGTTGGGGTCCATGAAGAAGCTGAGGGCCTATGTTCCCGAGGTTATCAAGGAGTTCTACATAAACCTCTCTCTATGTGGTTCAATCATGAGAACTGTCCCAAGTTTGAAAGGGCTTATGCCAGAGGCAAAATTTACAACATCAATGCCTCTGAAATCAACAAAGCTTTGGGGATGCCTGATGTGGACGTTGAGGAGAACCCTTTAACGAATGATGTGATATGGGATATTACTGGAGGATTGGTGCGAGAATGGACATAGAGGTTGCCAACCACCAAACTCACTTTCCTGAGTGCTATTCTATGTAAAATTGCATCAACTAACTGATTGTCAACTTCAATCTCTACTATCTTGATTAGGGACACTACTATCATGATCTACAAGTTGAAGAATGGCTTGCCAGTGAATATAGGGAATATGATTCTTGTTGCTATCAATGCTTGCAGGAAGAGAGACCAAGGCATTCTACCGTTTCCATCTCTGATCTCAATAATTCTGGTTAACCAGGGTTTAGGACCAAGATAAGTGTAAGGTGGAAGAAGGGAAAAGATGATATGAGTATTGTACCCAACTACTTCAGCAAACTCAGAATTAGAGACCTGCCTTGGACACCTCAGGACAATCCAGAGGTTATCAAGGCAAGAGGAAGAAGAAGAAGGCACATAAGTTTTTTGCAAGTTCTGCACCTACTTCTGATGACCAAGAAGCTTTGGTAATATCCTCAGACTTTGTGCATCAACAACTCATATGACTCAAAGATCACATCAATGACAGCAAGATAGTGATTGTCGAGAAAGAAGTGCACCTCAAGGAGTTGGACTCTCTGGTTGAACACCTGGTACATCTGCCTTCCTCAAAAAAATAGAGAGAGTAGATACATTCTGTTTGAACATTTTTTTTCTCATGTTCACGTTCCATGTTATCTGCTTGGCCTGTACTTAACTGCGTTACTTTCGTTTTTCTTGATGAAGATTATTTAGAACTTCTTAGTATTAAATTGCTAATATTTTTGCGCAGATGTTGAGTTTTGAGTGCTACGACAATATTGATATATATCAATGTTATGCCAACATCAGGTTTAATAGATCTACAGTAAGAGGGAGCAGTCTAAATAGTTTAAGTGTTATTGATTTTGGGTTTAGGTTTAGTAACATTGTAGCTGTGAAATGTTATAAGATGTTATCATAACATTGAGCTAATGAAGTATTGTAATAACATTGAACATTAACACTGAACAACCCAATTTATCTTTTATATTATTGTTTTGTCTAATTAAAATATGAATCTTATTCCACAGTTGTAGGTATCTATGTTTGTTCTAGGATAACACGATTCATTGAGAGAATCAATTGTTTCCATCATTCGCCCCTTCCTTATAAGAACCGCACGAGTTTGAGTCAAAGAAGGAAAGTTCAACCTTGAAGATTATGTAAAGATACTTACCAAGGAAGAAGTCTGATTAAGGAAGAAGTCTTTCTTAAGAAGAACTTGTGATAAAGAAGGAAACCGTCCGTGATAAAGATTGAAGCCGATAAAGAAGGAAACAATGAGGATCAAAGAATATTGAAGACAATCTGCAATGTGTACGACATTCCTTGGCTATTAAGACTCACTTATCTTTATAAAGCATGAAGTACATCAAGACTAACAACAAGACAATTGAGCAAAAGAATCTGAGCGATTAGATCATTTGTGTTGAGTTGTTTGTCTTGCTTTTCCGAGTTTTTAAATTAACAAGTCGAGTCTAAAGTCCTATTTAGAATTAAAGATTTAGTCTTTGTTTGCTTGGTTGGGTTCGAGTTAATTCATAGTGAGGAGCGTAGAATTGAGAGAACATTGTTTTGTAAGATTTTAGTGATAATTTAGCCTCAGACTCAAGCTCAGGAGATTATATTTATATAATCTCCTTAAATATTACTCGTTGTGTTGATTTCATTTCTGCTACCATATTCTGTGATTAATACAATGTTGAGATAACAATGTTACCACAACACTGTTTAACATTATATCAAGTCCCGATCCACAAACTTTCAGATTAAATTTGGCCGATTGTAGATTCTCATTCCATATATCTCGATTTCGATAAATGCTTTTAGACAAATTCATGTAATGGCTTAATTAACGATTTTTTTTAGATCTCTTACCACTTAGCTAATTAAAATTGATGAAGATGTCTATTTTTAATTGAAAATCGATTTTTTGGATTCTTTAAAGTTGTGTCTGCCCGTTGTGGATGGTCAAGGTAATCCAAGTCTTGTTTATAATGCCAACTTTGTGTAATAATGAGTTCGTGGACGAGCAAAATCCGTGAATAACGTACGATACACCATTGATCATTTTATTGGTCTATTGTAAAACATATTTGATTGATTCATATTCTTTTTCCAGTTAATTAAAAAATTGAAACTTATTTCAAATATTAAAATAATGATGAGCAAATATTTTTCTTACAGAAAAGTATTAATATAAGTAATAAATATAAAATTTAGTCTTTATAACTTTTAAATAATGAAAAACTACATTCGAGGTACAAGTAACAAATTCTATTAAATAACTGTAAAAACACAATTTTAGGGTACAATATGATAATAAATAAAAGTAAAAACAGTTAGTTTGCCAATTAAAACTGTGATTTCTTTAATTCATAACTTAATATATAAAATAATATATATATGTATATAACAGTACCAAAGAAAATTGATGTTCTATATCAATTAAATAAAAGCATGAGAAGGTTTTGTTGATTAAAATATCAAATGTGGTCAATTTTTAATTAGAGATAACACAATGGTAGCTTATTTGTCCACCTAAGAGTACATTTGGCATCCACGTGGACAAAAAGCCCCATTAGGCTCTCATTGGGCAAAGCCCCATTAGGCTCTCATTGGGCATTTTTCGCTATGTTTTAGAAAGATGCAAGATATTTCTTCGCCCCAAAAAAAATATATTGGACAAAACATCAAAAACACCAAAGATAATGAACAAATTTAACAACTCTGCTTATATATATGTGTGTGCGTGTGTGTCTGTGTTTATGTGTTTGTGCAGCCACCCACCCCCAACCCACCCAAACCTCATCTCCCTTTCTGTCTTGTACATATATAATTGTATATATTACTATTTTTGTAAAATATACGTTTTATGTAATGTATCTTTTACTATATAAAGTATAATAAAATGCATATGTTTCTATTGTTGATTTTGTATAATTTAGTGCTTTAATTAGACTTTCATTTAAATTTTTGCATAACTATTTACTTAGCTGGTTTTACTGCTTCTTGATATAAATAATTGATTTGAAATACCACTATTTTTACTTAGTTTCTCTTATGTTGTTTCGCTTCTACGCGCACATTTGTGTTAAAACAACCTCACTACTAATGAACAAGTGCAAAATATAAAACATATTATAATAAATGAGTCTATATATATTGATATTTTCTTAGTCACTCTTAGATATGCAAAGTGTCAAAAGAGTTATAATGTAGTTTATAATATACTATGTGACTTATTAACCAATAAAAAATTAAATAATATATTTTAAAGTTCTTTGGGGTGCATGTAA
The DNA here is from genome assembly GCA_948329865.1 of Linaria vulgaris. Classification (NCBI taxonomy): domain Eukaryota; kingdom Viridiplantae; phylum Streptophyta; class Magnoliopsida; order Lamiales; family Plantaginaceae; genus Linaria; species Linaria vulgaris. The sequence continues at coordinate 46,471,518 of OX415253.1, forward strand.
GAGCGTAATGAGTTTGAAGCAGGGATGAGATTAGAGAAGATTACAAGTTACGAATTGGGTGGGGTTAGGCATGTGGAGGCTTGGGGAGGGTAACTCGCGGTGCTATCCATGAGCCCGACTCGGTCAACCTGTGTCTTGGTGTACATTGTGTATTTTTTTTTAAAATTAGTGTATTTTAGAATTTAGGATAATGAAGTGTAGTATGTGTTATATAAATGAGTTAAATATAGTGTCCCATTTGTAGTGCGTTTATTGTATAATGTATTAATTACATGATTTAGGTTGAGTTTGAGTGGTATTCCTCGGCAATACGTGTTTTTCAGGTGATTTTAGTGAAATGTATATGAGTTTGTGCTCTATACCATTTTTAGGCAGATGATATTTAGATGAGTTTGGTGCAATGTATATTTTAGTAGTGAGTGCTTAGGTGATTATATTTGAGTCTATTGTATGTATTAGCTATGCTTTCAGTCTTTTAGGTGCTTCAGGTAGAATTTGCGGTTTTTAGTGTGTTTTTTATTTTAGATGCAGTATGTTTTCTTTTAGGTGAATCAGGTATAGTATAAATATTACTGTGTCGTTGGTCATTGACCATTTCATATTAGCTGGTTAATGAATAAAGAATTTGTAGTAGACATATCCATCATAATTATTTATTATTAACTTAAGATAAAATCCTGATGAACAGTGGCGCAGGGAGAGGGGGTGCAAGGGTGCGGCGCCCTTGCACTTTTGTAAATTTTTCATATTATATATATATATATATTCATATATTATATAAGAAGCTTCTGTATATATATTTGTATATATATAGTTAGATTAACTTTATACTGTTAATTACATTTTAATATTTGTTTTGTAATTAATTTATTGTTAACCTTTTTATTTAATTTAATACTTAATTCTATCGTAATTAATTAGACCTTACTAATTTACTTTACAAATTTTAGTTTTATTTGCTCTTTTGTTTTAATTATATGTAATAAAGAAATTAAATATAATAATTATAATGAAACATTAAATGTATATGTATTTAAAATTTTATACATGAGAACTTTTGCCAATCTTTTGCAGTTGGCTTTTTTTTTAGAATTCTTTTTTTGTTTTGTGATTATTGTGCATATTTGTATTGGCTTGAAAGTAATTATGTATGTATTCAGATAAAATTATATACTCTGTAGCAAAATTTGTATGAATAAATTATAGCATCTATACATATAAATATGAAAAAAAGGTTCAATAAAATTTCACCCCCTTAAAACTAAATTTCTGCTCCGCCTTTGCTGATGACCCATGTTGAATCAAGGTGGATCCATGAGAACTGAAAGAAAAATATAAACACCTCCACCCCCTCCCAAAGAAAAAAATAATTATAAAATTTGATCCTTGTTAACCATAAAAAATATATAGGGATTAACCGAAGCGTTAACCCTAAAAAACAGGAATTAACCTAAGGACGGTACTACCGTCACATCACTCCCGATGCCACGAAGTATTAGGAGGGCCCACCGAGTGCCGCAAATCCGAAGTGATAAAAAAACGACACCAGGGAAGAGGCACCTAAGCGTTCCTTGGATAGTCACGATGAATAAAAATAAGATATCCACGCGGCATCGGAAAAAGAATATAATCACAATGGACCCGCGAGACTCCGATATCCATCGAAAGCACCAAGAGGGATCAAAACGAGGACCCCGAGTTCTCCAAAATACGAGAACATCCCCTCACTGAACAAACCGAAGGCAACAAGCCATCAGAACACATACCACGAATGATAAAACACGAGAACAGAGCCCTATTAAGGTCGGAAAACCATCGGAGCACATGTTACGAAGAAAACACAAGGACCGTGCCCTATCAGAGTCGACCATCTATCGGAGTACATATCACGGAGACTAAAAACACAAAAAATAGACCCCTATCAGGACTATAATGGTATCGGACGAATACCCAACCTCATGTATAAAGCTCTCCCAAGGAATCTAGCTTATCGGAGTCTCCTGAAAGTCATCGGAAGGGATAAAAATTCGTCCCAGTCAGCGCCTCGTAGAAAAATAGCTTAAAGATAAGATATATGTTATCTTCTCATGTACATTTTGACACCTGTACTTTAAACACATGCATATCAACACCTGTCCCTAAATACCTTTATAAAAAAGGAGAAGAAAATGGGCTTAAAAAAATAAAACAGACACACAGAAACACATACAAACAAGTTAGACTCAAAATAAGATTCAGTGAATAAAAAGCGGGATGTTTTTGTCATAAGCAAACTTCTAAACCTTCGGACATGGCGTTCCAACCCTTATAATCTCGTTAATTCGGTTAAAATAACAAACCTGTTAAAAATCCCATATATCGATTAATCCTTAACTAGTCAAAGTTGTATGTAGGGGTGGGAACATGTAAGGGAATTTCCCTTGCCCGTCCCTTCCCGCGGGAATGTTTCCCGCGTTTTCCTTTCCCGACAAGTCACCAGGAACGGGAATTCCCGCCTCCCATGGGTCGGGAACGGGAATCCGTTTCTGATTCCCACAGGAACGAGAATCCCGCCTAATAGTATGTATAACTTTTTTTTTAAAAAAATATATAGGATTATATGTTAAAAAAAAGAAAATATGATAGTTTTACAATTAAAGAAAGTTTATGTACCACAATTATAAGAGAATAATTCTCTTATAACCCAAATTAAAAATATCCATTGACACTCTCTCTCTCACCTCAAACCCGACACACAACATGCTCGCTCTCAACTCTCTCTCTCTCTCTCACCACAAGAGGAGGGGCCTTCAGTACCACCGCTCAAAATTGTAAAAGAGAGGGACATCGTCGTCGACAAAGGAAAAAAACCTCAAAAGTATCAAAAGTTATTCCATGAGGAAGTCAAAAATGTTGGGCAAGATGGTAAAACCGTTCACGTTAGCATAAAAATGACTACATTGACGTCGCCGTGGTGGGCATACTTTGAGCCGTTCCATTGTCCAATTAGAGGTACAATCAAGGGGAGATGTTTGTATTGCCAGAGAGAAATTGGTTGTGATGGTGCTGGCCAAGGGACATCCGAGTTGAAGAAACACATGGAGGCTTGTCCAAAAAAAAAACCGAAGCCCTCAAGGAGCTTTTAGTCCAAACTCGTTTGAACTTCGACAAAGCGTCTCATCAAGTATGAACATGGACATTTGATCATGATTATATCTTGAAGGGGATTATAGAGTGAATGGTTGCGACTGAACAACCATTTAGTACGGTGGATTATCCTAAATTTAGTGAGATGTGGAGGCGAGGATGCCCAAACTTGAGATTGTTTTGTCACAAGACAATAAAGGAGAAGATTGTGCACATGTATTTGGACGATATGACGATATTGAAGGAGTTTCTCAAAGAAAATTCTCAGAGAGTGTGCTTAACCACGGACACATATACTTCTATTAGGCGGGACAACTACATGGTCCTCACCGCACATTTCATTGATAAGGAGCGGGTGTTGAAGAAGCGCATCATTAATTTTTGCTTGATTTCGGGCAATTCGGGAGAATATATAGCTCGAGATATTGAATGGTGTTTGAAGGATTTGGGGAATCGAGAAAGTATTCACAATCACGGTGGATAATGCTACTTCGAATGATTCCGGGATTGAGAACTTGGTAAGGAAGTTTTCGGTGGGGTTTTTATCAAACTTAGCCCACTAAGTTGGCACTTTTTCAAATTATACCCACTATGTTGGCACTCGCCAAACTTAACCCATTATGTTGGCACTGGTGTCAATATTCACCCACTGCTTACACATGTCACTGAATTTGTCCACGTGGACAGCACGTGGTGCCACACGCAATAATTTTTCATACGTGGCATTTTTAATTCTTTTTTTTTCTATTTTCAACGTAATTGTTTTTATTTTATTTTTCCTATTTTCGTTTTAAATTTAATAATAAAAAAAGGGGGAAATGACTTACGGAGAGAGAGAAATCAAACCACAAATCATTTCATCTTTTCTCTCTCTCCCACCATAACACTTTACCCCAAATTCACTAAACATGAACCCTAAATCCCCAAATCAAACTTAAATCTGGTAAATAGGCCCAGATTCAGCGTCAAATCTCTCGAATTTCCACCACTGTTGGTTCTCTCTTCTCGTTCATCATCAAATCGCCCCCAATTTCGCACGTAAGGACCCTAAATCCGCCCGCAATTTCTTAATTTTTGCGAAAGATTAAACGATTTCGACAATTATTTTTTGAGCTTCTTGTTTATTAGGCCTGCAATCCTTTGATTTATGTTCTTGTTATCATTTTAATAGCACTTGAGTAGGCATGCATTGTGGGTCTTTGATTTTTTTTTTTTTTTAAAGAATGGTATGTGATTAGTGTAGGTTTCCTGTAGATATTTTAGCTTATGTTCTTTCCCTTGTGAAGATTGTGGTTTTTAAATACTAGAATTTAAGTAATGAAGCACTTGTTTAAGTATTTTATCTAGTATATTTTGATTTGTTGAAACTGATATGAATTTGGATGAGTTTTTGTACAATTTATTAAACAACATAAAGTTTTGTATATAATGCTTATGTGCTATTTTGTAGTAAATTCTGATTTCTTGAACTAATTTGTAATAATGTGTGTTTTCTTACACTTTACTATACAACATAGATTTCTGCATGTATATGTAGTTGTAGTTTGAAAACATTAGTTTCTGATTACTGTATTTATGCAAGGCTTGATAAAGCTAGTTAAATATTTTTGTAATTGTTGTTTAATTCAAGTACGTGTTAGCTAACTTACAGAGTTTCTTGTTTTCCAGGTGTAAAGGCCTGAAATTGAAACATTGTGATGGGTTCTGTCCATAAATACGGTATGATATTCTGTTAATTTTGTGTTATATATTGTTAATGATCAACTATCCTTCGTTCGAAAGAAGAATCTCAGTTATAGACTCCTCTTTGTGTTATATATTGTTATTGTGATGGGTTATTGTGTTGTATCTTGCAGATCCTCCTAAGGCAAATTTGAGGTCTCTTGATACGAACAGTGATCCTATCCCTAAATATGGTATGGTTTCTTTCATTTTTTTTATTTGACTTACTAACTATTAAGTTTTTTATTTTAGAGCATAATATAATGCTAATTTTTGATGCTGACTCGTTTATGCATTACTGATTTTATTTGATTAACATTTTACAGATGGGTTACACTTGCAATTTACGCTTCGATTGCACTACGAAGGACAGATTGTACAAAGTCCTATTCAAAAGCTCATTGGTGGAAGTGTTTGTATGATAGATTATGTGGGTCCTAGGCACATTACCATGATTAGTGTAAGAGGATTGTGCGAAGATATCGGATTATTCGGGATTATGAGATTTTATCTATTTCCAAGTGAAGGTTTGGGTTTTAAGCTACTCGTAGATGAACAAGATTTAAAGAGAAAACTACTTCTGTTACATTCTACTCCAGCGGACAAAGTAATTGACCTATATGTCGAATGTGATGGTCGTCATGAGGTTTATGGTGGATTGCGCGATGACGGTTCAGATACGCCTTTAGTTAATTCTGGGATTGCTACTAAAGATGCAGATAGAGATGACGATAATGATGATGTTGACTACGAGGCAACATTGGAGCATTTCAGCGATAATGAGTATGAGAGTGATGATGATACCGACCTTTCTGCTAATGGCGCCAACGAGGAACTAAATATTATACCTGGTGACGCAGAACTTACAAATGGGCAAGAAATTGTGGTGAGGGTAGATGATAGTGTAACTGAAACAGAGTCTGGCGAAGATGGTGACTCTGATTTGGGTTTCGATAACGTGGGATATAGTGGCGATGATCTGGACAGTGCACGAGGTTCTCATTATGAGACCGAGCATAAGGAAGGCAAAGTCTTCAACAAAGTTGATATTTGGAAACCTAAATTTGAGGTTTATATGAGATTCCCTACAAGAGATTTGTTGAGAAAAGCAGTGAATTCTCATGCTATTGCATTGCAAAGGACCTTATATATTAAAAAAATGAGCCTAGACGATTAACGGTGAAGTGTAGTGGAAAGAGGAGATGTAAATGGAGGTTGCACGCTGTGAGAGTAACAACCTACATGATAAATTGGTATGTTCCAGATCAAAAGTGCCCCACCATGGGAAAGGTAAAGAATTTGAAGTCCACATGGATAGCTCACAGGTTCCTACAATTGGTTTATCTCTCATCCAAACATAAGTATCAAAGGGTTCCAGCAAGATGTCGGCCGAATTTTAGTGTGTGATGTGTCGTCACAACAAGCTAGGAGGGCTAAGAATTTGGCCTTGAAAATACTCCGGGGTGATTCGACCGAACAATATAAATTATTGTGGGACTACATTGCTGAGGTTAAAAGATCCAACCCGAACTCGGCCATATCTTTGGGGACAAACATGTTAAATAATTAATTTGTCTTTGATCGATTGTACTTCTGTTTGAAGGGATTGCGTGATGGTTTTCTAACCGGTTGCCGAAAAGTGATAGGGGTGGATGGCTGCCACTTAAAAGGGCCTCACAAGGGGGTGTTGTTGACAGCTATCGGAGTAGATCCTAACAACAACACATTTCCATTCTCTTGGGCAGTGGTGAATAAGGAGGATGGGGATACTTGGGCATGGTTTCTAACAGTTTTGAAGACATACCTCAACATTGAAGAAAACAAAGATTGGACTTTTATGTCCGACAAGCAAAATGGGTTGTTGCAGGCTTTTGATAATGTATTTCTCGGGTCTGACCATAGGTTTTGTGTGCGACATCTGCATGAAAATTTTAAAAGAGCTAGTTTTATTGGTGACATACTCAAGGAACTTCTATGGGAGGCTGCCCGGGCTTGTACGCAAAATTCGTACGACGAAGTGATGAAAAAAATGGCGGTTATAGATCCAAAGGCAGTAAAATGGTTTGAAGATAAGCCACCAACATAATGGAGTAGGTCATACTTTAACGCTAAACCAAAGTGTGATATTTTGTTGAATTATGGATGCGAGGCCTTTAACTCTTGTATCTTACCTGCCCGAAAGTTGCCAATTATATCGATGTTGGAGTGGATCATGGAGTACATGATGAAGCGAATGCAGCAGAATCGAGATCGGGCAAATTGCCAATGGAGGGCGAAAGACGTGATCTGTTCAAAGATAAGGCACATAATTGAGAGGCATTTGAGTGCCATAAACAACTTTAAGCCATACAAGTCAAACAACTTTGTAGACGAGTGCTACTCTATTGCAAGTTATCGTCCAGTTTACTCACATGATGTGTATCTCATTAATGGAAGGACTGAATGGAAGAAAACAAACTTCATTGCACTGTTGTCGCCTAATGAGGGTAGGAGTGTTGGTAGACCAGAGGAGGCTAGGCGAGTGGAGCCCGATGAGCCTAAAAAAGAGAAGAGAAATTGTCGAGGTAAAAAGGTGCATGTCAAGGCTTCAAATCCTACAAAACTGAAACGGCCTCAAGATACCGTCACATGTGGATATTGTGTTGTTAAAGGGAAAAACATGTGCAGTTGTGAGAGGAGGAAGAGTGAGGAGGAACAAGCAAGTATCGAGGCAGTAAGAGCAAGGCAAACTTCTCGGCAAAATGCAAATGAGCAACGAAGTCAAGGCGATACTAATGAGGTACTATATAAGTTTAATTTTCAGCTACAAATTTAGATATTTATACTTTATGTATTAATTGCATCATTTTTATTAGTAGGTAACTGTTTCTGGCTCAATCACAACCCAAGAATCGACCATCCAGGATGGAAACCACAATCTATTGCACAAACCAACACGATTGAGGTACAATATTATTAAAAGTTACCTAGGTATTGAATTTCACGTACTTAATTATTAACACAATTTGTTTGTTTAAGGTTGTCACTCAGGAATCTCAAATCAATAATGAAGTGATAGAGCTCAGAGCACCAACAGAACTAAAGCAAGCTCACCAGTGATCCGGTGCCTTCTCCTCCAAGAATCCTATCAACTCCAGTCCAAGTACACGGTCCTTTGGTATGCGAACAATTGCTTAATTTTAGGCCAAAGAAAAATGTACCCAAGAAAATTACTGTTGGGTGGCACACACTTCTGTTTAGTGTCCCAAATCCAAACGTTCCTGAGAATCAAAGGTCGAAGAAGGCCAAAAAAAGCTGAACGTAATGTTTTGCTTTATTTTGATATGTTAGTGCTGTTGCGACAAAACTTAATGGAGTAATTTTGTTTAGTAGTAAAACTCTGTTATGGTTGGTGTTAAACACCCCTGAACCTGTTGCAACAGTTCCATTATGTTATTGAGTAGTGTGGTACTGATGTTGGATACTGATTTTGTGAATATGGTTATCTACTGATGTTGGATACTGATTTTGTGTATATGCTATCTAATATGAGATCGTGAATGAATTATGAATCCGTTTTGGGTTATTTTGTTATCTATTGATGTTGTCTTGATGAGTATCGATAGTGAGCTGCTGATGGGCTTTCAACTGGTGTTAGATGATTATATTTATAGTATTAATATAATGAGCATCTGATGGGATTCATCTTTGAGTTACAGTTTGCGTATTTGGTTATGAAATCTATTGTTATATTGCTTAGCTTCACATGTTCACTGATTCGTTCATACCATAATTTGTTGAAAATTGAGAGTGTGAAATGGGTTTGTGATTTTGTTTCTCTCTCCCTGTAAGTTAATTTGTCCTATATTTTTTTTCTTTAATTATTAAATTTAAAACGAAAATAGGAAAAAAAATTACGTGGAAAATGGAAAAAAGAATTAAAAATGCCACGTATAAAAAATTGTCGCGCGTGGCACCACGCGCTGTCCACGTGGGCAAATTCAGTGACATGTGTCAACAGTGAGTGAATATTGACACCAATGCCAACATAGTGGGTTAAGTTTGGCGAGTGCCAACATAGTGGGTATAATTTGAAAATGTGCCAACTTAGTGGTCTAAGTTTGATAAAAACCCTTTTCGGTGCGAGGTGATTTCTTCCTTTTGAACGTGATGCATGTGCAAATACGGTGCATTGCACATATCCTTAATCTTGTGGTGCAAGATGGGTTGAAAATGAACGTCGAAGGCAATTCGGTGGATCGAATTAGAGGTGCGGTGAAGTGGATCAAGGGTTCCGCCGGGAGGTTGAAGAAGTTCAAGCAATATTCCGACGATGAAGGTGTACAAAGTAAGAAATTGCTTTGTCTTGATGTGCCTACACGATGGAACTCGACATACTCTATGTTGAATGTGGCTTTGGAGCTTAAAGCGGGCTTTGATTCTTTCGAGCTTCGCGATAATCAATATAAAGAGAACTTGAAGGATGTTACAGCGGTATACAATGATTGGAAGATGACGGAGATGTACGTTAAATTCTTGAGGCGGTTTAAGAATTTGACCAAAATCGTCTCGGGAACATCCTATGTCACCTCGAATTCGGTGTTGGGTCAAATTGCCACAATCGATGAGATATTGGGGGATTGGATGAATCTTTTAGACAAAGAAACTCCACTTGGGAAAGAGCCCCACGAACTCAAGCTCATGGCGATAAAGGTGAAAGAAAAGTATGACAAATATTAGGGCGTGGGAGAAAAGAGAATGAACCATACATTATACTTTGATATGATTTTGAATCCTCGTTTCAAGTTTGAGTATAACAGGGAGATGGTGTCGGATGACCATGTGTTCGTATCGATGCTTTGGGTAGAGTTTGAGACGTTCTACATGGAGTACAAGAAAATGTACGACGCAACTCCTTCATCATCGACATGCCCTCCTCTGAAACCCGTTAACGATAAGAATAAGAACACGAGACACTTGTCATTTGTCACATTAGTGATTTACAATTTGTTTAATCATTTAAATTGTAATGTTAACTTAATGTCAACCTATTAAATTTCATAACCGTTTATAATTAAAATGCAATTGTATTTTGTAGTAAGAGGACGAAAAATCGGGCTAAGCTGAAGAGTGAGTTCGAAAGATACTTCGAAAATGCCAATGATGATGATGAATTATGTGAGATGGACGATTTTCGAAGGCAAACTTGTTACGATTTTCGATCTTGAGTAAAATGGCTCGGGATGTTGGCTATTCCCGTTTCTACTGTGGCGTTGGAGTCTGCGTTCAGCACAAGATGGCGCATTCTAGACATATTTAGGAGCTCATCTAGTCCTCGAGTGGTACAAGACGTTATTTGTGCCCAAGATTGGCTACACGACGAAAACGGTCATTCCGAGCCTCTTGACATAGAATAGTCAATTGTGGAGTTGGAGAGTTGCGAAGCATGTATTTGTAAAGTGAAATTAATTGTATGTCGCATTCCTAATATTAATATCGATATTGATCTTCACTTATTTTTGTTGCTTTTGGCATTTTGTAGCGTTTGCAAGAATGGGGCTCGATGCATCATTCCTTCAAGCATAAATGCATACTAGAAGTGATCAAGTGGAGGCATTTTGTAGCGTTTGGACTTTGAACAATCTCTTGTTATTTGAATTGTGGATTTGTGGTATTTGAGGATTTGTAATCGACTAATTTGAGCCGTGGCGCTTTGTTTTGGTGATTTGTGCGAGCGTTTTGATATTTTGTACTTGTGAAATTATAATTTCAGCCGTGAAGCTTTGTTTTTGGTGATTTGTGTGAGTGTGGCGTTTTGATTTGATATTTTGTACTTGTGAATTGTGATTGCGAGCCGAATGGTGCTTTTGTGATCTATTTTATATTGTAAACAGGTCATAAAAACTCGGAAACGAGACTAAAAATTGAAGAGAAAAGAAGTGGGGAAGGAAAAAGAAGTGGCAATGAGGGCTACAAATTTAATTTTTTATCTGATAATATATATTTAAAAAAAGGAAGACACAAACTATATTTACTACAATAGAATATAATAACTTTGAAATAATAATGTTTAGTGGTAACTTTCAATAAGATTCAACATTATGTTAATTAGTCTTTCATTCTGACGATGAGATGGAAACCAACGACATTTTAAGATATGTATAGAGTCTGCAGATATAATCAGTTGACATTCAGTTCATTAGTTATTGTCAATTTTTCGTTTATAAGGAAGTATTTCCATTTTTGAAGTCATAATTAATGTTACGTTCCATAATAGATCGAAAAATTAAAATTTCGTTTACTATAGTTACCAAATAAAAATATTTAACATGTTACATTTTAGAAGAAACTGGGATGGAACTTCATACTCGTGATCACAAGTGTTGACCTTTATTCTCTCTCCTTACGTTCACATCTAGGGAATTTGTTACTTTCACCCCTAGGGGTATTTCGGTCATCTTTTTTTTCAATCATCGGAGCACGGTGACCTCCTCAGGAGGACATCGACGTCTTCTCCGTTGACTCGGTTTCCCCTCTTGTGAGCTTAAAGTTCGGATTCTAGCTTAATCTATGGGTTTTGGTTAGCTATTCACGGATTCAAGGTTCATCAATGGAGGATTTTCGTCTTCCTTGATGTTATGTTCTTCTAGCTCAATTTTCCTTAGCTACTCACGGATTCAAGTCTCTTCCATGGTGGATTCACGGATTCAAACTTCTACCATGGTGGATTTTCGTCTTTCTTGATGCTATGGTATTTTAGCTCGGATTTTTGTGGTTTATAGTCCTATAGTTCGTCTCTCTCTCTCCCTCTTCTTGTTCATCTTCACACCATTTGTTACTTGTGAGTGTCATGCTCCTCTCTTGATCTTGGTCATTACTTTGGACTTGATACTCCCTTTTGACATTTGAAGATCGATTTGGGGGTCGTTTATTCAATCTCCAAGGTGTTCTTCGGAGCCCTTAGCTTGAGCGCGATTTTCTTCCTTAGATTTGGTCTTTTGTGTGTCGATTTCCTCTTTTTTTTTTTGTTATTTTGGTCTTCTTTAGGTCTTCTTAGTTTTTTTTAGGTGATCTTCTTGTGTTTGCCGCTCGGATCCGCTCATTTTGAAGGTGTTTTGAGCGTTTTTGCGTTTTTCCGATCATTTTTCCGGCGATCCACCACCGGAGCCTTTTTGATCTCAGTTCCCAAGGTCATTGCGGTCACTTTGCAGTTGGAATCAGTCAAAAATAGCCGTTGGTGTGGTCTAGCGGCCGTTTTTCCCAAAAGGTGTCGTCTAGTCGCTGTTAGCCCGGGTCGCCTGCTCCTGCGCTCCTGTCAGGCGCCAGACCCATTTTGGGCACCTGCAGCTCAGACAGCAGGGCGCCACAACTTTTGGTTTTTGCCATTTCGGGAAATCCGCGTCCTTGCTCCCTTTTCTCCCATTTTTTACACTTTGGTTAAGTTATCATGACTACCTCTTGTGCCAAAAATGATGAGATGACTTTGGTCAACCTTGACCCCACCTTACCACGTGGCACCACGTCATCAAACGTGGAAAATGAAGTTTTTTCTTTGATTCCCACCTCCCCTATTTTGGCCATGGGGAATCTGAATCTTCCATTGGAAATAGCTTATGATCAAGCTAAAGGGAATGTTAATGCAAGTTTGGAAAATGCTAATTTATATCCTAAGCATGCTCCCTTGACGAATTCGAAACTCGTTATGCTAGCGAAAGCAAAGCAAGCCATGAATGCGCTTGATAAGGCTAAGCAAGCAATGGATTCCAATAAGGCTTCTAACATTGCGAGTTCATCTAAGTTTGGATCCGTGCATTTCCCGCCTCTCTCGAATAACTTTCTAGAGTTGCGAAACCATTGCTAGCTCCTATTTCCTCACTTGCTCCACCAATCGTTGAGAAGCAACCCAATGCAGCATCGGATAATCCTAGACCATATCAAGTTCATGCTCCAACTCGACGCGCTTCTTATGCGCAAGTGGCCGTTCCCACGAGACAATATGAAATCAACCGCTCTCTTATTGATAATCCTACCCTCACTACAATGGACTTCCGATTTGTCAAAGGAAAATCCATGATTGTCTTCAAGAAGGAGGAAGTTAAAGCTCTTGATGAGCGGCTTAAGCTTGTATGAATCCTTCGTTTTCCTCTTGTTAAGCCGAGCTACACTTATATCCACAAGAAGATGGAAAAACTCAAACTCAAAGGCAAATACACTCTTGGTCCAATAGGTCTGCGGCACGTTATGTTGAAATTGACCATGGAGGAGGACTATACACATTTATGGTTGAAGAAGGACCTTCGCTTTCTTGATCTCAACGGTTCAATCTACAAATGGACTCCGAATTTTAACCCCGATCATGAACCTCCTATAGCTCCCGTGTGGATCGGTCTACCAAACTTAAATATGTGTTTTTGTGAAAGAAATGCTCTATTGAACATTGGTTATTATTTTGGAACACCCTTGAGGCTCGATGAAGGAGCGGCCACTATGTCACGTCCCGATTATCCTCGTATTTGTGTTGAGGTCAATCTCTTTGATCCGTTGAAAGAAGAAATAGAATGGGGGGTAGAAGATGCTCATGGGAACGTGGATATCGTCAAGCAAAAGATCGTATATGAAAATATTTCGAACTATTGTCGAAAGTGTCAAAGAATGGGTCATAAGCTTGAGGAATGTGGTGTGGAAAAATCTCAAGGGACTAATGAGAAGTAGGGGTGGCAATATGGATCTGGTTCTGTAGATCAACCAGATTTGGTCCAGATTTACAGAACCAGATCCATATAAGGTTGAGAAAAATCCCAACTCAACCTGGTTGAGTTGGGATCCATTTTGGTTGAGATCTATTTCAACCAGAAACAGATTAAAGTCCAACTCAAATATCAACCTTACCCAACTCAAATATCAACCTTGCCAGATTGAAGCCCAATTTATCTGAAAATAATAGCCCAGTTCGCTGCTAATAAAAAAAAAACACCCCGCTTGCTGGAAGGAATCGAACTCGCGACCTCAAATACTTGTATCCTCAGCACTTCCGTTGGGATAACGCGACTTATACTAATAATTCTTCAAAACTTTATTATTATTCCGTCTTATTAGATTTTGGGAAAAAAGAAAAAAGAAACGACAAATAAAACTGGAGCAGCCCCAAAATCAATTTCAAAAGAAACCCTATTACCCTAAGAACGAAAATCGCGTCACTCTGCTATGGAGGCTCCAAATTCCAGGTAATTTTCGAATTTTCTTTACATACCTCTTGTAGTGTTGTAGTATAAATGATTAAATGTATAAGGTGAGTTCTATTTCTATATCAAACTAAGCGTCAAGAATACAATTTTACATCATAATTCTTCTCAATTTATATTTACAAGGTGAGTTTTCATCTGGGTTTTCCATTTTCTAGTGTTTGAAGTTTGGGATTAGTTTAATTTTGGGATTCTTGGAATTCACGAAGTGGGGTTTTTGATATTTGCTTCAATTCATTCTGATTTCATTTATGTTGTAATGATTTTGCTGAAATGATTTCTTTTTATATGTTTTTTGTTACAATTGGAAATGGAATTCTGTTAAAGATGAGAGCTTTTGTTATGCTAAACACAATAATTATGTTTGTAGTACAAAAGTTATAGACAAGAGGTAGTGCAACTGATGATGGTCTCCAGTTTACTCTGTTAAATTGCTGAAGTGATTTGCTGAATTTTTAGAATGATTCGTGGAATTGATTAGTTGTTGATTTGTGAAAAAATTACTCCCTTGTATTTTTCTTTTTCTTTTTTATGTGGGATAATTCATGATTCTTGTTAATTAGTGTCTTGATTAGCTTCGTTATTTGTGTTTTTTAGTGATATGATGCTTGATGATGATGCTATAGAATCTAGTTCGGCTGTTGGGGAATCGAGGTCTAAGAAAACTACTTCTACCGTTTGGGAATTTTTCGAGAAAATTAAGATAAATGGGAAAAAAGTGAGAAAGTGTAAGGCATGTGGAAAAATATATGCTGAAGGTGGAACATCAAATATGAAACGCCATTCTGAGAAGTTATGTGTTGGTCGTGATCGTGTTGTAGTGAATAGAGAGTTCAATCAAGACATTTTCAAAGATATAATAGCTAAAGCAATGATCAAGCATAACCTACCTTTCAAGTTTGTCGAGTACGATGGTATTAGAGAGGCATTTAGTTACTTAAATCCCCAAGTTGTTCATTATTCTAGAAACACAGCAAAGGCGAATATTCTTAAGATTTATCAGATAGAAAAAGAAAAACTGAAAAAGGTTCTAGAATCAATTGACGGAAGGATATGCTTGACTTCAGATTTAGGGACTTCAATTGCATGTAATGGTTATATGACAGTCACGGCCCATTATGTGGATAATGATTGGGTACTACAAAGTAAAGTGTTGGTTTTTCATCACATTGATCCTCCACATACTGGGGTAAAGGTGTGCGAGAAATTAATTAACTTTTTACAGGAGTGGGGGTTAGAGAAAAGGATATTGACATTTACTTTAGATAATGCTAAGTACAACGACAATGTGATTGAGGGATTGACAAACCATCTTCGTATGACAAATTCTCTATTCTTTAATGGCGAGTTTTTACACATACGTTGTGGTGCCCATATTTTGAATTTGATTGTACAAATGGGTTTGGGAGCTATTGGTGAAGCAACTGAGAAAGTAAGAAAAAGCGTCAAATATATGAGGAGCTCTGAAATGCGAGCTAAGAAATTTAGTGATTGTGTGAAGCAGCTGAATATAAAAGAGACCAAAAAGTTGACACAAGATATACCGATCAGATGGAATTCCACGTATTTGATGCTAAGTAATGCCCTCTTGTACAAGGATGCGTTTACACATATGAGTATGTTTGATAATGTCTACAAGTGTTGTCCATCTCTTGAGGAATGGGTAAGAGTGGAGAAAATTGCTGAGTTCTTGCAACCCTTCTATAAAATGACTGAGCTGTTTTCTGGTACTCACTATTCAACATCAAATCTTTATTTTGAACATGTTTTGACAACTCAGCTAGAGATACAACGTAATTTGGAAAGTGGAGATCCGATTATCAAGGGTATGGCGATGAAAATGAAGGAGAAATTTGATAAGTATTGGGATGAGTATAGCACTATTTTAGTATTCGCTGTCATCCTTGACCCTCACTACAAATTAAGGCTTGTGAAGTTTGCATATGAAAAATTGGATCCCTACACTGCTTCTACTAACCTGTATAATTTAAAGGATAAGATGAAAGCGTTTTTTGGGGAATATTTACAAGCATCAACTACGACTTCATCAACTAGATCTGATGCTGGGAATCGTGGAAGTGGTCATGGGTTTATGAATGTAAGTAATTTTTTTTTGTTCAAATATTGGTATTTTCTTTCATTTGTTACTATATCATAATAAACTTTTTTTGTAGGAATTTGATGCTTCTTTGAGTCAAGAAGATGTCGTCACCAGTCGAACTCAGTTAGAACTGTACCTAGCAGAGCCTCTTTTGAATAGGAATGAACACGAAAAGCTTGATTTGTTACAATTTTGGAAGTCAAACATGACAAAGTACCCCCAGTTGAGTTTGATGGCACGAGATATCCTTAGCATTCCAATTACCACTGTAGCCTCAGAATCTACTTTTAGTCACGGTGGTAGAATATTTGGAAAATTTCGTAGTATGTTGTTGCCACAGAATGCAGAAGCACTTGTATGTGCACGTGATTGGCTTGAAGGTTTGATTGGAATTTCACTTTCTAGTACTTTGTTTTTGATATTTTAAATCTTAACTTTGTGGCATAATATGTATTTTTACTCTTTGTAGTTCCAAACAATGAAGATGAAGACGTCGAAGATGAGCTTTTACTAGATTTTGAGGATTCGGATCTACAAATTGAAAGCACGTCGCTTGATTCACATTTATAGAAGTTGAAGAGGATTAAAAATTGGAGATGGGTTTACTGTTAGTTTGGTTGTAGCACTACATGGATTTTAGTTAATACTTTTGACTATTTTTGCATTTACTATCTGCTTTAACCACACCGAATAGATTTCCGATGGGATTATTAATTTCGATTTGATTTTAATCCATTTTCTGGATTTGTTTGATGGTGGCTTTATGAATCTTTTTTCTATGGTGGTTGCTTTTTGAGAGTGAGTTTATTTATTTTCATTCTTTTATTCCACCATAGAATTGAGATGAAAGCTCCATTAAGCTTGTTTAGATTGGAATTTGAGGTCATTGAGGGATTAATTTTCTGTTGGATTCTCATGTGGAAAAAACCAGGCCTTTGACTGAGAGCAGTATTTTTTTTTTTTTTGCTTATTGAATCTTATTTTAGTTTACTTATTTTTCTCTGAATTTCTCTAGATCTTATATCCGTAGACCCATAATAATCATACACCACACAATGTTATGAATTTTGTTATCTTACACATTTAGGTTCTTTGTTTGGTATTATCGAATTGTTCACAAACAATACCTAAATTATTAAAAGCATTGTTAAACAGTAGTTGCAATATATTCTGATTGACAAATTACGTTGTTTATGATTGTGGTTAGTTGTTTTAACAAAGTCATTATTTGCATTAATAAATGCTAACCAATAGCAGCCTCACATCTTGAGAAAGCAAAAATAAGTAAATATATATATATATATATATATATATATATATATATATATATATATTCATGGTTTGGAATTGCGCATATATGAACCAAAGTGTTTTAAGTCATCATAAACACGACAGTATAGCAAACTAGCCAAACACGTATATAACGTCAATTGCATTTTGAAACATATTTAGGAGGTAATTTCCTATTTATCTTGCTAGTACCAGGAGACTTGGTCATGAGACTGGAGTCAGTTGCATCACTTAAGGTTTTTTTTTCATTTTTTTTTTTGTGAATTTTGGGGTTAAAACGAATTTTATAGAATTTTAGGGGTATTTGTACAATTTTTAAAATTTTAGGAGTTATTTGAGCAATTTATAAAAATATTTGAGGTTCTTGGGATTTTTAATATATTTTTTCGCCTTTTTTAGACTTGGAGGTTTTTTAATTTTTTTTTGTGAATTTTGGGGTTAAAACAAATTTTATAGAATTTTAGGGGTATTTGCGCAATTTATAAAAATATTTGAGGTTCTCGGGATTTTTCATATATTTTTTCGTTTTTTTAGACTTGGAGGTTTTTTTTTTGTTTTTTTTTGTGAATTTTGGGGTTAAAACGAATTTTGTAGATTTTTAGGGGTTATTTGAGCGATTTATAAAAATATTTGAGGTTCTCGGGATTTTTTATATATTTTTTCGCTTTTTTGGACTTGGAGGTTTTTTTAAATTTTTTTGTGAATTTTGGGGTTAAAACGAATTTTGTAGAATTTTAGGGGTTATTTGAGCAATTTATAAAATATTTGAGGTTCTCGAGATTTCTTATATATTTTTTCGCTTTTTTGGACTTGGAGATTTTGTTTTTATTTTTTTGTGATTTTTTGGGGTTAAAACGAATTTTGTAGAATTTTAGGGGTTATTTGAGCAATTTATAAAAATATTTGATGTTCTCGAGATTTTTTATATAATTTTTCGCTTTTTTGGACTTGGAGGTTTTTTTTTTGTGTGAATTTTGGGGTTAAAACGAATTTTGTAGAATTTTAGGGATTATTTGAGCAATTTATAAAAATATTTGAGGTTCTCGGGATTTTTTATATATTTTTTCGCTTTTTTGGACTTGGAGGTTTTTTTTTTTTGTGAATTTTGGGGTTAAAACGAATTTTGTAAAATTTTAGGGGTTATTTGAGCAATTTATAAAAATATTTGAGGTTCTCGGGATTCTTTATATATTTTTTCGTTTTTTTAATGGATTTTAGGGGTATAATGGATTTTATTATTTTATAGAATTTTAGGAATATTTATGCATTTTAAAACTTGAGGTTGAAGTTGAGTTGAAATTGGGTTGAGAATTTCAACCTAAGAAGTTCATCTTGGATTGAGAAAAAGTTGATGTTGATTGAGATTGAGTTGAGGTTGATATATGATCCATTTATGTGGATCTAATATCAACTCAACCTTATCTCAACTTCAACCCATTGGATTTCAACTAGATTCGACTAATTGATCCATTTGCCACCCCTAATGAGAAGGTTGAGGATACACAAGAACCAAAACATAGTGAAGCTACTACTTATGTTTGGAAGGCTAAGGCAAGGAGGAACGTTGCCCCGAACTCATCTACGAAGAATCTCTTAAAGAGAGGGGATCCAAATCCTTTCGATATTCTTGAGCAAGAATCCAATGTTGAGGAAGACAAGGGCCGAAAAATGGAGATAGCTAGCAATGGAGGAGGAAATGTGTTAAGTCAAGAGTTGAGTGAAGGAACTCTTAAGGTAATCACCATGGTTAAAGAGGAAGCTCAATTTCACAAGGAAATGATTAAGGTGGCCGAAGAGGTGGATAAAGAAATACACCACAAGTTGGAAAAAATTGCTATCGTGACAAATGTTGGAAAGGAACAACTCTTAAGGGATGATGAACTTGCCAAAGCATTGAGAAAGGCTCAAGAAAAAGAGATTCAAGATATGATTTTGAGGGATGCTAATGATGATGGAGCTAGGTTTTCGGATTCTAACTATCAACCTAAATCTAAAGTCCTCTCCCCAAGGGTGCGTCTTCAAGAGGATACTTTCTCGTGTGATATCTCCACCCCTCCTATCTCACCAATCTCCCTACTTTGGCATACTAATGAAGAAGCCGTGAGTGATGAGACGATTGTTGAGGAGTCGGATATTAGCCAAAAGTATCTTGTGGACTCCAACAACAAAAGAAATGATCATGGTGCGTCTTCATCAAAAAGCAAAAACCAAAGAAAGAAGGAAAAAAAGAAGGAAAAAGCCGAATGCAATTTGCGTTCCCGCGATGGTACGTCATCTTCCCCGTCTCATTGATGTTATTTATTTGTTGGAACGTGCGTGGAGTTGGTAAACGTAAGAATGGAGATAATGTTGAGAATATGGTCCTTCTCCATAAGCCTAAGGTCCTTGCCTTACTTGAACCGAAAGCTAGATTTGATGCGCATAAATTTCGGAAAAAGTTTCATTATGAGTCGGCTTTCTCTAACTCCAACAACAAGATTTGGGTTTTTGGGGATAGTGATATGCATATTGAGGTTCTAGAGGATCATGAGCAATTTCTACATTGTGTCATTTCTTCTAATATCTTTCCTCATCTGCTATTATGCACCTTTGTCTATGCCGCTCAATCTCGGGTCCTTCGTCGGTAACTTTGGGATGGGTTGAGAAGAAGTGATGAGCAAAAGCCGTGGTTGGTGGTTGGTGACTTTAATGTTGTTCTTAAGGAGGAGGAAAAAAGGGGCAAAGTCCCTCCTCATGTTGGTGAGATGGCCTACTTCCACGAATGTATTGATGATTGCGGTTTGCAAGATGTCGGCTATGAAGGAAACCCATTCACTTGGGCTAACAATGGCATACGCACTCATATTGATCGTGCTCTCATCAATTATGATTGGAGCTTGTCATTTTCTAGCACTCGTACTGTCCATGAGTCACGGTTACATTCGGATCATACCCCCCTCTTTGTCCATTTCGATCGAGATCTCTCTCGTAAGTCGAGACCTTTTCGCTTCCAAAATATGTGGATCAAGCACAAGGACTTCCATTCGAAGGTTGTGGATTGTTGGGGTCAACCAACTCCTTGTTTGGGGCTATTCAAGCTTGAAGCTAAACTTATTCGATTAATGAAGGAGCTTAAGAGTTGGAATAGGAATGCCTTCGGCAATATTTTTCGTAACATTAAGGATAAGGAAGAATGTCTCAAGCAAGCCGAAATCCTTCATGATCAAAATCCTACTCCTTCATCTCAATCCTTGGTGAATAAATGCTATCCCGAATTTGTTTCTACTCGCATTATGGAATCAGAATGTTGGAAACAACGAGCTAGATGCAAATGGGCCATTGAAGGGGAACACAACACAAGGCTTTTTCAAGCTATGGCAAAGAAGAAACAAGTGAGTGCTAAAATATTCCGTACTCATGAAGATGGAGTGTTAGTGGAAGATCCAAAGGAGATTGGCAACTCGGCCGTAAGGTACTACGAGCACCTTCTTACTTCTCATATTGACATTCTGACATGCCATAATCTTAATTTTATCCCCACCATCATTTCCGAAGAGGACAACATTTCGCTATGCCGCCCTCCGGATCTTGAAGAAGTTAAAGATGTTGTGTTCAGTTTAAGCCCGGATAGTGTGGCGGGTCCGGATGGTTTCAATGCTCATTTCTACCAATCGTGTTGGGATATTATTAAGGAGGATATCCTTGAGGCGGTGTTGGATTTCTTCCGTGGTACCGCCTTTCCTCACCTTTTCAAGGCTACTAATATTGTGCTTATTCCAAAGAAGAAAGACCCGACGGAATGGAAAGAGTATAGACCGACCGGTTAGCTTTTTTCTTACCCAACATTGTCTCTCTCAACCAAAGCGGATTTGTCAAAGGCCGGTTAATTGGAGATAACATCCTTCTTGCTCAAGAGTTGGCTACGAGTCTCAATAGTCATAGAAACAAGTATAATTTAGGGGTGAAGCTTGACATGGAGAAGGCTTATGACCAATTGGATTGGGGGTTCTTGTACCAATGCCTCATAAAGTTCGGCTTCTCTTGAAGATGGATTTGGCTCATCAAGAATTGTGTCGAGAATTGCTACTTTACCGTTCTTGTTAATGAAGAAAGCCATGGTTTCTTCGAGTCCAAGCATGGAGTTCGTCAAGGTGACCCTATTTCTCCCGCTCTTTTTATTATTGCCGCCGAGTTCTTATCTAGAGGGTTGAACCAACTTTATGAACGGAATCAAGATCTCTATCTCAATTTCGGGGGCGGTATTAATGTGTCACATTTGGCTTATGCGGACGATTGCATTATATTTGCAAAGGGGACGGTGGACAATATGTCTAAGATTATGGAATTCTTACATCTTTACAAAATGGTCTCGGGTCAACTTATCAATGTGGCCAAGAGTTGCTTCATCCCATCGCCTCGCGTTAATGGTTTGCATTCTCATACTACTCACGATCTTACCGGCTTTGAGAAAGGTGAGTTCCCCATGACCTATCTTGGTGCTCCTATCATTCGTGGTCGTATGCAATACTTGTACTTCACTAAGTGGCTTGACCAAATCTGTGGCCTTATAAGCGGTTGGGAGTTGAAGTTCCTTACATTTGGCGGGCGTCTTACTCTCATCAAAAGTATCCTTTGCTCTATTCCGGTTTATCTTTGTCAAGTCCTCGAACCTCCGGTGAGCGTTCTTGATGATTTGGAGAGGTTATTTGCTCGGTTCCTTTGGGGCTCCACCGAGAAAACACGAAGAATACATTGGAGAAGTTGGGAAAGAATTTACAAACCATTTGCAATGGGAGGTATAAATATCTCATCACTTGCTTGCTTAGTTGAAGCATTCGGTCTCAAGCTTTGGTGGAGGTTTAGGTTGCAAGACTCATTGTGGGCGCAATACATGATGACAAGGTATACTATACGTGAGCTGCTCTTTAGTAGCAAACCTTGAGAGTCTAGAGGATGGGAGAGATTGATTAAGTCGGTCCCTAAAGCTCAACCATACATTTTTTGGAATATCAAGAATGGTTTTTCCCTTTTTTGGGTGGCCATTGGTTAAAAGGAGGTTTACTCCAACCCCGTGATGGTGCACATGTTACTTCTCATTCTTGAATTTGTGATTTTTGGTTGGACGGTGAATGGGATATTGTGAAGCTTGAGGAGGTGTTGGATGATGAGGAAATCATGAGGGTTACGAGCCATTCCACTTGGCAAGAGGGTAGAGATGAACCGCTTTGGAAGCTCGATGCTAATGGTTTTTTCTCCACTAAATCCGCCCGACATTCCATTTGCGAACCTTATGTTCCATTCGGCATATATAGATTTCTTTGGAACAATCTCCTAATCCCGAATATATCTTTCTTCGCTTGGCGTTATGTGCAAAACCTCCTTCCCACGGATCAAAGATTGCAAAACGGATGGAGATAGTCTCACAATGCAATTGTTGTCGGAGTGTTGAAACTACGTATCACGTCTTTTGCTCAAGCCATCTTGCTCAAGAGGTATGGTCTTATTTTTTTCGGATTTTCCATATCAAGCAACCAGTTTTTATCTCTTGGAAAAACTTAATTGCTTATTGGATAAATGCGAGACATCACACTCCACCCGATCACATTCGCATTCTTGTTCATATCTTTGTTTTGTGGTACATTTGGACGGAACGAAATGCAGCTCGTCATGATGGTGTCCCTATGGATGCTAAGGTTATTATTCATAAGGTTGTCCGGTATGTTTTTGATTTATTCACCATCAAACCGTGTTGTGAGAACCTATGGCAAGGCTCCAAGTATCTGGTGGAGTTGTGGGGGATTAAGCTTACAAGGACCCGTCCCCCCCCCCCCCCCCCCATTGTGGTTATGTGGTCAAAGCTGAGAGAGGGTCGTTGAAAGCTTAATACGGATGGAAGTTCGAAGGGTAACCCTGGATTGGCCGGAGGTGGAGGAGTTCTTCGCGACCATTTAGGTAATTGTGCTTGGATTTATCATGTTGCTTTGGAGCCAATGACCAATGTGGAGGCGGAGCTCTTGGCCATTTATCAAGGCCTCAAATATTGTCATACTTTTGGCCTACATGATGTGGATATTGAAACGGATGCTCTTATCACCATTCTCATTGTGAACGTTAGGAAAGGAGGTCCGTGGAAGATTATTCAACAAGTTGAGGAGATTCGTACACTCTTGGTTTTGGTTAATGGTTCCATGCACCACATCTATAGAGAAAGCAACCAAGTAGCGGATCAACTTGCTAATGAGGCTTGCACCCTCCGAATTAATGGCCGGTATCCGAGCAATTTGGCGAGTCAAAAGGTTCGGGTTCTACTTGAAAAGGACAAGCTTAGTTGGACTTCTCTTCGCAATCCCAAATCTAATTCATGAAGATTGGAGAAGCTAGTAAAGGACAAGTTTGTAGTCTTGATTGGAGATTTTTACTTGATAGGTTTAGATGGAAAACTTCTTGTAATAAGCCGTATGCTATTATTTATTTTCCTAGCTTGTTTTATTTTACGAGGTATCCACTTTTGAGATACGCTCTCTTTTGTAATAGTGTTAGTATCTCTTATTTCGCTCGAAATTGTCTATGCCTCCCTATGTGGGAGATGGTATTTGGATTGCATACTCCTACTTTGGGTGTGACCTTTAAGTACCTTACTCTCACGGGCGGTGTACACAATTTTGGGGAAACGCGCTTATCTCGGAAATGTCTTGGCCTCCTTATGTGGGAGAGGGTACTTGGATTGCACACTTCATCTTTGGGTGTGACTTCTAGATACCTTACTCTCACAGGCGGTCATTACATTTTCGAGAAAGAGCCCTCTAGTTTTGATGCCACCTACCTAGCCAATGCGGTTAAATATTCGGGGTGCTCCTATAAACCCCCTTAGATGCTTGGTTTTCTTTTGATTGACCATGTGATTGGGTACATCACTCGGTCCTATATGTAGTACCCCCCTCTTTTCCTTTTAATAAAACTTTCTTTCTTCTTAGAAGAAACTGGCTTCCATTAAATATGACCAGTCATGTGTACGCGGGAGTTGTATTAAATCTAGTCTTTACCTGAGGTCTTTCGCCTTGAATGCTAAGGTAACTTCTTTGGACAAATTAATTCTAACGAATATACAAAAAGTACACTACAATTAGTTTTTTATGTAAAATATACTTTTGGCTGTAATCAATAACAAAATTGTACGCGATAGAATATTGGCCAGGAGTAAAATTATCAAATTAACGAAATAAATATTACCTAAATGTTTCATATGAATTGTGATCGCATTTATTATTATCCCTTGTCAAAATCCTAATCTCATCAAAAATTAATGTGAAATTCCAAAGTATATTAACTTTGCAATATAGCTGGAAAATCAAACATTACGGATGAGATTAACATACAAATGTCTAAATTAAAGATAGGCAATAACAATCTAGCCAAGGTTGAAGCACCACCATTCCAAACACTTAAAACATTCATAACTCAACCTCAAGAACCAGCAATCCTTCGACAGCTCGAAGGACCCCCGCCTCGATCACTACCCCTCATCGAGCCACCACGATGGCCATCATGACTAGGCTGATCACCCATTTGTGTGTGGTCTATATAATTACCTTGTGCATCATGCATTGCACTATTTTGTACCACATGACTTGGCACTTGAACAACCGGTGGTGATGCCGAGGATGATTGTGACGGATAGGCCAGTGACGTTGCTCGGGCATAAGGTTGGACATAGCGCATCGGACGTCCAACTAATGGTCCAGCATCTTGCATACGATGTTTGTTCAAAAAAATCGTAAGGGGTTCAATGTAGTGGCCAAACCCTAATGCACCCATGGCTGAGAGCAAATCCTCAGATGCGATAGTCTTGCGATGCTCTTTGTGGCATCTTACATTGGCTTCACTAGTAATGAAATGGATGAATTCAGAAACACATTCTTGCACAGTTTCTTTTGCATCATCTGCGATCTTGGCGTGAGGCGGGAGAGCATTACGCATGATTCGCGTTAAATTTGCGAGTGGCACATATTGATGATGGTGTGAATTTTTTTCATTAGGAGCGTATTCAGGATGTTTGCATCGTCGCTAGCTTCTCCAATAACCACGCCTTGAAAGATTATGAAGGTAAATAAAGAAATGAATTAGAAGCATTTACTATGTAACTCAAAAAGTAAAGCACGTAATTACTGTGATTTTAAAAGTACCAAAGCTTTCAAGCTTGAGTTACTGCGGTCTCTATTGTAGTTATACTACATTGGCAAAAAATAATAAAGTTTAGTTCTATTAAAAAAATAGTGTTTTTTATTGAATATTATAGTATAGATTTAACTAATTGTTGAGAAAACAACAGATATCTGTTAGGTTAGAAAAATGTAGACAGATAATTCTTGTCTTTAATTAGCAAACATAATAAGTCACTTACTAAATATGATAGCTTACTCGAAAGGCATGCAAGAATTATAGTCTACAAATAATGAATTAATACTTACGAAAGTTTGTATGAAAACGTAGAAGTATTAATCAGTAAATAGGAAAACAAAATTTGAATCCAACTCGACCTAGGAAATCATATAACGAGTATTGTACTTCAATTCAATGTTTACATAAATTAAATGTTAGAATAAAATCAACTGGAGTCTGATTGTTGCAGAAATTAGTTCATCGATCCCCCTCGATATGTGCAATTCAATGGACCAACTAATTTTGAACCAAATTAATTTTAATGACAACCATTAATAATTGGTGTTTAAATTGTATTGGACTTGCCATCTCCAAACGTTTCCGCTCGACCATCATGTATATAGTGACAAACTTTAACGGTAAAGTTGTTAGTTTTTTATAGGGAAAAAAACACCATGCCCCCTATTCTTTCTGTCGTTTCGCACTTTACCCCCCCACCTTTGTTTCGTTGCACCCGACACCCCCAACTTTGAAACCGTTAGCACATTACCCCCCGCCGTTAGAATTTCCGTCAATTATGAGGGTATTTCGGGTATTTCGGGGTAATGTGCTAACGGTTTCAAAGTTGGGGGTGTCGGGTGCAACGAAACAAAGGTGGGGGGGGGGGGGGGGGGGGTAAAGTGCGACACGGCAGAAAAAATAGGGGGCAATGTGTCTTTTTTGGTGTAACGTGACCCAAAGGCAGTTTTATATGACGTTCCCACAGACGACGTCATTTTGTTAACACGGGAACGCCCTGTCTGACTTTTTTACAATTTTGAGAGTGCTCTAAATATTCTATAGTTTTTATGAATTTATTCTTATGTAACAAATATTCTTTCCTTGGTTTTTTTTATTAGCTTGATTTTTCTTGTCCCCTTTTTGGTTCAACGGAGGGGGTATCTTGCTATCGGGTATTGATTTTTCTTGTCCCCTTTTTTTGATTAGCTTGATACTTGCTATCGTAGCTTTCCCCTCGGATTGGAACTGGCTAAAGGTTGATAAATTTCAATTGTGTAGTATCTAATAGATTTAATTTGTATTTTTTTTCCTATACACTTTATTTACGGTATAATTTTAAAGCTTCTATACAAATGTTGTTGACACGTTTCTTGAAGTTACAGTTTAGATGATTGCTTCTATTAGCCATTAATCTTTTTACCATGACAAAAATATGTTCATGCATGACTGGATATATTCTCTTTCAAATTTAACTTTGCCATTTTTATATATAACTAAGATTAGACATAACGAGTTAAGTTTAATTTTGTTTTGATCATTGTTATGTTATGTAAGGAAAAAAGACAACATGCCCCCTATTCTTTCTGTCGTGTCGCACTTTACCCCCCCCCCCCCCCCCCCACCTTTGTTTCGTTGCACCCGACACCCCCAACTTTGAAACCGTTAGCACATTACCCCGAAATACCCTCATAATTGACGGAAATTCTAACGACGGGGGGTAATGTGCTAACGGTTTCAAAGTTGGGGGTGTCGGGTGCAACGAAACAAAGGTGGGGGGTAAAGTGCGAAACGGCAGAAAGAATAGGGGGCATGGTGTTTTTTTCCCTTTTTTATATGTGTGAAACATGACAAAGATAAGTTACTTTACTCTCCTTACTCTCACTTTTACCGAAACCACTAAAAGAAACTCACGTTTTTTCTCAACTTTTCCATATCAACTTTTGAGGATGGAATCAAGTTTTGAACCTCCTCATTTTTCACGTGAACAGATTTTATCATCAGAAAATTGGTCCAAATATTTTTTGCAATTTTAGAGTCTGAGCGTTATTAAGTCTATATACTAAAACATATATATATATATATACACAAAAGATATCTCAGTTAATTAGTGTTGACGATGACCTCAAAGAAAAAAAAATCATGAACATGATGAGAAAACAGCTAGCAAACTGAAATTAAAACTTCCATATTAAAAAAAAAAACCAAAAAGTTTTTATTTTCAAATGTATGATAATTGGACATGAAAATGGAAATCAAGACAAAATTATTTATATCGATAAAGGAGTATATACGAAAAAGAACCTACGACAACATACGACAAAAAGTTACTTTAAAGACATTCGATGCCATATCCAACAAGAATTCGAGAGTCAACAAATTCTTAACGAACGTACCAAATCTATAAGAAATAATGCATGGAACTTATAAATAATTGGTAAAATGTTTCCAAATAATCTCATTTAATTTATGCCAATAAACCCATGTAGAATCATTAGATCTCTCATGTTTTTGTAAGATTTTACTCTTTAATCCAAAATTAATCCATCATTTCTAACATGTAAATAAATAAAAGGAAAAGTATGAGAAAAATGTTTACCTGGATTTTGTGATCTAACGATGCGTTTGTTTCTGGAGTTAGAACTCGCATCACTATATTGTTCCATTGCCGCGATGTTTTTGGTTGCTCTCTTAACACACAAATGTTATGCAAACTCTAAAAACTAGTTGGCATGAGTGGAGAAGTATCAAGGAATTCCATGTCTTATTTATAACGTGACTCTGACAATATTAGTTGATATAAGCCAAAAATGTTAGTATAGTCATTTTTTTAAAAGGTTAGTATAGTCATTAAGTACTGTAGAATAAGATTACAAATTTTTCATTAGGATTGTAGTTTAATTTTCATATTTTTAATAGGTAACATAAAACGTTTAAAAAATAATGGCTTTGAAAACATATTAATTCTTTGTTACAAAAAAATAATTCAAGTATGATTAGTTTTTTTCAAAATATCTTTCCTGTTTATAAAGTTTCGGAAAATTTAATTCGACTGATATATTTCCCTTTAATTCGTCTCTCTTTATCTTCCCATTAGCAATTTAGCATACATTAAGACATTCAGTTATATTTTCTTACAACCTTTAATTATATTTGTAGTGTTTTCTTTAAATTTCGAGACCTCTTGTCTTACATAACATAACATATCTTAGATATAATATTATATATATATATATATGTATGTATGCATATATCGCATTAATTAATAAAACACAAATAATGTAAACTTGAAACCGGCCCAAAGCTAAATGTGAAACAAATTACGAAATGGAACTTCAGTGTATTAAACCGGCCGAAAGGTTGCGAAGGCTGCTGCTCCTCAGTCTTACTCTTGGCACGCTCCGGCCCGCCATTGGACTAAAATTTCTACAGACGCTGCCTTCAATGATGGGGAGACTACCATCGCATTTTGTGCCCGTAACCACTGATGCAGTGGACTCATTTTGTGCATTCGCGGATAGTCTGCGCGCTCTCATTTGACCCCTGCGCCGCTGAAATTTTTGTTATTTTGGCTGCCTCCGAGTTTGCTAAAAACCATAATATTCTTAGAGTTCACTTTGAAATGGACTCCGTCAATGTGGTGAAACTCATTTCGGAAGCCAACTCCATTCCTTTCTGGACTGCCAAAGTAGATGTTGATAAGATACACGCCATCTAGAAGCTCTTCCCTTTGTGGAAAATTCAAAAAATCCCGCGTCTTGGTAATAATAACGCCCACAACTTGGCGCATTGGGGCTGAAGAGGGTTTTGTACCTTCCTCTTATCTCCCTCCAGATTTCTTTTTAGTCCACTCCACTCCCCCCTTTTGTCAGACTTTTGTTCGGATTGTAATAACTCTTATACTTTGGTTCCTGTTTAATTTTAAAGCAACTTCTACCAAAAAAATAAAAAAATTATCCTCATTTTATCAAACATATGGATCTATTATATGCTTCGGCAATATATATATTTTCTCCGCGAACACATATATTTCTCGATGGAGGCTGAACTTTACTTTTAAGTTATATGCACGATTAACATACTAGCTAGAGGGCTTTTTTTTTCCACCGCGGTGTGAAACTTTAATTTTTGCATTCCCAAATCTGTTTCAATCGTTTCAAAAGAAGGAACAATATTCTAATTAACTGGAATGTTGTAAAGTTGTGCTTAACATATTGAACGAAATACTTGTTTTAATTTGTAAGTAATTTGATCTAATTAAGAAAATATAAATATATATATGTAGATATTGATGACATAAATCTATGGAAATTAACATGTGTTATAAGTTGGATGCGACCATATTTTTACACTAAATATATATGATATAATAGTGTTCACTACAAATTAAATATTAATACATAAAGTTATATTACATCTCACCATGTGAACTTTATTGTCGATACATAGAATATAACGAATAAATCAATGAACACGATGAACACAAACTTAATTCCCAAGAGTGAATTTGAATGCAAACAACGACAACCTGTGTGACATGTGAGTCAAGTCACAGAAAGCTTAGAAGCTTAATCCATAAACATACCTGTCCAAAGTCCCATATATATCCATCACTTTTACATGCACCAAACATCCTCATTTTTCCACGAATCTTTTCTTACATAATCACATAGTAAAAATGGCTGGAGTCTTCAACTTTGAAAACTTTCCATATTTTCCTCCAACTCCTCCCAGTGAACCGCCGCACAGTGTCACACCACCACTTCATCCCATCCCACCACCACCACCACATGTCACACCGCCACTATCTCCACCACCTCATCCCAGCGCACAACCACCACCTCACCCCTTCACACCACCACCACCGCATATTGTTCCATCACCACCCCACCCCATCACACCACCACCACCACCACATATTGTTCCATCACCACCCCACCCCATCTCACCACCCCCTCTACCACCACCAACCCCACCACATCACCATGGAGTCATAATCATTGTTTTCGTCTCAATAGGCGGAATATTCTTTCTCGCTTTCCTCGTGGCCGCTTTTCTTTGCTTCATTAAAAAGAAAAAGAAGAGAGTCGTGCAAGAAACAGATAAGTTCAAAATTGATGAACATATGAAAGTTAAGGAAGACATTGTACAAGGTCCGAATGGATCGAAGATGGTTATCTTAACCATTGATGAGGATGTCCATGTCGAAGAAGAAATCAAGAAAACCGAAGTAGTGGGTGAAAGTTCATAGGCAAGAGCATCACCAACGGAAAAACACTTGCACACACAAGCTTTGGAAATGGCGGGAATCGTGTCTGATCAACCTAATCATCACCATCGCAAAGAGTGACATGCATGTTTTTTTCTTTGTACTAATTGTGAAAAAGGAAAGTATAATATATTATTCTTTACATAAATAATAAGGTGATTACCTTTTGTGAAAACTTGGAGTCCTAGTAAATTGCGTTTGCATATATGCATTTTACCAACCTTTTAGGTCATTATGTGTTGTTGGAATCTGTGTGCAAAAGCAGATGCTAAACTAAACAATATTACATGACATGTATTGATTTGGTGCGTTATCGTCTGCTAACATCAGCAGGCTGACAAAACACTCCACATCATGCTGGTTCTAGGCTACGCTGGAACCAGTTTTGTCATTTGCACACATGTACTCCAAGCGGCGTGGTGAGGAGACAGACATATATTTAATTTGATGATTTCGGATTGGACTCGGGTTATCCCAAGCTGCCTATGTATCTCCTTGAGGGAATCAAGCCGGACATAGTTCATTAGTGATAGGTTAAGTATACAATCAAGTATAATGGTATGTCGAGTATCTCATGGATTGAAGGCAATGTCGAAGGTGATATCGGAGATGATATCGAGGACCTTCTACGTCGGGGATAATATCGAAGATATATGTTGGGTGTATGTCGAAGGCGATATCGGGGATGGTCGATATCGGTGTACAATATCTTAGGATAATTAAAGCCTACCTTGATCAGTGGAATCGGATATTTATAGACATCGGGAATCGGATATTTATAGACATCGGGATATCGAAGTGGTTTATCGTTGACGTCCCAAACCAAGACCGTGTTGATGGTGTTACTAGAGACCGCCAACGGTAAGTAGAGGTTGTAAACTCTATTTGTAACTATGTTTGCAAAAGATATAATGTACAGTTGCTTAATGTCGAGGATTGGCTCTCGATACGATGATCTTTAAATGTACCGGCGGCCATCAAATTTGTTGCCATTTGATGAGAGTTTTGAGACGTGATACTTTAAGATGAAATTCACTTAAGGAAATGCATTTCGGGTAACATGCCTATATTCGATGCAAATGACGATATGGAGGTGGATGAGACGTGTGGTCGCAAGAGGGCTGCATCAAATAATGTGCATACCGAGGTGGTTGCTTGACCATTTCGTATGATGGTTGATGGGCAAGAGGGCCCTGTAACGACAAATTCTTGTATTCTGAGAATAAAAGACAAGAAAAATATTACAAATAAATTTTGAGTAAATTTAAAGTACAATTGTGGTTCAATCTCTATTTAATCCTCTGATTCAATTCTACAAGAACAATATTGAAATTTGGTGAAAATCTTCAATTTGATCTTCACTGAGATGTCTTGAACTTGGAGAAACGTTAATTCGAGGGTCTTGAATTTGGATTTTTGAATTTGTTGAAGATTTGATCTTCTTGACTGAGACACGATCTTCAAAAACGGTTTTTTGGATGAACTTGAGGCTTGATAGCGGATTGAAATGAGTTCTTAACGAAGAACACCTTGAAGATTGTTGAGCTTGTTGGAGAGGATTTGTTGAACTTCCTTGCTCTCAATTCTTGAAGTTTTAATTGTCGTCTTTGTTCTTCAAGAGCTCATCTATTTATAGTTGTAGAACCGAGCCTCCTTGCTTGTGATTGGTCGGTTTTATTTTTTTAATATAAGCATGGATTTAATTTAGCTTGTGGTGGACTTCTTTCCCGGACCCTCGCATTGCGGGGATGCTTTCG
The DNA here is from genome assembly GCA_948329865.1 of Linaria vulgaris. Taxonomy (NCBI): domain Eukaryota; kingdom Viridiplantae; phylum Streptophyta; class Magnoliopsida; order Lamiales; family Plantaginaceae; genus Linaria; species Linaria vulgaris. The sequence goes on from OX415253.1 coordinate 46,504,140, forward strand.
TGCACTTGACTGCCCTTTATCAAGAAATCCTTAGAATACATCGTATTTCCACATGACTTTATTTGATCAGCCAACAATTCTCCATCTTTATATTATAAATCAATTAATTAACCTATTAATAAATGGAATTTAATTTAGTAAAATTCCAAATTAAAAATAGAAATAATTAATTAAATTTATAATAATCAATTTTGACAATTGTCAATATTTAATTGGAGTAGACAAAATTAATTTGTCTACAGACCCATAACAATATAGAGACAAATATGTCTTAGTAGAGAGTAGTGTAGAACACGAGGAGGTTGTTCTCCACACAAGGTCGTTATGGCCCCAAAAGCGTTATTGCTAGAGACAAATTGGACCGCTTCGGGTCTTGTATGTGCAATGTTTGCATGTATTATTGTGATTATAGCTTTCAATTGTGTATATGTGATTGTTTATGAAAATCAGGTTTTTACCAACCTTGCGTTAGGTTGACCGATGAGAGCGCTCTTTATTGTTTATTATGATTTTACCCTCATAACAATTTGGGATATGTGTTAGTGTGGCTGGGTCTCATGTTTGAGAGGTGGGTACGTAACCGACTCAAACTTTGTGGGTACCTCTGAGTTATTCGAGTACTTTATCTGATGTAGTATTTGTCTGCGCTTTTGTTACCTTTACAGGTAGATGTAGTTGACATTGTATCATAAAAGATTCTTGTTATACCTTGTGAGGTAGGATCTACGATAACAGGTTAAGTATGCCCTGCGACATAAATACCATGCAAGGTATATTGCATTGTACCTTGAGAGGTAAATGATTTGGATACCACGCAAGGTATGTTTCGTTATACCCTAATTGGGCATTGTTCTAGCTGATGCTATTGTAGAGTGTAGTTTCAAGTATTGTTACACCTCACGGGTGGTTTTGAGCTAACACATGCACGCAGTGTAGCTATGACAACGCTGAGCCTATGTCATGACGGACATCTTTTGGAAAAGTTAAAGCCCGTCATGACGGACCGAAGGCTTCCGAGGCCAACGTTTATAAAAATGAGGTTTACGTCCATTTCACTTATAGGTACGGGGAGAGATGTCAACATTCTCTCCAATATAACTTAAACATGCGCTATGCGCTATGAAGGAAATAAAATCTTCTTAACAAACACAATACAACACATCTTAATGTTACACAAATTAAGCACAATTGAGAGAAGATAAGGAAGAATCTAAATCATATAAATCTCAAAAAAAAACTTAGTCTCCTAAGGAATGAAATATTCAGAGAAGATCCAACATCTTCTAAGATTATGTGTCCCCAAGTAAAGACTCTCATCATCATGGATCTTTAATTGCAACTTTGAGAAACAAGAAATTGGTAGCTTTCACACCGACACATTTATGAACAATGTAGCTCTTTTCAATGAGAAGACGCGTGAGCTAGAAATTGATAGCTTTCACACTTGTTTCTTTTGGGTTAGATAGCTTTTTCAATTATAACAAGGGGTCAGCAAAGCCGGCCTTTGTTTTATCCTCTCTTTTTTTTTCAAGCAGAGAACCACTGAAGGACATCACATGTGATTCAGAGCAAAAACTAAGGGCACATAATCTCAAAAGATAATGAGTAAAGTCCAGATATGTCACCCTTGAATGCAACAGTGTCCCTGTTGCAATTTACCTGAGACAGAGTTCCAACGACTTACGAAGGTGCTCAAAGTGTGTAACATCGAATGCCTTTGTAAAGATGTCTGCTAGTTGAAGTTCAGTGCAAACATGGTATAACTCAATAATCTTGGCTTCAACCAATTCTCTAATATAATGGTATTTTATATCAATATGCTTAGTGCGAGAGTGTTGAACTAGATTTTTTGAGATATTAATAGCACTAGTATTATCACAATATAACAAAATTGCTTTTTGATTAATACCATAGTCTTGCTTCATTTGCTTCATCCAAACCAACTGTGTACAAAAACTACTTGCAGCCATGTACTCAGCTTCAGTTGTAGGAAGAGTGATAGAGTGTTGTTGCTTACTGAACCATGATACTACATTAGTTCTGAGATAGAAGCATCCTCCATTCATACTCTTTCGATCATCATCACATCCAGCCCAATCTGCATCACTATATCCTGCAAGAGATACATTATCGTTAAAGTTGTAACTGAGACCAAAATCAAGTGTACCAGAAATGTATCTAATGATTCTTTTGACAGCCTTAGATGTGATTCCTTTGGATTCGCCTGATATCATACACACACTCCTACGCAGAAACAAATGTCAGGTTGACTGGAAGTGAGATAAAGTAGGCTCCCAATCATGCTTTTGTATAGACTTGGATCAACAGAGTTGCAACTCTCACTTTACTAAGTCGTTCTGTAGAGCCCATGGGAGTTTTCATGGGTTTGGCGTGATCTAGTCCAAATCATTTGACCAAGTTCTTTCATTACTTGTCCTGAGAGATGAAGATTCCATCGACCTTTTGTTTGACCTGCATTCCTAAAAAGTATTTCTCCAACCATGCTCATTTCAAACTCATTTTTCATAACATAGACAAATTGTTGCAACTCGCTAGCAGATGTAGACACAAATACAATGTCATCTACATAAATTTGTGCAATTAGAATATGAGTTCTGAAATGTTTGAAAAACAATGTACGATCAACACTCCCTCTAGTATACCCTTTTTCAAGAAGATGGATGGTCAGTCTTTCATACCAAGCATGAGGTGTTTGTTTGAGACCATAAAGAACTCTTTGTAGTCTTAACATATGAGATGGGAAGTGTGGGTCAACCCTTTTGGTTGTTCCACAAAAACTTCTTCATTAAGATAGCCATTTAAAAATGCACTTTTAACATCCATTTGAAAAGGTTTAAATCGCAAAACACATGCAACAGCAAGCAAGAGGCGGATGGATTCCAGTCTTGCAATTGGTGCAAATGTATCATCATAGTCCACGCCTTCCACTTGAGTATATCCCTGGGTGACCAGCCTTTCTTTGTTTCTCACAATGTTACCAAGCTCATTAGTTTAATTCTTGAATATCCATTTGGTACCAATGAAGTTCACATTTAGGGGGCCTCAGTACGAGTTCCCAAATGTTGTTTCTTTCAAACTGGTTCAGCTCTTCTTGCATGGCTTCAATCCATGCTTCTTCTAACAGGGTTCCTTCACATTTTTCGGTTCCAATTTTAAGGCATAACTTATAAAACTTACCATTTCGTCATACCTCTTTAGAGGAAGATCTCGAGTTCTTATACCATCATTCAATTTACCAATTACTGATTCAGGTGGATGATTCTTCTTTAAGTGAGAAGGTGTTTCCCTACGTTTTAGACATGATTGCTTATTCGAACTTTCTGTATGATGGGTTATCTCAGTTGCTTCATGCTCAGTTGCAATTGTCGTTGCTTCAGGAGCAGTTGCAACTGTAGGTGTGGTTGTAGTTCCCTTGGGAGCCACATCTTCTACTTCCTTTGAGTGCAGAGCTGGTTCAACTAGTTCAGTGATCTCAACCACCGAGGAGGCTGATGCAAAGTCCCTGTAATCATCAAATTCAACGTTAGATGATTTAACAACAGTTTCGGTACGAATGTTCAAAACTCCGTACGAGTGACTATTGCGAGAGTAACTAATAGAAATCCCCAAGTCAGATTTGGATTGAAACTTACCCCTTTGTTCATGATCATTAAGGACATAACAAGTACATCCAGAAATGCGATGATGAACACTAGGACGTTTACCTTTCCATATCTCATAGGCAGTCTTATTTGTACCTGGACATAGGTACACTCGGTTTGTTAGGTAGCATGCAGTATTCACTGCTTTTGCCAAAAACCAGAGTGCCATCTTTTTTGTGTTCAGCATGACTCGAGCCATTTCAACCAGCGTCCTATTTTTACGTTCAACCACTCCATTTTGTTGTGGTGTAATTGGTGCTGAGTATTCATGGAAAATTCATTTATCATTGCAGAAGTTATTAAAGTTGGGATTTTCAAACTCCTTACCATGATCACTTCGAATTATTTTAAAGGTTAAATCTTTTTCAGTTGCAACAGTGTTGCACAGGTTTTTAAAAGCAATAAAAGATTCATTTTTTTCTTTCAGAAACTCAACCCAAAAGAATCATGAGAAGTCATCAACACATACAAAAATGTAGCGTTTACCGGAGATGCTTTCCTTTTGAGTTGGTCCCACAAGATCCATATGGATAAGTTCAAGGATTCTTTCAGAAGGAGAGTGTTGCAACTCTGCATGACTGGTCTTCTTTTTCTTTCCTTACATGCACGAAGTGCACTTACCCATAGGTTTGGGACCAATTTTGGGTAGTCCTTTCACGGCTTGGATGTTGTGAAGCTTGGCAAGTGATTTGAAGTTAAAGTGACCCAACCTTTGGTGCCATAGATCTTAAGATTATCAGCACTAAAGTTGCAAGTTAGTGATCTCATGACAGGGTTGTAATTAGTCAAGGTATAGCAATTTCCTGTACTTCTTAGTCCCTGTAACGCAAGATTCTCATGTTGATCAGTAACTTCACATTTATTTCATGAATTTGACATAAAGATCATCATCACACAGCTGACGTATGCTAATTAAGTTTGCATATATAAAACACATCTCGGGGTTTAGGAAAACCTTTCACATTCAATATTCCTCTTCTAAGGATTTTTCCCCGGCTACCATCTCCAAAGACTACGTCTCCCTTACGTTCATCCATGAAGTTGCTCAAGATACTTTTATCTCCTGTCATGTGCCTGGAGAAACCACTATCAAAAAACCAAGAGTTAGAGTTTGAAGTGCTTAGAGAAGCAGAGTTGCAAGCAGTAAGGCAAGTGAGAGTTTTGGTTGATTTCTCAACCCAAACTTGTTTCACTGATTTCACAGATGCAACAGAGGGTGCAATTCTCTTGTCTTTCTTCTTTCGACTTCTCTTTGTCTTAATTTGAGCCACTTTAGTTGATTTGTTAGGAATCTGTTGTTGAGATTCCCATAGTTGATACCAGTAGGGTCGGATGTGACCTTTTACCCCACAGTGATGACAGGTTAGAACAAATTGACTTCTGTGGGATCTGCTAATGGGAATAGACAGAGAGTTAGTGTTATTCGAATTGCAACTATGATTTACCTAATTAATCTGAAGTTGCATCTGAGAGTAGTCAAGTGGGATTTCTACTCCTCTGTGTATCCGTTTCTTCTTTGACACTGTGACTTTGGTGTTTCCAAGGAATTTTGGTTTGGCGGAATCAAGAAAGCCACTCCAATTTTCCCAGTTGCAAGTTTCTGAGTGTCCAGAACTTTCTCCAATTTTTCATTTCCTCGAGTAAGTAACTTGACATTCTTCATGACTATTTCTAGTTCTTTTTGTGTGAGAGAAAGAACATCATCTAGTGCTTTGTGGGCTTTGAGAGTTGTCTCCAGATCTTCAGAAAGTAGATATCTTTCAACATTCAGTGAAAGTACCTTTCTTTCAAGCTCCAAGATTTTGTTGTTCATTCTGACTAGGCTTCCAAATGGTGATAGGTGTTAACAGGGTAAAAATCCACATGCTTAAAATATACTATAGTTCGATTACTAAAAATTGCCGGATATATTATTATATGATTTATATGCGTAACAATAAAATCCCGTATCACGTGGCGAAGACCCCGAGTCCCCCAAGTACAAGAACATCCCCTGCACCCTCCGATGTCTGAAAGCTATCAGAGAGTTCATCACGAGGACTTGAGTCACAAAAACATTAATTCACGAAGACAAAGCAAAGCCCTCCGAAACATGCCCAATTTATGACCAAGGCAGAAACACCTATCGGGATACACATCAGAAGAAGGCAACTTAACAATTGACCACTATCAAAACTACAACATCATCGGACGAGCATTCCCTCCCACTTATCCAGCGTTTCCGATAGGTACCGCCCATCGAAGAGAAGAAAACCAAGGAGCCAATTCATCAGAGCACATTGAACCTATCGGAGAGGATAATTCATCCTAGTCAGCGCCCCGTCAGCGGATATACCAAACAGATAAAACCTATCTCTTCGCACATGCATAATGACACCTGTGAACACATGCACAGTGACACTTGTCCCTAAAAAACTTCTATAAAAGGTAAAAGTGAGAAATCAGAATGAGAGCGCACTCCCGGAAGGGGAGAAAAGGGGGGCGTTCCCAAGGGAACTCATGTTCTCTATAAAACTAAAAAAGGCTTCAGAGGAGAAAAAACTCTTTTCTTTCTGAAGGCTTCACAAATGTCTACTCTTTCAACAGATAAAATCAACACAATCAATAAAATCGACATACTCCAAATAATCAACACCAAGAACAAGAACTACGGGTGGCTTGATTCCCAATCGGGGGATAGGTAGGCACCTCGGAAAATATCCGAGCCCAGCCCCAAATTAATAAAAACCAACAATCCCATCGGGTCAGGATTGGCGTTCCAACCCAAAAATAATAACTCGTTAAATAGGGAATAATATCCAAACCCGTTAACAAAGTGGCGCCGTCTGTGGGAACGTCATCGAATCCTTGAGCAAGCCCGAAGAGATCGCCGCCAAGATCAAAGCGGAAAGCAAGTGCTCCTGCCACGGGGCGATACGCTCCGAAGGTAAGTTTTTATTTCTCCAAACTCGCGTGATTTGATTCCAATCTTGGGTATCTCCTTAAAAATCTTAGGATTTTCTAATTGCTATATAAATATGCATGCGAAGTCTATAGAAGACCTGTAAAGGAAAGAGAAGAAATGGTTCAGTGGCCTCGTAGAGGTTTTCCGGGGGCGCTTACCTGAAGAACCTTTATTCGTGCCCCCTTCTAGAAGGCTTTTTGGAAAAAAGTCTGTATAATTAAAGTAACCAGGATATGAATAATCATACCGGAATGATTCTTTAAAAGTACGTGAGAATATTCAATAAACTCCAAGCACCTATATATACTTAGGAATCTTTCCTCGGATGACCGAATTAAGTTTGAGTTGTCCAAGCTATGTTATAACTACGCTTACGTGTCGGGGGATACCTCTATTTAGAGAAAATGTATCTCCAAAGTTTGCACTGCGAACGGGAACGTTATGCTAAGTAATTTGTTTGGCCATTAAGGATGAGATACTATCTCATCTCTTTAAACTCAATCTTAAGTTCTACAATTAAAGGAAAGGATCCCAGTATTAATAATGTGCTGAAAAGTTGCGATGACTATTAACACGGAAAAGATAAATTTCATTCCAATAAAAAACAAATTATAATTGTGCTTAACGATAATAAAAGCCTTTAAGTTGGGGGGGTAGAGAACTCGTAGAGGTGGGGTTGGCCCAGTTGCGGGAGCGAGTGTCGGAACGCTTGTAGAATGGGGCGCACCAGACGGACCAGCATGGGCCCCCGTATCAGGAGAAGTACGAGTGGTAGGCAGAGGGACCACGGCAGTTAAAGGAACCCGACTCGGGGCAGCAGAGGAATGAGGAAGCTGAGAACTACTCTTGACAAAAAGATCATAAGCTTGTTCCAGCGTGGGCTTCTCCATCTCCGTTATATTTATCAGACGCGGATCTACGTTGGGAGATATCTTCCTGCGCACTTGCCCGAAACATTGAAGGAACCCCCACATTACATGTCCGACCAGGTATCCGTGATTTTTACGGACATATAGTTCCTTGACTCGGGTAGTGGCCTCCTCCTGGGCTTGCTTCACTGCAGCAGTCATCCTCTGTTGCATCTCCTCGGAGGTGATGCCCCCCGATACCGGAGCTTTCGACAGCTCCTCATTAAGAGCGTCCACCTGACCAAGCGCTTGATACAAGCTGCGCTCCAATTCCTTTTGTTTCGCCTCACATGCAATCTTCCCTTCCTCAAGGGAGGTAACCTTTTCTTTTAAAACCATCCCCGAGGCCTCCATCTCCGATGCGTAAGATTGGAGCCGCTTGTTTTCCCCCCTCAACTCTTGGTTCTGCTGCGTGATTTTAGCACACGCATCTTCGTACTTCCCCATCCTCTCTCGAAGCTCCTTATTCTCTTCCTCTAGTTTCCGAGACCGTTCTTCCGCTGCGCCCGCCAACTTCTGCAATTTCTCAACCTCGAGTAATAGAAGGGGAAGCATTTTAGGCACCTAGAAAGCAAAATAGATGGATAAAGATCCCACATTGGGTCCTAAAGGAATTAGATAAGTAGAAATTAGATCTTACCAACATGGCCATACAATTCGTGCAAGCCTGGACAAACTGTCACCCCCCCCCCCATCCCCGACGGCAGAGAGTTGGCAGCCGATAAGTATTGGGTGACTGTATCGAAGGCCACCTTAGCCTCTTTTGAGCTAGGCCCGTGTCCCGAGGCTGGAACACTCGAATACGAAGGTCCCCCTACAGGTACTCCCCCCGATATGGGTACTTGAGTAACCGCGGGACTATCCGATTGGATAGCAGAAAACGGACTCGGAGTAGGATGCCCCGAAAAAGAAGGGGCTGCAGCCATCAACTCCTCCAATAAGGCCATCGGATCATCGGAAGTTGAAGGAAAGTAAGGATCCGAGGGAAATGATCCTCCTTCCAAATTAAGTAAATTGTTACCCCCTGCGTTTCAAAAACTTCCCAAGTAAGCAAACTACTCCTTAAAGAAAAACTAAAGGAGGAAAGGATTAATCTTGAGGAGCTCACCCAAATCTAGAGCATCCTCCTGAGATACTCCTTCGTTCTCGGCAGGGAGGGCAGGTCCTTTGTCTGTCAAGAACAGAGTTTCATATAAGTAAATATGTAAGTATCTCGATATTACTTAAACTAAGAAGAGATAAGTACCTTTGGGAGGGGTTGCCAGTAGCATCTCCAGTGAATCCCCCGATGCCTCCGAGGGAGAAGATATATCGACAACACCTAGGGGGTAAGGGCAACCCCCCTATCCCTACCACCTCATCCCGTTCTCCTAATGAGAAAGCCCCCACGAGGACAGCACCCACGGAAGTTACGCCTAACTCCGTCTCTTCCGGGGTATCAGACGTTCCACTGGATGATCGGGACATGGTTGTCGAAGTTGTTAAACGAGTCCTCGCTTCGGTATCACCCTCCGCGACCCCGGAGACTTTGCCCTCTCCCGCCGTCAACTTCCCTTCCTGAACTCCCATCTCCTCGTTACCACCCGAGCCACTGGCTCCTTCCACCATGTACGGTCGTAAGAAGTCCACTGCAAAAATGGCTAAAGGTTAGATAAACCAGAAGAGATACCTATAAAGTAGGACATATAAGTATAGTAACTTACCGAAAGTGTTGAAGTATTTCTCGGGGATGGCCAGAGGAGTCTTGATTTTGTCTATCGGGGTGATATGTCACAAGCCCGCGGTCCGATAGAGACCAGCGAAATCCTTTGACTCCACCAAAGGCTTCGCAGAAAACACTGGTGAAAACACCAGTGTATCATCCATCACCCTCTCGGGAAATTTGGGCACCCTCCAGGTAAGTGGCATGTCCCATTTTCCCTCGGTGGGGTTAATGTAGAAAAACTTATTCTTCCATGTGCTGTGAGAGCTGACGTTGCCCTCGGAGATACGGTCATCGTTGTCCCGATGACTGAAACAGTAGAAAGGACCCCCCCCCCCCCCCCCCCGGAGATACCTTCAACTCAAAGATTGCGAAAAATCTATCCCTCGTGCACTCGATTCCCCTCACCAAGCACCAGAAAACGAACAACGCAAGGGCCGTAAAAGAGTTGGGGGTGAGTTGACTGGGGTATACGTTGCAGTATTTAAAAATTTCGCAGTAAAAAGGCGGGAAGAAGGAACGCAATCCCGCCTTTACCTGGGAGTAATACACTGTTAAGTGCTTCGGCGGAGGAGAATTACCCCGTTGATCGGCTAACGGAACCGTCACCTCCACGTTCCGGCCAGAAGCACCGTATTCGATGAACAATTTTCGAATTTCCTCCTCCTCCGCAGTGCTAACTGTCGCTTCCACCTTCTGGGTAGCTCGAGGAGCACCACCCTTGTCAACATTTTTCTTTGATTTCTTCACCCTCCTTGCACTGCCGCTACCGCCGGCCCCCGTCACCGCCGTCGCGCTTATCTTTCGAGAAGACGAAAGAACGGCTCATGTCGCCCCGCCAGTGACAGAAGTGGCAGACACCAGATTGGTTGTGGGTAGAGACGCCATTAGTGAGATTTTGAGAAATTAAAAAGCTTTTTGCAGAGAAAGGATTTAAGTGGGAGAGATTTTTTCGCCTGAGAATTGCAAGTGGGAGAAGAATGGAGAGAGACGTGTTTATAAACCCTAGGCCCAATAAGGCATTAATTACCCACTAAACCTCTTTACATACTACGTTTAGAAATCGTGCCTAGTGGGTTATAAACCGCCACGCCTCTTCGGTTAACGGTCCGAATACCTCGACCCACGTACCACTCCTGAACGTGGCATTAAACCACCATTAATTGCATTTAATCTCAGTTAATTAAATGCCACAACATTAATTATAATTAATTCCCCGATATTAATCCCACAAGGGCACATTTCGAAGGCATCGGAAACTTCTCGCCTCAGAGAAAGCAATCACAATACTCCTCTCATCCCTTCAAAAGCAAGGCCAAGAACTTTGGAGACATGCGTTAAACAGACATAAACATCAATGACGAATGTCTACGACACCCCAGAAGAGTTCTGTGATACCCTCCCAAGGTTTTTCAAATCCTGGATGCGACTCGAAATTCCTCTCAAGGATCTACGATGCCTTATGAAATGTTCCTGATAACTCTACGATACTCTAAAAGGGTCAGGACAGCCCCTATGGTGCTTATAAGGACACTAAGATGTCATGATACTACGTATAATACTCTGAAAGCCCGAGACAAGTGCTTTCGACGACCCCGATAACTGAAGGCTACGATACCAGGACCATCGTGACGTTCGACCTTTTAAGTTTCTAGTGCAGTCAACTACATTAAAAACTGGGGGGTTTGTTAACAGGGTAAAAATCCACGTGCTTAAAATATACTATAGTTCGATTACTAAAAATTGTCGGATATATTATTATATGATTTATATGCATAACAATAAAATACCCGTATCACGCAGCGAAGACCCCGAGTCCCCCAAGTACAAGAGCACCCCCTGCACCCTCCGATGTCTGAAAGCTATCGGAGAGTTCATCACGAGGACCTGAGTCACAAAAACATTACTTCACGAAGACAAAGCAAAGCCCTCCGAAACATGCCCAATTTATGATCAAGGCAGAAACACCTATCGGGATACACATCAGAAGAAGGCAACTTAACAATTGACCACTATCAAAACTACAACATCATCGGACGAGCATTCCCTCCCACTTATCCAGCGTTTCCGATAGGTACCGCCCATCGAAGAGAAGAAAACCAAGGAGCCAATTCATCAGAGCACATTGAACCTATCGGAGAGGATAATTCATCCTAGTCAGCGCCCCGTCAGCGGATATACCAAACAGATAAAACCTATCTCTTCGCACATGCATAATGATACATGTGAACACATGCACAATGACACTTGCCCATAAAAAACTTCTATAAAAGGTAGAAGTGAGAAATCAGAATGAGAGCGCACTCCCGGGAGGGGAGAAAAGGGAGGCGCTCCCAAGGGAACTCATGTTCTCTATAAAACTAAAAAAGGCTTCAGAGGAGAAAAACTCTTTTCTTTCTGAAGGCTTCACAAAGGTCTACTCTTTCAACAGATAAGATTAACACAATCAATAAAATCGACATACTCCATATAATCAACACCAAGAACAAGAACTACGGGTGGCTTGATTCCCAATCGGGGGATACGTAGGCACCTCGGAAAATATCCGAGCCCAGTCCCAAATCAATAAAAACCAACAATCCCCTCGGGTCAAGATTGGCGTTCCAACCCAAAAATAATAACTCGTTAAATAGGGAATAATATCCAAACCCGTTAACAAAGTGGCGCCGTCTGTGGGAACGTCATCGAATCCTTGAGCAAGCCCGAAGAGATCGCCGCCAAGATCAAAGCGGAAAGCAAGTGCTCCTGCCACGGGGCGATACGCTCCGAAGGTAAGTTTTTATTTCTCCAAACTCGCGTGATTTGATTCCAATCTTGGGTATCTCCTTAAAAATCTTAGGATTTTCTAATTGCTATATAAATATGCATGCGAAGTCTATAGAAGACCTGTAAAGGAAAGAGAAGAAATGGTTCAGTGGCCTCGTAGAGGTTTTCCGGGGGCGCTTACCTGGAGAACCTTTATTCGTGCCCCCTTCTAGAAGGCTTTTTGGAAAAAAGTCTGTATAATTAAAGTAACCAGGATATGAATAATCATACCGGAATGATTCTTTAAAAGTACGTGAGAATATTCAATAAACTCCAAGCACCTATATATACTTAGGAATCTTTCCTCGGATGACCGAATTAAGTTTGAGTTGTCCAAGCTATGTTATAACTACGATTACGTGTCGGGGGATACCTCTATTTAGAGAAAATGTATCTCCAAAGTTTGCACTGCGAACGGGAACGTTATGCTAAGTAATTTGTTTGGCCATTAAGGATGAGATACTATCTCATCTCTTTAAACTCAATCTTAAGTTCTACAATTAAAGGAAAGGATCCCAGTATTAATAATGTGCTGAAAAGTTGCGATGACTATTAACACGGAAAAGATAAATTTCATTCCAATAAAAAACAAATTAAAATTGTGCTTAACGATAATAAAAGCCTCTAAGTTGGGGGGGTAGAGAACTCGTAGAGGTGGGGTTGGCCCAGTTGCGGGAGCGAGTGTCGGAACGCTTGTAGAATGGGGCGCACCAGACGGACCAGCATGGGCCCCCATATCAGGAGAAGTACGAGTGGTAGGCAGAGGGACCACGGCAGTTAAAGGAACCCGACTCGGGGCAGCAGAGGAATGAGGAAGCTGAGAACTACTCTTGACAAAAAGATCATAAGCTTGTTCCAGCGTGGGCTTCTCCATCTCCGTTATATTTATCAGACGCGGATCTACGTTGGGAGATATCTTCCTGCGCACTTGCCCGAAACATTGAAGGAACCCCCACATTACATGTCCGACCAGGTATCCGTGATTTTTACGGACATATAGTTCCTTGACTCGGGTAGTGGCCTCCTCCTAGGCTTGCTTCACTGCAGCAGTCATCCTCTGTTGCATCTCCTCGGAGGTGATGCCCCCCGATACCGGAGCTTTCGACAGCTCCTCATTAAGAGCGTCCACCTGACCAAGCGCTTGATACAAGCTGCGCTCCAATTCCTTTTGTTTCGCCTCCCATGCAATCTTCCCTTCCTCAAGGGAGGTAACCTTTTCTTTTAAAATCATCCCCGAGGCCTCCATCTTCGATGCGTAAGATTGGAGCCGCTTGTTTTCCCCCCTCAACTCTTGGTTCTGCTGCGTGATTTTAGCACACGCATCTTCGTACTTCCCCATCCTCTCTCGAAGCTCCTTATTCTCTTCCTCTAGTTTCCGAGACCGTTCTTCCGCTGCGCCCGCCAACTTCTGCAATTTCTCAACCTCGAGTAATAGAAGGGGAAGCATTTTAGGCACCTAGAAAGCAAAATAGATGGATAAATATCCCACATTGGGTCCTAAAGGAATTAGATAAGTAGAAATTAGATCTTACCAACATGGCCATACAATTCGTGCAAGCCTGGACAAACTGTCACCCCCCCCCCCCCCGACGGCAGAGAGTTGGCAGCCGATAAGTATTGGGTGACTGTATCGAAGGCCACCTTAGCCTCTTTTGAGCTAGGCCCGTGTCCCGAGGCTGGAACACTCGAATACGAAGGTCCCCCTACAGGTACTCCCCCCGATATGGGTACTTGAGTAACCGCGGGACTATCCGATTGGATAGCAGAAAACGGACTCGGAGTAGGATGCCCCGAAAAAGAAGGGGCTGCAGCCATCAACTCCTCCAATAAGGCCATCGGATCATCGGAAGTTGAAGGAAAGTAAGGATCCGAGGGAAATGATCCTCCTTCCAAATTAAGTAAATTGTTACCCCCTGCGTTTCAAAAACTTCCCAAGTAAGCAAACTACTCCTTAAAGAAAAACTAAAGGAGGAAAGGATTAATCTTGAGGAGCTCACCCAAATCTAGAGCATCCTCCTGAGATACTCCTTCGTTCTCGGCAGGGAGGGCAGGTCCTTTGTCTGTCAAGAACAGAGTTTCATATAAGTAAATATGTAAGTATCTCGATATTACTTAAACTAAGAAGAGATAAGTACCTTTGGGAGGGGTTGCCAGTAGCATCTCCAGTGAATCCCCCGATGCCTCCGAGGGGGAAGATATATCGACAACACCTGGGGGGTAAGGGCAACCCCCCTATCCCTACCACCTCATCCCGTTCTCCTAATGAGAAAGCCCCCACGAGGACAGCACCCACGGAAGTTACGCCTAACTCCGTCTCTTCCGGGGTATCAGACGTTCCACTGGATGATCGGGACATGGTTGTCGAAGTTGTTAAACGAGTCCTCGCTTCGGTATCACCCTCCGCGGCCCCGGAGACTTTGCCCTCTCCCGCCGTCAACTTCCCTTCATGAACTCCCATCTCCTCGTTACCACCCGAGCCACTGGCTCCTTCCACCATGTACGGTCGTAAGAAGTCCACTGCAAAAATGGCTAAAGGTTAGATAAACCAGAAGAGATACCTATAAAGTAGGACATATAAGTATAGTAACTTACCGAAAGTGTTGAAGTATTTCTCGGGGATGGCCAGAGGAGTCTTGATTTTGTCTATCGGGGTGATATGTCACAAGCCCGCGGTCCGATAGAGACCAGCGAAATCCTTTGACTCCACCAAAGGCTTCGCAGAAAACACTGGTGAAAACACCAGTGTATCATCCATCACCCTCTCGGGAAATTTGGGCACCCTCCAGGTAAGTGGCATGTCCCATTTTCCCTCGGTGGGGTTAATGTAGAAAAACTTATTCTTCCATGTGCTGTGAGAGCTGACGTTGCCCTCGGAGATACGGTCATCGTTGTCCCGATGACTGAAACAGTAGAAAGGACCCCCCCCCCCCCCCCCCCCGGAGATACCTTCAACTCAAAGATTGCGAAAAATCTATCCCTCGTGCACTCGATTCCCCTCACCAAGCACCAGAAAACGAACAACGCAAGGGCCGTAAAAGAGTTGGGGGTGAGTTGACTGGGGTATACGTTGCAGTATTTAAAAATTTCGCAGTAAAAAGGCGGGAAGAAGGAACGCAATCCCGCCTTTACCTGGGAGTAATACACTGTTAAGTGCTTCGGCGGAGGAGAATTACCCCGTTGATCGGCTAACGGAACCGTCACCTCCACGTTCCGGCCAGAAGCACCGTATTCGATGAACAATTTTCGAATTTCCTCCTCCTCCGCAGTGCTAACTGTCGCTTCCACCTTCTGGGTAGCTCGAGGAGCACCACCCTTGTCAACATTTTTCTTTGATTTCTTCACCCTCCTTGCACTGCCGCTACCGCCGGCCCCCGTCACCGCCGTCGCGCTTATCTTTCGAGAAGACGAAAGAACGGCTCATGTCGCCCCGCCTGTGACAGAAGTGGCAGACACCAGATTGGTTGTGGGTAGAGACGCCATTAGTGAGATTTTGAGAAATTAAAAAGCTTTTTGCAGAGAAAGGATTTAAGTGGGAGAGATTTTTTCGCCTGAGAATTGCAAGTGGGAGAAGAATGGAGAGAGAGGTGTTTATAAACCCTAGGCCCAATAAGGCATTAATTACCCACTAAACCTCTTTACATACTACGTTTAGAAATCGTGCCTAGTGGGTTATAAACCGCCACGCCTCTTCGGTTAACGGTCCGAATACCTCGACCCACGTACCACTCCTGAACGTGGCATTAAACCACCATTAATTGCATTTAATCTCAGTTAATTAAATGCCACAACATTAATTATAATTAATTCCCCGATATTAATCCCACAAGGGCACATTTCGAAGGCATCGGAAACTTCTCGCCTCAGAGAAAGCAATCACAATACTCCTCTCATCCCTTCAAAAGCAATGCCAAGAACTTTGGAGACATGCGTTAAACAGACATAAACATCAATGACGAATGTCTACGACACCCCAGAAGAGTTCTGTGATACCCTCCCAAGGTTTTTCAAATCCTGGATGCGACTCGAAATTCCTCTCAAGGATCTACGATGCCTTATGAAATGTTCCTGATAACTCTACGATACTCTAAAAGGGTCAGGACAGCCCCTATGGTGCTTATAAGGACACTAAGATGTCATGATACTACGTATAATACTCTGAAAGCCCGAGACAAGTGCTTTCGACGACCCCGATAACTGAAGGCTACGATACCAGGACCATCGTGACGTTCGACCTTTTAAGTTTCTAGTGCAGTCAACTGCATTAAAAACTGGGGGGTTTGTTAACAGGGTAAAAATCCACGTGCTTAAAATATACTATAGTTCGATTACTAAAAATTGTCGGATATATTATTATATGATTTATATGCATAACAATAAAATACCCGTATCACGCAGCGAAGACCCCGAGTCCCCCAAGTACAAGAGCACCCCCTGCACCCTCCGATGTCTGAAAGCTATCGGAGAGTTCATCACGAGGACCTGAGTCACAAAAACATTACTTCACGAAGACAAAGCAAAGCCCTCCGAAACATGCCCAATTTATGACCAAGGCAGAAACACCTATCGGGATACACATCAGAAGAAGGCAACTTAACAATTGACCACTATCAAAACTACAACATCATCGGACGAGCATTCCCTCCCACTTATCCAGCGTTTCCGATAGGTACCCGCCCATCGAAGAGAAGAAAACCAAGGAGCCAATTCATCAGAGCACATTGAACCTATCGGAGAGGATAATTCATCCTAGTCAGCGCCCCGTCAGCGGATATACCAAACAGATAAAACCTATCTCTTCGCACATGCATAATGATACATGTGAACACATGCACAATGACACTTGCCCATAAAAAACTTCTATAAAAGGTAGAAGTGAGAAATCAGAATGAGAGCGCACTCCCGGGAGGGGAGAAAAGGGGGGCGCTCCCAAGGGAACTCATGTTCTCTATAAAACTAAAAAAGGCTTCAGAGGAGAAAAACTCTTTTCTTTCTGAAGGCTTCACAAAGGTCTACTCTTTCAACAGATAAGATTAACACAATCAATAAAATCGACATACTCCATATAATCAACACCAAGAACAAGAACTACGGGTGGCTTGATTCCCAATCGGGGGATACGTAGGCACCTCGGAAAATATCCGAGCCCAGTCCCAAATCAATAAAAACCAACAATCCCCTCGGGTCAAGATTGGCGTTCCAACCCAAAAATAATAACTCGTTAAATAGGGAATAATATCCAAACCCGTTAACAATAGGATTTTGATTTGAGCTTCCAGTTCAGAATTCCTTTTACATACAGCTTTAAATCTTGACATGGGAGTCTCCATCTCGTCAAGGTTGGAATCATCATTTGAATCGCTATCGGATTCAGTCAGAATGTCAGTTGCACCACCCATGTTGGCTCTAGTGAACGGGATGGGATGTATATGTCACTTGCAACAGCCCATGTTGGCTCTAGCGAACAGGATGCAAGTTGAGAATGCAACATCAGCGTTTTTTTCCTATCCCCATCGCTATTGTCAGACTCATCATCACTCCATGTGAGCAGGGCTCTATTTTTGTTTTTCTCTAGCAGGTTTGCACAATCAGCCTTTATGTGGCCAAAGCCATGACATTCCCTGCATTGAATACCTCTCCCAAACTTTTTGCGGTCAAGTCTATTAGTAGCGGAAGTCTTTTTAAAATTATCATAGGGACTTTCAACAGTGTTAGAAGAGTTACCTTTATTCGGGTTCTTGTTCATTTTGTTGAACCTTTTATTGAGAAGTTACATGGATTGGATCAAGTCAGTGCTTAGGTTGTTGTATTGGAGATTTGCCTGAAGTGCAACTCCTTTAGCAATGGAGTCTCCTTCTCATTTAAGCTTCATCTCCAATGCAGTGAGAGACCCCATGAGGTCAGCAAGTGACAGAGTGTCAATTTCCTTGGCTTCTTCAAGTTTCTAGACTTTCATTGCAAATCTTCCTGGAAGTGACCTCAGAAGTTATAACACAATTCTGGACTCTGGAAAGTCTGCACCAAGAATGGTGGCTTCACTTGCAAGGTGTCTGAGTTTTGAGTGAAACTGAGTAATTGTCTCTGTCTCCTCCATCAGAACAAACTCAAATTGATCATTCAGCAGTTGCAACTTTGATGCTTGGACTTTTGCATTTCCTTCATGAGCGTTTTCAATGGCCTACCATGCATCTTTAGTAATTTCACAGTTAGCAATACTTTAATATTGATTATAATCAATTGCAACAAGAATGATATTTAAGGCAGTAGAGTTGTAATTGGCGAGGAGTTCATGTGCATCGGACCACTCAAGTTCAGATTTTACTCTGCCCTTGTCCTCTACTAGGGGGCTCCACCCTTTCAGAATGTTCTTCCACGCCTTCTGATCCTGATGTTTGATGAAGTTTCGCATATAATCTTTTTAGTAGGTATAATTGGTTGCGGTTAGCATAGGTGGTTTTATGGTCGAAAGACCTTCCCTCATTTCCTCCATTGAGAAAAGAACACAAGACAAAAATAAGATCTTTTCATCCATAATCTACACTATAGAGAATAGTGACCCGCTATTGATACCAATTGAAAGATTTTGGATCTATATTACTTGAAAATGAGTACAATTAAACTTGTCAATAGTTGCAACTGTAGCCGAAAGTAATACCGATTTTAGTTCCTTAAACTTAGAAAACAGTTTTATTGTTGCAATTGTGAACCTAGAATCATTTAAAACTAAAGTAGTAAAGAACACAAGGATTTTAACATGGTTCGGTCCAATTGGTCCTAGTCCACGAGATTTTCACTAACAAGATGTGACACAAATAATATACCTACTTAAGGATTACAATCCTAGGAATTACTTCAACATTAAAACTAGACTCCCTCTATTTTACTGTTGTAACACCTAAGCATCAACTATATTCGGTATACTTCTCTGAGTCAGAGAATTTCAAAATAACTCAAAGCTCCTTTGACAAGAAGTTCTCTCACAAAAATTACTTTGACTCAATACAGGACGAATGGCACAAATCATCTTTCGAAGCTTGTCCTCTAAAGTGTCGAGTTTTCTCCTTGTATAGGCATTGGCAGAATCTCTGCAGATCTTCAGTTGCAATCCTCGCATATCCTCTTTCCTTATCGGATAAGTTCGGCAATTCTCTGGTTGCAATCTGTGCAGATCTTCTTGCCTTATCCAGTAAATTCTGCAAGATCTTTAGAATATTTCCAATGTACATGCCTATTGAATATGTCTTAATACATAATATCGAGATATGATTAAGAATCATCAAGAAAGTTAATCAAATAAGATAAGATAATATCTCTTAAAGATAAAGTAAGTTAACAAGATAACTACTATCTAAATAAGATTAACTTAACATATATGATTTACAAAATAAGATCAAGTTTTAACCTAGTTGGGCCCATAAGAATTCGGCCATATCAATAGGAATTCGCCCTAACAGATATCATATGATTCAATTGTTGAATCTAGGGATAACGCCAAGTAATCTTCTTCTATCATATCCAAAAAGCGAGTCACTTTTAATAAATAAAAATTGAATTATTCACAAAATAATTAAAATGCTAACTTTCTACTAATTTAAGCGACTTATATCTTCTAGTGAGTAAAATAAAGTAAAATTTCCTAGTTAAAGTTATAGTTAGACGTAATTGTTCATGATATATTGATTTAGTTTACTAAGTTGTAACTTGTAGTACCGTTGATTATTAAAAAAATTATATATATATATATATATAATTTGATTATTACAAAATTATATATATATAATGCATTAGTTCAGGGTTTATAGTCGATTCAAAAAACAACCTTATAATCACTTCTTTCTTCAAACACTTTATTACAGCTTTTGTGAGTTTTTTGATATTTTTTCGAACACCCCCAATCTTTTGACTTAAATATTTGTTTTACAATTTTAGCTTAAATTATGAATTTATCCTTTTAGACTGAGTTTGCAAACGCCATTTAATAATATTCAAAAGTTGTAACACGTTTCTACTATATAGAATAGTAGCACAAAGAAACACGTAGGAGTCTACTTAAGACGTCCAGAATTTATCTTGTGAGCTATTTCCTGCAAACTAATAAAGGGTACTTAATTATTTCATAATGTATTATTTTGGTAAATTGATTAAAGCACAGTAGCAAATTCCGTATTGCTTTCATATTTATCTGACTTTATTCCCATTCTGTTTTGTATTCCTATTCAATGAATTGTCGTCCAAAATTAATCCTCGATATCTAGCATTGAGATTTAAATAATTGACTCCAGATTAAGCTGTAGTTAAATGAATATCAACATTATTCTATATGCAAATTGTGGAGTATGGAAATAAAATTTTGCTGTTTTTCTTTTTCTTCTATAAGCCCCATATATTCACTTATTCAGACAAAAAATGTGTGCAGTTTCCTTCAAATCTGATAAAGCGCGTTAAGTAAGTAACAGAAAGAACACTTGTTCTAGTCACACAAAATTGCTACAAGACGCTCGAGTTTTGCCACTTTAGTAGCGTTTTCATGTTCTGATTCTCATTAAATCCTTACAGATAATGTGACCAAGTGGTAGAAAAATGAAGTTATACGCAATATACAAATGTTCAAACTTGTGTAATATTTTAACAACCAACTACACTTACTTAAATGGTTGCACTACAATTACTCAAATATTCATGCTGTTGCGTATAATTTGTCGTGAGATATTACAAAATATTGCGTATATAAGTATTTAAATATCAATAGTCAATGGTATTAAGTAATTAACAAACTTACCTCATTTTTTAAAATGTCAAACAATGTCCTTTGAGTGAAATCATAGAAAGAGAACTCCTTTGAGTAAAAATTTAAAAAGATACATGAAATTTGACTAAAACAATTGTTAGATAATTCCCATTTATGTATAAAATGAAATTTAATACCTCGTTCACAAAATCAACACAGGATCATCTGTTAGATACTAGTTAATTCGTAATCTAGTCATATTAATTAAGTAACTATATAAGTAAATTTGTGATATAATATTAGAAAGTATCAACTTAAGTACATTTCTACCCCTTATAAACTACCCATTGACCCACTACACTCACTTTCGTCAAAGGGTAATTCCGTCATTTGAGTTCTCCCGCCCCTTCCCTCAACCGTTTTGTAATGTGACAGCGAGTGGGGTGTGTGTGTGTGAATAAACTATATATATTGAGAGGGAAGGGACATTGCAACATACAACTCTGTTTCTCTCTGTTTTACTCTGTTTCTCTCTCTCTCTCTCTGGGTTTTCTTCCTTTTTAGAGCCAAAGTTTGAATTTTTATCAACTGGGTAAGTTTTATATTTCAATAACAGTTCATTTTCAGCAAAAGATTTCATTTTGTGACATGGGTTTTTGTTAATTTGGTGAGATCTGTTGATTTTATGCCTCTGTTTATTCAAATTTGTTTTATTGTTGAAAAACTGTAGAGCTGCTAATTAGTGATGTTAAATGCTTAATTTTGTGGTTATGTTGTTAGATCTGTAATTAGTGAGTTAATCTTTTTCTCGAATGTGAATTGTTGTTGCGCTTTTGAACTGCTTTTCATTAGTTTTCCGTCAAGTTTATGTGTCTTGTTTAATTTTGAAATTTTGATGTTTGACAAGGATATAACTAAATTTTAGGGGCATGTTTAGCATCTTAATTAGATCCACTCCACAATGATTACAAACTTTGTGTAACAAGCAGAGAAAATTGGTTCTAAAAATTATCTTATTCTTTATTTAAGGGATAATTACAATTGGATCTTTGCGGTTTAGTCTAATTACGAAAATCTCATCTGAAATATGAGTAATTATTTTCAAACCCCTAGATCTATTGTGGGGTTTTTTTTTAGTATGTGTAAACTTTAGGGGGTTTATTTTGTATGTTCACAAACTTAAGAGGCGGTTTCTGTAATTAGACAAAGTTTCAGAGGGTGTAAATATAATTATCTCTAATTTTGGTGTTTTATAGATTAAGTTTTAGGCATATGTTAATTGGATTCAGTCCACCTTGATTTCATACATAATAATTACCAGAGAGAAAAAGAAGATTTAACTCTTATTTATTATGTTGGTTCCAACATCATGTTTATTATTATTCCAAAAGCAAAAAGTTTACTGCTCATTTAAAGGGATAATTACACATACATCCTTGCGGTTTAGTATAATTATGAGAACCACCTATGCAGTTTGAATAATTATAGTGACAATCCCAACCCCTTACTTTGTATTTTCAGCAATGTTTGTGTAAACTTGAGGGGGTGTCCTTATTTGTTCAGAAAAAACTATATAATTAGACAAAGACTCATAGGGTTTAAAAGTAATCATTCCTAGTTATAGTGTTATCTACAATTAAGTTTTTTCAGTAGATTAATTTATAAGAAGAAATATCTAGGAAAGTTATGTTTTTCAACTTATTATTATCATTATTATTGATACTATGGTTGTTAATGACTGTTTTTTCCCCTGCAGATATGTCGACATTCAAGCCGAAAAACATCCTGATCACTGGTGCTGCTGGATTCATTGCGTCTCATGTCGCAAACAGGCTTGTCAGGAACTACCCCGAGTACAAGATCGTTGTGCTTGACAAGCTCGACTACTGCTCTAGCCTCAAAAACCTCATTCCCTCCAAATCCTCGCCTAATTTCAAGTTCGTAAAGGGCGACATTGGCAGTGCGGATCTTGTCAACTACCTTCTCATTACTGAGAACATCGATACCATAATGCACTTCGCAGCCCAAACTCATGTTGATAATTCATTTGGCAACAGTTTTGAGTTCACCAAAAACAACATTTATGGCACTCATGTTCTTTTGGAGGCATGCAAGGTCACTGGTCAGATCAAAAGGTTTATCCATGTCAGCACGGATGAGGTCTATGGGGAGACGGACGAGGATGCAGTTGTAGGAAACCACGAGGCCTCGCAGCTTTTGCCCACAAATCCTTATTCAGCCACGAAAGCTGGTGCCGAAATGCTTGTCATGGCTTATGGGCGGTCATATGGGCTTCCTGTCATTACGACCCGTGGAAACAACGTTTATGGTCCAAACCAGTTCCCCGAGAAGCTGATTCCCAAGTTTATCCTTCTAGCAATGAAAGGAAAAACTCTTCCAATCCACGGAGATGGTTCCAACGTGCGGAGTTACCTTTATTGTGAAGATGTTGCGGAAGCATTTGAGGTCGTACTCCACAAGGGAGAAGTTGGTCACGTTTACAACATTGGAACGAAGAAGGAAAGGAGAGTCATTGATGTCGCAAAAGATATTTGCAATCTTTCCAACTTAGATTCTGAGAAGAGCATTCAGTATGTGGACAATAGGCCGTTCAACGATCAGAGGTACTTTCTTGACGACCAAAAGCTGAAGAATTTGGGTTGGGTCGAGCGAACTACTTGGGAAGAGGGATTGAAAAAGACTTTGGAGTGGTATAAAAGCAATCCCGACTGGTGGGGTGATGTGTCTGGTGCTCTCCTCCCTCATCCGAGGATGCTTATGATGCCTGGTGGAGCAGAGAGACATGTTGATGGATCTAGGCTTGATTCTAGCAAATCCGATTTCAATCAGAGCAAAATGTTGGTCCCGAATGCTAAAACAGGCAGCTCACCTCAAAAACCGGCTTTTAAGTTCCTGATCTACGGTAGGACTGGTTGGATCGGTGGTTTGCTTGGAAAGTTGTGTGAAAAGGAAGGAATCCCGTATGAGTATGGAAAGGGGCGTCTTGAAGATCGGGCTCAACTGTTGGCCGACATTCTTGCTGTTAAGCCAACTCATGTCTTTAATGCTGCGGGTGTCACTGGTCGACCCAATGTTGATTGGTGTGAATCTCATAAGACGGAAACAATTCGTGTAAACGTTGTTGGCACGTTGACCTTGGCAGATGTATGCAGAGAGCACGAGCTTCTGATGGTGAACTTTGCGACCGGGTGTATATTTGAATACGATGCTGCACACCCTGAAGGTTCTGGGATCGGGTTTAAAGAGGAAGACAAACCAAACTTCCATGGATCTTATTACTCAAAGACCAAAGCCATGGTAACTTGTTTTTTTTGCTCTGTATCAGATTGTAACTTGTCGAGCTTGTCTTATTCCGTGTACTAATATATATACGTGTGTTGGCATTCAGGTGGAAGATCTTCTGAACGAATACGACAATGTCTGCACGCTCAGAGTCCGGATGCCAATATCTTCCGACCTCAACAACCCGCGCAACTTCATTACTAAGATCTCTCGTTATAACAAGGTGGTGAACATTCCCAACAGCATGACGATTTTGGATGAACTTCTCCCGATTTCCATTCAGATGGCAAAGAGGAACCTTAGGGGAATATGGAACTTCACGAACCCTGGAGTCGTGAGCCACAACGAGATCTTGGAGATGTACAAGAAATATATCGATTCGGACTTCAAGTGGAGTAATTTCAATCTCGAAGAGCAAGCTAAGGTGATAGTTGCTGCTAGGAGTAACAACGAGATGGATGCTTCGAAGCTGAAAAAGGAGTTTCCGGAGCTTTTGTCAATCAAGGAGTCGTTGATCAAGAATGTTTTCGAGCCGAACAGGAAAACTCCAGCTGAATAAGTGTTGTTAAATCTCAGGCATTGCAGTTTGTGAGGTGATGTGGTTACTCAAGCTTCTCAGCTTTTGATGTTTTTACCTTTTATTGTTATGTTTGTGTTTTTGAGAAATAATTTCTGATATATGGTGATGTGGTAGAGAAATGACTATATGAAATGTGTGTTTTAAGTTTTATGTTTGAAAGAGCTCTTTCTACATTATGACATTTAGAAGCTATGTTATATCTGTAAGTTTGTTTCGGTTTAATACTATATTTTACGGACTCTTTATTGCATTTTCTTTGGTGTTTCTGACTATAATATGAAGCTCATTGTATTGGTGAAATAAGTAGAGACTGTGTTTATTCGGTGAAAGCCGCAACCTACAGTCACAAATTATTTCTAAATTTATTCATTTTTTATAACACATTTTCGGCCTGGCTCTAATACAAAGTTATATGGGGTCTCGAGAAACAACCCAAGACGAAATTCATATTCTTAGCTTTTTGCGAAGTAACCATTTTATGTAATCAATTTTTGCCTCATCATTTTTCTCGACCTAGTGTACGTTTGTCTTCGTTGAACACAAAATTAGTGAAATTCTAGCTAACATACCTACCTACAATCATAGCCTATGACATAATAGCTATATGCCTATATGTTGTTGCTTACGGGACTTCGTACACAAATCTTTCGCAAGGTAAAAACTTACGCTCTTAGAAAGGATGTGTGTGCGGTTCTCTCCTCTCCTCTCCTCTCCTCAATCTTTGTATATCTTTCTCTTACCAATTGAAATTCATGCTACAAATCTACCGCATGACTAAATTTTGCTTTCGGTTTCACTCTCGATACATAATATACCTTTCTATATGTAGGATATCCTGACTAAAATGTGGTCTTCAAATATGTTCCAATTTTTTTAAAAACTATAGCCCGTCAGAGGCAGAGATACCCTTCCATCCACCAGCTTCAGACCTCGATATGATCTTCTGAAAACGCCAAATAAACACGCCGTATCCATCATTTCCTTAGACGCGCAAACAGTAGATCTGTAACACATGAATATAAGAAAGTAAAATTATTTCAATCGAATTCAGCTAAGAGCGTTTAGAAAAAAGACTACAAATAATATGCCACAAAAGCAAAGTGCAACTGCCTGGATTCAAACATTCAAGTGACTAATCCAACAATCATAGTATAGCAAGAGAAAACAGAGGAAGAAGTAACAACTACAGAACGCTTGTTGGATTTTACTTTCATATATTCTATACAACATGAAAGAAGTGACTTAAACGGCCACCACCAGCGTTTCTGATTCACTGGAAATGGCGGCAACAAAAAGAAAGAGGGAAATTTTGTAGATATATTTAAGATTGCACTTGAGTGCCCTGTTTCAAATTCCAAGAATTTGGAATATACACATTCGTATCATATCATTGCCATAGAGAGTTGGGTAGTGGCGAAGGTTGATTTACTGTTGCTGGCGGTCGCTTAGCGTTAGCAGTTGGCTACAAGAGGACTGAGCTGAGGAGACATATCAACTGAAAACTAACCCTGTTTTCATTTTTCAACTGGCAGATAACATTTTGCATATTTTTAGGCATTAAGCCATCATTCGTTTTAGATCGATTCGAAAAGTGTCCATGTACTCACTGTCCTACAACCTCTCTTAAATGTGTGATTTGCCCGTTAGATCCTTGAATCTGCCATTCATATTTGTGTTTTTTGTCCGTTGGAATTGGTCCGGAAAAAAAGGGGGGAGGGGTAATCAGTTACTTCTGCAAATATTCGTAGGTTCAATAAAACGTCGCGATGAGCTCTTGAAGAAAAATATATG
This sequence comes from Linaria vulgaris, assembly GCA_948329865.1. NCBI lineage: Eukaryota > Viridiplantae > Streptophyta > Magnoliopsida > Lamiales > Plantaginaceae > Linaria > Linaria vulgaris. The sequence continues at coordinate 46,530,560 of OX415253.1, forward strand.
CAATTCACCAACCATTTCCAAACATAGCCAGATCAATGAATACTCAATTGGGACTGTAACAGTTACTAATGTTTTTGCTAATTGACAAAGAATATGAAAACCCCAAGGGTACAGACAACGGAAAAGAATACCCTGCACTAAGACACTAGATCGCTTCCATGTAGTGTTCCAGTAAGCAGCATGTTCTTCCTATACAGGACTGTACACTATACAACTTGCTAACCAAAACTATATTGTTAGTCGGGACTATACTGCGGCAAAGGTAAGTTGGTGAAGGATGCTTCTGCCATCTCCTTCATGAACGTAACAACCTCATCTGTACTGTTCACAAGATACCTAGCATTTGTACAAGTCCGGCCAACAGCACACGAGAAATAGTTCTCCTTTTGCAAATCAAGCACATTCAATTGATCAAATTCTGATGATGACTGGTTGCGACTACCTGAGGCGCCACCACTAGATTTATTGTCGGGATTCCTGAAGTGCTGCTCAATCTTACTTTGAACCAAGCTACTTCTAGGGGGATGATGCTTCGGTGATGGCCGTCTCTCATTTTCAGGCTTAGCCCGAAGCTCTGGGTCAAAAAAGGTGTAGAGGTCCTCATCCTGAAACAAACAAGGTTAGCATACCCAGAGTTTTGGAATATATATACCATCATGTTATATACTGAGAGCTCTATATAATAGGAAGAAAGGGCTCCAACATATACTACTAATGTCACTCACAGAAATATTCGAACTCATCAAGGGGTGGTGCTCAACAATACAACTAAACACCGTGAACTGATATTGGTTGTTTTAACTTTACTACTAATCCATTTAAAGGCATTGTATAGGAAGAGATGGAGCTTTATACATAGAGTGAGGCTCAGGTAGCATTACAAGGCATGGATGGAAATTCTCAACATACGGGTATAGTTGATGCATTCGACGTTAAAAATCAAGGTTTCAACTGCCACTAAGCCGAGGTGCTATCAATGAAATAATTGCAGGAGACCAATAAAAGCAACGATATGTGATGGTGCATGATTAGGTCAAACTTACCAAGAGGTATATATCTGGAGGATCACGCAATTAGAGTTTTACGATTAAAGCCTTATATTTATATAAAACAGTGGAGATGTACCTTTCCTAGAAAATGGCCTATGCACAAAACATAATCTATCGGTGCATCAATGCCTCTAGTAGTAACAATCTCGCCCAGAATACGGTCAATAGCTGCTCCCTGCACACACAAGAATAATAGACTTGAAATAAAATGACAGAAGTAAATAAAACTAAGGTGTACTGTAAAATAACTGTGCATTTGGTTCAACAAGAGCAGTTACCTTTGTAAGACCAACTGCTCGGACCTCAACTGAGTGGCTTCCTTGGACAATATCAACAGACGAGTTAGCAATTGGGCCTGTGCAGAGATGCTGCAGCATGTCTTTAGCTTGAAGTCTACCAAATTCAACATCTGAGATTACAAAAAATAGTGAGTTTTAAGAAGAAATAGAAGTAAGGGAATCAACATGACAGTGGTTGCAAAATTACCAAGCTCCTTACCTGCATACTTGTAGTTCCAAACAACTGAAGTTTCACGGCTTTCAAAATGCGTTCTTGGTGTTCTCTCAGTGAAGTACTCAAAAACTTGCTGCAAATGATTCTCAAAAGCAAAAAATAATTTAGAAGTTGGATAAAAATGGAACAATGAAGCAAGGTGCAGGTTCATTTACCTTTACACAATCAGCCCAATCCATGTTTAACTCTTCCGGCACAGTCGTCATCCATTCTCCTCTTGGAGATCGTAAAAACACCCCGTTCTCAGCAGCCAACCACACGTCATACTCCCCAAAGTTCTGCAAAGCCAATCAATTATTGTGGTATATAGAGCAACAAAGAAAGTAAGATAAGATACGAGAAAAGTACGTCGTCTAAGACACTTGTACCACTTCCACTTAGGACCAAAATTGTTGTTTTCGGATCACTTGAAAGCATAGCAAGAGGTCCTCTTATATCGGGATGCAATTTAATTTCCATTTCTTTAATCTGATCTCCCCCTCTTCTAGCAGGAGTGTCAATTGGTTCGGTTAGTGTAGCATTAAAACCCTGTAGAACAGAAAACCAAGTATAGAAATTATACATCTTTTTGCCTCATAAGATATCCCCTTCCCAGTGGGTAACCTGTACATGTGGAATCTTTATTGCACAAATAGAAAACGACATATGTAAAGAATAGTGTAAATCAACAGCAGAGTTTCAAAATAGAGTTCTGGAGAAGCTTTTGATTTGGTTAAGCAATATTTCAAGACAACCATGTGTGGTATTCTCATTTGATTGATGGAATATAATTTCTCTGAAGGTCGACAGGCGTATACCATTTAGGTAATATATAGAGATAAGATAACTATATGCAAAGCAGTTTGGAAGTATCACCACAAATTTCTTCCACCAATAACAACCATATATCAATAACACGTCTAGAAACTCGACGGGTTGGCTGGATGGATGTCAGGAGTTGCCCAACAGTTTAAGTTAAAGAAGATTAAACCCAGGCTCCATTGATGCTCGCCTTCATTGCCATGACGGGTCAGGCCTTAGCATGGTTACAATTACTCAAAAAGAGAAAAAAAAAACCCACTACTTGGAAACAATTCTTGGAGGCTCTCAAATCTCGCTTCGGCAGCAGGAAACAAGTGCAATCAATTGGAGCTCCTCGCTTCAATTCAACAAAATGCAACTATCAACGAGTTTATAAAGCAATTTGAAGAAATTAAATTATTGCCCATATACCCAATCCGTAGTCAAATGAAGTCCTCTGCACCAAGATCCTTTGATATTGTTTTTGAAACGGCTAAACTAAATTTGAAACTGAGATCAGGCTAACCCTGTCATTAGCCACAGGGATAATAGCTTCGCAGCTAAGTTGGTGGTCAACACAGCCAATTCATTAAGGTAAAGTGCATGTTTGGATATCAAACCTGTGGATTGATACAATCATACCCACAACAGCATAACTACTTTGGTCCACTTAATTAAAACGAAATCTCCAAGTCGATGTCCGTGAAGACCACTAAAACAAGGCCACTTCACATAAGCTAGATTTCAATTCTGAGCCAAATTCTTGCTCAAGCTCGTCACGAACAAATTGTTCTCGAGACTCGTGATTCATATCACAACGCGAGATTTTCAGATTGAAGTTTTACTCCTAAATATATAGTTCTGGTGTCCTTGGGCTTTAGTTTTAGGTGAAGACGAGTGTATGGATCCATAAACCTGCCCCCTTCACAGTTCAGTTATGGACTTAATTTAAATCATTCTTAAGTTCTCTCAAGGCTCTTCTAAATTGGAGTTTAGGACTGTTTCAAGAAGCAAAAGGACTCCCAACAGTCCATACACAAACAAACATATATATACATATATGTATATGTATTAAAGGGAAAGGATCTGGAATTGCAAGGAAAGGGAAGGAAACAATGCATTCAACACCTAATGATATAATTAATACAAAATAACCAACATCTAAAGATTAAGTTACTAAATTAAGAATGAACTGTTTCTATATAAACCGAAGAGCAATATGCTGATAAAGAAGTTCCCCCCCCCCCCCCCAACACACCCCCAAACAAAATCATTTAGCTCACTACATTATCCTTTGAATAAAATAAGAGGTAATATGCATATCTTTTTGAAAGAAAAGGGATGATTACCTTACAGGTTTACTAGTCAATTATTTTTAATTGGGATAAAAGCATCAAGCCCCCTAACCTATGGGGTGTTTTGCGCTTTGATCCTTAAACTAAGTTTATTAGCACTTTGGTCCCTAAACTATAGGGTGTCTGTGCGATTTGGTCCTTTTTTGCAGTTCCGGTCTTTTGTGGCCGAAATATTCCTCCCTTTGAGATTTTTTTTTTGTTTTTTTTTTCACCAACTATCATTATACATCTAGTACAACACATATGAGTCGGGTAGAGCGGAATATTCCGGCCAAAAATGGTCGAAAATGGCCAAAATGGGCAAATCCCGTCGTGCCTTCGCGGTCTTTTTGAGGCCGGAATATTCCTCACTTGGAGGTGTTTTTTTGTCTTTTTTTTTCACCAACTACTATTATACATCTAGTACAACACATATGAGTCGGGTAGAGGGGAATATTCTAGCCAAAAATGGACGGAAATGGCTAAAAATGCAAAAAATGACCAAATCGCACAGACACCCTATAGTTTAGGGACCAAAGTGCTGATAAACTTAGGTTAAGGACCAAAGCGCAAAACACCCCATAGGTTGGGGGGCTTGATGCTTTTATCCCTTTTTAATTCAATGAATTGCAATTGTGTGGAAAATCTAGTGTATAAATTGAAAAAGAGAAAGCTATAAAGTATCATTTCACATTTACGAGGAATTAAATGATACTATATCTAGATCATGGATAAATAGAAATGTTATCAATACGACCATATCAATTGTACCTAATATATGCCACATTAACCACGCAGAATTCAGGAGAAAATGAGGTATTCAAGTATTAAGAGAATGATTTGTTTTGATTTTTCTATCCGATTGCTTACGCATTTACACGTAAATGGTTTGAATGTTGAGAGAAAGATTAAATCTAGAAATTGTTATATTTGTCAAATATCTATACATATGTTGTGGTCGAAATTAAGAATATTCTTCAGTATTGCAATCCATATACTATGGATCAATATTTGGTTTAATTTTGAACTAAGATTAAACCTAGGGTTCTCTATTATTGGTACATCGTATTGGAATAGTAAAGGAAACCCGCTTTCTCATTCTAAATAGTTCTTTAGTACAATTAGAAATTAGAAAAAGAAAGAAAGGAATGAAGGTGAGAACTAAGCTTGAACAATATGTTCATGATTTTTCTTTAGCTTAGGTAGCCTTCATATCTTAATCTTAGTATCTATGGTATTTTACTGAACAAAGAATGAAGCACTTATACCTAGGAATTAAAGGAAGAAAAGCCTCATAAAAATAGCAATATCCTTCCTCTGAGCATCCATCTCATTCGTAATTTACTACCACTTTTACGATCAATAAAGGATGTTTGGATATCAAAATGACACATTCTTGTAATAAGAAAGGCCCAAAAAAACAAAGTAATTGATGATGTTTTTACGAGTAGACTATATGAAAAGGAACGACCATTTCAACGAAGGTTAGCAAGAGAGTCCTTGTAGAAACATAACTCCACGCGTGGCATCATACGACATTGTGCCTTATTGGTCGTTTATATATGCAACAATAGAGAGAATAAGAAATAAAGCCTTATATAGAGAAATCAAAAGGAAACCCTTGCGGGGAAATACTAATTTCCTTTGTCGAGCATCTATTGATCCGTACAATTCTACTACTTATCTTGCCATTGAAGTTTGTTCAAGTGCAAGTTCTTGTATGAGAAAGGATCGAAAACAAAGTAATTAGAAATGTTCACTTGTATAAACCCTTTATGAAAGGAACGACCTTTTCGACAAATTTCGCATGAGATTACTAGTGCAAGTACAACTTTGCACACATGATGAGTATATTTGCGACTAATTTGATTTCATGTCACATTTGCCTTCTAATCTTAATGGTCGTATCTAATAATAGACGAAATAGTGAATGAAGCACTATACATGGAAATCAACAAAAAGGACAATCTTGTTGAACACTACCAATTTCCATCTTGGGAGCATATATTTCATTCGTATAAAGCACTATACGTAGACATCAACGAAACGAAAACCTTGTTGCAAACTACTAATTTCCTTCTTCGAGCATCTATTTGATTCATACGTGTCTACTACTTATCTGGCCATTGAAGTTTGTTCAAGTGTAAGTTCTTGTATAAGAAGGGTTTGAAAACAAAGTCATTAGAAATGCTTTCACTTGTACAAACATTTTATGAGAAAGACCTTTTCAACGAAGTTTGTTTGAGATTACTAGTAAAAGTACAACACACATGATGAGTATATTTGCGACTCATTTGACTTCACTGACATTTGCCTTCTTATCTTATCTAGCTTATGTGACTATAGACGGAATAGTGAATGAAGCGCTATGCATGGAAATCAATAAAAACAACAATCTTGTTGAATATTACTAATATCCATCTTTGGAGCATCTATCTAATTCGTATAAAGCACTATTCGTAGAAATCAACAAAAGAAAACCCTTGCTGAAAAATACCAATATCCTTCTTCGAGCATCTATTGATCTATTTGTACTACTTATTTGGCCATTGAAGTTTGTTCAAGTGCAAGTTCTTGTATGAGAAGGGATCGAAAACAAAGTAATTAGAAATGTTTTACTTCTACAAACACTTTATGAAACGAAAGACTTTCAACAAACTTCGCTTAAGATTACTAGTAGAAGTACAACATCGAACACATGATGAGTATATTTGCAACTCATTTGATTTCATGTCACATTTCCCTTCTTATCTTATCTTAATAGTTGCATCTATTTATGCGACAATAGACGGAATAGTGAGTGAAGCACTATTCATGGAAAGCAACAAAAGGGACAATCTTGTTGAACAACATCGAACACGTGATGAGCATATTTGCAACTCATTTGATTTCAAGTCACATTTCCATCTTGGGAGCATATATCTCATCGTACTTTACCTTTGATCTATTTGGTAATTGAAGGCTATTCAAGTGAAAGTTTTTGTAATAAGAGTTGTCACATTTGCCTTTTCTTAATGGTCGTATCTAGTTTATGTGACAATAGATGGAATAGGGAATGAAGCATTGTACATGGAAATCAAAAGAAAAGGAAAATTTGGTTGAACAATAGCAATTTTTATCTTGGGAGCATTTATCTCATTCGTACTTTAATTTCGATCAATTTGGCTATCGATGGCTTGCACTGATAAGAAGGGATTAACAACAAAACAATCGACGATGTAAACACTTTATGAAACGAAAGACCTTTCAAACAAAGGTTGGCTTGAGATTACTTGCAGAGGTACGAGTTTGCAAACATGGTAAGGATTTTACTTTACGAAATCGCAAGTTGGCTTGAGATTACTTGTAGAGGCACATGTTTGCAAATATGATGAGAATATTTGAGACTTTTGATTCCATGTATCATTTTCATTTATACAATCATACAATCATGGTTGTATTTGACGTATTCGAAAATAGACGAAATAGTGAATGAAGAAATATACCTAAAAACCTATCTCATTTGCATCTTACTACCACCTCTAAGATAATTGAAGGCTATTCAAGTGACAAGTCCTTCTATTATCAAATCAAATCAAACCATTTGACATAGATTTCACTTAGGTTTAGGTTAAAAACATTTTAGGGAAAGCAAGACCTTTTTGACGCGAGATTGTCTTGAGATAACTCGTAGCAACAAGGCTCTACAAGAGTATTTGCGTCTCTTCAATAGACAAAATAAGGAATAACGCACTACGCAAGGATCATCATTAAGAAAACCTTGTCAAATAATACCAATTTTCTTAGGGGATCTATTTCCCTTGTACTTTACTACCACCTCTATGACCATTGGAGGTTGTTGAAGTGACAAATTCTTGTAATAGTAAAGGATATAAATAATTGGTAACGTATTCACTTGTAGTTTGTTTATTATTGACGATTTATGACGAGGAGAGACTTTTCCATGAAGGTTGGATTTAGATTTCTTGCAGAAACACTGCATGATGAGAATATTTATGTCTTTTATGATCTCATGGAACTCGCCATCACATCTTAAAGATCGTATTTAAGATATTGGACAATAGACAAATTAAGGAATAAAGCACTTAACATAAAAACCAACGAAAACCTTTGATGAAGAGTATCAATTTCCTTCTTAAGAGCATCCATCTCATTTACACTTTATTAGCACCTCTAACCATCTAAGGTCATTGAAGTGACAATCCGCTTGATAAAAGGGAAAGACCTTAACGAAGTTTGGCTAGATATTTCAGAAATAGAGTTTCATACATATGATGAGAATATTTTAACAAACAAAGACAATCCCAAGAGGATGAAATAGGGAAGATAGGTATCTTTTCTCCATGACTTTTGTCCACATTTTCTTCTATTGCTTTTGCGCTCCATATGTTTCTTCAAGATTGAGAGTTTCAACTTCGGTATTGATGTATTTGTTTTCTCGCATCTTCCCTTTGACGGTTGCTACGTCCATCTTCTCGGTACAGACATCTTCATTTGTTACTTTATCTCTTTCACATTACTGCACATCCAACGCCATCGTGCATTTTAGATAAACTCATCTTTTGTGTTGATGTTTCTAAGAGCCCACATTTCATAGTTAAATTCTATCGAACACCGGACGTAATGTATATTATGTCAGCCTAATTTCTTGAAAATTATGCCGAAACATTACGATAATATAGTAAGTTAATGCTTTAATAAAAATACCTATGGTCAAAAGGCTTGGAGAAAGCACTAGAATAAGACCCACATTAGTCATATAAGCCAGTCGTTGTGTCCAACTACCTTGGCTATAAAGGTATGAAGAAATGGAAGTGTGTCTCTCAATATAGTCCAACTACCTTGGCTATAAAGGTATGAAGAAATGGAAGTGTGTCTCTCAATATATCGGAAGATTCATGTAAGGTAAAGGAAGTATGATATGGATCAAAATGGGAATATACTTCATTAAATGGTGGGAATATCAAGATATGGAGATGTATTTGTCTAAAGATTAGAAGATTGTTGAGCGGTAAAGGAAACACGCTAAAATCAAGTAAAATCTACGTAAAAAGCCTATTGCACCTTTATGGAAAAACAAAAAGTTGGAGCTCTACTTATGGGATAGAGTTAGAATTAAAGTTTTCAACGACGGTAATGAATTAGACCCCAATGATTATGAGTCTTTTCTTTCTAAGATTCCATATGAATTTACATGTTATATTACTTAAAAGGGAAACTTCTTTTTTTTAAGGTGAGGAAATTATGTAAGTAAAAAAATCGAGGGCAAATCCATAATGAAACAATTTGTCTATGGAAATTGTTTTGATGAAACTTAAGGCTTGGGATCTACAAGAAACCTAAATCGCTAGATATGGTGTCACACCAAACGATTGAACTTAACTATCGGAGGCAAGGAGGTCTCAATATATTTAGAAAGTATATTTAGAAGGATAGTTAACCAACTAGTTAACCAATCTTAACCAATCTACTCCAAAATGAAATAGAGACCATTTGCAAGAAGCCTTCACCTTTTCCATTCTATTTCCTTTAGAACACATTCCTGATGTGAAGGCTTTGAGTGTCTTTCCAAGTTATACTTAGTAGGTAACTCAATTCAAACTTATGTGAATGTCCATAAGATGTTGGCATGAGTTAGGTGTAATCTAAATTTCCAAATACTTAGGGCATCTTAATTTGAAGAAATGTTATTTCAACAAATGAGAAATTTATGACTGTTGGTTTACAAAAGTAAATCAACCCATCATAAATGGTCATGGATGTATAGGAGCTTGTTTATGGGTAACTCCACTCAATGAGAAAAGACAATCTTAGTAAGTCATTGGCATAATTACTAAAAGGGATCAAACAAATCATTGCTTGAAAGGCCATGTTATAACAAAGGCACATTTATAATTCAAATTATACTTTCCACGGTATAATTTTCTAGATTAAGGTTAACATTTAGACAAAAATGAAAGAAACAGTAGCAGTAACGAGAGAGGGGGTTGAATTTTAAACATGATGTGGTATTAGATCCCTGCAAGAACTTTGGATAACATGAAACCATGCAGTATATCCCATGAAATAATGAACTTAAATCAAAGTAGAGCATACCAGTATAAGCAGCCGATTATTTGACTGCTTGTAGCGCCCGATTGCATCACTAATTACAAGTTCGGGTGCAGCTGTTCTCTTTCGCTGCTGAGCTTCGACAACAGTATCATTGAGTTCACTGCACAATCGTTTGCAGCAACAAATATAGATTTTATACATATATGATTGACCATACTTCTAACAGGAACAAAGTGGACCAGGTGCTTTCAACCACATAAACTAGTACTTTTGCAAGAACTTAGATGGGATGGTAGTTTTTCCCTCGGTAAATACAACTGTCAAAACTTTGTCACGACTTGCAATAAATTTAGTTCAACGGTAATACATCAGGTACACGTGTCACACGTTGCATTGAGTGACTAGCTAAAATTTAAAAATTACAATACTGCTAGACTGTTATACTTTTCAGAAAGAAAATACATATGTTATAATCATAGACATGATTTTAGATCCACAATTCCCACAGGTTACCCTGTATGAAGCTTCAAGATTCTAGACAGTTCATCAAGTCGTTGGTTTATGCACCTCATTTTCACAATTTAACAAGCCTCCTCCACGCAACTTATTATTATTATTATTATTATTATTTACATACCTCACAAAGAACTCAGCCCATTTCTGTGCGTTATGAGTTGTCACGTGCTTATAATTATAGCAGTGACGTTTCTCCCTCTCTTCAGCGGGCATATCCAGAGCTCTTCCAATAGCAGAAGCAACTTCCGTGATGTTCCACGGATTGACAAGAATTGCTCCTGCACCAAGAGACTGTGCAGCTCCAGCAAACTACGAGTACATCAGAGGATTTGTTACAGTGGGGAAACCGAAGTAGCAGAATGTGGCAAAAAGGAATATCACAAGTTCAAAAATGAAAAGGATGGTCCCTTCAGCAAAAGTATAAAAAGAAAATTTTGACATAGCAGAATCAGGTCTCCACTGGCCAAAAAGGAATATTAGCCTCAGTTAAGAGTTGAGGTAAATTTAATGATTTCATCTAAAGATCAAAACATCCATGAGATAATTTTTTACAAAAATACAGTGTCTTAATAGGATTTCAAGGAAACACATATCTACAGCTGACAATCAAAGTAAATAGCAGATTACGGTTAACTAAGGACTAAAGTTGAAGGGCAGATGAATACTTCGCTGAGGATGAGAACCCCTTTCTTCGAATCTTGACATGCCACAAACTCAGAGCTGACAAGATTCATTCCGTCCCGCACTGATGTGACAAGTGCTACATCTGAAGAATCAGGTAAACCAACAAATCCATCAAAATATAGCTTTTTATCTGATATTTAAAAATCAGCTAGTTTTACACCCAATGCAGTCACTGCCAGTATCTCCCTTTGAGGTGGCTAATGCATTGGATACCTTCAATTGGCATTGCACTCTTAAAATAACTCTAGAAAGAATAACATCATTTAAAGCCACTGAAAGAGTGAGAAAGCCAGCAGCATACTGTTAAACTAGAATGCAAAAACCCCGTACATTTATGTTAAACAGTATGTGCAGCAACGCACAACGACTTCTGCTTAACATATATATCAAGGAAACTAAATTTTAAACAAACTTTCAGAAGAAAACACAGGAAATTATAAGATCTTGTCAAGTTTTTAGATTCGAGTATAATCCTGCAGATTTAGCACTTGTGACAGTATATGTTAAGATGTGGAACAATTTTAATATTTAAGCCATAGCTATTATTACCAGTGACGGCATACAGTGCACACAAGGCGTGGAAGTCAAGAGACCGATCCTGCAGACAAAACAAAAAAACAATTGCTTACTATCAACAATATGCGGACTTTAAACAGGTTTAAAGTATCAAAATCCTTCAAGCATGGATAAATGCCAGGGCTGATATAAGCAACTAAAGAATAAACTGGAGAATATGAATGTCATGTGGGGTGGTTCTGGGAGTTATAATTTGTCACTCATATGAGTTCAGAATATCTTTTTGAGCATGTAGAGACAGTTTCTTTAAAAGCCTTAGCACCAGGCTATCTGAAATGGGAACGTGGAAGAAGAACAAGGCTAATGGAAGAACTTTGGAGGCATAATGAGACATGAAACGGCTGAAATATTTTGAGAAGAGACAGAGTGAACTACTGGACAATAGTGCCACAGCTGAAGACATACATCTCAACATGAAAAGTAAAGTACAGAGAAGCTGAGTTGGTTCTGTAATATATGCCCAAAAGTCACAGCATAAAAGAAGGATCTAATTGGTCAATGTTTACATGCATTCCCTCAATTAACAGCATAAATATGAAAACTGGTGAATGTTATGGAGAACCAGAGCATTAACAATATAAGTGGTGTCTATGGATGAGTTTCTAACCAAATGATGAATTGGGACAGAAGTCAAAGTGCCGAATCGGCCATTGATTCGCCCAACAATCTCATGGACCTGGCTCGTGAGCTTTTGATCTACCAAAATATAAAGAGAAAGAAAAGTGTCATTGATCAAGGAGGAAACAGCAAAATGGTAAGCACAAGCTATAAACCAGTATAAAAGCGAGGGATGGTGATCTATGGCTTAGCCATAAAAAGGACATACACTCAGGAACATCAGTTCTAGTTGGCACGGCGATTTGCACCAAAACCACCTTATCATGCCACTCTGGATGTTCTTCCAAGAAATTCTCAAAGGCGAGTAATTTCTGTGGAATTCCCTTGATCATATCAAGGCGGTCCACACCAAGCATTACCTTCAAGAAGCCAAAAAGAGTCCAAATTCAACATGCATAATAAAAAAGAAAAACAAACAAATTAGGTACTGAGTTGAAGTCTTGAGGTTTTAGGTATATCAACAAATATCAAAAAGAGTAGCAGTTGAACTGGATTGCTTACAATGCAATCTTTTTTATATCCTTAAATTTTAAAAATATATATTTGATAGGCAGCCAACAGAAATTGGGTTGGGCAGGAGGCACATACTCTCTCTTACCTTGCACACAGAGCATAAGGAAGTGAGAAGACTATGAACAAACCTTTCTTCCTGCAAATCTTTCTTTAAGTTGTTTCATGCGTTCCTGGACTTGGGCAAGTTCAAGAGTTCGGATGAACCTTTCTGAATCAATCCCTATAGGAAACTGCGTTGAACAGATAACCGAGAAAGCGTGACTTAGTGATTAGTCATGAGCACCTTACAGTAAGAATTTATAGACAATTGCCATCACCAAACTGAAAAAAAAGTAATCTGATAGTCAAGTACAGATAACATACTGCAGACACACGAGTTAGCCTTCCTTGATCTTCTACTCCTTCTGGAGTGCCTTCAAGACCAAGAATACGCGTGCAAGCACTCACAAAGTGCCTTGCATAGTCATAGGTGTGGAAGCTGAAAACAAGACCAACTAAGAATGAGTGAAGCATTCCATGTAAAGTTAAGAAGGCAAAGCTTTCAACTGTACACGTATGAAAACATATCGCATAAAACAAAGCCAGTTAATCAGGCATAAATCTGGAAGTACCCAAAGATGTAGCTAACAGAAGAAATCTCAAAATTCTACTCAACTAAAAGAATGGTAGTTAATTAATCTATTAAATGCTGTGTGGAATATATGGTTATCATGCATCATCGTTGTAGTCGGTCACCAGCTTGGCTGTTCACTAGAAAAAGCATTAGCTGCTTATCCGAACTTGTTATAAGCTTAGTACTGTTCAATATTATAATTATTTTTTGAGAGCGTTGTTCATCAATGTATATAACAAGCAATACTAAGGCACATTGAAGAGAAAATACAGATTCCCTATGATGGATATACTACATTATCCTGCACACAGCCTAAAGTTACAAATATTACCCAATCAAATCAGCTGCTAGAACTGCCCGTAATAGCTCTGAACGAGATGGAAGAGTCCTCTGGATTTCAGAAGATGGAAAAGGGGTGTGTAGAAACCACCCGACTTTCATATCGCTGTTGTAATCCTTCAAACATTTGGGAAGAAACATGAGGTGGTAGTCATGGCACCAAACAACATCATCCTCTTTGTAATGTTCATTAACAACATCAGCAAACATCTGATTTGCCTTCTTATATGCGGTGAACTGTGAATTGAAGCTCCTTGTAGTCGCAAGACGATCTTCATGTGGCAGTCCAAGATAGTGAAACAGAGGCCACAAAACGTTGTTGCAATATCCATTATAATACTGATTTACAAGCTCTTCATCGAGGAAAACAGGGGTGCACCTCTGCATGGAGCCATAAAAGAAAATTTAATAACCGATATCTGCAGTCAATCTCTGTGGGAAATGAAAATGTATACTTCCACAAAATGATTATGACCAATAAGACTAGAACCAACAACTATTCACCTTCTCAGCAAGCACTTTAGTAAGTGCCTTCTGGTCAGCCTCGTCTGGCACGTTTACACCTGGCCAACCAATCCATTGTGTCTCAAACTCCTTCAGACCTGCGCGCATACAAAGTATTAGACCAGATGAACGAGTTTGACTCACATGTGGACATACTAAACTTGATCATTAGATTCCCAAAGTGAATTAAACAGAGGAGAGGCATAAAGTGAAGGAAGAAATTCTGATCTTACCGACAAGGGAACTCACTAGACCCCCTGAACTTGTCTCTAGCGACCAGGAACCATCATCTGCCTTCACTGCAGACACGGGAAGTCTGTTAGCAACAACTAACACCCTCTGTCTGGAGGGCCCACGACCAGGCCTTTGCAACCCTTCATTAAGCGTTTGCACAGCTACTTCAGGACATTTTTCATCCTCAAAGAAAGCTCCCCTGCTGACATCACGAGTATCAACTAAACCAGGACTTCTGCTCCTTCTCAGCTCTCTTTCTCTCAAGAGCCGCCCTACTCGCGTATTGGGAACCTGTGAGTTATCTTCTCCACCAGACATTCTTGCAATTTAGAATAAGACCTCGAAAGTGCGGTTATAATGTTCACGAAAACCAGAAAGTAATTCCCCTGCATTTTGAATCAACAGTTAATTGAGCCAGAAATTCTCTCGTGAATGACACAAAAGATAAACCACAGTTGTCTATTTTGATTTAGTGAGTATGCAAAACATCTATCAGACCAGACTATACTTTCTTGAATTGATTCTCCATATGTAAAGCATATTACATACTCAATAGACTCATCAAATTAGAAGCAGAGAAAGACAGAGAGGCATAAAGAAAGAGATAACCACAGTGAATAATGCTACTAATCTTTGTTAACAGCATATAAATCAACTGCAATTGTAGTAGATAAACAGACACAGTGTGCATGTACAAAATAACACCAGATGCATCAACATATACATATACAAATTCAAAACTCAGTTACAATTTCACCATGGCTCCACCGTACAGCAGAGAGAGAAAATGGAAAAGGACCTTGTGTTGAAGAGAAAAATCAAAAAATGAATTGCTGCTGTTCCTTTCTCTGCAGTATGTAACGTTTACTGACTTGCTGTTGTTATTTAACTAACCAATTAACGAGTCTGTTACATGAACTTGAGAAATTAAATCAAATTAAAAATAAAATAAAAATCGTCTTAATAAGCAGGCGAAACAGAGCTAAACGGTTACTCATCAGTAATATTCGTAACGGATTAATAAGCGCAAATAAACAAATAAATAAATAATTAAATAAAAAGCAGAAAATTATATAGTACACAAACACCTAAAAACAGAGGAAATGCAGATATGAAGTGCTTACTTACCAGCAAAAATCTCTCGCAAAATAAGAGTGAATAAAAAGTAGAAGAAGCGTTTCTCGATTTATAACCGAGAGTGACGAAACGGTTGTTGGAAGATTCTCGCGAGAAGCCGGAGAAGAGTACTCGTGTAATCGCCATGCAGATCAAACCAAAATAAAAACTCACCAAACGATTTCTACTTTCTGCTCTTCAAAAATGAAAACCAGGGGCTTTTGGTGAGTCAGTGAGTGAGTGATTACACCACACCACACCGTATGGTTATGGTATGGGCGGTGCCGGTGGTGGTGTATTGCCGATTGACACGTGGATTCGGGTGGCGGTGGTTGTACTGGATTCCGCCATGGATTTAGGTTTTTTGTTGACGCGTGTGGGATTTGCCGGGCAATTTCTCATTTGAATTATTTCATTTCTTTTTGGTACTCACTCGCGTTATATTTGTACTTTTTATTATAATTCCAAAATACTATTAATATGTATTATGTAAAGTGTGTAAAATATATATATATATATATTACTATTATATAAAGAAACCCAATATTACACAAATTAATTAAGTTAAAATCTTTACATGTGTAATCTCTATATATTTATTTAAATTAAAATCTCTACCATAAATTAATTAAGTTATACATAAATAAACTATTAATTACGCCAAACTGTGTGTCAATGTTACTAGTATATATATTATAGATGATAGATCTAATTTCGTATTATAATACTAGGAGATGGCATGTATATCCAATCTTAAACGAAAATTAGAATCGCAATTTTAAGAAACATACTCTATTTCTATTGATAACCAGTTGCAATATCTATTTAAAATATATGAATATAGTTTTAGATAATATTGTGTAATTCGGGAATCACATATGCTTCAACCTGTTTTATTTTGAATAGATTTTTTTTGTTAGTAAAACCATTTATTTTACAAAAAGGAAAACAAAAGAGAAGATAAAAATAATTAAATTCGTGATGAAATAAACTTTTAGAATATGAAAATTATATTTTACTTCAAAATAATAACGCTAGAACTGGGAGAAATATAAATGATTCACGTGTCTTTGAAAATATTCACCTAAAATTACTAAACAAATAGGCAAGAATGATTTTCATTGTTATCTCTTAAATCATATGCATGTGATTATCGTCGATTGTAATACTCAAAGCAAAACTCTTCGTGTCATAATGTCTATTGTGTCAACTTGTCATTTCTTACGTGGAGACAGAATAAAGCACCCATAATAAAGACATTTATTGTAGATATTGCTACTTACTCTCAAACCACAGTAATAATATTTTATTTTGATTGAATTAGTTATTCCTCTAATTTCTCTTGAAATGTATTTCTTATTCTTAAAATTTATTCATTGTTCATTTTCACACACGTCTTCTATTCGGAGTTCTGCTCTGCATCCATTATGTGGCTTATGGGTTATTTTGTACGATTAAAACTTTCATGGAAGTACTTGTGTGGGGGGTTATCTATAATTTATTTGTTTTCTTGCAATTTATGATTCTTAAACTGTAATATTAAACTTTATAAGAATATACACGTGTCTATAACGAAATGTTTCCTCTTACTTCCAAGGCATATAACAACATTGATTCTAAAGCTATTAAACTTGTGTGTGTCTTCGAAAAACATATAAAATTTGATCTTTATGCAATTTGCAAAGGGGCTTGGAGTCATTTATGATATTACGTATTTTTTGGGGCCTCTCTACGATTCATGACGTCCTCAAATGTAACCAACGGATAAATTTTAGAAGTTATATTGGATATTTATTATGCAATATGTAAGTAAGAAACTTACTAACAGAGGAAGGAGAAATAAACAATTTTTTTTTTGCCAATAAAAATAACACATACGTTCTTTTGCCACTTAAAAACAACACAAGGATAACAAAAATAACACATGTTCTTTTGCCACTTAAAAATGACAGGGATAGTTTTTGCTATTAATTCGATAAATAAGGGCCAACAACTAAATTCTAACAAGTGGGTTGTGGACATGTGAAATAACAAAAAAAAATTGCTTTGTTTACTAATAAAAATAACACAAGGATTCTTTTGCCACTTAAAATAACACAATGGTAAATAAAAATAACACATGGGATCTTTTCCCACTTAAAAATAACAAAAGGTTTTTGATTCAGCAATCCCAAAGTTTCTTTTTGATCCAACCAAAAAAGGAAAAATCTTGTTTTTTTTCGCACCTTTTTTTATAACAATAAATATTGTGAAGAGGTAAATAAAAATAACACATGTATTCTTTTGTCACTTAAAAATAACACAGGTAGTTTTTTGCTATTAATCCAATCAAAAAGGGTCAAAAGCTAAATTAAAACAAGTGGGGTTGTGGGCAAGTGAAATGACCGAAAAGAAATTGGGCCAAACCCGAAAAAGAAAAATAAAAGAGGAGCCCGATCAGTTGGCCTGGTAGTGGATGTAAACTGAGTGAAAATAAGGACAAAATTGACAGGAAAAGATTGGAGCATGGAAAACTCCAATATGTTAGTAGTAGATTACTATTGAATGAAGTTTTAATTTACTTTTCCTTTCTACGAAAAGTGCAATTTTAATTATGAAAACCTCTTTTTGTTAGATAAAGTTCCAACATAAATACTTATATCTCTCCGACTTAATGGTGGTCGATATAGCAAGTTGTAAAATAACTTGAAATACGTTTGTTGTAAAATAGTATCAGTTAAACTCAGTTCAATCGATTAAATTCGATCAAATTCTATGTGTGTAGTATAATTTAGCTTCCATGTACGGATTATTCTCAAACCCAACGAAAGTATATCATGCCACATACAAGTTAATGACCAGCATATACATTATTATAATATCTACTTGCATAATCTATAACTAATCACATCTTGACTACCTAACACCTTGCGTGTAGTTGTCGTTACTTTCATGTACGTGTTATAATCTCTAGACCAACGAGAATATATCATGCTAAAAACAACCAAATTAACCATGCAAATATTGTCTTGTAAATTTAGCATAATCTATAGTTAATCCTATTTCGACTACCCAACACCTAATTATTTTTTACTTACAAAAGAATTAGGCGCGACAAATCTAAATCCAAACATGTCTAGTTCGCAGTATGGAGAAACTTTTAGATGCGGTTCTTGTACGATGAGGTGACATAACCAGTTTGTTATTTTTGTCAATACACATTGGAAATGGGTTTATAGGTGGTTATTATCATGATTTAGATTTTCTTTTTTTTTCTCAACTAGTTGCACCATGTCAGACTCTACAAAGTAAATTTTCAACAATGCCACAGTGGTTTCCATTGCAAGATTAGTTGTCAAACTGGTAGATTATGTTGAGAGTGGAAATGCTTCGGAAAGAAAATTCCATTGACTTCATGAATTTTTTATTGCATAAATTAATATAGAAGCGCAAACACATTGAAAAATAAAACAACTATTAGATCAGTCTTTGAAAAAACTATGGAGATAATGTAAATGAAATATTACATTACACTTAAACTGAAAAAGATAGTCTATTAATCGCATTTGAAAATTGGCGTTTATCTAAAATTTAGAACAAACTATCTTGTGTTCTGAATATATCCCAAATGATACTAATAGTAGTTTGGTAACCAACTAAATTTGATTTTCATAACTCTCTTCATGACTGACAAGAGAAGATGGCACAATTATAATTATGTGAAGAGAAAAAAGTGATGCAAATCGATAAGTTATATATGGCAAAACAAGTAAAGAATGCGGTACTTTTTTCTGTTTTATTTCTTTATAGTTGAATGATAGTGTTTATTTTGAGAGTAATTGTTTGATAACCGATCGAGCCATAACTCATAAGCCATTGGAGGTCTCTGATTTTAAAAATGGTTTATGTACTTATGTAGTATTTTTTTTTTTGATGAAATACTTATGTAGTATTTGATCAAAGGGCAATCACTAAATCTTATGGCTTATTTGTCACTTTTTTAGTAAACATTTGGGTCTCACTTACGTTCATAATACTATGTAACTTACCGGAGGCTTTGATCAAACTTGGGGACTTATGTTATACCAAAATATATACGGTCAATCGAATCATGACACGTGATTCCGCGCGCCAGAAAAAAACAACGAAAACTTTGATGAAATAAGTTGAATTGGGCCCAATTTGACTTACGACCCTTATTCGATGTATGAGCCATGTTCAACTTATGGGCCTTATCGACTTATAGGCCTAATGGACCTATGGGCGCGATTCGACTTATATGCATTATTCAAGTTATTATCCCTACTTTGACTTATTGGGGGCTATAAATACTCAGTTAACTAACATTAATGAGGTATGTTTTCCAAGATAACCTTAATAGCTTGAATTATCGTGTTCGGCTTATTGAGTTATCAACTTATTCAGGATGTTCGACTTGTTTGATTCAACCTATTTTCGAGGACAATTCGACATATTTTGCTCTTTATTCGATTTATATAGTGAATTCAACTTATTTCAATGAATTCAAATTGTTTAGTCAGTTTAGAGCAGTTTAATCGGTTTGTACCATATTTTACGATATTTAAGCATTTTTTGGCCTATAACTTGCATTATAGGCTCATCCCATCACGGGCCAAATATCGACTTAGGCATCAGAGTGCCTTCGCTGAGTTAGCTCGAGCCTAATTCATGTGTCGTGTTTCTAGTGCAGGTTTGTTGAACTTAAAGTTAGCTCAGGACCAATAAGGAGCTTGGATTAGTCTAACATGCATTGATTAGTCAGCAAGCGAAATTACCTCGAATCACATGATAAATAATTTTGAGAAGAGTGTTGTTTTGACAACTAGTTATGTACACATGTGGCAAGAGAATGTTATTTTGGCAAATAGTTTTGAGATAGTGTTATTTTGACAATAAATTTTATAGATAATGTTATTTTGACAATTCACTCAAATGCCAAACAGAAGCAAATTGGAAAAAATGGTATGATTTGCGCATCACAACACGACATTAAAGAAGACTCATTGGACATTGTAGCTCAGTACAAGTCACAACATTTTGAACACCGACAATAAAGGGTGCAGAATCTTGGAAACACGCATAGGACAATTACGAGTTCAAATTGTGAACGATTGCAAGCTTACTTAGAACATTTATTTTTAGGTCAAAAATATCTTGCTCTCATAAGTTTATCAAAGAATAAATAAGACAATAATAGCATCTTACATGAACTTTCTTTTTTTCTTTTGTTTGGAATAATTCATCTTATCATAAACCTATTACATTAAAGTTAAGTACTTATATGTATGTGGGACAATAATAGGTCTAGTAAAGGAAATGTGGAGACGCCTTCAATTTTTCAACATTGTATCAAATCTAGGGTCCGTTTGGTTTGTCATTACCAGGCCTATACGGCCCATTAATCTGGATTGAACAGTTGGGCTTGCTGCTTTGGTTGGACATTTAAATACCCGGTTCGGCCCGCCTTAATATGACTGACCCAGATTTTAGTATGGAATATTATAGGGCCCTCATCCCCTCGTTTTAGCAAAGTGGCTTCTACAGTTAATTGCGGAGCCATGTGAAATGACCAATATGCCCCTTACTCCACGTGTAAAGCTAGTGGCTGAAAGAAGTCGACTTTCACTCTCATTTCCCCCCAACTCCGAGCAGTGCCCGTAACCCTAATCCATTTTGCGCAGCCATTGTTTCTCTCATTTCCATCCAGATTCATCGTCTCCTCAGGTATAATCCATTGAAATTTGTATGTTTTATTAGTTTTCATTAACGCTTTTGTATCTCTCACTGATTTAGAACTCTATTTCACCTTTTTCTCCGCGAATCATTGCCTTTCGAGCAGTGCCCGTAACCCTAATCCAATTTGCGCAGTCATTGTTTCTCTCAGTTGAAGCCAGATTCATCGTCTCCTCGGGTATATACCATTGAAATGTGTATGTTTTAGTAGTTTTCATTAACGCTTTTCTATATGTTACTGATTTCGACCTCTATTTTACCTTTTTTGGCACGAATCATTGCCTTTCGATATTATGAACTTTCGTGACATAATCGTGTGGGCATCTTATTTTCTTGATGGTAATTATCCTTTCCTTGTTATTTACCTATTTTTATTGTAATAATAGCCTTGTGTGTTTGTTCATGCTCATGATTGTGCGTTTATTTTTTCAGTACACTGCAGATAGGTTTTTCGAACGAGGTTGAATTTGGGTTGGGATACTTTTCCAGTAAGCAAGGTGCATTTTCTTCTTATTCGATCTCTTTTTTTAATTACTTTTTATTGGGTGGAAATTGAAATCTCATTGCCATTTTATCGCTTTCATGTCATTCCTAATTGGATGGCCCCTGAGCTTCTCAATACAACAATTGTCAATCACTTCTAATCATGTAATCTCCTATATTGCAGGTTGGCATTTTATCGTTGTTTACTTTTTAATATGTTGTATGACTATATTAATAGGCATTTATATGGAAGTTAACAACTTGTCAATATGTTGTATGAGTATATTTAGACATATGTTGATTTGTGTGATCTGTTTGATTACGTGATGTAATCTATTACTAAATTCCAACAAATTGTGATTCCAATGAATGTTTTTTAGTCGGGATAGCTAATAATTATGTTTCACCAATTGATCACCTTGTTTCTATCTTTGTGATGCAATATATGCCTTGTTTGACGCTTTCGACGATTTTCTCGTTACCAAGTAACTTGTTGTTGTTAGGATGGATTGGACAACACATGCCATGATACTAGCTGGTATCCAAATAATTTTGCATCGCCGGCGTCTGGTTTTGTTGTTGTTAAACTACCTTATGGCACGGAGAAATCAATCACGTCACAATAAGCGTAAAAGGGGATACACTTACAGCATGCTTGCTCGATTACCCAAACAAGTTGACCATATGCATGACCTAGTTCACATTAACGACCAGGATTGCATAGACATTTTGCGGATGGATAGAAATAGTTTCCATAAATTGTTTTATCTTTTAGAGCATGGGGGTGGGTTAAGAAGCTCGCGATACATTAATGTCCAGGAGATGACTGCACTTTTTTTACAAACCCTTTCCCACCATCATAAAAATAGAGTCGTTCGTTTTGATTTCAAATGCTCGGGTCAAACTATTAGTCATTACTTCCATAAGACCATGGAGGCACTTTTCAATGTAAATGAGCATCTCTTCGTTACTCCAGTGCCCATAACTTCGAATTGCACCGATGAACGTTGGAAATCTTTTCCGGTAAGCAACAAAAACTCTTATAAATATTTTTATAATATTTTGATATCCTATACACATGTACCTAATAATCTGATTAATTCATTTTCAAATTAATATAGGGTTGTCTTGGTGCACTAGATGGTACCCACGTTAGGCTACGCGTCCCAATGAAAGATAAAGAACGATACCGTGGCAGGAAAGGAATAGTAACAACCAATGTCTTAGGTGTATGTGACATTAATAAAAACTTTGTTTATGTCCTAGCTGGTTGGGAAGGGACTGTACCGGACAACCTCATACTTCGAGAGGCACTAGTGAGGAAGACCCCCTAAAGGTGCCACCTGGTTAGTATAACTCCTATTGGTTAGGTTATTGTTTTACCAAATATATATTAAGAACTAAAATACTAATATATATGCCACATGGAACTATTATCTATGTGACCTGGGTTATATGAATGGGGATGGCTTTTTGACACCATACAAGGGGAGGAGATATCATCTCAATGAGTGGGGTCCTACTAGAAACAGGCCCCAAGATCGCGAAGAATTTTTCAATATGAAGCATAGTAGAGCTCGTAATGTGATTGAGTGTGCATTTGGTTTGCTTAAAGCTAGATGGCCTATACTTGATCACCCAACTCATTTCTCCGTTCAGACCAAGTGTGATATTGTCGTTGCATCTGCGTTGTTACACAATTTCATCCGTTTAAATATGGATGTAGATCCCTTGGAAGCTAATGATGTGGTCTTGCCGACTGAGCCACATGATGATACCGAGTACATCGACTCAATTTCAACAACCCCGGCATGGAGTGCTAAGCGTGATGCTATGGCTGGACAGATGTTCAACAACTGGCGTTTCCGCCGTTAATTTCACTGTTTTGTTACTTCTTATTATCTATTGCTCAGAACCTCTTATTCTCTATTGCTAAAAACATTGTAGTAATCAAGATAATTTTATTCCTCTTTTTAGAATGATTATATGTAATGGATACTAATTTACTAAACATCAACAATGACTTCTCGAATCTTATTGTGTTTGATATACATGTCTACTATTTATTTGCTTCAATTAAGGCATATGTGGTTTGATTTTGCATTTTTAGATAATATGTAGTGGCTGGTTGACATGCAGATTTGTTCCTTGTATTATTGTAACACATTATCTCTTGCGGTGTGCTTCCCTTGCTT
This sequence comes from Linaria vulgaris, assembly GCA_948329865.1. Classification (NCBI taxonomy): domain Eukaryota; kingdom Viridiplantae; phylum Streptophyta; class Magnoliopsida; order Lamiales; family Plantaginaceae; genus Linaria; species Linaria vulgaris. Next base: position 46,554,414 of record OX415253.1, read on the forward strand.
CATTCTGTGATAATTACTTCAATCATTGTTCATTTCTGTTGGTATTGTAGAGTATTCATGGACTCCACAGGAAGTAGCAGACGTTCCACCGTTGAAACATCTCAAAAAGGTGGAACCCGTAAGACCTGGACCAAACACGAAGAGGATGCACTAGTTAATGTAGTCAAGGATCTCATTGTTGAAGGATGGCAATCTGGAAACGGTTGGCACCCAGGTTTTAATTCCCAAGTAGGCAAACGTATTGTTGCTCTACTACCAAATAGCGATGTTCGTGGAGATCCACATGTCATTTCAAAGATGCAAGCATGGGGTAGGGATTATCGCTCATTGGCAAAGTTGTTCGGTCGTAGCGGTAACAATGCAATAACGCTAGACCCAAATGATTACTCTATAACAATTGTGGACACGGAAATATGGGAATCGGCTGTTAAGGTACTTGTTATTACTAGATAACAACCAACAATTATTTATTTCACTACCAGATAGGGAAATTGCAGATTATCTTTTGTTTATTAATATTAACTGCATGTATTCTTTATTTAGGTGAACCCCGACCTACTAAAAATGCAAACCAAATCATTTCCCTACTATGAGGATTGGGAGATTATATTTGGGAATAGTCGTGGTACAGGGGACTTTGCCGTTGACTTTGGGTCTGCGCGCCGTCGAGCACAAAAGAAGAAGGATCAGCTCCCGATGCCCCCGCAATCTGTCCCACACCACACTCCTTCTCCAGAAGAATATGTAACTGCGGATAATGCTGATGGCGACGCTACATCAACAACACCAAGCTCTAATGGAACTGGACCTTGGAAAAGTTCAGGTATTAAAAAAAGGAAGGTTCCCGATTCTGGAATTGATGAAAATATTGTCAATTCTATATCTACCGCTTTGGCCAATAGTGATATTGCAATGGCTGAACTCTCAAATGCCATTCGATCAATTAAGGATGTTGATCCAATGGTCAACAAGGTTTTTGAGGCACTTCGTATGTTGCCTGACTTTAGTATTACTGCTAGAATCCGAGCGGCTAAAAAAATTATCACTACTCAAATGCAAGTGGCCTTGTTTTTTAGCATGGACGAGGAGGAGAAGTGCGAGTTCGTACGCTCTATTCTCGCAGAGTAAAGGTGCATTCTTTTGTGAACGAAGTAACGCTTAAAATAGGATGCTCGTTTTGGTAACGTCTAAGACATCATTTTGTCAACTTGGGGCTTCTCGCCTCAAACTATAAGTTACATTGTTAACTAATTTGTCTACTTTTGTAATAGCGTACCTTTATATGTTGAAGCGTCTACTTGATTAGGCTAACTTAGATCATGTTGTGTGTGTTTTTATTTGGTGAAAACTATTCGTTATGTTGCTTACCTCTTATAGAGGATCAAGTGGGGTATTTATTTTTGGGACAATCATTTCATGTTCATGTAAGGTTGGTTCAGACATAATTATGAAGTGTTAATGCCATTGTCTTATTCAAAATTAGTGTTGGATGGTATTAACGTTGAAATTGCTTATGACAGACACATTACACATTATTTTAACGGGTTCTAATACATTTTCACGAAACCAACAACTAATATGAAGTCGCCTAGTAAAATGACTTCACTATGATACAGATGATGATACACAAAAGTTATGGTTATAATACATTTTCCATGAAAATAGGCGCAAACCATCGTGTTCGAACGTTGAAAATATACACGACGCAATGCGCTTTAATTTTCACTAATCACTAATAGCGAAAATATAAACCAAAATACTTTAAGCAAACGGAAAACAAACCACGTTAGTAGCACAATACATATACCGACTTTTACGACACACATTTCATTCATGTTGTCCCTTAGCCACCACATCTCGTTGAAGATCCTTTTGTACGCCTTGTTACGGACTCTTTCAACGAAAGGTACATCACCTACCGGATAAGAATTAGGGACGTCAAATAATCCGTCATCTCTAGTAGGCAAAACGAATCGAGGATCGTACTCCCATAGCTCGGCCCTCTCAAACACGAACGACAATTTGTTGTAATCAGGCTCACCCTCGTAAAAGTATCTCTCCGATTCGGGTTTAGCCTAAAATAGAAACGATATAAACAAAAGAGTGGTTCCAAATTAGATTAATTTTTATTTCAAAAATGGCATTATATTATGATATCAAAAATATCGACGATTATGGTGCTTACGTGCTGCATCGCCAACATCACCGTTAAAGGTATGGACATGACGTTTGATCGACGATCCCACTCAACAGAAGGAAATCCAACAACAAACTGAAAAAGATTGAAACGTTCGTTTAAAATCTGGTACTGCACCTTGAAGAATTCATTCCCGTACGCACTTTTGAACGTGTAGTTCATGATGGTTGTTACAACGTCTAAGACATTGCTGATTGTACGTGCGTCGATCATTTCAACGTAACGCCGAGCCTCGACCAACTCGTCAATGAACGAGTCGAGGTGAGTCCTGCCCCAACGAACGCGGCCATTTGTGGTGTATAATATTGCTGCATCGTCGTCCGATGGATGAGCCATGCAAGAAGTTGAAGCGTAAGTAAATTAGTGTTAAATATAATGTTTTTTATGCGTGGAATGTAAGATTTGTTCAGGTGGTAAGATGTAGTGCAGTGACAGTATCATTTATAGCAAGGTTATTCACTAGTTAAAGCTTAAAATATGGTAATTAACTTGTCAACTCAATTTATTTCCATATAGCCATCAATCGCCGCTTATATGAAGCCTCTGTCAGGCTTTGGTAAGTTCATTACCATAAATAAGTATGGTTGTGGCAGGTTTGTCTTCATTGCATAGTGGTTGTGTTATATAGCTAATTTTTGTAATATGTAAAAATAAGTTGAAGAAAATAATGTCATGAGAAGCCAAAGTGGTTGTGGCATGAGCAAGAAGGAAACCAAATCATAGTAAAAGTAGGATACAAAACATGATATGATTATTGTAGTAATCATATTTATTACACTTCGATTCACACATACGGGTTACCCAAAAATAAGGAAAATACATAGTTTTAATTAGTGGGGAATGATATTCAATCATTAAGATAAGTTGAATTATATATATTGGTATAAATCTCCACTCTGCGAAAGTCAACGTCGTTCACGAGCTCAGATGATGGAATCATGTTGATGTCGAAAAACTCGACCCGTGTAGTTGGGTGCATGGCTCGTGGGTCCGGAATATACGGATGTGGTACGTCGAATAGAAATTGTAAATCATCCCATATATGTTCTCCTTCTTTTACGTATCTAGACGCCTCTGGCCTCATCTACATGTAAACAATCGCATATATAATAGAATGAATAAATTTTAATAATGTGCAATATAGAAAAGAAAAAAATTTAAAAATTTGAACATACATGAAGGATGGACATTTCCATTCCAGGTGGCATGGTTACTGTATTGGTAGCCTTGTTGAAAACAACTAACGGGAATGCTATTACATAACCAAATAACTCATATCTTCTCTTGAAAGAGGCAAAACGTTATTTCAAGGCATCTATGTTAAAACGATGGTTTAAGGATTCAGATAGAATTCGACGGATGGTATTGAGGATTGGTACCACAACTTTTTCTTCGTGTAGTGGGACAAACTTCTTACTATATAAAAGCTCCCTAATGAATAATTGATCGTGTTCCCCATCCCAAAATGCGTAACCCCATCCGGTATTCATGACTTCTTTTTCAAAAGAATAAAAGGTAAATAAATTTAACCAAATATTTTTGAGATATGATGAATGAACCTTTTAGGGGGTATTTATAAGTAGAGAAAGTGGTACTTTTTATAGACACCGGTTGTCCATTTCAATTGTATATGGCATTAGTCAATATATTCATTATTTGGGCAAATTTGGAAGGTGGGACTCACCCAACAGTAGTACCCAATCAATTTATTTATTTGGTTTAATAATAAATAAATAGTGAAATATGATAGATTTAGAATAACATAATATGACCAATATATAATGGTCATTTGATTGAATGGGAAACAACAAGAAAATATGCAACGACAAATAACAAAACAAGGACAATGGTAAAATAGGAGAATTAAAACTCCGGAGAAGGATTGCGCCGCGACGAGGAGGATTCAAAACTCGACTCGGACGAAACATTGTAGAATAAGTCCGGTGTACGCCTTCTGGAGGACATTCCAACATTGGAACGGGGTGTGCTATGAGCAAAAGTGCGAGTATTATTTGATTGGTTCATCCTGGCACGAACTCTAGTGCGTCTTGCCGATTGTTCATCTATAAAATTACAAACAAGGTTTTAGGATGTCATTTAACAACTTGTCAACATTATAAACAATTTTTTGGAGGTCGTATATTCGATAAATATCAAATGATTTGCATCAATACCTAAAGAGACATCGGTATCAGATGAAATGTATACATGACCATTAGCTCGTGGTGGGCGCGATACTTCTTCACGTACCGCAAAAATCCTTTTTAGATATTCCCAACAAGGTTCACCTTGATGCCGATACGCGTTCACCACTTCATTTGACTGTATTTTGATTTGTAAAAATTATAGGTTAATCATCATGATAATTGATCTATTTCAAATGAAATTTACGAAAATAATTACCATGCACATGTGAGCCCACGTTGAATCGGGGGCGTATAAGATATTATTGCCTTCATCGTAGGTGAATTTTGGCATTTGTATGAGTTCCTCGAAGGTGTCGTACCGCACTTTTAGTTTCTCAAATCTTGCAATGCAATATGACATTGAAAAACAAAATGATTTAAACCTTGTGTTCACTTCTAATTGTGCTTCTTGGATGCTATACAGTTGCGCGCTGTTCAGTGGACTTCCAATGCGCGTTGCTTCTTCTTCTAGTTTTATAACGAAACACAAATCCACGAACTCCGTCCAATACCATGGGTAGAAGAAGGCACTTTGTGCGGGAATGTGTGGTGCCACCATAGGTAACTGTTGTTTCTAAAGCTTACTAATACGAGTGGTGTATTCTGTATTTTACCAACTTAGGAACGGATTGAAATGACACATTTATAAATTTTTAGCATGCTTATATACTATTCATAGTCACATTTCACTTACGATTTTTCCCACATATATCCAAAAAAGTAGTCATTTTAATACCCGTGAGTGAGGTACTGGGATAGAACAATTCCGTCCACTAGTGCAGCTACGTTATATACACGCCTTCTTTATCATATCATTTTGCATTGGATACCATTGAAAAAGTCTTTCACATATTACAATGGCATTGAAAATCCTGACAAAAGCATAATGTAATGCCAAAACCACAACAGAGTGGTTCAATTATTTCACATGTTGTGGGGCATGCCTACTGTAATAAACATGACAAGAAATACAATGATGGGAATAATATATTGGAGCTTCCATTTGCATAGTTGCATAGCGAAAATATCCATTCCAACCTGTCAATAATAGAAGAGAGTTAATAATTTGGTCAACTTTCAAAAAGTAGGACATCAAAAGGCTGAAACATACCAAAAAAAAATCAAACCCACTACTGCATAAATGCACCTACCTACTTTCTTTGTATATGTGGTTGCTACTTAACATTCTTCTTTTCATTTTATTATAGAGAAATCACCCTCAAAATTGCACTACCTAACAATGCAACAAAACATATTCAAATCCACATCACAAAGCACTTTCAACAAGTATGGCGAAGACATCTTAATCAAGTCATGTCATTGTGGAGTGGAAATGGTGTTTAAAACACATTGGGGGGGAGACGACCCGGGCCGCAGATATCACAAGTGTAAATTCGTTGGGGTAATGTCAAACATGTAACATTATATACATAATTCCAGTTTATTTCAGTTTATATCATAACTTTTGCATATATTTATATAGACCAATGGGTGCGGTGCAAAGGAATGGTACGATCCACCGATGTGCGAACGAGCCAAAAGAATTATTTCAGGTCTATTACGGAAACTTAACCAATACCAAGACGATATGTCATCTAGCCGTACAGACAAAAACAATGTAGCGCAAACCTTAAGTGGGGATGATGAATTGCCACAAAAACATCAGAATCAGATCAGCCATCTTCAGCAGTTATTGGTGATGGAACGCAAGAAGGTGCAGATGATGTGGGGGTTATTGGCTGGCGCATGGATTCTAACAATCGTTATCGTCATATTTAAGTAGTATTTAATCAAGTGTATTTTGCAATTCTCATATTTAAATCTTAACCTATGGCATTAGCTATTTTAAACTACAACTCTTATGAACTATGTAATGCCAATGACATTAGCTATTTTCTACGGTTGTGGTTTATAAATGAAATTGATGGACCAAAGTGTAATGAAGTGCACTACGAAGCATATATAGCGAGAATTGCTCACACAAAACCACAAAGCTGAAAGTGCGCTAAGTTTTTTATGTTCTTAAACTTTTTTAAGGTTAACTATAACAGAAATTAAAATTTGGTATAATACTTTTTAGATAATGTACCTTATTAAGAGCAACAACTCGTGGCTAAGAAAAAATTTCAACCCACAATCCATAATAAGGGAAAGGTTGTTCACGTAGACGTGCTATAGCAGGCACAACCTACATTTGTGGAGTTTGGAGTTAGACTGCTGCAATAGCAACTAAAAAAGTCTATATACAGATTACAGACAACGCAAGGGACTTACCGCGATGTACTCTTCCCATGACTGTTCATCTAGTACTTTGAGTTTATTTGTTGTGTCACTCATTCCTGTGAACCCATGGGTGTCATTGTAGGCCTTAAGAAGTGCAAAAGTTTTTTTCCAAGCAGCAATCTTCCTGATTACTATGGTGTTTGTCTCAAAGTTTGATTGTGGGAACATATTCTGGAGAACTTGCAATACAAAATTGTAGAAGCCTGGACGCCACCCCGTGTTTGTTTTCCATCCTCCGGCGACGCATGAAGTCATGGTTACAATTAAGGCCATCTCCTCTTCACGTGTCCACAATCGTTGAATAGATCCAGACGGCATACTTGTTATCCAACGCGTCATTACAAACTAATTAAGATTAGTACCAATCAATATACAGTCCTAAACACCATATACTAAACTAAATTAAACTAACAAACAAAATAAATGATAAAACCCAAAAAAGAGCATCAGATTCCAAAGAAAAATACGTATGAAGGTTTCATATATACACTTATTTAAGGGGTAAATTATTCTGCAGGTCATATAAATTAGTAGTACCCATATTTTTACACATGTTGTAATCATTTGTACTTAAATAGGCCCGTAACATAACGAGGATCAACGAGGGTAATTATAAACATAACCCGCCTATTTAAAACGGTAGAAATGGATAAACGCACAAATCAACTAAATCAATACCTCGGAATTGGATTTGGTGATCTGTAACTGTAACCCCTAAGATAGCGCACCGATTTGGTAAGGACGTTTGATTCCCTTTGATGACCCTTGTTATTGTTTCTCTGCGAAATTAGGGTTTAATTTTTTTGGTATGGAAATGTGAATAGACACACCCAATTACGCAAATGTGAAATAATGACTGAATAGGATGAGTAAGTAGTTTACATTGTTAAGGGTATTGTGGTCCTTTTGCATGGGATGATGACATAGCAACATCTTGTGCATGTGACCAAGATTGATGTCAGTCCAACCATATGCTAGTGGGACAAGTAATTATGACCTCCTTCTAAGATGCAATGCTGCCTGCATGAGTAAAATCCCCAATGTAAGATATAAGGAATTATTTCTGAACAACAACGCAGATCAGAGAGTTTTTATAGATCACAACATCACAACTCAACAATTTAATATTATAGAATTAAAGATGGCAAACCAAAGTATATAGTAACAAGGATGGACTTGATTTAAATAGCCATGTTACTAGAGGGCCACATGGAAGGCCACAAAATGTCATTACATCAAATGCATCTGCACCCCAAAATACTGGCACCATAATGACCAAAATGCGAATTCATGTCATCCCAAATGCAATGCTACTGAAAATTTGCATCTGGACATGGAATTTAAAGCACAACTACTTAGTAAGTGCAACTGGCACCCGAATAGTTAAAAGAGTCAACATAACTAACAACACCTAAAGCAGTATTTTCAAAATAACCAACAACACTAAAAATCAAAAGCTATATCTTCGGCCGTGTAATGAAAACTGTGGGCCTCCAACTCCTCCGGTGTCAACGCTGCCTTTGCATCGATGTAGAAACGAATATGTCCAAGATACACCGAGCAGTTGACATTGTCGTAATACTCTTTCGCCTCTTTCTGTACAAGAGATTAAAGGAAACAGATAAACACTTAGCACCTTTATACAAGAACATGACATGACACCATTAAGCTTACAGTAGAGATGTAATGAACGTTGAAGAGTACGAACCGTCATGTTAGGAAAGTGGCCAGCGAGGATACGGTCAATCTTCCCTTCAATCCAACTGTCTTCTAGATCATTGATATCAAAGAAGGTCTTGAAATAAAGGAAAGGCAGACGACGCCTTCGAATTTGCCTCCTAATCTGATCCTCTGATGCAACAAGTTTCTTGCTTGCATAGACAATTGCATCCAAAAGTCCTTCTTCAATGGTTACTTCATGATCTCTAGAATAAGACACCAAAACTGCATAAAGCCATGCCTCTCGGTCAAGAGTCCACGCATACTTGTCGATCCTATGGAAAATTTCCTTATCACGGAGGAAGTAGTAAAGCTGTTCCTCGTCCAAGTAGGCAGCTTTTTCATCAAAGAAGAGAACAAAGTGCGAGTAGTACCCTACAAAGGCTTCCCTGCGGAATTTCTTCTCACGTTCTGACTCCTACAAACTCAAATGTGAATGGAAATATCAATTTCACTAATTGTAACCAGTAACTCAGTAATGAGTTATTAACAGAAGTTGTAGATAATGCGAGTTTGTTATACCGATTCAAGATATGGTTCATACTCTGGATTGGTTATGATGACTCCCGTCTCCGAATTGAAAGGAAGATTATGAGACATGACGAAATTACAGTGCTCCAGGAACTTAGCACGCATTCTTATTACCTTGTGACGGCAATGCAGCTTTGTAGGAAAATCAAATGTTCCATTCAGAGTCAGAAAGTCGGATGCTGACTCCATTGCCAATTCTAACCCGACAACAGTATTCACTGGATGTTCGCGGCAATATGTTTGAAGATGTTTGTAGAGCTGACTTTCTAAGAACGAAGACCATTCCTCGGCCTCAATATTGTCATCGTCATGGAAAACATACAACGAAAACTGCATAACAATTAAAAGCCGATCTCATGTATGTCCTCTGATTTATACGGAAAATCGAAGCAATATAAGGGGTGTACATTTGGGGTTGTAGAAGTTAATCTTAAATTATATTGTACAAAAAATAAATAACGCACACATAATTCTTTCAATATCGAAGGTTATGAGTAATGGTTCTATCCGCTCAAATTCTTCTGCCTAACAACACACACATATTACAAGTGGTCCAAGTCACATTTTATATCACCCCGCAACGAAACACAACAAAACATCGAATTAGAATACGAAGGAGAAATACGAAATGAGGTATTCTAAAAATAGTTAGGATATGGTATTAAACAATTAATAATCACATATTATCTAGAATAAATCCCTAATTAGCGGCTAACAAGTACTGTAATCAATTATAATTACTTGTAAAAATGGAAGATACCTTCATATTTGCATGCTCTTTTGCAAGGACTACATATTTAAGAATTGGTCCATCGGTGACATTTGGGTGGCGCACGATGCATGTTCCGGGCGTCGCATTGGCGGTACACCAGTCGCCGGTTTTCCCCCAGTTACGCGACTTCGACCGCGATGGTTCCGCTTCAGAGTACATCAGCATTTTTCTGAACTTTATGGAGAGCAACCGGGTTTTCTTTGAATTTTGGGCGAGAGATTTTGACTGGGGGGAGAAGAATCGAGAAAGGGAAGGGAAGTTAGGGTTTTTGATGGATTGGGGTTAAATGACTACTTAAATCTCATTGCAAGTGGGAGTGTAGCCTTGAGGGTATTTTGGGCCTTTCACTAGTTTTCAGGTTTTAAAGGAAACTAATATGTCCAACCAAAGCTACACATCGATGCAATTCAACTGTTGATATTAGCTCCAAAATTAACAACCAAAGCTATAAAATATGACCTTAATACGGAATATAGTAGAAGCTATAATAAAGTGGGTTAAATAGTGGATTTGCAGCCAAACGAACACCTATAATCCAATTCTACCCATCTTAGTTCCTTAGTAGGCCACAAAACAAACAACATGTTCCTATCTATGAGTTTTAATCGCGAGTGCGATCAAAGTCGCCTTCCCATTATCCTAGGAACGAACACCAGAATGCCATAAAACTATTGAACATGGTACTTTAAAATAAGGAGGTTTCAAATGTTCAAAGTTTAATCTCTATGATCATAAATTAAGAAGACAATTATAATAAACTTCAGTGAATTACCAAGCATCCTTAGCTTATAGTCAGTTAGTCACCCCATAAACTCGTGATTTTATCGCTTATATAGTTATACTTAAACCACTATCATCAATCGTTTCCTTCAGGAGCTAACCAGCAGTAGTTGCGAATAAAAAACATCAGCGAGCAATGCATTGGAATTTACGATTGAATTACACGCGACATATATAACCAAACACATAGTTCAATCTCTAGTTTGTGAAAGCAAAAGTATTGAAATCGTAACATTCGGCGTTATAGACTTATAATTAAATTAAGGTTACGTAAATGTATAAGAAATTATAGAATAACGTGAATCCCATGAAAATTTCGCGTCAGTGTCAATTGAGAATCAATTCGAAAGGATTTTTTTTTTAAAAAAAAGAATCAACTTGAAAGTTGAAACTATTGGATAATTAGAAAGGGTATCCAAAATATAAGTATAGTAAATAAAGACACTTTGTTAAGGACAAAGTTAGAAAAAAACAAATAAATTGTCCTGTATAAGTTAAAGCCTACCATCACAATCTTAATACATCGACCACCTAGGAAAATGTAATGTGAAATATATAAATATATATATAATTTTATTGTATCAGCTAAACTACATGCCATATCAACAAATATAGTATTGTTATACAGTGTGGTTTGTATTTACATAACACAATATAGATTTTAAATATAAATTCTTCATTAGTAGTTTACGTGTATTGGCATCTATAAATCTAAGGTGGCATTTGGTTCCGTTTGATAGAAAATAATCACACGAACAATACGGTTTTGCGAAAAAAGAAAAACTACTTGTATCATAATTATGTACAATCGTACGACGTTTTTTTTTTTTTTTTGGGTTAAGAGCATACAAAAGAGGTCCTAGATGAGTCTTTGCCATCAAAATGCTAAGTAGGGCGTGGAGGACTATCCCGCTATAGATCTCTCTCCTTATCATAAACACAATCTTAGTTAATTTATCAGCTACTTTGTTCGTCGTTCTCGGTATCCAAATAAACTTTATGTCCCACGACTTGTGTAGGAGTGCGCGACAGGCATGCACAATCTCTGTTAAGTTGTCTTGTGGTTCGATTTTTCTTTCATTAGCTTGTGAACTGTAGAGCCGCAATCCCAGTTCTTAGAATTTTTGGGTCCCAAACTAGTTCCATCATTTTTTTTCAGTGCCTCAAACTCTGCTTCCTCTAAGGTTGGTGGAATAAGTTTTTCCTTGAATGGAGAGACCGGATGAGCAAGATTGATTTAAAACGAAAGAAAGCGTTGTGCCAACTTGCGTACAAGATTGATATAATGCCCACAACAATTGTGCTCTCATCCAACCTTAGCACACCCGCCGTTGATTTGGAGTTGGCATTGACTTTCATGCTTCTGTCCACGATCAACTTAATTCACCTGTTACTCGGTTTCTTACATCTTTCTCTTGTATCGCTCTCACGACTCTTTCTTTTTCCTTCATAAAGTTTGCCGCTTAAGCTCTTAATTTGGTTGGTTACTTGGTTTCATTGTCAAATTAATACGAGCTAAATACATTCTTGACTTGATAACGGTTTCTTTATGTATTACTATTTACTAGTTATACAACCTTGTAAAATAAATTCTAAATCCGTGGCCCGAAGTTCTCTACCTTTACCTTGTGGTTAAGTAAGATTATTTCTTTCAGGAGGTTTTGCTATAACTTCCATCCTCCATCGAAAACAACTGAAAAAACAAATTTTCTACAACACAATTTAACTTTCACGTTTTAAACATTTTAAGATTGTTAGTATATTTATTTCAAAGTTTTAGGGGCGTGTGCATTATTTTTAAATCAAAGATTTAGAGTAAAAATTTAAATTTCACAGAGTTGAAGGCAATGTGCAATTACCACGATTGCAATTGGTTGGGAGCTAAACTTAAAATAAATAATGACAGTCATTAGAGGAGTAATTTTTAATTTTTGTCGGACGATGTTACACTCAAGCATTGAAGAAAAATAGTTTTAATTGAAATTTTGACCATTTTATGCAAAAGAGCTCGATAAAAAGGTGGTGAGAAGTAGAATTTAATTTTGAAGGTAACCGTAAGTTTGATTATATAACAATTTTCTTCAAGTTCAATTTTTTTTTTCTCAAGCAAGTTGTCTTTTCCCTTGATGATCAGCAGCAGCCGGTTCATCAGATTAACTTAGACGATGAGATGCACTAGATTATACCTTTATTGCAAAAAAGTAACATGATGTTGGTACATATGATCTTAACTAGAAACTACTCTGAAAAAAATTTCTCTTGTGTTTGTGTTTTTGCTGTAAGTTGCAAAAAACCCCTGCGAAAAAAAACCAAGGCAATAAATGGCAAGAAACCCCTCCCATGAAAATGAAAAGGAAGGACACGAGAGAACATCTTGTACATTTCAACTTATCATAGGTTCAAAATGAGGTCTACATGAATTCGAGAGAAGAATCAACCTAAAAGCTACACAAATGTTTTATTTTCATATACCTGATCAAAGCCACGAGGAGAATAGGGCTTTGATAAAACCGGAAAGAGTCGGCACCAATCCTTTTCTAATTCAATCTAGCTTCAGTAAAATCAAGAATACCTGATTAGCGAAAGTTCAGACTTCATCAACAAATATATTTGTGAGAAAAAAAAAAAAAAAAAGCATCACACATACCAAGAACGTCAACTTGACTCCATAGGAAGTGCTAATCGACAACTATTCAATGACATTGCTGAACAGAATAAGGGTGATTCAGTGTTATAAGAAGTAAAAGTTCAAAGAAGATACAAGTATACGGTAAATATGAAATGTCAAGTACCTTCTGGCTCTGTTTTTAGCCAATCTTGCCCACACATTAAAGCATCTCTAGTATCTGGAGTTAGTAAACTATGACAATGGTCAAGCACTCTGCCACTGTTACTAAACGCTTCCTCGAGTCCAAGAGTCGAGACAGGAATCGCAAGAAAATCTCGTGCCATCATAGATAATATGGGATACCTTGGAGTATGAACTTTCCACCAATTTAATATGCTGAAGTCATTATTGCGTGGAAAAACAGGCTCCTCTAAGTACTTCTCCAGATCTGATGACACGAGCTGACTTTGGGAAGTTTCATAAAGGAACTTGTCAAAGCCCTTAAGTTTATCTCTAGTACTATTTCTGGCTTGGCTACTTCCAGGTAGATCTGAATCTTGATCGAGGGAAGTTGAGCACAAGGAGTACTCCTTAAAAAGTTCCCTCAGACCATCGGAAATTTCATTGACGCGTGCTGGAGAATCACTACCATAAATCTTGAGGAAGTAATACTCCACCAACTTCATTTTAAAACGGGGGTCCAGAATTGCAGCCATGGCTAAAGATAAACCGCACTTTTTCCAATATACATCAAATTTGTTCTGCATCTTAAAGGCCACTGAACTAAGAAAATCATCTGGGCTCTTGCACCACTCAATTAACTGAATGTGCATATCACAGATCTCCGGGAAAAACATATTGGCTGTAGGATTCCTGGTTCCAACAAAAACATTGGTAAACTCGAGAAGAAACTTTATGTATGCAGTAATAGAACTAGCCTGTTCCCACTCCGTCTCAGATAAAGCCATTGCGTAGGTAGAATCGTGCTCTTGAAGAAGTGAAAAGGCATCTTTGTACTCCATTGCTGCTTCAAGCATTAAGTACGTTGAATTCCATTTCATTGGACAGTCGAGAACTAGACGCCTGTCACTATTTATACCGACTTTATGAGCCATTTCGTTAAACTTCCCTTGGATTGCTTGTGTACTTTTAACGTGCCTTACGCTCTCCCGAATTCTATGAATCACATCCCGGCATGCTTCCATGACCTCTTGAACAATGGATTTCAAAAGATGTGTAACACAACGGACATCAAATAAATCACCATTCTTTAAGAGAGGTTTACTCTGAATTAGCCAATCCTTGATCTTGAAAACCATAATTTCAAAGGACTGACATTCATCAAATGTCATGGAAAGCAACCTGCGGTCAATACCCCAGTCTTTCAAACTTTTAATCACAACTTCTGATAGCATGTCATCGGAAGAAGACGGTTCTAATGATATGAAGTTAAGCATCTTCTTGTGTAGCCTCCAATCCTCGTCAATATAGTTAGCTGTCAGGCACATATACTCAGAACTCCCAGGTGAACCCCACATGCCAACAGACAAGTTGACTCTACCATGAAAATGATGAATGGCCTCATAAACCTTCTGTTTTTCCTTCCCATATATGGCTATACAGTCGAGCTCGGTGGCAGCATTATTGTTAAACTCGAACATGGGTTGCAGATTCTTGACGAATACTTTGAATCCAACATGATCCACCATGGTCAGTGGATAACCATGGAGCATAATCATCCGAGCTAGGTCCAACCGACTACGGTCTTGATCAAATTTAACACTTCCAAGATTGAAAGTTTGGTTTGTGTCTTCTTTCTTTTGCTCCGGTTCATAATTAAGCGGCACAGGGCATATGATTTCATCTTTTAGTCTTCTCCCTGCGTCATAGTTGATGGTTGTAATAGTTTGAGCAAGAGTAGTAGTAGTGTCTTTTCTCGGCCTCTTTGCAGAAAGTATCTGCGAAACATCAAAATCGGATCTCTTCAAACAGCGTACTAAATGATTCCTTAGATGAGTTGTACCACTATTACTGGAACCACTTAGTTTCTTTTTGCAATGGAGACAAACAGCATACTGCATATCTGCCTTTCTGACTCTTTCGAAGTGATTCCATACCACAGAGGTCAACCTCTTCGATTTTTTAGCAGGGATTTCATCTGATGTGTCCATGACGTAAACTACTCGCAACCTTTATATCTGCACAGTTATGCGAAGAAGAACTTTTAACATAACATAGCTAGTTTTAGGAATCTAATGGAAGATTTTATCTATCTGTTTACTAATTAATATAAATTCAAAGCTAGCATGCCATTGCATTTGCATCAAATGGTCAAAGTCGAACACCGGCAACTCAGAGGAATAACGATGCCTGATTGGAATTGAAGAACACCGGCAAGTCCCGAAACGTATGCTTATAGAAGAACATAATAACGATTCACACGTGCATGGATCAACAATTCATGATTCATGACTCCACACAAACACACACACACACACACACACACACACACGCACGCAGAATCAGAATGCAGCAATAGGCATACGCATAAAACAGAAGAGCAACAATTACAAAAGCTTAACAGATTCCTCGATCTCACAAAATACGTAAATCCTTCCACCTTACAACAGATCCATTTACATGTTACCACGAAAATTCACCTCAAACAAATCAATTCGGGTCGGATCTAACCTGAGAAGGAGAATCCTGGAAAGTGATGATTATTGATTGACGTTAACGCGCGCAAGAGAGAGAGAGAGAGAGAGAGAGAGAGAGAGAGAGAGGCTCCGATCGGAGGATCCGAACAGGGTTAGGGTTAGGGTTTGGGTTTCAGATCTTTTTGTGGATACATGACCGGATCCTTTTTTTTTTTGTGGTTTAGTAACTGGATCCGCATTACTGCGGTTTGGTTTTATCATTTTTTATGGGAAATAGATAAACCCGGGTTCGGTTCGGTATTCCTTTTTGTTTTTAGCTTATTTGAATTTTGTAACTAAAACAAAGGACCTCTTCAAATTTTAATTGCAGGTTTCATTTTTATCATTTTATGTATACAATGAAAATAATTTATCTAAACATTCTTTACACTCTCCGAGTCATCAACACTCGTGGAATGGATTAAAGTTTCCATTCTAATCTTTTATATATCTTTTGATATTTCTTCCAAAAAAAAAAAAACCTCTACATTTCTTATATATCTTTTGATATTTAAAATATTAAAAACTTTTCCTAATAATGTATGGAGACATTTTTGGCATGTAGTTTAACAATAACTCGTCTGGGTTACACTAACAACAAATTGGGCCTAAATTGCAATAACCTACGTTAATCTTATGCTGATGTAAATTAGCATTGTTCCGAAACATTTTTTAGCACAAAAGAACAGCTGAACTGGGGCTGAAATCACCAAATATCTCCTAATAACCGAGTCTAGAAATTAGATCTCTCGAAGTGGAACTTGTCTCGAACCTGGGTCTCTCCAAATAGAACTTATCTCAAAACTGTTATCAAAATTGGCTTGACTCGATATACCCTGGTCTCGATACAACTTACTCGAAGCTCAGGTATCTCGAAAGTATTAGTGTCTCGAAAGGAATCTCTCAAAAGAAGTCTCGAAACAATCCTTTGATACAAGGGTGTATGGTTGTTACAATATTAATGATGTACGTGTTTCTTGGGATCGAGAGTATTTATAGGCATCAGATTGCGGGTCCCTTTCCTAAATTTTCTTTGGAAGAGTATCGAAATAATGAATCTCGAAACAATGTTCCTATACCTACATAACAGTGTCTCAAAACATAGTTTTGAGACATTTCTTGTTGGGCATTTAATTAGGCAAGTCGACCCAAACCATTGTATTGCCCAACCGATTAAGCCCATAACACATAGCCCCTTCATTTGGGAGTCGTTCTCGTAAGGTACGGGTGCTAATTAATTTATTTGTTTTTGAGGACTTTGTAACTTGGCGCATATTTTTGGCTTCAAAATATGCCTCAATTTGAGAATCGGAACCGTGAAGATATGGTGCAAAAGAAAATTTTTGTCTTCGAAATATGGCCTCCATTTGAAAAACCGTAACCGTAAAGATTTGGTGCCAATTGAAATTTCTTGCCTTTAAAATATGCCCTCACTTGTTTTTTTATTTAATAAATTAACTTTTCTTTTGTCTCAAAATATTTTTGTTTCAATTGAATGTATCGAAAGTATATTTTGAGGTATGATTCGAGACAAGGCAATTAATACGATGACATGTTGTGTCATCGCCTATAAATAAGAGGTGGTAATGGTCTTGAGATGGTCATTTGCAAATTCTGATAACTTTTGTCAAATTAGCTCTTGTGTCAAAATGTCCGTGTCTCGAAAAAACATTGACTCGAAAGCTGGGTGAGTCGAATAAGAATTCTGATACTTCTAGTTTCTCGATACTTAAAGACTTTCGCTACATTTACCTTTAGATTATGTTTTCTCTGATTTATGCCTTAGTTTTGTGTAGTGCAAGACTCCTCTGTTTTCGAGTTTTTTTTATTTTGTTTTCATTTATCATACATTTAGTTATTCGTGTTGCCTTCGTTAACTTTCTTTTGTTGTATTATAGATTTAGTGTAGTTCGGGTTTTTTTTTCTTCAGTTTGTAAACGATATTATAGACCAGGAGGTGTTGTGTCTTGAGAGATGCCACATAGCAGAGCCATACTTCACGATGATTTCCTATCACCTCCCCTGTCCCTCTTAGCATTGAGAACTTCATTTTTTGGATGGTAAGTGGATACCACAACCCTAAAATCGTTGAGAGTTGGACAACCAATTATGACATTGTAAGAAAACGGCCCATCCACCACCAAGTAGTTGATGTTACAAGGTCTTCCTTTGGGATATACTCTGAAGGATGTCGGCAGTGTGACTGAACTTTGGGGTAACACCCCGTCCCGCCAAAGCCATTCAACGAGGTACTTAATGGTTCTCTTCTGCTCTCACCTAATGATATATGTTGTAGTGTTCCTTAGAATATAATGTTGGTCGAGCTCCCATTCTCCACTAACACCTTAATCACCCCATAGTTAGCTTATCAATTGTCACAACAAGAAGGCAATTCAGCTTACCAGTCTCGGTGGCTTGGGATGAAAGGCCTAAGAGATTGCTCTTGGTGAATGATACCTCTTATACCTATTTCCTAAATCTGCAAGACCTTAGTGAGACTCACATACCTGTCGGCGTCAATTTTTCTGGTAACTCTTTGGCGTCCATTTGTTAAATCTGCACCTACCGGTCCTCCACGGATCATGTGAATGATTCCCTTCATAGGTTGGTTCTTGACCAGTTGAGCATAGTCATAGTGGCGCGGAGCCCCTGTTGCCTTCTTTTTGTCCTTTCTTGGAGACCGGGATGTGGACCAATCCCTCAGTGCTCTGTTTGCCTCATCCTTCTAATCCCTTACATAGTCCGCCAATTTCCCTTCTCTTATCAAACATTTTATCTCCTCCTTCAAATTTTTGCATTCTGCGATGTTAAGGCCATACTGACAATGATACTTGCAATACTTATTTGATAATCTTGTGGTCGAGGAATCATTCATCCTTCTAAGCTTATTCGTCCTCATGGGCTTTGATTATGATTTCGCAGATGTTAGGAGTGTCTCTTCTTTTGATGTACATCATAATTTTCGCCTGCTCCCACGAAACTCTTTCGAGATTGACAAGTGGTAGAATTATCAAACATATGAACAAGTAAAGCACTTTGAAGCGAGCTTTCCAAACTCCATAATCAGCTTCAAGATCTCCTTCGACATTTAGATGAAACACCTCATTATTCGTTGTGATCTAGATGGATGCAATGTCTTATTTTAGGTTTCGGTACGTGCTCCACATCTCCATGGATATCTTGTTCAAACCATATTGTTCGTTGACTCTTTGTGGATTAAGTCAGACGTCATGTACGTGGATGGTGGTTGATGAGTCCCTTCTATCATAGTGAGCATAAAACTCACGAACAAGATTATCATTAACCTTCCCCGGCTTCATTGCTACTTGCTTCATATCCACATTGCGTAGAGTTACTCTCGGTAATGCAAGTGCTTGCTCGTCCATAAAATCACTTTTTAACAACCTTGTGTACTTCTCGAAACAACTTCTTGTGGTGAACTATGTCAAGCCAGATCTCGGTTGTGCTATGTTGAGTTTTTCCATGGATGTTAGTTTTCCTGTCGTTGGATCCATCGTGAAAAAATATTCGGATGACAGGTTATTTTACAAAGAATAGAAAGAAAAATAAAATATTCTTCCAAGAAAAATAAATGAGTTGAGAATCAAGAATAAGAGAAAAAGTCTTATGAATTCCAAGATAAGTATGAATTATGTATGTGACTAGTGTGCAATATGTAAGTGTAAGAGATCTTTTTTTTTGGCAAATTTTAATAAGTTTTCTACTTTTCTATTATTTATAGACATTAAGAATAATTCACCTATATCTTGCAAAATTTAATCATAAAAAAGGTATAAGTAATATAGGAAAGATAAGAGATAAAAATTGTTCAACCAAATTCCATTGATTTTCTTATTATGCTTTTCTCTTCTTTCCATACGACTTGAGAAACGTGAATTGCAAGAAACGGGAGACGCATGATTTCATGTTGTGTGTATGCTGCACGATGGCAGAGATGGTGGCGTGTGTCGTGCTCGTCCTGGTCGGTCTGTGCAGCTCACGCAACGATCTGTGCAGCTCGCGCAAGGTTGCAAGGGTGTTGCGCTACTCACGCGGGTTGTTGTTTTGTAGCACCTCACCTGCTGATGTTTCCTGTTAATCTCTCCACTTTTCTTCTTCTTTCTTTTTCTTCAAGATTCCTCGGCTCTTCAATTTATACTTTCAATACATTTCATAGAATTGCTACATATGACTTAACAAAAAACATTAAATAACTAAGAATTAAACTAAATTGAAAGACTCAAAATAAAACTTACTATTGTGGGTTTGCTCCCACACAACACTTAGTTTTATGCGGTTAGCTCGACGTTATAGTGAAGAATTATGAGTTCTTGGGTGCACCGCTTGCACCTTGCTTTGTCTCTTCTTTTATAACCTCATTCTTCAGATCTTTCATGTATTCTTCAGAACTTCTCCTCATGTTTTTGTTGACCTCCATAGTGAAAGCTTCTTCTTTTGAATGAGGATAATGGCCCTATTTTTTTATCGAGCATTGAGTTTGGAGTGGTTTGGGAAGTTTGGGAATGGCCTTCTCCGCAAAGTCTTCCAAGATGTTGTGTGTTTCATCCTCATGTTTTCCCAAGAATTATTTTTCACTTGTTGCGTAATCAAGCAAGAACTGATTTGATCGTGTCATCCCATAATGGAATACTTCCATCATAGTTGCCTTCAATTTCTAATTGGGTGGAGACTTTATGACCAATTCTTTGTATATTCCCTATGCATGTACGGTGGTGTCATTATTATGCTGTAGATAATGGAGAGTTTTTGCCTTCGCCTCCCATTCAGTTGGTGTTAGTGAAAACCGTGATTTGAACTTTTTCGCTAACTTTTCCCATGTTATATCCTCATTGGTGGTTTCAGTGAACATGTCAAGTGTTGTTCTTGAAAGAGATATAGGAAATACCAAAAGTTTTCGAGGTACCTCTTAACGAATTAGACTTTGATAAAGACTCTCAAAGTGTGCGGCATGTTGCACTAGATCTTCATTTTGGGTTCCTTGAATGGATTTTCCAACCAGATGGTAGAACAAGATGCGCAATTGCTCGTTGATCTTTTTATCTTCAGCATATGTTATTGGCTCTACAAACTGTGCCACTTTTGACAAAAAAAGGTGCTTGTAGTGTATGCTTAGGAATCCCAGGTTGTACTCGTCCTTCCATTGCACACCATTGCTTCTCTTAATAGCTTCTTGGTCCACATGTGAATTGCTCAATGTTCCAAAATATAGATAAGTAGATAGATCAATGCTCTGACAATTAAGCTTCAACGATTTAAAGAAATCAATACCGTTACTCCCCGACAACGACGCTAACAACTTGATGGGAACACAAACGATGTTTATGAACTTAGTATGCAAAGAATTATTACACTTATGTTCCTTTTCGTAAATGGACGATCAAGTAATAATAAAATGGTAAGTATAGTTACGAACCAAATTCTGTACCTCAACGGACTGGTGGGTTGCTTATCAAAATTACTTAAATGTAAAAGCATTAATGGTTAACGCGTGTGATGTCTTCTATTATTGTAGGATGAATGCTATGTGAATGCAGAACACTATGAATGCAGGTTTTAGGAAAACAATTTTGTATGTAGTGAAATACTTAACTAGAATGCAATGAAAATAATATGAATACAATGAGAATGATTTGAATGCATGCAATGGAAATAATTAATGAGCAGATTGAATGTAAGAAGATTAGACGAACTAAACTAATTCATGACAGAAGTAAACACGATAGAATTTAAGATGATTGATGGGTGACTGCTCTGGTTGTAAACAAATGATTAGAAGATGAATAAAGTTTAGTTTTCACTACTGATTTAACCGTAACAGTTCATAGACAAATTATATATGCTTCTCTGAGATGTTTGACTATGTTCTTGAATTTTGGGTGTCTAATGGATCCATGACCTATAACTAAAGTTATGCTAACTATAAAGTTCTTAAGTCTCTAACGACCTACCGAGTTAGGGAAATCAGACCAATTGTCAATTGTTTCAGAAGAGATATTAAGTCTGCAATTCAATTAACTCCTCCAGTTCGTGTTAGCAAAACGTACATAATTAAGACTGATTCAGTGTGATTTAGGGGTTGCGTAATAGTCGTGTTAGCGTACCGAAGTCACAAATTACATGTATACATAATTATCTTAACATCTACACTTTGGCGGTCTCAGGTTAGTGCTTCTGTTCATCCAATAAGAGTAAGACTAATCATGCAATATGAACTAATCAATCTAGACGCATGAGCTTTCAAACAGAAATTAAATAAAATAAACATATTCATAAATCAAAGCTACCTCTCTACTCCAAACACGGAGTAGTTTAGCTACTCGTAGTCTTGATTTCAATTACAAATAAAGAGTTAAATAACATGAACAGAAATAAAGATAAGGAAAGCTTCTTAGATCCGGTGGAATATTGATGCATTGTTATCTTCTGGACTCTATGTTATCTCCTTCTTCACGAACGATTGACTCTTAGATAAGAAAACAAAACTAGAACATAACTTTAGTGGTATTTTCTATCTTTCTCTCTTATTTTCACAACTTTCCACAACTTTTTCTAACGTAACTAAAAGTAATGAAAACTATTGTGAGCAACTGTAGGTGATGAAAAAGCAATACAATAGTGCTAGTAGTCCTCTTCTATATATATGTAAAGTGTGTTGCCCTAGGTCGGCTATAACTTAAACTATAAGAAAATACGGGTTTTTCCTGGGACGCACGACATGTCATGTTGCTTGGGGGTCCGCGCAGCTCACGCGTCTATCATGGTTGTCGCGACGGTCATGGCGTGACATACGATATAATTTGCAGCGCGTGATTCCCTCTGTAGTCGCGCGGATATGCTTCCTCTGGGCCAGCTACTGGGCGTCTTCTTATCCAAGAGATTAAGGTTGCATCGTTTTGCATAGTGTTGTAGCACTTGAATTGGTGCTGTAACGCCACTCATTTCCCAAAATATTCATTTTGTGCTCTTTTCCCTTTATTTTGTCTTGATTCGACTAAAACATATGAATGATAAAATAATACAAAAATCAATAAATATGCATCAAGAACTATAAAATAATGTTGGAAAACTAGTACTTAAGTCACGCTAAACGCTCATCACTCCCGTTGTGACTCCACCCCGCCGACTTAGAACGGGCTCTGGCTCGACCATAGGATAACTTAGTCCTTTCCCTAGGGATGGTTGCGTCTGGTTCTAAAAACATGAACTCGCGAGATTTCCAATTCTTGATTCGGTTGTGTTGCTGGAGCAGTGTGAGTGGCCGGGATGTTGGCGACAATTGCAGTTTACACCATTATCATATGGCCCATTAGCTCGGGCAGAAGAGTGAAAGTGGGTGTTGTTGCTGCCTGTGAAGGGCATGTGGTTGACTTTCTGCGACAGGCTCAGGTGCAAAAACTAGGGCGGGAACTGGAGTCCGTCCTTTAGCTCTTACTACTGGAACAGGTCCTCCAAGTCGGTGCATCTCAGCGATGGAACTCTCAGCGGCTCTCTGAATCTGGGAACTAACAACTCTGAACATGGTTGCATGTGCGTTCAAAACACCCTTTAGCACGAAAGAATAGTTGAACTGGGGCTGAAATCACCAAATATCTCAAAATAACCGAGTCTAGAAAGTGGATTTCTCAAAGTAGAACTTGTCCCGAATTTGGGTCTCTCAAAATAGAACTTATCTCGAAACTGGGAAGCTGTCAAAATTGGCTTGACTCAAAATACTATGGTCTCGATAAGCCTTACGCGAAGCCAAAGTATCTCGAAAGTACTAGTGTCTCGAAAGGAATCTCTCGAAAGAAGTCTCGAAATAATCATTTCGATACAAGAGCGCATGGTTGCTACAATATTAATGGCATACGTGTTTCTCGAGATCCGTGGTATTTTTATCCTAGAGTTTTCCCGGATTTGTTGGGAAGAATATCGAAATAATGAGTGTCGAAACAATGTTTCGATACATACATAAAAAATGTCTCGAAACATATACTCGCTTCTGACCCTGTTCTTGATCTAATGTGGAGACATGACATGTTCGTTATACCCTTTATGACTCGTTTAGAAATATCGTTAGGCCTTTAATTAGCAAGCTGGCCCAAAACATTATATTAGGCCAACCAATTAAGCCCATACCAATGCCTTTCATAAAATCCATTAAAAACTATAGTTGAAAATAAACTAAAAAATATTGACACTGCTGGAGAAAATGTGGAGAAATTTTTATCCAACATGATGGCACACTCACAAACAAGCCACTACATTTTGTTTGAAATAGTTTGAGTCCCAATAATAATAGGCACAACTCGCTTCACTTTTCCTTTGCGTAGCGATCTCATAAAATTTAATGTATTATTAATGTGCATTTGCCACCTTGCAAGAGCAAAATACTTTACGCGAAAGTCGTTTTTGTACTCTCACCATTTTTACGTGAAAATTTATGTATTAAAGTTTCTGCTTGAAAATATATTGATTTCACTATTTATTAGAAACTTTTTGTAATTATTAAATCTTTTTGATATGTTAGAATTGTAGTTGCAGACATTGTGAAAAATACTGGTTCAATTTAGTAGGGTCAAAAATAAAAGGGATAAATGCATTAAACCCCCTGAACTATGCACGTTTTTGCGTTTTCGTCCTTAAACTAATTTAATAAGCGTTTTCCCCCCTAAACTATGCACGTCTGTGCGATTTGCCCCCTGGCCGGGTTTTTGGCCATTTCCGGCCATTTTTAGCCGGAATATTCCTCTCTACCCGACTCATATGTGTTGTACTAGATGTATAATGATAGTTGATGACAAAAAAAAGGCGAAAAAACACCTCGAACCGGGCATATTCCGGCCAAAATGTGATTTCGTTTTGGCCGGAATATGCCCCGTTCGAGGTGTTTTTTTGCCTTCTTTTTGTCATCAACTACTAATATACATCTAGTACAACACATATGTGTTGGGTAAGGGGAAAAATTCCGGCCAAGAATGGCTGGAAATGGCCGAAAACCCGGCCAGGGGGCAAATCGCACATACGTGCATAGTTTAGGGGGGAAAACGCTTATTAAATTAGTTTAAGGACGAAAACACAAAAACGTGCATAGTTCAGGGGGTTTAATGCATTTATCCCAAAATAAAAATATTTCGATACTTTATGTAAAACCGTAGACAAACTTTGATTCATATAGAAATCCTAGTTAGTATTATTCAAAGTATTTCAAGTATATTATTGTTTACTAATGTGATGTCCTAACAAAACAAATGTCTAAAAATTAGCCAGCAAACTGCAAAACCCATGGATTAAAGTTTCGGTTTCAGAGTAGGTTTCGGTTCAGCTAAAAATTAGAAACGTTTCATAATATTTTGAAAACTTTTCGGCATGTTTCGAAAAAATCGTAAAAATAGCTAATATAGAAACTACATGTCCGTTTCGATAGAGTCAAAAACGGAAACATTTTGATACTTTTCGAGGAAACGCACGGATATTTTGATCCATGGCAAAACCGACACATTCAAAAAGGCCCATAATTTTGATCAAGATAAAAATTTCGTTTCTGAGTAATTTTCTCTCTGTTTTGATTTGGTAAAACCAGGTCAACTCCAAAACTCTGTTTCCATTAAAATCGCAAGATCCTACAAAAGTAGAAAATAGTTGAAGAATAAAACCAGTGTTTCATAAATAGAAGTTACAGTGAATCAGCTGTCACAGACTCACAGACACACTGAAGTGTGTGTGTGAATAAGAAAAATAACACGTGAAAGAGAAAGATGGTACGGAAGCGATTGCTGCTGCTGTTGAAGCCATTCGATGCGTACCCTCCATCTGAACCCTCCAACACCGGCAACAAGGTAACGAATCACTCACTTGGGATTTTGTAATTTCATACTATGTTGGAGTCTCTCATCTGTTTGATAAAATGTCACACCTCCTTATATTGCATGTAATACACATTTGAATGTCTGATCACTTTTTAGCCCGTCTTGTTTCACTATTTATTTATGAACACGAATTTGTATGTGTTAGTTAGCCCGTCGTGGTTTACGCAGCATAGATCTTCTCCAGTCGACATTGCATTTGCAGGTACTCAGATATTTATACGACCGGACGTTGGTTCATAAGAAGGCGATTAGCTTCTGCCAGAATATTTTGAAACAAAAGATCGTTGACTGGACAGCTATCTCTCGTAGCGATCTATCTGAGCCAATCCGTGATGTAGACTTAGTTGTTACGATTGGAGGTGATGGTACACTATTACAAGCAAGTCATTTCATGGACGATTCTATTCCAGTTCTAGGCGTTAATTCAGATCCTACTCGACCAGAGGAGGTTAACTTATATTTGTTGCCCCAGCTTTCTTCATGGATTTTTTTTTTATTGTTCTCTCTTGTTACTTCCAACTTTGCTGTAAAATATTAAGTTCATCCGCAACTTTGGGTGAGATAACAAAATAATTGTTTATCGTACTTAGGTGGCCAAATACAGTGAAGAATTCGATGCTACCAGGAGCACAGGCTATCTTTGTGCTGCCACCGTAGATAATTTTGAGGAGGTAAGACTACAACCTAAGGTTCTTTCCCTGCTGCCACCTAAGGGGTGCTTAGTATATAAGTTTGTCTGTTGTTTCTAATCTTACTCAACTGCTAGTCTATTGAAACTAGCAGCAGAATAGTTATATCTGAATGGTTTTGTTAATTTCACTGGATTGATTTCGCTAATCCATATATCCTAGTCTATAACTCTGTTCACTTTCACATGTAATCGATCTAATAGGCGAAAAAGTAATAAAAAAAAATAGAAATTGAGTTCTTACCATTAGTTTGGCTGTATTTGACTAGGTCATTCCGATCTAGAGTGAAGTTTGGTTTTTTAGCCTGCTAGAGTTTAGATGGAAGCTACTCTAACTTAGCAATCATGTGGTAAATACGACACTTTCTAAACTGCTAAGACTCACGCAAGGAAAAAATTAAAAAATCACGGTCAAAGCATGAAGTACCCACCTAAAGTGTTCTGGTTTTCTTTTTGGGTAGACACTAGATGGCATACTCGAGAATCGCAGAGAACCTTCTGAATTAGCAAGGATGGCTGTTACTATCAACTCAAAGCTGTTCCCAACTTATGCACTAAACGACGTACTTCTAGCTCATCCATGTCCAGCAACAGTTTCTCGGTGCTCTTTCAGGTAGGCTGACCCTGTTTCTTTCTTTTCTTGATTATGAAAATGTCATTAAAGTGTGGCCCACTAAAATAACAGAACTTATTGGTATTGTTGCACTATAGGATAAGGAAGAATGAGGAGCCGTTATCTTCGTTGATACATTGTAGATCAAGTGGCCTCAGGGTTTGTACAGCTGCTGGATCAACTGCTGCAATGCTATCGGCAGGTGGATTAGCAATGCCCATCTTGTCCAAGGAACTTCAATATATGGTAAGGGAGCCCATTGGTCCTGTGGCAATCCAACCACTGATGCACGGGTTTGTGAAGTTGGACGAGACAATGGATATTACATGGTATTGTAGGGAGGGGTTCCTGTATATCGACGGTTCTCATGTGGTTCACTCTGTTCAACATGGAGAGAGAATCGAACTATCTTCTAGAGCCCCTATGTTAAAAGTGTATTTGTCATCCAAATTGTTTACAGATGATGTATAATTGATGATTGTGAATGGAAAGAGTAGTTTTCTCCTGATTTATGTACTAAATGGAGACTACAAGGCAACAAACTGTTGGACTTCCAGCAGATATGCATCTCTTGTGTTTCACTTCTGCAATTATCGTAATAATATACAGGCATACACTACTTCCCATCTCCTCTACCCCCAAAAGGAAAGAATGCTGGGATGTATTAAACTATTGTCTCATCTAAAATGTGATGTTAATTATTTTAGCCTCAACATTGTAAACAATTGATGAACCTGCTGTCAATTAATTCTGAAGCCATTGCACTGTAATCGTCATGGAGTACAATAGCTATCGAGTAAAAGACATATCTTATGAAAAAGTAAAACTAAGCAGTATCACAACTTCCTTGGTGCACTTTCTCTGACAAGACAGTCTCCAGAAGAGCTTTAAGGATAACTACAACCTGAGAATCCAGTAACTTGTCAGAATCTACAGATGCTGTGCCATTCAAAATAAGAAGTAGCATCCTTACGTGAACAATTGAGGTCGACTGCGTGAGAGCTGAGGTCGCTTTATGGGTGAAAGAATGAGGTTCCTTATAGTCATTGAAGGATTGTTGCCACCAGCTCCACTTCCAACGTTAAAAGCAGAGTGACCACTAGGCATCCTGTTTCCTGTATTAGTTGGAGCCGTGGGGCGTTTTGCTGGTGAACCATCTTCAAATGTAGAGTTGGAACTGTTCGGTCTTGCTGGCCACATATCCTCTCTTGGCTCTGGAGTGTCAGGAGTGACAACGGACAAGTCTGCGAGCTAATGAGTCAACTAGTATTTTTTGGACGTATAAAACTAAAACTTAACTCACATATTCAGAGTTTAATGGATACATGCTAAGATAATGTCGATGTGTACAGATAAAACTGAACTTCGATACACAGATTTTTGAGTAGTCCTAAAAGATGTCAACATAGCAAAAGATGTGTGTTGCAGTAAGCAGAACATCGTTACCTTTCCTAAACATTTCTCTATTATCCATCCTTGGTTGATTTGGAAACAAATCTGCCTCTGGTCTTGAAAAGAAGTTATTTGCAGGCTGGATAGCAGTTCTCTTCAATGAGTCAATTTCATTTCTCGCTTGATCATACATCTCATCAAGTTTTCTCTTTTGCCTGGAAATGACCAATTTTTCAAGTTCTGTAGTTACACATCAAAATAGATAAAACAAGAGGTTTACAAAGACATCAAATCATTTTGAACCTGCATTTTTCTGAAAACTTTTCTTGAAGTTCCTTATTATCCCTGGTCAAATTCTCCATTTCTTGCTCCATCATCTGGCACTTCTTAGATACTTTTTGGTATGCTGTGAAAACCTGCTCCAGTTTTTCAGTACATTTTTCTTGAATGGACTCAACCTTTTGCCGGCACTGAGCCATTAGTTTGTTTATCTTATATTGTGCCTCCAATTCCTTTTGCCCAATATAAAACATCACACTTCGATATGCACTCTTCATCACTGGAAACATTCAAGGAAAATAAATGGGACATGTTATTCTGAAGAATGAGGTGCATTACAAGTCTCTCAACAGAACTCCACATGCAACAATATAAGTCATAAATGGTATAATTGAATAATGTGGATACGTGTCTGCGGAGAGATTCCGTTCATGACCATCTGCAAGAGAGATTATAACATGTTCAGTAAGAAACATTATAGATGATATGTAACCTGTAAAAGGCTGAGATGAGAGGATGGATAGAAAAATCTGGGGAGGGCAGAGGAAAGCTTGTAGTTGAGTTTTCTTACATTTGTCCATTCATCATTTAGATTGATATCCACAGGTTTCATAAGACTGATACATGAAAAAGATATCATGTCAAAACCAAAGTGAAATAATATACATGCTACAGATGCAATAAGTTTAATACAGAACAAATTACCTATATCAATGTTTGGACTAATATATCACCAGAATGGGAAAGATGCGGAATGACGAGAACTATGTATTTTCATCACTATATAGAATTTTTATGTTCATTGGTTTCTACTGTTCCTGAAGCCACCGGTTGATCTCAGAGTTCTTCACAATTTAATAGGGAGGGTATGGATCCATTATTTTGATGTTCATAATACCTTTTTGAGAGCACTTGATCACAGATGGGGCAAGCACCATCATTGCTGAGAATCTTACTGGCATCTTCGGTGCCTTTAAGGTAATTAAGGAAATCATCAATTCACCAAACACAAAACATTTTGAAAGGAACTATATTAGTCAGAACTGAGGAAATTTGAAAGTTTTAATTACATACACAAGAGGTGACCACAGGTAGTGGTAATGGCTCGTCCTTCCAGTTCTCGCCAGCACGCATTGCACCTCATTTTAACCTTTAGAACAGGTATTTACGCCTAGAAACTGTGACAATAAAGGAACTGTTTCTCATAAGTCCTTTTCTACTGTAAGAACGTGAAAGTTCGTAATATAAACTACACTACAAATTTGAGAAATTAAATCTAAATGGTACAGGACATCAGATAAGATTATACAGCATGTACAAGCTAAATTTGGCTTAAACAAGACAATATATGATAAGGCATCTTGCTCATCCCATTAAGACACAAAGCCGTGGCATCAGGATTGGTGGTCCTGCACACATATGAGCACAATATACCTGAGTACTACATGAATCGCCCAACATAATAAGGAACTTCCATCAATAAGAATTGAACTGCTCCTACTTATGAAGTTATCTAGTGCAAGGTTTAGCACAAACATAACATCAACTATCATCATCTTATCCACGACATGATCTTAACTGCATCTCTTCCTAAAATAAGTCAATAACCTTATAGGCTGATTCCAACTGTAGTGTGACATATAACATAAGGCAATCCGCCAACTCAAAAACAGAACAAATACTCTATCCAGACTAGAAATAGTCTTCCAAGTGAGCAAACTCACCGAGGTACTACATCAAGCACCTAACAATAGAATTATCTACTAATCACGCACAAATGGTGCTGAGTCTCAAAGTAACGACAACACGCCTACGTAACTCAGCCAAAATACCACACATTTCCACAGTTAAGAAATTCACTGATCCAAACACCAACAGCACACATATATATTATACCTAATGTACAACAAAATTAGCGATAGCTCATAGAATTGAGAAAACAAACGATCGCCTGAGTGTATACTCCTTGCGATCCAGTAATCGAGTCATATAATCAAATACACAATCAAATGATAATCATTGTAATACCTCAATTCAACAGTTCTCCCGATCCAGCTGGAATCAACTGAAAAGTCGAAAAAAAAAAACTGCGGAATTCAGATCTGATTCAGCTCTAGCTACATTCCGAATCAAAATTATGCTTCATCGATCAAATTTGCGAGTAGATTATAGTAGTAATACGTACGTTAACCGTAAAACCTTGGTAGCAGTTGAGATCGCCGGAGCACAGCGGCGCAATTTGCCGTTGCGGTGCGAGTACTGAAATGGCGGGAAACTGTGGGTGGTGTGATATTTATTTATAGAGAGAGGAAAATGAGTCGGAGCACCGATAACAGCGATCTGATCCGTTTACTAAACACTGACCCGGGATGTATTTATAGTTGAATTTTTTAAATTTAAACGGGTCCGGGTGTTTTCTAGAAATTTTTAAATCATATATTTGTTGGAGCATCTTTAAAATAATGATTAAGTATGTTATAAATTATATAGTGTTACAATTTAAAAGGAGAGAGTTGGGAAAAGTAAAGAATTGTGATTAGGTTACGCGTCGGGTGGCTATTGGAGCTTTAATAATTTTGTGCACGAAACTAGACATTTTGTATCTCTTCTACTTAATCAGTTAATTGACGCCTTTCGTCAAGGGAACTGATATATCCAGAACAAAATTCCTAAATTCAGAGCAATATTTTCAATATTCTCTAATTTACCCTTGCCAAGTTATAATCAAATCATATTCTTTAGATCCCTTAATTTACTCATATCAAAATCTTACAATGCTAAAGATTCTCCTTATTCAAGAATAAAATATATTCACAAAGTTTATATAACATGGCTCGTTTGGTTGGTGCTAATAGGTCACATTAGGCCCATATAATATGGATTGAACAATGTTAGTAGCTCCTTTGGTTGGCAAGAGTAAAAACCGGGTCATCCATATTCAAACAAGGTGACCCGGGTTAAGAGGCCAGATAGTAACTGGACTCTGAGGCCGTTTTGAATAAACTGACTTCCACAGTGTTTTAAAATGTCATCGTGCAATTAATTATATACCCCCTAAAATAACGTATAACATCAAAATTTGGTCATTTGTTCCCACTTTTTCATTCTAAGCAAACTCCCGATCGGACTGTTCTCCCAACAGTAAACCCTAGGATGATTAGAATCCACAATTTCCGGCCGATTCGTCTGAATCCAGGTATGTTTTGCCAAGATCTCTAACTTTTCTGTTCGCCTCGGTCGTTCGTTGGGCAAAGTAGGTGTAATTGTTAGGCCAACTCCAGAAATTTATCCGACATTTTGTTTTTTTGAAAACTAATTTAACGACTGTCAAGTAGTAGTAATAAATTAGGTTGAATTATTACTAATTTCTATTGCTTGCTGGCCTTGTAATTTAGTTGATGAAATTCAGTCAGATCTTGCTTTATGAGTTGTGGATTTTAGTGGGTTGAGTTTCAATTCACACATTTCATCTTCATTTTCCTCTTTTTTAGCTGAAAAAAAGGATAAAGATCCAATTTTTATTTTTATTTTTCATTTCTTGTGGCAATGGGAATGGCAGCAAGTCAGCAACAGATGCTCAGTTTCATGTTCTAGCTGTTGATGATAGTATTATTATTGACAGAAAGTTAATTGAAAGGCTATTGAAGACTTCTTCTTTTCAAGGTAATTTTTTTTTTCTACTTTTAAATTGTGGAATTTGATTGTAATATGTGGCATTTTTCATTTGAAAACAGTTACTACAGTTGATTCTGGTAGCAAGGCTTTAGAATTTCTTGGCTGCCGTGAAGATGAGAGAAGTAACACAAATGAGGCCTCTGTTTCTCCTATTAATCATCAGGTACCATTTCTTGAGTTACACCATATGCAATTAATGCCATTTTTACCTACCTTAAAATTCAATAGTAGTAAATTTTGTGGGCTCTTATTCATAGGAATCTAATAATTTGATAGAAATATACCAGTAGTCATCATGTCCTCTGAGAATTTTTCCATCAAGAATCAGCAGGTAAATAGTGACTTCTTTTACCATAATTAAGTTAACATGTATGTATGTTTAGTGTTAATTAATGATGGTTGGTGATATTTGACAGATGCTTAGAGGAAGGAGCAGAGGAGTTTTTCCTGAAGCCTGTAAAGTTAGCAGATGTAAATAAGCTTAGGCCCCATATGATGAAGACCAAATGCATCAATAATAATATTGAAAAGCCTGAAAAGGAGGAAAAGCAAGAAATAAAAGAAGGTGGTGATGATGCATCAGAAATCCAACTAAAGGCAGCACAATCAAGTAGTAATAATAAATTAGGTTGAATTATTACTAATTTAACGACTGTCAAAAGTTGCATTTTAGTTTTTTTTGAAAACTAATTTAACTCCAGAAATTTATGGTTAAATTCTCTATCTAATTATGTTGGAGAAGGATTTTATTTTGGTATTACTCATGTACTATGCCCAGGAGATGTTGCATAGACTGGTGGAACATTTTTTGG
Source organism: Linaria vulgaris (assembly GCA_948329865.1). Lineage (NCBI taxonomy): Eukaryota > Viridiplantae > Streptophyta > Magnoliopsida > Lamiales > Plantaginaceae > Linaria > Linaria vulgaris. The sequence continues at coordinate 46,587,514 of OX415253.1, forward strand.
CAGGAAATGTTCCAGGCAATCAATTTGTATGCCTGTACTATGGATATTCTATTTATTATTTTGTGTTGTGCTGCTTATTATCTGAATTATTTTGGTTTGTTTTACATATTACAGTTTATGATTTACTCAGAATGATTTAAATACCATAACAGTACTGATTGCAAAAGTGAAATTATTTGCCACTAGTTTTTTGATTTAAAACAATATGGTGCTAGTGTATCTGTTGTATTTGTCTATACTAGGTGAATTAAATATTAGTATAAAATCTTTTGTGTTATTGACAACATAAGGAAAATTAGTTTTCACCAACATATGGATCTTGAAGAAGTCAATTTGGGGAAAATTCTCACCCGATTTCAATTAGAAAGATGGTATTTATATGACTTAAGAGCATTAAATTTAAGGGCAAATGGGTAATTGTATCAGCAAAATGGCTTAGTCAAGCTTGTACATGTACTACCAAAGGTGGTATTGTCTCAATCACCACTTCTTAATATAGGTACTTTTATGAACAACCAAACCTGATATTCAGACTATTAATATGGATCTTAATATCATCCATACTCTAAATGACACAATCCCAACCCAATAACCAAACGAGCCCTTAATATATAGCTTTATTAGTTTCTTTGTTTCGCCAAAACTTTGGATACATATATATATATATATATATATATTTTCAAAAAAAATATATCTTCAATTATATTTTTCTCTAATACTCTAATGTATATTAATCAGCACGTTAATTGTCATATGCTAAATATTAGTTTGTTTGTGTAGCTAAATTCAATGTGAGCATAATTATTACAATAAAACATTGTGATAAATAAGCACATGCCATAATCATATATTCTCGAAATATTATGTTTTTATCTACTATAAGCATGTAACATGTTCTTTAATAACGGTGCCTCATTTTAATTATAAATTTGTCAATAGTACGGTTTTAATTAAAATAAAGTTATTATTTATTAAATAAAATACAATCTTAAGTTCTTTTTTATTTTTCATTTTTCTTTGTAAGGAATTTGATTTCTTATATGTACAAATTACGATACAAGGACATGGACATCTTTTATTCTTCATACTTATTTTAGATTTATTGACATATTATTATACTTCCAACTTTTATAACGATAATTAGTATTTTAAATATTTAAAAAAATTGTAATTATACTTTCTCATATTTTTAATGTATTTGTAGTTTTGTACTATCTTTCTATCTTTCTATCTTGAATAACGTAATCATGTCCCTTATAATAGGAAAGAACAAGATTTATTCAAATGTTAGAGATTCTTGTTAATCTTGGAGTGATTTTGGTTTTCCATAAAAATAAGGATGGATTTAATTATTTTCTTATAAAAGGGTATAATAGGCAAAAACAAAAAAACTGCTATGTTTTTAGGAATTTTGCTCTGTCTATATCACTTGGCACAAGTACATAATTTGGTCGGACCATTTGCTATTTTGTGATATCCCTGTTAATTGGTTTTGTGACGGGTGCTACCGGCCAATAGTCCCACGTCTTAGTCATTTAATGGTCTTTTTCTCAAAAAAATTAAAAAGGTTAGTTCCATCATATATTATTTTAAATTTTGAAATCAGGTAATTTACACCAACCATATACAAAATGTAACGGGTGCAAATATGTGTTGGATGTTGTACTAGAAATGTGAATGAATATGTCAATTATTTTGGCACAGCCTTTTGGTGTTATTTCCGGACAAAGACCATCTGTGTCACTTTATATGTTATTGTATATGATATTTGTAGTAAAACGATTGATTAATTAGTAAGCAAAAAGTGAGATACAGATAAACTTAACACTTGTCATGGTTATTTATAGTGTTAAGTTAGCCTTTTCAGGTAATTGTTTGCTTAAAAAACAATTTCTTGCCGATAATAATTTATGGTGTAAAAATGACGTTGAATAATACACATTAGGTTAACCATTGCCATAATCTAATTGGAAAGAATGATAGTAATTTAGTTATAATTTATCAAGAGATAATATCTACCTTGAAAAAAACCCTAAGTCTACTCCTCTTTAGCCCATGTCCACGTTGAGTTGGACTACACATACATGTGGTATTCAGAGTTCAGCTCATTTCGTGTGTGACTCTCGACTTTTAGAAGCAATGGTGTCTCTTGTGACCGGTTCTAAAATTGTTGAATCCACAAATTAATTTCATTTTCTCAGGTTATGCGTTATAAAATGGTGAGGCAATCATGCTGGCACGAGTCATGCACCGGTTCAAGTTGGCCCAATGCTTAACATAAAGAATCATGGTCACCTTTCTTATAACACTCCCTTTAAAGTGCAAGGCTCAAAATACAACACTTTGTGCAAAGGGAAAACCATCTTCTAATGTTGTTGCACAGCGAATACTCTTCAAATGTGATGCTACATTATTTGGTAAACAATAGATGAGCCTTCTGTCAATTTATTCTGAAACCATTGCACTGTAAACATCATGGACTATGATAGCTATAGAGTAAAAGACATATCTTACAAAAGAGTAAATTTAAGCAATACCACGACAGCAGCTTTCTTGGGGCACTTTCTCTGACAAGTCGGTCTCCAGAAGAGCTTTTAAGGATAACTACAACCTGAGAAACAGAAAACTTGTCAGAATCTACAGATGGTGTGCCATTCAAAAAGTCTGTAAGAAGTAGCATCCTTACGTGAACAATTGAGGTCGACTGCGAGAGACCTGAGGCCGCTTTATAGGTGAAATAAGAAGGTTCCTTAAAGCCATTGAAGGATTGCTGGCACCAGCTCCACTTCCAACGTTAAAAGCAGAGTGACCACTAGGCATCCTGTTTCCGGTATCAATTGATGCCATGGGGCGTTTTGCTGGTGAACCACCACCTTCAAATGTAGAGTTAGAACTCTTCGGTCTTGCTTGCCACATGTCCTCTCTTGGCCCTGGAGTGTCAGGAGTGGCAATCGTCCAGTCTGCGGGCTAATGAGTCAACTAGTATTTTTTGGATGTATAAACCTAAAACTTAACCCACATTTCCAGAGTTTAATGAATACATGCTAGGATAATGTTGAGGAGTATAGATAAGACTGAACTTCGCCTAGATATTTGAGTAGTCCTAAAAGATGCCGTCATAGCAAAAGATGTGTGATGCTGTAAGTAGAACAGCTTTACCTCTCCTTAACATTTCTCTATTATCCATCCTTGGTTGATTTGGGAAAAAATCTGCCTCTGGTCTTGAAAAGAAGTTATTTGCAGGCTGGATAGCAGTTCTCTTCAACGAGTCAATTTCATTTCTCGCTTGATCATACATCTCATCAAGTTTTCTCTTTTGCCTGGATATGACAAGTTTTTCAAGTTCTCTAGTTACACATCAAAATAGATAAAACATGAGGACTACAAAGACATTTCACAATATCCAAATCATTTTGAACCTGCATTTTTCTGAAAACTTTTCTTGAAGTTCCTTATTATCTCTGGTCAAATTCTCCATTTCTTGCTCCATCATCTGGCACTTCTTAGTTGCTTTCTGGTATGCTGTGAAAACCTGCTCCAGTTTTTCAGTACATTTCTCTTGAATAGACTCAACCTTTTGTCGGCACTGAGCCATTAGTTTGTTTATCTTATATTGTGCCTCCAGTTCCTTTTGCCCAATATAAAACATCACACTTCGGTATGCACTCTTCATCACTGGAAGCATTCAAGGAAAATAAATGGGGCATGTTATTCTGAAGAATTAGGCACATTACAAGCCTCTCACCAGAACTCCACATGCAATAATATAAGTCATAAATGATACAATTGAATAATGTGGATACATGTCTGAGGAGAGATTCCGTTCATGACAACCTGCGAAAGAGATTATAACATGTTCAGTAAGCAACATTACAGATGATATGTAACCTGTAAAAGGTTGAGATGAGAGGATGGATAGAAAGATCTGAGGAGGGCAGAGGAAAGCTTTTAGTTGAGTTTTCTTACATTTGTCCATTCATCATTTGGATTGATATCCACAGGTTTCATAAGACTGATACATGAAAAAGATATCATGTCAAAACCAAAATGAAATAATATACATGCCACAGATGCTACAAGTTTAATACAGAACAAATTACTTATGTCAATGTTTGGACTTAAATATCACCAGAATGAGAATAATGCGGAATGACCAGAACTATGTTTTTCATCACTACAAGGAATTTTTATGTTCATTGGTTTCTTACCGTTACTGAAGCCACCGGTTTGATCTCAGAGTTCTTCACAATTTAAAAGTGAGGGAATGGACCAATTATTTTCATGTTCATTGTACCTTTTCGAGAGCACTTGATCACAGATGGGGCAAGCACCATCATTGCTGAGAATCTTACTGGCATCTTCAGTGCCTTTAAGGTAATTAAGGAAATCATCAAATTCACCAAAGACAAAACATTTTGAAAGGAACTATATAGTTGCAACTAAGGAAATTTGAAAGTTTTAATTACATACACAAGAGGTGACCACAGGTAGTGGTAATGGCTCGTCCTTCCAGTTCTCGCCAGCATGCATTGCATCTCATTTTAACCTTTAGAATAGGTATTTAAGTCACCTAGAAACTGTGAGAAAAATGGAACTGTTTCTCATAAGTCCTTTTCTACTGTAAGAACGTGAAAGTTCGTAACATAAACTACACTACGAATTGAGAAATTAAATCCAAATGGTACAGAACATCAGATAAGTAGTTTATACAGCGCGTACAAGCTAAATTTGGCTTATACACGACAATATATGATTATGCTTCTTGCTCATCCTATTAATCGTGGCATCAGGATTGGTGGTCCTGCATACATACCAGCATTATATATTGAGTATTACATGAACCGCTCAACATAATAAGGAACCTCCATCAATAAGAATTGAACTGCTCTTACTTATGAAGCAGCATTCTACCAACAATAGCACAAGGTTCAACACAAACGTAGCCTCATGAAATGATCTAAGATTACATGTCTTCCTAAAACAAGCCAACAAACTTACGGCTGATTCCAACTCATCAAACATAAGGCAATTGGCCAGCTCCAAAACAGAACAAATATTCGGTCCAGACTAGAAATAGCTTCACAAGTGAGCAATTTCACTCACGTACTACTTTACTTCAAGCACGTAACCGTAGAATTGTCTACTAATCACGCACACACTGTGCTTAATCGCAAAATAGCGACAACACGCCTACGTAACTTCGCGAACTACCACACACGATCACAATTAACAAATTCACAGATCCAATCATCAACAGCACACAGAGTCTAAAACTTCAAATTGTTTTTAAACCTAACCTACAACTAAAATTAGCGATAGTTCATAGAAACAAAAGATCGCCTGAGCATATTCTCCGCGCGATCCAGTAATCGAGTCATACGATAAAAAACACGATCAACTGAATAATCATCGTCATACCTCGATTTCAACAGTTCTTCCGATCGAGCTCGAATCAACTGGAAACTCAAAAAATCGGCGCAAATTCAGATCTGATTCAGCTCTGGCGACATACCGATTCAAAATTATGCTTCGGCAAGCAAATTTGCGAGTAGAAAATAGTAAGGATACGAACGTTAACCGTGAAAATTTGGTAGCCGTTGAGATCGCCGGAGCACAGTGACGCAATTTGCCGTTGAGGTGCGAATAATGAAATGGCGGGAAAGTGAGAGCCGTGTGATATTTAAAGAGAGAGGAAAATGAATCGGAGCACAGAGAGCAGTAATTTTAAATCATATTTGTTGTGTGATATCTATATATTAGGAGCAATATATTTGAGGTGTCTATATTTGTTATCAGGGCTAATTATTGGAATCAATATTTTGGCGTTTTGCGTAGTATTATTCGCGATGTTCACTAAGGAAAAGTTATACATAAGGGTCATAATGCATATGAAATATTCTCGGTCGTTTGAAACCGATTCGGTGGGCGTGTATGGGTTGTTGGGACGATTTTTGTCGTGACCGAAATTGTCATGTACGCGTCGCCTCTAAGCGTCGTTAGAAACGTGTACATGAAAAATAGTGTCGAGTACTTGCCTTTTCGGTTATGCATGGCTTCATATTGGAATGGGCTCGCGTGGCTTATTTATTATGTTTGTGCATTGCCGGCCTTTGATGTGTATGTTGCTAGTACGAATGGAGTAGAGATGTTATTGGGGATTTTTGGACATAGCGTGTATTATAAGTTTCAGAACAATCTCCAAATATCGAAAGGTAAAGATCGTGTTGAAAGTGTTGAAGAGTTCGACGATTACCATGGGAAAATAATGTCGGTACAATTTAAATTATCCCCAAAATCCGAATCGACAATTCGAGGCTCCAAATCTAGTCGGTCGCACAAATCGGGTCGAGCGCTTAAAGCGATAGTTGATTTGGTGGTGGTGGTGGTGGAGCGTAATGGAGGCGCGATTGAGTTTGTGGTGTTGGATTAATGATGCATGTAAGGGGACAAATGCCCATACCTCATAACTTGGTGGCCCCACATGCACATGGTTTTGCATTAACAAATGCAAAGGGATGAGCTTGCCATGTGGGTTAACATGCAACATGTGAAGAAACTTGATGGAAATGAGTTGGTGTCGGCCAACTTGGAAGAGAAGTGAGAAATACAAAGTTTTCTCCTCCTATAAATAGGCATCAGCTTCTTGAGGAAAATGCATCCAATTTAGAGTAGCTTTTGTGTAATATTTCCTATTTCCTCTTGTAATATTTATATATTAGTGTGAGGTGTATTCGGGGAGTGTTACGGGTAAAAAAGCTCTGTTGGGATCGGTTGGGTTGAGCGAGAAATTGTGTAGTTGTAACAATTTTCTACATAGTGTATTTTCGTTCGGGCTCCGTAGTTTTTCTCCGATTTTGGAGTTTTCACGTAAAATCCTTGTGTTGTTACGATCGTCATATTTTATTCGTGTTTGCTTCGTATATCCACGATGGGCAAATCCTGGGGGCGCGTATTTGTCGACTCAAATACCCAACATGGGGTGGGTGGGTGGGTGGATAATGGTTTTGGTGGACGTGGATAGTGGTTTTAGTGGAGATGGGCGGTGATGGTTTTGGTGAAGGTGGGTGGTGCCGTGGTGGTGTAGGGGCAGGTGGGGGGAGGCGGGGTTGGTGGAGGTAGGTGGTGGTGCAGGGGTTGGTGGTGATTTTTGTGGAGGTGGGTAGTGGTGTAGGGGCGGGTTGAGGGTGGGGGTGGGGTTGTGGAGGTGGGGGGTGTTGCATGGGCGAGTTGGAGGGTGGGGGTGGTGCAGGGGTGGGTGGTGATGGTGCAGGGTGGGTGGGGTGGAATAATAATATAAATTGTTTTTTTTAACTAAATAAAGATGGGGTGGATTTTTGAATAATATAAATTATTTGTTTTAAACTAAATGAAATAAAATTTATAATCAATTCTTATTACTGAAATCTGAAGTCATGTGCATGGCACATGCATAAATCCGGGGAATAATGGAATATTCTGTCACCGGAGGACCAAAAATGAAACTTGGTTACTTTAGAAGACCAAAAAAGGCCCGATGTACTATAAAAGACTAATTTTGAAAGGTGGTTACTATAGAGGACTAACAAGTCAAAAATCCCTTCGGTCCTCTTTACTAGCTACATTCCTTGGGATTCTTATAGTTTATGGTAAGTCGGGGACAGGTATCCATTGGCAAAATTTGGTTCATGATTCTAAATAGAATTCTGGTTTTAGAGAGTTTCTTGATATTATTTGCACTGGATTGGAGGATATTATAAATAGGAATGTTATTGACATAGTTAAATTTCTTAACTTTATAGAAGTTAATATATTAGTTTATTTATTTCAGATTTTATGTAATTAGAGTTTCCTAGTATTTGATTTATGTGCAGCAAAATGGGATGTACCGTGTGAATGATGAACTAATCATAGTATTTGAGGTTTAACTCGTTCACTGATCAATTAGATTATAGCTTGATAGAATGAATATACGGATCAAAAGCTGCTTGCGTCCAGATGCGAACGTTTTTAAACCATTCGATATCGTTTTAGGAAGCCATCCGGAACTAAAACGACAAGAACTCCAAATTCTTATTCTCGAAGTTGTACAACAAATTCGTCGAATAAGCCCATGATGCATACGACGAGCCTATCAAAACTTCTAGTTCCTAAGACAAAACTTACCTTCTGTAATTGCACCTATCAAAACTTCTAATTGAATGCTAAGATAAACGATGCATTTCATGCCTGTCGCACTTCAAAAACCGTTCGTGAGGCAAAAGGAGGTTTCAGTGCAGAAATGGCGTTTTCAATGACCTGGTGAATAGCAAGAACTATTAGCACAATGGAATTCAGAATATTAAACTACATGTTCACAGCAGTCTAATCTCTTCCATAGAAAACTGTAAAACAAGGTATTTAATATTTATGCATAGGCTCACTTTGCCTTTAGTTTTAAATCTGTAATAACACAAAAATAGATTACATCGTGAAAACTGCATTGCCTCTAACACCTCATGGAGGAGTGCGAGAATGTGGAGAGGAGAAGAAATTCACTTACATCTAATCGATAGCGAGGTGAAAAATGTATTAGAAGAATTGCTTTGTTCTGAAACCTATCTCCATTTCTCCATAATTGATAATCTGATCATAAAATAGTTAGTGAATTGCGGTTAGTAATCTGACCAAGGCAACATAGTAACAGGACACGAGAAAGAAAGAAGTACGCAAAGGTTCTTAAATATTAACCTCTGATAAGCGAGTATCACCGTGTTTTCTTGCTTTCTCTATTACAGTGATTGAATCCTCAAGAAATGTGCTCTACAAGGGAAAATCAGAAATAAAATCCAGGGAAATCTATAGTAAAGCATTTAAATTTGAGAATAAAATCCAACACTACTACATCGATAAACTACCCTTCATGTTACCTCAGAAGTTAATAAGCTTGAAAATCTTGAAAGTCAAATATTCAAAGAATTAAGAAAGAGAAAAGAAAGAAAGAAAGTTGAGCGCAAGAACATGAACAAGAGATGGAATTATTTCGTTCGTTCGTAATTTTAATTAGGAGTTTCCATACCTTAACTCATTGTTCACTAATGGTCAGATGAAGATCCTCATTCCCAAGGCTCTCTTGTTCCTCTACTATTTCTTTTGCTGAGGCGTTAACAGAACTTCCACAACGAACCAACTTGATCGATTGAAGCGTGTCCCCGATCCCTGAAGGGATCTTTTCCAGTCTTTCCAAATCAGTTAGAACAAGGTGTTGAAGGAGTGGGAAATGGCAGTTGTCTGATGTCCAGCTTTCCAGGCTACGATATGATAACCCCCCGTTAATTTGCAAGAATTTCAAATGAAGGAATTTCCCCTCAACTGTGTTCCAATTGGCTCCCATGTTACAACTATCCAGCTTGAGCTTTTCAAGATTGGGCAACGATCCAACCTTTGTTGTAAAACTATCCCAATCAAATGAACAATCGATTAGCGTGAGCTTGTTGAGAGATTGAGGTAATGCGAGGTGTTCTAAGAAATCCATGTTTCCAATATCGCGGCAAGTCAGTGACTGGAGATTATGTAGGCGGTCTACGTTGTGCAGACTGTGGTAATTTGGGATTGACGACTGACACTGTACATATAATTTCTTGATGTTGGGAATTCTTGCTATGACCTCCTCCGTAAACTTAAAACTGTATGCCGCCTTGAGTGTCTGTAAGTTTTTCAATACACAGTCCTCTTGCCCATGCATTCCGCCGTCCAAAGTATCAGATATTTCAATGAAGGGATAAACAACTATATGCCTGAGCTGTGGCATCTCCCAGAGTACACAGGATGCTAATAACGTGTACTTTACCGTAATAATTAATGTTTGCAGATACCTTAGTTGGCACACCCTTGGAGGAAGAAGATGTGTGTTAAATCTCAGGCTTAAAGCAAATTTAAGGTATCTCAAGTTTACTAGTTGGAGAGTAGGTTTTACGGTGCAACTATTAACCCCACACAACACCCGAATCAATCTGAGATTACGTACCTTTTCCCGTGATAAATCTGAGGCCTTAAAATCACATGACAAGGAGCGAATAAATGGCTTGGCATACAAAGCAAAATTATTTCTTTTGGCCATCCTATAATTCCTTCTTCGTACATGAAATATTATGCGGCGCACGCCATCTATAGATTGTGCACGCTTCTTGATGACGCCAAAGAACCTGTCTTTCTGTGCTTCCTTCAAACATAGATCCCTTAGAAGATCATGAATACCGCATGTTTTCATTTTCCCAACGGACCCCCACTCACGAACAAAAACGAGGTTTCTGTCGATAAGATCCTTCAGGTAGTCCTCAGCAGCCTCTTCCAAGCTTTTGCCTTTACATGTTTTTAGGAATCCCTCAACAGCCCATAGTTTGATAAGTTCAGAGACACGGATATGATGGTCTTCTTTAAAGGAACCCATATAGAGAAAACATGGTTTTAAGTGAATAGGCAATTGGCTATAACTCAAATATAATATGTTTAACCAACGCCCATTTTCCTCTGAGTTTACAATTCGGTTTATATGTTTAGCGACGTACCCCCAATACTTTCGTGTCATCTTAGACTTAGCGAGGAGCCCTCCGATCACCACAATAGATAAAGGAAGTCCTTTACAATTTCTCGCAATGTCCTTCCCAGTTTCCTCTAGTTCCAGAGGACAAGTACCATCATGGCCAAAGACTTTTGTGCATAACAAACTCCAACTTTTGTGTTCATCTAGAAGACTCATCTTATAAAGGTTAGAAGAATCAGAACTATCAGCAACATTCAACAATCTCGTAGTTATTACGACTCGGCTTCCATTGTTGTAATTTGGAAGGAACAACTTTAGCTTTTCCCACACATCGACACTCCACATATCATCTAATATAATCAAATACTTCCTGCCCGATAAATGCTTATGTAATCTTTCTCCTAATTGATGATATTCATGGGTTTCGTGTTTATCAATAGATAACTCAAGTTGATCGAAGAGGCCAAAAAACATTTCTAGCAGATTATATTCCTGAGATATTGTAACCCAGGCACGAAAATGAAAGCATTCCACAACAAGTTGATTTTCATATATACTTCTAGCGAGTGTAGTCTTACCTATACCTCCCATTCCAACAATCGGAATGATATGGAGATTAGACGATTGTCCAGTAAGCTTATCCATGATTTGCTCCAGGTCTTCTTTGTAATAATACTCCACCTTAATAGGACGTCTTGATAAAACAACAGGCACTAGAATATTATTCTCGCTTGCCGTCTCATCTTCAACTCTTGATTTTTCTTTGACCTCCATCACCTCCTTCTTGATAGAATCTATGCTTTCTATTACCTTCTGAAGACGATGTGAGAAAAGATCGGAACTGCTTTTTCTGTGACTTGGGAATACAATTTTCCCCTTCTTTTTGTTTTTTGGTTGTTTCTTGCGAGTTTGGGAAAGAATAGTATCCACTACATGGGATTCAATGATATCTTCTGCAGCATAAGTTGCCTCCGCAATTCGACTCTCCAAACCTTCTTGTGCAGTATTATTATTATTATTATTATAACCTCCAGAGGAATAAACTTCAAGAAAATCTAGCAAGAAACCCACCTTTTTATGGAGCGACTCGAGTTGTCTATTTTGTTCGTCAAGAAAAATTATTGGTTGATGAGGATGGTGCTCCGCTACCTGCTCAATGATATGCGTAAGAGAAACTAGAGCTGCATAGCTAGGCTGCTGCCATTTTATATCAACTCTATTTTCTTCGAGGAATTTAAGACAAGAATATTAAGAAAGTTATGCAAACTTGTAATGCAAATGGAAAGATAGAAAAGGGGTTTCTCACGGTGTGGCCATGCAGACTGCTAAGAAGACTTTTAATCATCCATATATGTAAACAAGGTTTAAACAATTTTTTAGGCGTAGTGGTTATCATTAGTATTATATGATATTTGTTTATTTATATGATTGATGACATAATTGCCGCGAAGTTACAAGGATTCAACATTGGTTGATGGCCAGTATCTTTCACAAGTCAGAAACTACTTGTTTAGTACTAGTTACGGGTCAAAAACCCATTTTGTCCTTTAATTTGACACCCTCACCAAAATGGTCCCTTATTTAGTCACCTCGCCGAAATGGTCCTTTAAGTTGGTTTTTTGGTCCCTTCACCGGCCCAAATTTAAAATGGCTCGGAAAATGCGGATGTGGCCACCGGTTGACTACTGTTCACCGATTTTGACCAAGAAAAATAATATATTATTCATCTATTTGCCACCTAAATATCCAACTAAGCAAAAAAAAAAAGAAGAAATTGAAATATATATTTCAAACAATTAAGTTAACTAAAAGAAAAAAATTAACAAAAAATAAAACATTATCTCAAAATAATTATAAAGTCAGAATTATATTCCTTTTAAAATATAACATTAATCTAAAATATAACATTATTTATCTCATTTAAACTATAACATTAATCTAAAAATTTTAAAAGTTAATAATAATCTAATCTACTTCGTACAACCCCCCCCCCCCCCCCCATGTCCGCCTCCACCATGAGCAGCGGTGGATGCTACACCGCCGCTCCGCCGCTCACACTCAGAATGCCGCCGCATCGGAGCTTGAATCCATCGCCAAAACCCTAACCTCCGTGACTGGCTTTCTTAATAAACTAGGAAAAGCACGGTCTCAATGATTATTGTGCGTCTGACTCTAACCTATTGATTATTAACGAGATATTAAGGGCAAAAGTAAAAGAATTAAAAATTGAAAAGATGGTTCAACAATTTACAGCGGGATGCAGAAACAAATAGCATAAAATATTTGGGGCAAGATTGTAAGAAATAAAAATTAAAAAGACTGTCCGACAATTTACAACGAGACCCACAAGTCAAAAACACGAAACGTTTAGGACGAAGCTGGAAGAATTACAAACTAAAAGGACTGCCCAACAATTTACAGCGCAGTCCCTAAGAAACAACTTATAACTTTTAGGGCAAAACTAAAAAAAATTAATAATAAAAGGAGTTTTCAACAATTTTCGATGGGCCTATAAGTAAATAACATAAAATTTGTGGGGGCAAATTTGGGAGATTAAAAAATTGAAAGTACTGATCGGCAATTTACAACGGGTCCATAAGTACGTTTATTACTTCAGAACTCCCAATGAGAAAATATAGAAATTAAAAAGGAATATTCTGCAATTTATAGCAAGAAGTGAAGCTGTTGAAAAATATAAAAAATTAAAAAGACTATTCTGCAATTTACAGCGGGCCCATAAATAAATAATATAAAACTTTTGTGGCATAGATAAAAGGACTATTCTGCAATTTATAGCGAGAAGGGAAGCTGTCGAAAAATATAAAAAACTAAAAAGACTATTCTGCAATTTGCAGCGGACCCATAAATAAATAATATAAAACTTTTTTGGCAAAGATGCAAAACAAAAGAAAAAAAGGAGGTAAAAATGGAAAAATAAAATTGGAGCATGGAGAAGTCTTCCTTTATTATATAGTAGTAGATAGATATTTTATTTATGCATCACATGAACATAAGAAAAAATATTGTTCACTGAGAAGATAAATTTAATATACACAACAGGGCAAAAGGAAAAGGCACCCACCCCCCAAACAAAGCCAAAGAGAAATCCCTCGACTAAGAATACGACAAGGACGAACAACTTATGTGTGAACTACCCAGTGACCTTTCCAAAATGAGCTAAAGACCTCTTGTACAACGAAAATTCCCATAGGCTTCTCACAAGCAAACCACAAGATGGCATTTCTTAATGACTATTTTTTGCAATATTGACTTGCTGGAGATCAGAATACAACTCGTCGAGAAGTTGAATACGTGTATTTCATTTGCTACTTCGTTATTATAATGTTATTTGTAAGTGGTATGATATAGTGTCAAAATTAATTGGGGTATAATACTTATTATTGTTTCATCGATCTAAAAAGGAGTTCCAAATATATTTTTTGACTTTTATCATCAAGTGGTTTTTCTTAGTTGCTTGAAATTGAGTAAAATCGTAATAAAATTAATTGGTTCCATGCTTACACTTTATAAAAATAATTTTCAAGTTATATTAATATTTCTTAAGTAGATATTTGAACGAGGTGTTATTAAAATTAGAATAATGTTTTGAAAAATGGCAATTAACTATCGATAGCAATAAGATGCGCCCGTGTGAAGCGCGGACCAATTACATAGTATAATCTGTATATGTATCTTTATCTTTACTATATAATAAGAATGGATGTAAACGCAAGCAGGCTGCAGACGTTGATTTTTTGTTTTCCAATTTTGCCCCTGTAAGTTCAACTAATTACTGTATGCTGTTTTGTTTTACAGTAATGAATATCTGGAGGGCCCGCACGTATTTATCGGTTGAGACCCGCAAACTATTAAGTATTAAAAAACTGCAGAACATTCTTTTTATTTTCTAAATTAATTCGATCTCGCCTCAAAAGTTTTACGTTTCGCACTTAGTGTCCCGCTGTAAATTGCCAAATGGTCATTTAAATTTTTATTTTTTCGGATTCAACCCAAAAGTTTTATGTTATTTATTTTTTGGGCCCTACTGTAAATCTAATTGGCGGGCTGTGAGAATAGTCGAAGCCATGCCCAATCGAACTATATAAGAATCGAACTACCATTGTATAAGAATCGAAAGAATTTAGGCATTAACTTCTTCCTCCCTATTAGGTCCATATTGTTGTTTCAAATTATAAATAAATAAATAAATACACAGTCGCATGTTTTGACTCCAATATGTTGAAGTTTGGAAAAAAAAAGGAAGAGAAGAGCGAGAGGGGCAACCGCATGAAAATAAATGAAAAAAAAAAGATAAAGGAAAAGGGTAATTGGGTGAGACATGAACAATTGTAGGCTTTTCGCTACCTATTAAGTCCCTATTTTGTTGCATCAAATTATCGAAAAGAAAAGAAAAGAGGGAGCAGATATGTCGAAACCAAGAAAAAAAAAAAGAAAAAAAAGGAGAAGAACGAGTGTGGCAGCCACAAGAAAATAAGTGGAAAAAAAGGTAAACGGGAGAGACATAAACAATCGTGTAATAAATTATTTGTGCAACCGTATATTGCTGACGCGGTACTACCAATAAACGGTGAGATGAAATTAGAGCCCCCTCATATTTTCTTCCCCCTAATAAAAAATGCCTTACTAGAGGGAGGGAGAGTGGGAAAGTATTAATAAACAAGAGCCCAGGGTAGTCCCCAACCAATGTGGGATAAGTAATTCCACATGTATGTATGTGTGTGGATGAATCACATGTTTTTTTCTCGTTTGGCTCGAGTTGTAAGGTTTACAATACATATATGTGTATGCGAGTTTGATTTTCGTGTATTTTGCTTACGTCCAGTTAATTGTTGTGTGTGTTGATATGTAGTGATACTTACTCAAATCCTGTGGTATTTGTGCAGGAAACTGTTGGCTACTTCTTTTGCCTTGAAGATCGATCTCTACTCTGTCGAAAATGTGACATTGCCATACACACTGCAAGTCCCTTGGTTGCTTTGCATCAGAGGTTCCTACTCACCGGGGTCAAAGTTGGAGCTGGAGTCATTGGACCTGGACCTGGCCCTGGAAAACCACGCTCTCTGTGTAATGAGAAAATCCCAGAACCAGATGCTCCTGTTCTTCCGAAAAGGACCACCCCAGTATCGGCATCATCTCTTCCATGCAACAAAAACCTGCCTGTACAAACCGGTGTATCTGGGAGCTCTTCGTCAGGAAAGCAGCCATTTGCTGGAGGTTCCGCAGCGGAAGTTATTCCACAGTGGCAGTTGGATGAGTTTCTAGGACTTGGTGATTTTGATCAGAATTTTACTTTCATGGATAATGGCTCTTCATCAAAGGTGTGATGAATCCGATAAACTTTTGCTTCATCTCTGTCCTTAGTATATGAATGGTTTGTTCTTCTATAAGTTCTCAATTCTATGTTGAAGTGGTCTGTGGATAAAAACTAATGGTCAGAGATTAATTTTTGCGCTCCTTTAGGCGAGTGTGTTGTAATTATTGCTAATTTGGTTGAGCCATACGTCGTTGTGTCGTAATAGTTTTCCTTTTACTAGGTTAGAGGAGGAAAACTTTTCCATGCCAAATGTTATGTTAAAGATTAACATATTCTTCTGTAAATTGTGCCAGGCGGACTACGGGAAGCTTGGGGATTCAGATTGCCACCGGGTTATGCAGGCTTTTGATGGAGAAGTTGATTGTGGCCAGAATCTGGGACAAGCACCAGATTCTTTCTGGGCGGTACCTCAAATTAGCTCTCCGCCCACTGCAACTGGGCATCAGTGGCCCAAAGATTATCAGAGTGTGTCCGAGTCAGTTGTCTTTGTGCCTGATATTGTCTCATCGCCTCTGCAGCACTTCCACCACCACGCCCATCAACCAAATGTCAAAAGCTCAAAGCGACGGAGAAACTTTTGATGATAAACTTGTTACATCTGCCACGGGATTTGTGGAAGTTATACTAGCTCTTTAGGACTAGCATAAGATAGTCTACGAGTTCCTTGAGCCTGCTCTCTCTCTGAACTACTCTGTGGCCTTTGTATTAGCATGTAAATAAGCCTTTTCTAGTACGACAACTATGCATTAAATCTGGAACCTTCGTTGCATGTTATTTTGACAATGTTTGCGGTAGAGACTTTAGACTCCATTGTTGTTCTTGTTACTTTGACTGAAGTATTGTTCTGTTTGATTAGTTAATAAGAGTGCCAGCAGAGATCTCAAGAGACTTTGAAGAAACAAAGAAAATATCCATTTTGTCGTGGTTGCTTAAGTCAGTAACATGTTCTTCTTTATGACAAATTATTGATCCTTAATATGTGATATTTTGTATTAATTTCGTTGGGACCTTGTTAACCCGCTTGATTACTCATTTTGTTTTAAAATGTAAGTCTATATATGTCTCGTAGGTTATCCCAAATCAGTTAACAAGTAAGGATTACTAGCTAAAGGATTTATTGAACATTGATTGGTAGTAAAACAATGCAAGAGCTACATGTACTTGAAAAAAATTAGTTTGATGTAGCTGTTTCTGGGATCACGAGACTATTGCGATAAGAGAAACGCTAACTTGGTACAGTAATGGATTTTGAAGTGAGTATGCTATTGGCGTTTTCCAAAATCGTGAATTAGGACCAAAATTACAATAGCAATATTAACACCCACTTATACGAGGAAGTGATTTATGATTTCCACACATGCTTAAATGCAATTTCAGATGGTGAGATCAATACTTCAATAGCAGTGAACTCGTCTATGAAGTCATATTTCCGACATTAGAAAGTAAAGAAAAAATAACTGAATTTTCAAGACCGTATAATTGTAATATTGAACATTAAGTTTCTATGATTTACAAGGGAGAATAATTCAATCTGAGCTATCAACTACAACAGTCACGTTACGTCCATCAGCAAAGAAACGATGGTCGGATAAAAGTGATTAATTCGCAAGGTAGGTAGAGAACCGAGTGATAACATCTCATCTTGGTATTTCTTTTCTCTCTCTTTTGTTAAAATTATACACGCCGGCCAACTTTTCTTCATTTGATGGAATAAAAGGTGTTATATACCAGAGTTTTGGAGTAGCAGACGTTGCATTATGACGGCCAAAATGCTCCCCATGGAAATGTTAATGACGTTAACAATGTCGTTGTTGAGCTGAAAAACCAGAGGAATAAAGTTATATGCAGTTTTCAAAAAGATAGATAGATAGATGGCAAGGGAGTAGGTAACTATCTGAAAATGATAAACCTACCCATTGAAATCCTTCTTTTTCTTGGAACACAGCACCTATGATGCTCTCACCAAAATTTGCAATCTGGGAAGCAATCACGCATATGATAACTTCACGCACGTATATCTGATTGGAAAATAATCCATCAGTCACGGCATTAGGTAGACAAAAAACAGCTTAAGATGTGACATACTGGCACATATGAAAGCGACCAATAATTCAATCACCACTGCCAAGTACTAACTTGCGGTAATAGAGTTTCTTGACCCTAGCTTAGTTGTATACTTCTATTTCACACGTTGGACCAGAATTCAAGTGTCTCATCTTATTTGCACTTAAACATTAAACAAAAGTATATTCCGTTTAATTATGCTTACAAATTTATATTAATATGGGAGAATAAGAAGTAACAGTGGTTGAATTCATTGCAAAAAGCACACAGAGTTGTATAGCATACATTCTTGCCGGAAACGATATTAAAAAACACCGAGTTGTATACCACAGATTATGGCCGGATACAAACGCATGAAAACTGATATTAAATGAAGTCAGAGAGGAAAAAGCCGAAGATACACAGCAGGTAATAAGCTTCCGACGTAGCATCCATCTATATGCTCACCTCTCTACGTGCTTTCTAATAGTAATATTGTCGAAAGTATCTAGGATATACTTGTTAATCTTCATATGATTGCAAATGCCACTATCTTCACTGTGCCTATGTTTGTTACGATATGTGTTTATGTACATTCTCAAAACTATTCCGCATAGGAGTAGGTTAGGCTTTCTTTGCAGATTCCCATATTCCCTAGTCTCTGACCAAACTAACTTACTCAACATGCTATAAACCGTAAGATTTAAAGGCAAAAGAGAAAGAGAGAATACAAAAATTTCAACACAGATAGTTTTGGTGTACAGGCATGATTATACTATATAGTAATTGAAAAACATTATTGCCACTGAGAATCTGAT
Source organism: Linaria vulgaris (assembly GCA_948329865.1). NCBI lineage: Eukaryota > Viridiplantae > Streptophyta > Magnoliopsida > Lamiales > Plantaginaceae > Linaria > Linaria vulgaris. Next base: position 46,606,208 of record OX415253.1, read on the forward strand.
TTTGTTTTCTTTTCTTTTATGAGGGCGAAGAGTGATTATTTTTCAGCTTCTGCTAGTCTAATGTGGCTATAGACCACAAGTGAGAAGACTCGAGATCAGACATTAGACATGCAGAAGGGCTAAAGGAAGACGCCCGTCACCAAAAGTTTCCAAGTAAAAGAAGGAGGTCATGCATTTTTGCACAGGGTTACGCTGACTCAAAAAGAGCACAGACAAGCAACATGTCATTTTTCAGTAAGAACTCATGTACCAACAAGAAAATAAGGTTTCTTACCTCGCCCATTAGACAAGCAACATAAGCAAGGAGAGTTGATGCTAATAGTCCTGCAAAAGTTCCTTCAATGCTAACAGCTCCTTCTGTTCCCCTTGGAACTATCTTGAATGTTGTGACTAGATAACTACAATATGAAAACTGGTTTTAAGCCACTAAGATATGGGGATGACAAAATTGTAGAAATCAAACAATACTGATAACATGCAACTTCTGTTTCTTATCATCATATAAGAGCTTAGTCCTTGTCGTAAAATGAAATAGCTACAAAAATTTCTGATCCATTTTCTTAAATACACTACTTAGCAGGTTAAAACTTAATTTACGAAAAAATTACTATTCCTATAACGAAATTTATCTTTTTCCATATCACTTGATCAAAGTGTTACCCAAATTCTTACAACATTTTGATATTTGCTATTACGTAATTAAAAATAGTTGGAAGGGGGTCAGGACAAATTAAGAGATATCTATAAAAGTGGAACGAACACTAACGTTGTTTTTCCATATGCCTTCCCTATCTCACTTGAGACTGTGTCACTTAATTTAGTGCAGAAACTGGCAACAAAACCGAGTTCCCAAAGCCGAGCAAATGCCTTTCCACCGACCCCATAGATTGAGAGGAATGCACAAACACAACCTGCAGCACTTGATCCAATCACACTCGCAGGCCCTCTCCTTCCTTTCTTTTTCTCGGCAATCCCTTGTGATTCCTTCTGAACCATTTTCACTTTCGTTGCTGCCGTACCCTGAAAAACATCGAAACGATCACCTAACTAACTAGAAAGACATAAAAGTTCTATCCTTCACATTCAGAAAATATCATTTACAAATTTAAGCAAACAAAGTTTAACTCAGAAGACAGAGTTATAGAATTGAAAATCACAATCATAGCATACAACATAGTATTTAATTGACTAAACCATGACCATAAATCAGAGATTATGAATATTGGCACAGAAGGCGGTCAAACGAAACATCCTACGACGAAGGATTCAAATCACATACTGATAATCCCATCTCTCCGTTGTAAAAGCAAACGAGCCAAAACGAACCCTTTTTTGCTTGGGTCAACCAAAACCTTAAACACATAAAACACGGCTAATTCGTGCATACTTGCCTCCATCCATACCAAATACCTTCAATCTTATAAATCCAATAAACCACACCAAACCCAGAAACCATAACTCAATTTAAGACAAATCCAGCACACACACACACAGTGGATTAAAACACAATAAAGATCAAATCTTTAGCTCACAATGACAAAGTACGTGGCAACTAACAGGAACCCAGATGAGCCAAAAGCACGCCACGTAAGAGTCCCCAACAAAAACGCCGCCACAATACCGGAAACAGACAAACCCGACACCAGAATCGGCGAACCCAGTACAAAAATCAAAACATTGCTGAGAACGGCCGACTGCCACGTGGGCGTCGACGATTGGAGGATGTGAATGGCTTGTTGTAAGAGGCCATGATCAAGATCGATTTTTGCTGCTTGAATATGTGTTGGCATTCTTTTCTTATTGAGGGTGATTTGGGATTTGGGGTTTGAAATTGAGGAGAGGAATAAGGATCTTGATGTGGGGTTTTGGAATTTGGGAAGAAAAGAAGAGAGGGTTGGGTTTGAGTTTGAGTAGAGAGTAATGGGAGTTGTGAGAAAAGTCGCCATTTTTCAAAGTTCTGTTTGGTGTTTGAATTGGAAAGTGATGGGAGCTCCATTTGAGGAGGAATCATTCATGTGTGAAGTCTTTTTTTTTTAATAACAATGTGTGAAGTCAACTCTATACACCAAAGTTAAATTAATTTTGTAAGAAAATTAATGTCAATAGTCTCTATCTGTAAATAAAATAGGGGACTATTTGGTCATTTTCAACAAAGATTTTAATAAGATTCATATTATTTGGTGAGTATTAAGTTTAATATGTACCCTTTTTTTATACAACTTTAGTTGTCAATTTTCACAGTGTATTCATATAATTAATAATTCCTATAGGAAATGTCTTCTATGCCCTTAAATTTACCCCCATCTACTCCCAAACTTTAGGCAAATGTGTAAAGGGAAATAAGTGCACGATTTTCCCAAAACTCGCCCCACTTCCCCTAAATCATCGAATTGACGATCGCGAAATCATAAATCAACTGCGAGATTTGGCCCAATCTTCACCAAAGTTGCTTGCGCTCTATCTCTCACATATAATCAGGTAAATCAGAATATAGTAGTAAAAGTAATTAACACTTACAATGCGTCGGCCGAATTAGAGTTGTTAGTTGAAATTACAATGATTTTCATTTGCAATTATCCTGATTATGGACCTTTTTGAGTTTTTATACAGATTGTTGTACTGTATTGCTTGAAGTTTTAGAGACATAAATCTGCTATGAAAGCCTTATATTCTGATTTCGAATCACCTTGCATGTTTATTGTTCATAAAGGTCTATTTTGTATAGATAGGAATCAAATAATATTTGCGATTCATGATATTAATTTCTGTACATTAATCTGTGGAACCGAATTGTATTATGTTTTTCGAGCTATTTTCTTGATCACTCATGGCACATACACATTGTTTCCTCTCTATTTTTGCCAATCAGATTATGTTTGTTGGTGAGATTATGAATTACAATTAAGTCAAACCTTGTGGGAACCATCAACAATGTCTGGGCTAGGTAAGATGATGATATACCTGCAATCACCTTCTTTTCACATATTAACCAAAGCAACCATTATGAATTAGTTTCTTTACAAACTGTCATGTGAATCATTATTTGAATCACAACTAATAACAACCACAATATCATTTTTATGTAACTTATATGGCCTGATACAACTTCGACTTGCAGCGATACGCCGCCGTAATCAACACCCTCGACATTGGACAACAGAGGAAGAAATAAGACTAATTGATGTTGTTGCTGGTCTAAGGTTCGATGGTTGGCGTTCAGGACATTCTTGGAAACCTGGTTTTTACAATCGGATTTATGCCATGGTGATTGATCACCAGAGCCGATCTTCAAATTATTATGATTTATTATTATAACTTTGCTTTACTCTTTCTCTAGAATATGATATTACTTTACGAATTCACAATGTATTGGATTTTAAAGAATTGTTCTTTCATACACTTAGAGTTGGGAACACGTTGGAGTTAGCTAAAACCAGCTCATATTGTTAGTGTATTTGGCACCAATCGAAATGCTAACCTTTGGACATTGTCGTAGCCGTTTGGTTCTATACATAAAGTGAGATATCTCAGCTTATCTCACCTTATCTCTCGTTTGGTTCTATAGATTGATTTTTCGGGCAAATGTGAGATATGTCCAAATTTTTTGGTTTTATCTCTGAATTTGTGATAAGTAATCTCACCTCTACCCCTAAGATAAATAATTTTGGTTTTGCCTTATTTTTACTTTTCATTGGAATTCTCCATTAAAGCCTCTATAAATTTATAAATTACTTCACTTCTCCATTACATAATTATATATAATATTTATTAAAGCTCCAAAAAGTTTGAACAAAAGAATTATATGTTGTATTTATAAGACTCTCGTGGACAATAACTTTATAGTTTATTCGTCAAATATATATAAAAATAATAAAAAATAAAACTCTTTTGATAGTTTATTTTCAAGTTTTTAGTATTTAATCATATGGCTTATATATTAAATTTTAATTTGCACCATGCAACAAAAATTTCAATTCCGTCTCTCTTACTTTTTTCTTCTTCGTTAAAGGTGATTAAATTATGATAAAAATAAGTCAAAACCTTACGAAATTATTTTATTTGTTTAATAATTTTTAAAATTCTTATTGATTCATAAAATCAAAATAGAAAAGGAAAAAGATTCTAATTTATTTTCCCCCTCTTTCTCAACCTTATCACCCCCATTTTAAAAATACGTTTATTGTAATAACCTATTTTTATATAATGTTTTGGTAATATATAATAGTGAAAAAAATATACAATATGTCATTGAGTTGAAAACATTAATATGTTTCCACTTTAAGAAAAAAAAATAAAAACAAATAGATAGTTGAACGTTAATGACCCAAATCAAACAAAAAGTTATTGATGAAACCATTTATCTTGACACTTATTCTTATCAACCAAACAAGTGGCACATATTAGATATCACAGATCTATACCATATTTTTGAGATAAAATTTATCTTTGAAACCAAACGGTTTCTAAAGTTACTGGTCCTAACCTCTGTTATTAAAGGCGCCGCCCGGAGCGCGCCTGAGGCTAAAATTTAGCAAAAACGCCATGAGACGTTAAAATAGAGCGTTACTGAAGTAAATAAATAATTAATTAAGCACACCAGCTCATTTACTGTGGAAAGCAGACCGTTTTATTTTTTTAGTTCAAAAGCCCACCATACGTCATTAATGTAAGGAGATGCAAAGAAAAAGTCAAACAGATGAGTACATTTTTTATTTTTTTTGAGATGAAACGGATGAGTACATTGAGGACGGATGAGTACATTGAGGACTCCTTTAGTTCTTTTTTTATTTAATTAATACTTCCATCCTTTTTTCTCTAAACGACTACTTTTGGTATTGGAAAGGTTTTAAGAAAATCTTATACCATTAAATTGGAATTAACAAAATTTATTTTGAACATATATTGCCTTTTAATACTTTTCAATTTATTTTAGCTTATATTTTTGCATCTTATTAACTTTTTTTTATATAAGTATAAAATATCGATATTCGTGGGGCTTACGCTCGACGGTCAAAGGCTTATGCTTCGCCTCTAAGTATGCAAAACGCTCCGCTTACGCCCAACGCCTTTAACAACACTGGTCCTAACACAGTGAAAAGAAACTAAGCAGCAAATAAAATCAGGCCCAACGGAAAGAAGCCCAATTCGAAATCCCATTTAATTGATTTGCTGCTTTAGTGTTGAATTGTCTAATTCCAACATTTTTTTTACGGAAAGAATAAACAGTGAATTGGGCACTTGGACTGCATTAAAAAGATAAAAGAAAACCAACATCAAGGAAAAGAAAGTAACAAGGAATAAAAGTATAAAACATAAAACAAGCAGCAAATTTTCTACAACAAGAAGAGAGAATCCGTAAATCCTTAATTTTGTTTCTCAAGTAAGGAAGTTTCTACAATATGCATTTTCTTACTTTGGGTTTATTATCGGAAACTTATTTTTATTTTCTTAGTTTTTTTTTGTTCTAAACACTTTTAAGTTTTTAGGTTTTTTATAGCTAAACACTTCGGTGTCAAATGTATATGTTTTATTGCTGTTCAAAAAAACAAATTTATATGTTTTATCACACTTCGGTTAGTTTCTTAAATTTTTAGGTCACCTTTTAGAGCTTCAATTGGTGCAATTTAACTAGCTTTTGGAGGCTTTTAAGAAGATTTGAGCTATGTTAAATTCAGATATATGGTAAAATTTCAGTTGAAAAAAATAACCAAATAGATTAAAAAAAAACTTAGCTTAAAAATACACTTAGTGACCAGAACATTACAAAAAATGATAATAGAGAATAAATTAAAACTTCTCATGCTTTAGGATATGGCTTATCACTAATAAAATAATAACATAATAAAGAATTACACATAATGAATTTATCTCAAAAAAATTATACTTGTATCACAAGTTCATTCTTAACTATTATAATTTTCATTTCTTGAGTTAAATAATCTTATTATTTATTATTATCTTATTGATTATTTGACTTTATTCTGATGTGTTTTTTTCATGTTATTTTAAGATATGTTTGTATTTGACTTGTGTTTTAAGCAGCCCGGGGCAAAAAAAGAAATCCTTGTGTTGATATAAATTTTCAATGATTGAATTTTACCGTTCATCAGAATACATGATAATAATCAAATTAATTCATCACAGTTTAGTAAAAATATTATTAGAAATTGACCTAAAACAATTACATTGACTATTAATGAAGCTTCATGAGCAATAAGAATGGGGGTAATTGCAATTTGCAGCAGGTCCGTACGTTTAAAACAGCAGAAGAGTTAGATTGCTTTGCCCTTTTTGGAGGAGAAATTAATAAATCCTGGAACTTTATTTGAGGAAATAAACAAGTACTTTCATAATATAGATTAAAATAATTAATTTCACAAATTAACTTGGAAATTATGTGGGCCTACATGTGTCACATGTCACAACTTAATAGGGAATAGAGAAATGGAAAGAGGAAGGGATTTTTTTTTTTTGCTGGGTTGCATTAGCAAGTGAGACCAAACTACGAAAATATAAATAATTTTAACCCCCACTTGATTACAGATCGTCGAAATCGTTTGTGCTGTTGTTTGCTTCTAACTCACTTGTGCTTCTAACTCAATTCACCTACACAGACGGAACAAAACTACCATAAATCTTTCTGGTTTAATTTATTATTTTTCCATACACCTCAACTACATGTTTTTAAGTTCTCATAAGCCGCATAAGAATTTATTTGGTTACTTAATTATTATAAACGTGGTCGTCTTTATCTTTCTTATATTATATTTTGATCAAATTCAAAAATGTGGGTTATGCTAATGTCATAGTATAACTCAATCATAATGTTCAAGACCATATTTGACATCTATCGCACCACCAAATTAAAGAATAACGCTCATGGAATCATTTTTACTGATAATACGTGAGTCTCTTTCTTCTTAACATTTCATGCATACTAGGTGACAATCAAATCTTACATGTAATTATTTGTTGCATAATTAGCATAAGTAGACATTGCTAGCATTTCCATCAAATTGACTAACTTAGAGTTTTTTTTTTTTTGATGAGTGACTAACTTAGAGTTTGAGCACAAGTTGTCTCATAATTTCATTCACCAATTTCTAGCCCAGTTAGAAGATATAATTCAAAAACTAAAGGACTCCTATACTAGGTGCATGAAGTGAACTTCGACAGTGATTATATCTTCTCATCATACAAGTTGCAGTTTAAAGTTTAAACTATTAATTAACTATTATACGAATATTATATTTCATAAATTAAGGGTATCAATCATCAAGAGATAATATAAGTAGTTACAAGAGGCCAACTTCCCTATTTCCCCTTTGTAAAATTAGCAAAGCACATTTGGTACTGGTAAGCGTAAATAATCAATTTTATACTTTCTAAACACAAATATCAGCGTGTTTTAATTTTCACATAAGTTGGGAACGCGCGCATTGTTACAAAATGGAGCTGCAGCCTGTAACATTCATTCTTTTGCTTCTCCCCCAAGATTGCTCCGTACTACAGACCTTCAATAATTAACAAAAACAGAGTTTATATTTTTAACACAAAATCTCCATTTATAAAAAAAAAAACTCCTTTTCCAACAGTAACACACTCCGAAACATGGTGGTGGGAGGTTCGAAGGTTATTTTCCTTATTTTTCAGAATATATGCAAAATACATTTCACCCCTTATATGTTTTTACTTAATTTTTCGGAATAAATGCAAAATACAAAACATAAAATTTTGACTTTAATTTTTAATATTTCAGAAGAAGGGCAAGATGAGTTTGAGAAAGATGGGTTTATAAGGGATGATGTTGACGATAAAGAACATAGAGCTGATAATGCTGAAGAGAAGCATCACAAGAAGAAGAAACACAAAGAAAAGGTTATTTACTTGTTTTTATAAGGCTTTTTGTTAAACTGTTAGTATATTCATTAGTTAGTTGAAGAATAAAATGTAATTAATTGGTTACCAATGGAAATATAGGGAGCCCGAGAGGAACTATGAGCTTGATAAGGATGATTATGAGCTCTTCCAGGAAAATAATATCTTCATATCTCGACCCAATCATGTAAGAATTGTTAAATTGGTCAATCCTGTTAGAAAATATGAGATTTATATATGATAGAGGTTCTGTAGGATAGTGAAGATTTGTATTTGTGTTTATATGGATAGTGGAGGAGAAAAGTAATTTTAGATGTAGTGGAATGTTTAGAAATTTATAGTGTTTAGAATATGGAGTACTTATCTCCAAAATCTTTAGATTGTATTGCGCAAATGTTTTTAGGATGGTTTACAAGATCACCCCAAGAGGTGTATTTATAGGTGTGGGGGGAGGTATCTAGAACCCTCCCATTTCATCATTTCTAGACTTCTCTAACTTGATATGTTACAAGATTTCTCTAGATAGATTCCTAGAATATTCCTTGAATATTCCTTAACTAGTGTAGTATGGACTACTCTAGATTCATCCATATTATTATTACAATTACATAGATATATTTAGAATACTATAGATTCTTCTAGAAATGCTTCATAGTTCAATAAATCCGTAGATGGTTTCTTATGGTCATATTTTTAACTTATTAGGAACATAAGAGGTTTAAGCGGCTAAAGAAGGCCTGGAGAGACACAGATGAAGAAACCTCTTGGCTTTCTGATGAACATGAGTTTGTGGGAGTGGAAAGGGACGACGTACTGCCGAGGAAAAGCTCAAACACAGTTTATTTGGTGATGATGATGGTGAGTCATGCAGAGTAATTGATGTCTTTCATCTGATTTTTCAGTGATTAGTAGCTGCTTTTTCCTCCAATTTTCTAGGGCCTCCGTTGGAGGATATTACTGAAGAGGATGAACAGTCAGAAGAAGAGGAGGATGTAGATGATAAGATGGCTGATTTTATTGTTGAAGATGACCATGTTGATGAGCATGAAGCTCCTGTAAGGTACATTGTACAGAAGCCCACTATCCACGCCATGGAACTCTATTCTTTTAAGTGTAATTAGAAACATGTATATGCAGGAGGAAAAAGCCCAAAGAGACCAGGCAACTGCATGAAGCTCGTGAAATATTCGGCAAACACTTGCTGTTTCGCAAGAAGGATGTTAACAAGTATGGTAAACAAACTCTAGAACATCAGTTTGATCCCAGTTTAGTTTCTGAGAAATTCATGACCCACAAAGACGAAGAGATTCGGGATGCTGATGTTCCTGAAAGAATGCAGGTTGGTCAAGCACCAACCATAGTATATATGTCCACTTTTTCCGGGTTTATGTTTTTGTTGATTAATCTCCCAATCATTTTTTGTAGCAACATACTACCCATGCTTCGATAGACGGGGCAAGTTTTACAGAAAAAGAATGGGTGTATAATCAACTTGTCTTTGGTGTGGCACATTTGTTTAACGTAAGTAGGGGTGTGCATTTGGATCGGATCGAATCGAATCGGATCGAATCAAGGATGGAAGTCGATTTCGATCCTGGAGAAATGAGGATCGAAATCGAATCAATTTAAAACGATCCGATTCAATCCAAAATCATTCGATTTCGATCCGATTCGATTCGATTTCGATCCTTTTTTTCTTTTTTAATTTAATATCAATGGGACCAACCACAACATTCAAACAGAGTTACTGAATTACAAAATTCACTTTCATATGGTGAGAGAAAGGTGTTACAAATTTACAATTGTATATGTTTCTCAAAGACAGAAACGTGGTCTTCCAATGGACAAAGAAAAAGATGTTAGGTATGTGTATATATAAAAATATAATATTAACATTATATATAGAAATATCTTAGTAGCATTAATAGGCTTAGCTTTATAGATAAAAATATAATATTATATATATTATTATATATTTATTTGTTTTTAAAAAATAAGATAAGTATTCGATCCGATTCGATTCTCAGCCTCTAAAATCGAGGATCGAATCAAATGGGGGTTCGATCCTAAGGCAAAAATCAAAAGTCGGATCAAATATTCGATCCGATCCCCGGATCGGATCATTCGATCGATTTTCACCCGATTCGATCGATCCGATTCTTTTTGCACAACCCTAAACGTAAGTGGTGCCACGTACGATGAAGTGAATGAACTCAAGGAACAAATTTCAAGACTTCTGGATTTAATACACCATAAAAAATTTGATGTATGCCTTTTTAACTGATATTAACTCCTGCAATATGAGCTGCACACTTCTATATCTGTGCATCAAATTGTTTAATGTTGTAAAGCGGACCCTTCGGATAGAGTGAAAAATACGACAATAAATGAAAGACGGAAAAATAAACGACTCACAGATTTTACGTGGAAAACCCCAAATTACTTTAGGGTAAAAAACCACGGGCAAGGTAGAAGAACTTCACTATGAGTGTAAAATAGGAATTACAACTCTCAAACTTTTACCGTAGTAAAGTCGCACAGACTCTCTATTATTACCTCACACTTACAATACACTAACAACACTCTTTATATATTAATTACACTTAATTATATAAGAGAAGGAATTGTATGTTTTGGGATGATTAGAAATGAAGTGAGAGGCCTGCTATTTATAGCCCAATTCTAAACTATAAAAGGTGTTAAAATAATGTGGTGAAAAAAAAAACTTGCACTAATCACCGCCCCAACATCATTAATCACCGCCCCAACACTTGTTAATGCTGCACCATAGTTTTATACTGCACCGCCTCGACAATCTCCCACTTGAAGATTTGATTAGAGACTAATCAGATCTTCACACCATTCTTTCTACCGTGCCCTTCATGTTGCTTACGTTTTCACCAGACCACACGAGGACCGACACTGAACAAACTTGTCAGCATTAACACTCTTCGTCATGAAATCAACTATGTTATCTTTAGTGTGAATCTTCTGCACATCTACAATACCCTCTTCGACTTTCTCACGAACAAAGTGATACTGGACCCGAATATGCTTTGTCTTGGAATGAAACGCTGGATTCCTTGTAAGATGCAACGTACTCTGACTGTCACAGAATAGAGAAATACTCTTTAGTTTGTGCCCGAGTTCCTCCACAACCATTTTCAGTCAAATCGCCTCTTTACTGGCATGTGTAGCTGCCACATATTCAGCCTCCGTTGTTGATGTCACAACAACTGACTGTAACTTCGAAACCCAACTCACTGCACCTCCAGCAAGAGTAAACACATATCCTGTCGTGGACTTGCTTTTGTCAAGATCACCTGCATAGTCAGAATCAACATAGCCCTTGACTGTAAAACCCAGTCCTCCATAACATAATACAACATCTGAGGTTCCCTGAATGTATCTCAGAACTCTCTTTACTGTACTCCAATGCTCTTTTCCCGGATCCGCCATGTATTGACTAGCTACTCCCACTGCATGTGCAATGTCTGGTCTAGTACATATCATAGCAAACATTAGACTTCCAACTGCTGATGCATACGGTACTTGAGACATCTCCTTCCTCTCTTCTTCACTGCTAGGACACATACTTGAGGATAACTTGAAATTAACAAGAGGGGTAGAGATTGGCTTACAATTTTGCATACTGAACCGTCGCAAAATCTTCAACAGATAGTTACTCTGAGAAAGCCAAATCTTCCTGCTATGTCTGTCTCGGTGGATTTGAATCCCTAGAATCTTGTTTGCTGGTCCTAAGTCCTTCATTTCAAATTCCCTAGCTAGCTCAGCCTTCAATTCTTCAATACGAGCTTTGTTGGGGCCTGAAACCAACATGTCATCAACATACAACAGTAAAATAACAAAGTCATCACAAGATCTCTTAAAATATGCACAAGGATCTGCATTCAGCCTGTTGTATCCAAGGCTCATTATAAATGAATCAAATCTTTTGTACCAACACCTCGGTGCCTGTTTGAGTCCGTACAAAGATTTGGTCAACCTGCAAACCAAGTTCTTCTTTTCTTCTTCAATAAATCCTTCTGGTTGGAGCATGTAAATTTCTTCTTCAAGATCACCATGAAGAAAAGCCGTCTTTACATCTAACTGTTCAAGATGTAAATCAAGTGTAGCACACATCACCAGAACCACCGCATAGTTGTCATTCGGACCACCGGGGAAAATATTTCGTTGAAATCAATCCCCTATTTCTGAGCATATCCTTTCACCACCAATCGTGCACGATACCTTTCCACTTGGTCATCACTGTTACGTTTGATTTTGTACACCCATTTGTTGCCAATGGGTTTCCTCCCTTGTGGTAGAGACTCAAGTTCCTACGTCTTACTCTTATGGAGTGCTTCAATTTCCTCCTGCATTGCTGCCATCCACTGAGCTGCATCTGAACTACTCATTGCTTCTTGGAGAGTTGATGGCTCCCCGTCCTCAGTTAAAAGACAATATGCAACATTATTCTCCATAGAAAAGTCTGAGTGCCAGCCTGGTGGTCTCTTGACACGTGTAGATCGACGTATCCCCGAGACTCCAGACTCTTGTATCTCTTCACGTTCATGCTCTGGTTCAGCAGGACCCTCCTACTCAGCATCCTTCTCGACTACCACTGTCGTAGTTTCTGGATCTTCACTTGCACTGCTATCATTTCCTTTCTTATCTTCCGGGAAGATAACATACCTGCTTACAACGATCTTGTGGGTAGTGGGGTCCCACAAGCAATACCCTTTCACTCCTTTAGCATACCCTAAGAACAAAGACTTCCTGGATTTTGGGTCCAACTTTGTTTTCTCTTAAGTATTGAACATAACATAAGCGGGACTCCCAAATACATGGAGATTAGAATAATCAACTAGTTTACCTGTCCACACCTTAATCGGCGTTTTCAGCCCCAGTGCTGTTGATGTAGATCGGTTCACCACATAATAGGCGGTATTGATTGCTTCTACCCAGAACGACTTTTCTAAGCCTGCAACCTGCATCATGGCTCTTGTTTTATCCAACAAGGTCATGTTCATCCGCTCTGCCACCCCATTCTGTTGCGGAGTGTATGCCGTAGTAAACTGCCTCTTAATCCCAGCATCTTTACAGAAGTCTTCAAAATCCTTGCCAGTATATTCCCCTCCATTCTCAGATCTAAGACACTTGATTTTTTTCCCAGATTCAAGTTCCACCAGTGCTTTGTACGTCTTGAACATCGAGAACACCTCGGCCTTACTGTTGATCATGTACACCCAACATCTCCTGGAATAATCATCTATAAAAGACACAAAATACTTTGCACCTCTCAGGGATAGTACTGGTGCTTGCCACACGTCAGAGTGAATCAATTCTAGAATGACTTTACTTCTAGAATCTGAACTACTAAACTTTATACGATGTTGCTTGCCAACAACACAATGATCATAAAAAGCTAAAGATACCTTTGTGAGGCCCGGAAGTAGTTTCTTCTCTATAAGAACCTTCATGCCTTTTTCCGACATATGCCCGAGCCGCTGATGCCAAATCATTGATGATTTCTCAATCGACTCAGATGAAGCCACTGACGCTTCTCCCACTTGCAGAGCCCTCCCCTGTACCATGTATAAGTTTCCGGCAATCTTGTCCGCCTTCATCAGTACAAGCGCACCCCTTTTAACTTTCATGATCTTGTTTCGCGACCCAATCTCACAACCAAGATCATCGAGTTGTCCATAAGACAACAAATTCTTGCATAATCCCTCCACGTGTCAGACATCTAGAATTGTCCGAACAATCCCGTTATGCATCTCCAGCTTGATCGTACCAATGGCAACAACTTTCAAAGGTTTATTTTTACAGCTATACACAGATCCTCCAGCGATCGGTGTATACTCATGAAACCACTCCCTCCGGGGAGTCATATGAAAACTGGCTCCTGAATCAATAAGCCATACATCATCGAAGCCACGCATACCTCGAATAGTTGTTGCTGCTTCACATCATAGTACATCACCATCATCTGAAGTGCTAGCAACGTTCCACTGAGGATCATAACTCTTCTTGATCGAATCCTTAAGATTCCAACAGTCCTTCTTCAAGTGACCTTTCTTGCCACAATGCCAACAACTGCCCTTGGTCCTTGACTTGGATCTCCCCTGTTTCTTACTCCCACTTGCACCGCGCTCCGTCGTTCTCCCTCTTGTCACTAACAAGGCACCTGCTTGTTGCGAACCTGCCTCACTGTCTTCTCTGTTTTTGCGCCGACTCTCTTCTTCCAGAATGGCGGCTGCAACTTCGTCGAAGACCAAATAATTCGTGAGGACATTATTTGTTAAGTTGATGACAAGCTGGTCATACGAATCGGGCAGACTTTGCAGCAGAATTTCAGCACGTTCAACCACTTTTATTTTATGACTCAGCGACGTCAATTGAGAAAATAAAGTATTTGAAACATTGAGGTGCTCAGTTACCGGGGTAGATTCCGCCATCCTCAGTGTGTACAATTTCCGTTTAAGGAAAATTTTGTTGTGTAGGGACTTCGCCTCATACAGCTTGTTGAGATGGTCCCATATCTCCTTAACTGTCCTCTTCTCCTCAACGTTTGACAACACGCCATCACCTAACGCCAGGTGAATATTTGCGATAGCGTTGTCGTCCATCTCGTTCCACTTCGTATCATTTGTGATTTCCACCGGTCTGTCGCCGATCGCCGTGAGACACCCATCTTTTCGCAAGATGGCTTTAATCTTCAGTTTCCACAACGAGAAATTACTCCCGTTGAATTTCTCGATCTCGAATTTCGCCGTCATTGCTTCTATCACGTACCACTGTCAGTGAAAAATAATTTCAGTACGATACCCACAGATATCACCGAGACCCCGGATATGAACCGAGGCTCTGATACCACTTGTTGTAAAGTGGACCCTTCGGATAGAGCGAAAAACACGGCAATAAATGAAAGACGAAAAAATAAACGACTCACCGATTTTACGTGGAAAACCCCAAATTACTTTAGGGTGAAAAACCACGGGCGAGGTAGAAGAACTTCACTATGAGTGTAAAATAGGAATTACAACTCTCAGACTTTTACCGTAGTAAAGTCGCACAAACTCTCTATTATTATCTCACACTTACAACACACTAACAACACTCTTTATATATTAATTACACTTAATTATATAAAGAAGGAATTGTATGTTTTGGGATGATTAGAAATGAAGTGAGAGTCCTGCTATTTATAGCCTAATTCTAAACTATAAAAGGTGTTAAAATAATGTGGTGATTATAAAAAAAAACTTGCACTAATCACCGCCCCAACACTTGTTAATGTTGCACCATAGTTTTATAATGCACCGCCCCAACATTTAACTGTCTTGCAGATTCCATTCATTGCTACGTACCGAAAGGAGTACATCTATCTATAGGCTATTAAAGGATCCTAATGACACTGAGGCTGACAATGAAAATGATCATAGCCAGAAGCCTCCCTTAAAGTGGCACAAGGTTACTTATGCATGAGTATTTTATTTACACCTTTTACCTCCTCATTGGTCGGGATTCAGTTAGTATTTACTTCAAAAAGGTGCTTTCCTCAAAATGCATAGGCTTTTAGTAAAATATGTTGTAGTAAGTTACTCATTGTCTAAAGGCTTGAAAGATTTTGCTAAGAGAACTGTCCATTGTCACTTTAAATGACTTTTTATTCAGCATTTGATTGTTACCTGGAAGATTTTGCTGAAATATTCAAGGAATGTTGTACTTCGGGTCCTTTGGACAATACAGGAGCTGGATCAAACAAAAGTGGCTTCTTCTTCAGAAAGCAAAGATTGCACTTCTACTATACTATAATAAGCTGTACGAAAAAGAGAAGAGTAGGGTGTATGATGAGACGCGTCGTAGGTTAATTGAACATATTCTTGGCTCAATAAAAACGTCAATCGAAGCCGCTGACTAAGAAAGAGAGGTTGTATACTTGATATTTAATTTACATTTCCCACCTGGAGAAAATTCTGTAGATGAGGGGCAGTTTAAGAGGCCCATGAGGAAGTCACAATACAACACTACTTGTTATAAGGCTGGTCTATGGGAGGTCTCAAGCAAGTTTGGTTGTAGCTCTGAGAAATTTGGTCTGCTGATATCTCGGGTGAAGATGGTATGTTTAATCTTACTTCAGATTGCCCATGTTTGTCTGCAATAATAAGTTGGGTTTCTTCCTTACAGAGGAGGGATGAGTTGGAGGATGCAGGGGAGACACCGGAGGAAATGGCTTCTCGTTATACTTGTCCGATGTTTGAGACTCCTCAAGCTGTCTTAAAAGGCGCAAGACACATGGTATGCACCGTTATTTTTAATCTGTATCATTTCATATAATCTGGATAATGCTGAAGTGGGTTTTATCGTGTCGTTATACAATGCAGGCGGCTGTTGAGATTAGCTATCAACCTTGTGTCCGGAAACATGTTCGGGGTATCTTTATGGACAATGCTGTGGTG
Organism: Linaria vulgaris; assembly: GCA_948329865.1. Lineage (NCBI taxonomy): Eukaryota > Viridiplantae > Streptophyta > Magnoliopsida > Lamiales > Plantaginaceae > Linaria > Linaria vulgaris. Next base: position 46,622,554 of record OX415253.1, read on the forward strand.
TCAACTAGTCCTACTGCTGATGGAAATGCATAGCTATAGATTCTTTTCACCAATATGCCGGAGTGAAATGGTTACAGGAGAAGCCACTTACCAGATTCCATGATGCACAATGGCTTCTCATTCAAAGAGCTGTAGAGGAGAAGCTTCTGCAAGTTACCATCAAGCTACCGGAAACAGTCCTTGAGAAGGAAGTTGATAAGTGACTCCAACTATTCTTACCTGAGTGATGGTGTTAGTAAATCCGCTCAGTTAGAGGAAATTAATAGTTCATGACGGTTTTTACAATCTTCTTCTACCTTCAATGGAAAAGGAAGCGGGACCCTTATTGACTATGTTTTGGTCTTATTTCGTCACGGTAATAGAACACAATAAATTGTACAAAATGAGATCAAACAATGCTATCCAATATTATTAACGGACTAGCTTGGTCCGGAACACGTAATACAAGCTTTCTAGACAGAATAATTAAATTACAATGTTAATGAAACGCATCGAATTTCAAGTATTCGATACTGACGTGTCGAATGAGAGTCGATTCGATGCGGTACAATTGTCACCAACTGAAAAGCAATCTGAAAGGTATCGAATTCGATACGTGCTGTAGATGTCGAATTCGATGCGTATCAAGGTATCGAACAGAGATACAATATTTCTGTGCGTGTCGAATTGAGCTTGATTCGATATGGGTCGTATCGAATGAGGATGGTTCGATGCTGACTGTACTAAGCTGGTTCAGTTCTCGAAAAGTCCCTTTTGAACACAAGGGGACGGGCTATTTATAGAACCCGTCCCGTGGAGCCCACAATCCAATATAGTAATTCGTATCGAATCACTGTTGTTCGATACACGCATCGAATCAGGCGTATTCGATGCGCTGGTGGGCTGGCCCAGTTGGGAGGGCTTAAACCGCTGATTCGATGCGCGCCTCGAATTCTCCCTATTCGATGCGCTTTTGGGCCGGCCCAATAACGTTATATTGGGCCAATCCTAAATTACACCCATCATATAGTCCCCCCAGTTTGGGAGACGATATCAATTTAGGGATCGTCTTCCAAACTTTCTAAAATATAAGTGTACTGATTTGAGATATTTCTAATCTTAGTAAAATCGGATCAGCTCAACGTTCTTGTAATAAAAGATAATAAGATGATTTTAGACGCATCGAATATTTCACTATTCGATGCGTCAAATAGCGCGCATCGAATTTCAGTTATTCGATGCGGTTATTCGATGCGTCAATATAGCTGGGCCTGGTGGGCCTGTCGTCCCCTATATAAGGGGGTGCTGCCTCGGCGGAATCATTATTCTGCTGTCAGACGCCGCTCTTCAGGTAAGACGCATCGAATCTGCGTCATTCGATGCGTTCCGCATCGAATCATAAGTGATTCGATACGCTCAGTATCGAATTGTAAAAATTCGATGCGTTAAAAAGTTCGCTCCTGCTCACTATGAGCTTATCGTCGCGTGATTCTGATTTGCCGTTTTTACTTTGTGCAGGATACAAGCAACTAAGCAAGACTTTCCTTTATCGAGAATATATTTGAGGTAAAAATATTTTGTTTTTATTGTATCTTATCATTTAGTTTTTAACACGTTCGGTACCGTATATATATGAGTGATATACGAGAGTGTGTAGTGACGTATTCGTCCTTAGTCAGTGTCGTGTTTCAAACATATTTCAGTTAACTCTTTATCAAAGATGGTGAGCATTGAGACCCAATCCGGGAGTGATTCGAGTTCAGGTTCTAGCTCCAGTTCGATTAACAAAGAGAATCCCTCAAAAGCACTAGCAGTTCCGACCGCAGGCGATACAGATGTTTGTGACGATATATCTATCGATTCTCCGGCGGATAATAATCCTGCTCCAGAATTGAACCCGACAACTGAGGTTAATAGTAATGAACCTTCGCCCTATAGAGATAACCGTGCTGCGAGCGAGGGTGAGGAAGATGTAGATTACATTAATAAGGAATTTGACGATCATATCGAGGTCCCAGGAATGACCTATGACCAATACGTGTCTCGTCTCCAGCATAATCGTAGGGGATTTCGCGAAAAATTTAATATTCCTGACAAGTATAAAATTGTCATTCCTGGCCCACATGACCGGATGCATAATCCACCACCTGGTCACATCACTGTGTTTGTCGGCCAACTTTTAAACGGATTGCGCTTTCCAATTCCTTACGAACTGAAATGGCTTCTGCGGAAGATAAATGTCGTTCCTGCTCAACTCACGCCAAACTCTTACGGGAGCATGATTGGTTTCATCATAGTGATGAAGGCTCTGGGCGAACGACACAGTCCCAATGAATTCTACGCGCTATTCGAGATTGCAAGACGCGAAGAAGGCTTCTACCATATAAAAGCTCAAACGAATCGAAAGTTTTTAAACGGTGGAGCAACCGGGTACGGAAAGGACTGGAAGAGACGATACTTCTTCATTAAGGAGAGTTATGAAAATGAGTTTTTGGGATTCCGCCGGGAGTGGTTCACCGGTTCAAGGGTAGCAATTCCCAGTGGGGTTTCCATAACCCTGTGGAATTGCGAGTTCATTCCCACCCTAGTTAGAGAACATCAATTTGATGTTAAGAAACTCGTTGAAAATCGAGTTCTTTCTTTGGCTGGGTTGTCACCAGTGAAGTACAAGGGAAAAATGACCCTTGGTACATATCTGACCTTTTTGATATCCTTGTTTTACGTTTATTATGCATTCTAACGATTTGTCTTTGTTGCAGAAAAATACTTCATGAGTCGACACGCAAGGATGAACCGGGTTCTCGATGCGGATATGGAAAGTTCGCAGACCGAGACTGCGCGTACAATTCCTCCTCCGCGGAAGAGAAAGAGTAAGGGTAAAAAGAAGGTGTCTGAACCCTCAACCGCTACTGCAGCTGCTGCTGCTAGTGCTTTGCCGGTTGACGCTTTTGAGGACTTGCTCGGAAGTAATCCTGAGGATAATCCAGGCGGTGGCGAGGAGTTGGAAAACAGAGCAACCGAGACTGGCGAGGATGTCGGCAATCTTGTTCATCGAAAAAGACGAAGAATGCCGCAAAATTTATCGCAGACTGCTGGGGTTGCTGCTACGACTAGCCAAGCTGCCAGGCCAAGTTCCTCTAACCCTCATGTTGGTGCATCCGGTCCAAGTTACGCGGCTGGACCTAGCCAGGGTCCTCGAGCTCGGGTCGCTGGGTACCAACTATCGGAGGCCGAGACCATCGAGCATCTGAAGGCAATATTGCCTGGTTTGTCCGTCCCTCTTCCGATTTCCAACGAAGAGAGAAAAAGGCTGGAGCGTAATACATTGCATCTGCTGACAGCGGTAATGATGTCTTGTCTGACTTACATTTTCTGTGATTTTGCTCTGCGAACTTTTATCTAATCATTCATGTGTTGTCAGGCGGGCGGCTTCGTGGATGTTATGGCCTCAGCCTTAATGGATTTCAAGGAGACTGCCAGTAACGCTGATAACTCTGCACTTGAAGCTGCCCTCGATGCCAAAGAAAAAACTTTGCAAACGGCCAAAGAAGCTCGAGAGCAAGCTAAAAAAGTCGAAGAAGATCTTAATCAGCAAATTTCTGCGCTGAAGATGGAGGTTGCTGCAGCCAAAGAGGAAGCTCACAATGCTGACATCAATGGCTACCTTAGAGGCCTGAAAGATGTAAGATATATATTATTCCTAGAATTTGACATCTATTCTCTTATTTCAATCTTATTAATATCTTTTTATCCTTCTAAAAAGGTTTCCTCCGAGCAATCATTGGAAATTGCTGAAAAGTTCCTTCGGGGCAATACGTTTCAAAAGCTGTGCGCTCGTCGAGATGATCATGTGGCTCGAAATGCTCAAGCTCTTACGGTACATCAGTTCTATACTTCTGGCTATGTTCGTGGCAAATTTGATCCAGAATGGTTAGACTTGTCCCTGGGGCCAGACTTGAAAAAACGTCCACCCCGTCAAACTTCTGAGGCTACAGAAACTGATGAGTTTGCCTCTCTACTGGATAGGGAGGATCTCGTTTTCGGAGGGTTATCACCGTCGTTAGAAATGCCCGAACCATATCCCTCATCAGAAGATGAAGACTGAGACTGGTCGTTATTCAGACTGTTTATTATTCCTGTTTTTATAAACAATTTTCATTTGTTACTTAATTTGTGTAGGGCGCTACGTCGCCCTAATGTGCTTGAAACAATTTAATATCCGTTGCTTAATTTGTGGGATACTGACTGTTGTCTTTTCTTTCAATTTCTTATCTCAGTCCTTTACTTTATTTTGACAACCTGATGGTTCATTATTTTTCATCGAAAATTGTTTATCAATATTTTCCGTAGTATCTGCCCTCTACTTCAATGACCTTAGTCATTTTGGGGCGAAATGTTTGTTTCAATTTGTTATCCGTGATTTCCTGAGTTTGTCGCAATATAGCACGTCCCTCCCTTATTTTGTTTTAGGGGTTTATGGTACCTCATGGTATTTTGAGCAGGTTCTTATCCTTTTCGTCTTGAACTTTAATTGGTATCTCGTGCCTCTTTGGGGTAGAGTCTCCGTTCTGTATGTTGTCTTTGACTTCTAACGGTATCTCATGCCACTTTGGGACATAGTATCCGTTTTCTTGATTAATTTAGGGATTTTCGGTATCTCTTGCCACTTTGGGGCAGAATTTCCGTCCATTTGTTGCCCCTGGCTTCTTTCGGTATCACTTGCCACTTTGGGACAAGGTTTCCGTTCTTCCGATTTCTTCGGGAATTTTCGGTATCTCGTGCCACTTTGGGGCAGAGTTTCCGTTCTTCTGATTTCTTCGGGGATTTTCGGTATCTCGTGCCACTTTGGGGCAGAGTTTCCGTTCTTCTGATTTCTTCGGGGATTTTCGGTATCTCGTGCCACTTTGGGGCAGAGTTTCCGTTCTTCTGATTTCTTCGGGTATTTTCGGTATCTCGTGCCACTTTGGGGCAGAGTTTCCGTTCTTCTGATTTCTTCGGGGATTTTCGGTATCTCGTGCCACTTTGGGGCAGAGTTTCCGTTCTTCTGATTTCTTCGGGGATTTTCGGTATCTCGTGCCACTTTGGGGCAGAGTTTCCGTTCTTCTGATTTTTTAGACCTGCACTGATTACATTATGCAAAGTATACAGAATTTACGTAAATTAATTAATTCGACATAATCTTCTTTGAATAATTCAAAATAGATTATGTAAATTGAACTGAGCTTTGATCACTGCTCATTTGCATGACTTCCAGTGCTGTCCTTCAGATCCAGGATTTGAGGTACCTGTTTTAAGTTCATACATTCTTGTCCCTCATGCGTATTATAGCAGAGAGAACGAATAAAAACGTGTTCAAAATACTCAAAATGCTAAAAATACTTGTAAATTTCAACAGAATATCTATTCAATTTGCTCCATATGCCCCGGAGCCAAGGCTATTGCTGCATTTTCTTCTGGTTGCTGCCGTGTTCGGAGCGAATTTACATAACACTTCCAACCTTCAATGTGATCTGCAATGACTTCTCCTGTGCCAGCAATGGTGGGGAATTTTATCATCTGATGGTAGGTGGATGGTAGCGCTCGAAATGCATTCAAAGCCGGCCTTCCTATGATTCCGTTGTATGCAAAGTGCATGTCAACGATCACATAGTTTTCCAAAATCGTCGTTCTTTTTGGAGCTGTCCCCAATGAAGTTGGGAGCTTGATCATTCCTAGCGGCACTATTGCTGGACCTCCAAAACCATGAAGTGACGTTCTCACCGGTTGTAGTGCCTGGTTGTTCAATCCCATTTTGAGCAACGTAGAGTTGAACAGTATATTTACAGAACTCCCATGATCCACAAGCATTTTGGTGACTCCGAAATTAGCTATATCAACAGTTATTACCAAAGGGCAATTTAAATCTGACATCTGCATAGCTTGTGCACTTAGTTTCCGTAAGTCTGCAGTGGAGAAAATGATCTCTTCGTGTGGCATTTCTTCGATTCTCAGCATATTGGCCATATGAACATAATTATCTGCTTCAATACACCTTGTGATCTTTCTACGGCCGTTGGTAGAATCTGCTCCTCCTGGTCCTCCTGCTATCATATTGATGATGCCCCTCCTGGTGTTTCCATCCTCAATCTGGGGATACTGAAAAAGTTGCGGTTCATCGATTGCCCTCTGCTTATCTTTCCTAGGAGATGGAGTTCTCTTACGGTTGGAATTGTTTTCTTGTTCTTGCACCTTCTTGACAAATTCCACCAATTTCCCATCCTTTATCAACCGCTCAATCTCATCCTTTAAATTTATACATTCCTCTGTGTTGTGCCCCTTCTGATTGTGGTACTGGCAGAATTGATTTGAGTACATCGTAGCCTTGGATTCTCTCATCGGTCTGGGATCCTTTAACCATCCTTTTTTCTTTGCTGCCCCAAACACTGCCATAATGTGAGCATTCAATGGGGTGTACCTTCGAGGCGAACTGTCCCTTTTGTAATTTTTGTTCCTGTTGTTGCTGTTGTGGCGATTTTGATCTTCTCTACCTCTCTCCTTATCCCTTACAGCCACATTGCTAGGAACTTTGGTTGCCATCATTTCCTCGAAATGAACCACATCTTGAGCTATCTTGTTTATTGCTTCAACGGTGGTGGGTTTTTGTTTCAGCAACTCACCACCAAACATAGTGTTTGTAGTTGCACGAAAAACTATACTTGCAACCATCTCTCCCGTCGGACTATCAATCCTTAGTAGCTCTGTATTGAAGCGTTTCATGAAGTCCCTCAAACTTTCATTAGCTTCTTGTTTCATCGTGTATAAGTGGGAGTGATCCAAAACTAGTCTAGACTGACTAGAAAACTGATCCTCGAACATCTTTCTCAACTGGGCATAACTCTCAATTTGCCCATGAGGTATTCGATTAAACCAATCAGCAGCCACTTCTGATAAAGTCGTTGCAAATATCCTGGCCTGCATATTGTCCCTGAATCCATAAAGGGATAACTTCCTGTCTAACTGAAAGAGGTGATCTCGGGGATCAGATTTTCCGTTGTATGTTTTTAATTCTGGGATTTTATCTCCTTGTCCTAGAATTTCCGACTCTATCTCCCGGCAAAAAGGACTGCGATTCAAAGAATTGTCCTCCCTTGCCGTTTGAGTCTCGGCTATTGCTTTCCCCTTTTCCAATCTTCCAACGTTCTTTCTTATTGTGTTATGCTTGCCGTGCAAATCAAGACCTTCTGGCTGTCTTTGGTCATCTCTACGTTTTCTTCTCCGCGATTCCTCTCTATGATCCTCTTCCTCATTCCTATCTCTCCTGGAATTACGGTTCTCCGACCGTCTTCCGTCTTCTCTCCTACTTCGTTCAGCAGCACATTCTGCCTTTCTTTCCTTTTGTATCTTCTCATGAGGCCTTTTCGATTGTATCTCTACAGATACCAGCTTCTTTCCTCGCTCTTCATGAATTGATTTCCCTCTGCTGCCCATCCTTTCCGAAGTATGCTTACTTCTTCGGTCGTCTTGCTGTGACTCTTCCTTTTCCTTCCCTTTCTGCTTTCGGATAGCTGAACCTTGCTCTCTCAAATTCTCAGAATACTCAATAGGAGATGGTATCATAGTGGGTAATGCTGTAGGGAGCACCTCAACCACGACCGCTTTAATCATTGCAAATAATTCACTTTTAAATTTATCTGGAATTGCAGCATTTGTCGCTGAAGCTCCACTCACCTCGGCTTCATTAATGGGTACCTTCTCAGCTTGAGGTCCTTGATTTTCTTTCCTAGCCGGAGTTGGTACCGCCGGTGGTAATGCTGATGGTCCAATTATATCTGGCATAACCCGCTCAGGGGTACCCGATTGTTCTTCTCCCGTATTACCTTCCAGAGCTCTACTCTTAGATCGAGTTATTCTAGTCATACTGCCTATAATGCTAATATAGTTTGTGTTCCCACAGACGGCGCCAATGTTTTGGTCTTATTTCGTCACGGTAATAGAACACAATAAATTGTACAAAATGAGATCAAACAATGCTATCCAATATTATTAACGGACTAGCTTGGTCCGGAACACGTAATACAAGCTTTCTAGACAGAATAATTAAATTACAATGTTAATGAAACGCATCGAATTTCAAGTATTCGATACTGACGTGTCGAATGAGAGTCGATTCGATGCGGTACAATTGTCACCAACTGAAAAGCAATCTGAAAGGTATCGAATTCGATACGTGCTGTAGATGTCGAATTCGATGCGTATCAAGGTATCGAACAGAGATACAATATTTCTGTGCGTGTCGAATTGAGCTTGATTCGATATGGATCGTATCGAATGAGGATGGTTCGATGCTGACTGTACTAAGCTGGTTCAGTTCTCGAAAAGTCCCTTTTGAACACAAGGGGACGGGCTATTTATAGAACCCGTCCCGTGGAGCCCACAATCCAATATAGTAATTCGTATCGAATCACTGTTGTTCGATACACGCATCGAATCAGGCGTATTCGATGCGCTGGTGGGCTGGCCCAGTTGGGAGGGCTTAAACCGCTGATTCGATGCGCGCCTCGAATTCTCCCTATTCGATGCGCTTTTGGGCCGGTCCAATAACGTTATATTGGGCCAATCCTAAATTACACCCATCAGACTAGAAGAGCAAAAACCTGGTTGCTTTCTGAGTATGGAAAACTGTTGTGGGATAAAGTTTCTGTGGCGCCATATCATCGTAAAGGAAGTGATGCCATATCACGTTAGGGCTTCTGCCTCTTTTCTCTCCGAATCAATATAATTACCCTTCATCAGATTTTTATTCAATCATACCTCACGCCCCTTCATGAATCTCTCTGCCATGCCTACCATCACCGCCGCCTTAAGGCTAGCTCGCAATCAAACCTCTTCCGCCGCCCGCCACCTCCGCTGCCTCACCACCTGCGCCGCACAAGAGCCTAACTTCCCCATCAGCATGATCGGCGACGTCGGCCACGGCAAAACAACCCTAATCTCACGCCCGTTCAATCTCTCCGCCATGGCTACCGTCACCTCCGGCGTAACTGTAGCAAGGCTAGCTCGCAGTCAATCCTATTCCTTCACTCCCTCCACCGCCGCCCGCTGCCTCCTCCCCACCCGTGGCCGTGCCGCACAAGAGCCTAACATCCCCATCATCATGATTGGCGACGTCGGCCACGGCAAAACAACCCTAACAGCCGCCCTCTCCATGGCCTTGGGCATCTTCGAGAAACGATATCCCCATTACGCCTTTATGGACTTCCCCGTGCAATCTGATTACGCTAAGAAAATGGTTAGCGGAGCTGTTGCGGAGGATATGGCTGGTGCCATCTTGGTGGTGTCTGGCGTGGAGGAGCTGACGAAGGAGCACATTATTATGTTGGCTAAGCTAGGCGGGGATCCGAAAATTGTGGTGTTTTTGAACAAACAGGATCAGCTGCATGATGATGATCAGTTGCATGCATTGGAATTGGAGGTGAGAAGACTCCTTTCGTCTTACGAGTTCCCTGGTGACGACATTCCCATTGTTGCTGGTTCAGCTTTGCTTGCTTTAGAGGCTTTAAAGAAGAAGAAGAAGGAGGCGAAGATAAAGAGAGGGGAGAATGAGTGGGTGGATAAGATCTATAAGCTAATGGATGAGATGGATAATTACATTCATAATCCTAACCCTTCTGGTGAAGAGCAGTTCAGGAACTATAGAGAATATTTGTCTTTCTTGATGCCAGTTGCGGATATTATGGGGGGTAGTGGAGGAGGGGCTACTGTGAAAGCCATTGGGAGAATAGAGAGAGGGGCAATTAGTTTCGGTGACACAGTAGATCTTGTGGGTTGGATAGACACTAGGAAGGACATTATCGTCACGGGTGTGGAATTGATGGGGGAAATGAAAAATGGTGCAATTGCTGGCAATTATGTGGGAGTGTTGTTGAGTGGTGTCCAGAAGAATGATATTCATTGGGGAATGGTGTTGGCCGAACCTGGAACCATTGCGACGTTCCACAGGAAGTTTACGGCTATTGTTTACGTGCTGAAGGAGGAGGAGGGTGGAAGATGTTGCCCCTTATTTGTTAATGAGAGGTTGAAGTTTTACATGTCTATTGATGAAGTGGACTGGATTATGAATGACGCGTACGAGAATGAGGAGATGAAGGCAGATATCAAACTTCACCTTGAGGAGTTGGACTATGATATTATGCATGTTTTGACGGGGAAAGTGAACTCGATTATTGATAATGATAATGATATCGTTGATCAGCTTGAGCAGGGTGAACATAGCAAGATGGAGGTTGAGCTTATTGTGCCGATGGCTTGTGTGAAAGGTATGAGATTTGCCATCCGAAGCCTTTATGGGAAGGCGACAGGACTAGGCGTTATTCTAGGCACTCACTAAAGAGTGTTGAGCAATAATGTAGAATTTAGCTTCAGTTTAGATAAGTAGTGAACATCTTCTTTAAGTTACTTTCTTTACGTTACTTTGCAAATCATTGAAGTTATATGGCTAATAAACAAAAAAGTTACAATATTTTTTTGTGAGTTATGCTTTATACTATAAAAAACGCTGGCGTAGACCCTTTTTTGTCCAAATTTATTATTTTTATTTTTTTTCCTCATGTTCTGTTTTTGTTAATATTTATATTTAATCCCACTTACAATATTAAAAAAACAGAAAAACACCCAAAAATATCAAATAAATGCATAAGAACTTCCAGTAATCCACAATGACTGAATTGAGTACAAATATTTCAAATACATCCCAATTACAGTGGAGAAATGAGTAACTACTTTGTCCCAATAACAAATACATCCCAACAAACTAGAATCACAAATGTACATATTGAAATGCATAAGAAGAAGGTTTCCACATGATATTTTCAGCTAGTCCACTGTTATTTCTGTAAATAAAAAAAACAACAGTGCATAAGAAGAAGAATCAGGAGTTAAAAAATTGTAATTGACAATCAAAACATGGGTACTTACAATGTCAAGTTGATAAGTCCTAACTCCTAAGCAAATTTAACAACTCCTCAGCACAAATTAAAACAAGCAAACAACCATGTTAGGAACTAACAACATTATGCTTACAGTCTAAAAAATTTACAGAACCAGTTGGCTTTGCATCAATGATTTACAGAACCACCAATATCGAATCATAATCATAAACCATAAACCATAATTTTAGACCAATAACAGATTACTTCAGATTATGGGTATAAACTAAAAATTATTTCAAGATTCCTTCATACCTCCAAAGTATCAGATTACTCACATTATGCAAAAGCAAAAGACTAAAAGCTAACATTGAAACTCAATTTCTCTGGTTGATAACTTGATACCCTTTGCATTAACAAGGCAAGAATTTCAGAATTAGCCACATTAATAATGGAATCTTTCTCCATCAATAGAATCAGAGAGGAACACAATTACCTTTCATTTCCAATTTGTCAATTGTTGTTGCCCTACAAGAATAATATAAAATCAAGAGCTATTTGATAGCATGTTGTGCATGCATAGCACCTAAGCTTGAAACAGATAGTTACTAATTAACTTTATATAAGGAAATACAATACCAAATTAGTTGGTCAGTCATGCATATTTTGTTCACCACCTATTTTGCACTTTTCAAATAGCATGTAAAAATGGAGGATAAGTAGCAATAATATGGGTAAAATTAAATGCTTACACTGATGAAGAAGTCTTAGTGTTGGCATGTAAGGCCCATCACGGACGTTGGAAAAAAAGTGGCACATTGTTCACCACAACCAAGTTCATGTGATTTTGGCTGCATGGAGATATAAGAAGAAATTGTCTCGCATAAGAAAAATAGGTAAAGACAAAGACAGTAGAGTACAAATATGAGGAAAGCGGCTATGCTGGTAGTGGTTTCCGAAATCACAAGTTACCATTTTGCAACAATAAGTGGTGACTTTTAGGGTAGCAAATCCTCCAACACAGGCTCTAGTCCAGGATACTGCCAAAAAAAAAGAATTTTAAAGTGGAGTACAGTAAAGTTATAAATAATCCTTAAAACAGAACATCATAAAAGTATATAATAAGCAGCATTTTACTACCTCGTCAGCGATACTTTGCCGAATTCTCCTCTGCACAGATGCCTTAACTTGATTTTGGCAGATGAGAATCTAAAATAACAGGCATAAAAAACTGCCTACTCAGATAATGATAGAAAATCAGGGATTGCGACACAAAATATGCCTCTTCAGAGAAAATCACTTGTATCTGACATGTTTCCAAAATGACAAATACAGAGAAATGTCTTCTTCTTTAGGGCTAATTACAGTTAATACCTCTTCAGTAAGGTTTGGTATTCATGTATTGTAAGGATAGAGAAACAGAGCTGGTGCAAATCAACTTCTTCAGTAAAGTTTCCATTACAAACAAGACATATGGTAAAGTTGAATGATAAGACTCCATTCAGTAAAGGCGAATAAATGAGAGGTTTATATGAAGGTATTGTATGACGAATAAATACATTACAAAATCCAATTACATATTCGGGCAGAGAAGGCAGTAATCATACACAATTACATTAAAATACTTGAAGCAAAGTAGCTTAATCCGGCTTGAACATGTTTTCTACATCAAATTACAAACGAGTACTTGGAAAAATCAATAATCGAACTCCAAATAGTCGAGATACTTGAAGTAGAGTTGCATATCAGACCCTCAGTGAATAGCTCCTACACTAAATCCCTTGAGCTTCATTTCTTTAGACAACAATTGTAAGACTTGGACAGAAAAATACACGGAAAAAAAAAATCGTATTTATCTACCAACTTAACATGTCTTGATAAAGAGCCTCATTCATGCTCCATCTAGTAATGCTCAATATTATCCATAGAACCAAATACGGTTGAGATTGGTAACGTTCATCTCTCATTTCTGGCTTGCTCGAACGGTGTAGCAGCAAACTTGCCAGTAGTCCAACTGCGCTAATACATCGTTGGACACACTAGCATACCACACAAGTTTGTCATCACCTCAATTTTTTTCAATTGTTAGCTACTAATCTCAACTCTAAGTCACTTCACCTAGTACAGTCCTAATCCCATTCGACACGTTGCATAAACAGTACAGCTTCCACACAAGCTAACAACAAAAGTATCACACCAAATCCCATTCAATATCAATATCAATGACAACATTATTCACTATTCATACATTTTCTCAGAATCGAACACTACGTACTTACATCTATAAATCGTACAAGCTAATTAATAAACCTTCAAAATCTAATCAACATACACTACACAAAAAACGCAGATCTAAATTCCTTATAGAAAAACGATGTTGAGCTGAGCACGTGTAAATGAAAAATACTTGCATGGACCATCAAAACCAAACCCACCTCATCCGGCATTATATAGATATATTCAAATTACAAAAATCAGAGTACCCTTTGGATTCTTTCAAGTAGTAAAACACTTACTTATTAAATAAAGTGAATGCTGAAAAGGGTACCTGTATTTGGGAACTTCAAATGGGAGCGCCGATTGAAAATCGATTTAGGGATTTCGAGATTCGATTTGGGGATTCTGAAATCGATTTTGGGCTGCTTTAAATTTGAAGAACACCGAATTGGGAATTTGAAATTCGATTTTTAGGGCTTTAAATTTGATGAACTCTAAAGAACATCGAATTGGGGGTTTAGAAAATTTGATTTGTTGCGAACATGAAGAAATTCGATTTGGGATCGGGAAAGCTGAAGAAATGACCTAAATTCGATCGGGGAATATGGGGATTTGGGATCGGGAATAAGATTTGTCTTTTTCTTTTATTTTTTCGATTGGAAAAGCTCAAGTCTAAGAAGGCGACTTACGTATATAATCAATCGCTGGCTTATTCCGTTTAGAGTCATCTTTACTTTTCTTTTAGTTGGCTCTTTTCGGACTCGTTTGAACTAAAAAATGTGTGAAATGAAATCCCAATTTTGTCCTTGCAAAAGAAACTCTTATAAACAACTTAATACTATTTCGTTAAATTGATCAACAAGAAATGATGGTATATTACAATTTTTTATTTTTTAATACGACGAGAAAACGAACCAATCATTAACATAGAAATAGATTAACAAATATTTAATTATGACAGATCATGCAGGGGAAGAATGTGGACTGTCATAGGATTACAGGAGCTAAGGAAAAGAAAATACAGCAATATAGGAAAAGGTATAACTGTATCCCTAAACTGTTACATATTATACATACTGTAGGGGTAGTTTTGTGTAATGAGAATAGACTAAATCTTGATCTGGCTTGGAAGGCAGAGAACTCTTTTGTTTTTTTGATTCAGGTTGAGGATTCTGGGCTGGATCTAACCCTGGAAGGTAACCGCATCCCTCCCTATATCCTTCTCAACCCCTGGAAGAGTGCAGGAAGGAACAGTGACTGAAGCGGCTATCCTTGAGCACCCATGAACTGCTAGGCAAACACTTGGAGAGTACAGCCACAGGCAAACCCTGGAGCTGGAATGAAGGGAGTGTAGTGTGCCTATAGAAAAATTGACAAAGTCTGAGTCAAAGGAGGGCAGTGAGTGGGAAAAGGCTTTCCACAAGTCATAGTCATAGACTAGAGCTTAGTGGATTCCTTAGCTTGATAGTGCATTGTTCCAAGTATTTGATTTCTTATAGTGTGCTTTCTCTAAGCTTCATGTGGGGATGATATCCCTTGCATCTTGTAATCACACTCTTTCCAGTTTCTTAATATATTTACCTTTCGTGCAAAAAAATATTTAATTATGACCCAAGACTTTAAGTGTTCTTTTTTTCAAATATAAGACATAATAACACATATAAATATATAAATACCAACTGATTATTAAGTCACCAATTTAACTTGGAGCTAATCAAAAGAATGTACTAGGAGGTGTGGTTCATATAATTTAGTCACCAATTGCCATACAATAACACGTGGTCCATAGATCTCTTAGCAACAACACATGGCCAAGCCCATGAACATCCTAAATACAGAGGAGTTTACAAAACACTTAAACCAAAGAACTCAAAAATAATAATAATAAAAAAACAAAGAAAATGGCTGGAGATGAAGATATGAGCAAATTCGGACATGCACAAGAGGAGGTGAAGAAGTCCGGCACGACAAGGGTCAGCGAAGAATCAATCGCCAAAGCTCGAGGCCGTACTGGAGTTGGGATTTGAGGGAAGAGAAAAAAATTCGGCTAATTCGTAACACCGGAGAGTTTGATTTCCACCACCACTCGGCGGCGAATAACTGTTTTCTGTTCTCCGATTAACCGGCGACGGAGTCGACAATTTCATCTTAACAAAACCCCTAAAACTTGACACCCAATTCTAGATCTCCAAAACCCCCCAACACACTATGGAAATCGAAGTCCTCGATCCAACAAAGAAGACGAGATGATTCTCAAGGTGAGAATTACTCCTTTCAACGGTCGAAAATGAGGGAAACCGACGCCACCTATGTGAACAAAAAGAGAGAGAATGGGTCGTACGTAAAGATGAGTGAATTGTGGAAAGGAGGAATTTTTAGGGATAAATCAGTAATTTTATGTACCTTTAATTTTCACTGTAGAAGTCATTTTCGGAAAACGCTCGAATTTGGGCTTGCTATTTTCGTACTTCAATACCGGGTCCCCTGTTTTAAGGATGGATCACCCGGGTATAAAAGTGGCCAAGCAAACCTGAGAATTATACTGTTGAAGTCACATAAAAACCCCATGTAGGTCCTATAACTACCAACCAAACGACCCCTTATTGTTTTGCCAGCATCAGCATGAGTTGCTAATACTACTACTACTGAAACTTGGATCTATTTCCACCACTTAAATGTAACTACAGTGGTGACAAAGTAACTTGAATTGCTTGCATTGGTCAGAGACACATGAGCTTGGATATAACACTATTACTATTACGGGCTGATTAAAGTTAGTTCTGTTTTAAATCAATGTGTGGTTAAATAAACATTGTTTATGTTGTGTTATTAGTTGAAGTTATGTAGCACTTGTTAAGTTAGTGGAGTAGTTAGTTGTGTTACTGGGTATTAGAAGTTATTTTTATTTACTATTTATGTAAGGTCTTGTAAACATTATTTCAAGAATGATTGAAAAATCTCTTTTCATCTTTATTTCTTAGGAGACCCGTTCTTTCGCGATTTAGGACTCTAATATTGATGCTTTCATTGAGAGAACTCCCTCGCCTCCTTAACTGAAAATTCCAAAAAAAAAAAAAACCACAATGGATGTGTTATTGCTCTCCAAAATGCAAAATCACATGGATGAATCGTTCGTCAAAATGCAAAAACGCATAGATGAATACTTGTTTGAAATGCTTGAAATTTTCGAACGACATAAAATACGGATGGCTAAATTTTTTGAAGAATGGCAAATCAAGATGGAACCTCGTTTTTGCGAGTCTTCATCGCCACCACTCCAGCTACAATCCTTGTCTATATGGCGTTCGCCGCCAACACAATTACTGTTGTCAACGCCACACACCCCTATACACATTCAACCAACTTCTTTTTTTGAAATCCTCTACTACCCCAAACAATAGCACCCGCAACTACAAGCACAATGCCCAACAAAGAACTAACTTTCAGAAAAACACAAAACACCCAATTGCCCAAACTTAGTCCTCCATTTACAAAACTAAGAAAAGTACTACTAGTGTTTTCAAACCCGGCCTGGTCACAGAACCGGTGAGGCTAGTGGGTAGTGGGTCAGTAGGTCGAGCCGGTCAGACTACTGATTGGACCGGTTCGTTGACTTTAGTCAATGTTTAATAAAATATCTAATTCAAAGTTTCAAACTTCAATTGTATAACAAAAGTTTCTGAAGTTTAAAGTTTTCGAAGTTTGTTTTATGCAATATAATCAATAACAAGGTAATTTTCAAATTGATCAATTATGTAAGAATAGAATTATTAATTAATAACTTTATTTATTTACAATCAAACTATAAGTCTAATCAATAATAATGTAAATCATAATAATACCTAAATTCTTATAGGTATAGTTCATAACTCTATACACTTTCTTAGATTAATTAAATTATGCTAGAAATGATAAATTTAAAAAATTAAAGTCCTCAATAATTCTATTTAGATAATTTGTAATGGTTACTGAAAAAAAATTAAGTGACACTATAATCCATTATAGTGTCTCATGTAAGAGTTTACGTTTAAAAAAGATAAAATAAATAGTTACTCCTAAAAAAAAATTCATCTTTTTCAAATAACTAACATAACATTATATGTATCAAAAGCCAAAACAATAAAAATTTTATAGTATAAATCTAATCAAATAGATCTAGTTATCAATTAATTAGTTTCCTAAATAAATAGAAAACAAAATCACGTGTGAATTTTTTTTCTCTTAAAAATCCTTTCCTAATTTTATGCCTCACTTTTAGAAACTTCCCAACAACCTACCAATTCAATAATTTAAATTTTCTTTCCTTCTTCTTCTTCTTCTTTTCCGCCCTTTTTTCACGCCTCTTTTCTTTTCTTCTTTTTTTTTCTCTTAAATATCATTTCCTAATTTTATGCCTTACTTTTAGCAACTTCCACAACAACCTAGAAATCCTATAATTTAGATGTTTTTTCCTTCTTTTTTCCTTCTTTTTTCCTTTTCTTCTTTTTCACGCCTCTTTTCCTTTTCTTCTTCCTTCAATAATTATTATTTATTTTTGGTTAGATGAACAAATCAAATCAAACATATGAATATCTTTTTTTCTTTTAAATATCATTCCCTAATTTATATGCTTTATCTTTTGCAACTTCTCACACAAATTATTAATCCAATAATTTATACATGATTTTCCTTTATCTCTTTCTTTCCAGGTCACTTCCTCTCTCTCCTTCTCTTCTTTCTTCTTCCTCCATTGTTTGAAGAAGGGAATTAGCAAAAGCATGGAAAAGAGAAAAAAAAAAAAGGAAAAAGGGACCGGTTCGCAAACCGAACCGGTCGACCGGTAAGCGCTGAACAACCCATTTCTGGAAACAGTACTACACTGAAGACTATAACCATCCAAATCCCGATTTCAATTCACAACCCCGCTAAGAAACGTATAAGTGCATGCACACGTTCTTTTCTTCGTCTTCGCTTCTCATCCGCTGACAACACGCAAGGCCATAATGCTACAATTATCCGAATCTTTGTGTCCATAAATATAGCAGGCTACGCCGGTTATTATGGAGAATGACACAATGCAAGAAAGCACCGTTTAATTGGAAACAACGAGAAATATATATAAGAGCAGCAACTTCCGTGTCGGCGTCTCTGTCTTAGGTTGTAAAGTCAATTTAGTAACACTGCTATCTACAAGATCCGGAGATGAGGGACTACTCGACGGGATGGAATGCAGATTTCTTACATTGTTTTTCCTTCTTTTCATTAAAGTTTGAGTTGAAGCCATCAAACACATAATCTGACATAGGATTAAGAGCCACACAAGATCAATATATATGGCTGGGAAAGATGATATTGGTTTTTTTAACTATTTCCTCTCACAATCCTTATGTCTTTTTAGAAAGAAGCGGATTTCATTTTTGGGTTAAGAAGCACTCACATGACCGCTTATCTCAGAAAGTTGTGTAACCAGAAAATCTTGTTGGGCTTCTCAATCAAGGCTTATGCACAAACATTAGTCTCATTCCGGCTTTGAGGACAAGTCCCTTCTAATGAGGAAAGGAATGTTACAAGTCTAATTATATAAATTAGTTAAATCTGGTAGTTGTTATTAGTTTATATTATTATTCTTATTATTAGTATTAATATTGATGCGGGATAATTTTATCTGCTGACCTCTCACTCCGCGTCAGACTAACTCGAGCTCCTAATTGATCCCAAGCTAGCTTTGAGTTCAGAAACCTGCACTGAAATCACGACACGTGAACTAGGCGAGGGCTGACCTAAGTTAGTAATGAGACTTTGAAGAAATGGGCCTATAATGCCAAATTTAGGCCTCGTAGCGCTGAAATACGTGAAAAATATGCCAAAAACGGATTAAATGAACTACATGAATTCAGCCTCCAACTCAAATTCAATGCTAAATAACTCGAATTAAGCTCAATTCGAACACCTCAAGTCGAACACCTCAACTCAAATACCTCAAGTCGAACATCTCGACTCTAACAACTCAACTCTAACACAATAACTCTAACTCAAATTAGGTTAAAGCTCCTCAAAAACGTCCCTCAATAATGAAGATTAGCCTGGTATTTATAGGCATAAACCTTCCTTAATTACCGGAGTGGGCCACGCTCATGGGCCCCGGCCTTTCCAGCTTGATTGGTTGGCTTCAACTGGCCTTCAACTCTAACAAATTTGCTTTGAATTGAGTACTTTGATGTTTTCAGATTGCATTTTCTATATTTTACGCGCGATTGAATGCACTCCACTGCCATCTTTAACAACCTCCCATTTGTATACCATCTTGCATGAACCCTAGTTAATTTATGAGTTTTTGTTGAAATCAGTATTGAAAACCTTAATTGCATCATAGTCTGCTAACTTAGGGTTGAGTCTTACTGATTTACACGACTTATGTATCTTGGTATGGTACCATTCGAGGTTGACTAGATATATTTACAATTGGTTCATTGTAGATGGTCGCCCCTTTTGTTGTTCTGTGTACTTGTGGCCAAGGTTCGATGCTCTATCTAAAGCCTAGCAGCAGTTCAACAAGACCTAGCTGTTATTACTACAAATGCCCTTCATACTGTGATCACACTATTTATTTACACGGGAGGATGATCTCAAACTACGTAAAAATGCCCATATCCTAAGGTTCTCAGCTGTGAACTTGCACCCCAACTCACAAAGTGGTCATCGACCCACAAACACTATCACAAAACCATTGTACCATCACGTCCATGATAAAAAAAATAGTGCCGAGAGTCTATGGCAACAATTTTTCAGATCCTTGTCGGGCGGACCGTTAAGGCTGAGGATTAAAGTCTTGGCAAGAATACTTAAATCGATGGAACAGATGTCGGAGGTAGAGGCGAGCTGGGAGATCAAGAACGAGTTATGGCAGCTCCGGGACGAGATTCAAGAGTTTTGGAGAGAGAGAGAGAGAGAGAGAGAGAGAGAGAGAGGATTTTGTTGCGTAACAAACCGAGTGCGCGCGCCAAAGTGAGAGAAATTATATTTGGCATGGGCCTCATATCATGTGTGAGGAACGCCACATGCCTCATGTCATGTGTGAGGAACGCTACAGTTACTAGCCTGTGACAAAAAAAGTTACAATGCAGTACTCCTCTAGTAAACGTACACGTGTCCCTTCTATGGTGTTTGAGAAAAGATTTCATTTGAGAAAATATTTCAGTGACGGGCAAAGGCAGAACTGTTTGGAGTATTATAATTTGGCCTTTCACTTTTGGTTTTCCCCTTTTTACCCCTTTTTTTAAATTCAGAAAAAAAGGTAGTGTACGAGTTACATGGATATTGGCGTCTTGTGCTTCCCCGTTGCACGCACCGCCATTGGTCACCGGAGATCCGCCACAACTCGTCATCAGTGTGTTTAAAAAAAATCGATCGTACACACTATTATTCATGTTCAACACAAGTCTAATTAGGGATTTGGGAATGTACATTGTGGCGAATCGATATTTCTTCTATTTTCTAGATTACCCATTTCAAATCATAATTAAACCACATTATTTAAATTATTTAATTTGCTCTTGTCTACGAATAGAAATATGCTCTTGCATTATTTAATGAAAGTGTTTCATTTCTTATTAAGAACACATTATTAAAAAAATCAGCTCTTTAATCTTTTCCAAAATATTTATTTTTTCAATGATCTTAATAAAATATGCGTATTCATTTAAAAAGCGTTATTCAATTTTAAAAATAAAAACGAAGTGTAATTAAAAACATTTATTTATCCTCATCTAAAAGCTATGTTGTACGGGTACGGATACGGCGATACGAATACGGTACGGTACGGGTACGGCGATACGAATTTTAAAAAAAATAGCAAGGATACGGCAAGGTACATCTTTATATATATAAATATAGATTAATATTAATATTATAAAATTTGAATGACAGATTCATAGTAAGTATACTAATTCGTAAGTAAAAACTGATACCAAAGTCATTATTTCATAAAAGTGATAATAACAAAATAGTGAATTACGAAGGTGGTGGTGGGCGAGTAGAAGGTGGCAAAAACCATGGATTTGGTGTATTGGTGGAGGTGTGTTGAGAAAGAAGAAATTTTCATTTAAAGTGAGAAAAGTGGAATTCTGATCGTGAGCTAGTTAATTACTAATTAGATTAAAGATTTTGTTTTAATTTTTAATAGTATGTGGTATTTACTGAAGTTGCTCATCAATTTAAAAATTTATAAAAAAGACCTAAAATATTTCCGATACGCCCCAAATATGTATCGGATACGTATCAATTTTTTTTATTTTCTTCTTATTAACCGATACACCACGTAGCATATCGGATTCGTATCGGTAGTATATCGGTAGCGTATCGGTATCGGATACGTATTCGATACAACATCATTAGTTTTTAGGTGTATCCGTGCATCATAGTCTAAAATGTTAAGTTGTTAGAGAGGGTAGGCATTTAATATATATATATATATATATATATATATATATATATATATATATATATATATAATATTATCTTCAACACGACCCCTCACGTGCAGGCTGTAAATATTTTTGTTACGCATGTCACGTTGCATTTTTTGATAATTGGGTGGGGTGGAATAAAGGTGAAAACTGGGCCAGCACGACCCAACCCAAACCCACATTTCGAACCGGGTCGAACTGGGCCTCAAATGTGGTTCCCTCTGGGTGGGCCGGTTCTGGGCCTGGGTTTGAGAATTCCACTTTTTTTTTCATTTTTTAGAAACTACCCTAGGTTTTGAAAAACAAAATTAATAAAGCCCAGTCCAGACTGGCCCATATTTGAAATGGGCTTAGCCCGGACCGACCCACTTTCTATCTGGGTCCGTGCGAACCAGTCCGGGTCGGCCCAGACCGGCCCAGTTTCCACCTCTAAGGTGAGATTCTAACCCAGGACCTCTTTTAGCATGAACTCTGATACCATATTGAATTGTCATCTCATCTAAAAGCTTAGATGATATGACAATTCAATATGTTATCAGAGCTTAGGCCAAAAGAGGTCATGGGTTCGAATCTCACCGTCACACAATTATCAAAAAGTGCCACGTGACAGACGTAAGCTTAAGCTCTTGGATGAGATGGAAATTCAATACTATTAAATGAGAACAAGTTATTAAGTAATTTTAAAAATAAATGGCAGTCATGTGGTGGTCATATTTATTATAACAATAACATATTCTTATTTATGAAAGAGTCGATTTTAGAGTTAATTAACATTCGTAAACACAATGACAGTAGGATGATCTTAGACCGACGATGGCTCTGCATTTGCCTAAGATATAATTTGCTAACAAATCGACAAGAATTCGGCATGGTATAACGCACAATTTCTGATCTTTTGGGTCGCATTCATAAGCAAATTATTGGTGGCAATTCTTCGTCGAGACAAAATACTCTACCAATTAAACATAACTAGAGTTAAATTCAATTTAAATAATTAATTAGATTACGCGCTTGTACACTTATTTCATGATTCAACCACAATGCTTGATGAATTTTTAAGCTTAAATCATAGTTAAAACACTACAACAATGCTTCAATATGACTGCTAGATAGAGAAGGCGATTCTAGGCCTTCTACAATAGCATGTCATATAGGAGGCGAATACATGCCTTTTACAGTTCAGGAGGCCCATATTCGCCTCCTATATCTATTAAGCTGACAGCCCATTCAAATGGGCGAGACAGCCCAGTTCAGGAGCCGCCACGTGGTAGGAGGCGAATGTTCGCCTCCCACAATTCCGGAAAACCTTTAAAAAAATAAAGAAAAATTGCTTTATGGTCAACCTTTAAAAAAAACAAATACATTTTAAAAATAACGTATTATAACTTATCACTCTCTCACTTCACAATCCCGCCAAAACAAAAGCCCCCTTTCTAATTTTCCCTCTTTTTTGAAGAACCCTAATTCAATTTGGGCAAATTCAATTCAGATTATTTCGACCCCTCTTGTAAATTGAAGTATGTCCAAAACTTCATATCTCGCCGATATGAAATGCTTTTGTGGTAAAACGGCTGTGACCAGAACATCTATGCCCGACGCGAATCCTGGTCGTCGATTTACCGGATGTTACAAAGGTACGAAATATGGTTGTAGGTTGTGGTTTTGGGTCGATGATCCTCTTTGTGAACGCGCGAGAGTTATCATACCTCAATTGAGGAGGCGCATTGAAGGGCTGGAATCCAGATTGATAGAATTAAGAAATTCAAGAAATGAACCAGAGTTGCAGACGAGGATGATGGAGCTTGAAAAAAAAAGTTGTTATTTTGGAACGCATGAACAAAAAATTGTTGATGGTAGTCGTTTTTCTGTTTTTGGTGGTGATTTGCCGAAATGTGTGATTACACAAGTTTTTTATTTTTAAGGTTTAGTTTATGTTGGAGTCTGGTTGAGTCAGTTTTGAATGTTTTGTGGAGTTTAAGGTTTGTTTGAGTGGATTGAGGTTTAAAAACATGAACCAGGGTTTAAGGTTGTTTATGGTTGTCTGTATGTTATGTTCAGTGTTTTGAAACCCGGCCCGGTGAGCGACCCGGTGAGGCTACCGGGTAGAGGGTCAACAGGTCGGACCGATCGAACCACTGGTTAGACCGGATTGTTGACTAAAGTCAACATTTAATAAAATATATAGAAATATTCTAGTGTATAACAAAAATTATAAAATAATCCACATTTTAAAAACTTCAACACATAATTCAAATCCAAAGTTAACAAGCCAACAATAAACTCAAATAAGAAAGTAGCAATTACAAGACAAACATTCATCACGAGGCATCATGATCATCCACATCCACCCTCTCATACGACCCGTACAATGTCAAATCATCTTCTTCATTCCCCGCTACACTTGCACTTGAACTTGCAACATTTGCCCCTCCAAACATCTCATCCATATCTTCATTAGTAATACATCACTAAAATACAAATCTAATAACTAATAAGCTACTTTGGGTAAAAAAATATACAACTAAATTTAACAAACTCATTTACTAATTTACTAAAATTAACAAACTTCACTTTTAGTCAATTGTTGTTGAATGAAACAAGATTAAGTCAATAAATAAACTCATTTACTAATCTGGATTTATAAACTGGATATACAACCATGCGCAGACTTTCACCAGCAGACAACAATTAATTGTAAGAGTACTTTCACCAGCAGATCATAAGCTTTTTATGCATTAAACACACACCAATTAATTGTAAGAGTACAATTAATTAATTAACATTGATTGTGGACTTGGAAATTAAGAAACACTCCCAGTGACGTAGTAATTAATCTGCGGTGTGATATATGGTAATTTAGCAACATAATCTGCGGTGTGATACGTGGTAATTCACAACATAATTGATTTTTAATTTCTAGTTCATATAAAAAAAGAGGAAAAAATTACCGACTACCGAGCAGCGGTGATGCAGGCGTGTGGCGGCGACGATTTGTGGCGAGCAGCGGCGGCGATTTACTGATTTGTGGCGAGCAGCGGCGATTTTTTTATTTTAAGTTTTCCCCCAATCGTGACCTGCGCTGTGAGAGAGAGTTTGAGAGTGAGATTTGAGATTTTTTTATTTTATTAAAGGTTGAGTTTTAATATTTTATAAAAAAAAAAAACTGAACCGGTTCGCAAGCGGAACCGGTTCAGCAGAACACCGGTCGAACCGGCGGTTTTCCGCCGGTTCGACAACTGTGCCTATCAGCCCGCTAATACAAGCGAACCGGCACGGACAAGGCTCCGGTTCCCGGTCGAACCAGTGGTTATGTTGAATGTAACATTGGTTAAGGTTATGTTATATTATATTTATAAGGTTATTTTTCTATTGTGATCAAGTTATTATTGTGATCAAATGGTTTTTTTGGTTATACTATATCTCTAATTTAGTTTTGGATGCTGATCAAGTTATTATTGTGATCAAGTTTATGCTATATCTCTACTTTTATAAATATTAGGCACTTAATATAGTAGTTGGACTGTTTTTTTAAATATTTTAATCATAATATACTTAGACAATTTTTAGTGGTGACCGGCCTGTGGGTTGTTTCTAGAGAGTTGTAACTCATTAATTGCCCGTCTCTTCATCTTTTACATCTAACATTAATACCCTTTATCTACCCTAAACGTCCGTCATTGTAAAAAGTAAAAAACCCTGTAAGGAAAAATAACCCTCATTTTTCTCTTTGGAAATCTCTTTGAGATCTCTATCAAATTATCAATGGCTGCACCCAACAACTCACCACTCAAAGCTCTGTACGACCCTAGGGTCGACGACATAGTTGGCGTCTTCCACAATTTCAGAGGTTTTTCGCAGGAGGAAACCTGGATGCTGGTGGTTGTGCGTCGGTTGGTCGACCGCGACATCTGGATTTCGGCGTAGATGATGGATGACATATACAAAGTGGTGGCAGAGAAGCTGTCTCGGAAAATGGGGGCTACACTCACTCCTTTGATGATAAAGGAGAGACTGATGATCATGGAAACGCGGTTTATATTGTTCAACCACATTTATAGATGTCCTGGTGTCTCTTTCTACAAGCCTACAGGCACCGTGATCACTGATTCAGTGTTGTTTCCTACATTTGTCAAGCACGTAAGTATATATTACCCTGGTGTCAGTTTTATCTTGTTATAATATTGTAAGATATGTCGTTAATTTGATTTTATCTTACATGCAGCCTACGAACATGGACAATAGGTTCATCAGCCGAGGGTTCTTGAACTATGCTAAGATGGCCTATCTGTTCTAGGTCAAAGTACTCCCCGCTCCGAAGATCAGGGTCCTGTCGTATATGGACATCATCTATATGGAAGAATTCTGAGTGTTTGTGAGGTTTTTTTATGTTTCTTTGAACAATTTAATTTCTATTGGTTTGAAGTTTGAACAATTTAATTTATGTTCGTTTTGTTATGTGATCTGTTGAACCACTTATGTTATTGTTAATATTTTGTTTGGTTTGAATGCTGAATGAGGGTTCTGTTGTCAAAGAATCCTATTTTGAGTAGAATGAATCATGTTTTGTTTGGTTTGAATGCAGCATGATTAAATGCTTTTGATAATGGTATTGTGATGTATATTATGCATGTTATTGCCATATGATGCTTATTATGGTACATAGGACTAAATGTGATTCTGTTGATCTGTGTTATATAGGTTTTAAGTATGCTAAGGTTTGAATGCTAAATGAGGGTTCTGTTGGCAAAGAATCCTATTTTGAGTAGAATGAATCATGTTTTGAGTAGAATAAATAAAAATTGCTTTATGGTCAACCTGTATTCTAAAAACAAATAATTTGAATTCTAAACTGGTGGGAGGCGAATAATTGCCTTCTGCTCTTAAAAAAAATAAAAAAATAAAAAAAAATTAAATAACCATCCAGGCGCCAAACCAGTACTCCAATGTTGTCCAATTCCAGAATCCCAACTCCAGATTTCCAACTCAACTTCAGGCAAATAAATCCTCAATTCCCGAATTCCAACTCAACTCCAACTCCAAATTCCAAATTCCAAAATCCCATACTCCAACTCCAAAATCCCATACTCCAAAACACAAAAATATCATTTCAATACCAATAACATCCAAACTCCAAAATTCATCCAACAACGAGTTCAAACAAAAAAGAAACAAGTCAATAACAAAATTACACCTAATTAGGCTAAGTCAATTACCAAAATAAAGCCAATTCCAAAACCAAATACCATAATACATGACAATACTTAAAAATCAAACATTGTTCAAAAGTTAATGAGTTTTAATAGGGAATGTGGACAAGTTCACTGGCGATGAACGGCTGACATGTCCGGATAGTAAGGTGTTGTCATCAAAACAAACCCGGTAGGTGATTGTCCGGTACCGAATGATCCTGCCGTTGATGGTCCAGAGGGCGATGCTCCAGTTGTGGCTTCATGTTCAGTTGATGGTTCGGCTGGTGCGGCTTCAGGTTCAGCGAATAGACCGGCAAACTCGGGGGGAATCGGTAGACGTTGCATCAAGAACATGGCCTTCAACAGTTGCTTCATGCTCTGGTGCTCCACCGCTTGTTTGGCAATTTGTGCATCCTTTGCCGCATTTGATTCAATCAAACATGCTATAGCCTCGGTTTGCTTTTCAAGCAACTCTTCGTACCTGCCGATATTCCCGTATTTAGGCTTCTCCCTTGTCTCAAAGCCGACAAACTCTGGGTCGCCACACTTTGAAAGGCCTGGAACAAAATTCTTCTTGGCACCATTAACAACACGCAACCAGGCAGCTTTATTCAAAGGTCGCCAGTTTCTCATATCAGCAGTGTGCTCTATTATCGACTCACGTAGATACTTCAACTGTCCAACATCAAATAAAAACTCGTAACTATTAGAGATAATATAATATTTGATTCCAAACTTGTAAGTTACAAATTTAATCACAGTCTTTTTAAAGATTTGATAATTTACAGATTTGATAAAACTCTCGTAAATACAGAAAATATGATAAGTTTCTGGAATTTTAATTTAAAACCTGATCAAATGCAGATTAATAATTCAGCAAATTTAACATAATACTAATCAGATCAAATGCAACACACTAATCAGATAAAATGCAACATAATACTAATACTAATTTCTCGTAAATACATGAAATACAAGAAATTAGATCAAATGCAACACACTAATTCAGTAAAATCATTCAAACATATTAAATACTTTATTAATACTAATATAATATACTAATAAACATTCTATTAGAGATAGTTTCAATAATCACTTACATAAACATCGCGCGTCCATTCACTACCCCACTTCACTACATTCCGGAAATCTTGGAATGTGTTTTCAACCAAACTTCCTGAATAGGGACATCATCAGGGTGTATCCCTCTTGCTTCTGCCTGAAAATTAAGATTAAAAATCATTATACGTCTACCAAACTTACAAGATTACTATAATAAAATATAATAATTAATAAAGTCTAACTACACGTACTATTTCATGTC
The DNA here is from genome assembly GCA_948329865.1 of Linaria vulgaris. Lineage (NCBI taxonomy): Eukaryota > Viridiplantae > Streptophyta > Magnoliopsida > Lamiales > Plantaginaceae > Linaria > Linaria vulgaris. The sequence goes on from OX415253.1 coordinate 46,650,611, forward strand.
TATAGGCCGCTGCACTTTTACACACGCCGATCGAGGGAGCTCCTTCTCTCTTGGCCTGATTGTCCTTCGAAGATTTAGTTCTATCCTTCGTTTCTTTCTTGTTCCAGTACTTTATGTAGGATTCGAGCCACTCCGCCGTTGCCCAGATTTTGTGATTCTCCAAATGGCTTTGGTCTTTCCTGGACGCCAACCAAAATTTCTTGTAATTTGTGATCATGCGTGAAAAACTGGTCTGGACCGTCTTGTGATACGTCGCTTCAATGGTCAGCTCATCCTTTTTGTCCCACCGATAACATTTCTACAAGACACGTAACAAATATTGGAATTAACACAAAAATATAATAAATTAGCCTGATCGCAGAAAAAAAAATACACACTAAAGTTCAATAAATTATCCTGATCACAGAAAAAAAAATTATCCTGATCACAGAAAAAAAAATACACACTAAAGTTCAATCATACTTGTGATATAATAATTTTTTAAAAAAAACTTTTATTTCAACTGAAAAGGTGATTGCAGTAGTAAAAAGTTCAAATTTTTGGCTAAATCAGATCCTCAACTTGTTGTTTAATCGTCTAATATTTAACTTTAACTACTCACAGATCGAACAACAAAATAGAACAAATATAATCAACAAAATATTAATCTACAGTCAATTTATTAATATCTAAGTTATTTCTACTTATTTATACTAAATTTCTGTCAATATTAATCTGCCAGTACATTTAAGGAGTTAGTGAAAGTGATTTAACATACCTAAAATATTTTCCAGCCATTTTCCCTTTCGTCCTTACTAAATTCAGGGTATCCCGTGTGCAGTTTTCGCATCACCTTCTTTAAAACATGTGCAACAGTGGCTGATGCACCACCAATGAAACTCCCATCAAATGCCACAATTAATTTTGGCCTCAACGACGCTCACGTTGCCATTTTCCCGAACCTCTATAGCCTGTATCTTTTGAATCTAATGTGCCCAAAATAGCCAACTCCTCTTCCAACTCATACTCTCGATCATCCTGAACCGCCGCCGTTTCACCTCCCTCAACCTGATCCTCATCCTCATTCTCTATAACCCCTGTGCTTCCCTGCGATGCCCGAGTCGACTCCACCGTCATGTAGTAAATCACCGGCTGAGCCAAAGCGGCTTCATACAACTCGTCAGCCGACATAAAGCCCTGCTGCTCTGGCTGAACGGGGGAGGATTCAGCGCTACCACACTGGCTCGAGCCACTAGCCCCCGTTGATATCTGTTGGGGTGAGGAATGTGTTGTCCCGTACCGAGACATCGGCCTACCATGGCCTGGTCCAGTCATCGGCACACTGCCAGAATGTGTCCCACCTTTGTATGTGCTCTGCGGCGCCCGATTACTGCATCATTGCCATCTGTGATTGAGGTGACCAGATATCCTTGCGTAGGCCGGTTGTCTGCGCCATCTGTGCATGCGTATACACTGTAGGTGGCTGGGTGGAGGTGGAGGCTCTGATCGAAGGTGGCGCCATCTGTGGCTGGGTGGAGGTCAAAACCAAATAACTAACACATCAACATCTCATACCAACGATATTACAAAAAGGGTCCACCAAATTGACAAGAAAAACAATCAAGAAACCAGTAAAGATTCAAACTTTAGCAACAATTAGTACCTGAACGTGAAGACTACACCTCTTATCGACAAACAACTTTCGATCAAACTGATTCAAGCATAGAATGGGAGCCCCATTCGTGTCGACAGCAAAACGGACACCGGAGCCTAAAGGCCAACTGTCTTGTGTGAGGGTTGAAAGGGTTCCTTCAGAAGATAACTCTAAAACAGTTCTTGAGACCTCAGCTGGTAAAGGCTTACTACTTTGATGGGATTTGGCCAATTCCAATTGTGGGTCTGAAACTAGGGAAAGTGACGAGCACTTTAAATGGTGAATTGGGAATCTTTTGTTTGTCAAAAATGGTTTAAAGAAAGGTCTCTTATTTGTGGGATTGGGGAGAAGTGAAGGAGGGAGATGAGAGGTGAGAGATTGGGCGTAATGAAGCATAATTTCACTCAAACTTGAGAATGAATTTTTGTATTGAATGTTGAGCAGAGAGGATGTTGTTGTCGATGATGATGATGATGATAATACTAAGTTCGCGTTTAGTCCTACTAGCAAATGGAGAACGCGGTTTCCGCGAGCATATTATTTTTTCAATGTCATTCTATGAGGGTTAAAGAAGAAGATTCATCTAGATGACACAGGTTGAAAGCATGTGCCATAAATTTGAATTAAAAAAATAGAAGAAAAACATTACGGGGAAAGTAAATCATTAATTACAATTAGTAATGTAATTAATTAGTCTAACTTAATTTGTAAAGCTATTTTGGGGATTTAACAATATACTTTTACAATGCAGCTAAAATTCAAAGGTTAAAGTTGGAAATCAAAAGATTTGTATCACAATGGGTTTTTTTTATATAATAGTATATAGATATAAAAGCACTAAAATCATTTGTGATATGCATATTATTTTTTCTTTGATGAAACACAAATTTTATTGTTCTCTAATTTATCCTTTTCAATTAACAACTGTAACAATAGTTGTTAAATTCTTTATCACTTAATCTACACTCCCTGATTTTGGCAAATGATACATATAGCAAATTTTCCACAATAATCATCAAGTAATATGCTACAAAGCCTCAATTTTAACCTCACCGAGCGAAACATATGTATAATTTCTTGTTTCGCTAATCAGTAGAAGTTTTCTTGGCTAACGATTGTTTTCTCTAAATGAATTATATTTTGTAATTTAATAATATCTGAAGTGCAGGGGTGGTTAATTTAATAATATCTGAAGTGCATGTGTGGTTAAAAGCCACACGTTTTGATTTTAAATATTACTGAGAAATAATAAAGATATATGTGATAGATACAAAATATAACAATACACAATACACAAGCTTGTAAGTTGATAGCAGGAGTTAGATTTTTTTTATTCTCTTTGATAGGGATATTTTAGGATTGGTCCAGCACTTTGGATTGGGCCGGCCCATAGCCGTATCGAATTGACCAAATTCGATACCGTTTAGCGCATCGAATAGTCCTTATTTGATGCGCGCATCGAATCGCCTTGATTCGATGCGCTTTCTACAGCTGTCTGAGGGTCCCACTGAACGAGGCTTATATATACCCCGTTCATTCGTCTTCCAGGGCAGGGAAAAAACCAAGTACAACCCTTACCACATCGAACCACCCTATTCGACACGCCCCTTTGTTCGAGGTGTCTCAGAATTCGACACCAAAAGTGTTATGTGAAAGCAGTATCGAATCAACCTTGCATCGAATCAGTATTGTTCGAGGCGCACATCAAGCACCCGCGATTCGATGCGTTGAATAGTTTGTGTTATTCATATGTTTAAAACAGTGTAAGATCTGTAATAGATAGTAGGTGTTCCGGACAAAGTTAGTCTGGTATAGTTTATTGGATTAACATTATTTTGGTTATTTATATTCCGATTGTACTGTTTTACTGTGTTCTATTACCATGACGAAATAAGACCAAAATATTGGAGCCGTCTGTGGGAACACCGTTAACATTGTTTTAGGTATAAGCAGCTAGGATGACAAATAAACGGCGCATGTATGTGGGTGAAAAAAGGCAACAAGAGAAAAAAGATTAGAACAGAGACAGATCAGCGTTAAAAGCAAACTGAGCCTAAAGAACAGGCTCAAGATAAAATAAAAAGTCAGTTGCTAAAGCAATGGCAAGAATGTAAGATGGAGCATTTAGGGGAGTTCAAGATCGTACAGCTTTTTAAAGAGAGTACTGAGAAAGTAATAAAAATTGGAGCAGAAATTGACTGGTTAATAGAGGCTGCATTGGTAGACTGTCTCCGACGTAATTCAGATATATTTGCATGGTCCGATTCTGATCTTCTCGGGATTGACTCTAGGATCATAGTGCATCGTTTGAATGTGGATAAGAGTGCAAAAACGATACGGCAAAAGAAGCGAAATTTTAGCAAGGAAAAGAATGAAGCTGCTGAAAAAGAGGTGCAAGAACTTTTAGCAGCACAACATATTTATGCTATAAGATTCTCAGAATGGTTGAGCAATATTGTGTTAGTCTTGAAAAAAGAAGCTACATGGAGAATGTGTGTAGATTATACAAATTTAAATAAGCATTGCCCGAGAGATCCTTTTCCGTTACCTCGGATAGATCTACTTGTGGATTCTACAACATGATGTGCTTTACTGAGCATGATGGATACCAAGAGTGGTTTTCATCAAATCTTCATGGCAGTGCAAGATCAGAGCAAGACAGCATTTTTCACAGACACCGGAGAGTATTGTTATAGGGTAATGCCGTTCGGGTTGAAGAATGCGGGAGCAACATTTCAGAGGTTGGTGGCTAAAATGTTTTACCATCAAATTGAAAAATCAATGGAAGTGTATATTGACGATATGCTGGTAAAGAGTCTTAAAGCCGATGAGCATGTGAGACATTTGGACGAGACTTTCACTATAATGAGGACCTACGGGATGAAACTAAACTCTAAAAAATGCACCTTTGGGGTAACAGCTGGAAAATTTCTAGGTTATGTGGTAAATAAAAGAGGAATTGAAGCCAACCCTGATAAAATAAAGGCAGTATTGGACCTACCATCGCCAAGAACAGTGAGGGATGTTCAATGTCTGGTGGGTCGTCTTACGGCCTTAGGAAGATTTATATCTACGTCTGCAGAAAAGAATCTTCTTTTCTTTAAAGTGATGAAACGGAACAAAGATTTTATTTGGACGCCGGAGTGTGAAGAGGCTTTTAGACAGATGAAGAATTATCTGGTAAGCCCGTCGTTGTTAGCTAAACCGAAGGAAAATGAAACGCTATATCTATATTTGGCAGTATCCACGAATGCAATCAGTACAGTATTACTCAAGCAGAAAGGAACTCAGCAATTACCCATACATTATGTGAGTAGAGTACTGCAAGGGGCGGAGAGAAACTACTTCGAGATAGAGCTGTTCGCATTAGCAATTGCTGTTACAGCTCGGAAGTTGAAACCATATTTTCAGTCTCACCCAATTACCGTGGTAACAGACAAACCATTGAAGCAAGTGTTGGAAAAGCCAGAAACCTCTGGTCGATTGGTGAAATGGGCAATTGAACTCAGTGAATTCGGATTGGAGTTTAAGCCACGAGTTGCAATCAAAGCGCAAGCTTTAGCAGATTTCATGGTCGAGACTCTGGGAAACAGTGTAATTGACACCGCATGTTGTATTTTGTCTATATCAAACCAAGTTGGAACCAGAAGGGCAACAACGACGTGGATATTACACACTGATGGATCTTCCACCACTCATGGAGGGGGAATTGGAATACATTTTCTGTCCCCAGAGCGAAGGGAATTTGAATTCACTGTTAGCCTGAATTACATGGTAACAAATAACGAAGCCGAATATGAAGCAATAATTGTCGGGGTCAAAATGGCACTCGGACTCAACATTGAACATCTGGACTTATTCACCGACTCGCTCTTGGTGGCAAATCACTTTTTGGGAAAATATGAGACACGGGAGGAAACTATGAAATTGTATGCCGCTAAGGTTAAAGAATTGGCAAAGAACTTCAAATTCTTTGATATAACTCAGATCCTTAGGGAAGACAATGCAAAAGCAGATGCGCTTTCTAAATTCGCAAGTTCTTCAGATATTCTGGTGGAAAAGCGAATCACACTTATGGTCGTTGATAAACCTTCGATTGGGATATCAAAATATATTGCCAATGAAGCACGAGTGGAATTTATATTGGCTATACAAGAAGACCCATCCTGGAAGGACGAAATCATGTTTTATCTTCAGCAGGGAATTCTCCCAGCAGATCCGAATGCACAACGCATAATGCGTTATAAGGCTTATAGATTTACTATCAGCAATGGAGAATTATATAAAAGATCTTTCGAAGGACAATTGTTGAGATGTTTGACTCCAACTCAAGCTGACTATGTTATGGAAGAAATCCATGCAGGTTGTTGTGGAAATTATTCTGGGGGACGAGCTTTAGCTCAACGAATATTGCGTCAGGGATATTATTGGCCAACTCTACTTAAAGATAGAACAGCTTTTTCGAGGAAATGTGATAGTTGCCAATACCATACTCGTCTCATTCATAGACCAGCACGTCAGCTCCAACCCATCGATGTGGCATGTCCATTTGATCAGTGGGGAATTGATACAGTGGGTCCATTTCCACCCACCAAAGGACAAAAACGGTACTTAATAGTAGCAGTTGAGTATTATACTAAGTGGGTCGAGGCAGAAGCTATAACGTCAATCACAGAGAAGAATATGATCGAGTTTATCTGGAAATACATCATATGCCGCTTCGGCATCCCGAGGTCCATTGTATGTGATACCGGTACGCAATTTAGCGGAAAGGAGATAAAGTCATGGTTCGGAGAATTAAAGATATCACACAATCTCACTTCAGTGTATCATCCACAATCCAATGGTCAAACGGAATCCACTAACAAAACATTGAAGGATTATCTCGAAAGGAGAGTGAGAAGTACAGGAAAAACATGGTCGGAAGAGCTCCAAGGAATATTATGGGCATATAGAACGACTCTGAGAACATCCACAGGGGAGACCCCATTCGTTCTTGTTTATGGTACTGAAGCAGCATTACCTGCAGAGATAGGTATGCCAACGCACAAAATTACTGATTATGATCCAGAGCAATCGACCCGGTTGAGACAAATGGATCTGGATATGATAGGATCGACAAGGGAGGATGCGTACCAACGTACTGTCGCATTTAAGGCAACAATGGCCAAAAGTTATGATAAAAGAGTTCAATTTAGAAATTTTGAAGTAGGAGATTTGGTTCTGAGAAGCATTGCATCTAAACAACACATCGTAAAGCTTGGACCAAAATGGGAAGGGCCTTTTAGAGTCATGCGAGCAAGTTCAAGAGGATACTATTATTTGGAGTCTCTAAGAGGAATTCAACAGAAACGCCCATGAAATGTGCAACATCTCAGGCGTTAGTATGCATAAAAATTGAATAAATTTCATCAAATATTATATTACATACACTTTGATCGATATTAATCCTCTATGAATGATTAACTGCAAATTTCTATTCATCAAATGCCACAGATAGAACATGACGGAGGTATAAGAAGGCCCAAAATGGTCCATCCCTTCATGCCAGAAGGAAGAACATGGCGGAGGTATAAGAAGGCCCAAAGTGGTCCATCCCCTCATGCCAGAAGAAAGAACATGACGGAGGTATAAGAAGGCCCAAAGAGGTCCATCCCCTCATGCCAGAAGGAAGAAAATGTCGGAGGTATAAGAAGGCCCAAAGTGGTCCATCCCCTCATGTCAGAAGGAAGAACATGACGGAGGTATAAGAAGGCCCAAAGTGGTCCATCCCCTCATGCCAGAAGGAAGAACATGACGGAGGTATAAGAAGGCCCAAAGTGGTCCATCCCTTCATGTTAGAAGGAAGAACTTGACGATGGGATAAGAAGACCAAATGTGGTCCAAATTCTTATGATCATCATCGACACAATAACAGCGTGATAAAGGCTCAAGTGATATGATTTCTCAAGTACAACATGAATGCCTTAATAATAATAATAATAATAATAATAATAATAATAGCTCAAAAGGCTCATATCTATCATAGTAAACACAATCAAAATTTTAGATATGCATCGTGACATCAAACACCATTATAGAACTTCAGATAAATGCTGACTCAACAGCAAGCAAATGAATGAAATAGCGTTCTTTGGAATAAAGTGGAAAGAACAATATGCGAGTAAACGTAAATCAAAGGTTATTATGCCGAACGGTAAAATCATTCTCATTGAAAAGCAACCGCAAAAGAGTTACAAGACTCAATACAAAACAAAAGGCCTAATATCGACAGAATAATGTAACCTAAATATCACTATTCACTCGATGAATGGGGGGACTCTTGACGTAGAACCACACCCACTGAACGCGCAAAATTGGCACTATTGCCGTGAATTTGATCCTCTGTTAGAGTCAATTCGTCAGTTTGTGCCCAATCATCGGGCAAGACAACTTCATCTCTTTCAGTAGGATCGCTGAGCTGATATCTACTTGGAGAAATCAGATTATGTGCACTAAATGATGGATCAGGTATATTACTGGCCAGCACAGAGACTCTGTCACCTCGAGTAGGATACGTTTCACCTAGCAAGACTGTTCTAGGACCATAAGTCTTAGGTACGCTTGCCACCTTATTTCTTTTTTCCGAGGCAGCATGGGGAACATTTTGAAAACCCGTAGTCTTTGGAGGACTCCGAAGAAAAATTGTAGACCTGAAAGTTCTCGGAGGTGATTTTGAATCATCATCGCTTGAACCAAAAGCATCGTGAAGAGCTCACTTGATATTCTATGAATCGCTCAAAGTAGCGCTAGGAGTGTATTTCTCTTTTCCTTTATGAGACAAAGGTGAGCTCAATTTCAAAGAGCTTGAGCCAGTCAGATTTGGATTTTTACGATCGCGCCACACGGCATAAAATGAATCACCGGGCCTAGGAGTATGTAACTCATCATTGTCCTCATCATTGTTATCCTCCAGAATCTCCATTCTCGAGTTACGACTTGCATCTAGCATGTCCTTGCGAAAACCCTCTCTGAGGTACCCAAGACATCCAGCTTGATCAACACCGAGTTCCATTCCGTATTTCATATCTGCTGCACCGCGGAGTAATTCCAAGAATTTATAAACATTACTTTGCGTAAAATCTCGGGCGATTGCACATTTGTAATCTTCAGACTCAAAATACTGAATTCGACGGCGCAAATTGGAAATACCATTTTTCGCGTCCACATTTGAAGCCTGAAGGGAACAGTTCTCACACCTCAAGAATTCGTTATCCTTTTTTAGCGCAGTAATTTCTGAGCGCAGTGCTTCGGCATTCTCTTTAGCTTTTTTGGCTCTCACTTCGGCATCATGTTTATCACGGGTAGCCTTAGACACTGTTGTTTCCGCCTCCCTAGCACGTTTCAGCGCATTTCAACGACTATAATCCCCGTTACGAATAGTAGTGCATAGATTGTTGACGACAACATTGTGTTGGCTCTGCACCTCAACCAAACCGCTATAATCCCTGTATAGCCGGTATACCGCTAATATAACAACAGCAAAGAATAGGCGCCCGAAGCGAGCCAAACCTTGATATCCCAGCCGATTTATTATAGTTTGCCGATCCAACTGAGGCCATAGACTTTGCATAATCTCTACAGCTTGTTCCTCTCTTAGCCTATATGCGCCCAGTGTGGCGCTCAATGATTCTGAATTCTCATCGTTGATAAAATCGTAATTAACAAGGCTTCCGGGAGGGGCAGGTCTTGGATTCCCTGAAGGTCGAGGTCGCCTTGGGGGAGGCGGCGGTATGTCCTGAGCGTCGCGAGTGGATTCTTCCTCCGCTAATTTTCTTTTAGCGGAAGTATACCAGTCCTCACCAACTGAGCGGGAGGAGCTCGCCTCATCTACATTTCGCCAATGCCTGAATGTAGGGTTCGCTGCATTAAACCTGGCCAAATTGGCAGCGATTCTTTCGTCTTCTCTATCGATATCTTCCATTATTCGGATTTGACGATTGGTCCCAACTTTTATACGTCCACCAGTAGTGGTGGGAGTCAACACCAATCTCCGTGTAACAACATTCTCGTGGCGTTCAAAGTCGCTTACTATAGGCACTCGAGTGCCAGCACTAACACCACCGAGTCTCATGGTAGAATGATCAGGTGGAGATGAATCAGAGTGGCCCGCACCCAGTTTTCGGGAATATTTCCAGGGGTCACGTCCGCAGTTTCTCTTCCTGCAAATTTGCCCGAATTTTCTTCCGAGGCCACATTGGCAGCAGATGGGCCCGCATCCAAGGGCTCATTTTTCTCGTCCCTTCTTTGAGTATCATAAATATTCTTGGGTGACAACACAATTTTACTCCGATTTCGAGATTTTGTACGGGCCATGTAAGCCAAATTTTGAATTTTATATATTTTTGAATATTAAAACTAATTCACCAGTGTGTCGAATTCCAACGATTCGATACGTATCGTGTCGAACAACCTCTGTTCGATGCGGTTCAGAAGAAAACAAAAACTCCCTTCTGCGAATAACAACAAAAATGTCAGACTTCTGGACCCTTATATCTAGGCCCATGGGCTGCCGATTTTGTAACCGCATCGAATTTACAGGATTCGATGACCGCATCGAATTCATCAAATTCGAGGCCTAAGGACATCACACATCGAACATTCACAATTCGATGCCTATAACTTTCAATAGTGAATATTCTTTAAAGTTTGGAAACCGTCATCACTTTGATAACGTCTCCCAAACTGAGGGGACTATGTGATAAGGATATTTTAGGATTGGCCCAACACTTTGGATTGGGCCGGCCCATAGCTGTATCGAATTGGCCAAATTCGATACCGTTTAGCGCATCGAATCACCTTGATTTGATGCGCTTTCTACAGCTGTCTGAGGGTCCCACTGAATGAGGCTTATATATATCCCGTTCATTCGTCTCCCAGGGCAGGGAAAAAACCAAGTACAACCCTTACCACATCGAATCGCCCTATTCGACACACCCCTTTGTTCGAGGCGTCTCAGAATTTGACACCAACAGTGTTCTGTGAAAGCAGTATCGAATCAACCTTGCATCGAATCAGTATTGTTCGAGGCGCACATCGAACACCCGCAATTCGATGCGTTGAATAGTTTGTGTTATTCATATGTTTAAAACAGTGTAAGATATGTAATAGATAGTAGGTGTTCCGGACAAAGTTAGTCTGGTATAGTTTATTGGATTAACATTATTTTGGTTATTTATATTCCGATTGTACTGTTTTACTGTGTTCTATTACCGTGACGAAATAAGACCAAAATACTCTTATTTCCCATATGTTATGACCATATGAGCTCGGGAATCAAGATGAAACACATGCAATAAAGTTGACGAATGTCATGAAAACACATGCTCGGGAATCATGTGGTGGTAAATGTCATGAAAATATGAGATCTTTTTATCTGCTTTTCATAAGACATAAGGGGAAAAAAAGGCCAATCTTTTAGCCGTTTGCGCTGATTAACTTGTGACACCTAAAAAGAGAATAATAATAATAATAATAATAATAATAATAATAATAATAATAATAAATGATGACTACTTGTAATCAATTATCTACTACAACTAAATAATGATATATATTAGAAATAATAGTACGACAAAGCAGAAATATTACCAAAAAACAAATATCACTACATTTATCAATTAAGTAAGATATAATTGATGTATAATAATAAACATATCATACACATTTCATTCACGTAATGCACGATGCAAACATTTAAATTATAATTAGCTATTGGCCCTAGAAAACAACTATATGGGATAACATGACACGATAATAGTTTGTAACCAGTATCTATCTATAACAGGAAAACAAAAATGAAATTAAAATTAGAGTTTTTTGGCATAATACCCCCTGTAATATGAGAAATAAGCGTATTACCCCCTGTAAAAAAAAAAGGGCATATTACCCCATGTGATATACGAAATAGACATATTACCCCCTTGTAATAATAAAATAGCCAGATTACCCCCCATGTGTTATGTTTAATAGGCACATTACCCCCTTGTGTATTTTTATACGGTGCAAAATACCTCATTTTTATACACATGTACTAAGGGGATAATGTGCAACTTTTTAAAAATTATAGGGGGTAATGTACCTATTTCATATATTACAGGGGGGTAATTTGTCTATTTATTTTTTACAGGGAGATAATGCGCCTATTTCGTATATCACAGGGGGGGTAATATGCCCTTTCTTTTTTTACAGGGGGGTAATGCGTCTCTTTCCTATATTACACGGGGTATTGTGCCAAAAATCCTTAAAATTAATTATATTGGAGAATAATTTTATTATAACCAGATGTTTTGAAAAGAAAGAGATTCTTTCCATGTTCTATATAGGAAATACGATTATCTTTCAGATAAACACAAAGATAAACAAAAAAAAAAAAACCGTCTTCTTAATTTACGGAGCCACTGCCCACTTGTTAATTATTTTTAAAAAACCTACTAATTAACGGCTATAAACCTTATCAAATTTCAAACTGTGAGATAAGCATTTTCCTTTCCTGAATCTAATAAATTATCTTGTCCTATAATTTTGGTTTCCAAATCAACGGTACTAGCTTTCCAAGTATTTCGGTTAAGATAATCTTGAGATGATCTTGAGGTAATCATTTTCCTTATTTATTCAATATAATCTTGAGATGTTTTAATAATAATTTCGATACGATTTTCTTTAAAATGTGGGTTATACGAATAGCAAATATTTAACGACTTATTTGCTTTAATCTATCTATAATCAGCAAATTTTAATAGTTGAATAAGATATACAGTAAAAATAAGATGTATCAAGGCTACATATTAAGAGTTAATATGTAGCCTTGACACCTCATGCAAAAAAAAAATAAAAAAATATCTTAAATTCTTTAAGATAGAAAAATGTAATCAGATTATGCTCTCCCTATTGGCTCTCCTTCCATTTAATTAACACATACTAATTATACAAATGTATAGAGAGAAATTAGCTAGTTACCTAAAAATTGCAGCTACTTTAGGAGAATTGTACCTACGTAAATTGAAAAAAAAAACACCAACAAATTAAATGAAATAAAGTATAAGTAGAAATATCTCTACCAAGCATTTTAATTTGCAAATTACTATATCTTAGCTAACATCTAAAAACAAATAACATATGGAAATTAAACCATAACATTATTTATTTTAAAAAAGAAAAGAAATACAAACCTTATGCCTGCCTGCAAATGAAGTAACGCATATATAATACATATTACAAGTAATGCACATTATTTATAAGCTAGAAGGATGACAAGTTAATTATGTAGGGAAGATAAAAATTAATAATTTATTAAGTGCATTATTTGAAGGCTAATCATATCCGAAAAAAACAAGGGAAATTGTATTAATTAGATGAGAAAAATACACCTTGGAGGGTCCATAAAATTGATAATGATTTTTTAAAAAAATTTTGAAATTGATAAATTTTATTTTTCAAATTTTTGAAATTGATAATTTTTTTTAAAAAAATTAAAATTATCAAATAATTAATAAAATCAAGCTTAAGAAATTATTAATTAAGTTTGTTGAAATTTTTAAATTTCTAAAAATATAATATCATAAATTTTTTCTTAAAAGAATGTGTCTTAAAAGCATGCAATTAAGTTTGTTGAAATTTTTAAATTTTTAAGTGAGAGTGCAATTATATAAATTATTTAGGGATGAAAATGCAAATAGGACGAAAATTACAAATGATGTCAACATATAGGACGAAAATTACAAATGTTGTCAACATATAGGACGCTTTCTGTTAATGTCAACATATAGGACGGAAATTGCAAATGATGTCAACATATAGGATGCTTTCTGCTAAATGTCAACATAGAGGACCTTTTTTGAAAAGTGGTTAACATAAAGAACGTTCGGTGCAAAATTCCCCTCCAAAAACATGTGAATGTGCATTATGTCGTGTGCCAATCATAGAAGAGATAAAGAAAAAAAATTATCCTATAGTTGTAGCTGCCGACAAGAAAGCTAGGTTTTTTATTATTATTTATTTATTTATAAGTAATGCCCATTTGAATTAGCAGCCAAATGATAGCCCAAAAAAGTTTCACAGAAATGGGCCGGCCAAATCTTCAAAGTCCATCCAAAGTAAATTTCAAAGGTTGAAAGGGAGAAATTAGTGGGAGATTTACATTCAAAAAGGGGCACAATCTTTGAAAACTGCTGAAAGTGATTAGCCCAAATAAGTTTCAATGTCCCAAAAATTGAAATGTATTACAAACATAATTTAGCTAATGAAATCTTGAAACACTTGGGTGAAAAGTGATCCAAACAAGCCCATATAGAGTTTCTCTATAAACGTTTTCTATTTTGTTTTGTAGTCGGATTTCGAGTGCTTAAAGAAATCTCGTAGGGTCTCCCCAAACCGCAAAGACAAAAAAATTCAGCACCAAATTGATTATGTCAATGCTTTCGGGGATGATGAGAGCGGGGGAACTGTGAGGAAGGAAACAAAGGAGGCGTTGAAGTCCGTTGACGACAAAAAGGTTGGGAAGAGGAAGGTTGCGCCAAAGGCCGACAAAAGGAAGGCTAAGAAGGAAAAGAAGGCGAAGAAAGATCCCAACAAGCCAAAGAGGCCTCCAAGTGCCTTTTTTGTGTTCCTAGAAGAGTTCAGGAAGACTTTCAAGCAGGAAAATCCTAATATCAAGGCTGTATCAGCTGTTGGAAAGGCTGGTGGAGAAAAGTGGAAATCCTTGACTGACGCCGAAAAAGCGCCATACGAAGCTAAAGCTGCAACGAGGAAGGCCGAGTATGAAAAACTAATGAATGCATACAACAAGAAACAGGAGGAGAGCTCTGCTGATGAATGTGACGAAGGATCTAAGAGGTCAAGATTTGAAGTTCATGATGATAATGAGGATGCACAGAACGAGGAGAGGAGGATGATGATGATAGCGACAATGATATGATGTCTGTCGTTTTCATGTCACGCGTGACTGTAGCTGCGATGATCGTGCTTCTACTAGATTGTGCCCTTCCTCATGCAAGCAATGAAGCTCGTAAAGACAACGGTTCGTATTGGTGGGATAAGTTTATGGTCTACAATAAAGATGTCAGAAATGATGAGTTCTACAAACTGCCAGGGAGACTCAATTTCCAGCTCTTTGAGTTTGTACTCTTTGTAGAATGTTACTCTGCAGTTTTTATTTAGAGGTTTCTAATGTCCTTATATAAGTATATTGTAACTGAATTCAGGAATCCTTCTAATAAAAACTTTATTTCTATTTTGTTTTGTACACGGTATCTGAAGTCTGAACGTAGTTGACTTTATTATATATACTTTATCATGCAAATAATTGCGAATGTGTATATTATTTTGTTTGCGTTTGATTTCAAGCTGCAATTAAAATTTATTTTAAAATTCGTAACATACACCTTCAAATTATTAGGCCATCGATTTAATTTGGAACTTTTATTAACGATAACTACAAGAAATGTGAGTAATAACTGATGGAGGTATTTTAGGATCGGCCCAGCATTGTGAATTGGGCCGGCCCATAACCGTATCGAATTGGCCTAATTCGATACGTTCAACGCATCGAATAGTTTCCATTCGAGATGCGCATCGAATCGTTATGGTTCGATGCGCTTTATTCAGCTTTTTATGGGTCCCACAGAGCGAGACTATTATAAATACTCGGTTTTCAGCATTCAGAATCGATCGGATCTTGAACCCCAACCTGACCACATCGAATTACCCTATTCGATACGCTCCCGTGTTCGATACGTTCCGTTATTCGATACGTTCCTGAGTGTTGTCGAGACCATATCGAATTGACTCGGTATCGAACCAACACTGTTCGAGGCGCACATCGAACGATTACAATTCGAGGCGTTGAATAATTAAAGTTATTTGTATTTTTAAATTAGTGTAAGATCTGTAATAGATAGTAGGTGTTTCGAATGAAGTTAGTCCGGTTAATTTTACTGGATTAACATTATTTTGGTTATTAATATTCACATTGTACTGTTTTACTGTGTTCTATTACCGTGACGAAATAAGACCAAAATATTGGCGCCGTCTGTGGGAACACCGTTAACACTGTTTTAGATAGTGCAGCTAGGATGACAAATAAAAGACGCATGAATGTGGTTGAAAAACGGCAAACGGAGAAAAAGATCAAAACAAAGACAAATCTGAGTCAAGATAGGATTGAGCCTAAAGAACAGGGGCAAGATAAAATAGAAAGTCGGTTGTTGAAGCAATGGCAAGAATGTAAGATGGAACCTTTAGGGGAATTCAAAATCGTACAGCTTTTCAAAGAAAGTTCTGAGAAAGTAATCAAGATTGGAGCAGAGATGGACTGGATTATAGAGGCTGCGTTGGTAGATTGTCTTCGCCGTAATTCAGATATATTTGCATGGTCCGATTCTGACCTTCTCGGGATAGACTCAAGAATCATTGTACATCATCTGAATGTAGACAAGAGTGCGAAACCGATACGGCATAAGAAGCGAAATTTCAGCAAGGAAAAGAATGAAGCAGCTGAAAAAGAGGTACAAGAACTCTTAGCAGCTCGGCATATTTATGCTATAAGGATCTCAGAATGGTTGAGCAATATTGTGTTGGTCTTAAAAAAAGAAGCTACATGGAGAATGTGTGTGGATTATACTGATTTAAACAAGCATTGCCCGAGAGATCCTTTTCCTTCACCGCGGATAGATCTACCTGTGGATTCTACAGCAGGATGTGCATTATTGAGTATGATGGATGCAAAGAGTGGTTTTCATCAAATCTTCATGGCAATACAAGATCAGAGCAAAACGACATTTGTAACTGATACCAGAGTGTACTGTTATAGGGTAATGCCTTTCGGATTGAAGAATGCGGGAGCAACATTTCAGAGGTTGGTGGCTAAAATGTTTTACCATCAGATTGGGAAATCGATGGAAGTATATATTGACGATATGCTTTTAAAGAGCCTAAAAGCTAATGAACATGTGCAACATCTGGATGAAGCATTCACCATAATGAGGACATATGGAATGAAACTAAACCCTAAAAAATGCACTTTTGGAGTAACGGCTGGAAAGTTTCTAGGATATGTGGTGAATGAGAGAGGAATCGAGGCCAATCCAGATAAAATAAAAGCAGTACTGGATTTACCTTCACCAAGGATGGTGAGGGACGTACAATGTTTGGTGGGCCGTCTGACGGCCTTGGGGAGATTTATATCAACATCTGCGGAAAAGAACCTCCCTTTCTTTAAAGTGATGAAGCGGAACAAAGATTTTATTTGGACGCTGGAATGCGAAGAGGCTTTTAGGCAAATGAAGAAATATCTGGTAAGCCCGCCGTTGTTAGCAAAACCGGAGGAGAATGAAATGTTGTATCTCTATCTGGCAGTATCTGCAAATGCAATTAGTACAGTACTACTCAAGCAAAAAGGAGCTCAACAGTTACCAATACACTATGTGAGCAGAGTACTTCAGGGGGCAGAGAGAAATTACTTGGAGATAGAATTGTTTGCATTAGCGATTGTTGTTACAACTCGAAAGTTGAAACCATATTTTCAGTCTCACCCAATTACTGTGGTAACTGAAAAACCATTGAAGCAAGTGTTGGCAAAACCAGAAACCTCGGGTAGATTGGTGAAATGGGCAATTGAACTCAGTGAATTTGGGTTGGAGTTTAAGCCGCGAGTCGCCATCAAAGCGCAAGCTCTAGCAGATTTCATGCCCGAAACCTTGGGAAACAGTGTAGTTGAAACCGCATGCTGTATATATTCAATATCAAACCAAGTGGGAACCAGTAGGGCAACGTCGACATGGATATTACACACTGATGGATCTGCCACAACTCACGGAGGGGGAGTTGGAATACATTTTTTATCCCCAGAACGAAGGGAATTTGAATTTGCCATTAGCCTGAATTACATGGTAACGAATAACGAAGCTGAATACGAAACGATAATTGCCGGGGTCAAAATGGCTCTCGGACTCAACATTGAACATCTAGACGTATTCACCGATTCACTATTGGTGGCAAATCATTTCTCGGGAAGATATTAGACACGTGAGGAAACTATGAAGCTGTATGCCGCTAAGGTTAAAGAGTTGGCGAAGAGCTTCAAATTTTTTGATATAACTCAAATCCCTAGGGACAACAATGCAAAAGCAGATGCGCTTTCTAAATTTGCAAGTTCTTCAGAGATTTTGGCAGAGAAGCGAATCACGCTTATGGTCGCTGATAAACCTTCGATTGGGATATCAAAATATATTACCACATAAGTCCGGATTGAGTTTATAATGGCGATACAAGAAGACCCGTCATGGAAGGATGAAGTCATGATCTATTTTCAACAAGGCATTTTACCAGCAGATTCTAATGCACAGCGCAGATTGCGTTACAAGGCTTACAGATTTACTATTAGCAATGGAGAGTTATATAAAAGATCTTTCGAAGAACCATTGTTAAGATGTTTGACTCCTACACAAGCTGAGTATGTCATGGAAGAGATCCATGCAGGTTGCTGTGGAAATCATTCTGGGGGACGAGCTTTAGCTCAACGCATATTGCGTCAAGGATATTATTGGCCAACTCTACTTAAAGATGCAACAGCTTATTCGAGAAAATGTGACAGTTGCCGATATCATGCTCGTCTCATTCACAGACCGGCACGTCAACTGCAACCCATCGACGTGGCATGTCCGTTTGGTCAGTGGGGAATTGATATTGTGGGTCCGTTTCCACCCGCCAAAGGGCAAAAATGATACTTAATTGTAGCGGTTGAATATTACACTAAGTGGGTCGAGGCAGAAGCTATAACGTCGATCACAGAGAATAATATGATCGAGTTTATTTTTAAGCACATCATATGCCGCTTCGGCATACCGAGGTCCATTGTATGTGACAACGGCACACAATTTTCGGGTAAACAGATTAAGTCGTGGTTTGGGGAATTAAAGATATCACACAATCTCACTTCAATATATCACCCACAATCTAATGGCCAAACGGAATCCATTAACAAAACATTGAAGGACTATCTCGAGAGGAGAGTCAGGGCCACAGGGAAAACATGGCCAGAAGAGCTTCAAGGAATATCAACAGGGGAAACCCCATTCGTTCTTGTTTATGGCACTGAAGCTGTATTACCTGCAGAGATAGGTATGCCGACGTGCAAGATCACTGATTATGATCCAGAGCAATAAGCCAGATTGCGACAAATGGATCTGGATATGATTGGATCCACAAGGGAGGATGCTTATCAACGTACCGTCGCTTATGAGGCAGCAATGGCCAAAAGTTATGATAAGAGAGTTCAATTCAGGAATTTTGAAGTAGGAGATTTGGTTCTGAGAAGCATTGCAGCAAAACAGCATATCGGAAAGCTTGAACCAAAATGGGAAGGGCCTTTTAGAGTCACACAAGCAAGTTCACGAGGATATTATTATTTGGGGACTCTAAGAGGAGTTCAACAGAAACGCCCATGGAATGTGCAACATCTCAGGCGTTATTACGCATAAATTGAAGGAATTTAATCAGATATATGTTTTAGACACCTTATTTATTATTGGTATTTCGAGAATTACTAATTGCAAATTTTATTCATTGAATGACTCAGGAAAGAACATGACGGAGGGGTAAGAAGGCCCGAAGTGGTCCACCTCCGCATGCCAAATGGAAGAACATGACGGAGGGATAAGAAGGCCCGAAGTGGTCCACCCCCGCATGCCAAAAGGAAGAACATGACGGAGGGGTAAGAAGGCCCGAAGTGGTCCACCCCCGCATGCCAAAAGGAAGAGCATGACGGAGGGGTAAGAAGGCCCGAAGTGGTCCACCCCCGCCTTCCAGAAGGAAGAACATGACGGAGGGGTAAGAAGGCCCGAAGTGGTCCACCCCCGCATGCCAAAAGGAAGAGCATGACGGAGGGGTAAGAAGGCCCGAAGTGGTCCACCCCCGCCTGCCAGAAGGAAGAACATGATAAACGGATTAGAAGAACCAAAGTAATCCAAAACTCATATACAGGGACACCCCAATTAATCCGTTATCTCAGGTAAACCATAAATACCTTAACAATAATTTTACAGCTCAACATGCTCATATTCTCGTTGCAAGTGAAATCACAATATTAATAATGCAAAATCACAATTAAAATTACTGTAAGCCCTTATATATATATATATCGCCTCAACAGCAAGCAAATTGATGAAATATCAAATTTGGAATGAATTATAAAGAAACATTGAGCGAATAAATGAGCACTGCAAGGTAATAATATCAAACAGTTGAGTCGTTTTCATTCAAAAAGCAACTGCGACAGAGTTACAAGTTTCTGTACAGATACGGGGTCTAATATTCACGAGATAACATAACCTAAATATTGCTACTCGTTCGATGAATGGGGGGACTCCTCACGAAGAACCACCCCCATTGAGCGTGCAAAATTGGCGCAATTGCCCTGAATTTGATCCTCTGTCAGAATTAATTCATCAGTTTGTGCCCAATTATCGAGCAAGACAATTTCCTCTCTATCAGCAGGGTCTTGGAGTTGAGGGTCTTGGAGTTGATACCTACTAGGAGAAATCATACTATGTGCATTAACTGATGGTTCATCAACATTACTGGCCAGAGCAGGAACCCTGTCACCCTGAGTAGGATGCATTCTGTCTGGTAAGACTGTTGAAGGCCCAGAAGTCCTAGATGCACTTGTCACCCCTTTTCTTTTATCCAAAATTATAGGGAGAACATTTTTGAAACCCGTTGTCTTCGGAGGACTTCAGAGGAAAATTGTAGACCTAGAAGTTCTCGGAGGCAATTCTGAATCATCATCACTCAGACCAAAAACATCGTGAAAAGCCCTTTTAATATTTTCTGAATCGCCCAGACTAGCAATGGGAATGCTTTTTTCTTTTCCCTTGGTGGTTCGAGGTGATTTTGATTTTAAGGGACTTGAACGGAACTCATTTGGTTTTTTACGATCCCGCCACAAGGCCTAAAATGGATCACCGGGTCGAGGAGTATGTAAGTCGTCATTGTCATCGTCACTGTTAGCCTCGGGAATTTCCATTCTTGCGTTACGACTTATGTCAAACATGTCACTGCGAAAACCTTCTCCAAGGTGCCCAAGATGTCCAGCTTGACCAACACCAACTTCCATACCGTACTTTACATCAGCAGCACCGCGTAGTAATTCCAGGAATTTATATGCATTGCTCTGCGAAAATTCTCCAGCGACACATTTGTAATCTTCAGATTCAAAATACTGAATTCGATGACGCAAATTGGAAATGGCATTTTCAGCGTCCGTATTTGAAGCCTCAAGAGAACGATTCACGCGTTACAAGGATTCGTTATCTTTCTTCAGCGCATTAATTTCAGCACGCAGAGCTTTTGCATCCTCTTCTGCTTTCTTAGTTTTCACTTCGGCATCATGTTTGTCACGCGTGGCCTTGGATGCTTTTGATTCCGCTTCCCTAGCGCGTTTCAGCGCATTTTGGCGACTGAATTTTTCGTTATTGATAGTATCGCGTAGGTTGTCGACAACAACATTGTGTTGGTTTTGCACCTCAGCTAAACCACTACAATCTCTGCATAGCCGATATACAGCTAAGATGACAGCAGCGAAGAATAAGTGCCCGAAGCGAGCTAAACCCTGATACCCTAATCGGGTTATTGCGGTTCGGCGATCCAGCTGAGGCCATAAACTTTGCATTGTATTTCCAGCCTGCTCCTCTCTCAATCGGTATCCGTCCAATGTGGCGCTCAATGACTCTGAATTTTCATCATTAAGAAAATCATAACTACTGACGCTTCCCGGCGGAGCAGGTCTCGGATTTCCTGAAGGTCGACGCCGTCTAGGCGGAGGTGGAGGAATGTCCTCAGCTTCACGAGAGGATTCTTCCTCCTCCAATTTTCGCTTAGCGGACGCATACCAGTTCTCATCAACTGAGCGGGAAGAACTCGCTACTCCTACATTACGTTTTTCCCTAAAATTGGGATGAGCTGCATTAAACCTGGCCAGATTGACAGCAATTTTTTCGTCTTCTGCATCGATATCCTCCATTATCTGAATTTGGCGATTAGTCCCAACTTTAATGCGTCCACCGGTATCGATTGGAGTCAACACCAATCTCCTCGTAGCAAAGTTTTCTTGACGTTCAAAATCGCTCACTATTGGCACCCGAGTGCCTACACTAATACCACCAAGCCTTATGGTAATATTATCAGCACTAACACCACTCGTGTGTCCTGCACCCCAGTTGTCGAAATGATTTCTGGGGGTTGTCTTCGCAGGATCTTGTGCAACAATTTTTTCCGGATTGTTTTCCGGGGCAAGGTTGGCAGCAGATGGGCCCGCCTCCGAAGGCTCATTTCGCTCAACTCCTCGTTGAGTATCGTAAATATTTTTGGGAGACATTACAATTTTGCTCCGATTTCAAGATTTAGTACGTGCCATATTAACCTAATATAAAAATTTATGTGTTAAATTAAATCTACAACGTGTCGAATTCCAACAATTCGATACGTACCGTGTCGAACAACCCCTGTTCGATGTGGTTCGGACACAAACAAAAAACTTCTGCGGATAACAACAAAGATGGCAGGCAGGTGGACCCTTATATATATATATATAGGCCCATTGGCCAACAGTGGTCGGAGACGCATCGAATTCGATGCGTCGTATCGAATACCAACTATCCGATGCCTATTGATAATACGCATCGAATACTAACAATTCGATGCCTATTGATAATACGCATCGAATTCGATGCATGGTATCGAACTTGCAAAACTTCGATGCCTTAAATTTAATCGCCAAAAATAAGCCTGATTAGAAGTTTGGGAACCATTCTTATTTGAAAACGCCTCCCAAACTGGGGGGACTATGTGATGGGGGTATTTTAGGATCGGCCCAACATTGTGAATTGGGCCGGCCCATAACCGTATCGAATTGGCCCAATTCGATACGTTCAACGCATCGAATGGTTCCCATTCGAGACGCGCATCGAATCGTGATGGTTCGATGCGCTTTATTCAGCTTTTTATGGGTCCCACAGAGCGAGACTATTATAAATACTCGATTTTCAGCATTCAGAATCAATCGGATCTTGAACCCCAACCTGACCACATCGAATTACCCTATTCGATGGGCTCCCGTGTTCGATACGTTCCGTTATTCGATACGTTCCTGAGTGTTGTCGAGACCATATCGAATTGACTCGGTATTGAACCAGCACTGTTCGAGGCGCACATCGAACGACTACAATTCAATGCGTTGAATAATTAAAGTTATATTTGTATTTTTAAATCAGTGTAAGATCTGTAATAGATAGTAGGTGTTTCGGATGAAGTTAGTCCGGTTAATTTTACTGGATTAACATTATTTTGGTTATTAATATTCACATAGTACTATTTTACTGTGTTCTATTACCGTGACGAAATAAGACCAAAATAATAACAATGATGAAATTTTCCATGAGACTATCGTTGCTGATGCTAAATTTGTTTTCAGTGGATATAGCATTTAATTTAATTTAATGCAATCTAATAAAAGCTATGCCAAAGAATTGGTTTGATTTTGAATTGATAGAGAAACAAAACATCCAAAGATTGGACAGCCCCCTTCAGGAGAATACTTTTTTTCCGAAACTTTTACAAGATGAGAGAGTGCTATAATTTGGTAATTTGGCTATCTTACCATATACAATTAAGATAGAATAGGGATTGTTGTACTTATTACAAATTAAAACAGGGGTTTAGTTAAATTTTTTACTACACTATGTCAGCATACGGTCGTTGCATAATTTCTTTCTATTGACTGAGGTTACGTCTTTAATAAATATTTTACCTCTTTTACAAACAAGCTAGCGCTTGCAAATTAAGAAAAGATTAAGATAAATGCGAGTCAACGTGGTTGGAACTTGGAAGTTTGACTACTTAACATGATTTTTACCCTATATTAAGTTATATGTGTTTTACATATGGTTGCTGATATATCCAGAGCAAATTCCCTAATCACAAAGCGAAATTCCTTAAATTTACATTAAATCTCGCTTTTGCCCTTCATTATAAAATCATAGTTATTCACTTCTAAATTAATATCCTATACTAAAGGAATGGATGCGTGATTCTAGGTAAAAAAAAGACCGCAAACAGATCTACTTCACTTATCCAATTCCAAAGTATGATAATTACCTTTTTTACTTTACCTATAAAATATCTAACAATCTGATTCATCTTTTGAAATGAATTAAAACGTAAATTAACAGGTAACATGTAATATGTTTCTTGGAAGTTTAAAATTATAAGTTACCAGAAAAATTAATTAAATCATGAAAACATGGGATCCGAAGAGATTTTGGGTATGGAAGATACATATTTTTCATTGTTTTATAAAAATTTAACATACAACTAAAACTTCTAGCATATATCAAGAAAATAAGATTTAAAAAGAATTGAGGAAGCAAATTTGTAAACAATAACCTGTGAATATATATATATATATATACATATATATATATATATATGTATCTGATACTATTATATCTATTTGAATGCTTTGAGTGATTTTTTTTTCTAAGGACCAACCTAAAAACATCTTTTTTTTTTTAGAGCAACAACCTAAAAACATCTTTAATAGTTGTGAATAAGTAGTAGAAGATAACACGCGCGGGAAGATAATCCCCTTAACTTATTTAACCTTTTTCGTGCTTCAATCCATCAAGCACGGGAGCAAATATCGTTAATTTAATCCAATAAAATATCCGATATATAATTATATATTGTTGAAAATAACGGGTGTAAAACAGAAAACATACCAGATTTAAAGTCGAGGCAAGAGTTGGACTTTTTCTCTTTAAAACGACATTTGCTCCACTCGGTGCTTACGGTTTGATCGACAATCGCTTCCTAAGATGCAACGACTATTTTCTTAATATGGCAGCACTTCGAATATTAAGAAACGGCGAACTAA
This sequence comes from Linaria vulgaris, assembly GCA_948329865.1. Taxonomy (NCBI): domain Eukaryota; kingdom Viridiplantae; phylum Streptophyta; class Magnoliopsida; order Lamiales; family Plantaginaceae; genus Linaria; species Linaria vulgaris. The sequence goes on from OX415253.1 coordinate 46,675,210, forward strand.
AAGATTGTTTTGAACTCTCGGACAACAACAGAGAGAAAGAAAGAATGGTTTTGATTGAATGAAAAATGAAGAAGTAGGGGGGTCTATTTATAGTTTACGAAAGTTGGCATTAGGGTTGACTGGACGGACATGTATTTTCCACGTCACAACTTTTTCGCCAGATTTTGCACCATTTCAGCTGACTGTGCACCTATTCGGATGAAAGGTGGCACTTATTCTGTTGACGGCGTATGTAGGTGACTGTTCGTTGACTGGATTTTTCCTCCAGTTTTTGCAGTCACTAGACACATTTATTCGACCAGATTCTGACACCTAATCACGTTTAATTAATTATTAAATTCGTTGCTAATTATTTTATGAACATTTAATTAATTACTTATTTTAACTTTGTCCAAAAAGATAAGTATTTGATAGGGAAGCACAATCTCAAGCTCAAGCCCAAGCCCACGAATCGTGACCCACGACCCTGACCCTGGCCCAAGCCCGGGTCCGGGCGGACAACAACGACGGTGCGCGCGCGCGCGTGTGGCTTGAATTGAAGCATTGCCCATCTAAGTCTTCTCTCCTTCAAAGACTTGTGGTATTCCTTGGGGCTCAAACCCCTATCACAAACAAGCAACGGATTAGGTGTACTGATTTAGCTCAAACTCTCCATGTGGTATGATGACTTTTCACCTTCCGACCTATTTCCTTTCATTTCTTCAAATAACTTATTAAAACTAGCTTACTTGTTCATTTAATTTCACATTAATCCCATATTGGCTTTGAATAATTAAATATACTAGATTCATCTACACGAAACATAGATTTCATTAAGCTAAAGAAGTTCCACTTTAATAAAGAGGAACCTATTCAAATAAATTATCAAAATCATGGAAAATACATAATTTTTCCAACAATCCCCCCACATGAATGAAAATTCAATGTGTACATTCGAGAGAGTTCAGGCGGAAAGCTTACTGTATCAGGATATGTAGCTTTTGGCTTTGAATCTTCCTAGTGAAATACATCGAATTTACTTAGCTGATCAGTGAACGTGATGTCTTTAACCGTTCCTGAGTGTTGTCGAGACCATATCGAATTGACTCGGTATTGAACCAGCACTGTTCGAGGCGCACATCGAACGACTACAATTCAAGGCGTTGAATAATTAAAGTTATATTTGTATTTTTAAATCAGTGTAAGATCTGTAATAGATAGTAGGTGTTTTGGATGAAGTTAGTCCGGTTAATTTTACTGGATTAACATTATTTTGGTTATTAATATTCACATAGTACTGTTTTACTGTGTTCTATTATCGTGACGAAATAAGACCAAAATAATAACAATGATGAAATTTTCCATGAGACTATCGTTGCTGAAGCTAAATTTGTTTTCTGTGGATATAGCATTTAATTTAATTTAATACAATCTAATAAAAGCTATCCCAAAGAATTGGTTTGATTTTGAATTGATAGAGAAACAAAACATCCAAAGATTGGACAGCCCCCTTCAGGAGAAATACTTTTTTTTCCGAAACTTTTACAAGATGAGAGAGTGCTATAATTTGGTAATTTGGCTATCTTACCATATACAATTAAGATAGAATAGGGATTGTTGTACTTATTACAAATTAAAACAGGGGTTTAGTTAAATTTTTTACTACACTATGTCAGCATACGGTCGTTGCATAATTTCTTTCTATTGACTGAGGTTACGTCTTTAATAAATATTTTACCTCTTTTACAAACAAGCTAGCGCTTGCAAATTAAGAAAAGATTAAGATAAATGCGAGTCAACGTGGTTGGAACTTGGAAGTTTGACTACTTAACATGATTTTTACCCTATATTAAGTTATATGTGTTTTACATATGGTTGCTGATATATCCAGAGCATATTCCCTAATCAGAGAGCGAAATTCCTTAAATTTACATTAAATCTCGTTTTTGCCCTTCATTATAAAATCTTAGTTATTCACTTCTAAATTAATATCTATATACTATTATATAAAAAAACCCATTGTGACACCAATCTTTTGATTTCCAACTTTAACCTTTGAGTTTTAGCTATATTGTAAAAGTATACTATTAAATCCCCAAAATAACCTTACAAATTAAGTTAGACTAATTAATTACACTATTCATTGTAATTAATGATTTACTTTCCCTATAATATATTTTTCTTCCATTGTTATACTCTAAATTTATGGCACATGTTATCTAGATAAATTTTCTTGTTTAACCCACATAGAATGACATTAAAAAAAGAATTATGCTCGCGGAACGGCATGCTCCATTTGCTAGTCCTATATTAAAGGAATGGATGCGTGATTCTAGGTAAAAAAAAGACCGCAAACAGATCTACTTCACTTATCCAATTCCAAAGTATGATAATTACCTTTTTTACTTTACCTATAAAATATCTAACAATCTGATTCATCTTTTGAAATGAATTAAAACGTAAATTAACAGGTAACATGTAATATGTTTCTTGGAAGTATAAAATTATAAGTTACCAGAAAAATTATTTAAATCATGAAAACATGGGATCCGAAGAGATTTTGGGTATGGAAGATACATATTTTTCATTGTTTTATAAATATTTAACATACAACTAAAACTTCTAGCATATATCAAGAAAATAAGATTTAAAAAGAATTGAGGAAGCAAATTTGTAAACAATAACCTGTGAATATATATATATATATACATATATATATATATATATATGTATCTGATACTATTATATCTATTTGAATGCTTTGACTGATTTTTTTTTCTAAGGACCAACGTAAAAACATCTTTTTTTTTTTAGAGCAACAACCTAAAAACATCTTTAATAGTTGTGAATAAGTAGTAGAAGATAACACGGGAAGATAATCCCCTTAACTTATTTAACCTTTTTCGTGCTTCAATCCATCAAGCACGGGAGCAAATATCGTTAATTTAATCCAATAAAATATCCGATATATAATTATATATTGTTGAAAATAACGGGTGTAAAACAGAAAACATACCAGATTTAAAATCGAGGCAAGAGTTGGACTTTTTCTCTTTAAAACGACATTTGCTCCACTCGGTGCTTACGGTTTGATCGACAATCGCTTCCTAAGATGCAACGACTATCTTCTTAATATGGCAGCACTTCGAATATTAAGAAACGGCGAACTAAAAGATTGTTTTGAACTCTCAGAACACAACAGAGAGAAAGAAAGAATGTTTTTGATTGAATGAAAAATGAAGAAGTAGGGCGGTCTATTTATAGTTTACGAAAGTTGGCATTGGGGTTGACTGGACGAACATGTATTTTCCACGTCACAACTTTTTTCGCCATATTTTGCACCATTTCGGCTGACTGTGCACCTATTCGGATGAAAGGTGGCACTTATTCTGTTGACGGGGTATGTAGGTGACTGTTCGTTGACTGGATTTTTCCTCCAGTTTTTGCAGTCACTAGACACATTTATTCGACCAGATTCTGACACCTAATCACGTTTAATTAATTATTAAATTCGTTGCTAATTATTTTATGAACATTTAATTAATTACTTATTTTAACTTTGTCCAAAAAGATAAGTATTTGATAGGGAAGCACAATCTCAAGCTCAAGCCCAAGCCCACGAATCCTGACCCACGACCCTGGCCCAAGCCCGGGTCCGGGCGGACAACAGCGACGGTGCGCGCGCGCGCGTGTGGGCTTGAATTGAAGCATAACCCATCTAAGTCTTCTCCCCTTCAAAGACTTGTGGTACCCGTTAGGGCCCAAACCCTATCACAAACAAGCAACGGATTAGGTGTACTGATTTAGCTCAAACTTTCCATGTGGTATGGTGATTTTTCACCTTCCGACCTATTTCCTTTCATTTCTTCAAATAACTTATTAAAACTACCTTACTTGTTCATTTAATTTCACATTCATCCCATATTGGCTTTGAATAATTAAATATACTAGACTCATCTACACGAAACATAGATTTCATTAAGCTAAAGAAGTTCCACTTTAATAAAGAGGAACCTATTCAAATAAATTGTCAAAATCATGGAAAATACATAATTTTTCCAACAATCCCCCCACATGAATGAAAATTCAATGTGTACATTCGAGAGAGTTCAGGCGGAAAGCTTACTGCATCAGGATATGTAGCTTTTGGCTTTGAATCTTCCTAGTGAAATACATCGAATTTACTTAGCTGATCAGTGAACGTGATGTCTTTAACCGTTCCTGAGTGTTGTCGAGACCATATCGAATTGACTCGGTATTGAACCAGCACTGTTCGAGGCGCACATCGAACGACTACAATTCAAGGCGTTGAATAATTAAAGTTATATTTGTATTTTTAAATCAGTGTAAGATCTGTAATAGATAGTAGGTGTTTCGGATGAAGTTAGTCCGGTTAATTTTACTGGATTAACATTATTTTGGTTATTAATATTCACATAGTACTGTTTTACTGTGTTCTATTATCGTGACGAAATAAGACCAAAATAATAACAATGATGAAATTTTCCATGAGACTATCGTTGCTGATGCTAAATTTTTTTTCAGTGCATATAGCATTTAATTTAATTTAATACAATCTAATAAAAGCTATGCCAAAGAATTGGTTTGATTTTGAATTGATAGAGAAACAAAACATCCAAAGATTGGACAGCCCCCTTCAGGAGAAATACTTTTTTTCCGAAACTTTTACAAGATGAGAGAGTGCTATAATTTGGTAATTTGGTTATCTTACCATATACAATTAAGATAGAATAGGGCTTGTTGTACTTATTACAAATTAAAACAGGGGTTTAGTTAAATTTTTTACTACACTATGTCAGCATACGGTCGTTGCATAATTTCTTTCTATTGACTGAGGTTACGTCTTTAATAAATATTTTACCTCTTTTACAAACAAGCTAGCGCTTGCAAATTAAGAAAAGATTAAGATAAATGCGAGTCAACGTGGTTGGAACTTGGAAGTTTGACTACTTAACATGATTTTTACCCTATATTAAGTTATATGTGTTTTACATATGGTTGCTGATATATCCAGAGCAAATTCCCTAATCACAGAGCGAAATTCCTTAAATTTACATTAAATCTCGTTTTTGCCCTTCATTATAAAATCATAGTTATTCACTTCTAAATTAATATCCTATATTAAAGGAATGGATGCGTGATTCTAGGTAAAAAAAGACCGCAAACAGATCTACTTCACTTATCCAATTCCAAAGTATGATAATTACCTTTTTTACTTTACCTATAAAATATCTAACAATCTGATTCATCTTTTGAAATGAATTAAAACGTAAATTAACAGGTAACATGTAATATGTTTCTTGGAAGTATAAAATTATAAGTTACCAGAAAAATTATTTAAATCATGAAAACATGGGATCCGAAGAGATTTTGGGTATGGAAGATACATATTTTTCATTGGTTTATAAAAATTTAACATACAACTAAAACTTCTAGCATATATCAAGAAAATAAGATTTAAAAAGAATTGAGGAAGCAAATATGTAAACAATAACCTGTGAATATATATATACATATATATATATATATATATATATATATATATATGTATCTGATACTATTATATCTATTTGAATGCTTTGAATGATTTTTTTTCTAAGGACCAACCTAAAAACATCTTTTTTTTTTTTAGAGCAACAACCTAAAAACATCTTTAATAGTTGTGAATAAGTAGTAGAAGATAACACGGGAAGATAATCCCCTTAACTTATTTAACCTTTTTCGTGCTTCAATCCATCAAGCACGGGAGCAAATATCGTTAATTTAATCCAATAAAATATCCGATATATAATTATATATTGTTGAAAATAACGGGTGTAAAACAGAAAATATACCAGATTTAAAGTCGAGGCAAGAGTTGGACTTTTTCTCTTTAAAACGACATTTGCTCCACTCGGTGCTTACGGTTTGATCGACAACCGCTTCCTAAGATGCAACGACTATCTTCTTAATATGGCAGCACTTCGAATATTAAGAAACGGCGAACTAAAAGATTGTTTTGAACTCTCGGAACACAACATAGAGAAAGAAAGAATGTTTTTGATTGAATGAAAAATGAAGAAGTAGGGGGGTCTATTTATAGTTTACGAAAGTTGGCATTGGGGTTGACTGGACGGACATGTATTTTCCACGTCACAACTTTTTTGCCAGATTTTGCACCATTTCGGCTGACTGTGCACCTATTCGGATGAAAGGTGACACTTATTCTGTTGACGGGGTATGTAGGTGACTGTTCGTTGACTGGATTTTTCCTCCAGTTTTTGCAGTCACTAGACACATTTATTCGACCAGATTCTGACACCTAATCACGTTTAATTAATTATTAAATTCGTTGCTAATTATTTTATGAACATTTAATTAATTACTTATTTTAACTTTGACCAAAAAGATAAGTATTTGATAGGGAAGCACAATCTCAAGATCAAGCCCAAGCCCACGAATCGTGACCCACGACCCCGACCCTGGCCCAGGCCCGGGTCCGGGCAGACAGCAGCGACGGTGCGCACGCGCGCGTGTGGGCTTGAATTGAAGCATAGCCCATCTAAGTCTTCCCTCCTTCAAAGACTTGTGGTACCCCTTGGGGCCCAAACCCCTATCACAAACAAGCAACTGATTAGGTGTACTGATTTAACTCAAACTTTCCATGTGGTATGGTGACTTTTCACCTTCCCACCTATTTCCTTTCATTTCTTTAAATAACTTATTAAAACTAGCTTACTTGTTCATTTAATTTCACATTCATCCCATATTGGCTTTGAATAATTAAATATACTAGATTCATCTACACGAAACATAGATTACATTAAGCTAAAGAAGTTCCACTTTTATAAAGAGGAACCTATTCAAATAAATTATCAAAATCATGGAAAATACATAATTTTTCCAACAATCCCCCCACATGAATGAAAATTCAATGTGTACATTCGAGAGAGTTCAGGCGGAAAGCTTACTGCATCAGGATATGTAGCTTTTGGCTTTGAATCTTCCTAGTGAAATACATCGGATTTACTTAGCTGGTCAGTGAACGTAATGTCTTGAACCGTTCAGTTGTTGGTGTAAACCAAGACAACTGTATCCACATAGTAACTCCCCTAACAAATTTTAGTTCTCATGGTTGTGTCTGTTTTGGCCCTGAACAACTCTTGGGTTCATAAGTGTTTTTCCTTTGAAGCGGCCAAACTTCACACTTACATAGGTGATCTCCTTCAAAGAGTATCATGTCATACTCTGCTTATTTAAGCTTAGGAATCATTAAAAGCCAAACTTACCCTTACCATTTTTACATGTAGCACATTCATCGTACACGGGAATGAGTTGGAGTTTTACTCCAAGGTGCTATTTCTGAATCCTTACAATTTCGTTGTCCCATTGAACCAAGATCTTGGGATCTCCAATCTATATGGTTGGGTTCCATAATAGAGATTCTTTAGTGCTGGGTTTTAAACCCATTCCCCTCAATAGGCAGTATGTTTGATCTCTTGGTAGGCCTTTAGTCAACGGCTCCGATAAGTTTTCCTTTGATTTTACATAATCAATGACACCAATAGAGATCAACTGCCTTATAGTATTATGTCTGCGGCGAATGTGTCTAGACTTACCATTGTACATGCCACTTTGTGCCCTTCCAATAGCCGTTTGGCTGTCGCAGTGTATTAAAATAGTAGGCAATGGCTTATTCTAACAAGGAATGTCCTCAAGAAAGTTATGAAGCCATTATGCTTCTTCACCAGCCTTATCCAAGGCAATAAACTCGGATTCCATCGTTGAGCGAGGTATACAAGTTTGTTTTGAGGACTTCCACGACACAACTCCACCTCCAATGGTAAAGACGTAACCGCTGATGGATTTAGTGCCGTTAGAGTCTGATATTCAGTTCGCATCGCTATATCCTTCTAATATAGCTGGATATCTACCGTAATGTAATCCATAATCTAAGGTGTGTTTTAAATACCCAAGTATTCTAATTAACGTCTTCCAATGATCTTTGTTTGAATTACTCGTAAATCTACTCAATTTATTAACTGAGTAAGCAATATCCGGACGAGTGCAGTTCATGATATACATGAGACAACCTATTATCCTGGCATATTCTACTTGAGAGACAGGTTCGCCACGATTTTTGCCTAAGTGTAGACTCAATTCTACTAGTGTCTTAGCTGGAGGACCGTCATATGCATTGTACTTCTTAAGTACAGTCTCAATATAATGAGATTGTGACAACACGATCCCATTTGATGTCTTAGTGATTTTAATCCCTAATATGACATCGACGACCCCTAAGTCTTTCATGTCAAAATGTTTTGTCAACATTTTCTTGGTATTTACGTATAGACAAACGATCACATAGTCATTAGGTGTGCCTTTTACATATACGCATTTATCACACTCATTAATTTTGAAACCATTTGACAACACCGTTCTGTCAAATTTTTCGTGCCACTACTTTGGTGCTTGTTTAAGCCCGTACAATGACTTAATGAGTCTACACACATTTTTCTCCTTTCCTGGAGCGACAAACCCTTCAGGTTGCTCCATATAGATTTCTCATCTAATTCACCATTTAGAAATGTTGTCTTGACATCCATCTAATATATTTCTAGACCTTTCAATGCAGCAATAACAATGAGCACTCTAATAGATGTGATCCTAGTCACATGTGAATATGTGTCAAAGAAGTCAAGGCCTTCTATCTGTCTAAACCTAGCTACCAATCTGGCCTTGTACTTATCAATAGATCCATCCGCTTTATACTTTATCTTCAATATCCATTTGCAACCCAAAGGTTTGCTACCAACTGGAAGATCAACCAACTCCCACATGTGGTTGTGCAAAATAGACTCTATTTCACTATTGGTAGATTCTTTCCAAAAGGGAGCTTTTGGAGAGGACAAGGCTTCGCTTATTGTCCTCGGTTCGTTTTCTAACATATAAGTTAGAAATTCAGGACCATATCTTTTAGCTGTTTTAGCCCTTTTACTGCTTCTAGGTTCTTCATCTTCCTGATGATTATCCCTTGCAGCTTCATAGGTTCTTTTAAGGGAACCGGATTCTTTCCTTTCTTTGCAAGGATACATATTTTCAAAGAATACTGCATTTCTTTTGACTCAATGATCATATTTTCATTAATATCAGGAATTGAAAACTTATGTACTAAGACGCGATATGCACCACTGTTGTGAACATATCCAATGAATATGCAGTCAACGGTCTTAGGTCCTATCTTTACTTGTTTAGGTTTAGGTACTTCTATCTTTGCTAAACACCCCCACACTTTTAAGTATTTGTAGGAAGGCTTTCGACCTTTCCATAACTCAAAAGGGTCTTTTATGAGGTAACTTGTTTCATATATGATTTGCTGAGAGGATTGCATCCACCCACAAATTCTGTGGTAAACCAGAACTGATCAACATGGCATTCATCATCTCCTTAAAAGTACGATTTTTGCGTTCAACAATTCCATTTGATTGTGGTGAATAAGGAGTTGTAGTTTGATGAATGATGCCTAAAGAAGCACAAAATTTGTCAAATGGAGCTCCATATTCTCCACCTCTATCACTTCAGATAGTTTTTATTTGTTTGGTAAGTTGATTTTCAACCTCAAGTTTGTAGATTTTAAAAGCTTTTAAAGCTTCATCTTTACTTCTTAGTAAGTAGACTGTGCAGTATCTTGTACAGTCATCAATAAAAGTAATGAAGTACTTTTTACCACATCTAGTTTGCACAAACTTTAAATCACATATATCGATGTGAATTAAGTCTAGAGGTTCAGTGTTTCTTTCTACGGAAGGAAACGGTAATTTGGTTAATTTGGTCTCTACACAAATCTCACATTTATTTTGAGATTCGATATTGAATGAAGGCAATAACTCTAAGCTTACTAGTTTTCGTAGAGTATTAAAGTTAACATGTCCTAATCTAACATGCCACAAATCTGAACACTCAACCAAGTAAGCAGAAGTAATAGTTTTATTATTTTTTTCGAGGTCACGTTTTACAGTCATTACATTCATCTTGTACATGCGGTTAACCGTGTAACCTTTACCAACAAATTGCCCATTCTTAGCGAGCACCAATTTACGAGACTCAAATACTAGTCTAAGACCACTTGCATCAAGTGCATAACGAGATATTAAATTATTTCTAATATCTGGAACATGCAGTACATCAACCAAAGTTATCTCTCTACCCGAAGTCATCTTTAGCACCACTCTTCCACTTCCGCTGATGTCCGACGTTGCAGAGTTCCCCATGTACAACTTCTGGTTGTTGAACGAGTAGTATGTGAAGAACATATCTCAGTCAGAACAGACGTGGCGGGTGGCACCGGTGTCGACAAACCACTCCTTTGGATGGTCCACCATGTTCGCCTCAAAGACAACTACAGTAAGCATCAGGTCACTCATGTCGACCGGAACGCTCTTGTCCTGAACCACAGCAACCTGGTTGGACTGGTTTGGGTTCTGGTTGTGTTTCTTTGGGAGTCGGCAATCTTTAGCCATGTGGTTCGGCTTTCCACAGTTGTGGCAGTTCCCTTTGAACTTCTTTTTCTTCTTTTGTTGCCCTCCATCATTGCCCTGATTCTTTCTTTTCTTAGAGTAGGGCTTGTGTTCCACCACGTTGGCTCTAGTCTCCACCTGCATCTGCTTTGGCTTGGCCTCAGACATTCGATTATCTTCTTCAATCCAAAGACTAACTATCAAGTCTTCAAGATTCATATCCTTGCGCTTGTGCTTAAGATAGTTCTTGAACTCCTTCCAGGATGGCGGCAACGTCTCCATCATAGCAGCAACTTGGAAGGATTCACTGAGTTTCATGTCCTCTGCATGTAGGTCATGTAGGATCAGTTGCAACTCTTGAACCTGACTCGTCACCGTCTTTGAGTCGGTCATTTTGAAGTCCAGAAATTTGTCGACGATGAACTTCTTCAACCCAGCATCTTCTGTTCTGTACTTCTTGTCAAGGGATGCCCAGAGTTCCTTTGACGTCTTGATGGTGGAATAGGCATTGTACAGTGAGTTGTCTAATCCATTCAAGATGTAGTTCCTGCACAGAAAATCACTTTGACTCCAAGCGTCGAAGGTAGCCCTTGGACGATGATCAGTCACGTAAACTCCAAGCGTCGAAGGCAGCCCTTCAACCGAAACCCTGATGCCTCGTAAATATGCTCCGTGGTTTTCTTGATGGCCTTCACAGTTGCAATAGTCGCCTTACCCATCAAATAAGGTCTTCTAGAAAAAATAGATGGAAAATCTTGGGCCTCCTCAACATGGCGTAATGGGATTCCATTTTTTTCCACGACATCATTAATCACATATGACAAACGCTCAATGCAAAGAACAAAGAGGTAGGGCGACAATGGATCACCTTGTCTAAGTCCGCACTTATGTTGGAAAGACTCCATTGGTGTGCCATTCCATAGAATCTTCGTAGTAGCATTGCGCATACAAAACATAATAATATCTACGAGGCTACTTGGGAAATCAAAGAATATAAAGTTTCTTCAAGAAAATTTTAACTCACCATGTCCTAGGCTTTTTCAAAGTCGAGATTCATTATCATGCTTTTCACTTTATTTTTCTTCTTTGACCGTAGCGAGTGTAAGATCTCTTGCAATACGAAGATGTTATCTTGCGTGCTTCTTCCTTTGATGAAGCTAGATTGCGTATGTGCAATGATTTAATGCATCAAACTTCGCAGCCTTGTTGTGATACACTTTGTAATGATCTTATACAACACGTTGCATAAAGATATTGGCTGATATAGCGCAATGCTCTCGGGGTTCTGAACCTTGGGAATGAGACAGAGGTGCGCCTCGCAGATTCTCTTATCAAAACATCTATTATGAAACATCGCGGTCACAAATTTTACGAGTGGTTCTTCCAGTCATTCCCAACCTTTTTGGTAAAACCCCACTTGAAGTTTGTTGAGGCTCGACATTTTAAACGGACGCAACGCATGCACAATAGCCTTAACGTCTTCGGCTTTAACAATTTTCACTAGATTATCCCTGGAAAAAAGGGCATATTAACTTTAAAAAAAAAGTTAAGGGGCAAATTTAATAATTCGTCCATTGATATATGTATATACTGATATATATATATACACACATCGCATCTTAATCGATGAGGAAAGCTTGCCCGGTCTTTGATGAATATAATATACCTTTGATATTATGTCTATGTATACATATTTTGCTTTATTTGTATACTAACCCGATAAACTGGATATGGCGCGGGGGTTACATTGAGCTCGGGGAGAGGAAGATGCACTCCAGACTGACCCACAATTCCTACTTGCGCCTCCTACAATTGTGACAATCAATTTATTAGGCATTATGGATGAAGCAAAACTAATATACATGTATATATATATGTATAGATTTAAAATAGTAAGAAATTAAGAGAAGGTAACAAACTTGTTGGATTTCCATTGGAACAGTGTCCGAGAGGATTAAGTTTAAAAGGTTTCCATCCCTTATTGCTTTGGGTATGTCACCTTGTTGTAGGGTTTGACGCTTGTTATCTTGACTATTCATCATGTAAGATAGTATTTTGCTGAATGAGTATTCTCATTACTGTGATGGTAAATATATAGACACAATTACAAGGCTAAGTAAGGTAAATTGCCTAGGCTAAGATATGTACAAATCAATCAAAGAATATCTTTCCATATATATCTAATACACCCCCGCAGTCGAAGTGGGAGGACCACGAATGGTTAGACTGTCACGAAAGTCATCAAAAAGAACCCGGGGCGATCCCTTAGTGAAAATGTCGGCAATTTGAGACCGAGAGGGGATGTGTAGAACTCGAACATGGCCCCGAAAAACCTTTTCACGAACAAAGTGGATGTCTAACTCAATGTGTTTGGTGCGTTGGTGTTGCACCGGATTATTAGTGAGATAGATGGCGCTCACATTATCACAATAAACCAAGGTTGCCTTTGAGAGAGGAAGGCAGAGCTCCAAAAGAAGATTACAAATCCAGCATGATTCGGATACAACATTAGCAACACCACTGTATTCAGCTTCGGCACTGGATCGTGAGATAGTGGCTTGCCGTTTAGAAGACCAAGAAATAAGGTTATCTCCAAGAAAGATGCAATAACCAGAAGTAGAGCGTCGAGTGTCGGGGCAACCGACCCAATCGGCATCAGTATAAGAAAGTAGAGAGTCGAGCCGCGAACGAGAAAGATGAAGGCCAAGATGAGTCGTGCCTTGGACATACCGAAGTACTCGTTTCAGGGCTACCATGTGCTCTAAACGAGGGTCATGCATATGAAGACAAATTTGTTGAACAACATAAGATATATCCGGTCTCGTGAAGGTAAGATACATGAGGGCGCCCGCCAAACTACGAAACATAGTCAGGTAGGGAAAAGAAGGACCCGATGAACCGAGCTTTTGTTTAGTGTCAACGGGTGTAGTTGCAGGTTTGCAAGAAGACATGCCTGCACGTTCTATAATTTCTCTAGCATACTTGCTTTGAGATAAGAAAAGACCACATGCATGATGAGTAACCTCAATGCCCAAAAAATAGTGAAGGGAACCCAAGTCCTTCATGGCAAATTCAGAACCAAACTGAGCAATAAGAAACCGACGAAGAGCAATAAAAAATGCAGTCAAAATAATATCGTCAACATATAGGAGCAAATAAGCAATATCGTTACCCCATTGATAGATAAAAAGAGAGTGGTCAGATTTACTGTGAGAGAATCCGATGGTGGAAGCAAAGTCGGAAAACCGCTGATACCACGTCCGGGGGGCTTTCTTAAGCCCATAGAGAGACTTCTTCAGTAAACAAACATATTCGGGGTGGCGTGAGTCACGAAAGCCAAGTGGTTGGTGCACGTAGACCGTTTCATCCAAATTCGCGTGAAGAAAAGCATTCTTGACATCCAACTGATGAATGGACCAAGAACGAGAGAGGGCAATGCTGAGAACGGTACATATAGTGGCGGGTTTGACCACCGGGCTGAAAGTATCCCAACAATCAATGCCAACTCGCTGAGACCTGCCATCACCAACAGACGAGCCTTATATCGTTCAAAGGAACCATCGGCGTTAGTTTTTATGACGAAAAATCCATAGAGAGCGAATAACATTCACATTAGTCGGACGAGGGACTAACTCCCACGTCTCATTCTTAATCAAAGCATTATATTCATCTAGCATGGCTGACTTCCAGTTAGGATCAGATAACGCAAGAGTAGGACTTTTGGGAAGAGGTGAGGGAGATGTAATGAGAGAGATTAAAAGTACGTTTAGGAGTGTGGATGCCATGCATGCTTCGAGTGACTATAGTGCGAGAGAGAGGGAGGGGCGGTAAGGAGGAGGAGATAGCGGTCATAATAGGAGAGGCGACACCCGGGCTAGGGTTCACGGGCGCGGGCAAGGCGGCGGATCGGAGGACTGACTGCGGGGTGGATTTGGGCCGAGAGGGACGGGCGCTGGGTCGGTGGGATGGGGCCTCAGCGGTCGGGCTAGTGGTGGAATGGGCCGGGTCTAATGGGCCAACGGTCGGGTAGGGTGAGTGACCGTGGGCCGGGGCGTCGTGGCGGGTTGGGCCGAAGCGGTGGTGCGGGCGACTAGGTTGTGTAGGAGGTAAGGGTGAATGTATTGTCGAGGAAGGAGTAGTTATGTGGATAGGAAGGGGAGAGGTGTTTGAAAGGAATTTGTACTCATCAAAAAGAACGTGACGAGATAGGATAATTTTGTTGTTGTGAAGATCAAAGCATTTGTAACCTCTATGATGCAAGGGATACCAGAGAAAGACGCAAGGGGAGGAACGAGGTTGGAGTTTATGGATAGTAGTGGAGGGAGAGAGAGGGTAACACAAACACCCAAAAGTACGTATGTACGTGTAAGAGGGTGTGCGGTTGTATTATATTTGAGTGGGAGAGGAGTTTTGTATAGTTTTATGTGGGAGGATATTTGAGAGGTAAGTGGCGGTTTGTAAGGCGTGAGGCCATAGGGAGGGAGGGGCGGTCGATTCAGTGAGGAGAGTGTGCATACTGTTATTAAGAGACCAGATTTGACGTTCAGCTTTTCCATTTTGGGCCAAGGTGTAGGGGCAAGAAAAACGAGAGACGTGCCAGAGTTGTGACGTAGTGACTTGAATTGCTCATTATCAAATTCCCTGCCACTGTCACATTGCAAACATTTAATAGGGGTACCAAATTGAGTTCTTATAAATGTAGCAAAGGCAGTGAATATAGAGTAAACATCAGATTTGCGCCCAAGAGGAAAAGTCCATAAGAATTTAGAGAAGTCATCTTAAAACAAGACGTAATATATGTGACCACTAGCCCCTAAGACCGGCGAGGTCCATAAGTCACTATGAATAGTATCAAAAGGGTTCAAACTTGCATTAGAAGATAAAGAAAAAGGAAGTCTAATATGCTTCTCCAAAACACAAGGTTCACATAATGTTTGTTTATTCAAAGTACGACATGCAATAAAATTGTTTTTATGTAACAACTGTAAAATAGAGGATCCCGGATGTCCTAAACGATGATGCCAAAGTGAGGGTGAGATGGCGGTAAGGGCGATAGTAGGGCGGGTGGAGGGAAGCGGCAGTGAGGAGGGAGTGATGGGATATAGGTCACCGGTACTATTACATTGCATGATTGGGGTCCCCGTCCAATAATCCTTCACAGAGAAACCAAAAGGATCAAACTCAATAGAAACACAATTATCAGTAGTGAAGCGTCGCACAAAGATAAGGTTTTTAATAATATCGGAAGCATGTAAGACTTTTTGTAAATAAAGAGGATAAGAAGAGAAAGGGAACAAAGCGTTACCATGACCTTTTACTGGAATATTAGAACCATTGCCGACTAGAATATTACGATGCATGCCTGAAAAAGAATAAGACAAGAGAGTACCTTTCGCCGAGGTCATGTGAAATGAGGCACCGCTGTCCAAGTACCACTGCTAATTCGGAGGTTGCAAGGAGAGAGTATGCATAGCACTATCAATGTTAGTGGGTGCATATCCTTGCTGAGGGGGGCTTGTACCGAGTAGGCTTGGGGGCGTGGGCCCAAAATTTCAGATTGAGATGGAGCAGTGGGCCGTGTCTAACCAGTGGTAGGGTAAGGACATGGTGGATAGGTCCACGGAGCATTGGGCCACGGATAGGACGCCCAAGGTTGGGCCGGAGGAGCCCATTGGCGCGGTGCGGCTTATCCGGAATAGCCGCGACCACGTTCACGATTACCGCTGTGATGTCCTCGGTGACAAGAGGAGGAGCCTCGAGTTGGGGGTGGCGTACCGCGGTCGTGGAGAGGGGGGTCCGGTGGTGGTGCGGTGTGAACCATAGCGGCGGCAGCGGCGGTAGAGGCTTGCTTGGCCTTGCGGGTCTCTTCCATGATGAGACGGGATCGAGCCTCATACAATGGAGACAAAGGATCACTCTATTGAATGAACGTGGCTACACCATCGTAATTCTCATTAAGGCCGACAATGAGTTGGAGAACGAGACGTTGATCGGGTGCACCAACATTGGAGAGTTGATCTGCAAGTACTTTGAGTTCCTGACAATAAGAAGAAATATTTGCAAAGTTTTCCAGAGATACCTAAGAGAATTGGTTCTCCAAATAAACCGCTCGTGAGTTCTTGTTGTCCTGAAAGATGTTCTCAAGACGGACCCAGGCTTTGTGTCCTGTGGAATCCTTCTCAATGATAGTGTGTGAAAGTGTAAGATGTTCTGGAATCAATGTTGGATGCATGTTGTGCCAACATCCAGAGAACATTGAAACCCAAAACATTCTTAACCGGAAACATTGTTCCAAAATTCGAGAACATATTCTGGAATAAATGTTGGATGGATGTTGAGCCAACATCAGGACAACATTTAAACCAGAGAGTATTCTGTCAATCTGTCTTTAACTGCTTTATTTTAGTTTTGCCTTTATTAACCTATTAATCAAGTTCCACGATTTTAGTTGTCTTTGTTTATGTCCAGGAACATCTTTTAATCATAAGGAAGAGCATTACATGTTTCCTAAGTTGAAGTTTTCATAATTCAAGAGGAGGAGATCGGTCAAGTCAACACGGTTTCAAAGAAGGAAAGGTTTGGAGTTCAAGTGCAACTAGGAATCTTTCCAAGATCAACTCTGAGTTGAAGAAGGAGTATTTCCTTATTAGAACTCAATCTAATGAGGGGAACTATTATTCAAGAAGGAGATCGAGTTCAAGAAGGAAAGAAGAGTTCAACAAGGAAACAACATAAGTTACCAAAACTGTGTACAACACACCTTGGAGATCAAGTTTGAAGAAACCTATATATAAGGTGTGAAGTACATCAAGATACATAGAGAAACAATAGAGCTTATAAATCCGTAGAGATTATATCTTAAGCATTGTTGCTGTGTTTCTTGTTTTGCAAAGTTTGTGAGTTTTCGGGTTAAGTCTAGGATTAGATTTAAGAAGAAAATTCTTGTCTGCTTTGCTGAGTCCAATCTTCAAAAGAGCGAGAGTGATTTTGTGGTGAGGAACATCTTTGGTAAAACCTGCGTGGTTATTTTGTCGTAAGGCTAGATGGTTGATTATTTATAATAAACCATTGAAAATTTATCTTCTTGTGTTCTTTAATTTCGTTGCACATCGTACTCTATCAAGAAGATTGTTTGAGATCAAGTTAAGGCAACGCCAGCTTAACTTGAGCTCTGAAACTTTGGAAAAGTTATATCAATCCCGATCCAACAATTTCAATTGGTATCAGAGCCAAGCACCGATTTCACTGGTGTTTGGAGGTGATACAACGCGATGGACAACATCAATCCTAATTCTGGCAGACTCCCAGTCTTGGAAGGATCCATCAATTATGCTTACTGGAAGACCAGGCTCGGAGTTCACATCAAATCCATTGACATGAAAGCATGGGATGCCGTTCTTGATGGATATTCTGCTCCAAAGATTGAGAACGACCGAGATGCAGATATTGTACCAAAACCGAAGTCACAATGGATAGCAAACGAGGTAACACTGTATAACTACAATGATAAAGCTCTTAATGCTATTTTTAGTTATGTTACCAATCAGATGTTTAAGTTAATTCAGAACTGCACCACCACTAAATCAGCTTGGAATATCCTTGAACTTCATTGTGAAGGAGATATTGCTGTTAGAAACTCTAAACATAGACAATGGCTTAAAGATTTTGAAAAACTTGAGATGGGTGATAATGAGAGTATTGATAGTTATTTTGAGAAAATCCTTGACATTACAAATCAATGTGAAAATCTAGGATTTTCTGTTTCAAATCAAACTATGGTTTATAAAGCCTTTAGATCTTTGTCACCTAGACTTGCTCTCAAGAGAATTGCCATGGGAGAGACAAGAGATATTGCCAACATGGAATTTCAATCCTTGTTAAACACTCTTAGAGAATTTGAGCTAGAGTTTCCTGTTAGGACTACCAAGCAACAAGCTATTGCGTTGTTAGGAACAAATTATCATGAGAGTGAAGATGAGGATGCAATTATTTCTTCTAACTATGGAAATATTAGCAAGAAACTCAGTAGGTTGAACTTTAAAGATAAATCTAAAGAGAAACAACCTAGCAATAATTGCACTGGTTAAAGAAAATTGCCTCCCAAATTTGTTAAATATATGGCAACAAAATCTAGTCCTGAAGAAATTGAAAAGCTGAAAACTACTCAATGTTATGAATGTAATGGTTATGGTCATATTGCTGTTGAATGTGCTAACACCCTCCGCAAGAAGGGAAAGTCTAATTGGGTTTGTGTAGATGATTTCAATGAAGAGGATTATAACTCTGGATCAAGTGTTGATACTGAAGAAAACCTTGAAGAGATTCATACAGCTGCGCTATTTACTCATGTCAACTGGACAGAAGAAAATCTCCATAACTTCCTCGGGTCCCAATGTTGCTCCAACATCCAGGACTCAACATCAGAACAGGAGACCTTCTTTGGGAATGAGACTGAATATGATACCCATATTGATTTCAATTCTTTGTCTGATAATGATGAATCTAACTTTGAATGTTTTCATGGCTCAATTGATCTAGATGAAGAGTATTACTTCGAAGGTGAGATGTCCTAGGAGGAAATCATTGAAGACTTGAAGTCTACTTTTCATAATCTTCTGAAAGAAAATCAGAAACTCACCAAGAAGAATGAAACTCAGAGACTGGAGATTGATGGACTGAAGAAACTGATGAGGATGTATGAAAGAGACCTTGACAAGACAGAAGCTGAACTTAAAGAGGTAAAAGGAAAGCTTGAAAAAGATAATCAGATCATTGCTAAATGGAACTCAGGTACATCTAAACTTGATGAGGTACTAAGTATGGGTAATCAAGGAACAAATGGTCTTGGATATTTTGAGAAACCTATCTCTAAAGTTGCTAATCCTGTTAGGAATCAAAAGACTTGAGCTGTGCTAATCCCAACAAAAGTAAACCTACTTATATTTGTCAATTTTGTTTTCAACCAGGTCACATAAAACCTTACTGCAAGAAATATTTGAAAGAAAATGTGAAGAAAACAGAAACTTTTTCTAATGTTGAGTTGGTCAGTGGTACATATGTTATCCCAACATTAAGAACATGACAGAAAAGTAGAACTTGTATAGAAAAGTTAAAGACTCCTAAGATAAAACTTGTATGCAATGTTGTCTTTTCTGCTGTGTACTCTAACCTTGCAGGTAAGTGGTACTTTGACAGTGGATGTTCAAGACACATGACAGGAGACAAGGAAAATCTTAAACAACTGATTCATCTCAATGTTGGAACTGTCACCTATGGAGGAGGCACCAAGGGAAGAATCATTGGAAATGGAGTACTAGATGTTAAAGGATTTCCACCCCTCAAAGATGTTCTGCTAGTTGAAGGATTGAAAGCAAATCTAATAAGCATTAGTCAACTTTGTGATGATAACTTGCTTGTTACATTTGATAAAAGTTCTTGTGATGTATTTAATAGTGATAATGTCCTTGTTATGACAGGTACCACATCTAAAGATAATTGCTACCTTGCTCAGGAAGAAGCAGACTGCTTTCATGCTAAAGTTGATGATGCTGTTCTGTGGCATAGGAAGCTAGGACATGTTCACTATAGGAACCTTGAAAAGTTACAAAAAGTTGATGCTGTAAGAGGCTTACCAAAGATATCCAGCCCAGGTAAGGTTGTATGTGGGGACTGCCTGAAGGGTAAGCAAACCAAAGCTATTCATACACCCCTCCAGGTACAAAGTACAATTCCCAGGACTGGTAAGTGTTTTGAATTATTACACATGGATCTCATGGGTCCTATTGAGGTGAGCAGCCTAAGTGGTAAGAGATATGCCTTTGTTATTGTACATGATTTCCCTAGATATACATGGGTTAAGTTTCTTAAAGAAAAATCTGATGCATTCAACACATTTAGGATCTTACATGCTAGCATCAAAAATCTGTATGGTTCCTCTGTTTGTAAGATTAGGTCTGATCATGGGAAAGAATTTGAAAATGCTAGTTTCAGTGATTTCTGTGATAAGAATGGAATTTTCCATGAGTTTTCAGCACCTAAGACACCTCAGCAAAATGGGATAGCTGAGAGGAAAAATAGGACACTTCAAGAGATGGCCAGAGTTATGCTTAATGCTAGAAACTTATCTAAAAGACTTTGGGCTGAAGCTTTAAATACTGCATGTCATATAAGTAATAGGGCTTATCTTAGACCTGGTACAAATATGACACCATATGAAATCTTGAAGGGTTTGAAACCAAATATTGCTCATTTTCATGAATTTGGATGTGATTGTTACTTGTTGAATGATAGAGACTATCTTAGTAAGTTTGATCCAAAAAGTGAAAAGTGCATATTTGTTGGTTATTCTGTGAATAGTTCTGCTTTCAGGATTTATAATCCAAGATTGAAGACTATTCAAGAATCAATAAATATAGTGTTTGATGATTCCACCTTTGATACAGGTACTGATGAAGTTATTGTCTCTGATGTTGCCCCAACATTGGAAACAGAGACTGTCCCAACATCAGGAACATAAGTTGAAGACACTGAAATTGTGACTGGTTCTAATGTTGAGCTGACACTTGCTGCTGTTAGGCCAACATCCCCACAGTCAAATTCAGAGGATGACATGGTTGATGAACCTAGGAGAGATCCCCCTACTAGGATTCAAAAAGATCATCCAGCTTCACAAGTGATAGGTGAAATCACTGGACGCATGAAGACTCGCAACAAAGACAGGGTAAACTATAAAAATATGGTAAGGTTGTGTGTCTGCATGGCTTCCACTTGCACTGTAAGTAATGCTTCCTATTTTGTCTCGAATATTGAACCTAAGAATGTGACTGAAGCTCTTAAGGATAGTAAATGGATAAATGCTATGCAAGATGAACTGTTGCAATTCACCAAAAATCATGTTTGGAATCTAGTGCCTAGACCTTCTAATGTGAATGTTATAGGAACTAAGTGGATTTTCAAGAACAAAACTAATGAAGATGGTGTAATTGTAAGAAACAAAGCTAGGCTTGTTGCACAAGGTTATACTCAGGTAGAAGGGATTGACTTTGATGAGACATTTGCTCCAGTAGCTAGGATAGAATCTATTAGATTACTTCTTGCTATTGCATGTTGTCTTAAGATTAAGCTCTACCAGATGGATGTAAAAGGTGCTTTCCTTAATGGTTTGATAGACAAAGAAGTATATGTTGAACAACCTAAAGGTTTTGCTGATCCTAAACATCCTAATTATGTGTATAAACTTGAGAAAGCTTTGTATGGTTTAAAACTGGCACCTAGAGCTTGGTATGAAAGACTAACTCAATTCTTGTTAAGTCTTGGGTTCAATAAAGGAGATGGAGACAGAACCTTGTTTATTCTAAGAAAGAGTTCTGATGTTTGTATTGCTCAGATCTATGTGGATGATATTGTATTTGGTTCTACCAACAAGTCTACTCTAGACAAGTTTGTTGAGTCAATGACAGGGACATTTGAGATGAGTATGATTGGAGAGCTGAACTACTTTCTGGGATTGCAAGTGAAGCAACTGGAGAATGGTATGTTCTTAAACCAGGAGAAGTATGCAAGGAACCTGGTAAAGAGATTTGAGCTACATGAGTCAAAACCTTGCAAAACTCCCATGTCTTCTTCTGTGAAGATTACTAAGGATGGCACTGGAGACAATGTTGACCCAACATTGTACAGATCTATGATTGGTAGTCTTCTATATCTCTCTGCCTCTAGACCAGATATTATGTTTGCTGTTTGTGTTTGTGCTAAGTACCAAGCTGATCCAAAGCAATCTCACTTGATTGCTGTGAAGAGAATATTAAGATATATATCTGGAACTTCATCATTGGGAATTTGGTATTCTTTTGATACAAATACAAATCTTGTTGGTTTTAGTGATTCTGATTGGGCAGGGGATGTAGATGACATAAAATCCACAAGTGGGGGCTGTTTCTATTTGGGAAACAATCTAGTTTCATGGTATAGTAGAAAACAGAATTGTGTGTCATTATCTACAGCTGAATCTGAATATGTAGCTGCTGGCAGTTGTGTTACCCAACTAGTATGGCTTAAACACATGTTGTTGGACTATGAGTTAGATAGTGATACTCTCCTCATGTTTTGTGACAATCTTAGTGCCATTAGTATCTCAAGGAATCATGTTCAGCATTCTAGGACTAAGCATATAGATATAAGACATCATTACTTGAGAGACATGGTTGAGGATAAAATGAGCAACATTGAGCATATTGAGACAAATAATCAGCTTGCTGATATGTTTACTAAACCTTTAGATAGTGAGAGATTCTTCAATTTGAGGAAATCTCTCGGCATGTGCAATATGTGAGAATGTTAGAATCTCAGTGTTGACATAACACCACTATCTAGCACTGGTTAATGTTTGTGGTGTAGTATGTAACTTTTTTGTTTTTTTGTTTGTTTCTTTTCTTTTCTTTTTTGAGTCACATTGATCTTTGTTTGGCATATTTGATTGTGTGGTTGATCACTGTGATTTACTAATCTTTCTAGCTTGCAGATTCACATCTAAGTTTTGAAAAGTATAAATCTCTAAAGTGTGTCTGAGGTTGTGTTAGGCTAACATATGGAGAAGCTGGGGTACACAAAGTTCACTACTTTGATGTCTATTCAGTTGTGTCTTATCCATATGAAAAGGTTTTACAGGACATGTGGAGAAGCTGGGGTTCATGATGTTGACAACTTCAATGATATTCAGTTGTGCTTATTTGCATGTCGATGTTTAGTTTGGCCAAGGGGTACATAAAAGTGGTTCTTTCTACTAGGGTGTTTGGGGTTTCGATTGCCTTCACTTGGTAGCACTGATCACTTAGTGCTCTCTTGTATGCAGGTTGGTAAACAAGTATGCATAAGGAATTGAGGTATTGGGGTGCATGATAAATGTGTTGCCAGTATTCAAGGCCTTTGTACTTGCCTAACTTACTCCTGATAATGTTGTTACTGGGGTGTGTGGAGTCTAGTGCTGCCCTCATTCAGTAATGTCATTATCCTTTTTTAATCAACCCTCAGTTTTTGTTCTAAAGAGATAATGGAAATAGTGAAGATTTGATGTGATGTGAACTGTTGCTGGTTTGAAAAGTGATTCACTGTGTATATCATCTGTCAATGTTGTCATAACATTGTTGCATTCATGATAGAACTGCATTGTTATTCATCTTTGATTAGTATGTTTGACTAGGTTTGGGCTTAGGGGGAGTATATAGTCCCTTTCATGTGTTGAGGCATACTCTTTGGGTGACATACTGCAGGTGACACACTATTTGTGACCTTCTATGCTGTGGAAGTGGATTAATTCTCTAATTCACAACTGCTTATCTCTGTGTGTTTTCTGTTTGATATGTTACGTATCCATGATTTTGATCTAAATCTTATGTTTTTGGTACTCACTTGCTACTTTGGTGAAGTTTCAGATATAAGTTTGGATATATCTCACGCTCTCACATGAAATTGTCTTGAAGAAGCCCAAACTCAGATATTTTGGTTTAAAAACCTTCTGGTTTGAATGTTACTCTACTCTCTAATCTGAATGTTATTCCAACATTGCCACACTGTCTGCCCAACATTGAAAACAGTAACTTATAAGTTTGCTTAAACTTTTAAAAACTGAGTTTTTATTGTTTTATTTTGAACTGCTCTGGTTACTTGTTGTTTTTAAATGACACGTGATGAAGTTCTTACGCGGGAATAGAGTAGTGGGAAAACTTAATTGATCACATTCCACAATCCCACTAGCATTCATCCCTTCTCTCTCCACTCTGCACGACTTAAATGAACAATTTGCCTTAATTTCTTTTTCACTTGTGCAATTTGTTTTCTCTCTGCAAATAGTTATCTAAAAATCTCTCATATTCTTCTCTCAATTCTCAAAACTAACATGGCGAGCAAGACTCCTTTAGACACTCTTGCAGATATGGCCTTGAATGTTAAGCAAACAACAACACGCACCAGGGCTGCTGCGCGTGAGGATGAAGAACGGCCTGCTGCTCAAGTTGCTGCAAAACGACCAACGATTCCTTATCAACGAAGGTCAAAGCGAGCTAAAAACATGGAATCTGAGTTGAATATTGGCGCAACATCAGAAGCCCATACTCCTCAAACCAAAGAAGTTGAATCTGAGGTAAATGTGGCTAACCCTAAACCCCAAGTGAATATTCATAATGAAGTGATTGAGGGGGAGGGATCTGGTTCTGGTAGAAAGAGAACACCAATTGGGTCTAGGCCAATGAGTAAAATAGCCTTACAAAGAGCTGAGGCCAGAAGAGCTCATAAAGAGAGACTTGAGAAGAAAAAGGCTGAGGCTGAGGCTAAGACTAAGGCTGATGCTAAGAGAGTGAGGAAAGGGAAACAGGTTGTAGATGAGGAAGTTGAGGTAGTTGATGTAGAAAAAGAGGAGGAGAAAGAAGAAGAGAATGAAGAGGAAGAGGAAATTGCCGCTGAAGAGTTTGAAGCTAATGATGATGATGATGATGATGATGATGATGATGATGATGATGATGATGATGAAGAGTACTGTGACACTCTTGTGTTATCTTATCATAGTAGAGTTGCTATGTCTAGATACTATCTTAATAAGGAGATAGAGGACAGGGCCTATGATTTTAGAAGGAGGAATTTTCACAAAGAGAGGGTCATGGACATGGACAGCTTTAAAAGAAACAGAGTTTTTGAATTGCTTTCAAGCAAAGACAAATGCAGGAGCTGGATGTCTTGATTAAGAACATGGAAGAGATTTCTTCACAAAAAGGGGGAGAGTAATCCGTATTTTTTTAATTTTTGATTTCTGGTTTTTATGTTTTTGTTTTGATATGTGTTTGAACTGTTTCTATTTTGCTGCTAGTTCTTTATCTTTGTTTTGGTTGGTAATGATAATGCTACTTAGCTTTAACTGCTCTTAATGATTTTGCTTATGAAGATAGTTTATATCTACTGTTTCTGCTGATAACCTTATATGCAGGTACATTTTGGTCTTAATGTTGAGACAACATTGATGAGTTAAATGTCTGAACAACTGATTTGAGTTGTGGTGATGACTTTAATGAATAATCTTTGTTATGCCAAGTTAATGCTTGATAGTTTGCATTAAGGGGAGCAGTTTTAGTAGGTTTAGATTGTTATGCTTAATTGATATTTGGACATATTATCTGTTATGTGAACAGGTTGATTGGTTTTGTGAAGAAAGACAAAAAGGGGGAGATTGAAAGTGTAAGATGTTCTGGAATCAATGTTGGATAGATGTTGTGCCAACATCCAGAGAACATTGAAACCCGAAACATTCTTAACCGAAAACATTATTCCAAAATTCGAGAACATATTCTGGAATAAATGTTGGATGGATGTTGAGCCAACATCAGGACAACATTTAAACTAGAGAGTATTCTGTCAATCTGTCTTTAACTGCTTTATTTTAGTTTTGCCTTTATTAACCTATTAATCAAGTTCCACGATTTTAGTTGTCTTTGTTTATGTCCAGGAACATCTCTTAATCACAAGGAAGAGCATTACATGTTTCCTAAGTTGAAGTTTCCATAATTCAAGAGGAGGAGATCGGTCAAGTCAACACGGTTTCAAAGAAGGAAAATTTTGGAGTTCAAGTGCAACTAGGAATCTTTCCAAGATCAACTCTGAGTTGAAGAAGGAGTATTTCCTTATTAGAACTCAATCTAATGAGGGGAACTATTATTCAAGAAGGAGATCGAGTTCAAGAAGGAAAGAAGAGTTCAACAAGGAAACAACACATGAGAGAGCTTGGAGATCAAAATTGTGTACAACACACCTTGGAGATCAAGTTTGAAGAAACCTATATATAAGGTGTGAAGTACATCAAGATACATAGAGAAACAATAGAGCTTATAAATCCGTAGAGATTATATCTTAAGCATTGTTGCTGTGTTTCTTGTTTTGCAAAGTTTGTGAGTTTTCGAGTTAAGTCTAAGATTAGATATAAGGAGAAAATTCTTGTCTGCTTTGCTGAGTCCAATCTACAAAAGAGCGAGAGTGATTTTGTGGTGATGAACGTCTTTGGTAAAACATGCGTGGTTATTTTGCCGTAAGGCTAGATGGTTGATTATTTATAATAAACTATTGAAAATTTATCTTCTCGTGTTCTTTAATTCCGCTGCACATCATACTCTATCAAGAAGATTGTTTGAGATCAAGTTAAGGCAACGCCAGCTTAACTTGAGCTCTGAAACTTTGGAAAAGTTGTATCAATCCCGATCCAACAATTTCAGTGTGCATGAGATCGTCGGATATAGTGTCATATATCCATTGGAGGACGATAGCATCAAGTCGGGACCAGAGTTCGGAGTCTGTAGGGGGAGAAGACGGGGCCTTGTCTACGGTTGTATCCGCGGTAGTGGCTTTGTCCTTGTCCATGGCTTTGGTGGCGGACGTGTTGGGGGCGAAAGGTGGTGGCGAAATTATGTGGTCGATGACTTGATATGCACGACAGTGAATTCGGAAAAGTTCTGCCCATGTGGAGTATTGACCTTTCTCCATCTCAAGAGTGGTTGGGATGAAGTTCCGAACATTAGAGACGGCTAAAGCGGGATGAAATTTTGATTCAGCCATGAGAGAGAGAGAGAGAGAGAGAATGGGGGCGGGGGGGGGGGGGGGACTATTGAGAGAGAGAAGGTACACAGCTAGGGTTAGACTCGTGATACCATGTAAGATAGTATTTTGTTGAATGGATATTCTCATTAATGTGATGGTAAATATTTAGATACAATTACAAGGCTAAATAAGGTAAATTGCATAGTCTAAGATATGTACAAATCAATCAAAGAATATCTTTTCATATATATCTAATACATTCAACCTCTTAGAGTCAACTCCATTATAAACATCTCACAAGCTTTTGCAATCACCTTTTGTGAATTCAAGCTGACCATCTGTTATATTAATTTTATCACTCACTGTGAATCGGGTCAATGAGGATGTAAAATGGAAATATATTCTTGCCATTGAAGTAATTAAATAAAATACAACATGTTAATTAGCACATCTGAGAACTCCATGGGGAAATTTTATGCATATCACCAGATAATAGTCACACAATGCTCTAAAGCTGCGAAGTTAAGCAATAGGAAAAGATAAATATTCATTTTGCCTGGCAATTATTAGTGTATGCGATAAGAAAGAAGCCTTGAGTTCTTAACTATAACGTAACCCGTGAAGAACTAAGACTAAGTATACATTCAGATAATATATGGTGCTAGAGGATTTTGAATTTTTAAGAGAAGTAAAAGTTTTTCGTAGATTTTTAATTCGTAACGATGTATAATATATAACTAATCTCCCAAATAAGATTTATGGCGACTAAGATGAGAAAATTGTCGGCGGTGGCACATGGGTTCTCTTGTGTTGTGGGTCCCAACACCCACATGCAATATGCATAATTGTGAATTATGCATGTCCATTGCCAGGCCTCAACGCGGAAGAATTAAATTCTTGGTCTCAAGAATTTGGCTATAAATAGCAAGCTCATTTGTTCAGTTTGAGCATCCCAATTCAGAGCTTCTTTCTGTATTCTCTAATTATACAATGTAGTATATTATATACTTGTGGGGTGTAGATTAGGGAGCAGTGAAAATGAATAGGCTATGTGGGGGTCGTTCGGGTTGAGTGAAAATTATGTAGTTGTACAAATTTTCTACATAGTAGATTTTGCTCGGGTCCCCGTGGTTTTTCTTCGGTTTTGGAGTTTCCACGTTAAATCCTTGTGTTGTTACTATCGTCAACATTTTATTCGTGTTGCTTCGTAATTACCTCATGGGCAAATCCTGGAGGCGGTATTTGAGGCGGTTCAAATATCCAACAAGTGGTATCAGAGCCCGGGTTCTGCTGGAGGTGGAGTTATTGCTAGGGTGGAGTCGTGGTGTGATGTAGTGTGAATATGTACTGGAAAAGGCGGTTCTGTCAAAGGTAATTGGTTATTAAGCGGTACCGTTGTGACCCCACCAATTACCTGGGAACCTTGAAATCCTGTCAGGAAAGACGAGATATCTCTTTCCGGGGGTTTACTTTGTACTATTCTGATCTACTGGAAATTCACCAACTCACCGGTGCAATGTTGGAAGCAGGGTTACGGATATGCTAAAGTTTGACGTGGAGTATGTTGACGAAAAAATCAATTGTGACTTGTGGCGTGTTCAAGTCGGGGAAGTTGATTTGGTCAAGGTTACACGAGGGTTCAACTGGTGGAGTTATCGCTATACGTAGCGGTGTTACTAGCACAGCATATACTGTTGCTAGTGGAGTGGTGCGGACACTAGGACCACAGAAAAGAAAATTGTCCGGGACGACGAGTCGGTGTGGCGAGCGGCTCTTAGTCAAACACTGGTGAAACTAACATTGTCTACTTGCGTGACGTGTTATAAGTGGCGGTACGTTCTGATGGCATGAGACTGCTATGAGACAGGGCGTTGGTGTTAGTAGGTCCCACTTTTCACACAAGCAAGACTTGGCGTAGATGCAAGGTGTGGTAGTAATGTCGAGGGCTGATGACTTCCGGAGGAGCCAAGTTGGGAGTTGCACCATACTTATCAGCAAGGGTTTATTTTTCGACATTGGGTCGATTGTGCTTTTATGGTGGAGCATTGTACTTCTGAAATGAGGTATGACTGCGTTGCAGTGATAGCGAGAGCTATGGAAATCTTCTTAGGCGGAGTGGGCGTGCGATCGTTCAAGGGCCGGAGTGAAGATGTTTTTTGAAGATCTGATTGGGTCACAAATCAAATCTTCAAGGTGGAGATTGTTGGCGGTGGCACATGGGTTCTCTTGTGTTGTGGGTCCCAACACCCACATGCAATATGCATAATTGTGAATTATGCATGTCCATTGCCAGGCCTCAACGCGGAAGAATTAAATTCTTGGTCTCAAGAGTTTGGCTATAAATAGCAAGCTCATTTGTTCAGTTTGAGCATCCCAATTCAGAGCTTCTTTCTGTATTCTCTAATTATACAATGTAGTATATTATATACTTGTGGGGTGTAGATTAGGGAGCGGTGAAAGTGAATAGGCTCTGTGGGGGTCGTTCGGGTTGAGTGAAAATTATGTAGTTGTACAAATTTTCTACATAGTGGATTTTGCTCGGGTCCCCGTGGTTTTTCTTCGGTTTTGGAGTTTTCACGTTAAATCCTTGTGTTGTTACTATCGTCAACATTTTATTCGTGTTGCTTCGTAATTACCTCATGGGCAAATCCTGGAGGCGGTATTTGAGGCGGTTCAAATACCCAACAAAAATAACTAGATACATTCTTAATTAGAGTTTCTTAGAAAACTGGAAAGCATAATATATATATATATATATATATATATATATATATATATATATAGGAAGATGATTCTCAAACACAAAGTGGTGGAGAGGTGCACTCATTTTGGATAAAAGAAATACATACATCAACAATATCGGCAGGTGTACTCATTTATTTTACAATGATTTGTAACGAGTTTCGAAAATAATAAAAAATGTAATAAAAACATACGTTAACTTGCTCATCAGATTTCATCACCTTCTTTATTCGAGTTAATGGAAGCGAAGCCTTACCACGTACATCTAAGAAGTTTTTCGAAATAACACGAATTATTACTTGTACTGAATCATTCTATAAAACTTCTGTCCAAAAAATCATGCTATAAAACGATAAACTGTATACGGAGAAAATGGACAGATGATGGATATGTATAATATGTTTTCCTGAGCAAGGAAGCTAATAAAATTTAATGTACTTGCAACTGTTATAAACTGGAAAATGGCACATGCTCATATTATAGAGCCAAACTCATTATCTATATACTATTATATAAAGAAACCCATTGTGACACCAATCTTTTGATTTCCAACTTTAACCTTTGAGTTTTAGCTATATTGTAAAAGTATACTATTAAATCCCCAAAATAACCTTACAAATTAAGTTAGACTAATTAATTACACTATTCATTGTAATTAATGATTTACTTTCCCTATAATATATTTTTCTTCCATTGTTATACTCTAAATTTATAGCACATGTTATCTAGATAAATTTTCTTCTTTAACCCACATAGAATGACATTGAAAAAAGAATTATGCTCGCGAGAACCGCGTGCTCCATTTGCTAGTCAACTAATAATTAAAGAGTCATGAACATGGACTTTCTAAACATTATATTAAGTTTATATTGTTCCATTACTCACAAACACTTTTATTCAAAACAGAAAATTAGCTATGGCTATAAGATTTGGTAAAAAATTACGCGTGTCACAAATAGAAGCTAAACTGTATTCAGCCGGAGCAGTCGAATGAGATTTCAAGCACCAAAAATATATTTCTACCTGTTTCTATTTGGTCTATTATATATAGATGCATTATTCTAACAAAAAGTATATAAACGTGTATGTCAGTGTTGTCTATGTCAGACTATGCGTGTATGTAAATAGGTCATTGCATCGCTATATTAAAATTTACTCATTTGAGCAAATATTGGTCCACAAGCTATCTACAATAAAAACTATTTGACTGGGCTTACTAATGATTTTTAACTCACTCTTGTTACGACCTTTAGTTATAGGCATGGCCCACCAATATGTGGGCCGAGCAAGCCATTGCCAACCAAGACATTTTCCAAAAATAAGTTGGACCTCTCTCTTGCAATTAACTAATTTAGACGATAGCATAACGCAATAGGGTATATAGTACAATAATAAATCAATCTAAATATGCAGTAATCTAATTCAGGAAAAGGTAAACTAGTTGATATCGAGCAATCAAAACAAGATCAAGTATAACTTACTTATAACAAACCACTACGGAGAGAACATTGCATGCAAACTCAAGACAATTTGTCAATTTGATGTATTATAAATTTGACGAGTAAATTAAGAACAAAGAAAACTATACCACTCGAAGCGTTGCATATCTCTACTTTCCGTTCCTTCCAAAAGTTGTCTAGTTGTTTGTCCACATTGTTCACAGTGTGAAACTTTTTTTTTTTTTTTTTTATAACTTAGAAATGCATTGAATTAAAATATAAACCGGTTACAAAAGTTCAAGATAGGGTGACCCCCATCTCCAAGACAAGCAATAGGAATGCTTGCCTCATCAAAATGACAAAATAGGCTCTTAGACAGAGACCAATGGGCGAGCACATGTGCTGCATTGTTAGAGTCACTACAACAAAAATGACCTACAGTGACACTCCGCTAGTGACATTTTCTTTAGAGTGACACCATATATTAATTGGATGACGTTTTGAAGTTTGTCACTATAGCTCATTCATTGGTGGCGTTATGACACACTGTATAATGACATTAATCTAAAAATGTCAGTACAAGTTTATATAGTGTTATTACTAAAAAATATCACCAATGATTAACACGTTTAGTAACACTAGTTTATACTAATCAATGACACTAGTTTAATAATGTCACATCAGATATATATATATATAATGTCATTTTTAAGACGTGTCATTTATATTGGTGACTTTGATTTATTGTAGTTAATGACATTTCATTTTAAAATGTCACTGTAAATCAATGTGATGAGATTTTTAAAACATGCCACAAATGATAGTATTAAATAAATTTAAGTTACTTCACGAGAAGAATTTTATTCAAATTTGAGCGCATCTTTTTGCCTATTAAACTTTCACTAAGTACCAAATTTATACTATTTTCCCTCCCTTTCGCCTAAGCTTTCCTTGTCAAGGAACCCTAGCGACTTCCCAGCATTAGCAACACAGTTCTTTTTTTCTCCACAACCTAAGTATTTTATTCTTTGTACTATTATATAGTTTGTAGTCTTCTTTTTGTAATCCTTGATTATTTGAAATACCCAGTTTTTCGTCCTCTGGAACCCATATCAGTGCGGGTTTACTACATTATTAGTTTCTGATTGCAGAAATGGTATCCTGAGTAGACAAGGAAGTCAATTGTATAAAGGATTTTTAAGAAATTGATCAAGGTATGACTTTTTGGATTCCTCTGTGTCATCATTATCTTTCTTTTACCATTTCAATTATTTGGTTAGTTACATGTGTTCTATTTTTCTAGATTTCTAGTTCATTCCTTTCTTTAGCATGTTTGTCTCTGTTGGAGTAATTTGTTATTGGAATGCCTAATTAATGTTTGATGAAATGCCCAGAGCTATTTTTCGTAATGAAATTTCTCTTAAGCTTTTGTATTATTTTGAGAAGAAAAGCAGTTTGTTTTTTAGGGTGATTTAGGGGAGTTGGTATAATTTGCACTCACATTCTTTATGTTGCAAAGCTTAGTGTAACTGCAAAGTTAAGCGGTTAGCCATGATAGTGGTGACTTTTTACTTGATATGTATGTGTATTTTCAGGCTATATATACTTAGAGAGGAGATAGGCCAAGGAAAACTATTCATAAGCAATACTAAGATCTTCCTGGCCTATGGCACATGATAATAAGCTATTTTACCATAAGATATGCATAAATTGGTGGACCATTAGGGCGAGAAGCGGTTAGAAACTAATTTTTTATTTCTTGAGTAAAAGAAGCCCATAAGATAAACTTTTAAGTTAAATTCTACTACTGAATAGCAGAGCTAATTAAAAGACCATTATGCTTCTCTGTTACATGTGCTAGCAAGTAAGTGCACTCATTTGCTAGCATCACTTCAACCTAACAATATTATTTTCTCATTTGGTTTTGGCCTCGTCAGTGTGTCTTTGCAGTTAGACAGACATTCCGCAGATAATGGATATTGGTGGTTATTGGTAATCGTTTTCTATGCTGAACTTTGTCTTTAGCAAGTGTCATTCATTATGAACTTTTCAGTTGGATATTATGTTTTATGCATCTAGATTATCATTAAAATATGTTTCTTTGTTCCTGCTAATCTATAACTTTTATTCTCAAACATTGAAAGTTAAGAATTTGTCCTTAGTCCTCTCAAATCCGTTTTATTTAATCTATAAATTGAAAGACTACTTAATCTTAGAGTAATGCTTCTGGCTATTGCACAAATGGCATCTAGAGAAGATAATGAAGTTAGTGCTAGCCACTATTGGTAAAAGATAATAAGAGATTGATGTGGGTTATCATGGTATTACTTTTTGTTCTTTCTCTCATCAAGCCATTGCTATCTTTCTTTTACCATGTCCTTTTCTTTGGTTTATTACAAGGGTGATTTTTTCTTCTTCTAAAAGTCCCTATTAGGGGGTTGTGAATATAGCTAGAAGAGGTTATATTGTCTAACAATTAGTTGATTCAATGCTTTGAAAGGTTTAGTTGTGCAGGTGTTATTCATTTCCTATAATGCCTCCTTGTTGTTTGATAAAACGCCAATTTATTTTTTTTGATAATATCGGGCTCTTAAAACCTTTTTATCTCGTGAGAAGGAAGACAATGCATTTTAAGAGGGTGGTTTTTGAAGAGCTATCATCAATATTTGTGCAATGAATATTTTCATGAGCTTAATTTAACTGAGAAGTTGAACAGTTGGTGATGAAGGCTGCAAATGACGCTCATCTAATTCATAGTGTAATACAATAAAGTTGAACCCAAGGAAGGACATCAAAGGCAATTTAGAAGCTCTCTTGTTGGTTTACGACAGATGCGGAGGCTCTAGCAGAAGCTTTGACTGTTTTCAACATGGTATAAAAAGGTTTGAAGCCTAACCCCATAACATGGCAACTGTGATATCTACGTTATCTCCATATTTCATCTGTGG
The DNA here is from genome assembly GCA_948329865.1 of Linaria vulgaris. NCBI lineage: Eukaryota > Viridiplantae > Streptophyta > Magnoliopsida > Lamiales > Plantaginaceae > Linaria > Linaria vulgaris. The sequence goes on from OX415253.1 coordinate 46,709,407, forward strand.
AAAATGGAAGAAAAGTGCATGATTACTTGATAGATCTGGAATTTGGAAACAATGTTTATCTTGCTAATATTGATTGGTATGTATGGAAATTAGGGGCAAATCAAAATGGCACGAGAAATCTTTGACTCAATGAATGACGATGTTATTTCTTGGAACATGGTGATTTCTTCTTACGGAGATGGAAAATGTGCAATTGCAGTATTCAAACTGATTGAACAGTATGATGTCAAACTAAATGACGTGTGCTCATGCGGGACTGGTTGAAGAAGGCAAGTCTATGTTCTACAAAATAGAAAAGTTTTTATCATATACCCATAGTTTGCTTATTTTTCATTTCATTAGCCTAATCCTTTATGTTTACAGTTTTATATAATTATGTGATGTCTTCACGTATTTACTTTTGGTGCTACATTTAGAGCAGAAACTCAAACACTTCATGGTACTTGGCTGAAATGCTTTGCTGATTTCTCTAGATGTTCTTTTAATTTTGAAAAAATAACACTTAGAACACATTTTTTCTTCTTTTCAGATAGTACTTTATAGTCTATGTCGAGCTATCAAGTACCTTAACTTTAAATTTCTTTTCTCACCAGATGATTGAACCATCTTTTGCTGACTTAGAAGATGGTCGTGGCCTGTGCAACCACGTATCTCCAGTATGTAGTATGTCATTTTGCAATGCCTATAGTTTATTTAATGCATTAAATATGTGTGTATTTTTCCATGTAGTATTCTTGTTACTGTTTGAATTTGAATTCAACGCGATAGGTGCAGTACATCTAGAGAACTGCAAGAACTGCAAGAAAGTCTGATTTCCTCAATATTATAATTCTCCTAAATGTTGTTTGCTAATTTTTGTTTTTGATTGGGATAACAACATTAATATTCTAGTGTTCTATATGCATATATAATTTTTATTTTAAACAATGCACAAGTTTGTCAAAAATAGTTACACTTGTACATATTTGTTGTATCTTCTGTGCAGATATAAAATGGGACTTGAATTAGTATGGCTTTAAAAGGATGTTCAGATAATCAGATGCTTCTGGGAGAATGCTGTTTTGGTTTTGTGAGAGAGAGTTGAAGTACTACTACTGTACTAGTGATACTGTATCTTGAGCTATATACTAGACTTTGTAGGGTTCTTTTTTTTATTCTTTTTATTAATTATGACCCACGCTTAAAAGCTTTTGTGAATATTCACCTGTATTTTATTTGATATTTAATCATGAAATTTTTATTATCTTTTCATTTGAGCTTTGCACTTGTCAGTTTCTTGTTTTGATCTAATACAGTACTATTAGTTATTTTATGTAGCTTTTAATTATTATTCCTACCAGATAAAATGTATAATGTATTTGTTGCAATAAATATTCGGCATTATTTTATTTTGTGGCATTGTATTATCTCATGACTGAGGTCTTATAATGACATTATCAGACGCCCCTTCCGTTATTTATATAGTAACCACTAGCTTTGTAATGACACATGACAATGTCATAAGATGATAAATCACTGGCGTTTTAAAATGTAATTATTGACAACAATGATGGCATTATGAAGTGTTGCAAAATAATTCTTTCATGGCATTCTTAAATGCAACTAATTATCTATTTACTGTCATTATAAGATGTTACAAAATTATTTTTTTGTGGCACTTTATCATGTCAATTCATTAGCTTTTGGTGACATTATGTAATGTCATAGTACTTAGATCATATGACGTTTCATTAAATGTGACTAAAACAACATTAGAGTGGCATTTACACATTTAGCTACACCGCTACAAGTGGCATTAGCTAAAAATGCCACAATAGCTAAAAAAGTCACAAAAGCACAATTTATATGTCATTTCTCAATGCCACCAATTCTGATTTTTGTTGTAGTGAGTTGCGATTAACAAATTTAAAACGCCACTTAGGCCAAAAGGACCACAAAGTTTTGATTTCTTCAATAATCGGCTTGATTAACCAAGGGAGGTCATCTGGGTAGTTCTGGATGGCAAGGATGAGTTGGAGGCAATCTGATTCGAACACCACTTTTTGCACTTTTGCTTTGTTGATACAGTTGCATGCACGTTTGAGGGAAAGAGCTTCTGCCACAATTGCCGCAGAACATACATGTTTATCGGATGATGCAAATAGGATGGTCCCATTTGTGTCACGGATGAGGAAGGCAGAGACCGCAATTCTATTTGAGAAGGTAGCATCCGTGTTGATCTTGATCCAATTCTTTCCTGGTTTAGTCCATTTGGCCACAGTGTCCTCAACCTTTTTCTTGAGAGGTTTGGCTCTTTGGACTGCCCAATGAGCTTGCGTGTTACGTTCAACTTTGTCCAGAAGTTCCTGAAGAGGTAGGGGATTAGTGCCATGCAATATAAGGTTTCTATTTTGCCAGATAAGCTCACAGATAACTGCAAAAAAAATAAGGCCTTCCTGGTGCTTAGAGGTACTATCAAAAAGATTTCCATCATTACAAACAAAGAGAGCAAGCCAGTCCAGGAAAGAAATAGAAACTAAGTTTCTGAAATTAAACTTCCATTTTGATAAACTCCAAAGTTGAATAGTAAAAGGACAATGAATGAAAATATGATCCAAACTCTCAATGGTGGCACCACAGGTAAGGCAGCTGGGATCCACAATCTCAAACCTAGAGCTGAATTTATCCCTGCAAGAAAGAGCATTAGAAAACATTTTCCAAATAAAAATAGTATGCCTACTGTGAATCTTAGCTTTCCAGAGCTTCTTAAGGATGAGGGTGGATTTAGGAGGCAGATAGGGGAAACAGTGGGCTTGGTCAGTGAGGAGGGCACTTCTGGAACAGAATATTCCTGTCGAAGAGGGCTTCCAGAAGGCATTATTGTTCTCAATATTAGTATCAATAACAATTTTTGAGATTTCATTAGTAGTTTCACTACTGAAGATGGAGAGAAGCTTGGCAATATCCCAAGTGCCATTGGAGATGAAGCTTTTAACAAGAGAATGGCTAGTAAGCAGGGGGTTGCTGGGGTCCAAGGTTTGGGGTTTATAATCAGGGAGAGTTGGTATCCAGTGTTGCTCAAAGGTAATGACATTAGAGTTAGTATTAATATTGAAGCAAAGACCCTTAGTAATGATATCTCTAGTGTGCAAAATATCCGCCCAAATCCATGAACAAGAACCTTTGGGAGGAACAAAAGATAGGAGATCATTATCCCAGCTTTGCAATAAGAGCTCTATTGAAGTCATTAGTCTTTCTAAAACCCAAGCCACCAACACTTTTGGGAACACAAATGGAATCCCAACTTTTAAGATAGAGAGAGTTACCTTTCTCATTAACTCCCCACCAAAAACTTCTAAACAGAGAATTAATAGCATGGCATATGTGCTTAGGCAGAAGCATAGAGGACATAAAGTAGACATGTGTTGATTGTCCCACAGATTTTATGAGCACTCCTCTACCTGCTTGGGAAAGCTGAGATCTTTTCTAGTTAGAAAGATGACCTTGAAGCTGGTTTAAAAGTTTTTGAGAGGCTTCCTTTCTGGATTTCATCTTGCAAAAGTGTAGACCAAGATGAGTTTGCTTGTGGTTGCAAAGATTGAAGTTTAAAATATTTTTAATTCTGTTGCAATCCACAGATTTTGTATTGTTGCTAAAATGAATGATGGATTTATCATAGTTAATTTTATGAGAGGACCAAAGACAGAAGGTATTGAGAATAGAAAGAATAGTAGTAACATCTTCATCTTTAGCCCTACAAAAAATCAGGAGATCATCAACAAACAAAAGGTGAGAGATAACAGGACTAGATCTAGCAATTTTGATACCATGGAAGTTCTTAAGGGATTCATGCTTCATGATTAATCTAGATAAAATCTCAGTGTACATAACAAAAAGGTAGGTGGACAAAGGGTCCCCTTGTCTGATACCTCTTGTAGGCTGGAAGAAGCCTTTAACAGAACCATTAACCAGAATAGAGAAGCTAGAAGAGCTTATGCATTGAGAAATCTAATTGATAAAAGTACTATCAAAGCCAAGAGAAGAAAGTAAAGATAAAATGAGGGGCCATTCAACTCTATCAAAAGCCTTTGACAGATCAATTTTAATAGCAAGGTGGCCAGTGTTACCTTTTTTATTGTGTAAGAAGTGCATGATCTCATTGGTAATAATAGTATTATCATTAATGGTTCTGTCTTTGATGAAAGCAGACTGAAAGGGAGAAATGATATTATCCAGAAGAGGTTTTAGCCTATTAGCCAGAATTTTTGAGCAAGTTTTGTAAAAGACATTACAAAGACTAATAGGTATGAAGTCCTCCACAACCTCAGGGTTCTTCTTCTTAGGGACAAGAGCAATAAGAGTGTGGTTTAAGTTCATAGGCATATGCCAGTAACAAAAAATCCGTGACAACAGCAATAAACACAAACTTAGTTGTACTCCAAAAAAGCTTGTGAAAAGATGGAGGGTAACCATCAGGACCAGGACTCTTGTCATTTGCAAAAGAGAAAAGAGTTTTTTTTTTTATCTCTTTAGGGGTGGGGATAACACAGAACTTATTGTTCTCCTCAGGAGAAATGGATATGGGGAATAAATCATCCAAATCATTGGGATAAGGTTTCTGCTCATTGCTACTGTAGTCAGAAAGGAAAAGAGAGTGAAAGTGAGAGCAGAAAACAAGACTAATATCTTTTTCATTAGAGTGCCTCATACCATCAGGAGCTTTAATGAAGTTGATCTTATTGTTCCTGGAGTGAATGATGGCCTTAAGATGGAAATACTTAGTGTTAGCATCACCATCACTTAGCCATTTGTCCTTAGCCTTTTGACACCAGAAGATATTGAGTTTTTGGAAACACATATCAAGATCAATTTTAATCTTCTTTTCCAGAATGAAATTATCATCACAGTAAGCAGCAGATTGAATAGTCTTAAGGTCATTTGATAATTTGGAAATAGTAGTTTGAACATGACCAAAAACATCTTTGTTCCACTTTTTAAGAGCACTTCTGACATGTTTATGCTTGTAATGAAGAAGTGGGAGGGGAGCCTAGATGACAGAGTTAGAAGCATTCCAAGTATTAGATATAATATCAAAGCAAGTAGGGTCGAGAGACCACATTCTTTCAAACCTGAAAGGTTTAAAACCAGAGGACTGAGTGGGGTTGGAGTTGAGCAAAATTGGGCAATGGTCTGATCCAATGGCTTCCAAGTGGTCCAGACATGCAGAAGGGAACATTAGGCACCAGGCGGGGTTAGCAACAGCCCTGTCAATCCTCTGTCTTATGTTTCTACTGCCTGGATTATTGTTGTTCCAAGTGAAGTCTGGTCCAGAGAATCCCAGGTCAAAGAGATGAAGCCGATCCAAGTCTCTTGGCAGGGTGTGTTTTGAAGATGAAGCAAAAGTGTTGCCTCCAGATTTTTCAGCTTGGCATGTGATGGCATTAAAGTCACCAATAACAACCCAGGGTAAATCTTTGATATCATCAGCTAATTTCCCCATTTGTTCTCAGAAGAGAGGTTTAGTATGGGAGTATGGGGGACAGTAAATACAAGAGAGCATCCATTGTTGAGAGTAAGATAAATCATCAATAGTGGCAGTAATGTTCATAGAGATTTTGGAAGAAATGGTGATGTTCACATTGTCAGTCCAAGCAAGGCACAATCCACCATCAGTATTCAAAGGAGGAGAGAAGGAATGGTTATGAAGATTGAGAGATCTAAAGACAGAGAGCAGAGGGGAGAAGAGAGAGGATTTCAACTCAGAAATGAAAATAACATCAGGCTTATTCTTTGAGAGAAAAGCCCTTAAGGCTTGGATTGTCTTAGGATTACCAATCCCTTGACAATTCCAAACAAGAATCAGCATTTAAACAATTATTCGCTAGATCCCTCATCACTTGAGGGATCTTCAGTAGTGTATGATGTGTTAGAACAATTAGAGATCACTTCTGAAAGTGTAAGATGTTCTGGAATCAATGTTGGATGGATGTTGTACCAACATCGAGAGAACATTGAAACCCGAGAACATTCTTAACCTGAAACATTGTTCCAAAATTCGAGAATATATTCGGGATTAAATGTTGGATGGATGTTGAGCCAACATCAGGACAACATTTAAACCAGAGAGTATTCTGTCAATCTGTCTTTAACTGCTTTATTTTAGTTTTGCCTTTATTCACCTATTAATCAAGTTCCACGATTTTAGTTGTCTTTGTTTATGTCCAGGAACATCTCTTAATCATAAGGAAGAACATTACAAGTTTCCTAAGTTGAAGTTTCCATAATTCAAGAGGAGGAGATCGGTCAAGTCAACACGGTTTTAAAGAAGGAAAGTTTTGGAGTTCAAGTGCAACTAGGAATCTTTCCAAGATCAACTCTGAATTGAAGAAGGAGTATTTCCTTATTAGAACTCAATCTAATAAAGGGAACTATTATTCAAGAAGGAGATCGAGTTCAAGAAGGAAAGTAGAGTTCAACAAGGAAACAACACAAGTTACCAAAACTGTGTACAACACACCTTGGAGATCAAGTTTGAAGAAACCTATATATAAGGTGTGAAGTACATCAAGATACATAGAGAAACAATAGAGCTTATAAATCCGTAGAGATTTTATCTTAAGCATTGTTGCTATGTTTCTTGTTTTGCAAAGTTTGTGAGTTTTCGAGTTAAGTCTATGATTAGATTTAAGGAGAAAATTCTTGTCTGCTTTGCTGAGTCCGATCTACAAAAGAGCGAGAGTGATTTTGTGGTGAGGAACATCTTTGGTAAAACCTGCGTGGTTATTTTGCCGTAAGGCTAGATGGTTGATTATTTATAATAAAAAAACCATTGAAAATTTATCTTCTTGTGTTCTTTATTCCGCTGCACATTATACTCTATCAAGAAGATTGTTTGAGATCAAGTTAAGGCAACGCCAGCTTAACTTGAGCTCTGAAACGTGGAAAAGTTGTATCAATCCCGATCCAACAATTTCAACTTGTTTCCTAAGTAATCTCTCCCATAGGGGTCTTTTTGGCTTAAATTTTCTAGGTTTTGTTGTGCTGTCAGCAAGGGAGTATGAGCCAGGGAAGAAGATGAGGGTGTCCTTGATGGTGTAATGGAGCTTAGGTTTCTTGCCTCTAATATGGCCTGGGAAGCAATGAGATTGTCTTTTGTGGGGGGAGGAGGATAGGTGACTTGGGTTTATCTGATCAGTGGGGTTGGGGTTTGTTTGTTGAGTGGTAAGTGGTATATTAGTGTCAAGCACTGGTGTGTTGGATTGCTGTGTAGATTGGGGGTTCATTGTTTAGAGTTAGCAGGGGAGTAATTTGGATAACCATGGGAGGGTGTAAGGGTTCTTGGTTCATTTGGGTGTGGGGGGTTTCATTGCATTTCTTTTCCTCCAAAACAGTAGTATGTGCTTTTATTTGATCCTTATTTGCAGCAGGGTTTGAGCCAGAATCAGTGGTGGGGGTTGGGATAGCAAAGGAGGGGTTCTGAACATGCTTATATTCAAATTTCAGCCAATTACCAAATCGAGGGGGATCATCATTAGGGTTTGAGCATGTTTCAGATTTATGGCCCAAGCGACCACAAATGAAGCAGAAATCAACAACACGTTCATACCTGATTTCTAGGAGAAGAGGTGGTTTATCTGCTCGAATTAGCTCAATCTTATCCTTAAAAGAATCTGCAACACTGATATCAACTGGAACACAGAAAGCTCTGCCCCATTTTGCAGCAAACGAGGCGACATCGGCTTTGATAAAAAACCCCAATTTGTTTCCAATAGATTCTGCCGTCTTAGGGTTTATGAAGTAGACTGGGAGATTGGAAATGTGGCACCAGAGTGCAATGGAGCTCATATCGATTTCACTAAGAGCTTTATCCGGGGGCCATTCCTTTAGGATCAATTGGAAACCTCTAAAGGACCATGAGAGATTTAGGACTTTTTTTGCATCGGATTCGAGGGAGAATATGCAAGAGAATAGGTTGTTTTGGAGGTTATTGATGGTTAGTTCACCTCTAGGGTTCCATGCTTGGGTTGAAGTGTTTCTGAATTGGTTAGGGTTTTGGGCTTTTTCACTGTGAATTTTGACGAGAATGGTGAATTCAGCTGGATTTTGGTTGTGGTTGGAGGTGAAGATGTCATCACAGTGGAGCTGCTGTGTTTTATGTATGATTTCGGCCATGGGAGTGGCAGAATTCATGGTTTTTGGTGGAGAAAAGAAACGAACAGGGGAAAAAGCACTACAAGAAAAGAGTAAATTAGGGACAACTAATTAGTAGAGAATATAGATGCCTACCAAATATTAAGTATTGGGGATGGAATTATTGTACTAAAAACATATAATACCAAAAAACTTACAATATACAAGTTGGTACTAGAATTTCCTACCTAATATTGGGAACAACAATTCCCTACTAACAAGTTATAAAACATCAAACCAAAATACTGGAATAACGCGCGGCAAATTAACGCGCGTGTTTAAGTACATTTTTCTACCGAGTAATTGGGTCGAACATTCTGTACCGATAAATAAACAATTGGTATAGAATAATCCCTCCTATTTAGTTGGTACAGATATTTTGTACCAACTAATTTATTCTTCACTCACTTAAAAGGGGGTCAACATTTTTTTTCTTCTCTCTCCGCCGTTCTCGAAGGGTCTCAGCCCTAATTCCTTTTCTTCTCTCTCCGCCATAGCTCTTGAGTATAAAAAAAAAACATAGATTCAGTAAGAAATCTTTCTTCTAAATCTTCATGCCTTCTGTAATTCGTCCAAAATCAACCGCTGAAAGGTTAGTGTTAATCTTCTTTCATTATTTCCTAATTATTCATGGGTTTTTCGTGAGACTTTGTTTGTGAAATTTTAGTCATGTAATATCGTTTTGTTTCTTCAATTGATGTGAAACAGATGTAGATTCATAATTGGCACAATTCACGCCATAATTGGCACAATTCATCAACTAAGGGCCTCAATAGAACGTCGATATTTTTCCCAGGACCTCTTGGACCAGATATCAGTAAACTGAGAAAGATGTACTCTTGTCGCATACGCAAATCGGGGGGAAGGTTATACGGTGTCACAAAGACCGACCAACATGAGTAAGATACAGAAGAGTTTCCAAACGGATTAAAACCATCCGTGCAAATACCGAGTCTAACATTTCGTGTCTCACGCGCAAAATCCGGAAATTTTCGATCAAAAGACTGCCATGCTTCTCCAGATGCCGGATGAATCATTCGATCATCGCCCGTCTGACATTTCAAATGCCAGGTCATGTGCTCAGAAGTGTGACGTGACATGTATAGTCTTTGTAGTCGTGGACCTAGTGGAAAGTACCATAACTTCTTACGTGAGATAAGTTTTTTATTGGAAACAGTATTTCGGCTAGTGTCGTACCTTTCTGCTTGCACTGAGGACATACGGTACAAGTACTAGTCTCAAAATCACCGTAGAACAAAAAACAATTATTGACACACACATCATACGTCCTATGGGCAAGGCCCAATCCATCTATCATTCTCCTCATCTTGTACACACTACTAGGAAGTTTCTTTTGATCTTCCGGACTAAGCACCTGGTGTACTTGCTTAAGAAATGCGTTGCAACCATTCCAACTTTGCTTAAAAAGTATCTTATTTTTTAGAAATTGTGTAACCCATTGTAAAACAATAGTCTCCATTTTTTCAGTTATCCTTTCTTCACATTTTTGTAACATTGCAAAAAAGGCACTCGCCTCCTTATTTGGCACCTGATCATCCTCTAAATTATCACGATTTTCTATTACATACTGATCACCGAACGCATCATGCACCATATTTCTATATTCATCAGTAACAGAGTGACGAGACGATTGCCCCATGTCCGAATAATCTGGAAAGTTCCAATTACGCGTTTCACCGTGTAGTATCCATACATAATATCTAGGAACGAAGCCCCACTTACAAAGATGCATATAGACCTGATCCCAATTTAAGTATTTTGCATTACAACATTTTCTACATGGACACTTGATTTTTCCATCGAGTACTAAGTGAGTCTGAGAAAATGAAAATTCTAAGAATTTATGGACACCAAAAATGAAACTCTCAGTGAAGTCACCGTTCTCGTTCTTTCTATTATACATCCAACTTCGATCTTCATCGAATGACATTCTATATCTATTTTATTATAAAACAAAATAGGATCAGCAAAATAAACACCAACATTAATAGCAATATCCGAAATGAAACATACCTTATGGTGTGAACTTTGATTAATGTTATGGCACTACACTTGCATTTATGCAAAATTGCTCACTTAGCTTATAAATGAAAGTGTAAATATTATATATGAATTATACTAATATATGTTGTAATTATTAATCAAAATATATATATGCAAGCAATTAAAAACTACGGACAAAAGAGATAGTATCCATACCTCTTTAACTGAAAATGCGAAATACCTCTTTAACTGAAAATGCGAAATATATAGTGGAACAATAATTAATTTGTCAATTGAAAACGAATTTAAGAGCCATTTCTTAAAGAAAAAAAGAGTTTCAAGTCCGGATATAATATATGGTTGAAGTTGAACACGATTTGTGAGAAAGAATATGATTATTTATTATAAACAAATAAGCAAAAGAAGATTCTAGCGTATTATAATGTACAAGTATATATACCAAATAATTGTACTAAAGTTTTCTCACAAAAGTACAAAGATTCTCGAGCCAAGAGCTTTTTCTTTTGATAAATTCGAGCCAAGAGCTTGAAGCTAGCTAATAATTAACAACAACTTTCTGACAAAAAGTACACAAAGAATCTGGAAGCTTTAGGTACAAAATTCTTATACTCAGTAATTGGTACAGGATCTTTGTACCAAGTAAATGCTTTTGGTATAGAAATAGTTGTACTAAATAATTGGTACATAAAGAATGGTACCTAAATGTATTTTGGCAGCAAAATAAAAATTTCATACAAAAAGATTTGTACATCAATATGTATTTTGGCGGAAAATGAAAATTTCGAAAGTTTTCAGCATAAAATTTCTTGTACCAAGTAAAGTCTATTTTTCCCTATAAATACAACTCCCTTTCTTCACAACTTTGCAAACTAAATATTTTCTTTCTTCTCAAGATCTCTCTTTTTAATATAGGACTTCTCATCATCTTCAAGCTTCCTTTACTAACTTTCTTAACATGTAGATTTTTCAATATTTACATAGGTTTAAATATTTTATTAGTTGTGCATATATATACTTCTTCTCATCCATGTCTCTCTTTGTCCTCTTTCTATCTTTTATAATAATTATGTAACATGTATTTAATTTTTTCAAAAGACTATTAATTATATACATATTTAGTTAACCTATTTGTGGTTTATAAAGTGGGTGTATGTTTAATATTGTGTTTCAGTTTAATTAGTTATTTTTGTGATACTTTTGATATTTTTTGCTATATATAATATATAAAAAAGGAGTTATTTTGATACGTTGTAGTTATTTGCTATACAAAAAAGGAGTTGTTTAGTTATTTGCTATAAAAAAGGAGTTATTTTTTCAAAAGGAGTTTCTTGCTATACTTTTGATACGTTGTAGTAATTTTTTAAAGTTAAAACTTAGTAAACCATTACATAGTTATATTACTTTTCACTAAGTAAACTCTAGCAATTTAATATAATATAATAATTTCGTAATATGTATTTAATTTTTTTCAAAAGACTATTATATACATATTTAGTTAAATCTATTTGTATATTTTCGTAATATGTATTTAATTTTTTTCAAAAGACTATTATATACATATTTAGTTAATTTATTTGTGGTGTATAATTAAAGTGAGTGTATGTTTAATATTATGTTTAAGTTTAGTTAGTTATTTTTGTGATACTATTAAAAGGAGTTGTAGTTACTTTTCACTACGTAAATCTAGCAATTTAATATAATATTCATAGAATTTTAGCACTTAAATTTTACAATTCAAGGCAGTGTGCAGGTCTTTCTGCCGCTGCCTATTTTAATTTTCAAATTTTTGATCAATTGGTACATATATATAAGAACTAAAAGATATAAATTTGAATTTTAAATTGGTTATTTGGTACATATTATTCTGTACCGACTAAATATATATTGAATAGCGTGCAATGTTTTTGGTTCAACTTGTTGTACCAAATATTTGGTACAGAATCTGTCTACCGAAAACAAAATGAAACAGAATTATCTCATGTTGAAATCTTCAATTTTAGGTAGGGATTATTTGTACCGAATAATAGGTACACCTTTCTTGGTACAACATTTCTCTACCGAAAGCTTTACTTATGCGGACGGATTATATGTACCGAATAATAGGTACAAAGTTTTTGGTACAAACCTCGCGTCCTAATCGTTTAGGAAAAATATTTCGTACCAACAAATTTGGTAGAGTTATTTTCTACCAAAACATATTGGTATAACTCGTCTGTACCAAATACTACTAGGGACATGCTCTATGGGGATGAAGATTAGTACTCAATTTTAGTACCAAAAACTCTTTTGGTACTGCTTTGTAACTAATGGTAGGATATATGTTCTACCAAATTTACTCTTTTCTTGTAGTGAAGAAGAGAGAATGGAGAAGTGTGAAACTTCTCAACATCTTTAACCTATGATATACAATTGTATTCAAAATTATGACACTACAAGATTTTCGGTCATTAGCTACCGCATTTTCGGTAGCTAATGACCCAAATGCGGTCGCTAATGATCATTACCTACCGAAATTCCGTCGCTAATTTTCGGTAGCTACTAATCGCGTCGCTAATGACTCACTACCGAATTTCGGTAGCTAATAAGTCCTTTTCCTACCGAATTTCCGTAGCTAATGACTAGCAACCGAAGTTTCATCGCTACTGCCGTCGCCACAACTTTGAAATTTAGCTACCGATTTTCGGTAGCTACTGTGGAGTTAGCTACCGAAATTCCGTCACTAATTTTGGTAGCTAATATTATGAATATTAGTAGCTACCGATTTTCGGTAGCTAACTTTATGAATATTAGTAGCTACCGACATGCGGTAGCTAATAATATTTAAGGCCTTGAGTCTTATTAGCTACCGATTGGCGGTAGCTAATAATATTTAAAGCCATGAATATTATTAGCTACCGCATTGCGGTAGGTAATAACATTTATAGATCTAAAAAAAAATCCGAAAATTTTCTGGAAATTTGTTGGTTTATTGTTTCACCAATATGAAAATCAATGTTGATTTGTTAATTTAACATTATCAAGCATTTAAATAAACGAAGAAAGTTTTTTAACAAAATGATTGCAAAATAAAAAAGGTTTGGAGTTTTGAAGATATGAAAAAAGTGTTGAGAAATGAGAAACATTTTGAAGATTTGAAGAGAGTGTGGGATTTGATTAATGAAAAAAATTGGAAGATATGAAGAAATAAAGAAATGATATGGATAGTTTTTTAGATTGGAGAAGTGAGGATTTTTTGATGATTTGAAGAGAGTGTTGGGATGATTTTATAGATTTGATAAATAAAGAAATGATAGGGATAGTTTTTAGATTGGAGAAGTGTTGGGATTATTTTGTAGATTGAAAAATTGAGGGATATTTATAATATGAGATTGAAAATTTTGAATTTTCGGAAATTTTGAATTTCCCTCTCTTGGCCGCCCAAATTTTCGACGTTTTGCTACCGAAAATCGGTAGCTAATGGTCAAATTTTTTGAATTTTTCGAAAATTTGAATCTCCCGCACATGGGCGCCCAAAATTTTGAAATTTAGCTACCGAATATCGGTAGCTAATTGTTAATTTTCTGGGTTCTATGAGGATGAATATTTGTAGCTACCGACTTTCGGTAGCTAATGTTCGTTGAACATTAGTAGCTACCGAATTTTGGTAGCTAATATCTGTTGAATATTAGTAGCTACCGACTAGCGGTAGCTAATGTTCGTTGAATATTAGTAGCTACCGCTTGACCGTAGCTAATGTTAATTTTTTTATTTTTTTTTTGTATATTTCTTTGTGTGATTTTGATTTCTTTATGTTTTCAGTTTAGTAATATTACCAATAATAAGTAATAATTAACTTATTTGTTAGTAATTGATTTGTTATTACGATTGATGTATTGTTGTGTGACGTATATATTAGTTTTACGTACCTCTATACTTAATCATGTCTATTGTATGTGATTAAAATATCGTTGTGACGTGTTGATTGATGTATCGATAAAATGTGATTATTGGTTATGATGTGAAGTTACATTCTTTATTTAACGTTCTATTGGGAGATACACGTTTATATATAGTATTGACAAACAAACGACATTATGTATCATTGTTATTATGATCCGACATTAGTAATGTCATTTGATTGTGCAATTAAATCATCATTTTATGTTTATTTAGTTAATCATTACTTGTTATTGACGTAATTGATAACAAACAACCAATTATATTGAAAATAATCGTCGAAAAATCACAATTTTAAGCACTTGAATATTAGTAGCTACCGACTTGCGGCAGCTGATTTAGTCAGTAGCTACCGACTGGCGGTAGGTACTGTTAGGGTATAAATATTAACTACCGCCATTTGGTCGCTATTGTTAGGGTTTGGGTAACGGGTTTAATCAAATTTTCAAATTTGTGCCAATGGTAAGAACCATTAGCTACCGATTTTCCGTAGCTAGTCATTAGCTACCGCAAATTACCTACCGAAATTCCGTAGCTAGTCATTAGCTACCGCAAATTACCTACCAAAATTCCGTAGCTAGTCATTAGCTACCGATTTTCCGTAGCTAGTCATTAGCTACCGGAAATTAGCTACCGAAATTCCGTAGCTAGTCATTAGCTACGGAAATTCCGTCGCCACTTGTCCGTAGCGATGGAATTACCAACGGAAATTCCGTCGGTAATAAGTGTGGCCACCGATAGGTTGTAGCCAATAATTTAAGCGACGGAAATTCTGTCGGTAAACTCATTAGCTACGGAAATTCCGTAGCTAATGACTAGCTACCGAATTTCGGTAGCTAATTTGCGGTAGCTACTACTGCGAAATCTTGTAGTGTGATATCCTCGTTAATAGGAAAAATTAAAATAAAAGAGAAAAGAAGGAAAGAAAAACTTTGAAAAACTTTGAAGATTTTCTTTCTTACACTTCATATCAGAAAAAAAAAACAAACAAACTCGAATCATAATCTATCAACGAAAATCTATTATTCATAAATCTCTACAATATATGACCATTCAATGACCTGAAAGTATATTATATGCTATGGATAACTCATATTTCTATTCTTCTTCTTCTTGTTGTTGTTGTTCTTTTTCAAAATGTAAATGCCTATATAGAAGACAGCCTATAAAATTTTAAAATCTGATGACCAATAGCTATATTATTAGATGCACGCCCGAAAAGTAGCAGGTGTGGATTCTCACCTAAAAAGGTTATATTTAAAAAAACAAATTGAAGTGTAAATGCCTATATATTAGACAAACTATAAATTTTTTATATATTTTATTCTAAAACTTTAACAATTAATCTATTAACTTTGTTACATGCACCCTATTATAAGTTATTTGTTGCTATCGGCACATGGGCAATGTCTACTTTGACACCTCAATAACTTGTAAATATATTAAACAAACCTACTTTGAAGGCACGTATAATATGCAAAAAAAAAAATAAAGTTATCACCCAAATTTTTTTTTGATTTACTGGGATGTCAAGATTCTCAAAACATTGTCTCTCATCTTGAATTTATTATAAAAATGAAATCAAACACGTTATTGGTATTCCAATAGCCTCACTCTCAAGTGTGAATCTCTACTACATCGAATCGACATTTCACTTGCAATCATGGATGAAAATTTTGGTTTGGGAGTACGTTTCGGTTAGCTAAAAATTGGAAACGTTTCGTAAAATTTCGAGAATTTTTCGGCATGTTTCGAAGAATTCGTAAAATTGTAGTTATAACTATCATGGAAACTACATGTATATTTCGTACCGGTGAAGTCAAAAACAGAAACTTTTCGGTACTTTTCGAAGAAACGCACGAAATTTTTGATCCATGCTTGCAATTGATTACAAAAACTTTGGAATACCGCGTCATGCTTTAAAACAATTAAATATGTATGAAATTCCACTTTTTTAGTTTAAAGTAACTTCGTTGATATTTTAGGAAAACAAAACTAGATGCATCCCCTCCCTATTGGTCGTTTTGCACATCTATACACAACTTATCATTCGCTGCACTTTGAGGTCCAGCATTTCTAAAATTTCAACGACGGGGTCTAGACTTCTAAATACTGGATCATATTCCGACTAAAAAACATCATATTTAGGGAGAATGGCGTATGGAAAGATTTTTTAAATTCGAAAATATCCCAAAAAGTTCAGAAAATCACTACAACAGAATTGGCCTTTTCCGTCGGGCCCGGCGTTTTGGGCCGACGGAAAAGGCCCGATCTATACCGTCGGGCCCAATCCCGACGGTATAGATCTATACCGTCGGCTTTGGGCCGACGGTACAAATGGGCCGGCTTTACCGTCGGCCCAAATCCGACGGTAAAGCCAATTCCCGTCGGGTTTGGGCCGACGGGAATGGCCCATTTAAAAAAAAAAAAAAGGGTTGGCTTTACCGTCGGCCCAAACCCGACGGTAAAGCCCATTCCCGTCGGGTTTGGGCCGACGGGAATGGCCCATTTAATATAAAAAAAAAACAAAATTTGATGTCAGCCTTTTCTTTTTAAAAAAAAAAATAATAAAATTAAAAAAGGATTTCAACCAGATTTCTTTACTAAAAAAAATACAAAAATGATGTCGGCAGGTTTTTTTTAATACGTGTTTAATATCATACTTTATTTTTTTAATTTAAAATAACATTGATTTAAAATAAATTCTTGATAATATATATTTTTATAGTTATTATTAGTTAGATAATGAATAAAACATAAGTAGAAATAAATTAATAAAACAAATAATAAACTCTAATTATAAGTTAGTGAATATGGATAAATTAAATCAATGTTATTTTAAATTAAAAAGACAAACTCGGATATTAAACACGCAAAATCGTAATTCAATCACTCATACTCGAAAATTAAACACACATACTAGATTTAAACACTCATACTCGAAAATTAAGCACACATACTAGAAATTTAAACACTCTTACTCGAAAAGTAAACACACATACTAGAAATTTAAACACTCTTACTCGAAAAGTAAACACACATACTCAAAATTTAAACACTCATACTCGAAAATTACACATTAAGGCGACCCCGGCTATCATGTCCAAGATGGACCACCGTATTCTCTATTCACGTCACTGTTTCAAGCTTGATTAGTGTAGTCTTCAATCGGTAACTCCAAATTGTTTAGATCAATTACGGGTTCGACTTGATAACCCCTTGCAAAACTCGGCGAAGTGTCGCTAACTCTAGCAAGTCGTGGGTCATTTGGGCGAGCCCCACTATAACTAGCATGTCCAGGAGCACTTTGAGTATAACATTGATTGTGCCATGAACTTGGTGGTTGATATTCATCTGACCATAACGGGAAAGTTTCCGGCTGCGGCTTGGGTTGACGCTGTTTCTGGCCCCACGAACCAGCAGGTGGAATGACTTGTTCCCACGATGAAGGTACACCCTGATCGTGTTGTTGGTTCCACGACATAGGTGTACCCTGATTGTAAGTTTTTTCTTTTACCAATCCTTTAAAAACACTAATTAAGCGTGTCATTCCAAATCTCGTCCGAAACGAAGTAACGAAATACGATAAACAAATAAACGGGGGGTTTATGTAATTATAGAAAAGTTAAAGAAATATTCGAATTAAGTTTTTTCTTTTACCAATCCTTTAAAAATACTAATTAAGCGTGTCATTCCAAATCTCGTCCAAAACAAAGTAACGAAATACGATAAACAAATAAACGGGGGGTTTATGTAATTATAGAAAAGTTAAAGAAATATCCGAATTAAGTTTTTTCTTTTACCAATCCTTTAAAAACACTAATTAAGCGTGTCATTCCAAATCTCGTCCAAAACGAAGTAACGAAATACGATAAACAAATAAACGGGGGGTTTATGTAATTATAGAAAAGTTAAAGAAATATTCGAATCAAGTTTTTTCTTTTACCAATCCTTTAAAAATACTAATTAAGCGTGTCATTCCAAATCTCGTCCAAAACAAAGTAACGAAATACGATAAACAAATAAACGGGGGGTTTATGTAATTATAGAAAAGTTAAAGAAATATCCGAATTAAGTTTTTTCTTTTACCAATCCTTTAAAAACACTAATTAAGCGTGTCATTCCAAATTTCGTCCAAAACAAAGTAACGAAATACGATAAATAAACATTATAATATAAAATATTATACCTCTCTTCAACCCTAAACCCTAAACCCTAAACCCTAAACCCTATAAACCCTAAACCCTATCCTTAAAACCTATAGACAACATAGTTCTAACTTGTATTTTCATACATAAAGGTTGTGAAATGCCTTCAATCCTTAATTTTTGTTAACCATACACTAAGATATGTAAAATAGGAGTGTTCCTCCAAATTTCGTACAAAACGGAATGTCGGAAGATGTTTAAAAACAATTTGGGGAAGAAACCGCAATTATACAAAAGATGCAAAACAACTTCCAATTCAGTTTTTTCTTGAACAACTATTTTTCCAACACTAATGAGGCATGTAAATTCAAATTTTATCGACAAACGAAGTAACGAAATAAGATAAACAAATAAACGGGGGGTTTATGTAATTATAGAAAAGTTAAAGAAATATCCGAATTAAGTTTTTTCTTTTACCAATCCTTTAAAAACACTAATTAAGCGTGTCATTCCAAATCTCGTCCAAAACAAAGTAACGAAATACGATAAACAAATAAACGGGGGGTTTATGTAATTATAGAAAAGTTAAAGAAATATCTGAATTAAGTTTTTTCTTTTACCAATCCTTTAAAAACACTAATTAAGCGTGTCAATTCTTTTACATAATTAACGTACACTAACTTATAATTAGAGTTTATTATTTGTTTTATTATTTTATTTCTAAATAAGTTTTATTCATTATCTAACTAATAATAACTATAAAAAACTTATATTATCAAGATTTTATTTTAAATACGAAATTTTATTTATTATAATTAATAATTTAAAAAATTGCTCGAAAATGTGAATGTTATTATTTAAATCGATTTCTTTTAAATTAAATCGCCAAATAAACATAAAAAATTTATTTAAA